>CM072776.1:97415000-98696250 GCA_036936925.1 Cenchrus fungigraminus
ATGTCTATGTGTAATGTCTTGCTGAAATGCTGATGAAACCGCGCTCATAGCAGAACCAAGTCAGGAAAGCATGCAGCGAGAGCTCTGATCAGGAATTGATCAATGAGTCCGCGGCGACCGATTGAATTGGAGTATTGGACCACATTATTGAATATCAATTTTTTTTGACAAATTATTGAATATCAAATTAATCCAGCAGTCAACAAAAGGGCAAAAAACACGAGAAAAGTTGTTGAAATCGGACGAACATCACAAACATGAGAATTCAAACACCGAATATGTGTTCATGGACCATTGGACCTACAATGGAATTAAACAGGCTCGTTAATTTGGGCATGCACATCGATCGGCAGTTGCATATACTATTACTCTAGTTTTTGGCTGAGCATATAAAGTCTAGCATGCAGTAGTGTTATCCTCATGATAGTTTGTTTAACTCTTGTAGGCTTGTAGCTTGACTCGAACAATGGTAGAAAAAACAATCATGTATCCAGTGCGCGTATAACTGGAACAATGCATAGAAAATCGTAGCCATCACAATAAGTAGCCATTACTGTTCTAAAAGAAATAGATAGCGGCTTGGAATGTCAACGTATAGTAGATATATATCAGCAAAAAATCGTATTGATATCATCAGCAATTTTATACGAAAAGTGTCTTAGCTTCGCCATAGAGTAATTGATTGGAAAAGTAGGTGTTGAAGATTATGCGAATTGGAGAGTCATGCACTTGTCCTTGAAAGTGACAAGCGAAAGAAAATTAAAATTATGTCTTGTGTGTTGACGTACTTTGCCTCAACTATGAGAAATGTTTTCATGAAGAAAAACAATGTCAGGGATACACAAATATAACGTGCCAAGCAAGTACGAATTTATTCACCTACTTTTACCAGCTTTATTTATTCGCCTACTTTCACAACTTTCTATTTATAAACATTTCCCTCCTTTGCATTCAAAGAGTTTGGGAGTAGTATTTCCGTACTGAACGGCTCGATAGATGAGCACTGGACGGTTGTGCACTGTAGAAGACTTAATGACCGGAGTGAAAATACCGTGCGTATAAGCGACCGCGGAGCTTATCAAAATAATCTTGCATGTCGCATTTAGAAGTTTTCAAATTTTTTGAAACTTTGCACACCAATAGTGCCAAACTAGATGCGCATTTTCCCAAAAGTTGAGATTCAAACAACTTTTGTAAAAATTCATATGAAAAATTCATATGAAAAAAACCCTAAAACCCTAAAAGTACGAATTTATTCGCCTACTTTTACCAGCTTTATTTATTCACCTACTTTCACAACTTTCTATTTATAAACATTTCCCCCTCTGCATTCAAAGAGTTTGGGAGTAGTATTTCCGTACTGAACGGCTCGACGGATGAGCACTGGACGGTTGTGCACTGTAGACGACTTGAATGACCGGAGTGAAAATGTCTGGACGGTTGTGCACTCGACGGATGAGCACTGGAGGTTGTGCACTCGACGGCTCCGCGCGTATAAGCGACTGCGGAGCTTATTATTGAAATAGTCTTGCATGTTGTACTTAGAAGTTTTCAAATTTTTTAAAACTTTGCACACCAATAGTGCCAAACTAGATGCGCATTTTTTCAAAAGTTGAGATTCAAACAACTTTTGTAAAAAATCATATGAAAACTTTTCATATGAATTTTTACAAAAGTTGTTTGTATCTCAAATTTTGGGAAAATGCGCATCTAATTTGGCACTATTGGTGTGCAAAGTTTTAAAAAATTTGAAAACTTCTAAGTGCGACATGCAAGACTATTTCGATAAGCTCCGCGGTCGTTTATTAGGGGGGCAATGCATTTATGCTTGACGCCGTCAGCCCGCCGCTTTCTGGGAAGCAAAAAGGTGTCATGTGTTGCTGCTGAGAAACAACCGCGCGCGCACAGAACCAGCAGGTCAGGGAAGCATTCATGCAGCTAGCGCGAGAGGTAGATCTGATCAGGAACTGATCAATGGGTCAGCGGCGACCGATTGAATTCGACCACATCGCGAATCCCAGCAGCCAAAAGAAAATTAGAAACACGCGACCAAAGTTGTTGAAATAGGACGAGCGAGCATCACAAACACGAGAATTCAAACAACGTGTGTATGTGTGTTCATGGACCTACAACAATCTCGTCCAGTCCAACAAAACAGAGCGCAGACCATCACAAATTCTTTGATTTCTTTTGCTCCATGCATGATTCACCTACTTCGCTCGAAAAATATAGAAGACCACAAATAATTCACTTCCTTATTCGCAACTCGGTACTCCATCCGTCCCATAAAAAAGTGTAATCCTAGCTTTTGAAAAAAATCTCACAAAGAATGCAATCCTAGAAAATAGATCTAATTATCTTCCTTATTAAGTGATCAAATCTGATTTGCATGGTAAGACTTACTGCATTTGACAAACAAATGAGGGTACTAGAGCATTTTCATTCTTCAATTAATCTGTCCTAAACAAACTAAAATTGCACTCTTTTATGGGACGGAAGGAGTAAAAAGCAAAAGTGCAAGAATTCACTGTACAGAACGTACGCACATACGTATATGGTATGATACAAGCACGAAAATGCATGTACCAGTGTACGTACCTAGTATGGCACCCTGGCTTTGATCCATGGAATTTTTCAAACTTGAGGATTGAACTTGAACCGGACCGAGCGAGCGCTGAAAATTAAACCGCGTAGCTAGCGGGTCAGCGCGTACGTGCTTTGGGCTTGATCGCCCGCGAAATCATCAAAAGCATATAAAAAGTACACAAGCTAGGCCAAGAATAATAGACCCGGTCCCTTGTCCTACCTGTTGGCGGTTGCTGCACCTGCCAAGCCAAACTATAAAAGGCCACCACCTTGTCTCTCTTCCAACAACCATTCCAAAGGCATCCCATTCTTACTCCCCTCCCCACCGACGTACTCGAACTCAAACCCTATCGCACAAGCTCGATCAATCTTTTCGATCGGCAATCAAGCTAGCTGCAATCTCTGTACTGTCTCCAAGCAAGCTTCCAAGACTGCATTTAGCTCCATCGATCGATCAGCGCAGAAGGATCGGATCTGGTATATGTCGTCGTCGTCGTCCATGGCGGCCATGGCAAAGGTGGTGCTGCTCGTCGTCGTGCTGATGCAATGCTGCAACGTGATCCTCGCGGCGAGGCCGCTGGTGGAAGCGGCGGCGGTAGCAGGTGGAGACGGCGGCTGGCTGGGGATGATCATGCAGGTGCTCAGCGGGCCGCCGTCGGACGGCAACCCCGGCGGCAGGCAAGGTCCATAGGCTAGCAGGACAGCTAGCCGGCGGCTCGATCAATTGCCTGTCCGCCCGGGCCGGAATGACGCGTCTGATCGATGACTTAGTATGATCACGATCATGGAAGAACTGTGTACAGATGTAGAGAATTTTGTTCATTTCATTCGATCTGTCAGACTTTAGTTGCAATGGATCAATTCTGTGCAAACAATGCACGGAATCCGTCTGACGTAGTTTTTTTCTTGTATTTTCTATTGACTTGAGGTTGTATATTCATTCTTTCAACTAATATAAGAAAAGGCATGGCCTTCAGAAAAAAAAACATTTCATAATGTTTGTTCAATGATGACAACAATTCCGGAGAATACTAATTGCAGTATTTCACTCACTATCCCTGAAAACTTTCGAAGAAGATAGTGTTTTCTTATCACCCGTTGGATCAAATCAAAATGACTTCGATGTGGAGCCAGCCGCTCCTACCTAGGAGTACTTTTTATTTTGACTCAGCTTTTTTACGGTACATAATACCAGTTGGTGTTAAAAAAACTAGTATAAAAATATTTGACAATTCAAATAAATTGTATATCACTGAAGACTTCAATAGTGGTATTGGTAGTATACATTAGTAGTATATGTAATACAAGGGTATTATTGGAAAAAGAATATAAATGGCATACACGTAATATTGTTCTTTGATATGTCAAAATATTTCTCATTTAGCAATTATTACTACTAGTCCATCAGCCCTCGCGGGATACGTTTATAAATTATAACATACAACATTTGTGTATACCTTAATTATATATATCAATAGTTTTAAAAATAAAATATTATTTAAAATCATATTTTGATTTATATTTATAATATTAGTCATTTGGATTCAAATTTAAGGTTACATCATATTATTTTGGTGCAAATTTAAAAGATTATTTTAAGTTATTTTTAAGTATTAGTGGTGGACAATTTATTTGCAACTTGAAGGGGTTATATTAAATTATTTTTATAATGGCAGAAGTGGACAGTTTTGATAAAAATTAGGGAGTTATTTTATTTTTTTATGTAATAGCAGAGGTTTTCATTTTTTTAGATTTTTTAGGATTTCTCTCTTTTTCTGGAGTGTCCACCTAGGATCCTATGTGGCTTGAGTCTTCAGAAGGAGTCTTCAATTACTAATAGTAAGATAGCCCATCAATATTTGATCACAATTATTATATTACCCTTTGTCTATACTATATGAGATTTGCTAGATCATCTCAAATACTTGAGATTTAAGTTTCTCTCAATCACTTTTTCTGACGGTTGAGATGAAAGAGAGCGGAGGCGGCACAATTATAGTTGTCCAAAAAACCCGGAGCTCGACAGCCCATTCGGAAGCCCCCGTTTTGACCTGGTCTTAGCCCGACCTCTAGCTCGATAAATTTTGTGCCTGCGCTTGCCCGACCCAGCCGTTAGCTCATGTCAGGCGTGGGCCGTCATCCCGACACTTCAAGTGGCCCGACCCGACACGACATTTACAGGCCCGCGGTAGGTGATAGAGGGTGGACGGGCAGCGATAGCGGAGAGGAAGAAGGCGGCGGGAAGAAGATAAGAGAGGGAGAGAAAAGGTAGATCTAAGGTATTAATTTGTGATCGCACGGCTACAGCATAAGTGATTAACTTTTCTCAAGCATATACATAACGGATACTAATACAGAAGCGTCCTAGTCCTAGTAGGAGTACTATGCATGGCACCTGCTGGCTTTTGATCGATGGATTTTCAAAATTCAAACTCGTGAATAATTGACATGGAGGTGGACCGCCAGAGCTGAACAGTGAACACCGCGTAGTTTGGCAAGCTGCGCTCGTACGTGCTTTGTGCTTGCATGCGTTTCTTGATCGATCAGCCAGGACGACCAAGCCGAAGAATAGACCCGGTCCGATGCCACACTTCTCATTGGCGGTAACGGAGCTATAAAAGGAACACCATCCTGTCTCTCTTCCAACAACCATTATTTCGATCGAGGAATCGGCGATCTCCTTACAGCAAACAATTAAGCTAGACATCTCGTGCAGTTGCTGCTTGCGTCTGACGTACTTGGATACGCAACAAAGCTAAGAGTCCAAGGTCGATCCTGAATCTCATCTGACGTATATGGCGTCGACGGCGGCGGCCATGGCGAAGGCGGTGCTGCTGGCCGTCGTGCTGATGCAGTGCTGCAACGTGATCCTCGCCGCGAGGCCGTTGTTCGAAGAAGCGGCGGCGGTTGCAGGAGGCGACGGCGGGTGGCTGGGGTTGATCAGGCAGGTGCTAGCTGGACCGCCGCCGGGCGGCAACCCCTGCTGCAAGGAAGGTCCCGGCGGCCGATAAACTAGCCGGTCGGCGGCCAGACGAGGGCGACAGGCGGCGGCAGGAGGCCGGGAGCTCCATCGATCATCAACTGCATGACTGATTGATTGAGCCCCAGCCTATAGAGACGATGTTTAACATGTACATATGCCTAGAGAGGATTAATTTTAATTCCTAATTATTCGATTCCATCTGTCTGTTGCTATAGCTAGTCTAATTCTGTGAAAAAAAAATGCATGGATTACCTGTTTCTCTGACAGAAGCTCTTCAGATATATAAACGACTCCCTGATCGACAGAAAAAATATCACTCTGCTAAGCATGATTTTGATTAGCTCAACGTGAATAACAGGTAAAAAAGTATCGTTAAACAATTGATGAAAGGTACGTAGCAATATTAGAAAAGAATACCTTTTGTCGGATCCAGACCGAATTCAACTGCTTTTTATTCGATTTGAATATACACAACATTTTTTTGTTTGACTGTTTGACCTTATTTACATGCGCTTGTGGGCTCGATCAACAAAGGAAATTAACGGCCAATATGTACACGTGGCCACTGGCCACAGCATTAGGCGAAAGAACATCAGCGCTAGGGCGCTATTTAGCTTCACCTACCTATATTTGGATCGGAGTACTTTATGTATATGCATGGAATGAATTTAATTACAATTTTTGCACAGAAACACCATGCAGTAGAGCACGTAGTATATGTGATTGCTTTTTTTTTTTTGCGAATGTAGTATGTGATTGCTTAAACATGTGTTTGACTTTATTGCGTAGACATAACGCTGACATTGTTGCCGAGTCAAACTGTTCAGACTTGATTGAGCTACTGCTCACGATCAGTAAGACATTTTCATCTCATTTTTTTTATTTCTCACTAACTATTCTTTGACGCTAAATTCGTGAACAGCCTGTCCAAAAATTTCTCGCACGCAGACGCTGGGAATATTTTTGTTCAAGTTTTTTAAATTATCATGTCGATATAATTATCATAAATTCGAATTCAAACTTATGTTTTCGAAAACAAATCATTTTACTAATGTTTTAGGATATAGTTGTCCTCTACACAATCAGTCAGTTCTTCAATATACTAGTTTCTTTGGATAATTATGCCTTCATGTTTAAAATAATAAGGCTTCAGGACTCCATATATAACATGACTAGCATGATATGTATACCCTCAATTGACACTATATATGTAAAAGAATAGATATGGGAAAAAATCAACATATACTATTATAAGTGTGATCAGTACACCCTTACCTTTTTTTGCCAGCATCCTAATCGAAAGCGAAAGAGAAAAAATATGACAAAAATACATTCGGATAGTTCTGTGGGTAGTATTTACTGGTGCTTCAAGTCAAGTGTGTCATGCTCTTCTTCTGCATATGTGTAACCATCTAGGCCCTTTCGCACCTTTGGTAAGGGTGTGTTTCGGTGATAAATGACAACCACATGCTTGTGACTAACCTTTGTTTTGTAGCGGAATATATCTTGGGTTATTGTCATAAGTATTGAATAAAAAGAGACCCCTCAATTTGAATTCATGGACGATAAATGGAAAAATACTACAAGGCTAAGGACTTTGTTAGTTCCAAGTGTCACAAGGAGATGAAGGACACTTGGATTGCTAGTTTGTAGTGTTTGACCGTACTATTAAGAGGGGTTCATGCACTAGTAGCTTGACCATGCACCAAAAGCCATGAAAATATGCACACTCAAGTTCCTTGGATGTTAATCAGCTCAAAGTAATCATGGAAGCAAAGTAGAAGCAAGAGAATTGACGAAAAACTCAAAGGAGATTGCATTGGATGAGTTGAAGTTCAAGTCATAGCGTCGGATGAACCGACGCCTCAGTTTCTACATTCGTCGGATGAGTTCTATGGCTTCAGTTTTCAAAACAGACCGTCGGATGAACCGACGACCCTAGCATCGGTTCATCCGGTGACCTAGTGTTTGGTAACAGTAAGGGTCAGAGCTCTGCCTCTTCAGCACCGGATGATCCGACGCTCTGACCAGCGGTCTATCCGACGCTTGCATTTAAATCAGACAGAGACACGCCAAAAGTTTTGCTTCAGCACCGGATGAACCGACGCTTGAAAGTCAACTCAGCGGTTCATCCGACGCCATTATTTGGACTACACAGTACTGCACCGAGTGGGTGCTCTTCAGCACCGGATGGTCCGACGGGGCGTCGGTGCAATGCGTCGGTGCATTGACTGGGTCACATGGTTCAACGGCTATATAGGCGCCTGTGAGTGACCGGATGATCCGACGCCTGCGCAGGGGGAACCATCGGTTCATCCGACGGTACTACTTTTCAGGGAAACTTTTCCAACGGCTAGCCTCCCTTGCTAGGCCTATAAATATGACCCCCCTGCGTCTCTTGAGCTGCCTTTGCCATTCTGAAGATCTACTGCAACCAAGGAGAGAAGGAGAGCGTGTTCTTGCCATTTCGGATTCTCTTCCTCTTCATTGAGGAGCTCTTTCTTAGTGATCAAGGGTTTTCAAGGTGCATACATGGCTTAGCTGAGTGCTCAGGTCAAGTGAAAGTGTGCGGGCTTGTTACTCTTGGAGTTTGACGGCTCCTAGACGGTCTTGGTGCTTTGGGGGTTCTTGGTGAGCTCTTGGAGATTGTGGGAGCCTCAAGAAAGCTTGGTGTACACGGTTCGAGACCCACCGTTCCGGAGATGGAGAACGGGTACTCTTAGTGAGCACTTGAGTCTTGGTGACTTGAGGGGGAGCAATACTCTAAGTGAGTGCTCCAACGTGGATTAGGTGGAAGCGTCAACTTCTCGATACCACAGGAAAAAATTCGGTCGTCTCTTGTGACTTTCTCTCTACTTTCTTGCATTTAATTTCAGCACCTAATTTTCGCACTTAAGTTTCCTTGCCCTTGTTCTCTTTAAGTTGCATGTTTGCTTCCTATAGGGTGTTTCATATCTCTTAGTGTGATACTTGATAAGGAAACTCTTGTTAGTGTGCTTAGTAGTAGAGAAAAACCTTTTTAGATGGGCAACACTAGTTGATAGTCTAAGGTTTTCTTTATGTTCTAGAAATTGAAAAGAAGGCCCATATTCAAACCCCCCTTCTACGGGCCATTGATCCTACAATATGCCGATCGTCGTCCAAATTATATTGATGACTATATAGTTTAGCCTGCATGCATGCCGTACTCGACGGCTCGACTGATGAACTTTGGCCGACCGTGTAGACCGTAGACGACGAATCGAAAGGCAGATGGAGTTGCCACCTTCGCGGAAGCGAATTGCAGAGACTTGCAGTGGCAGCTAGGTAACGGCAGAACCAAGTCAGAATAAGATGCAGCGCGAGCAGGAACGGCGACTGCGTACTTGAATTCGACCAAACCGAAATCGGCCGAACATGAAAGCACAAGAATTCAAACAACGTATATCCATCCCCTGGAACTGTTGGTCGGTCGTCCAACAAACAGAAAGACTAGTGGACCTGAATGGCAAAGGTTTTACTCACAAACCAGCAAAAATGACGTATGTGTAGGTGCAAATTTAAACCTCACTGTACCAAAATACCAAATAAAGGGGTCTAGGGTCTTAGTAGGGTACCTAGGTTTGATCGATGCGTTTTCAACCCTGCGAATTGAAATTGAACTGGACTGCATGCACGCTGTTGAAAAAAACCCCGTAGGCACTCGCGCGCGTCTATTCGGCCGATAGAGAAGAATGAGAATGCTTAGGTCAAGAGAACTGACCCAGTCCGGCAGTGTCCAACCTAACCTAGCTTTTTGGAGTGGTTAAACCTCATAACTACCGAACTATAAAACGAAGCAATCCGCCTGTGTCTCTCTTCCAGCAACCATTTCCACCGAGACACAACGAGACCTGCTTATTGTCCACAGATAGAAAACCAAGCATTATTGCTTAGTTCAAGTAGTGTAGCAACTTTATCTGTCCATATATAGCTCAAGCATCTGATATGATGCCATCCTCGGCGGCGGCGGCGATGGCGAAGGCGGTGCTGCTGGCCGTCGTGCTGATGCAATGCTGCAACGTGATCGTCGCGGCGAGGCCGTTGCTGGAAGCAGGAGGCGACGGCGGGTCATCATGGCTGGGGCTGATCATGCAGGTGCTAGTTGGGCCGCCACCCGATGGCAACCCCAACGGCGTAACATCTCCCAAGCCACCGCCATAAATTAACTAGCCGGCTGGCCAGCCAGCCAACAGCCTGCATCATGTCGCGATAGCCGATGGATTCGGGCTGCGCTTTTTGTTGATTCCTGGACGTTGATCGATTAACTAATAACGTGTACATATTCGCAACAAATTACCGTTCATTAGTTTTTTATTTCCTACAGTAATTAGCTACTGGTCCAGACTTCGAATTAACGGATCAGTTCTGTGTGTAAATGCACTCGACGTAATTTTGGGTTCAGAATTTAATAATTAAGTGCGAAGTGCACTTGAAGTTGTATCTTTTTCTTTAACAAATGAATTCCTGTTGTACCGAGAAAACACTCTGTATCTATTGTTCTCAGCTTTATTTTGATTTTTATTGAACCGTATATGTGTTTAAAAATTCAAAAGTTACAAGTTTGATGATCTTTTGGTCTAAAATATAATGGTTATAGAACTTAGAAGAGACAAAAAAAAGAACATAATTCAATATAAGAGATGGAAATTAAAAAAATACATAAAGACCCATATAAGAAACGGTGACTCGAAATGCAGTGCATACACACACTCACCCATATCACACGCAATCTTACTCTCCTATGAGTACCTCCGAGAGACTAAGTCCGTCAGATCTCGGGACTGATATATGAAATCACCAATAGCGGCACTGTCGATGGCATGTTACCTCACTATATTTTTAGTACTTCTTTGCTTGTAAATTCTTCTTTATTTAATTGGAATATTTTTTATTTTTTATCTAATTTTTTATTGATAGCTTGCTAGTCGAACAAAAATGGAGAGTCTACTAGGGGGTTGGGTGGAGACTTTGTTAGGCTCCTGTGGAACATGCATGCATGCACATCTCCGTCCATCTAGGATATCTATGTCAACTATTCTAATACATATTGTCAAAAAAAACTATTCTAATACATCTTTAACCAGTAAAGGTATGTGTACCAGAGTCATTGATGGTGAAAAGTAAGCGTTAAATAATATATGAATTGGAGGGGAGTAGTAGTCGGTCCACAACGGCCAACGATGTCGTTGATAGCGACAAGCAAGTACTTTGGAGAATAGAATGTCAATCATCGAATATTATTATTAAATTAACGAATAATCATTATTCCCTCGTTCCAAATTATTATTCGTTTAATGAGTCGGAGGGAGGAGCCAAGCTAGAGATGTTATTCCTATTGCTTTATTAATATATTTTCGCATTTCTTTTTTTAACACATGATTACGCATTTCTAGCTGGGGTGAGGAATGTTTAATTTTTGGGACAAAAAGAAGTATACTATAAACTAAACTGACTGGCGGCGTCCCTGCAGTTAGGCGGTCCTTTCCAGTTTTACCTGGCGTACTCGACGGCTCGAAACTGACGAACATTTTTGCCGGGCGTGTAGATGAATTTGGAAGGTTAAATCGAGCCGCCAGCCCGCCACCTTCTGTTAAGCGGAGTAGTTGCAGATTGCAGTTAGGTAAGGTTTCTCTTTACTGCTGCCCAATGCACTGTAGTAGGAGCATGGAGAAATTGGCATACCTTGTTTACAGGAAAAGCTATGTCTGGCCTAGTAAGAGTTAAATATTGAAGTGCTCCAACAACACTTCTAAACCGCGACCAAGTCAGAACTCAGAACAAGAAGCTGCGTGAGCGAGCACGCTGTTTGATCAGGAACGGACCGATGCAATTACTGCTAATAGCTAGGCGACTACGTACTCTCACTGAATTCGACCAAATTAAAATAGGGCGAACATGAAAACACAACAATTCAAACTATATGTATATGCACGCCCCGGACCAGCAAGAAAAGATGTATTCGTAGGTGTCTTAATTGTTGTTAGCACGGTAACTGCCTTTGCTGCTAGTCGATGCGTTTTCAACCTTGAGAATTGAAATTCAAAATAATGGACCGAGCCCTGAATCCGCGTACTACGACGCACAGTTGCGTTTAATGATCAGCCGTGATGGAATGAGACAAGGCTTACCAAAATGCCAAGAATAGACTCCGTCCTCCATTATCATACTTTTTGGCGGTCCAAACGAAGCTATAAAAAGGATACCCATCCTGTCTATCTTCCAGCAACCATTTCGACCGAGGAAAACGAGAGCTCGAGTCATCTGAAGCACACATCTCCTCTAGCTATAGCTAGCAGCTTGCATTATTGCTCAAGACACCACACATACAGAACCACAAGCACTGTCATTGCGCTGCAAGTCAGCAAGTGTACGTAGCAAAACACCGGACTGCGCTAATTAAGGATCTGATCGTCTGACATGGCATCGTGGACGGCGACGATGGCGAAGGCAGTGCTACTGGCCGTCGTGCTGATGCAGTGCTGCAACATGATCCTCGCAGCGAGGCCGTTGTTGGAAGCAGCGGCTGTATCCGGCGGAGGCGACGGCGGGTGGCTGGGGCTGGTCATGCAGGTGCTAGACAAGGGCAGCCCCAGCGCGCCCTCGTCGAGCGGCAACCCAAACGGCGGGCAAGCTCCAGGACACCAATAAACTAGCCGGCGGTTCGATCGGTGCCAGTTTGGCGCGCGCCGGCGTGGCCCTGCTGAGACTTTGTTGATAATAAGTCAGATGCTGATCGATTAACATGTATACATGCGTAGGATATACTGTTCATTTCATTCCATTTGTCTACACTATTAGCTAGTTGTTCAGGCATTGTATTAAGCACATTTAGGAGTGCATGGATGACACATCTACTGAGTTAGGAATTAGAATTAAGCTGGTTGTGTCTGGGCTTCGAATTAGGGGATTAATTAGTTCTGTGCGAAAATGCACTCGATGTAATTTTGGGTTAAGTGCTAATTGCACTGGAGGTTAATTGTATATTTTTCAAATATAATAAATGAATCTCTATCGCTGCTCATATATGTTTATTTTTTCGAATTTGGAAGGTAAACTGAGCCGCCTTGCGTCGTGTCTAGATGGGCCAGGCTAGATGGGTCGGCACGGACACGGTCGGAAAAGGCACGACACGAGCACAACTTGTCACCAAGGGGAACGGGCCATGGGCCAGCCCGGCATGATAGTCGGACCATGCTTGGGTCGCACCCTCGGCACGGTGGCCCTATACAGACACGACACGATTTTGGGCCAGCTCGATGTTAGCCCGCTAAGCAAACCCTAGCTATTCCTCTCTCCGGAATTCCCGTATACCTTCCGAAAGATTTTTTTCTTAGCCAACTATAACCCATCAGAAGCCCAAATAACAACCCACACAGCCCACTAAATGCTAACCCTAGCCCTTCTTCCACCCCTGCACCCCACCCGCACGCCGCCACCCGCGCGTCGCGCCATGGTCGGCGGACCCCGCGCGCGCCCACCGCCATGGCCGGGCTCCCCTCCGCCTCTGTCGGCCTCCCCCACCGCCTCCGCGGCCTCCCGGGGCGCGCCGCCACGACCTGCCGTGCCGCATCGGGAGGCGCACTGCCGCGGCCTCCCCCTGCGCGCGCGGTGCACTACCGGGTGGCCGCTGGTGCGCCACGGTCGGGAGGGAGGAAGAAGATGCAAACATTCGACATCCCATGATTCCAGTATTTTCAAAAAAAATGTTGCAACATTTTGCAAAATGTTGACGAAAATAGTTGAAAAAACCAACATTTCTGGAAAATGTTGGAAGAAGCAAAAAAAATGTTGACCCCAAAAATATTGCAACATTTTGTAAAATATTGACGAAAAATGACTAGAAATGTTGAAGAAAAAAATGTTATAACATTTTTGAAAATGTTGAAACATTTTTAATTTAATAGTTATGAAGTGGGCTGGTGAGAAAATAAAAAATATCATTTAGATGGGCTTTGGTGGGTTGGAAGTTCGTAGGTGTATCCATCTTCCGGAAGCCATATAGGAGCCCCCTTCGCTCTCTCGCCTCTTTCTCTCCTCCCAGTCTCCCACTGCGCAGTCGCCCCTTCCTGCCTCCTCCCATTCCCCGTCACCACCCTCTCCACCGCACTGCCGGAGCACCCTCTCAACCGCCGCCGGCAGCCCCTCCCTCCCTTCTCCTTCTTTAAGCGAGAGTGAATCCTCACCGGCCGCCTCCTCCATGGCCGCACCGGCCGTCACCGTGCGCGCGCCACCACCCTCTCCCTATTTCCCTGGTTCCTTCCCACCGAGAGCCTTCCTCCGACCGCCTCTGCCATGGTCGCGCCGACCATCTTCCCCTTGGGGGCCACGGTCTGGCGCCGTCGTCGTGGATGCAGGGCGGCGACCGCGACAGCGTGGGGAAGTGGCCATGGTGGTAGGGTGGCACCGTGGGGGCAGCGGCCGTGAAGGCAGGTGGCCGCGCCGGCGGCGTCCTCCGGCGTGGTGGCGCCTAGCCCGACACTAAGTCCGATGGGCCAGCCATCGGGTCGGCCGGGCACTATGGTCTTTCGGCTCGATGGGCTGGCATTTCGACCCGATGGTTCGATAGGCCCGACACGAAAGATGCCTCAGGCCTGATAGTGTCGAGCCACATCGGACCAGACCAAATCGGGCTAGGGTCGGGCGGCCCGTCTGGCCATCTATAGTGTCAAGCGGAGTTGGAGCTAGCAGGTAACCGCGCAAAACCATGACCAAGTGAGAACAGCACGCTGCGTGCGCGAGCAAGCACACTGCTAGGTGCTGATCAGGAATGGACCGATATTGCAATGGCTAGCTCCTAGGCGACTGGTACGTACTGTCACACTGAAAACGACCAAATTGAAATCGACCAAAACATGAAAACACGATCGAGAATTCAAACAGTGTATGCACGCCCTGAAGGCCTGAACCTGCAGCGAAGGAAGACGTTACACTAGGGTAACTGGCTTCGATCTATACCTGAGCATTTTGAGTCCGGGCCCATGCGTTTTCAACCTTGTGAATTGAAATTCAAATGGACCGGGCCCTGAAACCGCGTCCTACGCACAGTTGCGTTTGATGATCAGCCGAGATGGAATGAGAGAAGGCTTACCAAAATGCCAAGAATAGACTCCGTCCATTGTCATACTTTTTGGCGGTAAAACCTTGTGCGAACGAAGCTATAAAAAGGAACCCATCCTGTCTCTCTTCCAGCAACAATTTCGAACGAGGAAGACGAGAGCTCGATTCGTCTGAACTCTGAAGCACATCACTTCTAGCTAGCTAGCAGCTTCATTACTGTCCAAGACACCAGAGAGCCACAAGAACTGCCGTTGTTGCTGCAAGTGTAGCAAACACCGGACTGAGACCTAGTACGCTAATTAAGGATCTGATCGTCTGATATGTCATCGTCGACGGCGACGATGGCGAAGGCGGTGCTGCTGGCCGTCGTGCTGATGCAGTGCTGCAACCTGATACTCGCGGCGAGGCCGTTGTTGGAAGCAGCGGCGGTAGCCGGAGGCGACGGCGGGTGGCAGGGGCTGGTCATGCAGGTGCTAGACAAGGGCGGCCCCAGCGGGCCGTCGCCGTCCGGCAACCCACGCGGCGGGCAAGCTCCAAGTCGCCCAAAGTGATAAACTAGCCGGCGTGGATGACGAATATAATCTGTTGAATTAGCCCTGCTGAGACTTTGTTGATAAGTCAGATGCTGATCGATTAACATGTATACATGCGTAGGATATACTGTTCATTTCATTCGATTTGTCTACACTATTAGCTAGTTGTTCAGGCATTGTATTAAGCACATTTAGGAGTGCATGGATGACGCATCTGCTGAGTTATTAGGAATTAGAATTAAGCTGGTTGTGTCTGGGCTTCGAATTCAGGGATTAATTAGTTCTGTGCTAAAATGCACTCGATGTAATTTTGGGTTAAGTGCTAATTGCACTGGAGGATAATTGTATATTTTTTCAAATATAATAAATGAGTTCTTGTTGTACGGAGAAAAACACTATGTATCTATCATTTAAGAATCTCTATCGTTGCTCATATGTGCTTATTTTTTTCGAATTTGGAAGGTAAACCGAGCCGCCACCTTGTGTCAGGGACGGGCCCGATGGGCTGGCACGGGCACGGTTTGAAAAAGCACGAGTGTACGACACGAGCACGGCCCGGCACAAAGGGGATCGGGCCACGGGCCAGCCTGGCACGATAGTCGGACCGGGCCTGGGCCACACCCTCGGCACGGTGGCCCGGCACGGGCACGACACAATTTTGGGCCAGCCCGATGTTAGCCCGCTAAACAAACCTAGTTATTCGTCTCTCTCTTCCTCTTTCTCTCCTCCCAGTCTCCCACTACGCAGATGCCCCTTCCTGCCTCCTCCCGTCCCCCGTCACCACCCTCTCCACCGCGCCGCCGGAGCACCCTCTCAATCGCCTTGCTCGTTTGGCTTATCAGCCACCAGCCAGCGGTACTTTTCTCTCAGAACAAACCAGCCATCAGCAACTAGCCAGCAGTACTTTTCTCTCAGAACAAACCAGCACCAGCCATCAGCCACCAGCCAAACGAACAGGCGTGATAGCCCCTCCCTCCCTTCTCCTTCTTTAATCAAGATGGAATCCTTACCGACCGCCTCCTCCATGGTCGCACCAGCCCCCACCGCGCGTGCGCCGCCACCCTCTCGCTATTTCCCTGGCTCCTTCCCACAGAGAGCCTTCCTCCGACCGCCTCCGCCATGGTCGTGCCGACCATCTTCCCCTTGGGGGCCACGGTCTGGCGCCGCCGTCGTGGATGCAAGGAGACGCCCACGACGACGTGGGGAAGCGGCCGTGGTGGTAGGATGGCGCCGTGGGGGCAGGATGGCGGTCGCGGCGCCGTGGGGGGCTGGTGGCCGCGCCGGCCGACGTCCTCCGACGTGATGGGCCAGCCGGGCCACCGGGCCGGCCTGACACTATGGTCTTTCGGCCCGATGGTCCGACACGGCCCGACACGAAAGAGGCCTCGGGCCTGATAGTGCCGAGCCACATCAGGCCGCGCCAAATCGGGCTAGGGTCGGGCGGCCCGTCTGGTCATCTAGTGTCAAGCGGAGTTGCAACTAGCAGGTAACCGCGCAGAACCATGACCAAAGTCAGAACAGCACGCTGCGTGCGCGACAGCGCGAGCAAGCACGCTGCTAGGTGCTGAACAGGAATGAACCAATGTTGCAATGGCTAGCTCCTAGGCGACTGGTACGTACTGTCACACACTGAAATCGACCAAACATGAAAACACGATCGAGAATTCAAACAGTGTATGCACGCCCTGAAGGCCTGAACCTGCAGCGAAGGAAGACGTTACACTAGGGTAACTGGCTTTGATCCATGCGTTTTCAACCTTGCGAATTGAAATTCAAATGGACCGAGCCCTGAAACCGCGTCCTCTACGCACAGTTGTGTTTAATGATCAGCCGAGATGGAATGAGAGAAGGCTTACCAAAATGCCAAGAATAGACTCCGTCCATTGTCATACTTTTTGGCGGTAAAACCTTGTGCGAACGAAGCTATAAAAAGGAACCCATCCTGTCTCTCTTCCAGCAACAATTTCGACCGAGGAAAACGAGAGCTCGATTCGTCTGAACTCTGAAGCACATCTCTTCTAGCTAGCTAGCTAGCAGCTTATTACTGTCCAAGACACCAGAGCCACAAGAACTGCCATTGTTGCTGCAAGTGTAGCAAACACCGGACTGAGACCTAGTACACGCTAATTAAGGATCTGATCGTCTGATATGTCATCGTCGACGGCGACGACGGCGAAGGCGGTGCTGCTGGCCGTCGTCCTGATGCAGTGCTGCAACCTGATACTCGCGGCGAGGCCGTTGTTGGAAGCAGCGGCGGTAGCCGGAGGCGACGGCGGGTTGCAGGGGCTGGTCATGCAGGTGCTAGACAAGGGCAGCCCCAGCAGGCCGTCGCCATCCGGCAACCCACGCGGCGGGCAAGCTCCAAGTCCCCCAAAGTGATAAACTAGCCGGCGTGTATGACGAATATAATCTGTTGAATTAGCCCTGCTGAGACTTTGTTGATAAGTCAGATGCTGATCGATTAACAAGTATACATGCGTAGGATATACTGTTCATTATTTCATTCGATTTGTCTACACCTATTAGCTAGTTGTTCAGGCTTTGTATTAAGCGCATTTAGGAGTGCATGGATGACGCATCTGCTGAGTTAGGAATTAAGCTGGCTTCGAATTAAGGGACTAGTCCTGTGCGAAAATGCACTCGATGTAATTTTGGGTTAAGTGCTAATTGCACTCGAGGTTGTATATTTTTTCCAAATATAATAAATGAATTGCTCTTATATATGTTTATTTTTTCGAATCAAGTTACATATGCATACACTCATGCACATGCATGTACGTACACTGACCCCTTATGAATACACGTACACGATCATACCCTTATGAGCATTTTGAGAGACTGAGTCGGTAGATCTCAAGATTGATAAAGTCATCATTGACAGCTCATTGTGAGCAGGCACGTCATCTAAAAAAATAACACGGATTAAATGCTAGAAAAATTCTGCAAAACACGAGCACTTGTGCAACCATGATAAACTGAGAATTCAGATCCAAGTGGGTAGGTTATATATGTGTTTAAAAGTTCAAAGTTACAACTTAAATGATCTTTTGATAGCGACCAACCACAAATGATGTTGTTGATAGCCATAATCGAGGATAGAAATGTGTTTTGCAATAGCACAAATGCTGCACGCGTAAAATTGTGTAATACTGCTATCCTTTTTGCATGCCGATCGTCCAATATAATTGGTGACTACAAGTCAGTCAGGAGCCAGGACTATTGTTTCAACTGCAATGTTTTTACATTTCTGGTTGTGTGAGGAACGTTTTCGAGTAAAAAAAAAAGAATAGCGTCCTTGCAGAGTTGCAGTTAGTCGGTCCTTCATTCCTAGCTAGTCCTGCCGTACTCGACGGCTCGAGACTGACGAGCTTTTTGGCCGGCCGTGTAGACGAATTTGGAAGGGAAATCGACCCGCCACTTCTGTCAGAATAGAAAGCTCTGCGTGCGCGAGGAAGCACACTGCTGAGTGCTGGTCAGGAATGGACCAATGCAATGGCTCCGGACTTGCAGCAAAGGAAGACGTTATAGTAGGGTTACTGTGGCTCTGATCCATGAGTTTTCAACCTTTGCGAATTGAAATTCAACTGGACCGAGCCCTGAAACCGCGTACGCGCACTTGCGTTCAATGATCAGCCGTGATGGAATGAGAAAAGGCTTCCCAAAAGTACAAGGCCAAGAATAGACTCCGTCCATTCTCATACCATTTTGGCGATAAAACCTGTGCAACGAGAAGCTATAAAAGGAACCCATCCTGTCTCTCTTCCAGCAACCATTTCGTTCCGAACGTACGAGAGCTCTCTAGCTGCAGCATCTCTAGCTGCCTGTCCAAGACACAAAGCCACTGCACGCACTGCCATTATTGCTGCAAGTGCAGCAACGCCTACTGACCAACGCGTAAGAATCTCAATATCTCATCATCTGATATGGCATCCTCGCCGGCGATGATGGCGAAGGCGGTGCTGCTGGCCGTCGTGCTGATGCAATTCTGCAGCGTGATCCTGGCGGCGAGGCCCCTGTTGGAAGCGGCGGCGGTAGCCGGAGGTGACAGCGGGTGGATGGGGATGATCATGCAGGTGCTCAGCGGGCCGCCGTCGACCGGCAACCCAAACGGCAAGCAAGGTCCCGGTCGCCCATAAACTAGCCGGCCGGATCTGTTGAATTTTAATTAGCTAGCCTGGCTGCGATTTTGTTGATACGCAGATCGAATAACATGTATACATTCGTAGGATATTGTTTAATTCATTCGATTTGTCTACAACGATTAGCTAGTTGTTCATGCTCTGTATAAAGGGATTAATTCCGTGCAGAAGTGCACTTTCCGAGTAAATTTGGCTTCGAAATTCAATAGTATTCAAGTTGTATCATTCGTTCCTTCTACAAAATTATAAGTGAATTCATGTTGGACTGAAAAATCATTCTGCGTCGTTTAAGCATTATTTCAACACAAGTGCCTTTTGATTTGTAGGATCGAGGCAAGGATTAATTCAAATGCCTTTTATTTGAACACGAGTGCATGATCTTCTACTATGGATGGCTGTTTGACGCTTTGACGGTTTGACCTTTACATACGCTTTGGACCCGATCCACAAAGGAAAGGTCAGCATTATATATCTAGCGACCACCTACTTACCAACACGTGGCCACTGGCCACAGCATTCGACGAACGGCAGCAGCTAGGTTGTTATCGTGTCGTTTTTTTTAATCATACAGTACGGACGGTTATTATTTGAAAAACTATATACGCGCGGTGACGCTCACATACTCCCCTCTTACGAATACATGCTCTTATGAGCCATAAATTCTAAAAATAATTTTAGAAAAATACGATTACCAGTGCCGAGGCGCAAACTCGAGTTTTGGTGGGCATGCAGGTTCACCAATATAATTGTAATTAGTATCACAGAAATAAGATTATCTGGAATTCTTCGTGCAAACATGCGTGCACTGTATTATATATGTTCATGGAATTGTTCTGTGTGAAATAGACGTGCAGATAGCACAGCGGAGTTCTCTAATAAAAAAATGTGTTTGCTTAAACACACGTTCAGTTGACTGGTTTGCATAGTATACAATTTTTTGCACAACTAGTTTCAGTTAGTTCCTTTCTCACTGTCAGTATGACTTCTTGTTTTTTCTAATGAAAAATCAGCAAGGCTTGATCAGGTCTCCATAGCGTAAGTGCCATGCGTTTACTATTTGCATTTAGAGTAGCTAGCGGCAACTTCCTGCAAGACTACATGCTTAATTTGAACAAGAAAAAAAGTGGAGTTTTTTAATTAATAAATTAATACTATTCCTTTGAACTATATTAAAAATGTATTCAGTTGTCATCTTGCTAGCTAGCTTGCTAACTGTAAGATGCTGAAGATATATAACACCATGAACCCATGATCATGGTGCGTACGTCGGTACGTGTAGTGAGGTGTAAATTAAGTAATCTAGAGTTCGTACTACAAGATGAAGTGTCATGTACATTCTTGCCGTAGAGATACATATTTTGGCAACGAACATGCCATGGTATCAAATCTTTTGCAATTTGATGTTAAGGAATGGATATTAATTTGGGATGGCTCCTAGTAAGTGAGCGTTCATAAGCGAGCTCTCCGCCTATTATTGCTAAAACGATGCTACTAGTTTTTTTTTAAAAAAATGAACTAACTATAAGTCAAGTTTTGAAAATTTGTCGAAACATCTTCTGAAAATTGTTGTCGATCTTCATAAAATTGTTAAACTAGAGTTTAGAACTAGCTATTACCACGTTTTTTTAAAAAAAAAGGACTGATATTTTAGTGTTTCACTAGGCGATATCCCGCGCGTTGCTGCGGGAATTTAGTAAACAAAATTTTAAAATGAAATGTGAAAGTAGAAACGCCAAAATGATTACATATTAACATTCGTTTGTAGACAACTTTATATACGAAAGCATGTTATTTTGTTGAGAGTGAACCATTCGAAAATGATTGATCCTACATGTATTTCAACCGTGGAAATTTTGTGGTGCGCTACTCACAAATACATGCTATTAGCCACAGAAAATCGTTTGAATGCATAAATAGATGGTCTGATGGATGATGACATGGTGTAATATTATGGGTACCCAAAGACAGCGATTACGAGCGACTATCACAGCCACGATGACCCCTGACATATTTTTTGGTAGCTTTCTGGATTTATTTTCATGAAGGAAAACCACTCCAAATCAACTAGTATTCCGGGAATTATTTTTGTGAAGGAAAACGGCCAAAGACCACCTCCATCACCTCACGTACAAGCCACTTCCGACAAGCTGGAAGCCTTCCCGAGTGGTATGCATGCACCAATTGTCAAGAGCAATCACACATGACAACAGCAGCCAGCAGGAACCAAGGGTAGTGGGACCCGCTGCATGGGAAAAGACTTCCTCCCTTACACCTGTTGCGCATGCACAGCCTCCCTCTCCCTCTTTCTCTCTCTTCACTCATGTAACCTGTCACCCTTGTTTTATAAAAGAGATGGCAGGGGCCCTTTCCATAAAGGCTGACTCCCTTTTACTTCTCATGTCTCCTCTCGGGAGGAGTTTTCTCTCTCTTTCTTCTTCAACCTCCAGCCATCCATGACTCTCAAAAACTACAGAGACCTGGGATCGAGCTCCCTCTCTCGCCCATTTGTACCCCCTACTACAAATCAGCGCAAATAATACAGCAGCACGAACTGGACGTAGGGTGTTACTCTCCGGAGGCTCGAACCAGTATAAATCATGTATACCCCCGTTTGCGCAACCGTCCGAGACCCGGCACGCAATCCGATACAAATTTACTGCCGACGGTAGAGAATCCCGACAGTTGGCGCGCCAGGTAGGGGCCTTTGCATGTCACGACGTTTTTTGGCAGGTCTCGGAACGCTATCCTCGACAACAACGGCGGCCGCGACGCCGACGGCCGCGACTCCATCGCCAACGACGACGACGGCCGCGACGCCGACGGCTGTGACAACTACGGCGGCAACCGGAGCACCGCCGGCTACGACTACGATGGCACCGACGGCCGTGATAATGCAGACGGCGACTACAACTCCTCCACCTTCGAAGCCGCTGCGGCCAACCACCTTTTTCCCTTGGTCGTTTCTTCACAGAGCAAAAATCCAAACCTTGGTTCTCTCTCCCTGCTTTCGGTTCACGCAAGAAGCAAACTAGAGCTTCCTCTAATTTCTCTGATCGCAAAATCGCCCTTTCCTCTCTAATTTCCCCGGGCTTCCATCTCCAATCGGCTGCAAAAAAAAAAAAAAAAAAAAAAAATCAATAACCCAAGGCGACCAGCAGGAGCGCCAGGAGCCCCATCGATTTTGCCCCAAGCAGATCAGGCGCTTGTGGTTCCCGGCGGCCAGCACGGCTTGCCGGCGCGAGCTGCTGACCTCCGCGGCGCAAGGCCTCTCGGCGGTGTGGGCACACTGTTTCCTTCCCCCCAACGCGCGCTGAAACCGCAGCTCCGCTTCAACGGCCACCGGGCCGGAGCTCGTCGACCCCGTCGCAGGCAGGGCCTCTCCGGGAGAGCCCAGTGACGGCGCGAAGCGGACAGCCGGTGGTGGAGCGACTCGGTTTTCCTCCGACTCCGAGACCGCGACAGGTTCCAGAGGTCGAGGGAGAAGAGCCTCGGGCGTCTCCTTCCAGTCGATGCGCACGCCGGTGGCAGGGAGGCCCGACGACGCGCGACACCTGCGCGGCGGCGGGGAGCCCGGCGCACGACCCCCACGGCGACGCGGTAACCTAATTTTAGCAAATAGGAAAACCAATCAAGTGTTAGGCATCTGATCCCTTGTTAGCCTAAACAGAGCCAAGTTTGCAAAAGAAACCCTAGTCAAACCTCTAATTGTTTGATCAACAAGATAGGGTTCAATATTTTTTTTAGATCTAATCACCTGAAATGATGAGGCCAATTGGAGTTTTAGGTTAACCAAGGAGTTTCATTAGCCCAAATCATTGTCTAGGCTAATGAAAAGAAATTTTACCCAAGAACCCTTGGTCAAAACCCAAATTACTTGGTCAAACCCCTTTTCACTCTAGACCTCTCTCTAGAACTCTTGCACGTTCTCAAAATTTCATACAACAACTTCAAAATCGACCCTTATAGAAGTTGCAGATCTTTTTCGGGAACACAATTTTCATAATTGGCGGACATTCAAATTTTGAATATAAATTGGCCAAAAATCGAGTTGAAGTCCCTGTGAACAGTAACTCAGGGCTGAGAAAAACTGTAACTTTGCCACATTTTTCCTGTCAAACCAAACATCAAAACATAGGTCACCCTTTGTGAAAAATTTACTCCTATAGTTGCCCTACAACTTTAGTATTTGGAGATTTTCAAGTTATATTCAAGAAATTGGAGAATCGCACTTTTGAACTTGGCTAAATGGACTAAAAACAGGGCCAGCCGCCGGCCTCGCGCGACGTCGCCCGCGCGCCACGCGTCGTCCGCGCATTCCTCCGGCGTACAGACGCCTCGGCGCCTTCGCTGTGGACCCGCTCGTGCGCCGTGGACCCTCCGTCCGAGTTAATCGCCGTACGCCGCGCCTACGGACCTGGCCGTGCCGTCCAGGGCCACGCGCCCGCACGCGCTTGCGCCATGCGGCCGCACGCATGCAGCCGGTCGAGCTGGCGACTTAATTGGCATCCGCGGCGCCCGTGCTTGCCTCGTCGTGGTCGCCACCTCCTCGTTCCCCTCTCCCCTCATTCAAACCGAGCCGAGCCCGAGCAGAGCCGGCGTCCGCTCCGCCGCTCGCCAAAGACAGCGCCGCCGCCGAGCTCGTTGTTTCGCTCCTCCCCGACGAGCTCTAGTCGCCTGCACACGTCCTCAACCGTTCACCGAAGATCCCCGTGCACCGCATTGCTCCTCCAGACCCCGTGGCCGCCGGCAGTTCGAACCGAGGCGGACGTTCCGCCCTTGCTCTGCCGCCGGCCATCTCCGGGAACTCCACCGCCCCAACTACCGCCAAGAATTGGTCGAGGGTAGGCCCAATCCCAACTCTAGCCACTTTCCCGCCCTTCTCCGGCCACCGGTCGCCGCCGGCGAGCTCCCTCCGCCGCCAGGGGCATATCTGTGAAGATTCAACTCTTTTCAAGGTTCCTGGTGTGAGATTTCAGGGACCCGGTTGTAAAAGACATTGTTAGGTTTTAGCTGCAACTTCGAAAACATCGTTAAAAATCGTAGAAAAATCAGAAAAATGTAAACCCAATTTTGTTGGTTTCCTGGTGAAGAAATCTACCTTTTCTAGAAAGGTTGTGTAGGGTTTTTCTCTGCATTTTTTGAATTAAAATTCGAACTCAGTTTGAGATGTTTTTGTTGTAGTTCAAAATGTACTCATGATATGAAAGTGAATTTTGGATATGTTACTATGTATGGCATGTTTAGATTTGTGACCAAAGTTGGCATGAGTTTGATGTGTAGATATTTAGTTATGATTTATGTAAGCTTTATGCTAGTTTAATCTTGATGCTTTTTATAGCCCATTTAATAAACTTTTCTTTAAGCACAAGTGCACCCTAGGGCTTTGTCTTGATGAATAGCACCTCTGGTAGGGTGGTTATGATTTTAGGATTTTATTTGATCTAGGTTTGGTATTTAATCTTGTGTAAGAGTTTACATTAAAATTTTGAAAAATAATTTGAATCTGCACCTATGCTTTGGTCAGAGGCTTAGATTTGACATACATGGTTTGTAGTAGAAAGTTGAGACTAAAAAGAATTGTAAATCTTTTTGTAGGATTTAATGTAGATAAACTAGGCTGAAATTTGTCGTTTTCATATAAATTAATATATAAATGATCTTAACCTAGATTTTGGTTTGTGAGCTTAAAATAGGCATATGTTGCTGTGTGCAAAAGCTTAGGCTCATTTGAGGTATTTTTGATTTAATATGAAATTATGGTTGTAAGGCTTGTTTTAATTAATTAAATAAAGAAAGGGCAATTAAGGTGTTAAATTGTGAAAGCATGTCATGTTTCTGTTTTTGAATTTTCAACACACCTCCTTACTGTTTGGTGAAGTTAAGTAATGTAATTTGCTTAAATATGTACACAGTCACCATCAAAGTTGACTTTTAATTAACCACCCTCACCATAACCTAATGCATATGCATGTATACGTGTAGATTTGCCGGACGGTACATACACGCTCACCCAGGAGGGAGACGGGACGGTAGATGGTGAAGTGAACGAGTTGGGTGTTCATCAAGACCTGGACCAAAGTCCGGAAGAGCCCAAGGCTGTTGCTAACTTAGAAGAAGGCAAGCACCGGAGAGCATATAACCTTTTTGGATAAACTCATCTCTTTTACTTTTCAGTATTTATGTTTTGTTTTGTGCATTTATGTTTTAGGAGTTGTTTTTGAAACCTAGATGCATGATCCTTAGGTTCCTATGCTCTTATACTAGTATGTTAGGTCGCTAGTGCCATACTTTAAGGACACGGTACAAGTCGAGTAATGACTTATTGCTCGCGAGATATAGGTTACTTATGTTGGAATCATAAGTTTGTTAAATTGACTCGCTCATGTGGTAAGAGCAATGGGTTCGGTCTCGACCGAGTAGCATTGTGCTGGTTTAAGCTATTGAACGTACCAAGTGCTTGTCGGGAATGGGACCGGTAAGCCTAGTACCTAATGAACCAGTGCGGGGACTTTATCGCTACTACTCTTGAGATGCTTCTCCCGGTTTGATCCTGGTAGTGCAAGTGTGATCCTGGACGTGCCGTGTGAGGGCGTTCCAGTAACCTTGTACTTAGGACTGAAGCGCCTGTCCCTAATCTGGGGAATGACGGGAACCGCCTGGTCGGGGTAGACCCTGCATTCGCTTTTATTTGATTTCTTGGGGTCCACCTTCTTCCGTGTATCTTGGGTTTACCTTGCAAGGATATAAATCAATCGATCGTCGGTCACTCGCCGTTATCTGAGTCGGCTTGACCACTGGCTACCCCATGTATTTATGAAATATTTGGATTAATATTGTTGCATGTTTAATATTGTTTGAACAACATGCTTGTTTAGTGCAGGTGCTCACCTAGAATGGTTAACATACTAGAATATGAGCTAAAATTTGAAATTAAGGATCAACTCTTAGTCGCTTTTGGCAAAACAAACCCACCAGTCAAAAAGCCTTACATGTCTAGTCTTATTTTATTTTTGTCGGGTAAGTCTTGCTGAGTATTAGTATACTCAGCCTTACTTATTTTGTGATTTTCAGGTAATCCCATCTGGCCTGGTTCTATTCCAGATGGTTGGGAGCTTGAGTGGGAGCAGGTTGACGAGGAGTGATACTCTATGGATGGCCACCCATGTGTATCCCGCGTTTAGTTTTATTTCCGCTGTTTGAACTCTGAATCACCTTTACTTTTATGTATGAAAACCTGGTTTGTAATAATGTAACTTTGTGAACTTTGTATGTAATGTTGAACTTGTACTCTGGTCCCGCCTTCGTGTGGGCTTTGCGCATATCAGCGATCCTGTTGTAAGTGATTCACCGGGTATGACCCGGCAGAGGTGACAGAATAGTTCTTTATTATTGCTTAATGACCACGTGGACAGACTTAGGCGATAATACGGAATTATTTTGAGCGGTTCTGTCACAGGTTGGCCCTCCACTCGCCCGACGACGCAGCGCAGCAGGCCCGCGTCCTCCTCCTCCTCAGGCCACGACACGGAGCGGCGTCCGCGGCTCACCCCGCTTCTCCGAGCAGTGACGCAGCGCAGCAGTCCCGCGGCTTCCTCCTCCTCGAGCCACGACGCGGCGCAGCGCCCGCGGCTAGCTCCGTCTCGCCCGACGGCTCGGCGCAGCGCCCATCACCCTCGTCTCCTCGCCTGGCGGCGCGATGCGGCGGACCGCCTCTCCCCCGGCGAGGCAGCAAGCAGCCCAGCACGGCCTCCCGGCGTCCACCCGCTCCCGATGGCGCAGACCCGCTGCTCCACCCCACGAGCACACGGCGGCGACGCGTTTCCTCCAGCGACGAGCGGCGGCGGCACGCCCCCAACAACGACGGGACCCGACGCGCCTCCGCCCTCCACCTCGGGGCGCCTAGGGCGAGGCGCTCCGCCTCCTACCCCGACGCGGCTCCTCACCTCAGGGCGCGGCCGCTCAGCACGTCGCCCACTGCGTCTGCCTTGCTGTACGGCGGCGCGGCCCTCCGCCGACCACGGGTGACGACGCGGCCGCAGCGCGCGCGCCAGGTGGGGCGGAGCCACGGCGACGCTGCGCAGCTCCTTCTCGACACCCGGCGGCTCGGCGCGGCTCTCTCGTCCACCTCGACGCATCCGGTGGCTCGGCGCTCGCCCCCTTTCTCTCCAAGCGCGGCGGCCCCGTGCCGTCTTCCCCGGGATCCCAGGCTGGGAGGGGGGAGGGGGCATAACCCCGGCGGCAGGATGCGAACGGCGGGTCTGCGGCCACGGACCAACGGCGGCCAGACGAGTTCGCTTCCATATCTCCCTGCGGCGAGCTGTCCCCCACGCGGGAGTTGCGTTTCTTCTTTTCTTCCTCTAATGCTCGGGCATCATGGCGAAACTACTCGGAAAAACTAGTCGGAGGCGTACAAGAACTACTCATGCATGGCGGAAAGTCCTCGTGCGATTTGTTCCTACTCGGATGGACACAGATCTACTCCCCTTACTCGGAGGCGGAAACTTCTCGTGCGAAGCGGAAAGTCCTCGTGCAAAGCGGAAAGTACTCGTGCGGGGCAGACCTTCTCGGAGAAAACTACTCGGAGGCAGAAGGGCTTCTCGTGCGAGGCGGAAACTTCTTGGAAGGGCTTCCCGGAAGACCTTCTCGTACGAGGCGGAAACTTCTCGGAAGGGCTTCTCGTACGAGGCGGAAACTTCTCGGAAGGGCTTCTCGTACGAGGAGGAGAGTACTCGTGCGAGGCAGAAAGAAGTCGTGCGAACGAGCCTGCTCGGAGAAACTATCCGGGAACGGAAAAATGAGTCGTGCAGATGGAGTTCCCACTCGGGAACATCGCTTTTTGCGACCTGAAAACATGATTTTCTTGTCAGTACCCAATTTCTTGTGTGTAGGTAACGAACTGCAGCATTGGCCGCTAGCCACATGATCAGGACAAAGCCGTTTCGAGCAACGCGACGGGTGGCGGTGAGCCGAGACCAACCGCTGCGTCACTGCTCGCCGTCGTACCTCATCCTTCCTCGCATACCTCACCGCGACGACCCAACTTGCACCTTCATTCATCGCTCACGAGTACACCCCGAATCATCTCGAAAGACGCTCGCGCCGAGCCTTTTCTTCTCGCCACCGACCGACCGCGGCGCCGCCGTCAACAACAACGGTGAATGGCGCTGACGACCGCCTCGACGGCCGCCCGCTTGACCGCCACAGGCAGCACGAAGCCCAGGGGCTTATCAGAATGGGTCCGGCAACAACACGCTGACTTCTCCGACATGGATGCGAACCGAGCTAAGTGTAATTCCATCACAGCCAATTTTCCAGCTATAACACACCTCGGCACGCGTCATCGGGACACATCAGCGCACTTTCTTTTTCCTCTCTCACACAAGTCGCTAAAAGTACTCAGGGAGCACACGTCTTAAATCGTGAAACCTCGACCCCACGCCTATACTTCCCACGCGTGCACGCGGCCTGCTCCCTGCGCTACAGATGCGGCTGTCGGGGGTCAGGTGCTTGAACGCAACAGGATAACTGCCCGAGGAAATTAAATAGACTTAAAAGAGTTGGACTTAGAATTCTCGCTGTGCGCTATCAAAAGTTTTTTCTCTTAAATTAGTATTTGTCGCACCACGTACTGCCGTCCTCCGATTTTCTTCTACAGGAACAGGCCCGCAGACTTGGCCCTCGTGCTCGGGGGCTGGGAGACGACGACTACTACCTGGCCCCCACGCCCGGGGGCCAGACGACTACTACTCGGCCCTCGCGCTCGAGGGCTGGGCGACAACTACTTGACCGTCGTGACGACGACGTTGCACTCTTCCGATGGCCCCGGCGGCTCCTCACGGCTCTCCACCCGGCGCCACACACCGACGACCGGGAGTTCGAAGGCTGGCCCGTCGAAGGGTTCGACAGCCGCTCCTGGACACCCGAGCGAGGGGCGACGAGGGATGGACCCCAGCGGCCAGAACTCAGGCGCACGAGCGCCGTGGGCATCCTGAACTGCGTTCGAGTCTTGATGGAAAAGAAGGTCATGGTTTTTCCCCGACGGAAAGGTGACGAGCCGCCGAGTCCAACTGAATGGGCTCAGTAACCAGATGACTTCACCACCAGGAATCTGAGGTCGATCACCAGCTGATCCGTTCGGAACCCGGCGAATGGGACTCCGAGGCTTCACTCGAGCTCACCCGCACGCAGCTCATGGGGTGCCGAGGCTCGGCCAGCGAGGCAAGCTTCGACGTCACCCAGCCCCTCCTTCCTAACGAAAAGGATGCGCGAGGGTCGTAGCGAAAAGGGAAACCGACTCCCCGACTAGTGCCTCGCGCCGTGCGAGGTCACCAAAAATTCATCTTCCTCCCGCAAGCTCGGGTGCGACGACACCTCTGACGAAACGATGTTCAGCTCCGAAACCACTAACCCCGCGAGCGAGTCTCCGACTCCCCCGCGGGCTCGGGGGCTACACCCGGCGGGTGCACTCGCGCGCCCCCGCCGTACGGACGACGATCTACCTCTGCACTACGACGACTGAACCTGGGAACGAGTCTACGACTCCCTCCCAGGCTCAGGGGCTACTGACGGGACCCAACATTATGGGCACCCAAAGACAGCGATTACAAGCGACTGTCACAGCCATGATGACCCCTGGCATATTTTTTGGTGGCTTTCTGGATTTATTTTCATGAAGGAAAACAGCTCCAAATCAACTGGTATTCCGGGAATTATTTTTGTGAAGGAAAACGACCAAAGACCACCTCCATCACCTCACGTATAAGCCACTTCCGACAAGCTGGAAGCCTTCCCGAGTGGTATGCATGCACCAAGTGTCAAGAGCAATCACACATGGCAACAGCAACCAGCAGGAACCTAGGGTAGTGGGACCCGCTGCATGGGAAAAGACTTCCTCCCTTACACCTGTTGCGCATGCACAACCTCCCTCTCTCTCTTTCTCTCTCTTCACTCATGTAATCTGCCACCCTTGTTTTATAAAAGGGATGGCAGGGGCCCTTTCCATAAAGGCTGACTCCGTTTTACTTCTCCTGTCTCCTCTCGGGAGGAGTTTTCTCTCCTTTTCTTCTTCAACCTCCAGCCATCTATGGCTCTCAAAAACTACAGAGACCTGTGACCGAGCTCCCTCTCTCGCCCATTTGTACTCCTACTACAAATCAGCGCAAATAATACAGCAGCACGAACTGGACGTAGGGTATTACTCTCCGGAGGCCCGAACCAGTATAAATCCTGTGTACCCCCGTTTGCGCAACCGTCCGAGGCCCGGCACGCAATCCGATGCAAATTTACTGCCGACGGTAGAGAACCCCGACAATAGTGGATGGTGACATGACGTGTAGTGGGTTATGATGTGGAGTGCTTGCATGTTGAGAGAAATAGAGTTATGACTCTTAGTGGGTACCAATTATATAGTTGTTATAGATAGATAGATTATGTAATAATTGTCTAGCAAATATTTTCATGTATAGCACACTCCCCTATTGGGTGGATGCAACTTGTACAGATACAGGCCTCCAGCACACCAAGCCAGACCAACCAAACCGGCCAGAAAAACAGCGTATGAGTCGGAGGGATTATGCTGTGTCCACGCTGATTTCTCGTTCCCGCGAGACCCTGCATGCGCAGCTATTTGACCGCGACTGGTTCTAGTTTGACATGCACCTGGTACGGTAGGCAACCAAGACGGATTTCAACGTTCAAACCCATGACGTTTAATCACGCACCGAAATTGGTTTGGAATGGAACCAATCCATGCACACTTGCATCCATCTCAATTTGATTTTGCCTGATAGACGCTTCTCATTTCTTTCAAGGACACTAACATTTCTTGAAAAATATACGTATACATACTCGTTTTTTGTGAAAATCGGATGCTCAAAATAGGACCTGATAAACGCATACGTGCTGGTGAAATGGTGTGACGAGGGATTTACCACGCTAGTAGGAGAATATATCCATATTTTTACTGTACATGAATAATGATATATAAGAAAAAATGTTTAGCCATTTCGTGCTCAGAATGCATAAGCCTTCCAGACTGGAAGTCTCCGTTACAAAGCTGGGATATGTGCTTACTTGACGGAGCAGCTGGGCGAAACTTGTCTGAGAGTTCCTGACTACACTACTACACCCTTTGAACGAACTAACAAATTCTAAAATTTTGAATTGATAAATTCATGGCATTTCTTTGGACTAGACTAGTGGCATTAATTGACACGCAGTTTGAAGGAATCTGATTCAGTCGCCCCACAGGCCATAGCTAGCTACCACTCAGATGTCCAGAACTTGAGAAGCAAGTAGACACAATCAAACCTCCTGTGCTTTTTTTGAACAGTAAAGAGTCAAGAGTTTAGACTGGTAGAGTCCACCGTACAGCCTAATCACAAGAATATTTAAAATATTTTAAGTGTAAATGTTCTCTGCTGGCTGAAACATACACACGACTGGATAACTATATATGCATGCACGCGTCAAGAACACAAGACCGGATCGACCAAACTGAACCAAATACAACACCGTGTGATACGGAACAGTACCATCATCAGTCCGAAGGAAAGTCTACTCCAGTTTAGATTTTTTGGGTTCAAAATTTAATAAGTGCCAATTGCACGAGAGGTTGTATCTTTTTACATATACTACCTCCGTATCGAAATATTTGTCGCCGTTAACGTTTTCTTTTAACTTTGACTATTCATCTTATTAAAAAAAATATTTTTTGAACAAGATAAATGGTCAAAGTTGTAGAAAAAAGTCAATGGTGACAAGTATTTCGATACGGAGGGAGTATAATACATGAATTCTTGTTGTACGGAGGAAAAAATACTATGTATTTATATATCATCATTTGAGAATCACTATTGCAGTCCATATGCGTTTTTTAAAACATGTTACATATACATATATATACATTCATGTATACGTATGCACACTCTAAACAAACACGCATGCGATCCTACATTATGAGCACTTTGAGAGACTGAACCAGTATGTCTCGAGATAGACGAAGTCAACACTTTAGCTCACTGTTGATGGGCATGTGTCGCCTATAAAAAAAATAGCATCGATTAAATGCCAGACGAAATCCAAATAAGGTGAGCACTCGTGAGGCCTGATGAGCAGAGAATAATTCAGACCCTGGGCAGGTTATATTTGTGAATACAGGTAAGTGACCTTACCTTTATATATGAACGCTTCGAGAGATCGAGCCGATGGATTTTGAGATTGATAAAATCACTACTAGTGGCTTAGATTAGCTCCAACAATGAATCCCCATCTGCATGCGCAAAAGCCCGTTTGCGCACAGGAAGAGAAAAAAAGCTATCGCAAAAGAGAGCCGCTTCCAGCGGAGGATGCGTATCCCGTTGTGCAGCGGCAGTTGGCTCCCACATCGCTGCTGCGTAGGCCATCCTCTGCCTCCACGCGGGCTCGCCGTCGCATGTGAAGGAGACCCCGGAGAGAAGGCGCCGTGCAGATCTGGGTAGGGGCGTCGGGCAGAGGGAGGACATGGAAGGAGGAGCACGGGATGGAGGGAGAGCAGTGCTGCCGAATCGAGGGAGCCCCGCCCTTGCTCCTTGTTCCCTCCGCCGGCAGGCCACGCCGCCCTACACAAATCGAGGTCAGAGGAGGTGGGGGTTTCGGGGACGGGGAGAAGAGGGCAACGACGGTGGTGCCATGGCGGGATCGGAGAGGATGCGGGGATGGAGTGGAGGGCGACGCGAACAGGCGGCATTGCAGTGGTGGAGGATGAGGCGAGGAGAGATATTCCCCGTGAATGGGGACTCAAAGGCCACCGCCTGCATAATGCAGATGTGTTGGAGGGTACTGCTGGAGCGACTACAATGTTATTTTCTTCCTCATTTTGAGGATGCGGGGTGGGAATGTGGGATGAAGGCACCGCTGGAGTTAGTCTTACTATGGATGCACATAGCCTAAAAAATGTTGATTAAATGCTAGAAAAATCTAGAAAAATTTGAGGACTCTTGCGACCATGATGAGTTGAGAATTCAAACAAGTTATATTTTCTTTAAAGTTCAAAGTTACAACTTAAATGGTCTTTTGATAGAGACGAGAACCACAAACGACGTTGTTGATAGCGACAAGCGAAGGAGGATAGAAATGAGTTTTTGCAATGAGATCTTTTACGGTGCACAATACTATCCAGCGGTAGTACGATAGTATATTATGGTAAAACGATAATTTGCTTGAAATATAAAATTTTAATTTACGTGAAATATATTAACCAGCGTGAGGTTACGTAAAAGATTTTCATATGTTTGATTTCATATATTACAACAATACTAATTTCCACAGTTCCAACTTCCAATCATACCCTTATACTACCCATATTACCGTTATATAAAAATCAGTAGTATAACATTAATTTCAACCATCGAATCCTTCAAAATATATCATTTTTTATTACATATAAGTCATTTTCAAATGGTAGTATATGATAGTATTATGCACCGTAAGGCTGAGTCCAACAAGGACGTGCAAATGTAAAAATGCCCTGCGCACAGTGCTTTTGCATTGCAAATCGGGCTCCAACAGACAACGCAAACGAGATAGGCATTTTGCCTCCGCCTCCCACCGTGATGCAAAACTGCATCACCTCTCTCCACCGAGGCAAGATTTTCTCCTCTCTCTCTTTCTTCCTCCTCTATCCGGCGACTCCCCGCTTCCCCTGCGCGGCTGCCTGGTGTACGGGCGTGGACCCCCTCCTCACCTCCAGCGAGCGCAGCCCCTTCCCCTGTGCGACGGTCGGCGGCCAGCACTGCTAGGGCGCCTGCGAGCTCGCCGCCGGGCCTCGCCGGGGCGCATGCAAGCTCCGCCGTCGGGCCTCGCCGGGGCGCAGGCGAGCTTTGCTGCCGCGACCTCGCGAGCACTGCCCCCAGGCGCCTCCTCGTCGCCGCCCTTGGTCCTGACTTCCTCCGCGCCAGAGATTTGCCGGTCTCTTCCTCTTCCGGCGCAGGTAGGCCCCCATCCGAATGCCCCACCACAACCTCGACGACGAGCGCCGCGGCCTCCTCTCTCCCTCGGCGGCCGCCGCACCTCCCGGCCACTATCTTCTCCCGACGACGTGGGCCCGCCAGCGGATCCCCTTCCCCCGCGCGGATCAAGCAGCCCCGACCTCGATCTCCCGCGCCTCCCTCCCTCTCCAGGCCGGTGGAGGAGCAGAGGCCGCCTTCCTCCTCCCCCACGCGGCGCGCGCCGCTGCCCCTCTTCCCCGCGTTTTTTGCGTCGTGATGTATGCTTTCTCTGTTGGAGACACTGAGTTTTTGCCTGTCCAAGCTCTACTATTTGTGCGAGGCAAATGGCAATTTGCCTTGCAATTTTGCAAGGCCTTGTTAGACTCAGTCTAAAAGACCTCGAACTTTTGCAGTAGCACAACTGCCGCGCGTCTCAAGTGTGTAATAATACTATCCTTTTGCATGCCAATCGTCCAATATAATTGGTGCCTAATACTTAAATGGTCTTTTGATAGCGAGCAGAACCACAAACGACGTTGTTGATAGCGACAGGCAAAGGAGGATAGAAATGTGTTTTGCAATAGCACAACTGCTGCGCGCGTCAAGTGTAATAATGCTATCCTTTTGCATGCCAATCGTCCAATATAATTGGTGACCACAAGCCAGTCAGGAGCCAGGACTGCACTACTGTTTCAACTGCAATGTTTTTGTAGTTTGTCCTTCCCAGTTTTGCCTGCCGTACTCGACGGCTCGAGACTGATGAACTTTTCGGCCGACCGTGCAGACGAATTTGGAAGGTAAATCGAGCCGCCACCTTCTGTCAAGCAGAGTTGCAGCTAAGCAGGTAACCGCGCAGAATCATGACCAAGTCAGAACAGCACGCTGCGTGCGCGAGCAAGCACACTGCTGACTTGCTGAGTGCTTTCAGGAATGGACCAATATTGCAATAGCTAGCTCCTAGGCGACTGGTACGTACTGTCACACTGAAATCGGCCAAACATGAAAAAACGATCGATCGAGAATTCAAACAGTGTATGCACGCCCTGGAGGACCTGAAGCAAAGGAAGACGTTACAGTAGGGTAACTGGCTTTGATCCAGGCGTTTTCAACCTTGAGAATTGAAATTCAAATGGACCGAGCCTTGAAACCGCGTACTACGCACAGTTGCGTTTAATGATCAGCCGTGATGGAATGAGAGAAGGCTTACCAAGAATAGACTCCGTCCATTATATTGTCATACATTTTGGCGGTAAAACCTTGTGCAAACGAAGCTATAAAAAGGAACCCACCCTGTCTCTTCCAGCAACCATTTCGACCGAGCTCGATTCGTCTGAACTCTGAAGCACATCTCTTCTAGCTAGCTAGCAGCTTCATTACTGTCCAAGACACCAGAGCCACAAGCACTGCCATTGTTGCTGCAAGTGTAGCAAACTCCGGACTGAGACCTAGTACACGCTAATTAAGGATCTGATCGTCTGATATGTCATCGTCGACGGCGACGATGGCGAAGGCGGTGCTGCTGGCCGTCGTGCTGATGCAGTGCTGCAACCTGATACTCGCGGCGAGGCCGTTGTTGGAAGCAGCGGCGGTAGCCGGAGGCGACGGCGGGTGGCAGGGGCTGGTCATGCAGGTGCTAGACAAGGGCGGCCCCAGCGTGCCGTCGCCGTCCGGCAACCCAGGCGGCGGGCAAGCTCCAAGTCCCCCAAAGTGATAAACTAGCCGGCGTGGATGACGAATATAATCTGTTGAATTAGCCCTGCTGAGACTTTGTTGATAAGTCAGATGCTGATGATCGATTAACATGTATACATGCGTAGGATATACTGTTCATTTCCTTCGATTCGTCTACACCTATTAGCTAGCTGTTCAGGCTTTGTATGTATATATTAAGCACATTTAGGAGTGCATGGATGACGCATTTGCTGAGTTAATTAGGAATTAAGCTGATTGTGTCTGGGCTTCGAATTAAGGGAATTAGTTCGTTCTGTGCGAAAATGCACTCGATGTAATTTTGGGTTTAGAATTTAATAAGTGCTAATTGCACTCGAGGTTGTATTTTTTCCAAATATAATAAATGAATTGTTGTTGTATAGAGAAAAAACACTATGTATATATCATTTAAGAATCTCTATAGCTGCTCTTATATATGTTTATTTCTTCAAAGCACGTTACATATGCATACACTCATAAAATGTGAGGATTCATGAAACCATGATGAGTTGAGAATTCAAACAGGTTATATATTCTTTAAAGTTCAGTTACAACTTAAATGATCTTTTGATAGCGACCAGAACCACAAACGACGTTGTAGATAGCGACAGGCAAAGGATGATAGAAATGTGTTCTGCAATAGCACAACTGCTGCGCCCGTCAAGTGTGTAATAATGCTATCCTTTTGCATGCCAATCGTCCAATATAATTGGTGACCGCAAGCCAGTCAGGAGCCAGGACTTTTGTTTCAACTGCAATGTTTTTGTAGTTTGTCCTTCCCAGCTTTGCCTGCCGTACTCGACAGCTCGAGACTGATGAACTTTTCGGCCAACCGTGCAGACGAATTTGGAAGGTAAATCGAGCCGCCACCTTCTGTCAAGCAGAGTTGCTGCTAAGCAGGTAACCGCGCAGAAGGGCTCTTTAGGTGGACCGTACCACCACGTGGTGGTATACAATATATGACTATTTTTAGTAAGGTTAAATAAGTAATTTTTTGTAAATTTTAAATAAATTTGAGAACCTCGGGTCCAGAAAAAATTTCGTTTATACCACCATGAAAAACTTGAAAAAAAATCATTTTTGAAATTTGAAATAAAATTTTTTGTTTTTGAAATTTGAAAAAAAATTATCCATACCACCACAGGGAATGAAAAAAATTTTGAATTTTCATTTTGAAATTTGAAAAGAATCGGCCATACCACTAGAAAGAAATGAAAAAAATTGAAATATTTCGTTTGTACCATAAAAAAAATTTTGAAATGGAAAGAATTAAAAAAATCATTTTTAAAATTTGAAATGAAAATTTTCATTTTTGAAATTTGAAAAAAATTTGGCCATACCACCAGAGGGAAATGAAAAAAATTGAAATAAAGAAATCGTATATTTTGTTTATACCACCAAGAAAAACTATTAATAATACCCCTATACCACCTATGCATATCACCCTACGAAAAACCAATTCCACGGTCGTTCGCTCCGCGCGAGCGATCCACTGGGGTTCCCGTGCTCGCCCACGTACACGGACTCCACACTTTCCTTGTTTTTCTTTTTTTTTGGAAAATCAATTCTTCTATGGCTGATGCCGCGAAGCGCGCCGTTCGTCGGGGCGCTTCCCACGTGCGCGGACCCCGCATGTTCCCCCCAGCGGAACCCAATCCTCTGCAGTACTTAGAGGGACCCACTGCCACTTACATGTGGGTTCGGTCCCACATGTCAGTGAGAGTAGTCCCTCTGCAGTACTGCAGAGGAGACTCATCCCCAGTTTCCTTCCATTTTTCTTTTTCATTTTTTTCATTCAACAAATTTATTTTGCATAAGTTATAAGCATAACTCATCGTTACAGAAAAATTATGTGCATAACTCGTCGTTTACAGAAAAAGTTATGCCCACAACTCCAGTTAGAGAAAAATTATACACACAAGTTATCATTCAAACAATTATGCATACAAGTTGTACGCATAAGTTCTGCGCGCTATCGAACTTATGCTTAAAAATTATCTGACAAAAATTTATAGTTCGCAGTTATGCGTCAAAGTTGTGTGTATAAATTCCAAAAATGGAAAGATAAAACCGATGTTTGAAAAACGTTACGCGTATAATATTTTTCAAAAAAATTGTACATACAAGTTGTATGTATAAGTTCTGCACGCAGACTAGTGTCAAAGTTGTGCTTAAAGATTATGCGCATAACTTGTTGTTACGAATAAATTATGTGTATACATTGTTGTTACGAAAATATTTATGTGTATAATTTATCATAGTAAAAAGTTAGGCAGCTCAATCGTTTTGCAAGAGTCGTGTCATGTGCTACGGAAGCGTCTTAAAAAAAGAAATACTATTAAAAATGGATACTCTACTGTCTGAAAGCAAGAGTTGGACACTCATAAAAAAAGAAAGGATACTCTACGTTTTTTATTTGTGGCCGCAGCTGGCACGTCTTCAAAGTCGTCGGAAAACCGATCGCACTAAACGTGTGTGCTGATTAGCAACTCCCTGTCACCCTATATCACATGTTAAGCCGTGGTGGTATGTAATTAATCTCAACCGTCGGATCCTTCCATACTAATCCTTTTTCAATAGTGGTATAAGGTGGTATGGTCTATCGTAAAAGAGCCCCAAATCTTGCCAAGTCAAAACAGCACGCTGCGTGCACGAGCAAGCAGCCAAGCACACTGCTGACTTGCTGAGTGCTTTCAAGAACGGACCAATATTGCAATGGCTAGCTCCTATGAGACTGGTACGTACTGTCACACTGAAATCGGCCAAACATGAAAACACGATCGAGAATTCAAACAGTGTAGTATGCACGCCCTGTACCTGCAGCAAAGGAAGACGTTACACTAGGGTAACTGGCTTTGATCCATGCGTTTTCAACCTTGCGAATTGAAATTCAAATGGACCGAGCCCTGAAACCGCGTACTACGCACAGTTGCGTTCAATGATCAGCCGAGATGGAATGAGAGAAGGCTTACCAAAATGCCAAGAATAGACTCCGTCCATTGTCATACTTTTTGGCGGTAAAACCTTGTGCGAACGAAGCTATAAAAAGGAACCCATCCTGTCTCTCTTCCAGCAACAATTTCGACCGAGGAAAACGAGAGCTCGATTCGTCTGAACTCTGAAGCACATCAGCTTCATTACTGTCCAAGACACCAGAGCCACAAGAACTGCCATTATAGCTGCAAGTGTAGCAAACACCGGACTGAGACCTAGTACACGCTAATTAAGGATCTGATCGTCTGATATGTCATCGTCGACGGCGACGATGGCGAAGGCGGTGCTGCTGGCCGTCGTGCTGATGCAGTGCTGCAACCTGATACTCGCGGCGAGGCCGTTGTTGGAAGCAGCGGCGGTAGCCGGAGGCGACGGCGGGTGGCAGGGGCTGGTCATGCAGGTGCTAGACAAGGGCGGCCCCAGCGGGCCGTCGCCGTCCGGCAACCCAGGCGGCGGGCAAGCTCCAAGTCCCCCAAAGTGATAAACTAGCCGGCGTGGATGACGAATATAATCTGTTGAATTAGCCCTGCTGAGACTTTGTTGATAAGTCAGATGCTGATCGATTAACATGTATACATGCGTAGGATATACTGTTCATTATTTCATTCGATTTGTCTACACCTATTAGCTAGTTGTTCAGGCTTTGTATTAAGCGCATTTAGGAGTGCATGGATGACGCATCTGCTGAGTTAGGAATTAAGCTGGTTGTGTCTGGGCTTCGAATTTAGGGACTAGTTTTGTGCGAAAATGCACTCGATGTAATTTTGGGTTAAGTGCTAATTGCACTCGAGGTTGTATATTTTTTTCCAAATATAATAAAAGAATTCTTGTTGTACGGAGAAAATAAACACTATCATTTAAGAATCTATATCTCTGCTCTTATATATGTTTATTTTTTTTCGAATCAAGTTACATATGCATACACTCATGCACATGCATGTACGTACACTGACCCCTTATGAATACACGTACAAGATCTTATGAGCATTTTGAGAGACTGAGTCGGTAGATCTCAAGATTGATAAAGTCATCATTGATAGCTCATTGTGAACAGACACATCACCTAAAAAATAACACTGATTAAATGCTAGAAAAATTCACCAAAATACGAGCACTTGTGCAACCATGATAAACTGAGAATTCAGATCCAAGTGGGTAGGTTATATATGTGTTTAAAAGTTCAAAGTTACAACTTAAATGATCTTTTGATAGCGACCAACCACAAATGCAGCGACGGACGCAACGGTGGGGCGGGGGGGCTCGAGCCCCCCCTACTGCTCGGCAACAGCAACACCTAGAGGCTGAGCGTCATGTCGTGCTCGCAAAGGTTTCACGAAGGTTGCATCGCCAAGTGGTTGGCGCGCAGCCGTCTGTGCCCTTGTTGGTTGTTGCCGCCACCCGCTGCCGGGTGCCTGATCGTCGTGCTTAGACAAGGAACGTTGGCTCTTTAGTTGAGCCCCTCCTAAAAAATTTCCTGGATCCGTCACTGCACAAATGATGTTGTTGATAGCGATAAGCGAGGATAGAAATGTGTTTTGCAATAGCACAAATGCTGCACACGTAAAATTGTGTAATAATGCTATCCTTTTGCATGCCAATCATCCAATATAATTGGTGACTACAAGTCAGTCAGGAGCCAGCACACTATTGTTTCAACTGCAATGTTTTTACATTTCTGGTTGTGTGAGGAACGTTTTCGAGTGAAAAAAAAAGAATAGCGTCCTTGCAGAGTTGCAGTTAGTCGGTCCTTCATTCCTAGCTTCGCCTGCCGTACTCGACGGCTCGAGACTGACGAGCTTTTTGGCCGGCCGTGTAGACGAATTTGGAAGGTAAATCGAGCCGCCACTTCTGTCAGAAAGCAAGCTCTGCGTGCGCGAGGAAGCACACTGCTGAGTGCTGGTCAGGAATGGACCAATGCAATGACTCCTAGGCGACTACGTACTCTCACACTGAAATCGACCAAATTGAAATCGGCCAAACATGAAAACACGTATGATATGATCGAGAATTCAAGCAGTGTATGCACGCTCTGGAGGACTTGCAGCAAAGGAAGACGTTATAGTAGGGTAACTGGCTTATTTGATCCATGCGTTTTCAACCTTTGCGAATTGAAATTCAACTGGACCGAGCCCTGAAACCGCGTACGCGCGCTTGCGTTCAATGATCAGCCGTGATGGGATGAGAAAAGGCTTCCTAAAAGTACAAGGCCAAGAATAGACTCCGTCCATTCTCATACTTTTTGGCCGTAAAACCTGTGCAACGAGAAGCTATAAAAGGAACCCATCGTGTCTCTCTTCCAGCAACCATTTCGTTCCGAACGTACGAGAGCTCGACCATATCCTCTGCACTGCAGCATCTCTTCTAGCTGCCTGTCCAAGACACAAAGCTACGCACTGCATCAACGAGTAAGGATCTCATCATCTGATATGGCATCCTCGCCGGCGATGATGGCGAAGGCGGTGCTGCTGGCCGTCGTGCTGTTGCAATGCTGCAACGTGATCCTGGCGGCGAGGCCACTGTTGGAAGCGGCGGCGGTAGCCGGAGGTGACGGCGGGTGGATGGGGATGATCATGCAGGTGCTCAGCGGGCCGCCGTCGACCGGCAACCCAAAAGGCAAGCAAGGTCCAGGTCGCCCATAAACTAGCCGGCGGGCGTGGACGGCGGATCTGTTAATTTTAATTAGCTAGCCTGGCTGCGATTTTGTTGATACGCGCTGATCGATTAACATGTACACATTCGTAGGATATATATTGTTTAATTCATTCGAGTTTTCACGCCAATTAGCTAGTTGTTCTCATGCTCTGTAAAAAGGGATTAATTCCGTGCAGAAGTGCACTTTCAGTGTAAATTTGGCTTCGAAATTCAACAAGTATTCAAGTTGTATCGTTTGTTCCTTCTACAAAATTATAAGTGAATTCATGTTCGACTGAAAAATCATTCTGCGTCGTTTAAGCATTATTTCAACACAAGTGCCTTTTGATGTGTAGGATCGAGACAAGGATTAATTCAAATGCCTTTTATTTGAACACGAGTGCATGTTCTTCTACTGTGGATGGCTGTTTGACGCTTTGATGGTTTGACCTTTACATACGCTTTGGACTCGATCCACAAAGGAAAGGTCAGCGTGTTCGAGCGACGACCTACCTACCAACACGTGGCCACTGGCCACAGCATTCGACGCACGGCAGCAGCACGGTTATCATTTATATATAAAAAAAAACTGTAGCGGCGGTGACGTTCACATACTCCCCTCTTACGAATACATGCTCTTATGAGCCATAAATTCTAAAAAATAATTTTAGCAAACTAGAGTTTTGATGGGCAGGTTCACCAATATAATTGTAATTAGTATGACAGAAATAAGATTATCTGGAATTCTTCGTGCAAACATGCGTGCACTGTATTATATATGTTCACGGAATTGTTCTGTTTGAAATACAGCAGAGTTCCCTAATAAAAATGTGTTCGCTTAAACACGTTCAGTTGACTGGTTTTTTTGCATAGTATACAATTTTTTGCACAACTAGTTCAGTTAGTTCCTTTCTCACTGTCAGTATGACTTCTTGGTTTTTCTAATGAAAAATCAGTAAGACTTTTTTTTTTGACATTCAGTAAGGCTTGATCAGGTCTCCATAGCGTAAGTGCCATGCGTTTACTATTTGCATTTACACTATTGTTTTTCTTAATTATTATCTAGCAAATGTTTTCATGTATAGCTAGCACACTCCTCTGTTGGGTTTGGGTGGATGGAATGAAACAGGCCTCCAGCACACAAAGCCAGACCGACCAAACCGGCCAGAAAAGCAGCGTTTGAGTCGGAGGGAAAGTCCAATGTTTTATGGTGTGTCCACGCTGATTTCTCGTTCCCGCAAGACCCTGCATGCGCAGCTATTTGACCGCGACTGGTTCTAGTTTGACATGCACCTGGTACGGTAGGCAACAAAGACGGATTTCAACGTTCAAACCCATGCACGTTTAATCACGCACCGAAATTGGTATGGAAATATGGAATGGAACCGGCCATGCACACTTGCATCCATCTCAATTTGATTTCGCCGGATATAGACGCTTCTCATTTCTTTCAAGGACATTAACATTTCTTGAAAAATATACGTATATATACTCGTTTTCTGTGAAAATTGGATGCTCAAAATAGGACCTGATAAACGCATGCGTGCTGGTGAAATGGTGTGATGATGAGGGATTTACCACGCTACGGTAGAATATATCCATATTTTACTGTACAGGAATAATGATATCTAAGAAAAAAATGTTTAATCCATTCGTGCTCAAAATGCATAATTAAGCCTTCCAGCCTGGAAGTCTCCATTACAAAAAGCTAGGATATGTGCTTACTTGACGGAGCAGCTGGGCGAAACTTGTCTGAGAGTTCCTGAATACACTACTACACGCTTTGAACGAACTAACAAATTCTAAAATTTTGAATTGATAAATTCAGTGCATTTCTTTGGACTAGACTAATGGCATTGACACGCAGTTTGAAGGAATCTGATTCAGACACAAAAGGATGATTATTCATTCAGTCGCCCCACAGGCCACAGCTAGCTACCACTCAGATGTCCCAAGTGTGACATGAGAACTTGAGAAGCAAGTAGACACAATCAACCTCCTGTGCTTTGAACAGTAAAGAGTCAAGAGTTTAGACTGGTAGAGTCATCCACCGTACAGCCTAATCGCAAAAATATTAAAAATATTTTAATTGTAAATGTTCTCTGCTGGTAGAAACATACACACGACTGCATAACTATATATGCATGCACGCGTCAAGAACACAAGACCGGACCGACCAAACTGAACCAATCACAACACAGTGTGATACGGAACAGTACCATCATCAGTCCGAAGGAAAGTCTACTCCAGCTTAGACTGCGACCTGTTCAAGGTGACAATACTTGGTCCTCACTTAAGCCCATTTTTTTATATAACAACATAAACCACTAAAAAAACGTGAAAAATTCAAATATTCCAACTAGTCCTACGCAGGAAGCTACAATGTGACATTCATATTTTTCTGTACAAGAAACATATATTTACGTTAACACCATCTGACGAATCTAGAATTTTAGCTTGGGGTATGCCACTAAAAATCATATACAATTCAGATTACTGTGTTTACCAAGATTTACAACACAATACATTGTATTTTACATTTATTGGATTACTGGAGAGAACAACACATTGTCAGATGTGAAGCACAATGGCAAACTCTAGAAAGGTAACACACAGAATAACCATAGCAATCCCACCACCTTCTAGAGATTTGCTCAACAACTACATTTCAACAGTCAGTTGAAAAATAAGCACAAATTGGAGACAGATAGATGCAACACCAGCTAACCCAACTTGTTTCGCTACGGGCTTGGATCATAATCAAATAAATAACATCAGCTTGTACATCTAATGCTTTCAGAGTTATTTATGAGTTGATCCAACCATGTCCAGACAACACCTTATCATCAATTTCACTTAATAGTTAGCTGAATCAATTGTTCTTGACAAAAAATAAACAGATAGCAATACTTAATAATAGTTAGCCGAATCAATTGTTCTTAAAAAATAATAATCAGATAGCACTACATTGTTATAAGTCAACTCACCTTTCCATGTAAAACACACACAAAAAAAAAACTATCAGAATTTTCAAGAACCAATGCCAACAATGGAACCCTGAAAAAGGAGCAATGGTGTCACTTGAAGCTCAACCTCCAACCCCTCATGCTCAAGCTTGTGGCTATGGGCATGAAAACGAAGGAATTGAATAAGAATGCCCACAGGTACAGTGTGAAATGTGATAATATTGTTCAGTATAATGATGCCACCGTGCTAACTACAAGTCAAGCAAAACTGAAAGATTTTTTTTTATATAGAAGCAAATCTGAAAGTTGAACTTTTCACAATTAGCACCAAATATATTTCTTTTCAATGCACAATCTTATTTCTACTCCTTTGATGAGATATGTCAAAGAATCAATTATTTGTCAGATTGTTATACAAGAAAGTTAATGCTTTAAAGTGATAACCTAAAACTAAACTTAAAAATATTTTCTGTTAGATAACAGAATACTCAACAGAGAGAGATTTCTTCATAGAATGCATGCATGGTGCTTTATTATACTTGTACTCCATTTATCCATTAAGCAGAGGTTGTATCAATGGCATTTCATTATCAGGGAAATACTACTACAGCAACTATTCAACACTTTATGTTGTTCCAAATTCTGTAGGGTGTCTGATCAAATATGCAACCTCTAATAGCCATGTGATGTCAATAGTGGAACAGATTACAGGCACAGAAAAAGTAGTTAACTGATTTGCAAACTAAAAACACTTTTGTCTGCATATCAGTGATGGGCAACAGTTTTACCTGAGTGAGATGACATCTAGAAACCACCAGCATCAAAGCAAAGATAATTAGAGTCACTCTCATGAACTGGTATATGCTTAAAAGGCTACATGTAGACTCAAATGAATTTTGATCCATGCATGTGCGTGTTGGGCATTTAGTTTCATTCTGCAAAATACAAAACTAAGATCCTTTCCATTGGAACTGCAAACAGAATTGCGCATTAATATAAGCTGAAGATGGGTAAAAACTCACCACTGAGATTTTCCTGGAGCCATTTGGTGTTTTTGGAGCTGATATGACAGATCCACACAACCATGAGTACTGCCTTGACTCATGACAAGCCATAGCCACCATATACACTTGCCACCTCACGGTCTGATTGCATCCAAATTAGAGTGCTTCTCACAGATTAATGATATTGTAAAAGTTGCACTTCCCTGTGAAACAACAAATAAGTAAAAGAACTCAAAATTGTATTTCAAAACTGTAGTTGTTAAAGTCTTCATAAAAAATGCATAGTTCACAAGAATACCGAGATAATACTGAGATTGCACCCAGTGGTGGAGCTCCAAATAAAAAGGGGGCATATTAGTGCTAATTTTTTTGTGCAAATGATAAAAATACTGAGATTGCACTCTATGGCTCTCTACACCACTTCCTCCTTCTACGGCAACAGAGAAAGACAACCAGCAAGATTGATGGCTCGGCAGTCCAGCTACGAGGAGCACTGACATTGCCATGTCACAGTCACAGTCATAGTCATAGTCATAGCTGTCAAAAAACCAAGGGAACCAACAGACTGAAGCAAGCGAATTAGGCACAGAATGAAGTTTGTTTACTTAATTGACCTAGTGAATTCTAAGTGCCCCGAGGCGGAGAATACTCAGACTGTTCAGTTCAGTCAATTAAATTGGCATTAATAAATGTTCTATAAATGTTATGGACAGAAGAGGAAACAAAAGAAATGTACAGACCATATCCTCACAGGGTGCACATTCTATTTAATGAACTGATAGTGATCTTCGACGATCACAAAATATTCTGAGTTAAGTAAATTTCTAATACAAAAATTTTGAATCTGCATACCCTGAACTTTACATCTGTACCAATATTGTGAATCTGAGACCCAAGATTTATTTTAAAGATAAAAGCCTAGACCTTGAAGCTTTTAAACCTGAAGTCCTCACATCTGAAGATACTACTAAGTGGAAGACTCCATCATAATTCAATCATCCAAAGAAAACAAATTATCAAAATATCACTGCCACACTTCACAATTGTCGTTCTTATATGCATAATGTATGTATACCTCAAGTCTAGAAGCAGGGGATTCCACGTTCAGACAACCCAACCTAATGAAATAAGGTTAACTTCGCTTGAAGGTTAACTTCTCTGTGGACTACCTGTCTCAGGGGTGGGGAGCGCGAGGCCGCGCCCGGTGAACGTTCACCGGGGTAAAAAGTTCGACCAGAAAAATTCTCCTTTTCATACTTTTTAGGAGTAGAGAAGCATAATTGTTATGGCCAGTTGACTGGGCCAAGGCCCACGGGTACTGTAGCGTGAACAGTACCGCGAGTAGAGATAAGTATTAGTTGGTTTGTTAGGATAAGGATAGAGATAAGATTAGATGGATTTGGTTAGGATATTTACTTAAGGGTCAAGTCAGGGATCTCTATAAAAGGAGACCCTATTGTATCAGTTGAGGCAAGTAAGAAGAACCCTAAAAGTAGTCAGAGTCTCCTAGGGAGGGCGACGAATAGGTTCTTCGGGCTTATCTGTAGTCAGTCCGTAACATAATCTTCATGAATCAGGTAGTCCACAGAGTGTCGCCCTGAGACAGTGGCGCACCCAAGATTTTGGGGTTGGGTATTCCCTCCTCCAAAGAAAAAAAATCAGATCCCTTGGCTCTTACGCAACTACATATTTACTTCCTTTGTATATAATATTACTTGTAACACTTAGAGCATGCCATGTACAATCACCTGCGCCTCAGTAAGACCAACTTGTCCAATTGGTGGTTGGGAGAACACAGCAGAAGGTACAGCTCTGACAAAAATTTTAATCCATAATGAAATACTACTCAATTAACATCCACAAAACAGCGAGTTCAATTATGGTTTGTAGTAAAAAGCTCAGAGTATGTCTGGCTGGATGTCTCGCCCTCATGCTGTGGCTCTGAGGTTGATTCCTCTATGTCTTGCTTGAGTACAATTGTGCAGTCGGGCTCTTATATAATGAGCCAGCCCAAACAAACTGAACTAATTTCCAGAGATTTCTCTAAACCAAATATATTTAAGGCTATAACAAACTCGCTGGACTCTTGGTCTGGAACTTCTTGCCAAAGGAGTCCATAACATTTTATGAAAAAACTATTAGCTCACATCTTTAGCAAACAGAAAAAAATAATAGAGAACGAGGTGCCATCATCAACCCATTAGAGATAAAATTGAAGAAATGCTTTATCCCATTACTATACAATGCCACTGCTTCCTGATTGTCTCTCCAAATTTTCATCCTCGAGTTCCTTCCTAACAACTGAAACGTTGGCCCAACGACCAGCATAGGCATAGATGTTAGACAAAGCTACTTTGGATGCACCATGGGCTTGGTCGAGCTTTGCCAATTCTTCTGCAGCTTTCTCTCCTAAGCCTACATTACCTTGCGCCCTTGCTGCCGAAAGGATGCTGCCCCAAATTACATTATCTGCTTTCATGGGCATCATTGCAACAAGCTGTTCTGCCTCTTCCAAGTACCCAGCTCGACCAAGAAGATCAACCATGCAACCATAGTGCTTGATTGTCGGTTGGATTCCAAATTTTCTCATGGACTCGAAATATTGTTTTCCTTCGGAAACCATCCCAGTATGACAGCATGCATTTAAAACGCCAACGAATGTAATTGAGTTGGGTTTAATGTCGGTCCTCTGCAAATGTGCAAACAGGTCAAGTGACATGTGCGCATAACCATGGACAGCTAAACTACATATCATAGCATTCCAGGGAGAAATTGAAGAGAATTTATCGCTGGCATGATTGAATAACTGCACTGCATCAGCAATACTTCCACACTTGGCGTACATATCAATCATACCAGCACTCAGGTTATCAGTAATCCTGATTGATCTATTGATTATATAGTCATGGATCCATCTACCTTGATCCAATGTGCCAGATTGTGCAACTGCTGATAAAGCACTTGCTAGTGTGATCTCATTTGGTTCAAAACCAGCATTCAGCATTGAAAAAAAGAGCTGCAAAGCCATGTCTGAACATCCATTCAGTACATAGCCAGATATCAAAGTACTCCACGAAATGGTGTCCCTCTCAGGCATGTCATCAAACAGCTGTCGTGCTTCATGCATTAGGCCCTTTCTCAACACACCAGCCAAAAGGGCATTCCACGATGCTAAGTGTGACTTGTCTGACAATCTGAATTGCATATGGGCAAGGCCAATAAGACCACAACACCCATAGAAATTGATCAGGGTCGCTTGCACAAATGCATGGGCATCAAAACCGTTCTTCAGAATAACACTGTGCAGTTGCTGGCCTTCTGTGATAGCAGAGTACTGAGCACATGCCTTCACCAAATCAACAAGCAGTGTCTCGTTGCCATTTGTGTCTACCTCACCCACCATATGAGCGTATGCTTTCAGTGCATCCAATATGAGATCTGCACGGATATAACCATCAATCATCGTATGCCAAGATACCACATCACGCTCTGGGATCCTCCAGAAAACCTCTGCAGCCATTTCCACCATCCCTGCTTTCACATATCCATTGAGCATTGCATTCCAAGTGACTGTGTTCCTATCCGGCATTTCATCGAACACAGCATGGGCACAACGAAGATCTGATACCCCCACATAGGCATGAATTAGGTTGGTGGCCACAATGACAAACCCATCCAGACCCCGCCGCAGAGCAACCCCATGCGCCACCCCTACTGTCGCCAGTGCCCCATGGCCAGCAAATGCCATGACCACACCAGCTAGAGTCACCTCATTGGGAATGACATCCTCAGCAAGCATGCAGCGGAACATAGCCACAGCGCGCCCTGCGTGCCCTGCGCGAGTGAGCGCGGTCACGACAGTGGTGTACGAGACAGTGTCCCTGTGGCTATGTGGCATCTCCTCGAGTAGGTGCTGCGTGCAGTCGAGGTGCCCCGCCCGGGCCAGCGCCGCAAGGAGGGTGTTCCGCGTGGTAGCGTCGCGAAGCGATGGGGCCATTTCATCGAATAGCTGGTGGGCGCTGGCGAGGGAGGACGGAAGGCGCGCATAGAAGGCGAGCACGGAGTTGCGGACGAAGGCATTGGATGCGAGGAGGCCGGACTTGGTGGCGAGCGCGTGCAGCTGCTCACCGCAGTGGAGGCGTGCAGCACGCTTGAGGGATGCAACCAAGAATGGGGCTAGAGGGGCGCCGGCGCTGGGCATGTGCAAAGCCTGCCTTTCTCTGTCTCGGTACTGGCAAGCAACGAGGGAGCATGAGGAAGGAGCTGCACAAAGGAGGTAGATGCCTGTGAGATTACTGTAACCTTTTCATTTTATCTACATTAGTCCATGTACAGGCCAGCCAACCAAACAATAGGATTTTTAGCGGATACAATAACTATCAATTAGACACTAGTTCTTACTACTATTTTTCATCAAGAAAATAAGGAAATCTAGCAGGTCTTTGAATTACAACCATATTCGTTAGTGATTTAGACCAAAAGTCATTTGAACCATCAAACATGCATACAACAGGTTTACCATATTCCTTCACTATAGCTGGCTAAATTGTGCAAGTTCTGTAGAGTTAAATTGTGCCAGCCCTCAAAGCTGATAAATTGATATTAAACTAGAGTCTCATAGAAAAAATTTCTTCCTACTGTGTGTTCCTTCTCCCAAATCTTTTTGCACCCTCTGGTCGATTGCACTGAGTGGATGCTCAACAGATAGAATGGTACAGCACCTTAATGCACTGATGCCTGTAATTATCTAGTCGGTTGTGCTACAGCAAACTTGCAAACCTTTTTCCCCTGAAGCCTGAAACTACAGCTTTGAACCAGCAGCAGAGCATCAACAGTATCATCAATGATCTACTCAGTATTGATTTAGTGGTGAAGCCTGCTAATCTAGCATTCTTTGTTATGAGTTGAACATGCACAGGTCTGAAGCAGCAAGACTAATCTCAACATTGGCATGCATAGATTGTTCAAACAGACATTCTCGTGGGCATTTCATCGAGCAGTTGGGGCACGAAGGAGCTCACCTCAGCCTGCTAGATGGGGGAGCTCAGCATCGTACTGTTGGACGGGGGAGCTCAGTCGATGTGGCGCAGGTTAGGGGCATCGAAATCGGGTCGCTGGCTGCTCCAGGGCGGGCAGGCGTAGTCAGGGAGGCCTTGTGTCGTGGGGGCGCGGCTTCGGGGCCAGCGGTGGCGCGACGGCGGCACGGCGGGTGGGAAGGGAGGCGGGAGCGGGAGCGGGAGCGGAGTGCGGATGCGATGACTTGTCACGACGGGCGCAGCCGGGGTCGGGTGGCGCGGAGGTTCTCACGGAGGCACAGCGGGAGGGCCGGGGAGTCCAGATGGCCAGGCGCGCCGCGGCGTCGATAGCAGGGCGGCAGTCGGCAGCGGTACGAGAGACCAGGTGAATAGGGAGAACGGATCCGGTGCTACCGTCAACCCAAATACCATTATCAACTCAAATACGTGTAGATATCCATTCGTATTTTTGTTGAATTTTTTATCACTGTACGTATTTGAGTATTGCTCAGGTCGTTACGAAACTTGGAAAATTCTTTATAGTAATTATAAATAGAAGATTAGAAGGACTAACGTGATCTATTATAAAACTAATTACACAAATCTATTAACTTAATTAATTCGTCATTAGATATTATTTGTCCTAGCACAATTTTATCTAATCATTATTTAATCAGATTCAAAAGATTCGTCTCGCAATTTTACCCGAAGATTATAGAATGAGTTGATGGATAGTGACAACGCCGACAAGCTGCGAAAGACCTTTTGGTAACACGGTACACCAGGTCAGCCTGTTCGTTTGGCTGGTTTGTTCTGAGAGAGAAATACTGCTGACTGATTGCTGATGACTGATTTGTTCTGAGAGAAAAGTACTGCTGGCTGGTGGCTGATAAGCCAAACGAATAGACTCTGTGAATAGGTGATAGCCTTTGCGGCCGTAATGATTGCAACGTGGACACAAAATTTGAAAAACACAATAGTTTCATTCAAGAAAATGCATATGCATCGTCAAACACATGCAAGTTAACGCATACGTACGGTACCGTACCCGATGTGCATAGTATAGGTATACCATATACACATACTGCTTCGCCTCACTTAAGTCCATTTTTATAACACCAGAAACCAACTACAAAAAATGTGTAAAACCAAAAAATTTCAAATGGGGCCTAGTGGTAGTTACAATGTGAGACGCGCAAATAATGGGCTTGTAGCCCCAACCAAATTCATATTTCTCTATACCTAAAACGTTTATAAAATGTTAGATCATCAGCTAACATCCTAAAAGAAGCAACTGAGTGCTTATGATGCAGCATTCCTTACTTATTACAAAAATTTCCAGGATGTAAGACAAACATTTGCAGCAGTTTATTTCAATCAAAGTATGAAAGAAATAGGTAGCTCAAGCTGACAGGGAAACAGCCATTTCTATCATGCACCTTCGCCGGTTCGCTAACACGGATTTCTAAGAAACTGCTAGCCATATTCGACCGTGTATTTCGAAAATTCCATTCGGTTTCTGTCCTGCAACAGGAACCCTTCACCTGAAAATGCCTGAAAAATAAATGAAATTTTAAAGACATTCATTCAGGGTGGCATTTAGGAGGGTTTTGCTAATCTCCAGAGTCCAAGCTCTAACTAGTTGCGTGAAAGATAAAATAAACCATGAAATTATAGGGGTAAAAACACAATTGCACTTCAAAGTAGGGGCCAGATCACCAAAAAACCAAAGACAAACCCTGATCACCTAAATAAGATTCATCAATTGAGGTGTTAAACTGTTGTTAACAAAAATAAGTTAAAGACAGTAGTGCCGCTCTCTGAGATGAGCAAAAAAAGAAAATTAGCTTCCAGTGGTAATCTAAAAGAACTATATGCTTACCTCCTATGTAAAATGATATCTACTGCTTAGTTGCAACCTCATTCTTAGATTCTACCTGAAATTGCAAGGGCAAAATGTGTAATCAAACATATAAAATACAAAAGTAATAACAATTCTAGTTGAAAGCAAATTATTCTCAAAACATAAACATATAATTTTCCAATAAATATGCCAGCATGCCAAAATAAAATTGTGTTTCAGGATGGCATTGTGGACCTGATCTGCAGAACTTCTCCGAATTTTTCTAGTTGGATTCCTCATTGTGACAAACTCCTCTGCAGATGTTGGGTGAATGCCAATAGTGACATCAAAATCTTGCTTTGTCAAGCCAGCCTTAACAGCAATTGCGATGCCCTGTCATAAAGTGTGTACATTCAGAAGCTGAGTCAAGAATGAAACAGAAATGGCAAGTAAAGATGTATGAAATCATGCAAACCTGAATTATCTCAGGTGCGTCATCACCACACATGTGCACTCCTACAACTTTGTTTGTTGTAGCACAAACAATAATCTTCATGAATACACGATCAGGTAGTCCAGAGAGAGTGGCCTTAAGAGGCCTGAAGTTGGCAACAAAGACATCAACATCTCCATACTCTTCAATAGCCTGTGAGAATATGCATCTATTGATATCCGTTGTATGTAATATTACTTAAACCACTTAGATGCATGCCATGTATAATCACCTGCTCCTCACTAAGACCAACTTGTCCAATTGGTGGTTGAGAGAACACGGCAGAAGGTACAGCTCTGCCAAAAAATTGTAATCCACAATGAAATCATAGTCGATTAGTATCCACAAAATAGTGAGTCCAATTATGGTTTGCAAAAACAGAAAAATTAAATTTGTAATCCACAATGAAATCGTAGTCGATTAATATCCACAAAATAGTGAGTCCAATTATGGTTTGCAATAGAAAGCTCAGAGTATGCATAAGACGAATAAACCATCAGCATGACAAGCATGATAAGAGACCCTGGATACCCAAAAAAATTCCACTTATAATGATTCAGGGGACAAACATGAGTGATGGCACTTGGACACAGCATAGTGGCAGGGGATAGCAGGATAAAAATAATATTGTGCCTGTGATAATTCTCAATTAATGCTCAAATGATTCAGTAGCCTTTGTGTTACAACAAAAGAACTAGTTCCCTAAAATACATGGTGTTCAAGGTTCCTCATGATGATATATGATAAATATATGTATACCTGTAATCAGGTTTGGTAGGTTCATTGCCAAAGACAGTTTTCACAAATGCCCCTCCCTCCATCAGTGCAACTGGGGTCAGGTTGATCCTATTGGTAACGTCTCCCACAGCCCAAATTGAATCAACTGATGTACGAGAATACTCATCAACCTGGCACAAAATTGTTGAAAAAGCTCCAAATTTTACACGGTGACAATAAAATCGGATAGACTTGACACAATTTATTGTTTCACCTACCACTATTGCACCATTCTTATCCATTTCGACCCCCACCTCTTCTAGTCCAAGGTTCTAAAAGGATAGCAGGTATGTTAGGAATTAGAATGAATGCATCAATAAATATATGCATAGAATCTCACAAACCGCAAGTGCTCTTAACCTTTGTATTTGGTCTGCGACCGGTTGCAAACATTACATGTGAGAACCCACCAATAGTTTCTTTATTGGTCTTCAGAGATAACAGACCATCATCTGATTTAGTTACAGCTTGAGGGGTCTGTTCAGTGTGAAATGTGATGCCCCTTAATGACATCTGTTCAGCAACGAAATCTCTAACCTGTGCATCCAAATAAAATAGGATAAAATAAACACAGAAGCAAAGCATTTGATTTACTACCAATGCTACATTTGCTCTTCTAAATAATATGCTCACCTCTTCATCAAACCCTCTTAAAACTTTCTTCTGCCGAATAAACACATGGACCTCACTTTTTAAGCCATTGAAAATGCCAGCAAACTCCAAAGCGATATACCCGCCTCCCACTATTGCAATTTTCTCGGGTTTTGAGGGCAAATCCAGAGCAGCATCCGAATCTATAGCATGCTCTATACCAGCGATATCTGGCATTGATGGTCGGCCACCAACACCAATTAGTATGTTCTTAGCAGTGTAGAGCTTACCATTCACGCTAACAGTATGAGGATCAACTATCTGCACTAAGAAAAACAATGCATAAGCAGATGCACCTTCCAATACAGTACTCATGTCAGAACACAGTTTTATAACTTTTATCCAAAATAATGAAATATAACCTGATACACAAACATCACCCAACCTTTCCACGTCCTTCAATTAGAGTGACTCCTGCATTGTTCAAAATATTCTTGTAAATACCAACTAGGCGCTGCAGCTCTGTATTTTTGTTGGCTATGAGAGTGCTCCAGTCATGCTTCGGTTCAGTCTCATATGTCCATCCAAAGCCATGAGACTCCTCGAACTCGTGAGAGTACTTGGATCCATACACCAAAAGTTTCTTTGGAACACATCCACGGAGTACACATCTGTAATGCAAGAATAAAATGTGCTGCACTATCATAAAAATTCAACAAGCAAAGCATATTTTAAGGCTACACATAGAACTGACTTCATGAATATTGACATGAAACATAAATCATTGGCAAACACAGAATGGACAAACCACAAGATATTCATAAAAAAAATGGCTAAATTATGCAACCACACTTCCAGATTCCTTTTGCTCCTATTGTATAATATTGTGCAGCTATCCTCTATAGCAATCAGTAGAGGGTCATCAAATGCATGGTCTTAGTTCTGAATTTCTGATATTCAAAATCCTCGTAGATGACACATGGTGGAGCAAATGCTGATGAGAGCTAGATTAGTGACACAGGCAACACAAAATGGGTGTCTGCAGCTGACTCATTGTATGGTACAGCAAATCAAATTCCTCAAAAGACACTCAAGTCGAAACAGCAAAACTTAAAGCATTATCAGAGTTTCGTATCAAAATATATTTGCTGCTGTACAAAAGTTTGATAACAAGAAATTGTGCATGCAGAAATCATGTAGCTCAAACACTTGCAACACCAGGACAACATCACAATCACATGAAAAGCATCCTCAGTCGATATCCTTTAGACTGGAGGGGGAGGGGGAGATACCATGACACTGCAATGTGTGATGACCTGAAGATGTTCCCGCCCGGTCCACGTACTCAGTCAAAAACAAATACTAATGTATATACTACATGGTACTGTAGTGTAGTCCCAACTCCCAACAGTCCAACACCAACACAAACATTCTTCAACCAAACAGAACTAACAATTTAATGAACAGGATCATTCCATGACGAGTTCAGCCCAACTTCTCACGAGATGATTCTAACTGGAGAGCCATGAAAGGTTCAGCTCAACTGTGCGAACGGCATATGCAAAACGGAAGCAAATTTTGTCGCAGTGGTATGATCAAACCAAGCCAAAAAAAAAAATGGAGACAGGGGAAGCATGCTCTTACGTGCCGCCGAGGCCGCCGAGCTCATCCGTGGCGACGGTGGCGAAAGGCATCTCGCAGATGGCGACGCGCGTGCCGTAGAGCGTGGAGGCGAAGCGCGACGCGCGCACGCCGCCGCTCCCGGCGCCGATGGTGAAGAGGTCGTAGTCGTACCCCCCCTCGGAGGAGGCGCCGTTCGGGGACGCCGCGGCAGACGCCGAGACGTGGCGGCGGGAGAGCCTCGGGAGTGCGGCGAGGGAGGGGAGGCGGCGGTGGTGGTGGAACCCGCGGTGGAGTTGGAGGGCCCCGCGCGAGGAGAGGGAGCGGGTTAGGGTCTGGAGCGTGGACGAGCAGGAGAAGGGGAGCGTCGCGTGCGCCGCCATGGCTAGCTCTCGCTCCGGCCGACCTCACCGCAGAGGAAGCGCCGCCGCTTCCTGGAGTGTGGGGAGGGGAGGAAGCGGAGAGGCGGAAAGGCCAGACCGCCGAGATAGGTGATTCGTCTGACGTGTGGAGAGAAGAGAATGCGTCTTCCTCAAGCCGTATAGCTTGGAAACGTAAGGGTCCCGTTAATCAACAGCGAAGGCGTATTATTTTCCAGGGAACAGTTTACGTAAACTGACTTCGTAAAGTGGAGGCAGATGCTGCGTATCTGTCTTGCTGACCTCACTCGCGCACAGCTGGCAAAACAAAGCACTGCAAAAGAGTTTTTTTTCGAATTATACAGTACATCGGAGGCACTCACAACGCACACTCATCCATATGAACACACGCGCGCAAACTTACCCCTATGAGCATCTTCGAAGACTGGACCGGCAAATCCTCAAGATTGACGAAGTCACCATAGACGCCTCGCAGTCGACGGGAACGTCGCCTACCACTGAAAGCACAAACGTCATTAAATCCTGAGAAATTCGCTCTCACGGGGAGTCGAACCCAGAACTTGAAGTGCTACCGAGACTCTTATAACCACTAGGCTACAGGCCCTTTCGCAACACTGCAAAGAGTTTCATCACCGGTTTTTGTGAAATCTTACAAAATGAGTAAATTTAAAACGACTTCACCACCACACCGAAAGGTAGAACAAAATATCTTACAATAAATTACATACACTAAAGAGAAGAAGAAAATGATTTTTTTTTCTCCTTTCAACTTTTAGTTGATCCTAAAATTACTCATATTCTCATTGAGAATTTTGATAAACACTTTCCAAAAACAACTTTAGCTTCACAAGAGAAGCAACCCTACCAAACAAGGTAGGGTTGTCTCGATCACGCGTGTCAGCAAAGTTCGGTTGTCTACGGTGTAGGGTGGTACACAGCAGCAACGCACAAATGCAGTACTCATGTATCAAAAACAGAGATTCATAGATAGCAGGAGGCGTGTGGCATCTGGCATCGGCCTCTTCTTCCTGCTGGGTGCTGGCATTACATCAACCTGCTAAAGGTAACTCTTTGGCATTCAGGACCATATCCAACCACTTGTTCCCAAAAAAAGATCTCGTGGTAGTCAGCACTCAAGCTGAATGATTGTTACACTGCCATGGCTGGCTGGAAATGATATCCAGGTATAGCTGAACGTCTCCTGAGAGTGAGAGCAACTCAAATGACGCCAGCTACCGCCGCCTCCTGCTGATACTGATACCACACGTCCTAATCTTCTTCGTGGTATACATGCCAGATGGTGGTGGAACCGGCAGAGTAAGTGCAGGAGGCAGTGCGCACCCCTGCAACAAATGTGGCTAGAAGATGCTTCTTGAACATGCTCTTATCAGTTATCACAGCTAGTCATGTTCTGTTCACTTGTTCAGAATCTCGTTCTCCATTAGCTTAATGCCAGTGGTGACCAAGCTCCACTCCCAGGGCATTCCCCACTTGAGGGTTCCGTATTCCTCATCCCGATATCCACCATCCAACTTTGCCCATACGCATGCACTGACTCTTCCTATCATGCCTCAATACTATGTCCATCAAACAGAAGCATCTGATCCATTTCCTCCTATGTCATAATAACTGGCTCAGCAAAAGGCTGCCTGAATAGCTTTCTGCTGATCGGATATGTCAAGTCTAAGCAGGAATTCTTGGACCGTAGATTCAAGGCTGTGATTGCTTTTGCTGCAAAGATATGTTGACACAACAGCACTTTCTTGTGTTGTTTCAGCTGCCTCAACATTGGGGAGTACCACAGTTAATGTAAAGAACCAATGCACGTAGATTTGGGATTGCAAGCCTCTGGGTCACAAGTCCTCTGGCATAAAAATTACAAACAATGTCATTTTTCATGGTTCAGAGGAGTTGTCACTTGTCAGACCTGAAGTCCCATTGCTCTCAGTTCTCATCCTCATAAAATTCCCTGCAAGTATATATGTAGGGATGCAAGTCAGGTACAGCCTGAAGGTAAAAATATGGACAAGCAAGAGAAATACAATCTTCAACTGACCTTTTAGTTTCTTTGTCAGAAAGATTTCATAAAGCTGAATCTGTAGAACAGTTTGGTGAATGAAGCTGAAGGTAAAATAAACTTTCCTTATGTCAAATCTAATGATAAAGGAGAAGAATTTATCTCCCAGAGAAAATAGCAAGGCCACACCAAGCTGATTTTGTCCAACTCCAAGTTGAAAAAATTGGAAACATTATAATCATTGGTCAGAAAAAGGAAACAACAAGGTACATAATCAAACTTTCTTTATTCAGATATCTACATCATACAAGTTGACTGTGTTATTCACTATGTTTACAGATAAGTAAAAAGAAATTCTGCAGTAGCACTGCAGATTATAATATTTGCACAAGATGTTCAACAGTTATGGAACGAACAAAATTTAGTTTGTGGCCTTTAATCTGTAGTTTGCTTTCTCTTTGTACGGAAAGAAAAGAATTATCAACAGGCTATATGTCATATCTTCACAGTAGCATCAGCTTTCCCTTTGGAGCTGAACTCTGGATCAGTGTGGGTGCTAAGCACCTTGGCATTCTCCAGCTGTACTTGGTAGTATTTTTCTGCTTCGCTTTTGGTTGTTGCAATTTCAGTATAATACATCAATGTAAGACAGTCTAGCATGGCTATCCACAGGAGCTGAGTCATTGTAAGAAACTTCCTTATCTTCTTAACGAAAAGGTATGCAGCTCTCCTTCTCGTAAAACAACAAACCAAGCTGAAAGTGCTATCCGGAAGTTTCTGTGTCCATAATAATTGGCTGTTCACCTTCAAATTCCGATATCACAATGAGAGAATCAGTCATTTCAAGAGACAGCGGCTCCAACTTGTCAGTAGGATTTATATGCTGCCATGAGGATAAATAAATGAACCGAATCAGTATTAGCACCTAATGAATTATGGTTGCTGATATTCAAAAGGACAAAAGAACCACATGTCTATGCAAATCAGGTCATAAATCTGAATGGAATCTGAACAAACAAAATGATCTAAACAAGACATTATGTACTCAGAACATCATTTCTAAGTAAGCTAACAAATGACAAGGGAACAAAATTACCTGCTTGCCACCCTTGACGTAACCAATTGCAACTTCACGACGTAAAACTGCCCTTTCAGAAAGCTCTGAGAATGGTATTCTCTCCCCTTCCTTCATGTACAGGCCAATTTCCTAAAATGAAATAAATGCAAAAGGGTACATGCTTCAAAGACCACGAGCAGCCTAGAATGTGCTGGGGGCACAATTTATGGAAATGTTACCTTAATATAGATCTCATCACCTTCAGCATCCAGAATGTCCTTCCATACTTCATTCAGCTCGCTAGATTCCGCAACTACATTTCATTGTTATCATGAGATAAAGAACTAAAGAGAAAATGAAATAATAAGGACAACTAACCTTGTGCTGTCACACGGCTCATTACTTCCTCTGCTCCAATAAATGAAAGGGATGGTCTTATTTTAGATATCTGTATAAAATGCAGAAGTCAAGCACTTTTTGCCAAATTTAAATAATTTTCATGACTTGAGTAATTAGTATATTAGAAAATTCTTACTTGTTTTCCCAGCCCTGAGTCAACAATTTCTGATACAAGATTCTCAACCTAAAAGGCATTTCAAATGACAAATCAGAAAATTCAAACAAATAGGTATTTTTGAGGTTTTCAGCATAGGAACATTTATAATAATAAAAAACAGTGTGGAATGACTAGTTGAACCACATAAGGATCCAATCAAAATCCTGTCGCCATCATAGAACCAATAATATCTCATTGAGTAATGATTTGTTTATTCTGGGTTCAAATTTGAGTCTCGGTATTAGATAATTTGAAGAAAACATGCAGGTTCACTTATTGCATTTTAAACATTATTAGTTTAAAATCAGTGGGAAGAGCTGACCATGATGCCATGTTTCTCGCAAATATTTTCAGCAAGAAGAAGGGTATATGCCAACTGTTTATCAGCCTGTGTAGCATCTGTTGAAACCACAAGAGTTGTAGATAAAACCTCACTTAATGCTGCTGCTGATGATTATAATAATAATAATAATTGAAAAATATCATGGTTCTTTGTTGGTACCTCCAATGAGCCAGTCTCTGTCAGATATCACAACAATTGAAAGTGGAACATTTTTTTCAGACTTGGCAGATTTCCGAATGTTAATTATCGTTTCCTTGAGAGTATCATAGTTCAAAGGACACCCCACCTGCGTTAGCATGTTTCAGATAAAATTGAGATAATTACTTTTTATGCATGTCCAAGCACACTAACAAAGTTATAGACCGAAAGATACCCGATGAGAAACTTTAACATTTTTAAGCTGGCTCTGCACAAGTGGGTTGATGACACTGCTCCTCTCTTTAATAGGTGTTTCTGACAAGATTTCCTGCACATTGAAGTAAATTTGTTGATCAAGTTCCACCCTAGGTATCGGCGTATGACCGGTTTCTTTTGCCGTGATTAAAATGTGAGAGTAGCACAAATGTGTTTATTGTTGACACAGTAGGTCTGTGCCTAAACATACCACTGTACTACCAGGTCCAAGGTAACTATCATACTCCCGTATCATCTCGGTAACTTTTGGTCGCCAACCAACAATAAGCACGCTTTCCTTTGGCCCCAGCATATAATCACTGCTCTGTATAAAATTAAATACAGATTAACCCGATAACTTGGCAACTAGTAAATTCTTTCAGATGCATCATTAGATCAAACTTTACCTTGGAGAGTGATTTCAAGGGGCGCTTTACAATGCTCTTTAGCCGTGTTTCCTTCTCCTCGGTAGCAGCCATACTAAATGATCCTTGATCCTCTCTTGATTCTGAGTAATGAATTGATGTTTGATTTTCTTTCGGTGTACTTAGCACTGTATACACTGGTCTTCTCCTCCCATGAACAGGAGCAATAAGAAGCAACTATGAAGCAAAAAAGAGAAAGAGTTCAAATCAAGGTTGCATCAGATAAAAAATTAAATATAAAGTGCCAGGCATCCACCTCAAAATTTCTATATCATCCACTCACTTTCTTTATGTAACAGTGAGAACAAGGTTAATTACTAGAGTGGAATGCATATCCACAAATACTCTATTTTTGCAAGGGAAAAGGTTCACTCATTAAAAAAATGTGAAATGACTCTATTAGGTGCTGGAGGCTCCCTTTACTTAATGAGCCATGATGCATCCCCTCTCTATAAAGAGAGCTCACCCTGAAGTAAAATATAAATGGAATCTTACAGAAATGATCCTATCCTATCTAACTTAAAACAGACACATTCCTAACTAAAGACAACTTGGGTCCGAGTTTATGAAGCTGGTTTGGGTAGAGGAGATGGTGCGGCTTCCCTAGGGCTGCTGGCCAATATCCCCTTGGTTGGACAGTAGCTGCTGGCTAGCTGCTGCTTTAGGCCTATAGGCTATAGCAGTATTTTATTAGCTCACTTTGATGGATGATTCAAGATTTGAAGCTTTCAACAATCACACTGTTCTCATGCTACCGCATGTCAAGGGAAATTGATTTCTGCTAGTTGGACTAAATATAATAACTGGCATCCAGAAAGGTACATACTTTATCTGTTTCTTTCAGCAATTCATCCTCACTTGGGTGAAAATAAATTTTTCCAGACCGGAAGATACCGCAAACGATTGCCTGAGCATGAACATAAAGGGGAAATGTCATAGCAAAAAGAAGTGGAGAAGACTGCAGAGTTGAAATGATATGTTGGAATGAACATTACATCGTGGAGTTTACGTCTGACATCCACATACTTCATGCCCTCTAGTCCAGTCAGGCTGAAAAGGTTGAAAACATTTTCTGCAGGAGAAAACAACAAAAGTAACGAACCAAGTAGGGCAACTTCCCTTTACATATAGAGCCCAAAACTAATCAGGATGCTGCTAAACTAAAGTAAACAGAGCCAACAAAGTAGAAATGTAAAATGATAAAATTGCAGAAACTTGGCAACATCAGAACAATTTGCAAACATCAGAAGTACAAACTATGGTATGTGTTCCCTAAGATGAATACTGATTTCATAAGGTCTGAAGAATAATAAACTTGGTCATGATTGGCATGTCTCTGTACCAAAACATGCCACAGAAAGTGCTCGGGAAAAAAAATCTGGCCAGATATTAACATGGCTAAAATAAATCCGACCGCGATGTACGAGTGTAATGATTTTCAGGCGGTTGAAGTAGAAATTGCGCTAAAGCAGCTAAACCATAAGATGAAAGATGAATGGAAAAAAAAAGGTAAAGCATGAAAGACCTGAGTAACACAGTTTTCCCAGATGTGAAAAATAGCGGCATAAGTTGCTATTAACAAATAGTACATGTCAGTAAGATAAGAATATTACTGCGCTGGTTAAGCAAGTGCTTGTATATTTTAAGAAGGCCCTTTTGCCTAGAGCACTGCACAAACAATTTAGAAGCAACCATCTCCACAGGCTGCACATTTAAGCCATCGATTGATTTCAGAAGTTCGCAGGTGGTTGAGTTAGAAGCCTACATTGATATAAGATATAAGCGTAAATGCCTGAATGTTTGATAATCCATAGTATAGCTTGTGAACTTGCATATACCTCGACAATAATAGGGACAGATGCGAGTTGGGTAATAGGCTGCAGAGCCAATATAGAGACAAATGCATCCGTGTCCACTTCGTATCTGATCAGATTCATCAGGTTAGACAGAAAAATGAATAGTGAAAGTCAAGCACTAATAGAACCTGGTTAGTAAAATAGCTATCAGTACAGATAAACATAATGCAAACTCGAACACTGGTACTAAAGTTTGCAAAATGCAAAGAGCTTGTCTTGTTAAATGTTTCAGAAAATATAAACTCTTCTTGTCTGAAGCCATTCATTTGAATATTTAATTTATGAGTTACAGACATCCCAACACCCATCAAATGTAATCAAGTGGATCCAGAAATTGCTATAATATTTAACAAGACCTGACAGCATAAACATAGGCTGGCTCTGCCCTGAGAGGGCCTGATAACCTGCTGTTACAGCTCTTGCTTCTGCAAACTCTTGATTCACTCACACTACATAGGAATCTTACGAGAGATAGGTCAAGCTGGCCCTCTCTAAAATGGATTGGTACTAGAAACATCATATAAACCTAGCCTGAGCCTGTGGGGAACCCCCACAATTATTCATCAAGAAACATGCTAACAAGCAAAGTCAAAGGTCCATGGTGCATACTTACCGTTCATTCTTTGCTGGTAAGATGATTATTGACTTTGCTCTGTGTGCTGCTGCTCTCTCAAATGATTTTGGCATGCTAAGGCTACAACTGCAGGTTCACATGAGAAGTCACAGCATGTTTTCGTATTCACAAATCAAAGAAAATATTTTTGCTCGTGGGGTGCTTATGTTCTTCGAAAAGTGAAACTGGGATGAAGGTAGACAGACTATAAATAAAGTTTCCACTTATTCAGAGAAGCAACAAGCAACACCATGACGAGTAATCCCTTTACCTCTTGGTGATTACATCAATATGGTTCAAATCTTTGGCCATGTTATCTGCAATCTTCTCAACTTGCTTCCTTGGAAGATCTGAGAGAAGAAGGATTCTCTGCTTCCTTGACATTGTTCACAAGAAGACAATTAGCTTCAATAGATAGTATAGATAGATCTTACCAATCCTCAACAACAAAAGGATGGATTCAACAATAACAAAAATGATGTGTCATCCTCCAGTTACCTCGCTGTAGCTAAACCTAAGCGAATTGCTGATTCATGGAACTTGTCCAATTGGTTCAATATGGACATCAGATGACTATTGACTCCACAGATGATGATATGATCATCCTCAATAACCTGTAACTGTGCCCCTTCCCTAACTTTATGCATGTGGGTCTGTGGACAACAAGGTGATTATATGTCAAAAACCGCATTGACACGGAAGTTTTCTACCTGAGTTTCAGATAATTTCGAAACAACTCACTCTAAATTGCTCTGTCATTGCGCTTAATAAACGGGAATAGAATAATATACCCCAGATAGCAAGAAAGAACCCGATGACACGCTCAATACGTGTCTTTTGCTGAGCAAAAAAGCAAAACAACAGATTAGAAAATAATTTAAAGAAATAGTTAGTTAATCTGTTGAGTGCAAAAATAGCAACGGAAACATATCAGTCCTTAAGCATCAGTGAAACGAGAAGTAGTCTCCCTAGTCCTTGGATCACTTACCCTTAGATGGGTGGATGATGAACACAGGCATGCCCAGGCTTCCCAAAAGCAGTCCTCCAGGGATTGCTGTTGCTTCCTGAAATAGAAACCAAGATACTTCATCATTTTACATCAGAATCAACCACCAAGGATATAGACCATCCTGCAGAAACATAGAATAAGAAAATGCATGTATCTTTAAAGAATCACTAACAGACCTGAACTTATGAAACAATAATCCTCCAACAATGACAAACGAAAAGCATGTGATGAGCAAAGTAACAATAGACCTGCAAAAATAATCAAGATAAAACGTGAGTTTAATAAACTTTCATCAAGAACTTCAGTTATTATGTGTATCTAAGGTGTTGAAATTTTTTCAAGATGTGCAAAGAAGTAACAGCTCCGTGACAAAAGAAGCATGAAATGATAGCATACAAGTACTACAAAGTTAGATACATCACAGAATCACACTTACAAGACAATATTCCGTTCAAGCTGAGAATTGAACAGATAGTACAATCGTGAAATGCCCCATCTGACATCAGGCAATGGTGGAAAAGTCAGATCTAGCTTAAGAGGCATGGGTTTTCTGGTAGGATCAGATATGCAAGCAAATGGCAAACTTGTAATGCCATTTGATATCCACGGGGGTAGTAAATTCATCAACTGCATCCGGCCAGACGCAATTCTGTGTAGAAACCAGATTGCAATGCTTATAATGGCAGCCATGTTTTTTCCCTGGGAAATGGGAAAACGGTCAAAAAAAAATTTGAAGCAAACATAATGCGATTTAAATAGGAACAATTCATTGCAAAGTGTTCTAACTAAACAGGGGCCGTGCGTATGAGCTATAGCATCTTTTTCAGTACCCTTAATACTGTTACCTTGCACACAAAGACACTAAGCACAGTATATAATCTGAAGTACTATCATCATTTCCAGTAGGAATGCATTCAATGGGTCAAGCACGTTCAAGCATTGCCACAAAAGGTATAGATAGATTATTTATTCCGTGATCAGTTTGGCAGAAGTAGAATTTCTTTAGAATTTAAATTCACTCATTCATATTCCCCTGAATGCAGGTTGCAAGTCAGAAGAATGGTATGTTCGCTGTCCATGAAGCACCACCCACATGCTTTGAGGAAAAAAATACAGGAGAAAACGAGCACACATCTCAAATCATGTGCGATGTGCCTTGACTATTCAGTTTTATGTTATCAGATTCCTGCAGATCACATGGCAGTGGCAGCCACTAGCATCCCAAATATACTACTACTTCGCAGGATCGGAGCAAACACATGCATTGCCATATACTAGTACAGTTACCACACAACAGGAGCGGACAACCATCACGAAAAAATCACCTACCTGTAAGGGAGAGCGCGAGGAATTTGCGGTTGCCGTCGAAGTGTTCGGCGTCTCTGCATTCTTCGCATCAGTGTCGTTATCAGCGGCCCCGCTCCGGGAGTTGAACGCTGCTCCAACTCCTGATTAAGGCAAAATTAAACAACAAGAGCAGACGGGGCAAAGATGGCAAGCCACACCCCCTGACAGAGCAGCCTATTCGACGAACCTCGGTTGCCTGGCGGGTTGTCTGCTCGGCGAGCTCCGACCCCGCGGCCGTGGTGACGAACGTGGAACCGCCACGGGAACTCGTGGAACCTGGAAACAGCAAAGCACTCTGTGTTCACTAATCACTTCACTCCCCTGTTGTTAACTTGCTCTGCGCAACAGAAACGAGTACGGCGAGCGGGTCGAAGCAGGACAGGCCACGCGGCGGGCGGCGTACCTGAGGGCGCTGGGCGCGACGGAGGGGAAAGCTCGCCGGAGGGAGGGCGGCGGTGGTGGCAGCGGCGGCGACACGGCCGCGTGGAGCTGCGACCTCATCGCCGCGGGGAGAGAGCTCAGCTCGCTCGGCGCGCGGCTATCTCGGGCGTATCGGCTGTTGACGCTGGGCAAAGGAGTGACGAGGAGCACAAGGCGAAGAGGTGTGCTTCTGAGGTTTGGTGAGTTTGACACTTTGACTGACGATCGGAACCGAACAGGATGAGGGCGCCGTGGCTGGGGGCTCTCCTAAATTTTGCTGCACCACCGTGAGTCACCACCACGCCCACGATGTCGCGCTGGCTTGCAACAGATAGAAACAGGGCCAACTGGCCGAGAAAACGCACGCTTCGCTGCGTCGACGTCTAAGCCAAGACATCTCAATCCCGGGCATGTTTTTACTTGCTACGGGAATCATCAACGCACTGCACTGTTGTTGGTTTGCCCCGAGCATTATCGACGCACACCGCACCGTTGACACGTCAGCACTGTCATCTAGCCAAAAGGCACTTCAGTGTCGGTCACCCGAAAAGGAAAGAGCATTTCCCATTAAAAGATCACCCCCATCAGAATTGTACTCTAATGCATAATTATTGTGTTAGCAACACAATAATGATTCAGATTTACATAACATGATCGAGTCCACCGATCACCAGCCTACAAATTGGTCTGACCCTACAACACATTCACACCAAAAAACACATAGCACAACGCTCATCTTGAGCAACACAACAACCATAAACTTGGGGGGCGGTAGTTCATCTTAGAGGTCGAACAGAACAAAATAGAGCGTGCTATCAAACTTGAAGAAATGAGGAGGATCTGAGGGTGTGGTGGAGGCGTACTATATATATATAGTTAGCTATCACTAAAGCTCAACTTGATGGAGAACCACCCGGATGAGTTCATCAGTGTTAGTGTGGATAATTATTTCAGGAGTTGTTGATGGGCACGTGCAGACGAATAACCCCTCTTACGATGGGGCTGCTGCGCTGAGGCTTGGGGCCTGAGGTAGGAGGATCTCAGGTTATCTTCTCCAAGCCCAAGAGGAGAGCAGTATGTGCAAGGATCGGGATGGTTGAACTGAAGAATTCTTCAGTGACATCGTGGTTCCTTTCCCAAACATGACTGCCGTTGGTTCCACTCTCCATGGCATTGCCCTGCTAAAACAAGAAACAATGTCTGACCAAGTATTTTGAAAGACTACAAAATGCAACCATGCAAACAAGGAACTGGCAGTAGTCACTAATGATGCATAAGAGATGGATCTAGAGAGGCTCTTTCCCAGATAGTGGAGCCCAAATAATTAACTACACACATGCACCAGGCAGCTTGCTGTCGAAATAAATTCTTCAACTGTTTATGTGTTGCAAAATTCTTAAGGTCCAGGTGAATATTAATCTCACTTTGTTCATTTGAACAGAGGACATAAGTAGCAATCAATGTCCTAGTACTTGCACTAATCAATACTCTATTTCACCTACTAAGGACTACCATGTACCATCAGATGGGTACCACATCACAATTCATTTCTGGAGGTAGACACTGATAGAAGAGTTACTCATTGGACAATATACTTGAATGCAAAATTGAAGTATTGGTAGTTGACTTTACTCTCGTAATCACATAATAACAGTCAACATAAACAAAATGAAAGCAAATTTCATCTAAACATTATGATAGGCAGATATAAACATGAATATAGGCCATCACCTTCTATCAGCCTCGCGAGGGGGGAAAAGTAAAGTACTTGGCAAAAAAATAGAGTTTTTCTCTTTACAATTCAAATTTTGTCAAGTCCAGTTAGTTATTAATCCTAAAATGTTCAAAAGACATTTCCAGCACACCACCTTTTAAAAGGTAGTTTGCTCAAACACTGCCTTTCAAGATGTGCAGTGACGCAAACTGATCAAAGACATATCATGAGCAGTTGAACACCACAACAAGTGACATAAGCATGACAAAGGCTGGAGTACCAGTTCATGAGAATGAAGCTTAAAAATTGTTGCTAGATGCCTAAAAGAATCAGCTGTTAATAATGTATTTTTACATACCTTCAGCAACACAAGAGGGGCACGGGAAACAGTCCAGGATGCGGAGTCAGAAAACGGCATGGTTCTCATTTTAAGAACCTACAAAGTACAAATTAGCAACGAAATGCAAAACCACACACCAGCAGTGCTGCACAAGTTAGGAACAGCTTGCTTTCAAGAGTTTGTGAATTTCATAAGGCGCTCATACATTAAAATGGACACAAATGTAAATAGCGTAACAGCAAACAAGCATGTTAAACGTAATGCATATTTTAGGTATCAGCATTTGTTGAAAGCATGGTTTAGGTATCAACGTTTGTCGAAAGCATGTTTACACTTTAGATAGGAAAAAAGGTAGACTACCGGATGTGAATCCAACAAGATGACAACTAAAAAAGTCGAGCACTGGCAAGAGCCTAGGACAGACCCATTATATTCTGGCAGAAATGTTCAAATGTCTACAGATTGGAGGTACCCAAGTTCCGTGCAATAAGACTGACTCCAACGGCGATATCCAAACCCAAAGATAAGTCCCACACAGTGTTTTGCATCTCCAAAACGGCGTCCAACAGGTGACCGAAACGTGCGACCCATTTTGCCTGGCTGTCGATCCGGAATGCAAAAAAGCATGTCCCAGAACAAGCGATGCAAACCACCTGCGTCTGCAGTGGTGGGCCCGTGGTGAGGCAGCAGCGAGAGAGGGAATGGGTTATGGGTAGGCTGTTGGAGAAGATAAAATTTAGGTTTGTAACTCTTCTACTGTGGATGACCCAAATCATGAAATAGGTCTCTGATTTGGGTCTTCATTGTTGGAGACAGTCTAACACTGGTGTCACTAATGAGGTTAGCTCAAAAGTAGGCCCACCAACAGGTTAAATGTAAGGTCAAGATAATTTGACAGTCTCCAGGACATCTAGCAAAAAAAGAAAAACTCATGCACTGGAACACCACTCACCGTACCCAGTCAACTCACTGGTTACCATGATTTGATTTTGATAAACAGTCACTGTAACTCTTACGGTTCAAAGATGTTGATGCTACACAGCAAAGCTCTCTTAGACTGAGGCAAATGCATTTTTGCCTCCCGCTGGCTACTGTGCGCGGCCGGAGAAGCCTCCAACAGGGCAGGCAAAAGGGCAGGCAAAAATGCTACGGAGGAGAGAGGGGATGCAAAATTGCATCCCCTCTCTCCTTGAAGGCATCCGGGCACGGGGGAGGGAGAGAGGGCCGACCGCGCGGGGGAGAAGAGGAGGCGATGCCGGCGCGGGAGAGGAGGCGGTGGCGGCAGCGCGGAGGAGGAGGCGGTGGCCGCGCGGGAGAGGAGGAGGCGTCGGTGCGGGAGAGGAGGCGGTGCCGGCGCGGAAGAGGAGGCGGCGCCGGCCGCACGGGAGAGGAGGAGGAGGCGGCCGCGCGCGGGAGAAGTCCTCCGCCGCCGCGGCCCATCAGCGCCGGAGACGGGAGCTGCCTCTTCCCCTCCTCATCGTCTTCCTCGCCGTCGTCGCAACCAGAGCAGGCGCGGCGGTGGGCGAGCAGCGCGGGCCCGACGAGCACTGGCAGCAGCCCCCTGCTCACCTCCGGCGGCGCGGCCCCCTCCTCACCTCGAATCCCTCCTCGCCGCGGAGATCTAGAGGGACGGAGGGCGGTGGCCGCTCGCCTCGTCTACTCCGCTCCTCGACGGAGGAGCTCCTCCACCCCGCCTCTGCTCTTCCCCGGGCCGGCGCCTGGTCCTCCCGCCGTCGGGCTCCTCCCCGGCCTCTGCTCCTCCCCGACCTCTGCTCCTCCGCCCCGCCCCGCCTCTGCTCCTCCCCGGGCCGACGCCTGATCCTCCCGCCGCCGAAGATGGAGGGAGCCGGCGGAGGGCGTAGGGGAGGGAGCGGCGCGCCGACGGACCCACCCTTCCTTCACGAGCGGCGCGCGAGAGGAACGACCGGCGATGCATCTGCTTTTGCCTCTGTCTGTTGGAGATGAGGATTTTTGCGTGGGTGATGTATCTACTGTGCAGAAGGCAAACGGAGGAATGCCTCTCCCATTTTGCATGTTCTTGTTGGACTCAGCCTTACTACCATCACTATATTGACTAGACAGCAACCACCAAACCATCCAGAGAACTGCATATTCAGTAATCCCTAGTACTGAACAAAATTGCTAATGGCCGATATGTACACACTAGAAGGACAGAGTCCAGCTGGCAATACGAGGCTATTGAGGCACAATTACAAGCCTTCTTTCCTCTAATCCTTTTATTTTGTTACAATAGAATATTCAACTACAATGTCCAGCAATGGTCCAACCGCAACACCCAAAAATCAGAAAACTCAATTTGAGGTTTCAGCAGCAAAATCCAATGGCAACAGTATTCTATCAAAGTCCTCTTCGCAACAAGAATCCAGATGAAGGTTACAGAAGTAACAAACAGTTCAACACTAGAGCGGCAGTTATAACCAACCTATACTTCCACCGCACCATACCTCTGAACAAGGTGTCGAACAGGGAAAGCATTGGCATCTAAAACAACGGCTACTGAATACTGTATAGAGCAGCACATTCCAATCGGAAGCAACGCAAAATCCCCCAAATACAAGGCCCCCGGGGGGAATAAAAGCATATGAGCATTCGATTGGCGAGGCCATCACGGCACGCACTAGAGGAACGATGCGCCTACCTTCAAACCGCTCGCAGCTGAGGGCGCGATCGAGCCGAGCGAGCCTGAGATCACGAGGCGCCGGACTTGATCGGAGCGCGGGGCGACAGGGCGGGCGCGCGGCGCGCGCGTTCAGATCGATCCCTGAGGACGACGCTCTAGCTACGGAGCGGGGACGAGAGGCGCGTCGCAGCAGCAGCAGGAGGCGGCAGCATCTGAGCGGACAGCGACGGTGCCCCCCGACCGAAGCTGGGCGAGGCGAGCACGAAACCCTAACCCCCGCAGACCCACGGCACCGAGGCCCCGCGGGCGGGGGAGAGGTGGGGTGAAAAGGGCGGAGGGGCAGGGCCGCAGGGGCAGAGCAGCGCTGGGGACGAAACAGAGAGCTGGGTGATGCACAAGTACTACCACCCCCGCCCCCCTCCGGATTTCCCGCGCGAGCGCGGCGCGTTGAATTTACCCTCCTGCCCCCGCCCAAGACGACACGGCGCACCCCCCGCCGGTGGCCCACGCGGGGGAGGGCAGCAGGGTAACTTCCAGCCCGCCGTCTCGGCAGCCGGCGACCTTGCTTCCGTTTTACTCCCTCACTCCCTGAATATAAGCATTTGTTGACTTTTTCTGATCATGTTTGACTACTCGTCTTATTCAAAAAATTTATGAAAATATTATTTATTTTGTTATGACATGTTTTATCATCGTATATATTTTAAGTATATCATAATTATTTTTATATTTTTACAAATTTTTTGAATAAGACGAATAGTCAAATGTGCATCACGAAAATCGGAGAATGCTTATATTTAGAGATGGAGGGAGTAGTACTCTTGTGCCCCCCGCCCAGAAACCGATGGGGCCCGGAGCCCGAGGGTAGTAAAGGAACTGCCACTGGCCCGCCCCCGCCCGGGCGGCGCAGCGGGGCCCGCGGGCGCGGAGAACGCTCGCCCTCCCTCCCGGATCGATCGACGAGAACCACAGGCTCTCCTGCCGCCGGTGTCCGGTGAGATGAGTGACACGGATGCGGAGGAGTCGTAGAGATCGAGGCAGCGGGGGGTCTTGTTCTTGTCAGCGATTGCGTGGAGAAGCAAAGGGGGGCTCAGGTTGACGTGGGCGAGAAGAGCTCGCTGCCAGTGGCAGAGCAGAGGATGCAGCAGCTGATGTGGCCTGGGGGTGTGGTGATGAGCGCGTCCTCTGATGGGATCGCGAGGACAGACTGGTAATGATGCCGTTTGGATCTCAGCATCCCGCTGCTTTTCTGCAGCGTGGCATTCAAACTTAAGAAACAACTGTGGAAAGAAATGACCTCTATACCCCTCATTTTACATTACTCACCAACTCTTCACCTACCCACCAACCTCATTTAGTTTTGTCTTATCCCTTCAAGACCTTATATTTTGGTATAAAATTTAAACTCTTCAGGACCTTATATTTTGGGACAGAGGGAGTACTGAGTACATCACATCTTCTTTCATAAAATACTATTTTATGAATATTTATACGTGTAAATTTACCTATCTAATAAATAGCACCTCGGTGTGAGCGAGTGAAGAACTGATCATGAAATTAACAGATAAATCAAGGCTGAAAGCCTGAAACAAGTCATCGCATTTCAGTTGAAGCCAGTAACGTAGGAGTATTGCTTGCTGAATGCCGGGCGTTCCAATTCATGGGTCGGGCCTCCACCCTCCAGAAAAAGCAAAAACGGGCCAGACCGAGCAACTAGAACCGGAAAAGTAAGGAGTTTTTTTTTTTGTTAAAATGGAGGTTTTCAAACGAACGAATGGATATGCATGGATGGTGCATCTTTCATGTTGACAAGGACAGGAACGTAGACTCAACAGATTTTTATACACGCCACAAGATTACAAAGGACAACAGGCGGCAACACGGTAAGGTGCGGTGCAGGCGATGACACCCTATCACAATCCGAGGTCTCTGTGTAAAAGGCGCAACCAAATGATCACTCTGAACCTGAACCATATACTAGACATGATGGCCCGACCGTTTTCTCTGTTTGATTTCGGCGGAAAAAAACTGAAATTCCTTCCATTCTCTGCTGTTGCTGCTGAGAAGTCTGAAAGCCTGTGATACAACTTGCATTGAAAGCTGTTAATATCGTATTTTCCTCAGTGGCAGAGACGCAGAGTATATTAGACACCTCCGAATGTGGTTGTGGTTAGTTTAGGACTGATAAATATGATTCCAGAATAACCCTTCTTGTCTAGGAGAAGCTACTTGCCTCTCAAGCCACTTGTACTCTCATATATAGTGCTCTAGGAGTTCATTGCAATACGTCAATCACATCATACGCATCCTATATTCCTACCCTTCTCACACTCTGAAATTCTGTTCGGGAAAATGAAATTTCCCTTTGTGTTTTACATTTCCCTGTCGGTATTTGCAAAAACACACAGGGAAATTCACTTTTCCCTGACGGGTTTTAAAGAACGCACAGGGAAATACCAAACCCGACAGGGAAATTAGGATTTTCCCTGTGTGTTAGATAAAACACACAGGGAAATTAACATGGCACACAGGGGAAATTTCTAATTTCCCTGTGTGTTAGATAAACCACACGGGGAAATTCATGTGACACACAGGGAAATTCATCGACATGGGGAGGAAGAACACATCAACGGTTCATGTTTCTCTTTTTAATCCAGAAATAAATTTTGTAATTGGTATTTCTCTCGCATAAAAACTCAAAACTTGATGGTTCTTTTTCCTTTTTTTTCTAAAATCATGATTTTGTATTTAATAGTGTTTGTTTGCATGTTAATTGTTATTTCTTGAATCTTTTTCCATATAGATTGTTTTTTCCATTTAAAGGGATAATAGAAATACATGTTTTTCATAACAATTGTTAATACAACTTTATAATTGCTAATTTTATGATCGAAATAAGGTTATGTACACAATTGAAGTACATATGAGTAAACATAGAATGTAGGGTATGTAAACTTCAATGTTAGGCTTGAGTTCTATGAAACTATATGAGAGAACTATCCATTTTGTGAACCATGTATACGTCAATTCTTGTAAAATGTAATGAAAATTTTATGCCAGCCTTATACATCAAAAAAATGGTTGTATTACAATTTTCAGAATTTTGGGATAAGTTTTAGGTATTATCATTGTTATTTTTATAATAAGGATGCAAATAGAAGTTTAAGTTATCCCTAGCAAACATGTGATCTTTTCTGATATTTTCAAGGTATGAGGTATAATAGAACAGAGCTACTTGAAATATTTTTTAAAATATTTTTAGTATATTATTTGACATACATGTAGTTCAAAATGCAATTTCTTTAAATAAACCTACAAAAATGCATTTAAAGTGTTGAAAATAGTAAATCGGTTATAAAATTATTGAGACTTATACAATATAACTCATATGTAGTTTGTTGTATATAAAAAAATGTATTGACGTATATGAGATAATTTTTATACAATGGGACATATTTTTAGAACTTATTAAACGTATCTATATATTTTATTGGAATCAGTTAAACTACAACAGTTAAATCTGTTTAATGGGCCGTATTTTCGGTTGGCCTGCACGGCCTCAACGGCCTAGTTCTTCCTATCCGTCCATCATCCGATCCGACGGCTACCAGCCCTTAGAAACACTAGGTCCGACCTTATCCCCTCACCACAGCCCCTTCACTCCCCTCGTCTCCCATCCGCGCCTCCACCCAGCCAGGCGGCCACCACGCCCCGCGCGTCCACCCGGCCACCACACCGCCAGCTCGTGCCTCCCGGCAGAGCCCCGCTGCCGTCCCGCCCCTCCGGCCGACCACCACGCCGCCGGTGCCGGTCCCGAGCCTCCACCCTGCCGGTCCACCACGCCACCGGCCCCGCGGGCACCGCACCTCCGCCTCCGTGCTGCTGGCACCGCACCTCTGCCAGGCCTCCGAGTGGGCGAGCGGCGGCCGACGGGCACACACATGGAGGAGCCAAGCACCACGACGCTCCCTTCCTCTCCTCTCAGTTCTCCTCGTCTCCAACAATCAACCGCTGTAAGCCAGATCCGCGTAGCACAAGGCAGTGCATTGGCATCCTCGGCAGGTACTTCTCTAATCCATTTAGGAAGCAAGAACTGCATGCTATTAGTATTAGGTTCGATTTGGATGTGGTAGTAAACCTCGCTACTTTGACAAGTTATTAATATATATGTAATTTGATATTCTGTTTCGGTTGGAATCTTAACAATGTGCTGCTAGTCTGTAGACTGTAAGCTTAATTTCTCAGTTTTTTCTTGACAGGGAGGCACACACTAGTTCTCAGATGAGAAGGTCTTTGCTGCTGATGTTGCTTAGCCATGCAAGTTAATTTTCAAAGGTGCTAAATTCTTTGAGAAGTCCTTAATCTGTTGTTAATATGTTGCTGGTTACTATATATATCGTTGTGCTCTTCTCATTCAGATACAATTGCTTGATTGGAGTATTATATGGCCATGGAAAATTACTCTGTACTACTAGCTCTTTACTTTTTACAATATGCACACTGCAGGGACATGTGATTTAACCTTATATCTTAGTGACATATGCACACTGCAGGGACATATGCACACTCAGAAAAGTCTCTATTTAGGATCTGCTTTAGTCCTGTGCTGGTCGGTTCTTGGTTAGTCTGTTGATACCTAAATACCTAATCAGTCTGGTCCAATTCCATTGGCCTTGTGTTTCTTGAAGATGCAATCAAGTCAATTTGAAAACTGATAATACATTTTTATATGATGGGTATAATCATTTTGTTGCTCTTACACAGGTGAGCGACCACTGTAATGGCTGTATGAACTGACAGTTCTATCTTTGAAAATTAGTTCCTTTAGAGATATAATTGCAGGTTTGTTTCCTACAATTGCAGATGTCTGTACATTTGGTATTACATTGTATTACATTGTCTATGGGTAACACTTAACTGAATTTATGGACTGTAGAGTGCACGAACATTTTGAACCCTAGACCCTAGTATGCTTGATAGGAGTATTATATCACCACGGCAAATTACTCTTTGTACTACTAGCACTGAACATATCCTCTTGTAAATGAAATACTCATCTTTGTGTCATTTGCTACTCTTATATGTGTGTCTATAATGCTTCAAGGCTTGGAGTGAGCTACCAGAAGGCTAAGGGTAGCAGTTAAGGCTTAAGGCTTGGAGTGAGCTACAAGAAGGCCAAATGCCAACGGGGGTATGTATTTTTCTTCTTTCTAGTTTACACATTTGGTAAAATGTTGTATTTACTTTGTGCTGTAGAAAGGTCAGCTCATCATGTACTAATTATTTACCCCATATTTTTTCAGACAGAAAGGAAGTCCATGGAGTGAAGATTAAATCGGATTCTAAGGCTAACACTGTTATCTGATAGTTCCTTATCCATTGTGATTGTAGGGTAAATGTACTAATCTTGAAGCTGTGAATTTATGGCTATGTCCTTATTTTGTGGATGCCAAACTGTGTTATCTAGATGCATGTACCTGTACGTTTTTATGAACTGTGAATGCTAAGCTGTGAATTCCAGCTTTAATATATATATTAGCTCATTTATATATTTTTTTGTTTGTGATATGTGTTTCCCTGTCGGTTAATAAAAATGACAGGGAAATGAGGTTGTTTTGATAAGGAAATGTGTTGTCCTGACGGTGCAAGTGTTTTTCCCTGTCGGGTTTTCTTAGCCAGGGTAAAGGATCAAAAACCTGACGGAGGAGATTTCCCTGTGGGTGCAAACCGACGGGGAAATGGAAGAACCGACGGGGAAAAACAAAACCGACAGGCAATTTTCCTTTTCCCTGTCGCTTTATCCCTGTCAGTTATTCCCTGTCAGGTAACTGTCAGGAAATTGTTTTTCCTTTTCCCTGTCGGTATTTTGCATTTCCCTGTCAGTTTTGGCGCATACACGGAAATTTCGTTTTCCAGTAGTGATCCAAGCATTCATCGCCAGCCCTTTAATGCCAGTCATGCAAACAACTTGTACTTTGTCAGTGCCCAAGTAGTCCAAAAATGCTTGTGTTCATATGCGTATTTACATAATTACAACATTCCCCCAAAGATTTGCGCCCACTCCCACTGCACCACCATCCATCAGTACTGATTCTGCATGTTACAAAGTTAGTATTGATAATATTCTTGTACAATTTAGTATACCAGATTTACCAAATAAAAATGTACCCCAAACAAGGGCTGCAGAAAGTAAACTTGATGTACTAATCTTGACTGGTTAAAAATCATATATCACTACAAACTACTGACAGTGCAGACATTTCAAATATGAACCTCGATCAGAGGTTGTGAAGGTATGAATCACCAGTTTAAAGTCCAGCACAGATATGCAGAACCATCACCCATATGGATGGAGCTAAAGAAGGTAAATGCCCTAAATGCAGAATGAAATACACTGCTAATTTTTCAGATTTCGATAAAAAAGAGGTTTGATCAAGAGAAAATGCTGTTATTATTTGAATTCAAAAGGCATATGGAAGTGTAAAATATTTGTGCCAGGTTCAGCATCACTACACAAGAGCTGCCTCTCCAATCAAACCAATCTCATAAAACTATCTTCAATTTTCTCAAATTACATGCAAAATGGATGCTATAACCTGTGATGTTTGCAACAAAACAATGGATATTCAGCTGTACAATGGCGGAGCTTAATGTAGACCGAAGAGGGCTACGGTCGACCCTAAACTACATAAATTCTTAATGAAGCACTGAATATTGCTGCTTAAATGGAAAGAGAAACACTAATCTGACTATCTAATCTCTGCCACTGCAGTTGTAGAACTCAGCCAAATAGATAGACCCACAGGAAAGGAAAATAGAAGTGTAAAGCAGGAAATATTTGATGAATAAAGCAGTTGGTATGATGCTGCAAGCAACAAAAAATAAAAATAAAGAGTCAAAGTCCACCAAGTTTCCAGATTGCACTCCTCTATAGCTAGGCATCAGATATTGACTCCTTCACATTGCCCAACCAGAAAATACAAACATATGATGCCTTGCTGCTTAGAATAGAACGACATGCTAAAATCATCCTTACTTGGCGATTTGCAAACGAGAACTCACCAGCTCTAACTGATCAGATGTATAGCACCACTAATATTATGAAACAAACACTTTCAAGTCTGAAAGAATGCAAATACACTTCAGCCATGAATTTGTCATTTTTCATGTTCATACTTTATTTACTTCTGTAACTTCACCATTCATTGAATTTGATAGCAATAACTACAAGGCGTATTTACTCTTTTAGTCCCAAGCAAGTTGTGGTAAGCCACCAACAAGAATTGATTATAAATTTTTTGAATATAATCCAAATAACAATTATCTCACAATAAACAGAACTTAGAAGACACTGCAATATTGGAGATTATCATCAATACTGAATCTTTTGTGGAAGTTAGGCAATTCGAAGCAGTTCAATTTTAGCAAAAGCATGACGTTGTGAGAGCATGTACCTTGTATAGTTGTATTCTGATGCGTAGAAACCGGGAACATATAAGTAATATCATTCGCCTGTAGAAATCTAGAAGGATCTGCACCCATGTGAAATGATTTCCATGAATTCACTGTGCATCAGCCAATGAACTATCAAAACTTTTTTTTCACAAGAACAGTATGCAACATCTCTGCGTACAGATCAGTAGACAGATCAACACAATTGTGTATCTAAATCTAAGATTTCAACCATTTGAAATCAGTTCTGAAGTCACTTGCTCTCATGTACTCCCTTTTCTACTCTTACAATTGTCCAAATAGTGTAGAGCCTTCTCTGGCAGTTTAGCAGTTGAATGAGAGACTGCATGTCACGTAATCAAACAAAATGGCATACCTCTCCAAGCCATCAGCTACCTCGCATGCCTCATCCATCCTCTCCACCAAACCTATCGTTTGATCATAACATTGCACACAGAAACACTGAGCATCTTCTTCTTTAGGCAGCATATAAAAACCTTCTCTGTAAGAACTATGCATCCTTTCTTCCCGATTGCGTCAATAGTAGAAAAGCATTTGGAACTCATCTGGTGATGGAAGTTGTCAGGCCAATGCCATGCTCGCTCAAGCATCCAGCATTTACATGCATCCTTGTCAAAGCGGATTGTGTGCATTCATCTCTCACAAAGCCCCTCTCATCCATTTCCTATAGAAGGGCTTCCACTTTATAGTAACCATGCCCCTGAATGGCTGAATCCCTGGCAGAGTATCCATATAAGAGTGTGTGTAACAGCTCACATCTGGTACCAAATTTTCTGGTTTCATCTTCCAGAAGTAGTACGCTGCGACATCAGTTTTGCTCCTTTCTAATACAGTGTGTCAGTACATCCTGTCAGGAAAACACTGGGATTCCTCCGTCATCCTCACCAAAGAAGCAAATTGCTCCATTCTATGGTGCTTACCCAACCATGAATCACTGTGTTGAATGAACAACGCCTTCTGTCAACATTGGTTGAATGTATCTGATACTTTCTCAAGTTGATCAGCTTTTCCATGAGTATCAACTATCAATCAAGGTGCTTTACAAACTGTAGCAAAGGTGGCCCTCCGTCCTTCTACTTGAATCCATGGGCCTGACCTCATAAGGCATCAAACACCGCTTGCACATGTCCCTTTTTTTGTGTAATCGGTTGCACATGTCTCCGCAAACAACTCACCCCTGCAACACACATTGATCAGTATGCCGTATGTTATGTGGCACCACACTGCAAGAATTTGAGTTCATGGCCTCTCTCCATGTGAAACCAGTCAAAGATCTCAACTGCCTGTCTCCAATCTTTCTGCTCCTTGAGGATGTTCGTACTCACCCGGTTGGTCAATGTGTCCCTCCACAGCGAGAAAATTGCAATAATGAGATTGCAATCATGTGGGCTTCACAGTTTTGCCTCTCCCAGTGAATGACAAAATGGGACCATCTGTGTCTCTGGATTGTGGACCGAATGGCAAAACTGTGAAGCCCACAGGATTGCAGTCCAGAGTGCTTCCCCAATATGGTGGGCATGCTCTAGTGCCTTCGGCATTGTCGTAGTGGACCCAGTTGTCGTGGTGCACGGAACAGACAATTCCAGGGAAACTTCAGAGGTTCTAGGCTTCTAGCTGGTGCAGAGACTGGCGTTGATCTGGAAAGTGAGGCTTCTATCTCTACAGGGAGCCGAGCCGAAGCTGTAATTGTAAGAATCTGTAATGGGATCAGTGGCCGCGCAGGATTTTTGGAGGAAGCAATCGTACGGGGCCATCTCGCCCTGTCGTTACCCACCCTGGAAACGAGTGTGATGACGGTGTTGTTAAGCATTTGGCAACAATGGGAACAAATTTCCCCTTTCAACTCGAACTGGAAAACTATGGTGACGGGAAGTGCGGCGGCCCCGCCGCTGGATGGGACAGGGTACGGGTGCGTGCGTGATAGTGGGCCGGCGCGGCGGGGGCAGCAGGAGGGACGAGGGAGGCCGGAGGGGAGCAAAAGACGCGGTTGCGGCGAGCCCGCCATTGCTGCTGCAGTGCTGCCTGCTGGATGGAGAAAGAGAAGGCGGTGTTTCGGGGTGAAGCAGGTCGCTCGTGGGCTCTCGATAGAGGCCCATAATAACAGCCCAGCAATTTTGTAGCGAACATAGCCTCATATGTTATTAGTTCGAGTATGATTTTGGTGATTCATGACAACATGATCAATGAGACTAACCATATTGTTTAGCATGTCCTTGCAGACATTTCTAGATCCCATGGATGCAAAAATACCACATGCATGTTGGGGGGTCCGAAAATTGGATGGGATCCCCGAACACAGGTGATGAAAGACTCGCGATCAAACACACGGAAGGATTCAAGAACCAGGAGACAAAGAATCTCCGAAAGCCTGTTTTCACCTCAAAAGTTGCGAACCCCTTTACACGTGCCCTCGAACCCCCTTTTATAGGGAGGTGAAGGGACTTTTACATTCCGAGATTGCCCTCGAACCTAAAGAATATTCCAAGTGTGAACATGTACATGAATGTCTTTTACATCCCGTGATTTGCGGAGCTAATTTCACATATTTACAAGCCGGCCACTAGTTCACACTTCGAACCCGGACTTTTGATGCCTCGCCTTTGACTGGGTCTCCCCTTGACCTTCGACTCTTCATTCGCGGAAGTCACCGGTTATCAAGATTCCTTAATCAGGTTTCCGACGTCACAGCCGAAGTAGAGTTCTTCGATCCCGCGGAGATTTCCGAAGTTTCCATCGCCAGAGTTTGCAGAATCTGCTATGTTCTCCGAAGTTTCCACTGTCCTAAAACAAGAAACAGACCTGCGAATTTGTGGTCATTCGGCGATCGTTTCGCCCATAAGCAGAGGGTTAGTGAATTCCTTAAAAATCATGAGAGCAAAATCTTCACTTGGCTCTTTTCTGCACGTTTCTATGAATTCGCCGGAGTCCTGACATATCCGAAGTTTCGAGAGTGAAAGGTTTTTACCCAATTCCCCAACACTAGCCCCTCGGGGAAGCGGGTTGACTCCGACGATCTGTTTCCACGAAAAATTCTCAGAATTTCGGTAAAAAACGTCACCCTCGGAACGTCGGAGTGTACACGCGTCCCCCCTAGGTTGCGCAACGGTCATCTCGAGACATCTTCTGGAAACTACCCCCCTCTCCCCTATAAATAGAGACCCAGCGCGGTAACTTTATTTCACCGTTTCGTCATCTTCTCTAAACTTTTCGTAGCATTTGCCGCGCAAAGCCTTTCGTTTCAAGATCCCCGAAGTTCGGCAACTTCTTCGGTCTTCTAAGGTATTCTATTTGCCTTTCTTATACTTTCGAGCTGTATCTAATTTTTTTTGTAGATTCTTCGTTTTCTGTAAATTAATATGTCTTCGTAATAATTTTTCTTCCGAAAAGGTGGCTCGTACTAAAAGCACTGCTAGACCGATGACCACCGAAGAATTGGCTGCCGCTGGTGTCCCACCGTCAGAAGAAAATGCTCCCCCAAGTACAAGTAACCCAGCTGCTGAAGTTGTCCGAGAATCTGGCAGTCGTGAAGATGGAGAGATAAAATCCGGGAACGATTTTGATGGCGGTGAAGATATTTGTAATGTTGAAGTTAATCTGAATGAGCTGATTTCTTCAAAAGCTTCATACCCCCCGGCCTTTGTTTTTGGGAAATCCAAAGTTACCACCGAACTTATCAAGGAATACGAAGAGGCTGGTTTCTTCCCTTCTGGTGATGGTCGTCCCCCTTCCGACGAGGAGACCCCTTCTCCCGAGGCGGATGAGATTGTTGTTTTCAGGGATTCCTTCGTTTGTGGTCTCAGATTTCCCTGTGATACTCTTCTTCCTGCTATTCTTGAGAAGTTCTCTGTGAAGATACATCAACTGACACCTAATTCTTTCCTGGAACTCTCGAAGTTTTTCTGGATCATGAAGACTTTCAAGTGCACTGCTGGTGCTGATATTTTCGCACGTCTATTCGAGCTTGTTATTGAGAAGGATATCCTCAAACTCAGTGACGGAAACTTCTACGAAGCTCATTATGGTTGCTGCACCTTCAATACTCGAAGAAAAAATGCGTACCAGCATCTTACTCGTATTCAACTTGCCCCTTGCAGTAAGAGCAACTTGCCCGAAGATTGGAGATCATATTGGTTTTATCTAAAGGTTGATATGTCTAAGGTTTCTGGCTATACTGGTCCGGCCTATCCGTTCTATTCGCCAATGACCCCAGTGACCGCTGTTAGCACTGCTACATTTAACAGCCGGGCCCTTGGTTTCAAGAATTGCGAGAATGGTTTCTACCTCACCAGCACTATTCTTGGTGGTCGTGACGCTATTGAGGAATTTGTTGCGGCTCAAGTTTGGCCCTTGTCGCATGGCTGGAAGCCTTCAGATATTATTTTTCTTGAAGTGGACTGGGCTTCTCAGAAAGTGCCATTTCCGCGATTTAACTTGCGACTCGAGGATGGGCAAAGCTTGGATGATTTTATCCTCGAAGTTGAAGAGAAGGTCACAGATATGGTTGGCGAATTCACTCTGAACGAATATAAGGCCTACAAGCATATCGTGAAACACAAGAAGAGAGTGAACCGTGTGTTCTCAGAACTTGGTGCAGAAACCGCCTTTCGATCTCGCCCGCTGGGTGTAGACAAGAAGGTTCCAAGTATTGTTTCTGCTAGCTCTTCAGCTGCTCCCCCTAAGGCTCGAAGGAAAAGGGCTTCGCGGAAAGAAAAGGCTAAAGATAGTGCTGGTGACACTTTCTCCCCTGCTATTTGCTCGTCGAAAACTAAATCTTTAGAATCTAGCAAGAGGAAAAGAAAAGCTTCCGAAGGTACTTCTGATGCTGAGATACAAGCGGCTTCTGGCCTTACAAAGTTGGGCAGGAAGAAATCCAAGAAAGCTGTGAAGAAAATTGTCACTGCTGTTGTTCAGCGCGTTCCCTCTGTGCTTTCTGATGAGGAGATGATGGATGAACGTCGCCGAATAGGTTTCTTTTCTTGCTTATGCTGTGAATTACGATTCGGAGTTCGTCATGCTTATACTCCGGGTTCTGAGAACGAATTTGTTGATGTTGGAACTTTTTCAGACATAGTCCCTGAAGCTCAGTCCGCTCCTGGTGATTCTTCTGGCCCTACTTCCGCTGAGGCTGGCACTTCCAAAGTTCTTGCTGTTAATGATGAGGCTTCTCCAAAGTTTACCGAAGACTTGGAGTGTACAGTGGATAGGAGCGGTGGTTTGCTTGAGGATCCTCCCTTGGTTGGTACTTGCGAAGTTATTCCTGACGAGCAAGACCCCACCCCTTCAGTCGCTGCTTATAACGAAAGCTTTGGTACGTCTTTTAGGGGTGAACTATTAAGTGTTGGTGGTCAGGTGGTTGGTACAGACGGTGGTAGTCCTAAGTTTTCTGTGTTGTGGAAGTCCCCTAAACTTGTGAGTGAAACAGGGGGAGATGCTATGAAGAAAACACTCCGCTTGACTGCCAAAACAACTGTTACTGCTGAGAAGCAAACTTCTTCCTCTCTTCAGAAATCTTTGACGATTTCTGACTCTGCCATCCAAGGACCTTCGAAGACGTTTAATGCAAAAGGTTTGTTGATTGGTTTCATCTTTATTTTCTGCAAATGTTTCTACTTTCCTTACTGATCTTGTTATTGGTTCCTTCTGGTTTCCATAGCTTTTGAAGAAAGCGTGCGAAAGCACTCCGTCTCAGAGCTTTCTAAGTTCAACCATATTTACAGCCTGAAGACAACACTTGTTGGCAAGGTTGTTTCGGAAAAGCTCAATGAAAGTGAGGAACTTGTCGCGAAGCTTAACGATGAATCTCAGAGCTTGAAGCGTGACTTGGACAAGGCGCAAGCTTCAAATTTGGAACTAGAAAAACAGATGACTGAGCTAAAAGAATCTCTGAAAAAATCTCAAGAGGGGAAAAAACTTGCTGAGACTGCCCTTCACGACTTGAAGAAAGATCATGAGAAGCTTGGCAAGACTCGTGAAGATGATCTTAAAATGATTGAGAATCTTCGCAAGAATGCCGACAAGAGCACAAATACTATTGACGAGCTTCGTAGTGCTAATGCCGAGCTTTCGACGAAGAACACTGAGCTCGCGAAGACGTTGAGCACGAAAGAACAAACTATTCTGGATCTCGAGAAGGCTCTATCCGAGCGGAGCGAAACTCTGAACAAAGGGACCAATGAAGTTCGGGATCATTTGAAGCTCTTGTCCGAGGAATACAAAGAGGCTCTCGGTCAGTTTGGTGCCCGACCGAATCCTTTCCTTGAAAACGATGATGTTTCATCTAAAATGAACTGGATACTATCGGAATTCAAAGCTCTTCCGAACGTCATTTCTGGAGTCAGCGATTTTGCTGCTGTCTTTTCTGTCGAGAGCTTGCTTAAACTTCTTGCGAATTTTGACTGTGTTGATTTCGCAAAGTTTCGTGAGGCTCTTCCACGAATTCCGAATGCTGCAAGTACATCAGCTATCAGAGCTGACGAAGATGTCCGAGCTTTGAAAGTGAAATTCGCGAAGGAATTCTGGTATGCCAATGGAAAGGAGTTTGCTAAGAAGATTGCTTGTGAGAAGCTTGATGAGGTTTTTTCTCTAGATTTTGTTGAAATTCTGAAGTCTTGTATACTTCTTTTTCTTGAAACTGATGACTTCTTTTGTTTCTTTCTCAGCTGATTCAGAAAGAAACCCGTGCCAAAACTGATGAAATCCAGGAAATTTCTTCTGAATCTGAGGGAGATGATGATACTAACGATGGGGATGATGCTTCAGGAAGTGAAGGGAGTAGCAGCGGCTGCAGCAGCGGTGATGACCAAGATGACGGAGAGAGCTCTGATCAGCGCACTAACTCTCCGAAGGTTGATATTGTTGGATGAAGCAGAACTTATCCGAAATTTTGCGTTTGCTGTTTTAAAGGTTACGAACTTGTATATTCATGGGCTATGGCCTTCTCTAAACTCCTATTTTGTAAACTTTTAACCTGCGCAGGTCCTGCAAGGTGGGCCTGTGCAGGACATCATACCTTTGCGTATCCATCGCCAAGACCAGATAGTTAGTGGTGAGGCTAGGCGATTGTACAAAGAATCCCATCCTGGATGCAAGTTCTCTGATTTCTGGACTTATTGTTGTCAGTACTTCTCAATGCGTAGCTTCCAGTTGAGTTGGTTTTTTCTTTACCGCGATGGTTATGCTCTTGCGACTGAGGCTTCAAGTTCACGCAGCTTCGTGAAGACGGAGCCCCCTAGCCCCATAAGTGGCGATTGCAGTTTTGCTTATGCTAGTGATGTTGCAGAAAACCGTGGCCGGAGTCCGGGTCGTATCATTGAACTACCTTTTTGAATTTTTGGCTCTTCGAAGCTGTGTAACTGTACTCTTATGAAATTTTATATGAAACTAAGGCAATAAACTCATTTTTTAAGAAAAAACGTCACCCTTCCCACCTTGCCGTTTTCATGCAAAATTTCATGTGTGTTTCCTTCCGCTTACTTTGGTTTCTTCTTAACGCGTAAAAAATTTGTACTTCATCAGAGTGTAAGTCGACAAAATTTGCTTCGCGAATTTTGTGGACTTATGCCTATATGGCGAACTTGCCCAAGTTGATATCGCAACTTTCAGTTGCTTCAACCAGTTTGTGCGCTTGCCATTCTCACGAAGATAGTTGAGCCCCTTAGCTCATAGAATAACATTTTCGGCTAAAAATTTCCTGAATAGACATCACTTCATAAATTTGTTCGGGGAAGCTTACCACTATGCCAGTTCATTTTTACAACTAAAAAAAATTTGGATCAAGTGTTACTGTTGACACCGGATTTTGACCAAATCCAGAGTCAAATGATGTTGGCTTGGTAATCAGCAGAGAAGGGGCAGAATAGAGGAGAATCGGCAAGGGCGCTTGGCAAAACAAGAGAAAGTGAGAATAATAATGGAAGTATGTATGCAGGAGTCATAGAAGATATTTCGTGTGCACGCATACAAGAGAGCGGCACGTTTCTCTTTTACCATAATGACATGTCACCAAGCCTCAACCGATAACAGTTGAAGCCAATGATGCAGCCGATTTTTGACTAGCAGTCGGAGTGGCCGATGGAGCTGGGGCATGCAACTTTGTGAAGCCACGTGAAATAACCTGGTCTTCATTAGCTAACATGATTAGCACTCTAGCCGGATTATTTTATTACATAAAGAGAGAAAGAATGAAGGAACGATCGGCAGGAGAGAGATCGAGAGAAATCAGCAGGGGAGCTGAAGATCGGCAAGGTGTGCAATCGGCCGGCAGGAGCAAAGTAGAGCAATCGGCTGGAGCACAGAGGAAATCAGCCAGCAGTGGCCAGAGTGCGTGCGTCCATGGGGCTATCGGCAAGGCAACAAGACAGCCAAAAATAGCAGAATAAAGAAAGAGATTAAAGATAGCAGGCCAACGCATGGGTATTTAAGAAAGAAAGGTTGCATGGCAGCTTACGGAAATAATTGAAGTAGTGGATAGCCACGTGATGCTGCTAGCCTGTTCAGATAAAAGATTTCCTAACTCATTTACCTTGGCCGAAGGGATTCAAGAGCGGAGGAAGTTTAATTAGCAAGGATTCTACACAAGGGAACATAGAGTCTATGTATCTTAGTATTTCCTTATATTAGGGAAGTCTTGTGCGAGTCTTAGTCCTAGTTAGTCAAGAGTTTGCTTTCTTTTGCGTGATCGCGGTCCAGCAGCCCTATAAATATAAAGGGTATGCGTTCATTGTAAATTATCACATGATCAATATCAAAACCGCCTCCGGGCACCCCTTTACCAATTATTGCATCTACTTTACTGCATCTACTTTACTGCATCTACTTTTCGGCGACTTCGCCTTCGTACCTTTTCTTTTTTCACGAGTTCTCGCAAACTCGTCGGGCTGCATCGCTTTGATCTCCGGCTTGCTGGTGAGTTCCGCTTTACCGAGTAAATTCTAGGCTTTAACCACCGGGCGTATCGCTGTGGTTTCGTCTAGATTTATTCACATTTATCGATATCAGCTAGATTAGCAAGTTTTATCTTAATTCTTGTTGTTTTAGCTTTTATCACAATATATCCAACTCGAGTTCAGGTTTTGTCGGCTCTTACTGCACTATTACATTTTAATCGTCACACATAGCCGATTAGATCTGTTTCGAGTGTTGTCCTGTGTAGATTTGTCGAGATTACATTCTAGTGATCTTTACAAATCTGTGCACACGTCGGTTGACTTAGCCGATTGGAATAATTTGTATCGGACCTCTAGCCGATACACCAGCGGGAACGATTCGGCAATCCGGCCGATGCGTTTGATTTCCATTGTCAATCAACAGGTCAGATTGGCTGGCACGCCTCGCTACAGACCGGGGAGTCACGTGTGTCGCGCGCAAGGGTGGCGTCTTATTTTTGCGTGTCAACAGTTACTTCATAAATTTGTTGACGAAAATCTTATGCCAAAACGTTTAAACTTTCCGGGCGACAACCTTCTGTTATCTCTGCCCCTTTGGTGGGATATCCCTTTGCTCTGGGATTTTGGCCACAACTTATTGTCGTCTTCAGGCCTTTCGGTAGGATGTCCCTTTACGGTGGGATCTAGGCCACAACTTGTTGTTGTCTCAGGCCTTTCGGTAGGATGTCCCTTTACGGTGGGATCTAGGCCACAACTTGTTGTTGTCTCAGGCCTTTCGGTAGGATGTCCCTTTACGGTGGGATCTAGGCTTTCACGGAGCCCTTGGCTATCAAGGAGCCTTTTCACAAAACTTCTCTTTCACTTTTAACATTTCGGCTATCAGGAAGCCCTTTCGCGAAAATTTTTCTTTCATACGATGGAATTTCGGCTATCACGAAGCCTTTCACGAAACTTTTCTTTCACACGATGGAATTTCGGCTATCACGGAGCCTTTCACGAAACTTTTCTTTCAGACGATAGAATTTCGGCTATCACGGAGCCTTTCACGAAACTTTTCTTTCACACGATGGAATTTCGGCTATCACGGAGCCTTTCACGAACTTTTCTTTCACACGATGGAATTTCGGCTATCACGGAGCCTTTCACGAAACTTTTCTTTCACACGATGGAATTTCACAAGACACAGAAACTTTGGGGGAGAACTCTTTTCATATATATCACAAAGAGTATTTACATAGGATATGCCTCGTTAAAAACCTTGCCTCTTGATTTAGAGCCCCCTTTGCAAGGAAAAGAGTACGGTCCTTTTTATTCTAAGGTAGTGTCAGTGTTTTAACCCGGCAACCTACCAAGGGGAGTACCCGAGGTAGATGTTTGTGGTCTCACCGAGATCGGGAACTCGAAGGAGAGACACGTAGCACACAATTTAGACAGGTTCGGGCTGCGAGGTGCGTAATACCCTACGTCCTGTATGCTGCGTAGCTCTGGATTGATTGGGTATGTTTACAAGATGATGCGGATAGATGAATAGGGGTCCCTGCCTCGCCTTACATAGTTCGGGAGGCAGGGTTACAATTGGGTTTGATAGGGAGAGTACTAGTCGTACACGGCTAGGAGTACTCTACATGGATCCAGACATGTCTAGCTTCCTATCCGAGTACTAGTCCTCCGTATGCCTTGCGCTTCACGCCATCTGGTGTCGTGCAGTCCAAGTCGAGTAATCCTAGGGGCCCACGTAGTAGTCGGTCCTGGTACCCACCTGAGTAGTGGGCCCAGGTATGTCCGTACGACAAGCCCCGAGTACTTTGTAGTCGAGTAGGATGTCTTCGAGTAGTTTTGATGGCCTTGGCGAGTGGTCCCTGAGCGTCCCCAAGTTCCACAAGCCGAAAGTCCTCAAGAATGCTTGAATCATCCTGAGGCTGGAAGGTACTCCAGCTGATCTTTGAGTAGTCTTGAAGTCTTCTCGAGTAGTCCCCAAGCGTCCCCGAGTGCTTCTCTCGAAGGTCTTCAATAGTACTCGTGTTGTCTTGACGAAAAACCATATGGAAAATGCGATTCGAAGAATCGCATTCCATATGGAATGTAGCCCCCGAGCCTTAAGTCGAATCGTAGATTCAAGCTGAGGGTCAATCTGAAGTTCTGTCAATCTTATCCCGAAAACCGGAGAAAAAACCGAAGGACACGTGGCACGGAGCCCCCGAGCCTTGAGTCGAGTACTTTCTCTCGAATTGAAGGGTCATCTTGACTGTAGAATGTGTCCTGAGTGGGATCTGGATCTGGTGTAGTCCACTGAGTCCATCGATTGTAGTCTAGCCCCCGAGACTGAGAGCATCGAGTACCAGAATACGAAGGGTTAGTTCCGCCGCCGCTGAGTCATCTGCCTGGAGCTTATCCGCCCGTTCAGAACTTAGCCGCCTGGTGGGTTATAAATATCAGTCTAACCCCTTAGGGGTTTTCACTCCCAGCATTTGCATTCCTCTGAGATTAGATCTCAGTGACTGCCCTCCTGCGCCTCTGCTGTCGCCACCGCCGTCGCTAAGTAGATTAGATCTACTTTCGCCCCGCCGCCGTAGTCCACCCTCCTCCGCAGCCCCCGAGCGAATGCGAGTGAAGACGCTCGTGACTCGAAGGATGAAGGGGTCTCCAGCGAAGAGCACCAAGACCGGCGCGTCGAAGAAGAGGAGCCGCGATGAAGCCGGTGATGCCACCCAGCCGTCGTCGTCGCCGCCCTCTTCCACTCCACCAAATCTGGTGAAAGAATGGAAGAAAGCGAAGTTGAAGACCGAGGATCTCCTCGCCCTGGTCAACAGTGGTTTCCTTCGCGAGAAGGAGATGGATCTGTGGCGTGTCGCCACTGGAGATCCGTACCCAATGGATAAGAATCCGGATGAGATTCCGATGTTCGCGCGGTTCGTGGAGCGCGGACTCGCGCTACCGGCGAGCGACTTCTTCAAGGGGACGCTTCGATACTACGGGATCGAGTACCTCAACCTCAACCCCAACGGTATCTTTCATGTCTCTATCTTCGTGCACTTCTGCGAGGCGTTCGTGGTGATCAAGCCCAATCCTGTTCCGGAAGTTCTTCCGGTTGAAGCCGCAGCCAAGCACAGACGACCCGCGAGTAGTTGGAGGTGCTGGGATACAAATGCGCGAAGACGCCGCCGGGCAATACCTGCCGTACAAGCTGATCGACTCCAACCAGGATTGGAAGTCGAAGTGGTTCTACATCAGCAACCACCACCCGGAGCTGCCGAAGCTGAGCGGGCGTCAACCGAAGCACGCGCCATGGTGGAACTCGGAGCCCACCATGCAATAAGGCCTCCAGCTACCTGCGCTGCTGGAGAAGATCAGGACCTTGGGGGAGGCTGGGCTGAGGGCCGAGCATGTGGCCTTTAGCTTCATGAAGAGAAGGGTGCAGCCGCTGATGGCGCGAGATACTCTCGGCTACCAGTACACTGGTGACGAAGATACTTCCCGAATGCCCGGTGAAGAAATTGAGGATGATGTCATCATTGAGAGGCTGGGCAGGATCTTCAAAGACATGCCCGCGTACACACCGTGCCCCGTGCCGGAGTATTCCGCGGCGCGGTCGCCAAATCAGGTTAGTAGTCGTGGCCAAAGCCCCCGAGTACTGATTTGCTTATGTAGTCGTACATGACGTCTGCTTGATTTTGTAGGACGACGTGAAGAAGTATATCTCCGTCCCGCCCTCCCCCCCCCCACGGCTTGAGAAACAAACACAGGGGAAGGGGGAACTCAAGGCGAAGGAGCGTCGATAAATTGGCGAAGGCGATGATGCCGTCGTTATTGAAGACACCTCTAACGACGAGGATGAGGAGACGTTGCAACAGCGGTTCCAACTCCGCTCGAGGTTCAGCCGAGCTGGGATGCCACACATTCCAGTGATCGAGAAGCCGTCCGGCTTGGAGGCGAGCTTGCCGGTCCCGCCACAGAAACCCCGCAACGTGGCGCGTAAACGCGTCGTGAAGAAATTGAAGTTGTCGGAAGCCACCAGACAAGAGGTAAATACTGCGACTAGAGTAGTCGGGTACTGATGACGAGTAATCTGTCGGTGACTGAATGACTTGTATTTGTGCAGGACATCCCTTCCTCGGACCCTGCTGCCCAGGATGAGGAAGAAGTCTGGGAGACTGTGGGGGCGACAGCTGAGAGAAGTGTCAGCCCGCCTCCGGCTACTGAAGACGTTGTGCCAGAAGAGGCACAGGAACAAACCGTTGCTGTGGAGCCGCAGCCGTCGGTTGAAGAAGTGCAGGGCCCTCCTCCAGCTGCGGCCGTGGCCACTGGGCAGCCAGAGGAGAGAGTAGAGGAGCCCCCAGTCGAGACAAGGGCCACCGGTGAACCTGGTATTGTGGACATCGCCAGGATACTGGGCGCCCTGACCGTCACCGTAGTGCAGTCAACTCTGTAAGTTCCCGGAACTCTCGCGTAGTCATGTAGGCGTCAAGCTCGTGTTGTTGATTGAATAATCCATGATGCAGGAAATCCACGGACTTGTCGTGGGATGAGGGGGAAACTAGCACTCCTGCCGATGGTGGAGACCGCTCGGCGGAGGTACGAGAGCCCACACCGCCACCACAAGCCGATGCCGCAACGGAGCCGAGGCTTGAGGAAGCTACCTTGGTGGAAGGTACATATCCTATCACCACGAGTGCTTGTTGTGGAGAGTAATCGTAGCCGCCACTGACTGTTGAGCTAATCTTGACAGGGGCACAAGCCGAGGGAACAGCGATCCCTGAGGCCGTACCCATGGAGACGGCCACTGGTGAAGCGACGGCTTCGAAGCCAGTTGCCGAGGCGACAACCTCGACAGCCCCCAGGCCGACGACTTCGATAGCTCCCGAGCCAAGCGTGGAAGCGCGGGTTGACCCACAACCGGAAGCAGGGTCTGAGGTTGTCGTCCATGAGGCGATGATAGAAGACGCGGCGCCACTTCGCTCGGCGCCCATGCCAGAGACTGGGACCTCAAGCCACGGAGGTCTCGAGTTGCTGGATGATGAGCTAATCGACCCGGTCTTCGTGTCTCTAAGCATGGAGTCGTGGCATCGCACGAAGAACTGGATCAAGGTACGTTGCGAGTACCCTGAGTTGTCTTGCTTTGTTGAGTACTGAGTACTTATTGATCATTGGGTCTTGTGCAGGGCCTGGTGGAGAGATCCCGCCAGAAGACCGACCTTTTAAATGGGTATGGTGACACAGTCATCCGAGCTGAGACCCTGGAGAAGGAGCTGGACAAGTCGAGGAAACACGCAGCACTACTCCAATCCAAGCTCGACGGTGCCTTCGCCCAGTACCATAATGAGGTACAGGAGATGCAGGCCAAGAGAGACGACTTGATCAGGAAGAACAAGTCGCTGCGCCAGAAAAACAAAGGTATGTCTTCCTCCGCAACCACTGAGTACTTGTTGTAGAACTTATGTGTAGTCTGAGACTGGTTGTCGAGTTGTCTGCAGATCTTGAGGCACGGGTTGACCAGCTGAAGGCCTCCGAGATGGACCTCAAGAACATTGTATATCGGGAGACCGACCGCCGAGAGGTACTCGAATGGGACTACGCACAGTTGCGCCATGAGTGCATCAAGCACATGGAGCTCCGTGAAGCCTCAGATCTTGATCTTGTACGCTGTTATAAATCTCTGCAGAAGCTTAATGAAGACTACGAGAGTCTGCGGGCGCAGCTGAAGGAACTGGAGGAAGCCACACTGCCCATAGCAAGGCTGTTGGTCCCACATCCAGGCGGTCCCAAGATAGCGCCTCTTGTGGATAGGCTGAAGGAAGCTCCCGGGTGCCTGGCGACGTACGTCAAGCATTTGGCGAAGTCGATACCGAACCAGGTACTCGCCTTCATAAAGTCGTACTTCCCGAAGGCACCGGTGGATGTGGTGGCCGGTGGTCTTGCGGCGAATTGCACGGATGAGCAGTACAAGACCCTTCTGGAGGAGATGGCGCCTATCGCGGAGCAAGTCGCAGACAAGAACCTTCAGTAGTTGTACCTGTAAAAGTAGCTTATATACAGGGTAGTTGTGTAAAGCAAACAAATTGGTTAGAAACTTTGTTTGAATGTGAATGAAGTTGGTCCACTTCTCATGCTGTAATGAGTACTTGTTGCCGCACTTGCATCGAAGTGTGCGGGGTACCAAGCCATTGGAGAGGTGGCGAGTAGAAATACTTTGTAGGATCTGCCTAGTTGGAAGGCGCAGTAAACAAGTTGAGTAGAATCAAGCTTTATTACTAATGAATAAGTACACCTGGATGGCCAGGGCCGTTACAAATAAGAAGTCGCCCGGACCCGTAGGCCGCCTACGGCTGAGTGATTGCTAGGGTCCTTGGACCGCTTACAGCTGGAGATCCGTTAGTAGCCATATAGGCTGGATCTATAGAGTACATGGTCTGTAGACCGCCGCTTAAGCCCTTAGGCTATGTGCGGCCCAGGATCCGTTAGTAGCCGTTAACACTGGATCCTGGATAGAAGTAGTCCGTAGACTAGTGCTAGGACCGAGAGGCCGCTTACAGCGAGGAGTCCGTTAGTAGCCGTGCAGGCTGGACCCGTAGACAGGTAGTCGAGCGACTACGCATAGAAGCGACACAGTTGGTCGACGTTCCACGAGTTGCTGATGTCGTCGCCTTCAAGTGTTTGGAGGCGATAGGAGCCTGGTCCGGTCACCTTAGAGACTGAGAAAGGACCTTCCCAAGGCGAGCTAAGCTTGTGTAGTCCCTCCGTGTTCTGGATGCGACAGAGGACTAGGTCACCGACGTTGAAGCAGCGTTCCTTGACGTTGCGATCATGGTAGCGTCGGATACCCTCTAGGTACCTTGCTGATTGGACGAGGGCAGCACAGCGGGCTTCTTCGAGGCTGTCGATATCAACCCGTCGGCTGTCTTCTGGATGCCTTCGTCGTATTGTTCTACTGCCGGGGATTCCCACATCACATCGGCGGGTAGAATAGCTTCGGAGCCGTAGACCAGGAAGTAGGGCGACTGCCCTGTTGGCTTGGTGGGTTGAGTATGAAGCCCCCAGAGTGCATTGGGTAGTTCCTTGATCCACTTGCCTCCTTTGGTGTTAGCTGCGTCGTGCAATCGCTTCTTGAGGGCGTCGAGTACCATCCCGTTGGCGCGCTCCACCTGGCTGTTAGCGCGTGGGTGGGCGACTGAGACATATCGGACGTCGATCCTGCTGTTCTCGCAGTACTCCCAGAACTGGTGGTTGTTGAAGTTGGAACCCAAGTCTGTGATGATGCGATTGGGAAGCCCATAGCGATGCACGAGTTCATCCAAGAAGTCGAGTGCTCTGTCGGCCTTGGGGCAGGTGACTGGCTTGACTTCGATCCACTTGGTGAACTTGTCGATGGCCACCAGAACTCTGTTGAATCCACCTGGCGCAGTTGGCAGGGGCCCAATCATGTCGAGCCCCCAGCAGGCAAAGGGCCAGGTCGGTGGTATGGTGACTAGCTTGTAGGCCGGGACGTGTTACTGCTTAGCGAAGAATTGGCACCCTTGGCACCTTCTGACGAGTTCTTCGGCGTCGGCCAGAGCTGTGGGCCAGTAGAAGGCTCGTCGGAAGGCTTTGCTCACCAGCGTACGAGAAGACGTGTGGTTGCCGCAGACACCCTTATGAATCTCCTCCAAGATGTCCTTGCCTTCTTCCCGGGGTATGCACTTCATGAGTACTCCAGAAGTGGCACCCCGCCTGTAGAGCTTGTCTCCGACTAGAATGTAGGTCTTAGCTCGGCGGACGAGTTGTTCGGCCTCGTTCTTGTCGGAAGGGACCTTCTGCTCGCGGATGTAGTCGATGAAGGGTTGTCTCCAGTCCACGTCGATCATCATGACCTTCTGACTGGACTGTGATGGCTCAAGATCTGTGGTCGCAGGCGCCGGCTCTGGGATGGACGGCTTGTGAAGCTCGTGGACGAAGACTTCAGCAGGTACTTGACCACGAGTAGAACCAAGCTTTGACAGGACGTCCGCTGCAACGTTGTTGTCGCAGACGACGTGATGGAACTCGAGACCGTAGAACTTGTTCTCGAGCTTGCGAACTTCCAGACAGTAGGCGTCCATGTTCTCCTTATTGCGGTCCCAAGATTTGTTGACTTGGTTGATGACCACTGCGGAGTCGCCGTAGACTAGTAGTCGCTTGATGCCCAGTGAAATTGCGAGTCGGAGCCCATGCAGCAGGGCTTCGTACTCGGCTTCGTTGTTTGAGACCTTCCAGAAGATCTGCAGGACGTACTTGAGTTGTTCGCCCTTTGGAGAAATCAGGAGTACCCCTGCACCCGCGCCCTCGAGCTTGAGTGAGCCGTCGAAGTACATCACCCAATGCTCTAGTCGCTCTGTTGGAGTATGTAGCTGGTTCTCCCGCCACTCTGCCATGAAGTCGACTAGTGCTTGAGACTTGATAGCGGTGCGTGGCTTGAAGTCGATGTTGAGGGCGCCGAGCTCGACCGCCCACTTGGAGATTCTTCCAGTAGCATCTTGATTGTGGAGTATGTCACCAAGCGGGTAGTCAGTGATGACGATGATCGAGTACTCCTGGAAGTAGTGACGTAGCTTCCGCGAGGTGATGAGTACTGCGTAGAGTAACTTCTGGACCGGCTGGTACCGTGCCTTGGACTCGGATAGGACCTCGCTGACGAAGTAGACTGGTCGGTGGACTGGGTAGGCGTGGCCTTCTTCCTGCCGCTCGACGACGATGGCAGTACTGACCACGTGAGTAGTCGCAGTGAGGTAGAGCAGTAGCTGCTCCTGTTTGCGAGGAGCCGTGAGAACCGGTGGCTTTGACAAGAAATCCTTAAGCTGCGTCAGAGCTTGATCAGCCTCCGCAGTCCATACGAACTTCTCTTGGTGCTTGAGTAGCTTGAAGAAGGGTAGTCCCCGTTCTCCGAGCTTTGAGATGAATTTGTTCAGGGCCGCCATGAACCCGGTCAGCTTCTGGACATCCTTAATGCAGGTTGGAGCCTTCATACCGGTGATGGCGGAGATCTTCTCGGGTGTAAGTGCAATCAAGCCCTATGAGGGTTTTGGTGATGTTGACCACACAATTAAAGAGCTAATGAGCCTTTGAGTTTATTGTGCAGTACAAGAATGTTTTACAGGTGCAAAAGAAAGAAAGGAGACCCCTCAATTACATGAAGAAGGATACCTATGCTCTTTGGAGAAGTTTATTTACTTTATCTTTTGAATTTGAGTATAGGACAATCCGTACTATCAAGAGGGATGCTAATGGTGAGTTAGGGTGGATTCAAGTGCTCATAGAACATCTATCCTAATCCTAACCCATTCCTTGAGGAGAGAGACCTGCTGCTGTTTTGCCCCTGTTGTTTCCTAGTTCGGAGGTTCCGAGTTTATTCTCAGAGGTTCCGATCGTGCGGGCTTGAGTCAGCAGAGGTTTCAGGGTTCGGAAGTTCCAAGATTTTTCTCGGAGGTTCCGGACTTTGAAATATGACCGTTACAGTTCTGGATCTGGGGGTATTTATACCCCTTGGTCCCCCAACGGTCATCCTCTCTTCTCCCCCGAACAGTGACGCGTTCAAGCTTCACTCTCTCACCTTGCATTGACTCCAAACCTACTCTCTTCCAAATCCTTGCCTAGCATTGATTGAGAGTGGAATTTGAAGTGAGATTGTGAGCAAAACCTTCCATTCCTTGTTCTTGAGCACTTGGAGAAGTCCTAGCAAGCTTGGTGGATCTTTTACTCTTGGAGCCTTGCTCCTAGACAGATAGAGGTTCTTGGAAGCTCTCCAACCCGATTGTGGAAGCTCCAAGCTGTTTGTATTACCCTTTGTGAATCTAGTGGAAAGTCTCCACCTATTACCCAAAGTGATAGGTGAGAGAGAGGAGTGGATCTTTGTGGTCTTTGGCCTTTGTGGCTTCCTCAACAACGTGGACGTAGGCAAGCCTTTGTGGCGAGCTGAACCACGGGATAAATCCTTGTCTCGTGTGTGCTGTGATTTATATTCTTGCTTGTCCATGTTCATGCTTGTTCTTGACTAGATCTATTAGGGTTTGTCTCCGATCTACTTTGTGGTAGCTTCCTAGCCGGTACTTTGCTTAGAAATCTTCTTGCTAGGTCCTAAGTATCTCCTAGATTTTGGTAGATCAGTTGTTCATCAAGTAATCCGCAGCTTATTTCATATCTGCTCTGTTCTAACAGTTCTCGGAAGTTCTGAGATTATTCTCGGAGGCTGTCTCGTTCGGAGGTTCCGGAGATAATCTCAGAAGTTCCGGACCCTGACAGTCTTTCTGCAGAAAAAGTTTAAATTTGTGTGCAGGCCTATTCACCCCCCCTCTAGGCCATATTGCCTCGATCCTTTCAATTGGTATCAGAGCAAGGTTATCCTTGTAAACATTTAACCGTGTGAGGATATGGCAAGTGGAGATGACAAGCAAGAGGAGGAGGAATTTGAAGACTTGCCAAGTGAAGTTGAAAGTGATGCCTCGGAGGTAGGCAACACCTCAGCTCAAGAGAAGTTCGACAAGCTAAAGAGGGCTGTCAAAGAAAGCTCTAAGGAAAACAGCAAGAAAAGCAAGAAGGAAGATAAGAAGAAAGAAAAAGAGGAAGAAAAGAAGAGAAGAAAGAGAACACCTTCACCATCTCCATCACCATCTTCATCATCCTCATCGTCATCTTCATCTAGTGAGAATGGAGATGGGGATGATGAGTACTATGGCACAAGAATTCCCAAGAGAACAATCAAGCCCAAGCCCAAGGCCAAGTCAAAGAATGAGTATAAAGAGTATCCTTCAACTATGATTCTTTGGAGACTAAATCTAAGGATGATATCACTATACCCGTTGGCAAGTTGCCCCAATTTGATGGGACCAACTTTGCTAAATGGAAGCACATGATGAAAGCTTACCTAACCGGTTTAAGTTTGGAGTTGTGGAATATTGTGTGTGTAGGTTTTGATGATCCCGAAGACTTTGAAAACCTCACACCACGTGATCGTCGCAACATTAGGAGGAATGCTCAAGCTACAAGCATACTCCTTAGTGCCTTGAATGCCCAAGAGTACAATCGTGTTAGTGGACTAGAGATTGCCAAAGAGATTTGGGACATCCTCCACATTGCTCATGAGGGTGTTGACAAGGTCAAGAAATCCAAGATCAACATATTGATGGCCGAACTTAATAGATTCACTATCTTTGATGGAGAAGGGCCACAAGAGATGTTTGATAGGTTGATGGTCATAGTTGGGAAGATAAGAGGTTTAGGTGGTGATGAGTTGGATGACCACTTTGTTGTGAAGGTGATGTTGGAGGCCTTTGCTCCAAGAAATCCTACTCTAGTCACCTTGATTAGAGAGAAGAAGAGATTTGAGGAGTTCTCTCCAAATGATGTTCTTGGGAGAATTCTTACTCATGAGCTCATGGACAAGGAAATCCAACATAGAAAGAAGATTGGTGAGCTAGAAGCTAAGTTGAACGACTTGAAGGTCAAAGAGGTTGCTCTCCACTCCCACAAGTCAAGCAAGCCCACTACTTCATCCAAGCACTCTACTTCATCCAAGCCCTCCAAGTCAAAATCAAAGAAAGTGGAAGTAGAGAGCTCTACAAGTGACTCAAGTGAAGATGAAGATGAAAGCTCTCATGTTGAGATTGGGGACATGGCTTTGTTCATGAAGACATACAAAAGAGGCTTGAAGAAACAAGGTTACAAATTTGCTAAGAGAAGGTTCCCCAACAAGAAAAAGAGAACTTGCTACAATTGTGGAAGCACCGAGCACTTCATAGCGGATTGCCCAAATGAGAAGAGAGAAAACAAGAATGACAAAGGCAAGGGAAGCTACAAGAAAGATCAAAAACCACATCACAAGAGAAGAAACTATGGTGGAGAAGCTCATATTGGTCATGAATGGAATTCCGGAGATGAGAGCTCTAGTGAAGGAGAAGGGAAGAAGGTTGCAACCGTGGCTATCAAGAAGCTTCCCTCCACTTCAAGGTTGTTCAACAACTTGACCGATGATGAAGAGAGCTCATCCATTCATTGCTTCATGGCCAAGGGTGAGAAGGTAAAAACTAGCTCAAAATCCTCTCCTCCACCTAGTGATGAGTCGGAAATGGACTCTAGTGATGAATCTAGTGATGAGGAAGCAAACCAACTTGTTAGTAAGATGGATGAGCAATCTAAAGATTTTATGGCTAGGTTGATAGTGGAACTAGAGAAAAACCAAGATATTCTTGCATCCGAAAGAAGTGAGCTTGAGGCTTTGCGTTTGGAAGTGAGCCAAGCGGAGAGCGTCATAGCTACTCTCAAGGAAGACCTTGCTGCCTCTCAAGCTCAATGTAATTCTCTCAAGTCGAGGAATGAAGAGCTTGAGGAGTAATATAGTCTCCTTTGGAGTAGCACCTCACATCCTTCGAAGGTAAAGGGTGACTCTAGTGCTTCTACTAGCAAGGGCTGTGATAAATGCTTCAATATTGATCTTGAATCCTATGCTACTAATCTTGCTAACATGGAAGCTATGAAAAAGGAAATTGCTAGGTTAAACTCAATCATAGCTAGAGGATGCATGAGTGAAGAGAACAAGAAGGGAAAGTTCTCCAAAAGAAAGATGTTGAAGAAAACTGAGAAACCAGGTTTTGGCTATGTTGAAGGTGGCAAGACCAATGAAAGAAAGATCATCAAGGAAAAAGAGTGCCTAGAATTCAAGAGTACTGGGTTTCTGTTTACCCAGACCCCGGAGGTTCCGAGCTCAAAGCCCAGAGGTTCCGAAGTCTGGAAGCATCGAGCCACACAGACAGCAGAACTCGGAGGTTCCGAGAAAATTCTCGGAGGTTCCGGAGTCTGCAAAGACAGAACCAAGAAGAAAGGCAAGACTCAACCTCAGCAAGCTTCCAAGGCATCTAACACTCGTTTGCAGGTTCAGAACCATCCAATCATGCCTAGGAGGAACTTGTCCCTCAACAAGAACAAGGCTCATGCATCTAGAGACATACCCTAGCTATGTGTTGAGACGCAACAATCTTGGTAAAGTTGTGGCCATGTATGTTGGAAATGAGTCTAACATATATGTGAAAAGATCACTATGTGTTCCTAAAATTTTGGTTGCTAGCGTTGAAGTCCCCAAGTCAAATTGGGGACCTAAAAGAAGGAACTAAATTGTTTTGTAGGCATACTCCTCCGGTGGATCAAGTTGGGTGCTTGATAGCGGATGTACACATCATATGACCGGAGAAAAGAGTATGTTCTCATCCTACCTCCATTTGGAAGGACCAAGAGAAACTATTGCTTATGGAGGGGATACAAAAGGAGAAGTCATCGGTGTAGGTGATATCCCTATCTCTCAAAAATATTCAATTACAAATGTTCTTCATGTTGATCCGTTGGGTTACAATCTATTATCCGTTTCACAACTTAATGAGATCGGTTTTGATTGTCACTTTTCGGATAAGGGTGTGTCCATCATAAGAAGGGAGGATTCCTCTATTGTCCTTACGGGTCGCTTGAGGGGGAGGCTTTACCTAGTTGATCTCAACAAAAGTAAGGTTTCTCCCAAGACTTGTTTAGTGGCAAAATCTAGCATGGGTTGGCTATGGCATCGCCGACTAGCCCATGTTGGCATGAGGAACTTAGCCAAACTTTTGAAAGATGAACACATCATTGGACTAACAAATGTGCATTTTGAGAAAGATAGGATATGTAAAGCATGCCAAGCCGGAAAGCAAGTAGGAGCACCTCACCCACCAAATAGCATTCTCACTACATCAAGCCCATTGGAGCTCATTCACATGGATCTATTTGGACCGGTGGCCTACATAAGTATTGGCGGTAACAAATATGGCTTGGTTATTGTTGATGATTATTCTCGCTTCACGTGGGTGTTCTTTGTGTTTGACAAGAGTGAAGTACAAGGGAAGGTGAAGACCTTTATAAGAAGAGCACAAAGGGAGTTCGAGCTACCCATCAAGAAAGTAAGAAGTGATAATGGCTCGGAATTCCGGAACACCAATGTTGAAGAATTTCTTGATGAAGAGGGCATCAAGCATGAATTTTCAGCTCCTTATACCCCTCAACAAAATGGGGTGGTTGAGAGGAAGAACCGGACTCTTATTGAGATGGCAAGAACCATGTTGGACGAGTACAAGACTCAAGACATCTTTTGGGCCGAAGCTATCAACACGGCTTGCCATGCTATCAACCGCCTCTATCTTCACAAGTTTCACAAGAAGACCTCCTATGAGCTTATTACCGGTAAAAAGCCTAAGGTGTCTTACTTTAGAGTGTTTGGGTGCAAATGTTTCATTCTAAACAAGAGGCCCCGAACTTCTAAGTTTGCACCAAAGGTTGACGAAGGATTTCTTGTTGGTTATGGTCCAAATGAGCATGGTTACCGAGTCTTCAATCTAACCACCGGGAGGATTGAAGTCACGGTAGATTTGACTTTTGATGAATCTAATGGCTCTCAAGTGGAGCAAGTTGACTTAAATGTTGTAGGTAATGAGAAGCCATCTTGTGAAGCAATCAAGCAATTGGCCATAGGTGATGTTAGACTAGTTGAAGCACAAGAGGAAGATGAGGATCAACTCCAAGCTTCAACACCACTCGAAGGGCCTGAAGTCACTGGTTCAGCAGATGTGCAGACTTCGGAGGTTTCGAGAAAATCTTCGGAGGTTCCGGGAACTGGCACTGGAACTCAACCTCCGGGAAATTCTCTGGAGGTTCCGGGGTCTGGAAACTCAGCACCACAAGACACTGTGAACCAGCAATCTAATCAGCAAGGGGCTGCTCAAGCAAGTACATCTGAGCCTCAAGCTGATGATGATGAGCAAGAACAACCTCTACACCAACCTCTTGGACCATCACATCCTCGTGTACATCAAGTTATACAACAGGATCATCCCGTTGACAATATCCTTGGGAGCATAAGGAGAGGGGTAACAACACGATCTCGTCTTAAGATTTTTTGTGCATTTTACTCGTTTGTTTCCTCTCTTGAACCTATCAAGGTAGAGCAAGCTCTTGAGGATCCGGATTGGGTGGTGGCTATGCAAGAGGAGTTGAACAACTTTGAAAGAAATCAAGTGTGGGAGTTGGTGGAAAGACCGAAGACGAACATCATTGGCACCAAATGGGTCTTTAGAAACAAGCAAGATGAGTTTGGCATTGTGATTAGGAACAAAGCAAGATTGGTTGCTCAAGGGTACACTCAAGTTGAAGGACTAGACTTTGGAGAAACATATGCACCGGTAGCAAGACTTGAAGTAATTCGGTTTCTACTCACTTTCGCTGCCCATCATGACTTCAAGCTATATCAAATGGATGTCAAGAGTGCATTTCTCAATGGACCACTCTCCGAAGAAGTCTATGTTGAGCAACCACCGGGTTTTGAAGATCTCAAGCGTCCTAATCATGTCTACAAACTCCGTAAGGCACTCTATGGGCTCAAGCAAGCACCAAGAGCATGGTATGAATGCCTTAAGGATTTCTTGCTCAAGCAAGGCTTTGAGATAGGCAAAGCCGATGCTACTCTCTTTACTAGAAAAATTGATGGTCATATCTTTGTGTGCCAAATATATGTCGATGACATAATATTTGGTAGTACTAATGAAACTTTTTGTGAAGAGTTTAGTAGGGTGATGACAAAGAGGTTTGAGATGTCCATGATGGGTGAGCTCAAGTTCTTTCTTGGATTTCAAATCAAACAAGCAAAGGAAGGGACGTTCATATGTCAAACCAAGTACACAAGGGACATGCTTAAGAAGTTTGACATGGACAAGGCAAAGCCCATCAAGACTCCAATGCCTACCAATGGACACATGGACCTCAATGAAGAAGGGAAATCCGTGGACCAAAAGGTACATCGCTCCATGATCGGTTCTCTTCTTTACTTATGTGCATCTAGGCCGGATATTATGCTTAGTGTGTGCATGTGTGCTAGATTTCAAGCTAACCCGAAAGAGTGCCATCTCATGGCCGTAAAGAGAATCTTGAGATATCTAGTGCATACCCCTAACCTTGGCTTGTGGTATCCTAAGGGCTCCACTTTCGATCTACTTGGCTATTCGGATTCCGATTATGCCGGTTGCAAGGTAGATAGAAAGAGTACATCCGGGACTTGCCAATTCCTTGGTAGGTCTCTAGTGTCTTGGAGTTCTAAAAAGCAAAACTCAGTAGCCCTTTCCACCGCCGAGGCCGAGTATGTTGCAGCCGGCGCTTGTTGTGCTCAACTACTTTGGATGAAGCAAACCTTAAAAGATTACGGATGTCACTTTACCCATATCCCACTTTTGTGTGACAATGAAAGTGCCATAAAGCTTGCAAACAACCCCGTAAGCCATTCTCGCACAAAACATATAGACATCCGTCATCACTTCTTGAGAGACCACGAAGCCAAAGGAGATATCGCTCTAAGTCATGTGAGCACCGACAAACAACTAGCCGATATCTTCACTAAACCTCTCGATGAGTCAAGGTTTTGTAGTTTGAGGAATGAGCTAAATATTCTTGATTCTCGTTGCGTGGCTTGACCTCTAGCATGCCTTGGTTGTTTGCTTCATATTGTTGATAATCTCTGAAAATTTGTTTGAAAAAGCTCTTGTGAAAACTTTGTCTTGAAAAGGACTTCAAAATCTATTTTCATATCCCTAACTTGTCTCAAGTGGCTATAGTTGTGTGTGTGATTGCTTGTTTTCTAGCCACCTGAGTCAAGGATACCATGACCTAAGGATCTCAGTTGATAAAAGGTTCAATATCTCAAAAGGAGTGAAAGTTGACAGTCTCTGGAATTCAAGTTTCGGAAGCTCCGAGAAAATCTTTGGAGGTTCCGAGTCTCGGAAGCTCTGAGAAATTCTTCGGAACTTCCAATCTTTATCAACTCAGCATTCAGTTCGTCAAAGGAGGCAGTTCAAAGAGAATCTGGCATCTTTCATGGAATATTCTTTTACCCCTAGGTTAACCCACCTTTTCCCTTATCACCGCGCGGTTACTTCCCAGATCCATTTTTCACCGCGCCTGACTCTCGCTCTCTCTCTCTCGACGGCGCCCGCATCTCTCTCACTCCACCGCCGCGCCGCCGCCTCCTTCCTCGCCACCGGTGACCGTGCATTCGCGTGCGTTCCGCTTGTGAGGCCGCGCATCTTCCTTCATCGACGGGCCGCAGAAGCTGAAGATGGAAGGGGAGCCGCTCGAGGTTTCAACCTAAGTTCGCCCTGTTCTAGTGAAGAAGAAGGAGGAGGACGACCTGATCTGCATCAACACCTTCCTTCTTCGCCGACTCTCTTTGTGAAGCAGAGGGGAACGACATTGCACCGCTCGAACTTGTTCCAGCGAAGTTGTTCCTCCTCAGCGCCACTAGATCACTCTGTGATCTGGAGGGGACCTCTGGGCTACGTCCCCTGGCGTCAAAAGCTTCACAATCTCGTCGGATTCCATCTCCTTTCCTCTAATCCAAGGTAACCCTAACCCTATCCCTAATATCTAGATCTGTCTATTACCTTAGGGTTCTAGGTTTTCTTAGTGTAGAAATGCTATCCTGTGCCTTATTCTGTATGATGTGATGCATGTGTAGATTGGATTCAGTTGAAAGTTGAATCGAAGTTCAGAATGCAGTAAGGTTCAAAGAGTCTCGGAGGTTCCGAGAAAATTCTCGGAGGTTCCGAACTCTGTAACCTACTGTAGGCTGACTTTGATTCAAAGTTCCACTAAATTATAAATTCACTTGCAAAACCTCATCTTATCTCTGTAATTCAATTCCCTCAAGTTTGCTTCTATTGGTTAAGTTTCAGTTGAAGGTTGAATCAACAAACTGTCCTCTATCAGTGCCCAGACCTCGGAGGTTCCGAGAAAATCCTTGGAGGTTCCGAAGTCTGTACTGACAAAAGACAGTCTGTGATTGAAAATTCCAATGAATTTTAATCAATTGAACTTCAATTTCTATCTGTGATCCTCAGTCTTTATCTATCATGATCTATTCCTTATCTGTTGCCTACACCCTTTCGGGCAGATGTCTGGAACCCCTGGTGACAAGACCTATGCCAAGAGGCAGAGGCAGCCATTTGAGACTCCTGCCGGAGAGAGGGCATTCAAGATTGCAGCAAGGGAAACTGCATCTGGCAGTGGCAGCAGAGGAAAAGCAACCCCCAGAAGAGGAAAAGGGGGCAGTCTGTCAGGAGGAAGAGGATCTGGATCTGCAGCTCATGTTGAGGATAATGGGGGGACAGAAGGGAAGACCATCCCCATTGAGCTTGAAGATGGCATGCTGCTTGGAGAGATTGACTCCACTTATTTGAAGTATCACAAGGTGCTGCTCAAGAGACATCCCCCAACCAAGTATGACAACTCTGTGTACATTGAGCACACCAACTACGATGGAGCAGGATACCTTGTCAAGAAGGCAAGAGAAGAGAATCCTTATGTCAACCCGAAGATGGCTGCCATATACTATAGGTTTTGGTCTGTTTTCCATTTCAAGTTCTATGAGACAGTGTTGAACACCAAGATGAAGCTGATCAAGATGAAGTGGATTGACTTCACCCATTTGGAGGCAGCAGAAGAACCAGTAAAGAGGGATGTGCTTGATTTGGTGGACAAGTACAAGATGAGGGACATTATGAGCTTCAAATATGATTGGAATATTGAAGTTCTAGCACAGTTTCATGCTACTTTCTTCTATGAGGACATCAAGGAGACCATCCACTGGATGACTGAGGGGGTTCACTACAAGGTAGACTTCACCACTTTTGCCAGACTCTTTGGTTTCAGCAAGGATGACAGGGATGCTGAGGTGATTCACTTTGAGCCACACATGAATCACAGCATGATTGCCTCAGCTTATGAATATGATGAGCTTGCAGATGGATCCACAACTGCTCTGAAGTCTGTGTACTATGTGTTGAATAACATGTTCAGAGAAACCATCTATCCTAAAGGTGGGAGTGACTCAACCAGCCTCAGGAGGTTTGCCCCTAATCTGATTGCAAGGCTGCTGCCTGGGGCAAAGCCCTTCTCTGTCAGCAGGTTCATCTGGTTTAATCTGGTGGAAGTGACTGAGAGTGGCAAGTGTAATCTGCCCTATGCTCCCTACATCATGTACTTGATTGAGATGGTTTCAGGGATCAGTTTTAAGAAGGATGTGGAGCATGCATCATATCAGGTGAAACAGTGGTAGCATCAGAAGAAGCAGCAGGTGGTTGAGGAGTATATCTTGAAGAAGGCAGGGTCTGAGCAGCAAGAGGGTGAAGAGGGACCCAGCAGGGAACCTATGCCTGCTGGTCTGCACAAGTTGAGAGGCATGGTGAGGGACACCTGGAGGTTTTACAACTGGACAGCAACTCAGATGCATGAGCTCAGGGAAGACATGAACAGGTTGCTAAAGCATCAGGGGCTGTCCTTCAATGCCATGCTCCCTCCTCCACCTATCTTCCCAGATTTTCCAGAATACACCACTAGTGAAGATGAGGGTGAGAAGGACACTGGCAGTCCACTGGCTGGAAGAGATATGCCTGCTGCCTAATCTGAAGAGGAGGAAGACACTGAGCCACTAAGTGCCAAGATGGCCAGACTGAAGAAAGAAGCTGCTGGGAAGAAAGCCATGGGATCTTCCTCTGCTGGCAGAGCAAGAAGGAAGGCAACTGCTGGAAGACCTGTCAGAAGGCCTGTTGATATCTCTTCTGGTTCTGGCTCTGACTTTGGGTCTGACAGTACTGTTCCTGAAGCTGAGGAGGAAGACTCTGACTTCAGTGATGAGGAGTGATTCCCTGCAAGTCCTACTTTAACTTCCTCTCTTCTTTTCTTCCCTTTTTTGTTAACTGTTGACAAAGGGGGAGAAGCATGAAGATTGAGATGATCTGTGGTGGCTGGCTGGCTAACAAATTCTTTTGTTCTTTTGGTGAGATGAGAGTGCTAACTATTCTCTCATGAACTCCTGGTGGTCATTTGTTGTTGAACTTCTGTAAACATTTTAAGCTTGCCTCTGTTGGCAAGTTTGGTCTGGTCATGGTTGAACTTTGGGATGTGAAGAAAACTTTAAAACTCTTGAGTGATGTGTGTAATAGGGCTAGATGTGCTAAATATTTCTATCTTTATCTAGCTGCTATTTCTGGTTATGTTATTGCATTGCCTGTGTATGTTTGAATGTTGGAGTATCTGTTGCAGACTTCGGAGGTTCTGAGAATTTTTCCGGAGGTTCCAACTCTGGGTTCATTCTGGAGGTTCCGGAAACTTTCTCGGAGGTTCCGAACTCTGTTAACAGACAACTCTCTGAATGATTTGACATGCCATATGCATCACGTATTACTTGTTACACTTCTTTTGCGCCCCTCGATGATTTGAGTACAACATATCCTGTCACTTTACTCACAATGTATGCAATTCATATGTCATACGAGACATATCACTCTATTCAAAAGGGACATGCATACATTGAGGGGGAGACTTGTATTCAAATCATCAAAAGCTCAATCTTTCAAATTAAATTGTAAACTTTAATTGGGTTGTCAACATTTACCAAAAAGGGGGAGATTGTAAGTGCAATCAAGCCCTATGAGGGTTTTGGTGATGTTGACCACACAATTAAAGAGCTAATGAGCCTTTGAGTTTATTGTGCAGTACAAGAATGTTTTACAGGTGCAAAAGAAAGAAAGGAGACCCCTCAATTACATGAAGAAGGATACCTATGCTCTTTGGAGAAGTTTATTTACTTTATCTTTTGAATTTGAGTATAGGACAATCCGTACTATCAAGAGGGATACTAATGGTGAGTTAGGGTGGATTCAAGTGCTCATAGAATATCTATCCTAATCCTAACCCATTCCTTGAGGAGAGAGACCTGCTGCTGTTTTGCCCCTGTTGTTTCCTAGTTCGGAGGTTCCGAGTTTATTCTCGGAGGTTCCGACCGTGCGGGCTTCAGTCAGCAGAGGTTTCAGGGTTCGGAAGTTCCGAGATTTTTCTCGGAGGTTCCGGACTTTGAAATATGATCGTTACAGTTCTAGATCTGGGGGTATTTATACCCCTTGGTCCCCCAACGGTCATCCTCTCTTCTCCCCCGAACAGTGACGTGTTCAAGCTTCACTCTCACCTTGCATTGACTCCAAACCTACTCTCTTCCAAATCCTTGCCTAGCATTGATTGAGAGTGGAATTTGAAGTGAGATTGTGAGCAAAACCTTCCATTCCTTGTTCTTGAGCACTTGGAGAAGTCCTAGCAAGCTTGGTGGATCTTTTACTCTTGGAGCCTTGCTCCTAGACGGATAGAGATTCTTGGAAGCTCTCCAACCCGATTGTGGAAGCTCCAAGCTGTTTGTATTACCCTTTGTGAATCTAGTGGAAAGTCTCCACCTATTACCCAAAGTGATAGGTGAGAGAGAGGAGTGGATCTTTGTGGTCCTTGGCCTTTGTGGCTTCCTCAACAACGTGGACGTAGGCAAGCCTTTGTGGCGAGCTGAACCACGGGATAAATCCTTGTCTCGTGTGTGCTGTGATTTATATTCTTGCTTGTCCATGTTCATGCTTGTTCTTGACTAGATCTATTAGGGTTTGTCTCCGATATACTTTGTGGTAGCTTCCTAGCCGGTACTTTGCTTAGAAATCTTCTTGCTAGGTCCTAAGTATCTCCTAGATTTTGGTAGATCAGTTGTTCATCAAGTAATCCGCAGCTTATTTCATATCTGCTCTGTTCTAACAGTTCTCGGAAGTTCTGAGATTATTCTCGGAGGCTGTCTCGTTCGGAGGTTCCGGAGATAATCTCAGAAGTTCCGGACCCTGACAGTCTTTCTGCAGAAAAAGTTTAAATTTGTGTGCAGGCCTATTCACCCCCCCTCTAGGCCATATTGCCTCGATCCTTTCATCGGGATTGGCTTCGATGCCCCGATGGTTGATAATGAAGCCGAGGAGTTTCCCCGAAGGTACGCCGAAGACGCACTTGTTGGGGTTGAGCTTCCATTGGTACTCTCGCAGAGATGCGAAAGTCTCTTCAAGATCGGCGATGAGTGTGTCGGAATTTCTGGTCTTGACGACCACGTCATCCACGTAGGCTTCGACGTTCTTGTTGAGCTGCTTCTTGAAGCAGGCCTGGATGGCTCGTTGGTAAGTAGCGCCGGCGTTCTTCAACCCGAACGACATCGTCGTGTAGCAGTAGGCGCCGAACGGGGTGATGAACGCGGTCTTCTCCTGATCTTCTTCCTTGATTGCGATCTGGTGGTACCCGGAGTAGCAGTCGAGGAAGCAGAGCAGGTCACAACCCGCCGTGGAGTCGATGACTTGATCAATCCGCGGCAACCCGAAGGGGTCCTTGGGGCAGTGCTTGTTGAGGTCGGTGTAGTCGACGCACATCCTCCACTCGTTCGTGTTCTTCTTGCGGACGAGGACGGGGTTGGCGAGCCACTCAGGATGGAAGACTTCTCGGATGAAACCGGCCGCGAGTAGTTTGGCAAGTTCTTTCTTGATGGCATCCCGTCGGTCGTCGGCAAAATGGCGGAGGTGTTGTCGTTTGAGGGTAGCTTTAGGATCGACGTTGAGTGAGTGCTCGATCAGCCTCCTGGGCACACCTGGCATGTCCGCTGGCTTCCACGTGAAGATGTCTCGGTTAGCCCGGAGGAAGCTGACGAGCGCGTCTTCCTATTTAGGGTCGAGCCCCGTGCCGATCATGGTAGTCTTGCTGCTGTCGCCGGTCCCGAGGTCGATGGCCTTCACCTGTACTTCCTCTGTTGGCTGAGGTTTGTTGGAGGTGTCGGTCTTCTCAGGTATCTCGAGTTCAGTTGGCGCAAGCTTCTTGGATGCAGCGAACATCTCCATCATTGTGTTGGGTACTTGATTGGTTGCTGCGAGTTCCACAGCTTCGGTGTCGCAGTCATAAGAAATCTTCAAGTCCCCTTGCAGCGCGAGTACTCCGGCAGGACTTGGCATTTTGAGTACCAAGTAGGTGTAGTGGGGGATCGCCATGAACTTGGCGATGGCTGGTCTGCCGAGGATGGCGTGGTAGGAGGTTTCGAAGTCCGCAACCTCGAACTTGATGTACTCGGTGCGGTAATTCTCCTTTGTCGTCCCGAAGGTAACTGGCAGAACCACTGAGCCGAGTGGTATAGCCGTGTTGCCTGGGACGATGCCGTAGAAAGGTGACGTGCTTTTGGTGAGCATGTCGGTGATGTCGAGCTTCATCTTCTTCAAGGTTTTGGTGAAGAGGACGTTAAGTCCGCTCCTGCCGTCGATGAGTACCTTGTTGAGTCTGGAGCCCGCGACTACTGGTTTCAGGACAAGTGGGAAACGTCCTGGTTCAGAGAAGCTTGTCCACTGATCCGCGCGGGAGAAAGTGATGGGTACTTCCGACCACCTTAGAGGTGTCAGCACTGCTGGTTCAATGTTCAAGACTTCCCGTAGGGTGAGCTTCTGAGATCGCTTAGTGGGTAGTCCGCCGAAGAGGACATTCACCGTCTTGTCGGGTTCTTGGAAGTCGCCATTGCCCTCGTCAACTTTCTTCTTGCCCTTCTTGTCGTGAGGGGGCCGTGGCTCAGGAACATCCTTGAGTGCTCGTCGGAGTTGGTAGCACTGATCGGTTGTGTGATTGCCATCCAGATGCCACGGGCACTTCTCTTTGAGCAAGTCTCTGAAGCCGCCGGAGGTCTTTTTGGAACTGTCCTTCGCAGGACGCTGTATAGCTGCGACTGTGTTGTCTGGCTTGCGCTTGTGGTTAGGACCCGAGTAGTTGTTATTGTTGTTGCGACTCCCATGATCCTTGTTATTATTGTTGCCGCCCGTGTTGTTTTTGCTCTTGCCGCGAATGGACTCGTACTTGGCGTTCGCCTTGTCCTCTTCGTCGGCCCATGAGGTGATCATGTCTTTGAGCTTGGTGATGGAGCTTGGGCGACGGCGACCAAAGTCTTCGAAGGTGCGACGGTGGTAGAGACCGTCTTGGAAGAGGTCGATGACTTCTTTGTCGGTGACGTCGACTACGGTCGCACGCTTGTCGAAAAAGCGGCGCATGTACTGGTGGAGCGCCTCGCCTTGCTCCTGCTTGACCATCGCCAGGTCCATGCGAGTACCTGAGCGCCCCATGGCGCCCGCGAAGTTGCTGGTGAACTGGGCCTTCAGCTGGTCCCACTTGTCGATCGAGTTCTTGTCGAGCGACTCTAGCCATGTAAGTGGGGCCTGGTCCAGACAGAAGGGGAAGTAGAGGCACTTGGTGTCGTTGTCGCCACCGGCGTTTTCAATGGTCAGGGCATAGCACCTGAGCCACTGAACTGGATCTTGCTTCGCGTCGTACTTGGTGATCCCGAGAGGTTTGAATTTCTCGGGAAGAAGCAGATCGCGAAGTCGTGTAGAGTAGGCGGGGAAGCCGTCACTGTCGCTGACTTCGGTAGTCTTCTTGGCGCGGCGGATCTCGTCAATCCTGTGGCGGGCATCGTAGCCGTTACGTGCGTTGCCGGTGGCGTGGCTGTTCGCGTGGCCTCAGCCTACGCGATCGCCGCCGCCACCGGCTCTTCTGCCGCCGCCATGGGAGGAGCTGCCGCTGCTGCCCCCACCGCCACTGTCACTGCCACTAGCACCGCCATGCGAGGGTCCTCCCGCAGAGGCTCTAGAGCGATTGGGAGTTGGCTGGTGTTCGCCACGAACACGGTTGCGTCCGACTTCTGCTGGGGTGCGGCTGCGACTAGTGGCTTCATGATTTCCGGCTCCAGCGACCCTGTTGTTGACCCGCATGAAGTAGGCGTCCTCTGCGAGTTTGGCGATGAGTTCGCCTGCACGATGCCCCTGAGCTGTTCGAGCTATCGTAGTGATGGACATGAGGCATTGCTCAGGGGTTGTGTGAACCCGGTTGGCGACTTGGTCCAGGGCGTCGTTGAGGTTCCGGATGGGGAGAGTTTCTCGGAGCCGCCGGTGTCGATCCGCTCGTTTTCTGTTGCGGTCGCACCAGGCATTCTTAGCTTCGGTAGTCTCATCTGCAGGTGCATTGGCTGATTCCTCGTCCTCTGAAATATCTTCAAGGTACCGATCAGGTCGGGCATTTGAGGTTCCAGCTTCCCCGGTTGCCATGAATACTTCACGGTCGGGCGTGCAGAGTCCGGAGTCGGTAGTTGCCACCTCGGTAGGCGTGTGCTCGTCCTCGTTTGGAGTCAACGATGTCCCCTCCTGGAAGGGGAGTGCCTCGAGGTAGGCGACGCAGCGTGAGTTGTCATCAGTCAGGTCTGCGGGCTTGCGGTCGGGCCAGTAGACGAATCTGCCGGCGGGAGTAGACGTGATGACCAAGCCAGCAGGAGGACCTGACAAGGGCTCCTCGATGGTGTTGAGCTTGGACTCAGACTCGATCGGATCGAGACCGAAGTCAAACTCGTAAGAGTCTGAGTTGTAGTCGGGGACGACATTGGAGTCCGAGGAGTACTCGGAGGCGATCTCCTTGCCGTCCCGACGCGAGGTGAGTGCTTCCGCGTAGGCTTTGCTGGGGCTGCAGAGGTCGTACGGGAAGTGCTCGTGGGGAAGGACCGGTCCGCACGATGGCTCGGGAGCCAGCTCACGCGGTTCGATCCATCGTGACGTCGAGTTTGAGTTGGAGGCGGATCCAATCTCGAAGTCGGCGACTTGGTTGTAGAGCGAAAATTCGTTGAATTTTTCAATGAGTTGATCCGTGACAGCTTCGGGAAGCGTCACAAGTCCGGTCTTCGGGTCTGGGGTCATGGTGAGGTAGCGCTAGAACGATCCGGCGCCGTCAGCAGTGCAGACCCAAGAGCCGAACACGAAGGTGTCGCCGCCGTTGAAGGCGGCGCTTGGCTTGATGACGATTGAAGCCGTCGAGTTCGCCATGAGATCTTCGGCCCCTACTTGGCGCGCCAGCTGTCGGTGTTTTAACCCGGCAACCTACCAAGGGGAGTACCCGAGGTAGATGTTTGTGGCCTCACCGAGATCGAGAACTCGAAGGAGAGACACATGGCACACAATTTAGACAGGTTCGGGCCGCGAGGTGCGTAATACCCTACGTCATGTATGCTGCGTAGCTCTGGATTGATTGGGTATGTTTACAAGATGATGTGGATAGATGAATAGGGGTCCCTGCCTCGCCTTATATAGTCCGGGAGGCAGGGTTACAAGTCGGTTTGATAGGGAGAGTACTAGTCGTACACGGCTAGGTGTACTCTACATGGATCCGGACATGTCTAGCTTCCTATCCGAGTACTAGTCCTCCGTATGCCTTGCGCTTCACGCCATTTGGTGCCGTGCAGCCCAAGTCGAGTAGTCCCAAGGGCCCATGCAGTAGTCGGTCCTGGTACCTACCTGAGTAGTGGGCCCAAGGATGTCCGTACGACAGGTAGATGTGAGAAGTAAATATTTTTGTTCCTGAAGCCACTTATAGCTCTGTGGTTCAGGTTTTTACAATTTTTATGGAATTTAAATTTGTGAAAGGAAATGCTGAATACTAAATCTAACTACTTTCATGATTTTCAAGGGTAGTACCTCTTTAGGTTGTCTGCATTCCACGAATGCGGCAATTCTTCGCCGGTTTGGTTTGTTAAGCGAAATGCTCCTGGCATATTGGTTTCTTTTGCTATGTAGGGTCCTTCTCAGGATTCCTGAAGTTTCCCGAGATTCTCCCAATTCTTCTTTCTTTTCAGCACTAAGTCACCGGTCTTGATGTCTTTCCTCACTATTTTCTTATCTTTCCATGGCTTAATCTCCTTTTGGTACTTTTCAATGTTCTCTGAGGCTTCAAGAATTGTGAGCTCGATCATGTCCTTCTCAATTTTCATTTCAACTTCTTCAATTTCTTTCGCTTTCTGAACTCTCAAACTTTCATTCTTTATTTCTTCTGGTGTCATTGCCTCAGTCCCAAATAGCAGGCGAAAGGGCGTGAAGCCTGTTGCCCTCGACACTGTTGTGTTGTGAGACCAGATTACCCTTGGCAACTCATCTATCCACTTGCCTTTTCTCTGATCATACAGGCACTTCTTGATTCTTGAAAAGATCAGCCCGTTCGCCCTCTCTACAGCCCCATTAGACTGCGGATGGTAAACTGAAGAGTACTTCACATGAGTGCCCAGAGTCTTGCAATATTCCTTGAAGGAGTAGCAGTCGAATTGTTTTCCGTTGTCCACCGTTAACTCTCTTGGGACTCCGAATCTGCATATTATGTTTTGCCAAAAGAACTTCTGAACTGTTGGTGCGGTGATATTCGCCAATGCCTTCGCTTCCACCCATTTGGTGAAGTAATCAACTGCAACTGCTGCGAATTTGCAATTTCCTTGAGCTGTCGGCAATGGCCCAACCAGATCCATCCCCCACCTTTGCAGAGGCCATGACGGTGGAATCAGATGAACTGGCATAGATGGTAAGTTTTGTTGATTCGCTGTTTTTTGGCAGGCTTCACATTCCTGAACCAGCTTCTTTGCATCAAGGTTTATTGAAGGCCAAAAGAATCCCTGCTTTATTGCCTTGCCCGCTAATGCTCTTGTTCCTATGTGTGCACCACAGAATCCGCTATGGATTTCTTTGAGGAGTTCTAAGCCTTTTTCGGAAGCTATGCACCTTAACCATGGCTCGGTAACTCCAGACTTGTAAAGTTCTCCATCTACTACAGCGTAGCTCCTTGCCCTTTGCCTTAGCCTCTTTTCCTCCAACTCATCCTGTGGTTCATAATGGCCCCTCAAATAGGCTATGATTTCAGCCCTCCAATCATGAGTTTCTATGTTGTTCACAGTTTTTGGCTTTGGGTCTTTGATGGATGGTTCTCTGATGATTTCGAAGAATACATCTGGAGGTATCGCTTGCTTTTGTGCTGCTGCTTTCGCTAGCTTGTCTGCCTCGTTGTTGTCATTTCTCGGTATATGATGAACTGAGTAGCCTTTGAAGTGCTTCTCCATTTCTCTGACTTTCTCAAGATACTTCACCAGAATTGGATTCCTTGCTTCGCTCTCTTTCTCGATGTGTTCTTGGATAACTTTGGAATCTGTCTTAATGATGAAAGTTTGCTGGCCCAATGCTTTCATCTTTCTCAGAGATAAGAGGAGAGCCTCGTACTCGGTTGTGTTGTTCGTAGAAGGCACATCATCTGCGAAGTCAAGTCGGGCGGCATATCTTATTACAACTCCAGTTGGAGATGTCACAATCGCTGCTACCCCGACACCTTTGTCGCACCAAGCCCCATCGCAGTGTACGATCCATGGCGTGACTATATCTTCGCCAGAGTTTTGTGTCGGTGATGTCCAGTCTACGACGAAATCTGCCAAGACTTGCGATTTGATTGCACTTCTTCTTTCGAAGTCCACAGTGTATTCTGATAGCTCTGCTGCCCATTTGACAATTCGGGTTGATGCTTCTTTGTTTGTGAACAGGTTGTTTAGTGGCTGATTCGTGATGACTCTTATTTTGTGACCTTCGAAATAATGCTCAATTTTCTTGCTGCCATAATGACTGCGTATGCTATCTTCTCTAGTTCAGAATAGAAAAGTTTGGATCCTGAAAGAGCTTCCGAAGCGAAATATACAGGGATTTGTTTCAACTTTCCGTCCTCTTCTTTCTCTTGCACTAGCACAGCACTTACGGCTGAGTTGGAAGCGGACAGGTACAGCAGAAGTGGCAATCTTGGCTCTGGAGGACATAGCTTCGTCATGTTTGACAAATAATCTTTGAGTTCTTGGAAGGTTTGTTTCTGAGATTCAGACCACTGAAAATTCTTGGAACTTCGGAGAATTTGGAAGAAAGGCAAACTTCTTTCTGCAGCTTTGGGTATGAATATGTTAAGGGCGGCCACTCTCCCTGTCAGTTTTTGTACGTCTTTCACCGAGGGCTCTTGCATTTCAACTAGAGCTTTGATTTTGTCAGGGTTTGCTTCAATACCCTTTGTCCAAACTAAACAGCCCAGGACCTTTCCTTTGTGGATGCCAAAGACACACTTCTCAAGATTCAGCTTGAGGTTTGCCGCTCTAAAATTCGTGAAGGTTTATGCCAAATCGCTGATGTGGTCTCTTCTTTGAACGCTATTGACAATTATGTCATCGACATATGCAAGAATATTTCTCCGAAGTTGAGGATGTAACACTATTGCTATCATTCTTGAGAAAGTGCATCCTGCATTATTTAGACCTTTTGGCATCCTGACGAAACAATAAGTTCCGAATGGTGTGATGAAGCTTGTCTTTTCCTCATCTTCTCTTTGTACCCTGATTTGATGATACCCTGAGAACATGTCCAGGAGTGAGAGCATTTCGCTGTTTGCAGCGTCATCAACAACCTTGTCCACCCATTCTAAGGGAAAATCATCTTTCTTGCAAGCCTTGTTCAGATCTGTGAAGTCCACGCACATTCTCCACTTCCCATTCTTCTTCTTTACTGGGACAGTGTTAGCCAGCCACACAGGGTACATGACCTCCCTGATCACTTTGGCGTCCTGAAGCCTTTACACTTCTGCCTCCACTGCTTTGGCCTTTTCTTCGGACATTTTCCTAAGTTTCTGCTTCTTCGGAGTTATTTTCTCATCTGTGTCTAGGGCATGTTCGATGATATCCCTGTCGACACCTTGCAAATCTTTCGCTGACCAAGCAAAGACATCTTTGTTCTTGTTCAGAAATTCGATGAGTTTTTTCTCTTCTTCAGGATTAAGATGAGCCCCTATCACGACCGCTCTGTCTGGCATGTCATCTAAGTACACTTTCTTCGTTTCGCCATCAGCGCTTATCTCTATTTTCTCTTTGTCTCTTTTAGCTTCAACATATGGCTCTTTCTTTTCTTCGGTAGAGTTCAAGTGGTGCTCATTGCTTTGACCCGGTGTGTGACCCTTCTCTATGTTCCTAGCCTCTTGTTGGTCGCCGAACACTGTGATGACTCCCTTTGGTGCTGGGATTTTCATACACAGGAACTGCTGCCTTATCACGGTATCGAACTTATTGATGAAGCCTCTGCCGAAGATTGCGAGGTATGGGTGATACATGTCAACTACATCAAACGTGAGAGTCTCTGTTCTAGCATTGTCAAGATCTCCGAATGATACTGGAAAAGCTATCTTTCCTGCTGGCTTGATTGGCTTTCCTCCGAAGCCCAATAATGGATACTCTGGTGGCTGTAGCATGTGAGGACTCAAGCTCATTTTCTCGAATATTTTCATGAATAGAATATCGGCAGAACTTCCGTTGTCCACCAGGACTTTTCCAATTACCCATCCGGCGATATTTACCTCGATGACCATGGCGTCATTGTGATCAGCGGATTTCAACTTGAAGTCTTGTTCGGTGAATGTTATCGGCACCTTGGCCCATTCTGGTCGCGCTGCTGGACCGTCGTTGATGACTGTGTTCACAGATCTGAAGTAGTTGTTCCTTTACCTTTTTGTTTCGAACTCCATGGCTGAGCCTCCAGTGATAGGCATGATAGCTCCGAAGGAATGCAATGCTTTCGGATTGTGGCCTCTCGAACTTGACTCTGGCTTCGCTGAATTGTCTGGTGGCGGCGGCAACATTTCTTGAATTGGTTGCGGCTGCTGGATGGTTTGAATTGCCTGAGACTGAGGAAAAAACTGTTATGAAGGCTGCCATGACTACTGTGCCTGTTGGAATTGCTGAATTGGGATTGGGCTTCGCTGAGGACCCATGAGCTGGGGTTGCCAGAAGTTTTGACGGAACTGGTTCGGCATTGTGGAGGCAATGGACATCATGGTTTTTTCTTGTTGAATTCTTGTTATGTTCTTTTTAGTTTCTGGGCAAGCTTCGGTGTTGTGACCTCTCCCGTGATATCTGCAGTAAAAGTATGGATCTCTTGTGTCATGATTTTGGATCTTCGGAGGTCCTCTTCCTCTTCCTCTTGATGAAAAACTCTCTCTTGTGCTTGGCCTATTGTCTTGGTGGAACTGCGGTCGGGGGTTTTCCACATTGTTGATGTTTCGTGGAGTTTGGAACTGAGGCCTCCATCCTGTTTCTCTGTTGCCTTGTCTTGCTTGGTTTCGCTTAGCTACTCTTTTGCGATGATCTTCATCAGACTTGATGTATTGTTCCAGTTCATCAAAAAGTTCCCCAATGCTTTGAGGTTCTTTCCTGGTCAAATGCGAAGCTGTTGGTCCTGGGGTCAGACCTTTGATTAGTGCTTGGATTGCTGTTTTGTCGTCTATTCCCGGAATTTGGGATTTTTGTTGCTTGAATCTTCTTACGAAGCTCTGCAGTGACTCCCTGTCTTTTTGCTTGCAACTAAAGAGATCCGATGGCTTTGCAGAAGTTTCATGAAATAGTTGGAATGCTTGAATGAACTTTGTCTTGAGATCAATCCAGCTGTAGATTGAGTGCGGAGGTAACAAGGAATACCAGTTAAGAACTGGGCCTTCGCAAGCAATGATGAAAGATTTGGCTAGTGTAACATCATCTCCTCCTGCTGAATTTACCGCTGCTTCATAGCTCATAAGGAACTGTCTGGAGTTTCCATACCCATTGTACTTCGGGAGAGAGATTGGTTTGTACTTCGGGGGCCACGGTGCTGTTTGCAACCCCAGTGAAAGTGGCGACTCTGGATCTGCGAACTGCGAGATTCCGTTGCCCGTGAAGAAGTTCTCTCTCAGGGTTCTTTTGTGCTGCCTAGAGCTCTGATGTGGTGAATCGCGCCAAAGTGAACTGTTTTCCTGTTCCTTCATTTCATCAATCTCCCTTTGCATTTTCATCAGTTGTTCTTTTGCTTGGTTGAGCTTCTCCAGTTTCTCTGAAGCCTTTCTTTTTGCTTCCAGCTGACTTGCGAATCTTTCCTTCTCTTTCTGAAGCATCAACACCTTCCTGTTTACTGCTTCCAGTTGTTTGTCCACAGCATCATCATCTTCCTCTTCAGCTTCTTCTTCGGTATATGTTTCCAGGGCATGTGCAGTCTTTTCCGCTCGTGCTTTCTGTAAGGCTTCGAGCTTTACTTGTCTTTCTTGATCTGTGAGCTGTGGGGGTTCTGTAGCAAAAGAGTTTCCATTGTCTTGTTCCGCGTGATGATCTTCCTGATCTGCATCGGTGGGTGTGTTCTTCTTGGATTTCTTCTGTGGAGGCATCATGGGTTCTCTTTTGGCTTAGACCACGGTGGGCGCTAATGTTGGGGGGTCCGAAAATTGGATGGGATCTCCGAACACAGGTGATGAAAGACTCGCGATCAAACACACGAAAGGATTCAAGAACCAGGAGACAAAGAATCTCCGAAAGCCTATTTTCACCTCAAAAGTTGTGAACCCCTTTACACGTGCCCTCGAACCCCCTTTTATAGGGAGGTGAAGGGACTTTTACATTCCGAGATTGCCCTCGAACCTAAAGAATATTCCAAGTGTGAACATGTACATAAATGTCTTTTACATCTCGTGATTTGCGGAGCTAATTTCACATATTTACAAGCCGGCCACTAGTTCACACTTCGAACCCGGACTTTTGATGCCTCGCCTTTGACTAGGTCTCCCCTCGACCTTCGACTCTTCATTTGCGGAAGTCACCAGTTATCAAGATTCCTGAATCGGGTTTCCGACGTCACAGCCGAAGTAGAGTTCTTCGATCCCGCGGAGATTTCCGAAGTTTCCATCGCTAGAGTTTCCAGAATCTGCTATGTTCTCCGAAGTTTCCACTGTCCTAAAACAAGAAATAGACCTGTGAATTTGTTGTCATTCGGCGATCGTTTCACCCATAAGCAAAGGGTTAGTGAATTCCTTAAAAATCATGAGAGCGAAATCTTCACTTGGCTCTTTTCTGCACGTTTCTATGAATTCGCCGGAGTCCTGACATATCCGAAGTTTCGAGGGTGAAAGGTTTTTACCAAATTCCCCAACAATGCCAAAATGAGAAAATAGTTTATTTTTCAATGGTCAAAACCGTGGAAGAAATAGAAGAAAAAGGGCACCGTCGAATGAACCGACGGTACATAGGAAGAAGCGTCGGTGTAGTTGATACACTGTGAGAAGCCTCAAGTGAACAGGCACCGTCGGATGAACCGACGGTCTATATTCCAGTTGCGTCGGATGATTGAAAGAAGCGCAGTTGCAGAAGACAGTAGCACCGGATGAACCGACGGTCTAAGTGGGGTACCGTCGGTCTATCCGACGCTCAGTTTGAATCAAGACAGAGACGCACCAAGAAAGATTCAGTAGCACCGGATGAACCGACGCCATGATCAGTGTAAGCGTCGGTCTATCCGACGGTCTTGAAGAAGCTAACAGAGAGATTTTGGCCGCGAGGTCTTCAGCACCGGATGAACCGACGCACCGTCGGTGTATAGCGTCGGATGAAATGTGTCAACGGTCATGTACGGTGGAGGGCAACGGCTAGTAGCACCGGATGAATCGACGCCCGGAAAAAGCATAGTGTCGGATCATCCGACGGTACTACTTTCAGCAGTTTTTAGCCAACGGCTCTTTGGACGCCTTGGGCTATTTATGCCCCCCTCCACTCACCCATTTGACGAGGCTGGATTGTGTGGAAGTGCAGAGGAGTGCAAGACACTTAGAAGATCATATCCAAGTCATCCAAGTGCTAAATTGCTCATCCATAGACTTGCACATGCTTTGTGTGTGTGCTTAGTGTTAGGCTTAGCTTAGAGCTGAGTGAGTGCAAGGTGTGCCTACCTTGTGAGGTGATTCTTGAGTGGATCAAGTTGTACAAGATGCGCCAGAAGTCTTGGGGCCTAAGTGGCTCACCGGCAATCGTCTTAGACCCTCCGGCTTGGTGTGGAGTGGCGAGGACACTTTGTGCGGGGAGACGTGGAGACCCCCTTCCTAAGAGGAGAAGCTCCTTAGTGGAGGCGACATCAAGGTGACCAAGGGAGCTTAGCGAGTGTCTAAGTGGTGAGCCTTTGTGGTGAGTTAAGTGGTGCTCTTGGGAGAGACTTGGTGACCGAGAAGCAATACTCTTGTGTGAGTGCTTCAACAACGTGGACTAGGGGTGGCTCAGTGCCTACCAATACCACGGGATAAATCGCGTGTCAAGAGTTTGCTTCCTCTCATCCCTCTTTACGTTTCCGCATTACTCTATTGCAATCCTTGCTCGCCTTTACTTTACTAGAGTAGTATCATGCTAGAATTGGCTATAGGTTGCAAAACTTGTTTTGGGAAGAGGGTTTCACACTAGATCAATCTTAGATTGCACATCTAGATAGACTTGATCTAGTTTACTTTATGCAAAAGTAGTGAAGTCATAGGTTAAGGTTTTAAGAAGCCTAATTCACCCCCTCTCCTTCTTAGGCTACGGTCATCTGATTCCTAACAAATTTGTATTGCTCTGGACGGACATACCTATATTTATTTTTATTTTTTTTTGTTATACGCGTCTACGTTGATCGACGACCGTTCCATGATCATGATCTCCACCAGGCACCCAACATATAACACACAACAATTCTCTCCACTTTATGATCCATGAAGATTTTTACACACTAGTAATAGAGCTATAAGAAATGCCTGTATAGGGCTGCCAATTCAATAAGCCGAGCGAGCCACACAACACGAAGTGCACGCACACCCTTCGGTTCTCCGCTTCGGGCACGTACAATGCAGAAGCAGATACAGATAGGCGTATCTACGCAGCGTGTCCGGCGTCGTCCTCCTTGGGCGTGGGTGCTTCGTCGTCGAAGTGGATAGGCGCGACCTTGGGCACGTGCACCGGCAGGCGATCGACGTCGTCGGCCCACGGGTTGGTCTCCCCGGCGTCGTCCACCGTCCTGAGCGCCTTCCAGACGGCGCTGTTGCACTTGAACCCGGACCCGAAGGCGATCTGCCAGACGCGGTCCCCCTTCCTGATCCTGCCCTTGGCCTCGCAGTAGGCGAGCTCGTACCACAGCGAGCTGCTCGACGTGTTGCCGAACCGGTAGAGCGTCATCCGCGACGGCTCCATGTGCCACGCGCTGAGGCCGAGGCTGCGCTCCAGCTCGTCCAGCACCCCGCGGCCGCCCGCGTGGATGCAGAAGTGCTCCAGCGCCAACTTGAAGTCCGGGACGTAGGGCTTGGCGTCGGCGCGTTGGAGCACGCGGCGGAGCAGCACGGCAGCCAGGAACCGGAGCTGCTCCGACAGCGGGAGCACCAGCGGGCCGAGCGTGGTGATGTTGGTGCGCAGCGCCTCGCCGGCCACGGACATGAGCTCCTTGGAGAGGAACACGCCGGCGATGCCCTCCTCCGCGTCCTCCTCCTGCGCCACGCAGCCGTAGCTCCGGTCGCTGGCGCCCCGGTGCGTGCGCACCGTGTGGACCAGCTGGTACTTGGCGCGGCGGCGGTCGGCGGCGCGGTTGGAGAGGAGCACCGCCGCGCCGCCCATCCGGAACAGCGTGTTGGACACCAGCATCGGGCGGTAGTTGCCCAGGTACGCGTTCAGGGTGATGTTCTCCGTGCTCACCACCAGCGCGTACGTGTCCGGGTGCACCTGCAGAATCGCACAAGCCAAGGACCCAAGGTGAGAACGAAGCACGAGCTGCTACTGCTACTGCTGCTGCTGCGCGTGCATTGATGAATGTCCAGGCCGTTGGAGGGAGGGAGGGGCCTGGGCTCGACGGGACGAAGAATTCATTTCGCGTCTCTCTGAACTTCTGGTAGCAGAGTTGCAGTAGGTGAGGCTGCAGCGATTGGCTCTACCCAACCAAGCGCTCCGCATGCAGACGCCAGACGCGACACGGTGGTGCCTACCCTAACTAACAGCCACCCAACCACAATTACTATGCCTGGGACGCTCGGATCAGGATCACTGCCTGGCCAGAGGAACGAGTGGCGATCGGGTCGTGTCGGCTGTTTTCTCGGTTCTGGACTTTCTGCTGGTCATGGCGTATTATTGGGGTGATACTCTATTGTAGATCGACGATGTTTGTTTGCTGCTCAGTAGTAACTGTGATCACTCCTTTCAGAACCAACGATTATCTGTGACAGTGCTACAGGGGTTTCGTTCTGAACCGAAAGCATGAACGTACTAGTGGTAACAAGTTGCTACTGCGACCACTAAAGAAAAAACTCGACCAGGGGGTTGACGGCCCCACCGTATTTCATTAAGAGGAAGCGACCCATGGCTTCCCGGTCGAGAAAACCCCCCGAACCCTAACTACGCTAGCGAGGGGGATTTTTTTGTGAGACACCGGTGCCGAACCCAGGGTTCGAACGCTGGCGGGCAGCAAGCCACGACGGACCGCTGCCTCCCGCTAGCCAGTTGGGCTGTGGTGCGGTTCTCATGGACCATGGTTGCAGCAAATTCTGCATGCATGGCTAGGCTAGCTGTGACTGTGAGGTCCATCCAGCCGTACATTGATAGCTCAAGTCGCGTCCATCAGGTGGCTTTTGCATTTTGGCTGGTCCATCCATGGACGCAGGCACAGCCACACGGCGCAGGGACCAAAGCCTATGAGAAGGGAGGGACTGACTACTTGCCCGTTACAGCTCAAGTGTAGTGGAGCTTGTTTCGCTTGGACCACGTACGGTACATACCCGTCCCTGATCGGACGGCCTGTGTTCTCCATAGGCCCACCACCCTTGATCCGCGGAACGTGCATGGTCCTAGGCACCTACTGGATCGGCCGGGTCTGCACTGTTTCAGTAGTAGATCGACCGACCCTTGTTTTTTATGCCAGACAACAGACATGTCAGTGCTGTTCAAATTGATATGCTTACGGACGGTTCGGGACTTTTTTTTTTTGAAATTCGCCAGGAGCACTGGCCTGTCATGTAAGAACTCAAGTGGGCACCCGCGCTGACCGCACGCTCAAACGCAGATGGGCTGCCGAGAAGTCTGAGGACGCACCTACCGGGGTTCACACACTCCCTACACCTACTCCCTCCGGTTCCTATTAAAAGTCGTTTTGGCAAAATTTGAGTCAAACATTAGGAATATAAATCATGAATAACTTTTAAGTCGTTGAGTTTGAAAATGTGAAAATCATATAAATAGATTTGTTTTGAAAATTACTTTCATAAGAATATACATATATAACTTTTCAATAAAGATTTTTACAGAAAAGAGAAGTTAAAGTTATGCTTTGGTGACCGTGTCGCTGTCCTAAACGACTTCTAATATGGAACTGGAGGGAGTACACCTATACACACACCACCCCGGCACCCCTCTGGGGAAATTTCCCCGGTGCGACACCGGGTCCGCCCCCGACGGGAGGCCTGGCCACTGCCAGCGCCCTCCACTGGGCTAAGAGCCCGTTCGCGACATGTCTAATAAGGTCCTGGACATGGTAAGGCCATGAATGCACACATCTACCTTAACAAACGCCCCCACCATGCGGCAAAAGTTAATTAGTAGTATAAACTTTTCCTTTTATGCTGTTATGTGCAGTGAGTGTCTGAGATAAGATTGGGACCAAATACAGTAGTGCGTAAAATGTTTGAGATGTTTTTCTACGGCATAGTATGTGGTGTCGACGCAAGCTTTTTGCGACTATATGTGCTGTTACTATCTAGTCACAACTATAATGGTGTTTGAATTTGATGCCGAATGTGTCATCAACATGCTGCAGTGACTGTCATGATCCACCTTCAGTTGAGCAATCCGATCACTATCAGGTGAAACGGATGTTTCTTCTGTGGATTCACTCGAAACGATGGTTGTTTCTGTTTCAGTGTGACATGCATGTAGACAACTAATTAGGCATGCTCAATCTCTGTGCATGTAGACAAAGAATAGGATGACCATATGAGGGGAGACCCACACCCACAGAGGAAATGCTTAATCCTGTACTGTCTGGGACATGTAATCCTACCTACTTGAAGATTATGGTGTTCATCTTGATTGATGACAATTGACAAGCATGTCAAGTGCTCTGTCCAATAGCATTCTTCCGCCCTTTAATTCCGATCCCCATATGCTGTTGTGTTGGTGACAAGCGACACGCGCAAGGTCATTGGCCGCGCGCCTACCAGTTCATGCATGTACACTACTCTACGCGCTAGCCGTTTTAATTTCTTTCACGCTCAAGCGTCGTCAGTCAGTGTGAGTTGCAGCGAGCAGACAAAGGACGTGCCTGCGTGCACGAGATCGACATCGATGTATGTGGCAGCAGCCAGAAGGTACCTGGAGCAGGTGCTTGGCGAGGTCAATGGCGATGATGCCGGCGCTGCAGCCCATGCCGCTGAGGTTGTGGGTGACGACGTCGTGGCGCAGGCCGTAGTGGTTGACGACGAGCGAGGTGAAGGACGGCGTGGGGCTGAAGCAGCTGGAGTTGACGATGACGACGCCGATGTCCTCGGCGCGCGCGCCGGTCCTGGCCAGCAGGTCGTCGACGAGGCCGAAGACGACGGCCTCGGACTCCTCCCTGGCGGTGCGGAGGCATATGTCGACGGGGAAGGCGAGAATCGACGCCGGGAAGTGCGTGGCCTCCCCGACCCCGGCGCGCTCCAGCATCCGGGCCTGGAACGCGATGCTCTCGTCGGTGAACCGCCCCGCCCGAGCGAAGTGGCGGATGGACTGGGCGCGGGTGGCCTCGTGCGCGCGCCCGGGCTTGTAGCCCGCGAGGTCGACGAGGTACACGGGCCGGGGCCGCGACGCGGCGTACGCGCAAGCCGCCGCGGCGACCCCCGCGCACGCGGCGGCGGCGAGGGCAGCGTTGGCGCGCGCGGCGTCGAGGACGGCCCGGGGAGCCCCCGCGAGCGACGGCGGCGCGAGCTGCGCCGCGGCGACGAGGAGAGTGACGGCGAGGAGGTGCGGCAGGCGGGCGACGAGGCGGTGGTACAGCTGCCGGGCGTGGTTCAGCGTCGCCTGCCGCACCGTCCGGAACAGCTCCGACCTGGACAGGGCGGTGGGCCGACGATGCTGCGGCTGGTGACCAGCCATCATGCAAGTGCTAGCGGTTAAGAGCCGTTGGGGTTCTCGAGATCGGCCGGTCACTGCTAGTGCTACGGCTGAGCTACCAGTGCACAGCAACTGGAGTAGTGAGGAGAAGCTTGCGAGTGATCGAGCAAGCAATGCAAGGGGTGTGTGGGTGTGGGAGAAGCCCGCGGTGCAGCACGAAGGATTTATACGCGCGGCCGGGAAGGAGAGGGGATGGAGGACGTGGGGGTCCGCCGGTCCGGGGCGGAGGAGGGCGAGTAAATGGCGCGAAGCTAGCTACTGTTGCGGCGGTAGCGGTTAATGGGCGCCCCCATGGCATTGTCCCTCCCTGACCTTTCATTTCACCCAAGCAGGAGGAGGAAGGAGAAAGCCGTGGGCGCCGCCGGGCCGGACCTCAGCTCTGGGTCGTGCAGTGTACGTGCAGCCGCGTTCAGCACCGGTGTCTGTTTTAGTCATCAATGCGGTGGGAATGAATAGTAAATCAATAAGCGTTTAGAGTTGTTTTAGTTGAAGTAATGTGGTGGGAATGAATAACAGGTGAATATTAAAAGTTTGGATTGAGGTGTATAGTTGTAAAAAGTACGAGATGTGATGAGAGAATAGGACATTGTGGCATGTGCACAGAGAGAGGATGTAATGGGCCCTAGACTGTTTAGTTTGAAAAAGAAGTGGTGAAGATACTCTCTTCGGTTTGGTAAATTGTCGGGGACAGCCACAGGAGTCTCCTAATAACGAGGGAAATCACCCCTTTCTCGAAAAATAACAAAAGCAAACAACCAAAAACTCACGAACCGCAAGTCACACCACGCACGGCAGCGGCCCAGGGCAGGGAATGGCCCACGGCCCAAAAAGCTCCAGCGGCCCATCAAAATAGCCGACCCCCGGCACCCCTCGAGCGAACCTCCGCCTCGCTCGAGGGCCGGGCGCCGTACCGCGAAACCTCCGCCTCGCTCGAGGGCTTGACACCCCCTCGGGCGAGTTTCCGCCTCGCTCGAGGGCTTGACGCCCCTCAAGCGAGTTTCCGCCTCGCTCGAGGCCGCCTCCGAACCGCGACACCATACCTGCTCCCACGACCGGAGCATTAAATGCTCCGGCACGTCGCGGGCGCTCGGGTCAAAGGCGAATCCCCGCCATGCCGGCCCTCTGACACCGCCTGGGAATCAGATCCCGGCGCTGCTCGACCAACCCGCACTGTGCAGCCATCCCCGGCGCTGTGCGGGTGCTGTGCGGGAAGGCCGGTGTCATTCCGTGACACTGTGCCGCCTACTCCCGTACCTCCTCCACGTCGCGCCCCTCGAAAGAGGACGACGGCACCCTCGAAAGGGGTACGGCCACCAATTCCCCGCCCGCCTGGGACGACGCCGTGACGCAAGGCCGGCGGGGCGCGTCACCTCCATCACCTCCGGCCCTGAGCGGCCATCCCCGCCACTGTGCCGCCATCCCGGGCACTGCTGGGCCATCCCCCGCACTGTGGGGATCCAGGTTGACAGGACATCGCCACGCCCGCCGCTATGCAGCCTCCGGTCTTCCGTCAGCCAGGCCCTCGAGCCGGTGTACGGACGGCGAACAAACGAAGAGCTCCAGCGCTACTACCCTCGAAGTCGCTCCTGGACGGACACAGGAATCACCACGACGCCTGCCAGGAACAAGATTCGCCAGGACGGCCATCGAATCGCCGGCACTGTGCGTCATGCCGCCACAACGTGCCTGAAGCTATGCGGTATGACTGTAAACCGCCTCCCCTTGGTCTATAAAAGGAGGAGGCGGTCCCCTGGCCGCGGGGGACGAGATCATCACTTCACACCCACACTCACCCGCATACTCGTTCCCTTTGATATTGGCACTTTGCCTCAATCACTTAGCAGGGACGTGGAGGCTTCTCCTCCTCTCCCGCCTTGCTTGTAGCCCCCCTCTACAGGCACCACTGGTGCGGATCAATACAGCGCGCATGCGCAAATCTGCTGGACGTACGACCCCGCGGTCGGAACCAGGATAAACCCGTGTCCCTGTGTTGTCATTTGCACCAACCATCGAGAAGCTGATCACAGCGTAACTTACTAGTTAGTGTCGGGACTAATCCTAACACCGACAGTTGGCGCGCCAGGTAGGGGAACTCGCGCTGTGATCAACCCCTCACCAGCAGTCTCGATGGTGATTCGCACCGAGATGACGTCCCAGAGGTACGCCATGGGCAGCTCGGACCCTTTCCCTGCCGGATTCGAAATCCGGTTTGGGAGCCTGAACTTTCAGGCCACAGGGAACGGCTACCTCATGCGCCTTACCAATCGGGATGAACTCCACCCGTGGCGGTCCACCGGGCCGGGCCCGATCCCCGCCACGTCGACGACCGACATCCCAGCGCCGGGACTCACGACGGCAGCTGCCTCGACGTCTCGGCGCCGCAAACGCCCGGGTCAGCGCTCGCGTCAGGCGCACGCGGAGCGACGCCGGGCAGCACGTGACGCGGCCCGGAACGACGTGCCACCACCGAGCGACGTGACGGCGCACCCTGCAGGGGAGCACGCGGCCGCGGGGCCGCAGTTCCCCTACGGGATGCGCAACTCTGCTACGGCGTACGCCTCATCCGTCAGCACCGACATGGCCGCATCGCCACCACCTGCTGTCAGCCCGGAACCTCATCGCCACCACCAATGACGAGTCGTACCATGGCTCGCCCAGCGAGCTGCCGCCCTCGACCTCGCATGGCTACGCGGAGTGGGATTTCTCCGGCGTACCGGACCCTGTGGTATTCCGACGGTTCCTTGACGCCGCGGACTACTGGTTCGGTTACTCCGACGACTCCAGTGAAGGGAGCTACGATCCCTCGCGCGAGTGCTTCGTTGTCACCGCCAACGAGCATACTGATGGTGCGAACGGAGCAGGCGACGGGGACGCGGCCCAACATCCAGAGCCGAACCCGCCACCGGCCCCACCAGCGGGCAATGCGGATATTAATGCGCAGCTGGCCCAGGCGCGCGAGCTCGAGGCAAAGCTCGCGGAAGAGTACCGGCAGGTGCGGCTCCTGCGTGCTACCATCGCAGCGGAAGCCTCGGCACGCGGCGAACGCGCCCGAGAAGCCGGGAGGCAGGCTCATGAGCGCATCAACGCCGACTTCAATGTGGACGACCCGCACACGCCGCTTCGGGCCAGCCAAAAACTCATCGCAGCAGCGACACTACTTCGGGCCATGCCCGAGCCATCGACGCCCGCAAGTTCTCCAAATGAATCGAGGCACGCCCAATCACCAACCTCAGAGCGGAGCAGGCCGTAACATTCTTCACCGACATCATCCACAGGTTTGGAGTGCCGAACTCCATCATCACCGACAACAGCTCCCAATTCACCGGTAGGAAATTCCTGGAGTTTTGCGACAACCACCACATCCGCGTGGACTGGGCGGCTATCGCACACCCACAGACTAACGGCCAAGTGAAACGTGCCAATGGCATGATTTTACAAGGCCTCAAGCCCAGGATCTTCGACAGACTGAACAAGTCCAGCCGGAAATGGCTTCAGGAGCTCCCGACGGTCATTTGGAGCCTCAGGACCACTCCGAGCAGAGCCACGGGATTCACGCCGTTTTTCCTAGTCTATGGTGCAGAGGCCGTTCTCCCCACGGACTTGGAATACGGATCGCCCAAGATTAAGGGCTACGATGAAGGTTCGAACCAGCGCGCTCGCGAAGACTCGCTGGATCAAATAGACGAAGCCCGTGACGTGGCCATGATGCAATCGGCAAGATACCAGCAAGCGCTAAGGCGGTATCAAGCTCAGAAAATCCGGCGCCGAGACCTCAACGAGGGCGACCTAGTGTTAAGGCTGCGCTAGGACAACCGAGGCCGCCACAAGCTGTCACCACCATGGGAGGGGCTCTACGTCGTCGTCGAGGTACTCAAGCCCGGCACGTACAAGCTGGCGAACGAGCAAGGTGAAGTCTTCAACAACGCTTGGAACATCCAACAGCTACGTCGTTTCTACCCTTAGAAAGGATTTCCAAGTCTTTTTGCACATATCCGACGCCCCAGTCAGCTGTACAAAGGTAAAGTTTTCTTTTCGATAAAGTCAAGAGCGACTCGGCTTTCTCCCCGAAAACCAAGTCCCCCTCGGGGGCTACTGCGGGGGGCACCCCCCCTAAACGGTCCCATTTTTTCGCAAAAAATCTTTACTTCAAAAGCGCCAAGTACGTCTCGACCCGGGAGTTTGAGCGAAATGATGCAGGACGCGAATGGCCAAAGGGCGAAGACGGGTGAGTCGGGGATAGCCTACGCCTCGCGGCAGGATACGGCCCTTCCCCCTCACCACTTTGCCTGAGCGCTACTCGTGAAAACGACCGATTCCAGCTGAGATTCGCCCAAACAACAGGGAGAGACGGAACGGCGCAATCACAAAAAACGAAATAGCACTTATCTTACAAGTACTTCAAATAAACTATATTTCATTACATAAAGCCACGAGGCTCGATTCCTAACTACAATCTAAGGGCCTGAGTGCCCAGCTACTTTCAGGGCTCGAGGGGCCCGGCGGGGGGAGCGTCCGGGAAGAGGATCTCCGCGAAGTCGTCGGCGAGGATGTCGGCGGCAGGAGCGGCAAGCACGTCCAGGCGGTTCCCCTCGGCCTCCGCACCATCGTCGTCGAGGTCGTCAGCGACAATGTAGCCCGTGGCCAACGCCGCAAGGTTAACCCGGTAATGCGATTGCACCACGCCAAGGGTCTTTTGGATCCCCAGGCGGAGCGCACCTCACATACGCCGGGCGACGTGGCCGCCCAAGGCCCAGAGGCGACTCGCCACAGTGCACCCGGCTTGCCCGTCGCCCTCGTCGACGCTCTGGCACGCCTCGAGGGCTGCCTCCTGCAGAACCCCCAGCTCCTGCTAGGAGGAATTGTAGGCCGCCTGGAGCACCTCCGCCTGCGTCGTTGACGTCCCGAGAGCAGCCCGCAAGCCTGAAAAAACGAAAGACGAATAAGTTGAGAGCGGATCTCGATGAACCCAAGCAACGAACGAAGAACCTAAGAGAGGCGACTTACCCTCGACCTGCTTCTTCTCTGTCTCGAGGGCCGCGCGCGCGTTCTCGGCCGCCTGCTGCAGCTCGAGGATAGCGGCGTCCTTCTCCTCGCCAGCCTGCCGCAGCTCCTCGAACGACACGGCTTCCTGGACCAACTCCTCGGTGAGCCGCGCGACCTCCGAATCCCGGAGTTGGAGCGTTGCTCGAACTAGACCTGAGCATTTTTCGGGCCGGGACGGGTTCGGGCCGGGCCGAAAAAAATTTCTGTTATTTCGGGCCGAAAAAATCCTGCCCATGACCATCCCACTGGACGCGTCGGGCCTTAATTTTCAGGCCGGGCTCGGGCCGGGCCCGGGCTTGGGCGGGCTGCCTGCGCATTTTATAGTGTAAAACAACTAAAAACAGCATTTCGGGCCGGGCTCGGGCCAAAAAAAAATTTCGCGGGCTTCAAGATCTCTGCCCACGCCCGTCCAGTAAGGTTCGTGGGCGGGCCTGGCGCGGGCCGGGCCCGGGCCGGGCCAGCGGTGCATTAACCTAAGTGTTTTGGAAATTTATGCAACTATCTATGGATGTTTGTGCATTTACGTTCAGGAGTTGAAATGAAACCCTAGATGCATGATCCCTATGTACCTATGTCTTTACTAGCATGTTAGGTTGATAGCTGCTATGCTATAGGACCGTTACAAGTCGAGTGATACTTGTCACTCGCGAGGATAGGTTCTTATGTTGGAATCATAAGATGGATTGCTCATGTGGTAAGAGCATGGGATGTGGGCTCCGGTCCAATGGCTTTCGTGGGTTAAGTGTTTGAACGTACTAAACACTTGTCGGAAATGGGTACGGTAAGCCTAGTACCTAAATGAGGCGGTGCGGGAACTTTGCGCTACTAATCTTAGGGTTGCGGCCCCGGGCTCGCCACCCGAGTACATGTGTGAGGCTGGGTGACCTTGGTGGCGTAGCCCAGTAAGCCTTGTACTTAAGACTGTAACATCTGATCCCAATCCGAAGAGTTTTGGGAACCGCCTGGTGGTTGTCCTCGCGGGGGCACCCTACCGTGTGTTTAGGTCTACCTTGCAAGATTTAAATCAATCGATTGTCGGCCTCTCACCGTTATCTGAGACTACTTATCCTGCTGGCCATGAGATCCCTAATGATGGAAGTTGATGAATATTTATGCTTGATTAATTGTTTGCACAACTTATGCTTGTATTAGCTTGCTAACTTAGAAAAGAGTAATCAACTGGAATTTGCGCTAAAACTTGAAAGTAAGGACATACTCTTTGTTGCTTTTCAGCAAAAGAAACCCCAGTGGCCAAAAAGCCTTTCATGTCTAGAGTTATGTGATGTAGTTATCACCCGACGGGTAAGTCTTGCTGAGTATTAGTATACTCAGCCTTGTTATAATCTGTTGCTCCAGGTAATGCCTTTGCTGATGTGTGGACTGGAGAGATCTCGCCTGGCTGGGAGCTGGAGTGGGTGGAAGACGATGAGTGAAGGCATCATGGCAGGCCTCCTGTGATGTTCCTCGCGCCGTTTAGTTTAATTCTGCTGTTTTCAAAACTCTGAACTTCGTTATCATGTCAAAAACTCCGGTTTGTAATAATTAAACCCTTCGGGGTAGTTTCGGATGTTAATTATGTGTGGTTCTCTAGACTCGCCTTCGCGTGAGTTTTAATGCATATATGTCGATCCTTGTTGCTATATAAAGTGATTTCACCGGGCGTTAACCCGGCAACTAACGACAGGATGATACTTTATTATTGCTTAATGACCAAAGTGGATTGGTTTAGGCGATAGTACGGTATTTTCCTGGGCGGGTTGTCACAGCTGGCATCAGAGCAATTATATGCACCAGAGATTAATTAACAACTTTAATCACTGGTTTTTGAATAAAATTTGCCAAGATTGTTTGGATTTGCGAAATGCGTTGGTCCGTTAAGGACAAATTAGACCGAGAGGCCCTAGAGGGAATTTTGGGTTCTTTCAGGTGGCTTATTAATCTATGGTTTATTTTGCTAACTCCCAGCACATTTTATTTCTTGTCAGAACTTACTTTCTGTACAACCATACTAGTTCATCACGTTTTGCTATTCATGGTGGTACCACAGGAAAGTCCTGTGAGGGATGGATGGGACCTATTCAAATGGGAAACCACGTCGCGTCTGCGTCTCATCACGTTTTGCTATACGTGGTGGTACCGCATGGAAGTCATGTGAGGGATGGATGGGACCTAATCCAAAGGGAACCCACCGTCCCGTCTGTGTCTCGCCACGTTTTGCCATACGTGGACGTTCCACATTGTGAATATGCGAGGCAAGGATCCGCTTCATTCTAAAAGGAGCGTATCCGAGGTTGGACGCTGTCCATGCAGCGGCTTGACGCATGGATACCGTTTCTATAAGTGAACGGTACTGTATGTGGATGCTTCCATGACGTGCTGGCACGGAAGGTTCTTTTCTGCAGGTACATAACAACGCTTCGTTAGTCGCTAAGTGAGTACCGAATAGTTCTCGACTAGTTATTATAAGGAGAGACGATTAAAAGCCTTGCCACCGGCACTGACTTCGATTTTTGGCTTAATTGCCATGTGAGGACGAGTAGGACGTCTTGCATCATGTTAAAAATCGAAAACAACTTAAAAATGTACCCAAGATCTGAGTTGTATGCTTTCTAAGGGAATATCTTGCTAGTGTGTGGTTTTTGTGTTCTAGCTCTACCTCTCATGTATAGGTGTTGTGCTGTCCAAATGTTTTTGTATGGCTGTTAGTTTAAATTTTTGCACCATGATCTAGGAGTAATTAGACTAGTTGATCTATACCAAGGTTGCTCCATATCTAATCTAGTTTTTGCTCGCAAAAATTCATGGTCATAGCTTCTGTAAATCTTGAGTTGTACCCTTTTTAGTGAACCTAGGTCCTGCTGTTTTTCAGAGAACAGAGCCTTGAACTTTGCATCTTTCGACCTTGTTCCTAATTGATCTAGCTCCACCTCTGAATACCAAAAGTGTGCCTCATAACCTTTTTGAGTTGCTGGTAAAATTTGAGAATTTTTGGAGCTCTGGTTTTTAAGTTATGAATTTTTATTCACAACTGCCAGAACTTTATGTCAATACGTATGTATGCTCGCTTCGAGTCCAGCATACGGTTGTACCTTTGTACACATGACTACCCCAGTCTGTCCAGCATGAGAGAAGAACTTTTTCTATTCTGCCATGGCAATTGGGTGATGTCTTGATCTTAGAGTCAATCTTCAGGTATCATCTCCGTCTGTTAACCGATTATCTCCATCGACATGTATCCCTTCCAACCCCCCTTGAATTTATACATGTTGGAGCACTGAGCTATTCTTGAATTGATATCCTTGTCCTGATTACTTCGATCTTTCAATCATGAGCTTATTCCTCATGGTCTTGCTCACAACATTTTGAAAAAAACAATGTCAAGCTTTTTGAGCATGCATTTGCATAGCACGTGCATTTGGGAACCTTGGGTGAACTAACGTGCATACGCATGGAATGTTTCAATATCTCCTACTCTATCCTTCTATGATTGGTGATGTTATTGTTCCATAACCAAAGGTGCCGCGACGGAGCCTAGGGCATCATGTGCGCTGCAGCCACATGATTTCCACTAGGAGCGCGCTAGGTATCTTGGTCATGAGAACGCGACTCGCCACACCTACTCCTTCTCAACCTATGATTGTCATCTCAATCACTAACTCATTTTGTGGGTAACCGAGTCGTGCTAACATGCATCAGGAGCACCATACCACATGAGCATGTGCATCGCACCAATTTTTTTTTAAAAAACCACTGCACTGTAAGGTAACGAGTCGGTACTACCCAAATTCAGAGTTTAAATAACATGTGAGCAAGATTGTTCTGAAATTCCCATACTAAATTGTCTTTCATACATTCCTACCTATTATTCGTAAGCCATTCCTTGCGAATGCCCTCTACGAATTCACATTCCTAGACTGTTCTTATGAAACACTCAATCGAGTATGGGGAACTTTTGACCCATAAATCACATCTGTGCTGCTTCCAAAAGAAAATTACGGAAATCTTTTGCTAGCCTTCCTTTTTTTCATAAAAGTCTGTTTTGATGATCACTTTTCGACTTGGTCTCTTTCCACCAATCTCGATATTCTCTTAGCATCAACTCCATTCAACCGGCTAAGTTAAAAAAATAGAAGTAAAGTTTTCTTGAGCAATCAAAGTTCTCTAAAGGTCGAGGCATGATAGTCCTCCATCGCTTATCCGTCCATGATCCGTAATCATACCCTCCACATTCTGGGAGGCGAGAAGCAAGCCAACAAGGCATCGAAAAATCTTTTGCTAAATTCTCCTAGTTGCAATCCCGAGCCTAGAAGGCGGATACCCTAAGCTTCTCGTTATTTCCACCATCGCGGTCAGCCCTCAGACCGTGGACCGTCTCCATTTCAGTGCCACGACTGTACGACGCCATGACATCGCTCTGCCATCCATGACTCAGTTCTTGGAGGTGTTCGAGTCGCTTCGCTGGACGCTGGTAGGGATGTATCCCTGCATCGCAAGCGGAATCTGTTTGCTCTTAGTTTTTCAGGTACACATTCATCGTCCGCTTCCTCATGAACGGCGTGGAGGCAGCGGGGGATGCACCCTGTATCTTTTGTCCGATCTAATTCTCGATGTCGAGAAGTGTAACCGGATATATCTTTCTCCCTTGTAACCCCTGGCATGTTGAAGGGGATCGCTCTAATCTTGTTGTCGAATCTCGGGACGAGATTCCTTTTAAGGGGGGTAGGCTGTGACGCCCCAGGTTTTTAATTAGCGTCATTAATGCTAATGATCTAATCAACCGAGTCAAACCTGTTGACATTGGTCAAACCTTGGTCAACCTGGGTCATCACCTCGAAAACCTCGCCAACAATCACTAATGATCCACTTAATCAAGTCAACACCCACCCTTGGTCAAAGAGTTGGTCAAAAACCCCGGTCAAACCCCTATGTCTTTGCACTTCTTCCAGAACTTTTACCACGTTCTCCAAATTTTACCTAAACACTTCAAAATCTCCCAATATAAAAGTCGTCCAGTTTTTCGAGGGACACAACTTTGCTTTTGGGTGGCATTTCAAATTTTGAGGGTAAAAGGGTGAAAAACTTGGTCAACTGCAGGAACCACCTTTCACCGGCGCCATGAGGAACCAGCAACTTTACCTGCAAGTTTCGCTCAAACCATTGAGAAAAACATAGGACGACCTTTGTAAAAGTTGTAGAGGGACCCTTGATCTACAACTTTGCTATTTGCACTTCAATGCAGTTCAGTTCAAAATTTTTGAGTTTTTCGCGGTCAAACGCGGGTAAATGGAACTAAAACAAGGGCGTGTCGCGCCGCGCCGCGACGTCGCACGCCGGCGCACGCCCGCGCGTTCGGCCACGCGGCCGCCCCTGCCCTCGGCGTCCGGGCCCCCACCGACCCGCGCGCCCCGAGGTCCCGCGTTCCCCGAGGCAACGCGCACCCGAGCGACTTGAAGCCCGCGCCCGCGCGTGTCGTCCGCTCGCACGCACCGCGCCGGACCCCGTGCCCGCCGCTGCCGCTGGCAGTGCCTGCCGTGCGGCGTTGGCCGGGTCCCCCCTCGCCCTCCTTCCTTTGCGTCGAGGCGAAGGCTTCCACCCGCGCGCCTCCTATAAGAACCCCAGGTCGGCCCCGCGCGTGTGCCCCCCCGTCCTCTTCCCTGAGCGAGCCGCCGCCCGCCAGTAGAGCCGCCGGCGCCGAGCTCGCGCCTCCGCACCTCACTGCCGCCGCCTAAGCCTGCCTAACCCCTCTCCGTGCCCCGCCGCAGCTTCCCGGGCCTAGCATTGGCCTAGCCCCGTCGGTATCCTCGCCGGGGACGCGCCGCAGTGGACGCCGCCGCCCTGCACCGCCGCGCATGCTCGCCGGCCACACCTCTGCCCCAAGCCAGCCCGGAAATCGAGCCCAGGGACCCCGCAGGTCGCCCTCCGCCCGCGCCCGGCCGGTCCCGGCCGCCGGCTCGCCGGAATTTGGCCGGACCGCCGCCGGCCGGTGCCCGGGGACCCAATTGCAGGGGTAAGAATACTTCCAGGGACTTTTCTATGAACCAGGGGCCTATGTGTGAATCTTTGAAAACCTCCAGGGACCTGCCGGTAAAATTAATCTTAAATGGTATAAGTTGTTTTGCTGATTATTGTAAAATCCGTAGAAAATTGTACAAAATTGACTCCTTGTGAAAAACACTACAACTTTTTTAAAGCATGTCCATAGTTTTTCCTGCTAGTTTTTGCATGAAAAATGCAAAACTGAAAACCCTAGATCTGTCATATATCAAAATATACATCTGATCTGTGGATAATTTTTGGATAAATTGTGTCCTATTCCATTCCTAGATTCTGTGCAAAAAATTGCACAAAGTTACTGTATAAATCTTTTATTATGAATTGTTTTGTATTTATGCTGAATCTGTCTAAATGATTTTTGTAGCTAAAAATAATTAGATTTTTGTGCTCAACTTCTGTATTTGACCTTGTTATGCCTAAATGCACCTCTAGTGAATTGATCACAATTTTATATCTGTCATAAATATTTAATCTTGTTTTATGCCTAATTTTCTGTGTAATTGCATAGCTCAAGATCCTTAGTAGCTCTAGGTGTATGTGTTGCATGCCTAGCTTAGTTTTGGACCAGAGGCCATGTGTGAGAAAGTTGGGGCCCATTTGATGCTTATTTATTTTGTTATGCATTTATCTTGCTTTAATAGCTAGCTTTTGTTATTTTCGGTATATTTGATTTCCTAGCTAGCCTAAGTGTGCATGTGTGTGCAGTGGCCTTGTTTTGATTTGTAGTGCTTCACAACGCACCCCACTGAAATTTATTAATTTATTTTATGAATAAAAGCAATAGAGGCAATTAAAGTTTATTATTGAAGTAAATGAGAAAATCACCACATCCACACCTATTGGCTTTATACAGGTGATGTAAACCTTGTTAAAAAGTTAAGTGTCACCAACCCTTGCTGTTTTGTGAGTTTAAGTTAAATTAATTGCATAGATGTGTACACAATCACTATTAAAAAGATTAAAAGAATAATAAGCTTTTTTATATATAATAACCTTAATGAAAAAGAATTAGTAATTAAATGTTTATCTAGGTGAATATGGCCAACAAGAGTTGGATAAAATGATTCCTCACTCCACCTGAACCCTGCATTGCATTTCGTGTAGAACTCCCTGACGGTAACTACGCTCTCGTGCCGGAAGCCGAGGAAGGAGGAGCTGACGCGGAACTGCAGTGCGTGGAAGTGAGCGAGGACACCGAGGACCCTCAGGCTAACTTTGCTAACGAAGGCAAGCCCCGGTGCATTAACCTAAGTGTTTTGGAAATTTATGCAACTATCTATGGATGTTTGTGCATTTACGTTCAGGAGTTGAAATGAAACCCTAGATGCATGATTCCTATGTACCTATGTCTTTACTAGCATGTTAGGTCGATAGCTGCTATGCTATAGGACCGTTACAAGTCGAGTGATACTTGTCACTCGTGAGAATAGGTTCTTATGTTGGAATCATAAGATGGATTGCTCATGTGGTAAGAGCATGGGATGTGGGCTCCGGTCCAATGGCTTTCGTGGGTTAAGTGTTTGAACGTACTAAACACTTGTCGGAAATGGGTACGGTAAGCCTAGTACCTAAATGAGGCGGTGCGGGAACTTTGCGCTACTAATTTTAGGGTTGCGGCCCCGGGCTCGCCACCCGAGTACATGTGTGAGGCTGGGTGACCTTGGTGGCGTAGCCCAGTAAGCCTTGTACTTAAGACTGTAACATCTGATCCCAATCCGAAGAGTTTTGGGAACCGCCTGGTGGTTGTCCTCGCGGGGGCACCCTACCGTGTGTTTAGGTCTACCTTGCAAGATTTAAATCAATTGATTGTCGGCCTCTCACCGTTATCTGAGACTACTTATCCTGCTGGCCATGAGATCCCTAATGATGGAAGTTGATGAATATTTATGCTTGATTAATTGTTTGCACAACTTATGCTTGTATTAGCTTGCTAACTTAGAAAAGAGTAATCAACTGGAATTTGCGCTAAAACTTGAAAGTAAGGACATACTCTTTGTTGCTTTTCAGCAAAAGAAACCCCAGTGGCCAAAAAGCCTTTCATGTCTAGAGTTCTGTGATGTAGTTATCACCCGACGGGTAAGTCTTGCTGAGTATTAGTATACTCAGCCTTGCTATAATCTGTTGCTCCAAGTAATGCCTTTGCTGATGTGTGGACTGGAGAGATCCCGCCTGGCTGGGAGCTGGAGTGGGTGGAAGACGATGAGTGAAGGCATCATGGCAGGCCTCCTGTGATGTTCCTCACGCCGTTTAGTTTAATTCCGCTGTTTTCAAAACTCTGAACTTCGTTATCATGTCAAAAACTCCGGTTTGTAATAATTAAACCCTTCGGGGTAGTTTCGGATGTTAATTATGTGTGGTTCTCTGGACTCGCCTTCGCGTGAGTTTTAATGCATATATGTCGATCCTTGTTGCTATATAAAGTGATTTCACCGGGCGTTAACCCGGCAACTAACGACAGGATGATACTTTATTATTGCTTAATGACCAAAGTGGATTGGTTTAGGCGATAGTACGGTATTTTCCTGGCCGGGTTGTCACAACTACCCTCGAAGTCGCTCCTGGACGGACACAGGAATCACCACGACGCCTGCCAGGAGCAAGATTCGCCAGGACGGCCATCGAATCGCCGGCACTATGCGCCATGCCGCCACAACGTGCCTGAAGCTATCGGTATGACTGTAAACCACCTCCCCTTGGTCTATAAAAGGAGGAGGCGGTCCCCTGGCCGCGGGGGACGAGATCATCACTTCACACCCACACTCACCCGCATACTCGTTCCCTTTGATATTGGCACTTTGCCTCAATCACTTAGCAGGGACGTGGAGGCTTCTCCTCATCTCCCGCCTTGCTTGTTGCCCCCCTCTACAGGCACCACTGGTGCGGATCAATACAGCGCGCACGCGCAAATCTGCTGGACGTACGACCCCGCGGTCGGAACCAGGATAAACCCGTGTCCCTGTGTTGTCATTTGCACCAACCATCGAGAAGCTGATCACAGCGTAACTTACTAGTTAGTGTCGGGACTAATCCTAACACCGACATAAATGAAGTCGTTTTGGATAAGATTTGAGTCATACATTGAGAGTGTAAATCATGAATAACTTTTAAGTCATTGAGTTTGGAAATGTCTTGCAAAATAGTTTCATAAAAATATGCATATGTTGGTTTTTAATAAATATTTTTATAAAAATAAAAAGTCGGAGTTATACTTTGGAGAGCGTGTCGCTGTCCTAAACGACTTTGATCACTTCGTTTATCAAATCGGGTGGAGTATGATGAAATGAATAGTAGATTGGAATGAAAATTTGGTGAAAAACAGCCCCATAATTATACGCGCTCGTGGCGGTTGATTGTTGCTGCATATGGGCTGCTAGACGCCTAGACCTGGCCGGTTGACCCTGAAGGACGGCGCGGGTTGGTCCGCCGGCCGTTTATACGACGGCCTTGGAGATGAATTTACTACTAGTAGCATTCTAGCTAGCCCGGCCGAGTAGCGCACCGCGCGTGCTGCTGGTACCATAGGCGGAGCTAAGTGTGGACCAAAGAGGGCCATGCCCCCCCTTGCTTTATACAAAATTTTCATTAAGACGTAGTTGCAGTCCATTAGCACAAACAAACTACATGCAAATAAAGCATTTTAACACTACAAGTAACCTGCACATCATTTAACTCGGTTTGTGCTCTTCTTCTCAAACCGAAGCAATGAAGTACATGACTATTTCACTTTGCCTGACCCTTCCTTGACAGCTAAAACCACCAGTTGTGCAGTGCGATTAAGCTAGCTGCTTATGCAAAGAGTGCCAATCTGAATATCATATAGTATGTTGACAACCGAGATGTCTACTAACTTTGATTTTCATTTGGATACAGAACTGGAGATGCTTAGGGATGAAAATCATAATTTAATAATCATTTGCTTTGCATTGTACATAGCTAACAGTGTAATTACTACAGAAAATTGAGTAATTTGCCCCCCTCTTTGGTTCGTTTCTAGCTCCGCCACTGGCTGGTACGTTGCACATATGTTGCACGTCTTTTTTTTCTTCTGTACGTGTTTCTGAATTCTCGTTTTGAAATTTGAAATCTAAGTACTCTTGTAATGATTTAGAGTCTAAGTACTCTCATAACTTTTGGTCGTATGCATCCATTCTTGATATAGATGTTGGCACCGTTCAGCTAGGGTAGCAACCTACAAACCTCTACGTACTACTCATGTGGGTTCTTTTATTATGCGCTACGGCCTACGGCTTGCATGCTCATGTGGGTTCTTTTATTCCAGGACCTTGCTCGTCATATACTATATATGGATTCGATCATGTATAGCACGAATTGAAGTATATATGGTATTCAACTTCAGCAACAAATGTTTGTATATATTGCCTACTCTCTCCGTTTTTAAATATATGATGTTTAAGACAAATTAGTTAGTTCAAAAATGAACAGATGTAATATACCATATATCATAATCAATTTTGGCGGTAAACGTCCTCCAACTGTACAAATTAAGTGAAACCACGGGGCCGGCCCTAGCTAGCTCCACATATATAGAAACAAACGTCTATTTTTCTTCTGTACGTGTTTCTAGATTCTCGATTTGAAATTTGAAGTCTAAGTACTCTTGCAATGATTTAGAGTCTATAAGTGCTCTCGTAACTTTTGCTCGTATATATGCATCCATTCGTGGATATAGAGACTAGATTTAGATCCATTATTAATTAACAAGGAAAAAAAATGAAGTGTCTGCGGACAGCTCAGAAATTCCGTACGTTCTGGTTCACATACTATACCCTACAGCTCACAAACATTGTACACGACACGCCAACCACTGCACTGCACACTGAGCTTCAGATGTAACAAGCTGGAGGATTAGGCTAGGACCGGGGGCCTCCAAAACCGAGAGACCACCACCACGACTCCACGCCAGCGAAGGTTTTTTCGTGTCGACGAGACAATGAGGCTATATATGCAACTTGAGCCTCAGGCAACAGGCATGTTGTGCGCCTGTACGTTCAATAAAATCCTAGCATATTGCGTGATTCCAAATCTCACGCGCATGTGTAATGTGTTTTCCCCCCACCCCGCTCACGATTTAAATCACTCTGCGAGCTTGACATGTCACGTTTCGCACGCGATCGAGCACCATGTTCACTGGAGGAGGCTGCTCGTGTACGTGCGATCCGCCGCCATTTCTCCTTGAATTCCTGCGTGCGTGCGTGGTGTATGGTGGTGTATGCAATCTCAGCGAAGCGTCCATCTTCCAGAGTCCAGATCGATCGACATCACCAACAAGTCGGGACTGTGTCGCCCGGCCGGTGGAGGAGAAGGACCCTCTCTTCAAACGCATGCAGCTAGCCATCGGCGAGGCTCTGGAGTATACTGTGCACAGGCAATGCAAGATCTATCTCCGCGCGTAATCTATTGCCATCTGTAGATGAGCATGATGGGAGTTGAACCTGGAGTACGTTGACGATCCACTGCAGCATATCACTTTCAGAACCCATGCTGCGAGCTATACCTGCTCGAATGAGATTCTAGCAAGCTCGACGCCAATTGGCTCGATCGTCTCTCCTCCTCTGTCGCGTGCCCGCACCGTCTCCTTGCACGCGAGCGATCGACGACCAGCAAATCCGCCATGCCCGAATTGAACGCCGGCCGGCCGGCAGGTGCACGCACCTCGCCTCGCACGTACATAAATGCAGCCGGCCGCCGGCAGCTAGCTTTAGATACCCTCCTCCCGTCCTCCGATCAGCGATCATCATGGAGGAATGAAGGAATTACGCGGGCGCTGCCTGGCTCCATCAGCATCAGGTCCATGCTTCCCGAGCAAGAGCCCAGTCAATAATGCCCCAGGGCACGCCGCAGCGCGGGCACGCCGCCGCACGACGACGCGTGGTTGGATTGGATCACGGATCCAGCAGGGCCCGTCGTCCCGCGCGCAGAGCAACAGAGCGCTCCGGAGCTGAGGCTCCAGGGCAGCAGGGTCCCTGCACGCGCTGATGCACAGTTACGCCGGTCGGTGGCCCTGGTACTGGTACCCACACGGCCAAGTCGTACGCGGGGCATGTTCGGTGTCTGGAACGTTAAACGCCGAGGGGCGTTCGCACGCGGAGTGTGTCGTCTACAGTACACGAGCCCGTCCGTTCGCCGTGCCATGCCGCTGAGTGTGCGCTGACCTTTTCCGGTGCATGCACTGCGCGGCATGGCGTATGACGAGCTCGATCGCTGCAGCACATGATCGTCAGGGATGGAGCCATGCCGCCGGCCGCCGGGGGCACCGACCGTTTGGGTAGCAGGTATGCGTCGTTGCCACTCCTGCCGTGACGGGATGGGCGCTCTGATCTCAGCGGCCCTGCGCTCTGAAATAATATATGGCCCGGCAAAACTTTTTTTATGACTTCATAGTGGTGCCCTCGTAGAGAGAACTCACTGTCCGCGTCGCTCCGCGCGGGGGAACGCGGCGGGTCCAAACCCTAGCCGGCCGCCACCCACCTCGCGCCGCCTCCCGCCGCGCCGCCGCCTGAGCGGGCCGCCGGCGTCTCGCGCGGCCCGCGGGGAAGGTGGCGGCAGGGCTCTCCCCCTCCTTCTCCGGCGGATCAGGGCGGGCGCGGCCCCCTGGTCCCCGCACGGAGGACCTTCCGACGGCGCCGGCTTTCGGCGGCGGTGGTGGTCGGGCTCCCCGGATCCGGGTGTCCCCCGACCGGATCTGGGGGCCACGCGTCTGGGGCGCGCCCTCTGTGTGTGGGTGGTCGGCGGCCGGCGTTGGGGTTGGCGACGGCGGGCGCGGCTGATGCGGACGGCTCTGGCGGCGGCTGTGGTCGGCATGGTGCGGCGACGACGGCGGCCGGCGCGGAGGAGCGCAAGGGGCTGCGGCTGGTCCGGTGCTGCTGCCGGCGGCGACTGCGGCCGGGTCCACTGCGCCTGCCTGAACCGGGCCTTGCGGCCGGGAGATGGCGGGGCCAGGGGCGCGGAGGCCGTGGTTGAGCTGGCCGGCGGTGGCCGGGGCTGGTTGCCTCTGCCTCTGTCAGCTTTGGGCCGTCACGGCCTGGAGTAGTCACGGGCAGGGGCGTGCTGCGTTTCGAGCTTGGGCCGGGGCTGCGGTGGTGTGCTGGGGGCGCTCCCTCTCTCTTCTTCGTTGTTCCTACTGTGCCGGCGCCGTCATGGTGGTGGAGCTGGGGGGTTGGCGGGTGCTTGCCGGTGGCTCCGAGGTGGGGTTTCGGGCTGTGTCGGACCTCTTCCGGCGGGGAAGATGCGGAAGCTGCTGGGGGTGTGCTACTGCCACAACCGGAACAGTGCGGATTGGACTGGTGCTCATCCGGGCGAAAGCCTTCACTGACGTGGTCAGTGGCGATGGTGGCGGCGCCCATTGGGCGTCGTTCTTCCCCGCTGGGGGCACCATTGCGGGACACCAGACTATTCCAGCATTGGAGCTCGGGGTGAAAACCCTGTCCGTCGGGGACGTGTGACGGCGGCGCCTATGGCGTCGTGCCCTCCTTGGAGGCGTTGCAGCTTGAGCTCGTCTCGGCTCGTGGCAGTGGCAGGTGGTTGCTTGCTGGGTGGAGATGCTCGTACGCGGCAGTTGGGGTGCGCGTTGTCCGTGTTAGCGGGAAGGTGCAGAGGAGCCATGGAGGTCGGCAATCTTGGGCTGTTGTGCATGGTGCTGTGGTGATCCTGGCGTCGGCTTGGAGTTGGTGTTGCTCCCAGAGCGGTTTCAGTGGCAAGGATCCTTGGAGCAGTGTCCAGTGTGACGGGCGGCAAGATCCCCGTACACTTTCAGGTGGTTGCTTGTGGGGAGCAGGAGAGGAGCTCGAGTTTGAGGAGGTGGATGCGGCGAGGCCCCCACGCTTTGTGCGTTCAAGTTGGCTGCGCTGGTGCTGCGACGGGCGTTTCTTCTTTCGCGAGGCTGGAGTCAGGGGATCGGCGGTGGTGTGTGCACGGCTCAAGGATGTTCACTCTGTGGCGGAGGAGTTTGAGTGGTCACTCTGGGTCGCAGCGGGCCGCGGTTAGGCGTGGCACAACGGTGGCTTCATCGGCGCGGTCCTTTGTGCGTTTCTCTGGTTTCTCTCCCAGGATGAGGTGGTGTAGAGTTTTGTTGGGTGCGTTGTTGGCGTGCGTTGTTGTGGTGGTGTTAGCTTCGGCTCGTGATGTACAATTGTTTCTTCTTCTTAAATGATATGGCAGTGCTCCTGCCTTTAATTTCAAAAAAAAACTTTTTTATATATATAAAAGGCCTGCCAGTGTGATGCTGAGGCATTTCTGACAATAAGGCAAACATGATGATCAGGAGTAGTATTTTTTGTTCCTTTGCACAAATTGTTTGCCCTGAAAATACAGAGACAACAGAATTGTTTGGCCTTAAAATACAGAGAAAATAGAATTGTTTGGCCTGAAAATGTACAGACAAATTAATAAGATACTTCAACGGCGTTCAACATACTGACTGCCCCTTGCTCCACGAGTTGTTGCCCGCACTCAGGAAGAGTGATGCTTTGAAAAAAAACCCTCGGCAATGGTTTTGAGAGTTCTGAACAAGTTTGCTTATTGCAGATCGAGGATTTTCACCAGTAGACATTTGCTGGTTTTTAAGTCTCACAGTAAGTTGTTTGTCTTGGTGATAGTTTGGCAGCATACGAGGGGGCTACAATTAAACAGAGGATCTGACTCTGGATGTGTGTTTCAATGATAGATGCTGATGATTTGTCAATTCAGAGGAATGTGCGAGTAGACAAGCTGATCGATGGCTTGGATCTTCATATCCTGATCGAGCTGGGTACTGCTGGTAATGTGACACCACGTTTGTATTCTATTGATTCGGTCTTGAACTTTTGATTAGCAACACCTCGGAAATGCTGAGAGTTTCTTGAAAATGCCCAGCGGCACAAGCATGCCTTCTTTCTAAGGAAAAATATGTCCCTTCGTTGTTTAATTTTGTTTTGTTCTTCATTGATGTTGAATAAGAAGTGTTCTCTCTCAGGCTTTCCGAGCGAGGCGGTCTCTCACACACACATGAAGAACCATAAGTATTTTTCCTCTATTACTTCTTCCGTTCCAAATTAAGTCAATTGACTTTTTTTAATCCCAAGTTTGACAAACATAGTCAGATTTAAGTCATTTTTGAAGAAATTATATTGATAAGGTAAATCACAACAAAAAAATATGATATTTTGCACAATTTTTAAATAAGACGAGTGTGGTCAAACTTAGAGATCAAACGAATTATAATTTGAAACGGTGGAAGTACATAACTAAGATTAGCTTTCGTTTTCTTAAACCTAGAACATGGCACTAATAGATTGGTGGCATCATCTCTAGCCGATATATTATTGATTCATAATAATTATTGTTAACTTATGCCGCCGATTTTGACATGATAATATTTTTTTCGAATCGAGGGCTCTCCCTCATTTCCATTGCCACAACGGAAATACCAAGGTTCACAGACTGAGACAACGGGAAAGACAGAAGGAGAGTAAGTCTACCACCTTCCTACCCTGAATCAAGCTAGGAAAGCAGGCCCCCGGCTACCCCCGGGTATCCCAGAAGTGAGCCGGAGGGGCGACAGAGGGAGGGAAGTTACGGTATTACAAGTTTGTTCACGTTTTCCGGCACTACAGCATTACATGTTTTAGACAAAATCAGGATGGAACAGCGAGCCTAAGTCTGCACTTCTCAGAGATGCATCTCCTTCCTCTCAGGCTTCTTCATCCTCTCTCTGATCATCACCGGGAGCAGGTAGCAGTCGCACTTCAGGGCCCCTCCTCTGCTGTGCCAGGATCTTGTGAGCAAGCGCCAGCATCACCTTTACCCCATCAGCGATTCCTGTAGCGAAGTCCGCATTGAAGAGACCTGCCCAATGAGACATAACGGCACAAGCGTGTACAATAATCTCAGCTGGATGTTTTATCACTTTTTTGTCAAACACAGCTTTATTCCTACTTTTCCAGATGGCCCAACAAATTGTTGCGTAACCAAAGTGATATATCCCCCCCCCTTGTGGTAAAACACTTTGAATCCAGGTTCTATACTGCTCAGAATCCCCAGGAATCGTAACAGCTCCCATGGATGCTGCCACAATCCCCCAGACACACTTAGCAATAGAACACTGGAAGAACAGGTGGTTGATTGTTTCAACCTGATCACAAAACACACAAATTGGGTTTCCCTCCCAATTTCTTTTCTTCATATTATCCCTTGTTGGTATTGCATTGTTTTCAATCAGCCATGTAAAGATCTTTATTTTGTATGGAATTTTGGCTTTCCAAATATGCTGATAGCTATTGCCTGCATCATCTTTTGTAAGGTGATCATACATTGATTTTGTGGTGTATTGGCCCTTCCCACACCATTTCCATCTTATAGTGTCATTTTCATTTCGAAACTGGAAGCAGAACACTCTGTCCACAATGCTCACCCATTGTTCAAATAAGACAGGTGGCAACCATCTATCAAATGGTATTTGGCCATTAAGAGAAAGGAATTGATGAAGAGTAATGTTCTTGTGACCACACCAATCAAATAAGACAGGTGCCAGCACACATAAAGGTTTGTCAAGCAGCCATATGTCTTTCCAGAATAAAGTTTGTTTGCCATCTTTCACTTTTATCTCTCTACCTCTCAGGTATAGATCCCTGACCTTTAGAAGGTCAGTCCACATGGGGGAGTCATCTAGCCTGTGAGTCACAGTGCTAATCCCCTTATTCTGCAAATACCTAGCTTTCACAATCTCCTGCCATAGTCCTGTTTCATTTTCCAATTTCCACCACCATTTACTGAGAAGACTTAAGTTCATTTTCCTTACATCTTTGATGCCCAAACCCCCTTTCTTTTTGTTTTTGCATATAATTTCCCATCTCAAAAGTCTGTATTTTCTTTTGGTGCTCCCTCCCTGCCAGAAAAACATCCTCCTCTGCTTATCCAGAGCCTCAGTGATGGTTGTAGGTAGCAGGTATATGGACATTTAGTAAATTGTTGTGCTGGATAAACTGGAGTTAATCAATGTGGTTTTTCCTGCCATAGATAGAGATCCACCTTTCCAAATTACCAATTTCTTATCATTTTTTTCCACAGTAGGCCACCAGTCCTTGACATGTAGTCTACTAGGACTTACAGGGACCCCCAAATATTTGATGGGGAAAATGCCAATTTGGCAATTAAACAGTTCAGCCATCTGACTGCTTTTCTCATTGTCCCCATTTATCAAGATAACTTCACTCTTGGAGAAGTTTATTTTTAGTCCTGACATCATTTCATATAGATATAGTAAAAGTTTCATGTTTCTGACATTTTCAATGTCATCTTTCAGACACATGATTGTGTCATCAGCATATTTGAGTATAGCTACTCCCTTAGTTATTAAATGGTCTGCTAACCCATGTATTAGCCCATTATTTTGAGCTTCTCTTATCATTCTTGTTAGGCAATCAGCTGCAAAGTTAAAGAGGATTGAGGACAAAGGGTCCCCTTGCCTTACCCCTTTGTGGCTAGTAAAATAGGGACCCATTTTGTTATTGATTTTGACACATATTGTGCCCCCAGTCACACCATGCTTCACCCAGTCACACCATTTCTGGCAGAACCCCCTCAGTGCTAAACCAGCAAATAAAAACTCCCAGCAGACTTTGTCATAAGCTTTCTCAAAATCTAGCTTTAGGATGATCCTAGTCTGACCTTTTCTTTTTGTTTCATGCATGACTTCATGTAGAGTCATGATCCCAGTCATAATATTCCTACCCTTCATAAAAGCAGTTTGATTAGGAATGATAAGTTTCTCTGCAAGCTTTTCCAGCCTAATTGTCATGACTTTGGTTATTAGTTTGTACAAACAGTTTAGCAGACAGATGGGTCTGTACTGTTGTATTTTGTTTGCATCAACAGATTTTGGTAACAGGGTAATGACCCCATAATTAAGTCTATCAACATTTAGATTCCCTTCATAGAATTCATTGAACATTTCCATAATGTCTTGTTTCACAATCCCCCAACATTTCTGATAGAACTCAATGGGTATGCAATCAGGGCCTGCAACCTTATTTTGCTCCATTTGGAAGAGTGCTTGTTTCACTTCCTCCTCAGAGAAAGGCTGTGTGAGGTTGTGGTTGTCTTCATCAGATACTTTTTCATTTTCCCTCCACAACCTAGGGTCCAATGGAAAGGCATTGCCAGTTCCAGGCCCAAAGAGCTCCTTATAGTAAGCTGTGGCATGTTTCAAAAGATTTTCATCTCCCTCAATTATAGAATCATTATCTGTCAAGGAAAGAATTGTATTCTTCCTCCTCCTCCCATTTGCTACCCTGTGAAAATAGTCGGTGTTTATATCTCCTTTATGTAGCCAGTTTTCATGAGATCTTTTTAACCAGTAAAGTTCATCATCCACCAGCATATCAAGTAGCTGAGTGTTGATCTGAACCTTCCTGTGAATTTGGTCCAAGGACAGGGTATCAATTTCTTCTATCTGTTCTAGTGCTAGCAACTCATCTCTTAGTTGGGAGCACAATTTTTTCCTAGCACCTTGAACATTAAAGCCCCATCCTTTAAAATACTGTTTGAACTTCTTCAGTTTTAACTGAATTTTATCAAAGGCTGTGGGGTTTCCCATATCTCCTGGACCTTTGGGATAAAGTCAGGGTGTTTCAACCAAGTCAATTCAAATCTGAAATTCAAATTTTTCATGGGAGGTTTAACAGATGTGGATAGAATTATGGGGTTATGATCAGAGACCTCTCTGGGTAGCTTATACACCAGTGCTAGGGGGAAGATGGACTCCCAGGTCTTACTCACCAAGTACCTGTCCAGTCTTTCCAGAGTGGGGTTCTCCTGATTATTGGACCAAGTGAACCTCCCACCAGTCATATGTAGGTCAATCAGTTCATTTGTATTGATCACTGAGTTAAAAAGCTTTGACATGATAATATGATATGCATACTTCAAGCTATCTGCACATTAATTACTAGCATTTTCCTGCTGCTGGATTTTAAATAGGTAGGGTTGGAGAATATTAGACCCTTGTGGGTAGGACTTAGGAGCATGTAGCAGATGTAAAAGTTGGATTGTGCCACTTCGATTATGTATGTGGCCTTCCATGTAAGACACCGGTTCATCTTACCCTTTTTTTAATACATAATACCATTGAGATTTTTTTTCATTTGAGTTTTAATTTTTTCTATAAATATTACGCAAACAGATAAATATACAAATCAAATCTAAAGTATATATTAGATGATGTATCTAAAGTAAATATTCTTGTCAAGATTTGAGAAAATCAATGCTTTAATTTTCTAAGATAATCCCCCAGCATGTTGGTAAAATCTTCTCACGCAGATTAAGAAACCCACCCTTTATGTGGTGCCAGCGTAGCCCATGTGAGGCGACCAACGACCTGGGTCAAGCATGGAAAAGACGGGAGATTTATTTAACTCCAGCCTAAAATTGCTCTCACGGGAAGTTGAATCCAGGATCTAGGGAGGTGCCACTCAATCCCCTAACTAAGTCAGTTAGAGGACTTTAGGTTCTGTTTCAAAGTATAAGTCAGTTTAGTTTGTAATATGTCAAACTTATATAACTTTGACCAAGGTTATAAATAAGTGCACAAATATGTACCATTTTAAAGTAGTTTCACTAGATAGACCTTAAAATGTATCTTGATTGTGCATTCTTACTATTACTAATTGAAGACTCCTTCTGAAGCCTCCAGGTGAAGCCATATAAGATCCCAGGTGGACACTCTAGAAAAAGAGAGAAATCCTAAAAAAATCTCACAAAAAGTAAAATAGCTTACCGTCAATAAATAAACTCAAATCATCACCGTCATTGGATCTATTACGTTTTTGAAAAAATTACCCACCTATGTCATTATAAAAAGGAACAAGTCTATTTTTGCCATCCAACTCTTGCTCGAGTTTGGTTTTGGCCATCGAACCACAAAACCGGGAATCTTCGACCATCCAACTCTTGAAACCGTTCATTTGTTACCACCCGGTGGTTTTGGCAGGTGGTTTTGGTGACATGGCTGCCACATGGCGGCAGGGCCCACACGTCAGCCCCATCTCCCTCCTCTCTCTTCTCTCCTCTCTCCTCTCTCCTCTCTCCTCCGACTACCGGCGGCCATCCCCCGCGTGCACCTCCCGGCGACGGCGGAGCTCGAGCTCGCCCGGCCCGCGGCGCTGGCCCGCGGCAGAGCTCCAGCTCGCTCGCTCGGCGGCGTTGCACGCGGCGGAGCTCGAGCTCGCCCCCCGACCGCGCTGGCGGATGGCGGAGCTCGAGCTCCAGCTCGCTCCTCCCGACGGCCGGCGGCGGCGACCTCCAACGCCTCCCTGCACTTCTCCTCGCGCTCCTCCCCTCCTCCGTGCCCGCCTTCTCGCCCCTCCCCTGCTCGCAACGGTGGCACAGAGCGACACGCGGCGGAGGTGCACAACGCAGTGCGGCGCGACACTCCCTCCTCCCCGCGCCACACCTCCTCCCGACGGCACGACGCGCGGCTCTCCCTCCTCCCCTGCTCCTCTTCCTCTATTCGGGACGGCCGGCGGTGCGCGGTCCGCGAGCGGGGGCTGTTCGGCCTCCTCGCCTGCGGGATCTCCATCGCGGCGGCGGCAGGCGGTGGGCGCGGAGGTCAGGGAGGCAATGGCCAGCGCGGTGGAGGAGTAGGAGACCAACTCCACCCGCGCCTCACCATTGCCGCTCGACCGAGCTCCCCGTGGTTTGACATGAATTCTGCCGCCGCCACAATCCCACCGCCACCAAACACTCCCCTCCTCCCTCCGCCGACTGGCCACGGGGCCACGCCGTATTCCCCTCCTCCTCTCACGCGCGGGAGAAGTAGGGCGCGGCGAGGAACGGAGCAGCAGCGAGTCATCGCTCTGGAATGCCAGGACCTCCATGACGTCGCCGACGGGGAACTCGATCTTCACGTCGCAGCACAGAGCCGCGATGGCAGCGCTGGGGGGCCTCCCCACGCCCGATCTGCGGTGAGGATCCCGCCCCTGAGCTGCTCGGCCACCGTCGTCGGAGCACCCGCGCCCCGAGCTACTCGGCCGCCGCCGCCGGAGCACGCCCCCACCCTCGAGCGGCGCGAGTGCCAGTGCAGGGAGGCGTGGGGAGGAGAGAGAGGAGTGAGAGAGAAGAAAGAGGGGAGATAGGGAAAAAAGAGCTGATATGTGGGCCCCATGCCACGTATCGTCCACGTCAGCGAAACCACTCAACAAAACCGCCGAATGGCCAAATATGAACGGTATTGAAAGTTGGATGGTCAAAGATTTCTGATTTTGCGGTTCGATGGCCAAAATCAAACCGAGAGCATAGTTCGATGGTCAAAAATAGACTTGTTCCTTATAAAAAATAATCTAAAGTACCCCTAAACCTATACCTAAATTACTCACCTCTACCATTACATAACAAGGTAAAATAACCCCCTAATCTTTATCAAAATTGTCCATTTCTGCCATTGTAAAAATAATTTAATATAACCCCTTAAATTTGCAAATAAAATTTCCACCATTAATACTTAAAAATAACTTAAAATAATCTTTTAAACTTGCACCAAATAATATGATGTAACCTTATTGAATCCAAATGATCTATGTTATAAATATAAAACAAATATGATTTTAAAATAATCTTTCATTTTTAAAACTATTGATATATATAATTAAGGTACACAAATGTTGTGTGTTATAATTTATAAACGTATAGCCCGTGTGGGAGCACGGGCTGGTGGACTAGTTATTTAATAGTATAGATGTTAATGTATTTTTCTCTTTATACGTGGTAAACAGAAATAAGATTGACTTAAAGATAAAAGTAAAATGATCGACCTACTACAATTTAGAACGATTTTTCTCTCACAATTTAGAATGCGGGTAATAAACTACGGACATGGTATGAAATACGACATGGCAGGGGCCTAATGCCCTAATTAAGGCTAAATGTGCATCTTTCCTAAGGCTATGATGATCATTCCTTCTAGAATCATCAATAGAATGAAGAGCAAGGTAAGAACAAGCCGGGTGCCTAAATTCCTGACCCAAGTATCATTGTTTGTGCGACAAGAAGTCGTCCTCGAAGAAAGAATCCAGTGTTGATCAGCTCCTGTAGAGGACCACGATTAGCTTGGACCAAACACTCGATCAGCCATGCCATTACTGAAAGAGCATGGATGTCTCACAGAAAGCACAGTGGACGGCGTGGGCCGCGTTTATTCCTCGGAGGCGCCCGCAGGCGGCGTCCCATGATACAAGCGCCTTGCATTCGTGGCGTTGAAATACAGGCCGGCCGCCAAGTCCCAGCACACGTACGGCCTCAGATTAGACACTACACTGCTCTTGATCGAGCTAGCTGCCGCTGGTTTCAGACTACATCTGATCGAGGCGCACGCAATCTACGACTCGCGAGCAGCACATGGTATTCGGTGATCAGCTCCGATCCCCCAGCCTGCATGCGACCTCACATGCTCCTGTTGACAATGAGCTACCACTAAAGCTCCTACGAAGACACCGGCTAGTGGTTTTGGCTGCGATCGGACAGGATATGGAGCTTCCTTTTTCGTTGCCCTGTTCGTGCTCGCCGCGATTTCGGCTACGCGACACACGTCCTTGCTTGCCGTTGCGGCCGCCGGGCATGCGCAGCGGACATGAACACGTACGATCCATGGATCGCGCGCGAGCTCATTCTGAGGCCGACCGACGATCGATCCAAACTTCAAAGCCACAGCACTGTATGCATGTGTGCTCATGATCGATGATCCGATCCCCTTGTATGTCTGCACTAGCCTCGAAGAAGCAGGAAATGGAAGGCCGGTGGTTTACACCAAGATACATGAACACGTACGTAGGACTGTAGGAGTAGTAGTAGTAGAGTAGCCATTTGTAAAGCAAGTGCTGGCGAGTGGTGATGATATCTTCAGGTTGCAATATTGGGGATGGCTTCGAATTGAATTAATGGTATTCCGATCCGGCTGTCATGATGTTTTCATACATCGATAACGAATGTACGTTGAATTAATGGTATTCCGATCCGGCTGTCCGTGATGTTTTCATGTATCCAGGAAAAGAGTGGATGATGCTGTCACATGCTTTCTCGATCGGAGGTGAGCCCACTGCTGTAGCGCCATCAGCATCAGAGGATGGGGCCGATGGGGCGACGGGCTTCGTAAACAAGAAAGGTACAGTAGTTGGAGCAAAATGATCTACAATTTGGAGCAAGTAGTTGATCAGTAGTGCTCCCTGCAAGTTCCAAGTTCTTAATAATACTTTGGTCTTAATAATCCTTGCATTTCAAATAATTAAAGGACGTGATTTGACTAGTACGGTATCCAACTGTTTGTACCTTTTAGTATCAAACCGTTGACTTTCATCAATTGACGAAGTCTCCTTTTTTTCTGACTGTCTCTTATTTGGGTCCTAATGCTACCATTTTGGGCTTCAATGAAAAGTTTAGGGCCCAGAAAAGGTTATTTGCACACGACGTGAGATAAAGATGGGCCTCTAGTGGGCTGTGACTCCTGAACGCCCCTTCCGATGTGCTTAATGGGTTACAAAGAAACATAACGGGTCTACAAGAACAAAAAAAAAAACTCAAATGCGCTTTAACGGGCGTAGTATTTTGGTTAACAAAACTACGATCATCAGAGAGGGAGAGAGCTCCAGTTGCAGAGCCAATTGACCAAGTGTACACTGGACACTCTAAACTATTTTAGGCAGCGAGTTTACAAGACGATTCCTTCTTATCTAGTAGTAGCGGCGTAGAATATACGTCCGCGATGTCGTCTCTCGCTTTGTTTATCCGCCTACCTTTGTTTGATGATTTTATAAATCAAGACATGGCTCTCGAGGTTATGCTTATGTTACCTCTAATTAACCCGAGCACGGTATGGATAGAGGCACAAGCTCCGAGCTTTGGCAGGGTAAATACCAACAGGCAAACAGATTTCACTCTTGTGTCAAATGCATTTCTTTTACCAACGTGCAGCTCATCATAACCCCAACAGCCATGGCATTTTGTATTGATTGGTGAATCTTGGCATCCGGAGGCGGCGGTCGATCTGCGCGGCGGCGGAGCTCCCGCCCTCCCTCTCGGCCGGCCTCCCCCTTCCTCGCCCTCCCTCCTTTCCGGTGCTGCGCCGGCCACCCTCCTGCAGCGCGCGGACGAGGCGGCGGCCTGGAGATCCGGAGTAGAAGCAGTGCTCGGCGGCGAGGGATCTTGGCTGGCTCCTCTCCCCGTCGAGCTCCGGCGGGCCGCTCCTCTCCAGGCGCGGCCATGCCAGGCCGACGGCGTCCACGAGGCCTGCGCGGCACAGGCCATGGCGGAGGAGCCTCTAGAAGGAGAGTCGGAGTCGGTTGGAGGTAGAGTCCGAGCCGCGAAGGGACCCGGTAAAGCCTAGGGTTGCGGGACTATATATTCAGGGTCCCCCGGGCCTCCCCCGGATCAACACAACCGCAGCCGCCGAGACTTCGCAATCCTGTTCGAGAGCGAGAGACAAGGGAGGGAGAGAAGAGGGACCATGGCGGAGACGATGGTGGAGGGCAAGGGCAAGCCGGCGTCGTCGACAAGCACCGAGCCGGCGGCGAGGGCGGAGGACAAGACCAAGCGCAAGCCAGCACCATACGTGGCGCCCAACGCGAAGCTGATCGGCGTCACGCGCGAGAAGGTGGAAGAAGATTTCATCCAGTACCTGCGTACGAATCCCATGAGGAGGCCTATTCCTCTCACCGAGGAACAACTCGAGTTGTTACCGTGGTTGCCAGAGGTTACCAGAGAGGCCGATGCCAGTCTCAACGAGACCGTCGGCCTGTTCGAGTACATCTTGAAGGAGTACGACGAGAAGGGGTACGCCTTGGTGGGTGTCGAGCGCTTCGACGATGGCACCAAGAGTTTTTTCCGTCTCCCCGAGGAAGAAACCGCATAGGCCTTGGTTTCGCTGGGGAATGGGGTATGTACGTGGCTAAGATGTTTGTCCTGCTGTGTGTCGCCTGATCTATCTTTGTGATGTTGCTAATTTGCTATAAGGTGGCTAAATGTGGATCCTTTTAAGTTGTTATTATGGTTCTTACAATATATATGCAACAGCGTCAGTTTGTCTGTGATCTCCCACGTTTGTAATGTTTGTCCTGCTGTGTGTCGCCTGATCTATCTGTGTGATGTTGTGCTAAATGTGGATCTATTTAAGTTGTTATTATGGTTTTTACCATATATATGTAATAGCGTCATTTGTATGTGATCCGCATTGACGCACATGGCGTGAAATTCAATCAAAAGTACAAACTATAAATTATCGCCAGTAGGCCCCTAGAATTAAAATTTTTTGGTTATGCAATCCGAATAATTTGAAACGAAAAAAAGGAAATGATGTTATATTCGGAAATAATTGTTGCATACGGGTGGCTAATTAGAGGCCTCCACTAATTAATTGCAGGCTAAGCTATCTTATACTTCATTTTAATTATTAAACACTGCACTAAAAACTAGTTGAGGACCATTTGCTTTGCATTATGCTGAAACAGTTTGCCTAAAAAGAATGATAATTCTGGAGTTTGGTAATTGAGTCTAAAGAAGCAGAACAAGAGATTGAAAAGATAATCACAGAATGAAATAGGACAAACTGAAAAGCATCTTTTAAGTGAAAACATAGATCTTTCTAGGAACAGTTTGCCTGAAAAAGAATAATAATTCTGGAAGTTCGGTAATTGAGTCTAAAGAAGCAGAACAAATTGAAAAGATAATCACAGAAAGAAATAGGACAAACTGAATGTTCATCTGAAACATGGCAATGGACAGTGGGATCTACTGTGGCTCTGCCGGCAGAGGCATTCACAGGTGCGGACAGTAACTTCTTTATCCGGCAGAGTCAACCTGATATGCAATGCGCCTGAAACATTGAAGAAACACTTTTACAATACAAAGCAGTTATGTGTGTTGGGAGGAATGCACTAATGACTCCGCTCGAAGCAATAGGTTCATTTACTGGAATACCAACAAGTATTTCTTTGCTGTGGAGCCAAACAACACCAGTTCCATATATTTTTCAGTTCGATATTTTTTGTCCTGTTCTTTCATCCAGAGATCAAGATCTGTTGCAACAATACGCCGACGGTACCTATATAATGTATGGAGGTAAGCATTTGATATAGTATTATGTCAAAGCAGAAGTAATATTCATTTAAGGTCCCTGTTATTGAATAAAGCATAATTCTCATATAAAATTATAGTGATGGTGGGTGTATTTATACATGTATATAGAAGAGAGGTTCATAGTACCTATAGGTCCTCCAGTTGTTCCTGAGCACTTGGGGCTGCCACATTTGTGTGCAACTCCTTGAGGTTGTAATGTTATGTTACACAGATCACAAGCCAGGTACCACCATGACCGATTGACCTAACGGGCTCGTCCGGCCCTTTTTGGCCCAACTAGGTTTCCGGGCTACAAAGAAAAATAATGGACCAACTACTCCTCCTGGGCGCTTAATTGGCCTAGTATTTTGGTCAACAAAACTAGGACTTCCCCAAATCTTAAAAAAAAAAAACGCATGGGGAGCAGGCATATCCGATAGGACGACCAGTTCCCGGGTTCTCTGAGGCCGGCTAGCCTATAGTGGTTCCTAAAGGATCCGTGACACGGTCGGTCCGTCGCGGCGAAACTTGAACGCATGCAAGCGTGCCGCAGACATGATGATCCCTTTTCCTTTCGCTTCCTACACACCCTTAGCAACACAGAAAAGAGCCGAAACAAAAAAAGGAGCAAAGCTTATGATCCCTTCTCGAGCCACGCAACGGAGCTGGGTGAACGCACGAACACAGCCGAAGGAAGAAGCGTGCGGTCCCCTCGTCGGACCGGATGGTCTGCAATGCAAAGAATCTTGGCACCCTAGCTTGGTGCTGTATTTGTGCTCGCAGAGGAAGGTGACAAGCTAGCTAGGGAGCGTAGATCCAAAGCCAAAACCAAGCGGGAATTAAGGGAAAGGACCTCGTCAACCTTTCCGGTGCGGACATCATCGTGCCGGCTGGACCACCTGAGATGCTTCAATTTCTTCCCCCTCTGGTCACTTAATCCAAACCCAGCCAACCTACCTCTCTGTTCATCATCAGACGTACGTAACGATCTGTCCTTTTCTGCCGCAGGCTGATCTCGCTCGTCCCCCACCACAATGCTGAATAATCTAGCTCGCCGATTAAAGATATCATCAGCACCTGTGTTATTACTTATTAGAGGTCTAATATAAACTCCTAGTACGGTAGTACCAGTCAGCTAGCGTACGCATGTGTGATGATGGATGATGCAAGAGCAAGAGCTGCTTGCAAGTCTCGAGGCAACCGATGCTTGCGCCAATTTTGTTTGTGTGTCCTACGCATCGATCTCCTTCTTCTCCTAGGCCAAGTTGGCTGATTTGCACAAGCAACCAAATTGGCCTTGTTTAGTTGGTTGAAAATTTTGCCCTTTTAACTGCCGGAACTCTTGTAGCATACTGTAGCACATTTCGTTTGTTTGTGGTAAATATTATCCTACCATGGTCTAACTAGGCTCAAAAGATTCGTGTCGCAAAGGACATCCAAACTGTGTAATTAGTTATTTTTTACCTATATTTAATACTCCGAACATATGTCTTTTGACGTATTTAATGTGATGTGATGGAGAGAGTGGAAAAAAAGTTAGAAATTTTAGCCATCTAAACAAGGCCAGCACGACATTTCTTTAATTTTAGTTCGCTCTGCCTCTGCGCGCGCGGCGTAGAATATACGTTCGCCGCACTTTGTTTATCTGCTGATCGAGCCAGGAATCCCGCATTGTTTAGTCCTCAGTTGGTGAATTATATACAAATCAAAGGCATGGCTCTCGAGGTCCGGTGTGCTCATGTGCCTCGTTAGCAGATCCGAGAAGGTTATTCTCCATTCCCAACCTCTGATCCTATTCCCATTTGGATTCGGATGGTTCTGATAAACTTGTCTAATACCAACATGACTACATGAGCATGCATTGCGTGGTATGGGTCGAGGCACAAGCACCGAACTTTGGCAGGGTACTACGTACTCCCTCCGTTTCTTTTTATTGGGCGCATGGAGGATTGGTTCGGAGTAAATACCAAAAGCCAAACAGATTTCACTGGGCCAAATGCATTTCTTGATCAACGAACTATATAGCGTGCATGTCGTTGAAGTTTCGTGCATTGTCGATTCAGCTGTACGAGTACAGTACTATAGCATTAGACAACTGTTCTGCTCATCATAACACCAACAACCATGGCATTTCGTATTGATTGGAGAACTAAATAACAGTGAGTACTGCTACTGTCCCTATGTATAAACACACAGTACTCGTACCCAGCAGCAGCAATAAATCTTTTCCAATTTTCACCGTCCAATAGTACAGCGACCGGCCGGGAGCCTGGTAGTGGTTCCTGGGACTGCAGGAAAGAAAAACGATGCGGCTGCATGTGGGAGTATACTCTCTCCGTCCCATAATGTTGGTCGTTTTTGTGTGTTCGTGTCACAAGTTTGACCGATTTTGTAGAAAATACGTGCAACATTTGTATCTCTAAATAATTTTGTTAAAAAACTAGATTGAAATATCTATCTAATGATATTAATTTTGTATCACAAATATTAATATATTTATATATATATTTAATCAAAATTGTTTCTTGGAAAGCGAAAACGACAGTCATTCTGGGACGGAGGGAGTAGGCATCTAGAATTTCATTTCGGAATTTTTTTTGTCTTTTTAGAATGAAATGAATTGATGTTTTGGTACAGATATACTACGGAGTACTCACTCTTTTGTATCAAGTACTGTACATATACTCCTATCCTGTCTCCGGAAAAAGTACTAAAAATTCCGGATAAGCGTACCATCACTTCCTGTCTCCGTTTCTTGCACAGGAAGGATGCTGTCAAGCAAAAGCTGTCTGGCAGGCCTGCGTCCAAGCGAAAGGGCAGGCGATGGAATATAAAAATCTGCCTATTGAAAGGGCAAGCGTTATCTTTAGTTTACTTGAATAATAAAGAAATCAAAAGTAATTCATTCAGGTTTTTATATTTGGTTCAGAGAATACACTGTCTTCTCTCCCCTTCCGCTGTCAGGAACGACGGAAACGGAAGCGTCCGATCCTCTGTGGCTGCGATCCCTGGGGCCGCCCATGACCATCACCCGAATTTGATAAAACCCCCAATCAAACACTCATTTTGTTTCGCGCTGCGAAATCTGGAGCGACGCCGGAGAGCTCTGATCGCACTCGATGGATGTGCACGTTAGTAGACCACAACCACGCTGGGGCCGCCGCTGCTGGCCGTGGTAGTCGATGGCGAGCACTTTTCCCGTCCACGTCTCCCGACTCCCGGCCCCGGCCGGTCATCATCGCCTTTTCTCCCTCGCACCGGGACACGTCCGGACGGGCGCTCGTACAAAACGGATTGATACGATCAGCAGCAGCAGCTGATGTTATGCGCCTGTGCCTCCCGGGGCCATCTCCAAAAGGACCTTTGCTACATGCATGCCTCAGCGCCTGATCGCTCGAGGGCCGGCCGTGCCAATAATTCACGGCTCCCCCCCGCCACCGATCAGCACAGTTGTACCCGGTCCTAGCGAGCTCTATGCCCACTCAAAAAAAAAAAACTCGCGAGCTCTATGATCAGGCGACTCGTCGTCGCTTCCCCGGCATCATCGATCGTGCGCCGCGCCGGTGGATTGGATGGTCGACAGAAACTCGGCAAGGTGACGTGGCTCATGTATAGTCCGCCGGTGTGGCCTTGCCCTTTTTCCAGCGGCTCTGACGCTGGGCCGCCGGCTCTATCTCGCACACACGAGACCGTGTTGCCTGCGCGGCGTAGTTACAGCGGGTGTGGCGATAGCGCGAGTGTGGCCGGCCGGTGTCGCTCTGCGCCTGCCGTCTGCGTACGTCGCGCCGCTTGCAGTCATTGTGGCGACCGGCGATGCATGCGTATACACCAGCAGCAGCAGTTGGGATTGGTAGGTAGGTATGCAGGCGCATGGGCGAGACGGCGATCGCCAGGCCGGGTCGCTAGTCCGTGTAGCCGTGCCTAACAAGGTGACGACCTCGCGCTAGCTAGCCAAGGAATCGCAACGATGGATCGATCGCCTGGCCATCAGCGGTTCGCTGACATACATACGCGCCGCGGCACCACACGGAGAAATGCCGGCCTCTTTCTTTCCTGCCCGTCGCGGCACCACACGAGAGAAAAGGGTTGTGCAAGCTCATCCCACCCCGGGCTGCTCGCAGGAGAGACGAGAGAGGCAAAAGGGGCACGGAGACGGGTACAATCATTGTGCCTGCGATGGACAGGCAGCCAGCGAGAATGGTACTGTAGGAGTGAAGACGCCGGCCGGTAGCGACGCCGACGCTCCCATATTCCGGGCCGCCGGGTCAGTTTCGAGCCGGCTCGGAATCGTGAAAAAAAAATCACCATGTGCCATGGCAAACAATGGCGCCCGCGCGCCTCGGCGATTTCAAATCAAATCAAAAGAAGAAGAAAAAAACTACGGACATGGGAATGAATGTGCGCGGCGGCACTGTGGGGTGGGGGGCATGCACTCATGCCGCGGCGGTGGTGCGCGCAGGCGCAGCGCAGCTCACGATCGCCTCGTACTCGTACGTACACTACTCCTCCTGCTGCCCCGCGGCGGTCCAGCCCCCCTCGGCCTCCAACCGTCCAAGCTCCCTCCCCCCGGACCCGGCCACGGCACGCCCCGCGTGATCCCGCTCGTACCAGCGCCGGGCGCGTGCTCCTTCCTGTTCGCCCGTCGCGCTGCGGTGCCCGCATTTCCGGCCGTGCGCGTGCCTCGCGACGCCAGTGAGAGATGGAGCGCCGGGCACGACGACGCCGAGTGTTTTCGGCGGGTGCTGGGGCGCCGTGCGAGTGCGACACGACGGAACGATCGCTCGGGGTTGTCACACGTCTCACAAATGCTTGTACGATTCCGCGCACGGGTCGCAGAAAATCCAGAGGTCGCTTAGCTTGTTTAGGAGCACAGTAGATCTAATGATCTACTGTACCCCGGGGCTTATGACCTGTCCCAGATATATAATCTCGCGATCCCGATTCGGATTATGCCATTTCTTTACGCGCCGGAACGGAAATAAAGAACGGGGGGAGCAGGACAGCGCGCCGCTCGAGGCAGATTATATACCCCCTATCCTCTTGTTCTTCGCATCCCCCTCCTTCCTTCCCATCTTCCCCACCTGAGATTAGCTTGCAGAGTACTACAGCAAAGCCAGCTTAAACAACTTCCTCAACGTACGGCTGCTTAACTTGCGACTCGGTTCCGCAAGCTACTGCAATTTCGATGTCTGGATTCGGCAGCAAGTAGTAGTATACGTCAGCAAAATCCCTAACAAATGTGAGTCAAACTCGTCAACTTCGAAATTGCACGGATCATTTCCGTGATATCTGGTCATAGCCCTTCAAGGTTGAAGCAAGAAATGAATGAAGAGTTCCCTTCTGCCCAGCTCAAGACTCCAAGCCATGGAGACTTGGAGCAACGTCACTGCAGTTTCTCCAGCCTCCTCGTCGTGTTCTGCAGAAATTATGAGGCGTGGGATCGAAGAAATCATGCAAGGAACACAACAAATCTCGGATCCACGGCCGTTATTGTCAGGTTCTGCTGCTGCTTGGAGCAACGATGAATGAACCAAAAGAATCAAACGGGTCTCTGTTCGGAATCTCCTTTTCCTTTTTATCATCTCTTCTTCTTCAAATTAAAGCTACAGATTTTTTTTGGTCCCCTTTCTCCTCCGTAATTACCAGCACTAGTTACTAGACTACTACATCTACGCCGCGGGGAGATGAAATGAAACCCATCAAAAGGGTAAAAGGGAAAGAAAGAATAAAAGTAGGGAAAAAAACAAAGTACTTAGAACATTTGCGTCCAGTCCCTGTACAAGGGACCACACTGCAAATTCCCCAAGAATAAGTGAGAAAAAAAAAGGTAATTCCAAAAACGACCTCGGTTACGCGCTGGGCCCACCTCCCTCGCCGTCGCCGGCGAGCTCACCGGTGGAGGCCTCAGGCTGCTGCGGCATCGGCTGCGGCTGCTGCTGCGGCGGGGGCGGAGGAGGGGGAGTCTCGCGATCGTAGGGGGAGAGCCACTTGGCGCGCATGTACTCGGGCTTGCGCCACGGCGGCAGGTGGAGGCCGCGCTTCTTCAGGCTGGCGCGCGCCGCGTCGGCGGCGGCGGCCACGAGGAGGCGCAGGCGGTCCTCCCGCCCGACGAACACCGACGGCAGCCGCTGCAGCACGGCGCGGTACGCCTTGGTGGGGCGCGCCACCTCGAACGCGGACCGGAAGTCGACGTCCACCAGGACGCGCTCCCTCTCGGCGCGCTCGGAGCCCGCGGGGAGGAGGACGTCCAGGTACGCGTGCTCGCCGGCGGGGTGGGAGGAGGACTTGTCCCAGCGGGAGAGGCAGACGGCGGCGTCGTGGCCCGCGGCGCGGAGGGACTCGGCCAGCAGGCGGAGGAGGTCGCGCTTGCGCGCCCCCGACGCGCGGTGGCGCTCGACCTGGGTGGAGACGTCGGCGAGGAGGTTGCGCTCCCGGAGGCTGGCGCAGTGGACGAGGCCCTGCACGCGCAGTTGAGAAATGGTAAGCACAATTCGACACCGGCAACCGCCCATCCCCAGTCAGTGAATGAACACCAACAATTCACAAAGCGCCGCGGGGTACTACCTTGATGGTCTCCGCGATGTCAGCGGCAGCGGCATCAGCCGCGGCGGGTCCGTCCTCGTCGTCGGAGGTGTCGCCGGTGTGGAAGCAGTTGCAGCACCGCGCGGCCGCTCCCCGCTCGCAGCCAACGCCGTCCTCCAGGAAGCTCCGCACCATGCCGTCCAGGCACAGCGAGCTGGGCTCCGACAGCTCATCCTTCTCCCCGCCCGCGGGCGCCGCAGGGAGGCGCTCGGGCGCCGGCGACACCCGCGGCACCTGGCGCTCGAAGAGCCGCTTGAACCGCGACCTGGGCGGCGCCGCGGCGGACGGATCGATCTGCGCGGGCCTCATGCCGGCGCGCCTCGGCGGATCAAACTCGGCGTCAGCGGGAGGCGTCAGTGGAGGCGTCGTCCGTCGTGGTCTCCGGGGATCGCCGCAGGCATAGCCGTCGCCGGTGAACGGTGATTGACTCTTCGATCGGTGCCGGTCTAGGGTTTGTTTTCCTCTCTGCTTTTTTTTCTTTTGTCACTAGATTTATCTTCTGTTCTGTTCTGTTCGGTTCGGTTCGATCTCTTGGGAAGAATATGAAGAGGGGAGAGTAGGACGGGGACCTGGTTTTAAAGGAGCGGCGGGTGATGACGTGGCGGACGAGGGCCAGGCGTGGATGCCGGCCTGCGCGGAACGTTATCCTACGTGTCCGCTGCCGTGTGGGCTCCGCGCTTGAATGACCGCAGTGCCCTCCCTTGGCCTGTAGTGCCGCTGCTTGCTGGGCTTAGTGGCAAAGCTGCTATTATTTGAAGATGTCGTGTGTGGTTGGGGTATTTAGCAGGTGACAGGAGAAACGGAGGCGTCCATCTCTCGTGCCAGTGTTTTTTTTTTCTGTGCAGGCTAGGAAGGAAAGTGCTGAACAATGCAGATCTATGCCTGTATCCCCCCCCCCCCCCCCCCCCCCCGCATTTTGGGGGCGATGAAGACGGGCTTTGAAGGCATTTGCGCTCCAATTATTGCTCCAGTTTAGAGATGAAGAAATGCGTGATTAGCTAGATGCTTTCTTTTGCTGTACCGTCTTTGCATAATTGCATTTCAAATGCCCAACAATTATGTGCTTGAGCTGGACTACGGATTTACTACTAGCAAGTGTAATTGCACATTTACTTGCGAAACTTCCCTAGGCCTGAATTATGTGGATGGATGGATGGATGGATGGAGGTCGCATCGCATCGCATCGATCTGGATGGAAAGATGTGAACTGAACTGATGGGTTCGGGCCACTTGCAGGAAACATGAGATGAGGCCGTCGTCCCCCTCCCCGGCGTTCCACTTGCAGCGGAAGAGGTAGCTGTTCCATTCAATGATTGCAGAGCTTGCCGTCGCTAATGATCCCAAGCAATATGCTTGCTGCCCACTGGATCATCACGGAAGGCAGCGCTTGCATTGGCGTCGAAGTTTCCGGTGGCCGCGCCCGTCGTCATGTTTGCCGCATCTCGATCGCAAATCCGCATGCAGCAGCAGGAGCGCAACAAAACGCGTCGCAAGTGGAGCCATCGGCCATGTTTGAGTGGCCCGCGCACACGACCTGCGCCGGGCCTCCTCCTCGCCCAATCGCCGGCGGAAGCTTGCGACGGGGAGCTCGCTTGCCACGGATCGCGCAGCGAGACGGGGCCGGGGGTTGGCACCGAGCGGTACGGCCAACAACGGCACGCACAAGGAACCGATGAAGCGGGGGGGCTATACTGGTGGTGTGCCCGGCTGGGTTTTGTCCCTGTTCTCGCGGGAACAGAACGTGAACGTGAACGTGCACAGGCGACGCGTGAGCCAGCCGCTGCGGGGGGCAATTGCCAATTGCTGTGGCATCCACGCATTTGGTTCGCGCGCTGCTCACTCAAGACTCGCGCTCAGACCACGGATGGGGGGACCCTGAATCCTTTGCTTGGATTGGATCCGTCGAGGGTCGAGCAGTTCATCGCGGATTTGATTTCGCAGTGAAGCGAAGGGATACGGAGAGCTTGTAGTAGCTATACGAGTTACATGGACAGGGTACCTGAAAAAGAGCTATTAAATGTTTGCAAAAGTAAACGTATGGACTGAGGATTGCAGGCGCTGATCGAGAAAATGAGGAACTCGTCCGGTGTTGATCTGCGCACCGTCGCAGATATTCCCTGGACTATTCGATCGACACTGTTCTTCAGACGCCAACACTCCACCAGGAGCCAGCAAGAGCCGTCCCGTCACTTACCGCTCACGCGCTTGGCCCCCTCTCTGTCGCTGCGTGCTTTCATCAGTACTAGTACTCCATTACTGTTGTATCGGCGCGTCGTCGTCGGCCACCCAGAATATTTTCCCTGATATTCCCGGCATGGAACGGCGAGAAAGACGGTGGCTGGTGGTGGCGCAGGGGCGCTGCGGGGGGTATGAGAATGCAGCGTCGCCTTCTCCTCGTCCATGCCTGTCGCCTGATTTGGTGACGCCGGCCGGACGATAAACCTGTCCCCGGGGCGTGGCGTGGCGGATTGCCACGGTTGGAGGCTGTCCCCAGCGTCCGTTCCCGTGCCATGCATGCACTGATCCACCGGCCCGGCCGGCCGTCAAGTGATCGCCATCCACAACCGTAACGTAACGGGGGGGCCGGCCGGCCTCCTGCGCCGCGCGCCGTCCCTCTCGGTGCCCGCGCTGCTCCTGATCGGAGAATTTGTCCCTGCACTTCGTGGAATTTATAGCTCCCGGTGGGTACCCTGCACCTGCTGGAAGATGTTCAGCTGCCCCAATCATCAGCTCGCAGCCGATGTCAAAAAATATCTGAAGTAGTGGACGGGAGATGACAGCCATGCATAGAATAAACCTTCGTGCACTCGTTTTTCTTGGGGTTGATTTATTATTTATTTGGTGGTCAAGTAGTAGAACAAGTAGTAGTAGTCAAATTGTTTGTTCCTTTTTTTTTAAAAAAAAAGTTAGTATTCCGGTAGTCAAGTGTGTGTGCCGGTGCCATTAGTGGCACAGCAGCTGATGAACACTAGTAGTACTACAGCTGCACGGAGTCGACACGGCTACAAATCCTGTCCGAAAAAAAAAATAGGACCACAACACACACCGGCTCTCCTAGTACTCCAGGGAAGCAAAGCCACCACGATCGGGTTACGCAGGCGCATCACGCATTCAATGCTATCCGATCCTCCCCCCTCCCTGATCATCATCAACGAGCAGCTGGTCGATCCGATTGAGCATGGATGTATGGAGTCGGTCGGTCCTCGCGAATCGTATGCACGGTCAAGCATGGACACCGAACGAAAGGTGCGCGCGCGAGGGGTAGGCCATGCAGCAAACGCCCGGTCATGGTTTCCCCCACCATTGGAGCAGGCGCAGGCGCTCCATGATTCCCATGTACTCGATCGATCGGCTCGTCGTCGTCACTCCCACTCACTCATCAGCTTTCCGGTCTCGCCACCCCTGCTCCTCGAAACGAAACCCGGGCCGCGCCATCATCACTGATGCCGATTCTATCGGCACGCAGGCCGGGAGACGCGGTCGTGGGCTCGCTCGTGGCAACAACACCAAACCAAGCAAAGAGAGGCGCGTCACGCGGTCCCGGCCGAGGAACTCGAGTGCCGAGCACGGAGCAGCGCAACGCCGTGTGCCCGCTCGTGACCGCGGGCGATCATTTGGCTGCGAAGCGTGCGTGACCCGGGTGGACGGTGCCGGCAGGGCCGCAGCCCGCAGGGCAGATGGAAAAGATCTACGGGTCACCGGCTCACCGCGTGCAGTTCAACTGCCTGCCCCCCCCCCGCGACGACGCGCAGGCCGGAGCCCGCCCACACCCCGTGGGCCGTGGCGGCGAGGAAGAACTGATCGGCCGTGTAGGTGCGTGCATTCGGAGGCATGGTCCCCGCCACGGGGGTTCATGAGTGGCGACGGCGAAATTCGGTTAGGTGTAACCTCCCATCATCAGGTTTCCATCAGGGCGCCGCGGATAAGCGCCAGGTTTGAAGGTGGCTGCGCGACGCCTTCGCTTGTCGACGAGTGCAGGAATGGCGCCTTCGTTTTCGTCAGCTTTTGCTCAACCGTAAAGCATCGGTGATCGTGTTTCTGTTTCTGTGCAACAAGCAGAGCCTGGCTGCTGATCTGATCTGATGTGGAGAGGTTCAGTTAAGCAGCTGTAGCAGCCAGCCAATTAATTTCCGAGTTGAAGTATAGCGGTGGAGCACGGCAGAGCACTGATGAGAAAATTCCCCCACGCTCGCATCCAAACCGCAAACGGCACAAAACGCAGGCACTGATGTGCTTAGAAGAACGGAATGGGCTCCAAGCAAGAAATTGTCGCCATCGCTGCATTTGTACTAGGACTGTAGGAGCCGGTGCGACGGATGAATGAGAACAGGCCCCGGCCCCGTTCCATGATGAATGGCAGGGAATGCGTGTATTTCAAGTTTTCAGAAGTTGCGGTGGGGATTGGGATTTCTGTTAGCCTCCAGTGTTTTCTGTGTCTTTCTTGTTTTTTTTCTAGAAATTCCTGTTATGTTTCGTTACAGGAGACCCTCACAAAAAAGGGCCCGTTCCACAGAATAACAGGAACATTGGAAGGGGGGCTCGATGGATAAGGGTTGAAACTTCCAACCCACCAAAATATATCAAATATTACTGGTTGTTAGATTTCTGCCAATAGTATCTTCCGGAAGATAATATCAAAATGAACTATAAATCGAACAACAGTCCACTGCGGTCCACTGCGGCCCATATAGGTATATAACAGACAAACCCTATACTACTCTCCTACCCCTCTCCCTGCCCGCCGCCGGTACCCGGAACACCCCGCGCGCCGACAGAGCCCAGGCCGAAGCCACCCGCACGCCGCCTGTGGCTGCAGCCGGAGCTCCACCGGTGCCCCACGCCGTCGCCCGGCCCTGCGACGCCGCGGCAGGCCATGGCGCCGTCTCGGGCCGCACCCGGGAGTTAGCCGACGTCGTGCGTTGGTGCGCCTTCACCTCCGACGCGGCGCCGCGGTTGGTGCCTGAAGGTTTAAGAAAGGGAAACAATGTTGATTTTTTTTTGAAAAATATTGAAACATTTTGAGAAAATGAAAAATGTTGAAATTGTTGATGAAACGTTTCGTACAAATGTTGAACCTAACGTGTTCTCCCAACAAATGTGGATTCCGAAAAATGTTGGCTTAACTTTTTATGAAAAATGTTGGTTCAACATTTTGGTTGAAAAATATTACAACGTTTTTTTTAAAAAATGAAGTAGGTTGGTGGGAAAATAAAAAACTTACATTTAGATGGGCTTTGGTGGGTTGGAAGTTCACACCTTTATCCACCTTCAGGTAGTTATATATGAGCCCCTTAGATTTCCACCAGCCCATCTCATGACTATTGCAACATTTTTTTACAAATTGTTGCAGCATTTTTTTCAAACAAAATCTTCAACTAACATTTTTCATCAAAAGTAGAACCAATTTTTTTCGAAAAGAGCTGCATCAGCATTTGTCCCAAAAAATTTTAGGTTCAACATTTTTTAATTTTTTTGTCAACATTTAATGACAAAATGTTGTTCAACATTTTCTAAAAAATGTTGTGAGATCTAATGACTATGGTTGGTTGCACTATTCTCAAACATTTCATGTTAAGTTGCAAAAGATCTTGCCGAAGGAATATAAGATTCCCGACATTGAAACGAATGTGGGCTTGGGCAGTCTTTCTGCGTTCGCAGGCCATCGCCTCTTTCGGCTCGTTGTAACACCTTGGGCCGCCAAATAAGGAGCCGCATTGGGCGCACACACACAGTAGGCAGGCCTTGCAACGAACCCGCATACAACTTTCGAAAGTTTTTTTTTCCTTATAGTTTTCGGTGTTTGAGATTTATGCGTCTATTCATTACATGTAAAATCCTTCTCAAAAGAACTTTCGAAAGTTTCCAACTGGCTCCACTCTGCTAGCATAGCATCTAGAGAAGATAGCTAGTAGAATGCAAGATATGCCGGCATCCAGAGAAGACGGTAGACAGTCAGACAGACGAGGCGGGCAACGACCCATTGGCACTTTAAGGCACGTGATGCTCAATGGTCATGTGGAACCAGCAGCCAAACTGAAGGGAGTTTTCACTTCTCTGCATCTGCCACTGCAATTTCCAAGTGGATGCTCTGGAGACTCGAAAGGGATCGTGTCTGAGTACGCCACACGGTAAAATCACATTACGGCCACTATAAAATCAAAACTTTTCTAAAGCCACACAAACAAATCACCCCAACAGTCATTACCAACCTAAGTACACCCAACTAATTGCACCAGCCAACATCTACTTTCTCTCACTCACCCACGATCCAAAGGCCCAAATTGCTGCAAACATCAACTTTCTCTCACTCACCCACGATCCAACGGCTCAGCTCCTCCGGATCAAACCTGTGTCTTCCATCATCCGCGGACCCGCATCGACAGCCCCGCACGCCCCGCACGATTCCCGTTCCTCGACACGTTGCGCCGCCCCCTCTCGATTCCTTTCGTCTTCCTCCCCAACTCACGTCTTTTCCTCTGCCCGGCGCTCGCGTCCCTCTCTCTCCTCCCCCTGGCCGCCGGCGCATGCATACCTCCCTCCCCTAGTTGGCCGAGCGCGGATCTGGCAGTGGACGGCGGGCTCGCAGTCCGCGCAGACGAAGAGGTGGCGGCACAGGAGCAGCACGGCGGAGGTCGGCGGCGCCCGTCGGCAGAGCCTGGCAGAGGGCGGTAGCGAGGTGGGGAGGGGGACCCTTTCCTCGGCCTTACCCTCGCCTGTTGCAGCTGCGCGGGGAGCGGACGGCGGCTCCCCTCCCCTCTCCCTTCGGTGCGCGGCCGGATCCAACTGTAGGTGTGGGCGGGGCACGCCCCCACCCCGTCTCTCCCTCTTCCCCCTTCGTCTCCTTGGACTTTGCGAGGAGCAACGTGGGGGAGTGGTGGGATGCCGCGCCGAGGACGGCGGGAGCGGATCCGACAGGCGGACAGTGGCTCAGGGAGCGGCGGTAGGGTGGCCGGATGCAGCTGCAGGTGTGTGCGTGGCTACGGCGGTGGCTGCTGGAGGGGCCGCAAGGGAGCTGCGCACGTGAGGAGCAGGGTCTGGCCCCTTGCATCTTGGCCTCGGCACCCGCTCGCGGAGCTGTTCCGCCTCTAGAAGGTGCTCGAGGAAATGCCTTGAAGGTAAGCTGGTCACCGAATAATTAGTTTTTCAGTAGTCGCAAGTAGCAACTGATATCTCAGATCAGGCTTCTCCGACTATTTTCTTTTGCAGCAAAGATTCTTCGTGAATCCCTGTTCTTGCTATTACAAGGCACCATGGATTTGTGACCAAGGAGCAGAATCGGCGAGGACAAGTTGCAGGGGTGTGTTGTGCCACGGCTACAAACAAAAACCCTATTACTTTGAGGGGCAACAGTTGGTTGTGTCGTTGCTGGAGTAGCAGGTAAAACATTCTTTAGTCACTTTTTGCGGCTCCTGAATGCTACTCATGGATTCCTCCCCTTCTGGATGCTGCAGGGTGCCATTGGTGCTGCAGGGTACCACTGATTTAGGTTACAACATCTTCCGTAAGTGGAATCAAATCCATTTGCTACTAAGATTTACACTACTTTTTTCTAAACTAGAAAAACATTTACCCTGCTCTCTGAAAAAAGAGTTTGCAGCGCTGATTGATAACTTCTTTTGGTTGGACTTTGAGCTACCTCTGAACATACCACCTGGATTTTTAGTATGTCCGAGACTAAGTTCTAATGTGGAGTTGTGGACAAACAAAGTATCTATGTTTGTATGTAACATGCATTTGCTCTTTTCATGTATTTTAAAACACTAGGTTGAGGGGAAGTAGGGTGCATATCATATTCAGTTTAGATAGCAACGGGTGGTCTAATAATTGCTGATTTTTTTCTTATTCTCGATAGCTGTATTTCTTGCCCTTAGCGTGGAAAAAAATATAGGTGGATATAAAAATAATATGCTTTCTTGATCTTTGAAGATGCAAAATATGCTTTGATGCCGGGAAGTTTAAATCTAATACGCTGTTGTTGAAGGTGGTTAAGATAACTAGAATCCATTTATTTTTGCTGACAAACTTACCCATGTATTACTTCTTTCTAACAGCGATCACAAGGTTGAGAACAAAAGATTGTCAGATGGTTCCTTGGTACGTATCCTATCCATTGGTGCTCACTGAATTTTTAGTTTTTCTTTTCAGATCTAGCAACTGATGTTACACAAAAATCTGAGATCAGTCGGAACTGTCCATTTTGTATTTGCAACGAAAATTCTTAATGAACCCCTTTGCTAATTGCCATGGATTTGGGGTGGGAGCTCTCTTTGGTGGGCCTGTTTTGTTTTCGCGACTTGCAAATTTCTAGGGAAGCTTCTACGACTTCCACCGAGGATTTATTTTATTTGAAATTGAGAATGGATGGAAGTAAATGAACTGACATTTCTTAGAGTGCTGAATAGTTTTTGGATATTATCACCTATATTTCGTTGCCCATTTTGTGTCATGAAGTAGCCATAACCACTTCCATCCTACTGCCATGAAACATAAATGCTTCATATCTGGCAGTTTACATTGCTTCTTATATGAAAATATATTTTCGGTTAGGATCATGGCCCCAGCCAGATGATTGCCGGTCTGATTGATGTAGTTGAGTCCAGGTAATGCATATATATTTTTGGTGTTCATGTCCAGAGTAGTTTGTTCCAGAAACTGATTGAACGATAGTAGGTATCTGTTCCCCTTTCTGTCTTTGCTATTTATTCTCTTTGCTAAGCTGCTCGACCTTTTTCTGTCTTCTACCGAATCCAGGTGCATTTCTTCCCCTCCCTCGGGCTTGTCATGACCATCTCTAAGTAGCAGTTGCGCTGCTGCTCCCTTTTGGGGGGGGGGGGACTTGGTGTCACAGGATCGGAAAGATGATTCGGGAACCTTGCAATTTGTGTCTGTTGTTAGGACTTAAAAGAGCCCTTGTTTCTCAGATTTTAGTAATTTCAATTATGGGAATGCTGTGATGATTAGACTTAAGTTTTGGTCCTCTGACTGATTTTCATATGATGCCTTTAACCTGCCAGATGCCATGGATTGAAAAGGGAAGAGAATGCTATGGGAGATTGAGGGGCGCTGCCTCAGCACTTGAGGATGGTTGAGAAAGGTGAGGCTCTTATGAAGATTAGGAAGCAGTTCTCACCTGAAGCATTTTATTTTATTATTTCACAAATATAGGCTTCATAGAAGTTCAGATGTGGGGTGGCTAGCCGGGCACAATTCTGGTTAGGTTAGTTAATCCCCTCAGTGTGGCTTTCTTTATGTTTTTACATGCAGGACTGGAGGCCTTGAGAGGACTGGGTATCATATTGCAGATAATACTGGCACATGATGGCTATGAGCTTCCTTTCAGGTAAAGCAACCTGGGGATGGTAAATTGCAGTATAGCATTTGCATTTTGAAACAACTCTAGCTGATAATCATGGTTTCCTCTGTTATTTAGTTCAGCTCAAACAATCATGAAGATGATGTTCAGATGCCATATGTCGAGAATAATTTATTAGCACAAATACTAAGCTTCATGATTAAGTGAGTTTTGTTTTACCTGTGCCTTAGCCCATGAGATTTGCAAAAGGAGTTTTTTATTGCTTCCATACACATTTTATATTATTATCCTAGAAGATAAATGCAACTTATTTTTTTGGAGAACTCTGAATTATTCTAGAACAGGATTACAGATTAAATTCATTTAATGGCTGCGAAGCTTCTTGAAGATATGTTAAATTCTTACAGGAATTATCCTAGAAGATATGTTAAATTCATTTTATGGCTGCGAAGCTTCTTGAAGCATACTGGGTGGAAGAGGGATATGACGCTTCAAACTTAACCTGCAGTCTATGGCGCAATGACTACATTCCCTCTGCAGTCTGTTAAGCAAATGTTGTTAATTCCCTTGGTGATGGCTTCGGATTTGGCTTGTCATCAGTAGGCAATGTAGTACGTTTGATTCCATTTTGGGATAATGGTTGTGGTGGGTATAATATTGTCTTAGATTTGTAACAAAATCTACTTCAGCGAGATATAACTTATTTGTAGGATGTGATAATATGCCTTGTTAAGCATAAATGATTTTTTGCTTGAGACTTTTGAATCATTTTGCATGAGATTTATGTAATGATGAAAATCTTGTCGTTAGCGTGGATATTATATTATGAATGGTAAACATCCTATGTGAAGTGCCTTTGTTATGTGCATAATCTTTTAGCTGTCCGTAGCAACGCACGAGCATTACATTAGTTCTCTAGAAAAGCAGTAGTAACATCAGTTAAAAGCTTGCATAAGACAGGACAGGAGATGGTTAACCCAAAGGATAACTTCAGATACTTCGGCTTCAGCATACAGATAGCATCCAAATTAACCAGGAATCAGAGAACATGTTCCCAAACCCCAATTTACTAATTAGGACATAGTAAACGAAGCGGCAAACAAGTATTAGTTTACCACAAGTCCACGACTATTACAGACATGAACGACAGAGACACTGAAATTAACACAGCACGATACAGACGGTAAACTGCAGGAACTGTAGTCAGGCAGGCACAAGCAAGAACACAGGTGACAGGTTCACGCGCGGACGGTTGACCCCCTGCTTCACTCCTTGGCGGTCTTGTTGATGAGGGACTTGTGGATGTGGGGGATCACGCCACCGCCGGCGATGGTCCCCTTGATGAGGGTGTCCAGCTCCTCGTCCCCTCGGATGGCGAGCTGGAGGTGGCGCGGGGTGATGCGCTTGACCTTGAGATCCTTGCTGGCGTTGCCGGCCAGCTCCAGGACCTCGGCGGTGAGGTACTCCAGGATTGCGGCGGAGTACACGGCGGCGGTGGCGCCGACGCGGCCGTGGGCCGAGGCGCGGGACTTGAGCTGGCGGTGGATGCGACCCACAGGGAACTGCAACACGCAGAGAAATATTTTCAGTACCAAGGCAAAATTTCGAAATTCCGCATCTGAAATTCGCAGGAAGAAACAACAGATCTGACGACTAATTCGCGGTGGTGAATCCAAAACGAAAGCCGAAGAAGGGGGAAAGAACCTGGAGGCCGGCGCGGGAGGAGCGGGAGACGGGTGCCTTCTTCCTGTCCTTGTCCTTGTCGGTGCTCTTGGCCGCCGTCGTCTTCGCCGCGAGCAGACCCTTACCTCCCTTGCCCGCCATCGCTGCCGGAAAACCTAGCCTGGAGAGACCCGCTCTGGCTTGGAGGTGCGCTGCGAGGGTGAGGCCGGCCGGGAGCGGGAGGGGATTTGCTGTGGCTCGAGAATACTTCCTGTTCAATGCGGCTGCAGAGGGCTTTAAAACGCGAGGCGCAGTGCTACTTTTCGGCTCCATTTCGAAACCGGTGGGCGGCGGCGGGCGTGGGGAGCGCGCGCTTTGCGTTTTCGCGCCTGACGGGGCGTCCAAAATTTCGCGGCTGGATCGGGAGGCGGTCAGGCTGGGCCATTTGCGAGGGTTGCACTTGCACACTGTCACTACTCGTCCGCAATTGTCACTTACACAGGGATTTGGGTCCACATGTCAGTGAAACTGTGGTATTGTAAGGGAGTCTCGACCTAGCAAACGTAGCTGATTTTACGGCCCCTTGTCATCCTCCAACCATGTTTAACTGTGCTTATTTTTTATTAAAATGCTCTGGTTATTTCCTTTCTGGAATCCGCAAATGTGTCACAGTTTTTCATCGACTAATCACTACCCCGCCTACCGTCTTTGATATTAGTACAAATTTTTCTCCTGCTTATTCCCTTTCTTTTTTGTTTTCATTTCCTTTTTCATATACCTATGCACTAGCCAGCCTGTCAGGTCGCCTGCGGTTTTAGATTTACTAATTTTCCCCGCCCCAAACCGTCGCCCGCCCGTGGTTTTAGATCTACTAATTCATCTCAGAACAGCCCCGCCCACCCGCCGACCCGCCTCGTGGTTTTAGATTTACTAATTCTTTCCCCCGCACCAACCCGCTCGCCCGCTTGTGGTTTTAGATTTACTAATTCTTCCCCCGCACTAGCCCACCCGGGTTCCCCCGTACCAACCCACCCGTGGTTTTAGATTTACTAATTCTTCCCCCCACACTAGCCCGCCCGCCCATGGTTTTAGATTTACTAATCCCCCCTCCCCCCCCCCGCACCAATCGGCGCGCCCGTGGTTTTAGACTTTCTAATTCTTCCTCTGCGTCCGTCCGCCCGCCCGCCCGCCCATGGTTTTAGATTTACTAATTGATCTCCCGCGCACGCCTCCTACCACCGAAAGAATTACATGTCAGGCTGTCTTCTCAACAAACTAATCATCCCCCTCCCACCATCCACCCTCCACGCTAAGGTTTTCATTTCCCTTTTCATATACCTATGCACTAGCCAGCCTGTCAGGCCGCCCGCGGTTTTAGATTTACTGATTTTTTCCCTGCCCCAAACCGCCCACCCGTCTACCCATGGTTTTAAATCTACTAATTCGTCACCGCACCAGCCCGCTCGCCCGTGGTTTTGGATTCAGTAATTCTTCCCCCGCACCATCCCGCTCGCCCGCCCATGGTTTTAGATTTACTAATTCTTCTCCTGCACCAGTCCCCCCCCACCCGCTTGTGGTTTTAGATTTACTAATTCTTCCTCTGCTCCGCCCGCCCGCCAACCTGCCTGTGGTTTTAGATTTACTAATTCTTCTCCCGCACCCACCTCCCACCACCGAAAGTTATTCTTGAACTTTAGCACAAAGTTTTCTTGCGCGTTTCTCATTTTCAGTTTCAGCTAGGATGGAGCGTCCGCTTGGCATTTTACGCGGTTGGTGGTGCCACCTCACGTCTTTTCAACAAACTAACCACCCCCCTCCCACCACCCCACCTTCCATGCTGAGGACATAGGGGTTGGCGGATGCGGGTGTGGGCGGTGGCAACAACATGCGAGGGCTAGGGTTGAGGAGGTTAGAGGCATCCAACGGTTTGGAGCAACCTGCACGGCTCTCCAACACCAAAAGCACAATAATACATGGGCTTACGAAATTTATACAAATTGGGCTATAGATAGTTTCGGTGGTGGCGTAGAGGTATTTGGAAGCCCATTTATTGATGGGCTTAGAAAAGCCCATTATTCCCATTCAGTATCCGGAAAGAATGGGCAGGAGTTGGGGCTTGCCAGCCATTATCATTGGGCTGGCCGAGCGCGGTCTATCCCGCACCAGCCCATCATTATTGCTTTGCGTGATAATATAATTGATTGATAGCTTTAATTTGTTTCTTGTTCTATAAACCGCGGATCGGATCGAAACAGCAAGCAATTGGTGATGCCAGTACACCTGGTCATCGTGCAGTGCGTGCTGCAGTGTGCAGTGATGATGTACTACTAGCGCGCGCGCCTAGTAGCGGTGTAGCAGCGCACAGCTAGGTGTGCTGCTCCGTCTGACGCTACGATCAGCAGTGTGCCGACGCGAGAAAATGGCGGGCACACGCGCAGAGGCGCGGGCAGGTCCACGGAGGCAACGGGGCAGCGTACGTGTACACCGTACAACTGCAGGAGGACGCGTGCATGCATGATGCCAATATGAAATACTATACCTAGCTGCTGAGCCGCCGGCGACCTATCAGGCCATGGATCCGAGCAAAGGCAGGCCGGGTGGCACCGCACGATCACACGAGCGCACACGTACGCGCGCTGCTGCATGCAAATACACGGCGGGCGCGGCGCGCGCGTCAATCCGTACGTACGTACGTGCCTGCTGCGAGCGAGGGGCGCAGCACAACACATGGGACGATGCCATGCATGGTGCGTCGTCGGAGCTCGGCGTCCACGTGGGGTGCAACAATGCGTATAATATAATCAGAATTCCTGCTGAAAATCTATCATCACCATTCCGGATGGGATCCTGTTATTATAGGCCACCAAGAAGTTTCTGAACCTACGAAATAGGAGAAGCAAAAATAAGTTGGAAAAGATTAGGAGGTAAATAAAAATAAAGATCGATATTGTGAATTATTGATCAACTGGATAAACCCTCAATCGGTCCTGACCGTATTACGAAGTCTTTACCTTTATATATACGGTATGGAGTAGACCTCCAAGGAAATTCTTTTGCATATGTTTTAATCTATACATTGACTTCGATTCTACCGACGCCATACAGCTGCGTTGGCGCGCTTGTTTGCATGGTTTTAATTTGAACGGCTGAAATTGATGCGAGGTACGCTAGCTGATGGAATCGTGGCATGCAGTAACCTGGTGATACACTGATACGTGCTGTGATGTTGCACTAGCACGCTGGACGCGCAGGCACAGCTGCTCGATCGTCGTCCATATCTCGACCTGACACTCGACCAGCAGTGGCGACGCAAGAAGCTAGCGGTGGGCACACGCGCAGAGACGCAGACACGTCCACGGCCACCAGCGGTAGAGCGTACGGCGGCACAGCTATAGCACGAGCGAGGTGCCAGTAGTTGATCATACAACAATCTACTCCGTACTTGAACAGTTAGTTGAACCCATGCATTGCATGCATGCATCACCATTTCCCCCATCGATCGACTATTACTATTGATTTGCTAACTCGCTTTATTTGCATGCAGATTATATATTGATTTGTGTGTGACGAAACGTCGGAGTACTTAGAAGCCAGTTGATTGGACGTACAGGGAGGCAGCAGCATGCATGCATGCATGCATGCAGGGGTCATAACGATCAGTCGTCGATCACACTGCACTTCACACAACACACACACACACATGTAGTAGACACGCAAAGCGCGTGCACGTACACGTACGCACTGCATGCATGCTGCGTAGTGATGCAATGCAATACACGGCCGGTCGGGCCGTGGCGCTGGCGCCGGGCCGACCAGTTTGTGCATCGATCCGTACGAGCGCGCATGTGAGAGCTAGCGCGCAGCCGTCCAGCCGAGGCATGCATGATGAGGCCATGATGCATGCCTTGGAGCTCGGGGCAGCGGCCGGCGCGGCGTCCTCGGGGGGCACCGCGCGCCCGGACTCGGACATGCCATGCATGCGTGCGTGGCCCGCCCCGCACAGCACACGCAGTCCCATGCATGCACACACATACGTATTGTACGAGCGCCGCGCGTGCACCTCTATATGTGTTTGATTTGTATTTTTTTTGACACCTCTCATCTGGATACAGCTGTAGAATCTAATCGTACACAGACACACACCTACACCACCCACACGCACACCTCACACACACCACTTGTATACAACCTGACCTACAACTATACACAGATAGCTAGACATGTCCTTGGAGAGATCACTAGAGTCATCAAGGCTCCGGCAACGGACACGTTGCAGTCCCTTTGTGGCACCACGCGTTGAGAGGTTCATTTGAAATTATTAAGGAACCTACTGTTCCTGGGTGAGACACTGGCGTCGAAGCCAGGCTTCGAACGCGGGCGGGCAGGACGCACACCAGCGATCCTAGCCAACTGAGCTACGGCTCAGTTCTCTGTTTGATTTCTATTTAATTTAACAACATTAAATTTGGTATTCTTATCTGTCTCTCATTCATGAATATATGAGTATATGACAACACACATTATGGGAAGTATTTTTATATAAACAATAACATAAATAATATAGTTTTTGAGAAAAAACATAAATAATATATTAATAATTATAGAAATAGTAATTTAAAATTTTATATTGATTCATTTTAAGATTTTATTATAACTATATGATTTAGATTCAGATTTAGGGGTTACTTTAAATTTAATAAGCACATAAGTGGATAATTTATATGCATATTTAGGGGGGATTATTTGATATTTTTTATAGTAGCATAGGTGGGTAATTACATGAAAATTAAGGTTAAATTACATAATTTTTTATAATGGTATATGTTGGTAATTTAGATACATGTTTAGGGGGTTACTTTGGTTTATTTTCATAATGGCAGAGGTGGGTAATTTATTAGAAAGATAACAGATCTAATGGCTATTATGATTAGAGATGTTGAATTGATGACTGGATGTTTTTGATTTTTGTGAGAATTTATAGGATTTCTCTATTTTATTTAGACTATCCACCTAGGATCCTAGATGGCATCATGTGCAGGCCTCAAAAGGAGCCTCCAATTAGTAATAGTAAGATACTGTGGCGCGGGTCTCAGCAGGGTTAAAAATAACATTAGATACCGGTCGGTATTCGCGGTAACCAGTCTCACTGATTCGGTAGCTGTTACCGACACGGGAGAACTGATTAACCGGATTTGTTGTATTGACTATCAACCGGTTATACCGTTTACCGCGGTCGGACTAGTAGCGGTAAATTTAACCATAGTCCCAGGTGGCGGTGGATGCACGAGCTAGCTGATGAGGCCTCTCCTGCTGCGCCTTGTGTTACGTGTGCGTTGCTGCACTGGTGGTGGTCTCCATCTCTGAATCTCTGATTGATTGACGAGCGTATTCGATGCACCAACCAGCAACGCACGGAGACGAGACTGGTAGAGATCGAAGATGATCGGAGATCGGACGACCGGGGTCCGGACGACGGTGCCGTGGGGGATCAGTATTCAGTAGCAGACCATGCGTCCGCAGTCCGCTCTACATGCTAGACCTGCATCGGTAGGACGGCGGCCGGATAGCTAACTTCTTCCGTGGATTGCTTGGACATATGTGGCCATGCACAGGTTGGCCAAATTTGGGGCCATCTACCTCTTGCAACCTATGCATGCCACGCACATGACCCATGCATGCACGCAATTGGGGCAGTAGCTAGCGGTGACGATCAGCGCTCAGCGGCGGCATCGATCCATCGATCGGTGCTTGGCGCCATGCACTTAAATGATTCCGGATCAGTCCATGATTTTCGTCTGATATCTCTCTCGTCTCTCTGCAGCTCGTGCAGCGGTGCAGACTGCAGAGCCGACGACGCGGACGCCTCAGTGGCAACCAACGTAGGAGTATGCAACTCTCCTCTTCACATTCTATGCAACTGCGAGTACCCCCTCAGTTCTTAAATGTATAACGTTTAAGACAAGACAATTAGTTTATATTTGAACTAATTATTAGCTTGTCATAAATGTCATATATTTAAAAATGGAGGTAGTATAGATCGTAGATGGGCGATACCACGGTCTATCATTTCTCACTTCATTTTAAATTATAGATCGTTTAAGTTTACAGATGTTTTATGTGCATCTAGACAGAGCGAGTAAAATACACAAACGATTCCTAAATTAGTCTTGTGGTGTCATAGTTCCTAAACTCTCAAAATGTATTTTCAGGAACTTAAACTTGTTTCATCTGGATCCCTAAATGTTTAAAATAATTTTTCAAATCTTAAAACTTGTCGCAAGTTGTTGATGATAATGTTTTCTCCTCGCTTGTTGCCTTCACAACCACATTATGTTAGTGTTCGCGCATGTTTTCTTGCATTTGATTGCACGATTTTAGAATGAACTTTGAGAGTTGGAGGACTCAGATGACACATCTAGACAAGTTGTGGAATGTGAAAATGTGTTTTGAGAGTTTAGGGACCCGAATGACATCTAAGACAAGTTCATAGATGTAAAAATGCATTTTCAAAGTTTAAGGATCTAAATGACATCCCGTGACAAGTTTAGGGACCAATATGACATCCCGTAATAAGTTTACTCTTTAGAAAACATTATATTTGATCTACGCAAATATCTATAAATTCAAAAATAACCAAAACAACTGTATAGTAATTTGGAATGACAAAATTGGGCGTGCGGTCCAGCTGCATGCGCGCGCCGTTCCAGGGCAGAGCAAAAGGGATTGTTCATGTATTCCAAGAAAGATCGATGTGGACACATGCTCACATTCCGTCCTGAGCTCATCACTAGTCACCCTTCTGCATCCCCGGCCGGTCCCCAGCCTCCTAAAGACCTCGTCGATCGATCAATTGCCTGCATGCCGTATAGCTCCTATCGTTCACGTGAACCTTCACAGGGCTGCCTCTGGTGTGGTCAGACGGGTGGTATACTGTTTACGGCAGTCTCGTACGTATCAGAGAGAGAGAGCAGGCGCAAGGTGTCCCAAATCCAAACCATTTTTTTAAAGGGAGATGCATTCATCTTAGCGCATTAGGGCACCTGCAGTGTGGTGGAAAAGCGAACCGTGAGTGAGATAAATCGAACAGAGCACACTGTGAGGTTCGACGCTTGTTATCAGGAACCAAAATCGAACCGAGTTTTGGGCCTTGTTTAGATGGCTAAAAAGTAGCAAAAGTAACTGTTACAACTCCTGTAGCACTCCTGTAGCACGTTTCGTTTGTTTGTGGTACATATTATCCTACCATGGGGTAATTAGGCTCAAAAGATTTATCGCGTGATGTACAACAGAACTATGTGATTAGTAATTTTTTTTACCTACATTTACTACTCCGAACATATATCTTTTGGTGTATTTAATGTGATGTGGTGGAGAGAGATGAAAAAGTAGCAAATTTTTGGCAAAAAATTTGCCAACTAAACCAGGCCTTGAGTGCGAACCGTCAGCCTCAAATTGGGTCCCACAAAGAAAAAGGCTGATGGAACAAGAGACGAGGGACGAAGGCTCGGCATTTCTTTGCATTCTTTACTGTTGCTGTGGGTCCCATGAAAATGATTTTGCACTGCAGCCTCCGAAACGTCGCCAGCTCATCCAACTTTGTCAATTCGGTTCGACTGGAGGACTGGAGCTGCCCTTACACCTGTCCTTTTACAAACATGATGTTCGGGAATTGGGTAAAAACCTTTCACCTTCGGAACTTCGGAGATGTTAAGACTCTAAGGAGTTCGTGAAAGTATGCAGTGAACATCCAAGTGAAAGTATCTTTTTCATGATTTCCAAAAAGAGTTCGCTAATCCTCTAACCATGGGCGAGGCAATTGCCGAATAACTATGGATTCGTAAGTCTGTCTATTTGTTTCAGGACAGGAGAGGTTTCGGGAGTTATTGCTGATTCGGAAAACCTTGACGATGGAAACTGCGAATGTCCCCATGAAGACGAGAAGGCTCCTTTGCGCTTCCAGACCTCTGCGAAGTTCGGTGAAGTTCAACTTCGGCGAAGGTTTCGGCGGCAAGACGTGAGAAACTGTCTGCTTGCGAATCTTCGGGAGAACAAGGTGAGGATCATGAATGAGTCAAGTCAAAGGAGCGGCGCCAAAAGTCCGGGTTCAAGGTGTGAACTAGTGGCTGACTTGTAAATATACGAAATTAGTTCCACAAATCACGAGGTGTAAAAGACGTTTATGTACATGTTCACACTTGGGATATTCTCTAGATTCGAGGGTAATCTCGGAATGTAAAAGTCCCTTCGTCTCCCTGTAAAAGGGGGGTCGAGGGCACGTGTAAAGGGATTCACAACTTTTGAGGCGAGAACAGGCTTTCAGAGATTCCTTGTCTCCGCGTTCTTACATACTTTCGCGTAATCGTTCGGAAACCTTGCTTCGCTCGTGTTCAGGGGCCCTAACCGATTTTTGGACCTCCCCAACATTGGCCCCCACCGTAGTTTTAGCCGATAAACAACTCACGATGCCTCCACAGAAGAAGTCCAAGAAGAACACACCCACTAAAGCAGATCAAGAAGATCACCACATCGAGGAAGACAATGGAAACTCTCTCGCTCCAGAACCTTCGCAGATCTCAGACCAGGAAAGAAGAGCAAAGGTTGAAGCTCTCCAGAAGACACGAGCAGAAAAAACTACGCATACTCTAGAAGCATTTGCCGAAGAGGAAGCTGAAGAAGAAGATGATGAGGCTGTGGACAAACAACTGGAAGTAATGAACCAAAAGCTGCTGATGCTTCAGAAGGAGAAAGAAAGATTCGCGAGTCAGCTGGAAGCAAAAAGGAAAGCTTCGGAGAAACTGGAGAAACTCAACCAGGCAAAAGAACAGCTGGAAAAAATACAAAGAGAAATTGATGAAATGAAAGAGCAAGAGAACAGTTCACTATGGCGCGATTCGCCACACCAGAACTCTGCCCAGCACAAAAGAACTCCAAGAGAAAACTTTTTCACAGGCAATGGAATCTCGCCATTCGCAGATCCAGAATCGCCACTTTCACAAGGGTTGCAAACAGCACCATGGCCACCGAAGTACAAACCAGTTTCTCTCCCGAAATACAATGGATATGGGCATTCTAGGCAATTCATCATGAGCTATGAAGCAGCTGTAAATTCAGCAGGAGGAGATGATGTTGCACTGGCCAAATCTTTCATCATTGCTTGTGAAGGTCCAGTCCTCAACTGGTATTCCTTGTTGCCTCCACACTCAATCTGCAGCTGGATCGATCTCAAGACAAAGTTCATTCAGGCTTTTCAAGTGTTTCATGAAACATCTGCAAAGCCTTCGGACCTTTTCAGTTGCAAGCAAAGAGACAGGGAGCCATTGCAGAGCTTCGTGAGAAGATTCATGTAACAAAAATCCCAAATTCCGAGGACAGATGACAAAACAACAATCCAAGCATTAATCAAAGGTCTGACTACAGGACCAACAGCTTCGCACCTAACCAGAAAAGAACCACAGAGCATTGAAGAACTCTTTGACGAACTAGAACAATACATCAAGTCTGATGAAGACCACCGAAAAAGAGTCGCTGAGCGAAACCAAGCAAGGCAAGGCAATACAGAAATAGCATGGAGACCTCAGTTTCAAACTCCGCGAAACATCAACAATGTGGAAAATCCTCAATTCAATCAAGACAATAGACCAAGCACAAGAGGAAGGGGAAGAGGAAGAGGACCTCCAAAGATTCAGAATCATGATGCAAGAGATCCATACTTCTATTGCAGATATCATGGGAGAGGTCACAACACCGAAGCTTGCCCGAAAACTAGAAAAAACATAGCAAGAATCCAACAAGAGAAAACCATGATGAACATTGCCTCCACAATGCCGAATCATTTCCGTCGAAACTTCTGGCAACCGCAGCTCGTGGTTCCTCAGCCAAGTTCAATTCCAGTTCAACAATTCCAACAGGCACAGTCATCATGGCAGCCTTCGCAACAGTTCTTTCCTCAATCTTAGGCAATCCAAACAATTCAGCAGCCGCAACCAATTCAAGAAATGTTGCCACCACCACCAGTCAATTCAGCAAAGCCGGAGTCAAGTTCAAGAGGCCATAATCCGAAAGCGTTGCCTTCCTTCGGAACTATCATGCCTATTACAGGAGGCTCAGCCATAGAGTTCGAAACAAAGAGGCAAAGAAATAACTACTTCAGATCTGTGAACACAGTCATCAATGACGGTCCAGCTGCGAGACCAGAATGGGCCAAAGTGCCAATAACATTCACCGAACAAGATTTCAGGTTGAAATCAACTGACCACAACGATGCCATGGTCATCGAGGTGAACACCGCCGGATGGGTGATCGGGAAAGTCTTGGTGGATAATGGAAGTTCGGCAGATATTCTGTTCATGAAAACTTTTGAGAAAATGAGCTTGAGCCCACACATGCTACAGCCACCTGAATACCCACTGCTGGGTTTCGGAGGAAAGCCAATCAAGCCAGCAGGAAAGATATCTCTCCCAGTATCCTTCGGAGATCTTGACAATGCCAGAACAGAAACTCTCACGTTTGACGTGGTCGACATGTACCACCCTTATCTCGCAATTTTCGGCAGAGGGTTCATCAACAAGTTCGATATCGTGATACGACAGCAGTTCCTATGCATGAAGATCCCAACACCCAAAGGAGTCATTACAGTGTTCGGTGATCAGCAAGAAGCTAGAAACATAGAAAAGGGCCATACACCAGGTCAAAGCAATGTGTATCACCTGAACTCCACCGAAGAAAAGAAAGAACCCTACGTTGAGGCCAACAGAGATAAAGAAAAAGTTGAGATAGCTGCTGATGGCGAAACAAAGAAAGTGTACTTAGATGACATGTCAGATAGAGCAGTCGTGATAGGGGCTCATCTCAGCCCCGAAGAAGAGAAAGAACTCATCGAATTCCTGAATAAGAACAAGGATGTCTTCGCATGGTCAGCGAAAGATTTGCAAGGTATTGACCGAGACATCATCGAACATGCCCTAGACACAGATGAGAAAATAACACCGAAGAAACAGAAACTCAGAAAAATGTCCGAAGAAAAGGCCAAAGCAGTGGAAACCGAAGTGCAGAGGCTTCAAGATGCCAAAGTGATTAGGGAAGTCATGCACCCTGTTTGGCTGGCCAACACTGTGCCAGTAAAGAAGAAGAATGGGAAGTGGAGAATGTGTGTGGACTTCACAGATTTGAATAAAGCTTGCAAGAAAGATGACTTCTCGCTAGAAAGGGTGGACAAGGTTGTTGATGATGCTGCAAATAGTGAAATGCTCTCACTCCTGGACATGTTCTCAGGGTATCATCAAATAAGGGTGCGAAGAGAGGATGAGGAGAAAACAAGTTTCATCACTCCCTTCGGAACCTATTGCTTCGTCGGAATGCCAGAAGGTCTGAAAAATGCAGGATGCACTTTCTCGAGAATGATTGCGATAGTGCTTCATCCTCAGCTTCGGAGAAATATTCTAGCATACGTCGATGACATAGTCGTTAAAAACGTTCAAAGAAGGGACCACATCAGTGATTTAGCAGAAACATTCGCGAATCTTAGAGCAGCAAATCTTAAGCTAAATCCTAAAAAGTGTGTTTTCGGCATTCACAAGGGAAAAGTCTTGGGCTGCTTGGTTTCGATAAAGGGTATTGAAGCAAATCCCGACAAAATCAAGGCTCTAGTTGAGATGCAAGATCCCGTTTCGGTGAAAGATGTACAGAAGCTAACAGGGAGAGTGGCCGCCCTTAACAGATTCATACCCAGAGCTGCAGAAAGAAGTTTGCCTTTCTTCCAAGTTCTCCGAAGTTCCAAGAATTTTTAGTGGTCTGAATCTCAGAAGCAAACCTTCCAAGAGCTCAAAGACTACTTGTCAAACATGACGAAGTTATGTCCCCCAGAGCCGAAATCGCCACTTCTGTTGTACTTGTCTGCTTCCGACTCAGCCGTGAGCGCTGTACTGGTGCAAGAAAAAGAAGAAGAAGGAAAACTTAAACAAATCCCAATATACTTTGCTTCGGAGGCCCTTTCAGGATCCAAGCTTTTCTATTCGGAACTAGAAAAGATAGCATATGCAGTTGTTATGGCAGCAAGAAAATTGAGGCATTATTTCGAAGGGCATAGAATAAGAGTCATCACGAATCAGCCACTGAATGACCTGTTCACGAACAAAGAAGCCTCAACCAGAATCGTCAAATGGGCAGCCGAGTTATCAGAGTACACTGTAGACTTCGAGAGAAGAAACGCGATAAAATCGCAAGCCCTGGCAGACTTTGTCGTAGATTGGACATCGCCATCCCGAGACTCCAACGAAGATATAACCACGCCATGGGTGGTGCACTGTGATGGGCTTGGTTTGATAGAGGGGTTGGAATAGCAGCAATCGTGACCTCTCCAGCAGGAGTCGTGATAAGATATGCTGCCCGACTTGATTTTGCGGATGATGTCCATTCCACGAACAACACAATAGAATAGGAAGCTCTGCTGCTATCCTTGAGAAAGATGAAAGCTTTGGGGCAGCAAATATTTATCATCAAAACAGACTCCAAAGTGATTCAGGAACACATCGAGAAAGAAAGCGAAGCAAGAAATCCGATTTTAGTGAAGTATCTTGAGAAAGTTAGGGAAATGGAGAAGCACTTTAGGGGTTACACAGTACAGCATATTTCAATAAATGACAACAACGAGGTAGACAAGCTAGCGAAAGCAGCAGCACAAAAACAAGCAATACCTCCAGATGTTTCTTCGAAATCATCAGAGAACCATCCATCAAAGACCCGAAGCCAAAAACTGTGAACAGTATAGAAACTCACGATTGGAGAGCTAAAATCATGGCATATCTGAGGGGCCACTATGAGCCACAGGATGAATTGGAGGAAAAAAGGCTAAGGCAAAGGGCAATGGGATATGCTGTAGTGGATGGAGAGCTTTACAAGTTCGGAATCACCGAACCATGGCTAAGGTGCATAACTGTAACACCCCAGGTGTTTATTAAAGATAAATACCTCATTTAGTTGTGTTAATCAAGATTAATTAGCTCCTAATCATGTTTGACATGATTATGCACATATTTGCACAAAAGACCTTGGTCAAAGTTCAAATTCTTGGTCAAACCCCTATAGCTCCAAAAAGGCTGATTCGGTTTTCTTGCGCGTTCTCCAAATTTCACTATAGAAGTTCAAAATCAGCCAATATAAAAGTTGTTCCTTCTTTCCGGGAACACATTTTTCATAATTGGTGGACATTCCAATTTTGAGTGCAAAGCCACGTAAACTCGAGATGAAGTTCCTGTGCACAGTAATTCCGGGCCGAGTTTTGCTAGAAGTTCAACACGTTTTTCACACAAATATGTTCATCAAAACATAGGTCGCCCTTTGTGAAAGTTGTAGTGCTATAGCTCCTCTACAACTTTTATTTTTGGAGATTTTCAAGTTCTATTCAAGAATTTTGAGATTCGCAGTTTAAAAAGGGCTAAACCAAATAAAAACGAGCATCCTTGCGACGGGCTCGCGCTCTCGCGCCGTGGACGCCGCGGCCGCGCGCGCCACGCGTCGCCGTCCGCATCCTCCGGCGTACGGACTCTGGGAGCTCCGCAGTGGACCGTGATCTGTGGGGCTTCCGAAGACCCCGGGACCACGCGCCGCGTCCAGGGGGGCAAGGCCGCCGACCGGTCGCGGGCCCCCTGGCCATGCGCCGTCGCGCGCCCGCGCCGCGCACCCCGCTCGCAGGCGGTCGGGCCCAACTGTCCGCCCCGCTGTCGCCAATCGGCCCGTCATCGCCTCGTCCTCGTCGAGCACACGATGAAGGTCACTTAAATCCCGAGCCACGGCCTCGTCCTCGCCTTTTTCCGCCTGCCGGCCGCACCGCCGCCGCCGCGGATTGCACTCCTCCAAGTCGAGCCGTGGCCACCCTCAAGCTCCTACGCCTTCTCTTGGTCACACACGAGCCGCCACCGCCCTCCTTAGCACCACATTACACCACCGCCTCCGGAATTTCGAGCGCCGGCGGGCTACTCCCCTGCTCAACCGCCGCCGGTGCCGTTCCGGCCACCTCCGGCCGAAGCTCCGCCGCCCAGCGCCCCAATCGAGGTGCGCACGCCCCCAGGGGTGCTCCCCGATCGGGCCCCGCCGGAACCCGCCGCCAGCGAGGTCCCAAGGCCGGCCAGGGGCTACATTGCATCTTCCCCGTTAATTCCAGGGTGTTTTTCGTGGCCTAGGGACCTTTGCGTAATTAATAAAACTTGTTCCAGGGACCCGGCTGTAAATGGGTTGTTAGGTTTTAGCTGCAACTTTAGAAAAGTCATTAAAAATCATAGAAAAATCATAAAAATGCAAATCCAATTTTGTTGGTTTTCAGGTGAAGAACTCTACCTTTTCTAGAAAGGTTGTATAGGGTTTTTCTGTGTAGTTTTTGAATTAAAAATTCAAACTCAGTTTGATGTGTTTTTAGTGTAGTTTAAAATATACACATGATATGGATTTTAATTTTGGATATGTAGTTCTTTGTGGCATGTCTAGATTTGTGACTAAAGTTTGCATGAGTTTGATGTGTAGATTTTTAGTTATGATTTATGTAAGCTTTATACTAGATTAAGCTTGATGCTTTTTATAGCCCCTTTAATAAACATTTCTTTGAGCACAAGTGCACCCTAAGGCTTTGTCTTGATGAATAGTACCTCTGGTAGAATTGATATGATTTTAGGATGTGCTTTGGTTTATGTTTTAGATTTAATCTTGTGTAGGAGTTTAAATTCAAATTTCAAAAATAATTTGAATCTGCACCTATGCTTTGGTCAGAGGCTTTTATTTGACATATATGGCTTTTAGGTGAAAGTTGAGATCAAAAAGATTAGTAAATCTTTTTATAAGATTTATTTGTGTTATGCTAGGCTGAATTTTGTCTTTTTCATATAAATTAATTTATATGTTATCTTGACCTAGATTTTGGTTTGTGAGCTTAAAATATGCATATGTTGCTGTGTGCAAAAGCTTAGCCTCATTTGAGGTGTTTTTGATTTAATATGAATTTATGGTTGTAAGGCTTGTTTTAACTAATTAATTAAAGAAAGGGCAATTAAGGTGTTAAATTGTGAAAACATGTCATGTTTCTGTTTTTGAATTTTCAACACACTCCCTTGCTGTTTATAAAGTTATTTAATTTACTTATGTTTAAATGTGCACACAATCCCCTTTTAAATAGTTGTTAGCTCACTCTCACCACCCACTTTACTTTTGTGAGTTTTCTTTGTTGTTTTGATGACTGTGGCCTACAAGAGTTGGGTTAATGATAAAATCTCTCACCTTCACACCATAACTAATGCATATGCATAACGTGTAGATCTTTCTGACGGGACGTACACGCTTGTTGAGTAGGAGGGATCCGCTAGTGGGGAATTGAATCAAGCTAGTGGGCAGCAAGACCTGGACCAAAGTCCAGAAGAGCCCAAGGCTAGTGTTGAGTCAGAGGAAGGCAAGCACCGGTTGCATTAACCCAATTTCCTAACTTGCAATTTATTTTCGTATTTATGTTATGTTATGTACATTTAAGTTTCAGGAGTTGCTTTGAAACCTAGTTGCATGATCCTTAGGACTCCTATGCTCTTTTACTAGTATGTTAGGAACGCTAGTGCCATGCTCTAAGGATATAGTAGAAGTCGAGTAATGACTCATTGCTCGCGAGATATAGGATGCTTATGTTGGAATCATAAGTTGATTAAATTGACTCACTCATGTGGTAAGAGCAATGGGTTCGGTCTCGACCGAGTAGCATGGTGCTGGTCTAAGCTATTGAACGTACCAAGTGCTTGTCGGGAATGAGACCGGTAAGCCTAGTACCTAATGAACCAGTGCGGGGACTTTATGGCTACTAATCTTGAGATGCGTCTCCCGGTTTGATTCCGGTAGTGCAAGTGTGAGTATGGGTGTGCCGTGTGAGGGCGTCCCAGTAACCTTGTACTTAGGACTGTGGCATCTGTCCCTAATCTGGGGAGTGACGGGAACCGCCTGGTCGGGGTAGACCCCGCATTTGTTTTTTTTCTTTGGATTCTTTGGGGTCTACCTTCTTCCGTGTATCTTGGGTTTACCTTGCAAGGATATAAATCGATCGATCGTCGGTCACTCGTCGTTATCTGAGTCGGCTTGACCACTGGCTACCCCATGTTTATTTATGAAACTTTTTGGATTAATATTGACGCTTGATTAATCTTGTTTGCACAACCATGCTTGTCTAGCTAGGTGCTTACCTAAACTGGTTAACATACTAGAACTTGAGCTAAAATTTGAAAGTAAGGATTAACTCTTAGTTGCTTTTGGCAAAACAAACCCACCAGCCAAAAAGCCTTGCATGTCTAGCTGTGTCTTTTATTTTGACGGGTCAGTCTTGCTGAGTATTAGTATACTCAGCCTTGCTTATTTTGTTGCTTTCAGGTAACCCCATCTGGCCTGGTGCTATTCCAGATGGATGGGAAATTGAATGGGAGAACGATGTTGAGGAGTGATACATTGTGGATGGCCTCCCATGTGTATCCCACGTTTAGTTTACTTTCCGCTGTTTAAAACTCTGAACCATATTTACTTTTATGTATTGAAAAATCTGATTTGTAATATTAAGTACTTATGGACCTTTTATGTAATGTAATGTTGTACTCTGGTCCCGCCTTCGTGTGGGCTTAGCGCATATCTCGATCCTGTATAAGTGATTTACCGGGCATGACCCGGCAGAGACGACAAAATAGCTCTTGGTTATCGCTTATGAGCCAAGTGGACCGGCTTAAGTGATAATCCGGATTTATTTTGGGCGGTTCTGTCACAATAACCTCCGAAAAGGGTGTAGAACTTCTTAAAGAAATCCATAGTGGATTTTGTGGTGCACACATAGGCACAAGAGCACTAGCGGGCAAAGCAATAAAGCAGGGATTCTTTTGGCCCTCCATAAACCTTGATGCAAAGAAGCTGGTTCAGGAATGTGAAGCCTGCCAAAAAACAGCGAATCAGCAAAACCTACCATCTATGCCAGTTCATCTAATTTCACCATCATGGCCTCTGCAAAGGTGGGGAATGGATTTGGTCGGGCCATTGCCGACAGCTCAAGAGAACTGCAAATTCACAGCAGTTGCGGTCGACTATTTCACCAAGTGGGTGGAAGCGAAGGCATTGGCGAATATCACTGCACCAACAGTTCAGAAATTCTTTTGGCAAAACATAATCTACAGATTTGGAGTCCCAAGGGAATTAACTGTGGACAACGAAAAATAGTTCGATCGCTACTCCTTCAAGGAATATTGCAAGACACTGGGCACTCATGTGAAGTACTCTTCAGTTTACCATCCACAGTCCAATGGGGCTGTAGAAAGGGTGAATGGGCTGATCTTTTCGAGAATCAAAAAATGTCTATATGATCAGAAGAAAGGCAAGTGGATAGATGAATTGCCGAAAGTAATCTGGTCTCACAACACAATGGTGTCAAGGGCAACAGGTTTCACACCATTTCGCTTACTATTTGGCACTGAAGCAATGACACCAGAAGAAATCAAGAATGAAAATTTTAGAGTTCAGAAAGCAAAAGAAATCGAAGAAGTCGATATGAAGGTAGAGAAGGACATGATTGAGCTCACAATCCTCGAAGTTTTAGAGAACATTGAAAAATACCAAAGGGAAACCAAGGCATGGAAAGATAAGAAAATAGTCAGGAAAAACATCAAGAATAGTGATTTAGTGCTGAAAAGAAAGAAAAATTGGGAGAATCCCGGGAAACTTCAGGAATCTTGGGAAGGACCCTACATAGCAAAAGAAACTAGCATGCCGGGAGCTTTTCGCTTAACAGACCAAACCGGCGAAGAATTGCCGCATTCGTGGAATGCAGACAACTTAAAGAGGTACTACCCTTGAGAACCATGAAAGTAAGCAAATCTAGTATTCAGCATTTCTTTTCGCAAATTTAGATTCCATAAAATTGTAAAAACCTGAACCACAGAGCTATAAGTGGTTTCAGGAACAAAAATATTTACTTCTTGCATTTACCTTAGAATAAGAAGGACCGTACTCTTTTCCTTGCAAAGGGGGCCCTAAATCAAGGGGCAAGGTTTTTAACGAGGCGGATCCTATGTAAATACTCTTTATGTTACATATATGAAACGAGCTTTCCCCCAAAGTTTTTGTGTCTTGCGAAGTTCCATCGTGAGAAAGAAAAGTTCGTGAAAAGGCTCTGTTATAGCCTAAGTTCCATCGTGAGAAAGAAAAGTTCGTGAAAAGGCTCCGTTATAGCCTAAGTTCCATCGTGAGAAAGAAAAGTTCGTGAAAAGGCTCCGTTATAGCCTAAGTTCCATCGTGAAAAAGAAAAGTTCGTGAAAAGGCTCCTTTATAGCCTAAGTTCCATCGTGAGAAAGAAAAGTTCGTGAAAAAGCTCCGTTATAGCCGAAATCCCATTGTGTGAAAAGGAAAGTGAAGTTTCATGAAAAGGCTCAGTGATAGCCGAAGTTCAGAAAGAGAAAGAGAAGTTTTGTGAAAAGACTCCTTGATAGCCGAAGGCTCCGTGAAAGCCTAGATCCCACCTTAAGGGGACATCCTACCGAAAGGCCTGAGACAACAACAAGTTGTGGCCTAGATCCCACCTTAAGGGGACATCCTACCGAAAGGCCTGAGACAATAACAAGTTGTGGCCTAGATCCCACCTTAAGGGGACATCCTATTGAAAGGCCTGAGACAACAACAAGTTGTGGCCCAAATCCCGGAGCGAAGGGATATCCCACCAAATAAGCAAAGACAACAAAAGGTTGTGGCCCGGAAAGTCTCAAAGCATTGCCACGAAATTTTTGTGAGAATATTCATGAAGTAGCAATTAATCTTTTCAACTATAAGAATAGATTAGCACAGTGGCGAAAATGCACGAAAAGATCTATGAAGTTACGTCTATTCAGAAAAGCCTTGTTAGCCGAGAATGTTATTCTATGAGCTAAGGGGCTCAGTCACCTTCATGAAAATAGCAATCACACAATCCGGTTGAAGCAACTGAAGGTTGCGATATCAACCTAGGCAAGTTTGCCATTTGGGCGCAAGTTCACAAAATTCGTGAAACAAATTTTGTCGACTTACACTTAAACAAAGGAAAACATCCATGAAATTTTACATGAAAACGACAAGGTGGGAAGGGTGACGTTTTTTCTTAAAAAATGAGTTTTATTGCCTTAGTTTCATATAAAATTTCATAAAAGTATAGTTACACAGCTTCGAAGAGCTGAAAATTCAAAAAGGAAGTTCAGCAATACGACCTGGCTCACGGCCCCTGTTTTCAGCAATATCACTAGCATAAGCAAAGTTGCAATCGCCAGTTATGGGGCTAAGGGGCTCCGTCTTCACGAAAGAACGCGAACTTGAGGCTTCAGTAGCAAGAACATAACTGTCACGTTTAAGAAAAAACCAACTAAGTTGAAAGCTACGCATCGAGAAGTATTGACAACATTCAAGCCAAAACTCAGAGAATTTGCATCCAGGATGAGCTTCTTTATACAACCGCCAAGCTTCACCACTAACCACCTGATCCTGACGATGGATTCGCAAAGGAATGACATCCTGCACAGGCCCACCTTGCAGGACCTGCGCAGGTTAAAATTTACAAGAAAAAAGTTCAGAAGGGGACGCAGCCCACATATATACAAGTTCACAACTCTCCAGCATCAAAAGCAAAGGTTCGGATAAGTTGCGCCTCATCCAACAATGTCAACCTTCGGAGAGCTGGTGCGACGATCAGAACTTTCTTCTTCTCCGCCATCTTGGTCGCCACTGCTGCTGCTATCACTGCTGCCACCACTTCCCTCGCTTCCTGAACCTTCCTCCCCACCATCAGTGTCACCGTCCTCCTCAGACTCAGAAGTAGCTTCATGAATCTCTTTAGTCTTGGCGCGCATTTCTTTCTGAATCATCTGAAAAAGGAACAAAAGAATTTGTTAAGCACCAAGAAAAAAGACGTCTTTAAGGTGCCAGAATTTCAATAAAGTCTAGAAAAGTAACCTCCTCAAGCTTGTCACGTGCAATCTTCTTCGCGAATTCTTTCCCGCTTGCAATCCAAAATTCTTTCGCGAATTTGACTTTCACAGCACGAACATCTTCATTGGGCCGGATAGCTGAAGTACCCGCAGCATCTGGAAATCACGAGAGTGCCCCACGGAACTTCAGAAGATCAACACAGTCAAAGTCATAGAGAAGTTTGAGTAGGCTTTCCACAGAAAAAAGCGCAGCGAAATCGCTAGCTCCTGAAATAACGCCTGGAAGAGCCTGGAACTCTTTCAGCATCCAGTCCAGCAAATCAGAAATTTCATCACTTTCAGGAAGTAGGCTCGGACGGGTGCCAAACTGCTTCAAAGCTTCCTTGTACTCTTCAAATAGAAGTTTCAGGTTTTGCTTGATCTCATCAACATCCTTATTCGAAGTCTCGCTCCGATCAGACAGAGCCTTCTCGAGATCTAGAATCGTCTGCTCTTTCGTGCTCAAAGTCTTAGCGAGCTCTGTGTTCTTCGTCGAAAGTTCATTGTTAGCACTACGAAGCTCGTCGATAGTTTTCGTGCTCTGGTCAGCAACCTTGCGAAGATTCTCAATCATCTTGAGGTCATCTTCGCGAGTCTTGTTAAGTTTCTCAAGATCTTTCTGTAAGTCACGAAGAGCAGCTTCAGCAAGATTCTTCTCGTCCTGGCACTTCTTCAAGGAATCTGCCAGTTCAGCGATTCGCTGCTCTAGACCGAGATTTGAAGCCTGAGCCTTGTTCAAATCACGCTTCAACTTATGAGATTCATCAGTAAGCTTCTCGGCAAGTTCCTCCTTTTCGAGGAGCCTTTCAGAAACAACCTTGTTAACAATAGATGTCTTCAAATCGTAAAAATGGCTGAACTTAGAAAGCTCCGATGAGGAAAGTTTGAGCACATTTTCTTCAAAACCTGCGAAAACCAGAAGGGAACCAACAACAAAACCAGTAAGGAAAGTAAGAAGATCAACGGAAAATAAAGATGAAAGTAACATACAAACCTTTTTTATTAAGTGTCTTTGAGGAAGTTTGAATACCAGGATCAGAAATCGTCAAAGGTTTGTGAAGTGATGAAGAAGATTGCTTCTCAGTAGCAGAAGTTGTTTTGGTAGTCAGGCGAAGTTTTTTCTTTGGAGCGTCTCCTCCTGTTGCACCCACAAGTTTAGGGGACTTCCACAACACAGAAAACTGAGGACTACCACCGTCCGCACCAGCCACCTGACCACTGACACTTAACAGTTCACCTCTAAATGACGTACCGAAGCTTTCATTATAAGCAGCGACGGAAGGAGTAGGGTCTTGTTCTTTGGGAATGTCTTCGCGAGTCTCGGTCAAAGAAGGATCCTGAAGTAGACCACCACTCCGACTCACTGTCTGCTCCAAATCTTCAGCAAATTTTGGAGAAGCCTCATCATTAGTAGCAATAGCCTGGGAAGTACCAGCCTCAGCCTCAGCAGAAACAGTAGAATCACCAAGAGTTCTCTGAGCTTCGGGGACAATGTCTGAAAAAGTTTCAACATCAACAAATTCATTCTCAGAACCCGGAGTATAGGCATGACAAACCCCGAATCTTAATTCACAGCACAAGCAAGAAAAGAAACCTGTTTGGCGAGGCTCATCAATCATGTCGTCATCAGAAAAAGCCGAAGGAACACGTTGGACAACAGTAGCAGCGACTTTCTTCACAGCCTTCTTAGATTTCTTCCTGCCTAACTTCACAAGACTAGAAGCCGCTTGTATCTCAGTGTCGGAAATATCTTCGGAAGCATTTCTCTTCTTCTTGCTGGATTCCAAGGACTTAGTCTTGACCGGGCAAATAGCAGGAGAAGAGGTGTCGCCAGCAACACTTTTAGCCTTCTCTTTCTTGGAAGCCCTCTTCCTACGAGCCTTAGGAGGAGCTGCCGAACAAACAGCCACGGCAACAGCTGGAATCTTCTTGTCCACACCTGGCGGGCGGGATCGGAGAGCAGTCTCAGCTCCAAGTTCTGAGAACACGCGATTTACTCTCTTCTTATGCTTCACGATGTTCTTGTAAGCTTTATACTCGTTTAGAGTAAATTCGCCGACCATTTCAGTAACCTTCTCTTCAACTTCAAGGATGAAGTCATCAAGGCTTTGACCATCTTCAAGTCGTAGGTCGAATCGTGGAAACGGCACCTTCTGTGAAGCCCAATCCACTTCAAGATAAACAATGTCTGAAGGTTTCCAGCCATGAGACAAGGGCCAAACTCGAGCTGCAACAAATTCCTCAATCGCATCGCGGCCACCAAGAATCGTGCTGGCAAGAAAGAAAGCACTTTCACAATTCCTGAAACCAAGAGCCCGACCGTTGAATGTAGCAGTAGTAGCAGCGGTCACTAGGACTATGGGCGAATAGAATGGGTAAGCTGGTCCAATATAGCCAGAAACTTTAGACATATCAACCTTCAAGTAAAACCAATAGGATCGCCAATCTTCGGGCAAATTGGTTTTACTGCAGGGAGCAAGCTGAATACGGGTAAGATGTTGAAAAGAATTCTTCCTTCGAGTGTTGAAGGTGCAGCAGCCATAGTGAGCTTCGTAGAAGTTCCCATCACTCAGCTTCAGGATATCCTTCTCAGTAACAAGCTCGAAGAGACGAGCGAAAACATCAGCACTGGGCGTGCACTTGAAAGTCTTCATGATCCAGAAGACCTTCGAGAGTTCCAGGAAAGAATTGGGTGTCAACTGATGAATCTTCATGGAGAATTTATCGAGAATAGCAGGAAGAAGAGTATCGCACAGAAATCTGAGTCCGCAGATGAAGAAATCCCTAAAGACAACAATCTCATTCGCTTCGGGAGAAGGGGTCTCTTCGTCAGAAGGTGGACGACCGTCACCAGAAGGAAAGTAACCAGCCTCTTCGTATTCTTTAATAAGTTCAGAGGTGACATTGGATTTTCCGAAGACAAAGCCCGGAGGGTATGAGCCTTTCACGGAAACCAACTCATTTAAGTTGACTTCAACGTTAGAGAGATCCTCATCACCATCGGATTTGTTTCCGGACTTTATCTCTCCATCTTTGCGACTGCCGGAATCGCGAATGGTTTCGGCAGCCGGGTCGCTCGCACTGGGGGGAGCATTTTCTCCTGATGGCGGAACACTAGCAGCGGCTAACACTTCGGAAGTCATCGGCCAAGCAGTGCTTTTAGTACGAGCCACCTTTTCGGAAGAAAAATAAATGAGAAAAGTATATCAATTTACAAGAAACAAAAATCCACGAAATAGTTCGATACTGACCGAAAAAGTATAAGAAAGGCGAGTAGAATACCTTTGAAGACCGAAGAAGTTGCCGAACTTCGAGCGTCTTCAGACGAAAAGCCTTGCGCTGCGAATGCTTCAAAAAAGCGGAGAAACGGTGAAAGAAAGTTACCGCGACGAGCCTCTATTTATAGGGGAAGAGGGGGGTAGTTTCAATAAGCTATCTCGAGATGACCGTTGCGCGTTTTAGGGGGGACGCGTGTGCACTCCGACGTTCCGAGGGTGACGTTTTTTACCGAAATTCTGAAAATTGTTCGTGGAAACGGACCGTCGGAGTCAACCCGCTTCCCCGAGGGGCTAGTGTTGGGGAATTGGGTAAAAACCTTTCACCCTCGGAACTTCGGAGATGTTAAGACTCTAAGGAGTTCGTGAAAGTATGCAGTGAACATCCAAGTGAAAGTATCTTTTTCATGATTTCCAAAAATAGTTCGCTAATCCTCTAACCATGGGCGAGGCAATCGCCGAATAACTATGGATTCGCAGGTCTGTCTATTTGTTTCAGGGCAGGAGAGGTTTCGGGAGTTATTGCTGATTTGGGAAACCTTGACGATGGAAACTGCGAATGTCCCCATGAAGACGAGAAGGCTCCTTTGCGCTTCCAGACCTCTGCGAAGTTCGGTGAAGTTCAACTTCGGCGAAGGTTTCAGCGGCAAGACGTGAGAAACTGTCTGCTTGCGAATCTTCGGGAGAACAAGGTGAAGATCATGAATGAGTCAAGTCAAAGGAGCGGCGCCAAAAGTCCGGGTTCAAGGTGTGAACTAGTGGCTGGCTTGTAAATATACGAAATTAGTTCTACAAATCACGAGGTGTAAAAGACGTTCATGTACATGTTCACACTTGGGATATTCCCTAGATTCGAGGGTAATCTCGGAATGTAAAAGTCCCTTCGTCTCCCTATAAAAGGGGGGTCGAGGGCACGTGTAAAGGGATTCACAACTTTTGAGGCGAGAACAGGCTTTCGGAGATTCCTTGTCTCCGCGTTCTTACATACTTTCGCGTAATCGTTCAGGAACCTTGCTTCACTCATGTTCGGGGGCCCTAACCGATTTTTGGACCTCCCCAACACAGGATACCAAAGAAAAGGAAAATTACAAAGAAGTCTAAAATTCCTATTCATCTTCCTCGAAGCCTTCATGGATCCGCTCGTCACCGCCGCCGAATCCGCTTCCGAATCATCGTCGGGCACCAGAGCCAATCTCCACCAGGTGGAGGCCGCAGGGGAGGGCTTACTTCTAGGCGAATCGACCGAGTACACTGGCACCCAGGCACATCGGCCAACTCCGGTACCCACGACGCATCCTTCGATTCCACCGCCGGCAACCCGATCAATGCTCAGATTTTCACCAAATATCATCTTCCTCGAGATTAACACGGTCAACAACATCACCACCTGAAGAAGACGACGTTGCATTGGCCCTCCACTCCTGGACAGGTCGCCCCAACCTCTCCGTTGACGTCGGAGTTGATCATCATCGGAGAACGGAAGAAGTTGGGAGAAATTATTCCTCTGCAACGCCGTCGCTTCCGCATCGCCGATGCCGCAAGGAAAATCAAGCCGCAGAGGAGCCTCGCTCTACCGGCAAAACCTAACTCCACCGCCGAGCATCGGCAGCGAGCAAACCCTAGACCTAGACGAACTCGATTGGGCCTCGATCTACTAAAGGGATGGACCCCCGCTCCCCTTACCACCGGCTAGGAGGTCGGGGACGAGGGGAGACGGGGGCCAGGACTATGGCGGCGGCGGTGGCAAGCACACCCGCGGGCGGTTCCGCCCGTGCCGCCTAGGAGTTTGGTGGACCAATAAGAAGTTTGCAGGAGCTGGAAAGTCAAACTTTCCAACTTTGACCATAAATAATGAAATAATCATAAATGTTAATAACATAAAAATCATATTAATAGATTTGCCATGAAACCAACTATCAAAATATATAATCTCCTCTATTTAAAATAAATTATTTTAAGAGTTTTTGTTGGTCAAAGTTGAAAATTTTTTACTTTGAAAAATCCTAAACGAAGCTATATTCTGAGACAAATCAGGGAGTATATAAAAGTAAAAACAGGAAAAAAAACCATTGTCACTTCTGACGGCTCTAATGAGCTTAATTCTGCTATAACTAGACAACATCATGTTATAGTAAACAATCTCTAACGAGACTTAATGGATTCGTCTCGCGATTTGTTGTTCATCTGTGTAACTAATTTTGTAATTTAACCCATTCTATGTTTGGTCCTCCCAATAAATCTTGTTTTAATTTCCATATAAAATTCTCCCCATAAAACTGTCCAAACCAAACACGAAAGTCTCGAGAGTACGCCCAAGAACGATGGTCCCTATAGCTAGTGTTTGCAGATACAGAATGTAGCTCAGCAGCAGAGGTAAGTTGTAGCACTGATGGGAATAGTAATGACGAAATAAGCTTCAATTCGTCATGTAGCTTGCTGCTTTGGAGCAGCACAGCACACACACTGGATCGGAGTGCTGGACCCCCGGCTGGCTACTAGCTGTCCGCAATCGTTAAACCGACCTCTTTTTGTCCCAGCTACCCTGATACAGTGCAGAGAGACTGCAGAGCCGTTCTCTCCCGTCTCTATCTCAAGTAAATATATACTCAAATGCAGGATGCAATGCAAAGCCCAATAATGCATCTCCAGCTGATTGGCCATTTCACTGGAAAGAGACGTTGCATGATTGGCAATTTCATCAGTTCACAGCCCTACTAGATCGATGAGATGGTGTAGCAATTTGCAATTCTCAATGTGTCTTTACCACAGGCACGCACGCATGCATGCGTATAGCAGGCCGAGCGAGGCAGCCGCAGCGGCGCAGACTGATGTAACTGAAGCTGCTGGCAGCCTGGCACACATGCGTTGCACAGGCATCTATATATCGTCGTGACGATCATTGACGATGACTCTCCCTTGCTGCCCTTGCATTGGAGACCAGGCTGCAGATTCAGATTATTCAGGAGCTACCACACACGCAGATGCCCTTGCATCAGCTCGATCACCAGCTCAGCTCTCTCACAGTACGTAGTGCATCAGGTAACGACGACGGCCGGACGGCGTAGCCCTGCCAACTGCCATCCCAGCATGTGTATAGTACGCCGAGCTGTCAGCGTCGTCACGCAACGATCATGCATGCATATTGTAGCCCTAGGGAGTGGTGCACCGTGTTTCCCTGCCGCAGCTGATCGTGATGAACAACGACGTGTACGCGTCCAGGACCTCTCGACCTGCAGGCTCGACTACTGTTACGCTGCTGCCCGACCATTCCTTTGGCGACGTCACTCTGACCCTGCTTACGTACAACAGGTATACATGCTGCCTACGTCTTGCTACTGTTCAGGTAGAGAGGGATGTACACGATGCTTACGCCTTCCTGGCACGCGTACGTTGCAGCAGTTCTTGTACTTGTTCTCTTCAGAAAAAAAAAGTCTTGTAGTGTACCTGAACGTTGCTTAATTTGCTTCGTCTGTGTTTTGCAGATGCGACGAGCATGTGTGAATTAAAAAACCTTGCATTGTCCATAGGGTATATGCATGTAGATTCTTCGTCGATCGATGTTCTCTTTTGGAGCGTTTATGATCGAGCACGATCGACGATCTGATCGATCGAGCGCGCGGACGTATGTGTTTACGTGCTTTCAAGGCAGGTACGGCGCCAGCAGATCATGGTGATCGATTAAATAAAGGAGTAGGGAGGGGGGAGAGCAGAGAGAGAGAGGTGAGCAAGGAGACAAAGCACCGCTCAACGAGGCGGATCAATCCAGGAATGCACTGGAATTGGAGCGTTGTTTGCTTCTCCAGCTCTCTGGCCGCATGCATAGCCTGCCGTACGTCGTCTGCCCATGAAAAGTGTCGTCATACGTCCACCTCGTAGGTGGAACCAAAGTGTACGTGCAGGTAGCTCAGCTAGTATCAGACGACGACGGCCATCGCAGTGATTCATTCTTCACAATTCAATTAAGCACCATTATTTTTTAACTCAAAATTATATAGCGTTAAGATCTAATTTTCACAGAGCTTGATCTTCAAATTTGCTAGACTCAATTGAAGAACTCGTCGCCACACCCCTACGCGCAGACGATCGATCGAGTTGTGAGTTGTAACTTGCATTGTAAGAACATGCATATCGTATATCGATCAGAAGTAATCAAAAAAAATATCACTTGTGTTTACAGAAGAAGAGGGCATCCGAGAAATTTAAAAATATCACTTGTTTTTACAGAAGAAGAGAGCATCCGAAAATTTTCAGGAGGGATACGGATAAGGTGGGCTGCTCGGTCGATGCACCTTGTTGACAATGCAATAAGGTGACGTCGTATCAAGCAGTGTACAGTAGGGTGTAGCCTGTCCGTTAGCAGTTACTCATACAGTCTACAGGGAACAAGCAAGGTCGGCCTGAGTAGTCTACAGTGTACATGTATAGATGAACCTGTACAGCACCATGGTCGGATCAGTATTGCGTAGTACGCCTGGATCAAAACCCTGCCAACACACATGTGCCGAAACAATGCATTGTCTTCACCCTCGCCTTGACCTGAAACTGATCATTGGTACAGTAGTGCTACTAGTTAGTCATCAATTCGTCGGTCAGCATGTGCTAACATGCAACATACATATATATAATAGACGGTTGTATGATATGCATACTATATGTTTTATGCTTGTAACTGTTGTGCACATACTTACAATGCTTTATTACTAAATTCATTTACTGAATAAGGGCATCGTGCAAAGTCAATAATATTTTAAAACATACTACATAGATAACCTACTTTTATGAAATGATCATGTAGGAGATTTAAAATTTATGTGGCTGGCTTATGTGTAGTGAGTACTCCCACCATTCCAAATTACTTGTCGTTTTGACTTTCTACATACATTTCTTTTGTTATGTATCGTCTAGACATAGATATATATCTAGGTGCATAACAAAAGGAGTTGATCTATAAAAGCTAAAACGACAAATAATTTGGGATGGATGGACTATATAAGAGCCTTGTGCAAAGTATTACTTGAACTCTCATATTCATGACAGTTTTCATCATTATGTCAATATGCGTACGTGGTGATCTGTTTCGTAATACTTTATGTGTTTTGGTTTGATCTCTAGACGACTCCATTGCATTATTACTTCTTGGAGAAAAACATAAATTAATAGTTAGGTGAAAATCATATGAAAACAACGCATCACCAGTACTTTTGCATCCGTTTTTGTTACATTATTGGTGTCATTTATCTTTGCTAGGTTAATTTTCTATGATACTAGAGGTGCGTCATTTATAATCCGGCACCGGAGGTACTACACGTTATTTTTTACAATGACAACTGTAGGTAATTTGGAGCACGAGTTTATGGAAACATGTGTTTCTGCAAAGACGCTTTGTAAAGAAGTAGTGTTTCCGGAAGAAATGACATCACAGACCAGAGAGACGGAGAGAGTGGGGACAGGCGGCGCCAAACAAAAGGGGTACATGTAGGAATCGGTACGTAATGCGGACGACATCACGGCCTGCCAATTGGCATCCTTGGACAAAAAAGACGCCTGCACTATTTCGTCCCTATGTGCATGTGCATGCACGGGTACATGAGACAATCGACCGTCCTATGCCAAAATTTTGTCACAGCCCCCGGCCCCTGCACACATACAGGCCACCGGCCGGCCGGTCACCCGGCGGCCACTTCGTTCCTCCTCCGATATGATCCGTCGTCCTCCCCCTAGTGACCTAGTCCCCATCAGAGCAGCAGCACCAGCAGAGCAGGACTGGATCGGGGAGCCCGCCCGGCCGCTGCTGTTTCAGCACGCGGGGCAGCGCCATCGATCAGGAGGGCTCATCGATCGCTTGCTCCGCGCCGCGCCGCGCCGGCCCAGTCACCAGTCTCCCTGCTACTTACTAGCTCGGTCCTCTGCTACATACATGACGATGCTAATTAGCACAGCAGCTTGCTCATCTGCAGGACACAGGAGCAACACCACCATGCATGATGATATGCATGCTCGCCCTGTGGATTACACCGAGGAGGCCTTGGTCTTTGCCGCTGCCGCTGCCACCGCCTGCCACCTCCCGGCGATGTCGGCGGCGGCGCTCAGAGCGTCCGCGCCAGCGCCGAGCAGGCCCCGACCGGAGAATCCCACGCAGTACAGCCCGTTGGGACCCTTCCAGCTGCTCGCCTTTGGCTTGCCGTCCTCCGTGAACAGGTCGCCGTCCTGTCGCCATGCACACGTATCCCATCAGCAACGCCGCCGCCCGGCCGGGATTGGAGATCACTAGTACACAGTGGTCACTGCACGCGCGTTACCTTGAGCCAGGAAGGGACGTTGCTTCTGTAGCCGGTGGCGAAGATGACGGCGTCGAAGGCCTTCTCGTTGCCGTCCACGAACCTCACCCCGTTGCCGCCGGTGAATGACTCCACCTCTGGCACGATCTGCATCCGTTGCAGGGCACACACACATGGCGTCAGAAGTGCACACATGCAGATTCAGATACAAGTATGGACAAGGTGGTTTCAGGTCAAATGGAATGCGTGTGATGACAGTATTACTCGCTACACAACCCACAGTTAATCGTAAGGGCATTATTACAAGATGCATGCTTATAAGTGATCGAGAGTGTGAGACCACTACTGCACAAAGTTGCTAGACGGATCAGCGCGGCAGCACATTGGGGAATGGTCCTTGAAGATGCTATATATTTTCGTTCAGCTGGCAGTTATTTTGTTGTCATGCACGATACGATACGCGCGCCTCAAATGACAGCTACGTATCTGCGACGACCCCCAAAGTACAGGCGCGCCTGCACCAGCTAGGCAGGCCACCAGACCCAAAGGATCGGAGAGATAAAACTGTAAAAAAAAAAATCACCTCAACCACCAACAAAGGGGAATGTTGTAGGAAACCTCAAAAGTGAAAGCTAGCGTTGGCATGACATGTGAAAGGAAATGAAATGAAGGAGGCAGAGGCACACAGCATCCACTCTTTTGACAGCCCTCACCTTGATGTTTCCAGATTTGATCAATGACCATGCTCCCACGTCGAGAACAGGGCTCTTGCCGGTGACGTTCTTGATCTCCAGCGGGCCCAGCTTAGGCCGCCTCAGCCCGTGCTTCTCCGTGTCCCCAAGGATCATGTTGGCGACGAGCAGCAAGAACCTGTCTACAAGCTTGATCGGCAGCCACTTGAGCAGCTTCATGGCGATGCCGAACGTTGACGCCCCAAACATCTCCCTTGGTAGGACGTGCACCTGCTTCATACATTCCGACATGTGTGTAGATGCGTGTTATATGAATTAATAAGTGGCTACAAAGATGCTTAAGAACATCATTATTAGTGATTACTATGAAATATTTTGATAAAAAAAGAGATAAAATCATAAAAGATCAAGTAGCAACTACATGAACGAATGGAGGAAGAATGTCTTGCTTACCCCGCTTCTAACAGACATGAAGGGTATTGCACCGTGCTCGCACAAATCCAAGCACATCTCCATCCCGGAGTTGCCGCATCCTACGACAAGCACCCTCCTGCCCTTGAACCTCTCGCCACTTCTATACGTGCTGGAGTGCAGGACCTCCCCGGAGAACCTCTCCCTCCCCTTCACTTTGGGCACGACCACCTCGGCGTTCTCTCCGCTCGCCACAACCAACCACGGCGACGCGTACTCGGTCTTCCGACCGCCATCCTCAGCCGAGACCGCTGTCACCCGCCAGAGCGACGCCGCCGCGTCGAACCGCGCGTGCGTCACCGTGCGCCCGAACAACGGGGACACGTTGAAACACGCAGCGTAGGAGCGGAGATACCGGATGAAGTCGTGCTTGCTCGGGTACGTGGGGAAGTCGGCGGGGAAGCTGACATGAGGGAGCTCGCAAAAAACCTTGGGGAGGTGTAGGCGCAGCCGATCGTAGGTGCGGTTCGTCCACAAGTCGGCAATGTCGTCGGAGCGCTCCAGCACCGCAAAAGGCACGGCGTGATGGCTCAGCGTCGCCGCCACGGCGAGGCCTGACGGCCCGGCGCCGACGATGATAGGGCCACGCACGAAGCAGCACCCGGCGCCCAAGCTCTCATCCTGCCTGCTAGGGCCATTAGCAGCGGCGTCAGCAGCTTGCTCCTGCATGGTTGATGACGGCCGGTGCGAGCAGCCAAGAACAAGGAGCTAGCTAGAGCTAAGCTATCTAACAATGGAGGAAGCTGATGAAAAATGGAAGCGACGACGACGCTAGCTTGCTTGCTTGTCCTAGGAAAGGATGAAGTACACCATCCGTATCACGCAATCACTCCCTGTCTCACTCCGATGGATGAGAGGAGCTAGATAGAGCTAGGACGAGGTAGCTGAAGGCGTAGGCAGCCACACCCACACCGTGTCCTAAACTGCTACGGGCAAACTCTTTTTACCACTCCTCTTGCATGCGCTACAGTGACAGTGTAAGCATGGAGGAGGTTGGAAAATTGAAAAGGTGAAAAGGCGTAGTGGTAGTGGTGAGCTCAGGCTGAAGAGGGTCCCTCTACTCCCCTATATATAAGGAGAGGTGAAATGTAAAAAGGACTAGCTGCTTACATTGTACTGGGCCATCTCTATCACCAATGTAGGAATGATTGCCCCAATCTTTCCAGGGCGGGGGGGAATCATATTTTTAATCTCTTATTTTATCATTTTCATTTCCCCCCAAGAAGATATATGTTTCTCTGAAGGAACTCCTAGAACTCGATCAGAGATCATCAAATCTGATATGAGATCCTGTCATGCAATGCACTGCATTTTGACAGGCTAATCGTGTAGGCGCCATTGCCAGCATATGCATGAACATTGTTTCCCGTGTCCCTTCCGCGGATCTTAAGATGATGTATCGTTCAAAGTGGTCCTTGGTTAGTGTTCATCCAACCAATCATTAATCTCCTTGTTCTCTGAACTTTAAAGCATGGGCATTGCTGCATATCCATGGCGCAGAAAATATTTAAATGTGTACTTTCTTTTGAATAGAATGGCATAGCACACACCTCCAGAAAATGGTTCGCAAGTAGGAAGTCCTGAATTGGGACATTCTGCTGTACTTTGACAGACAGCCTAGGTCAACCCTTTTGCTTAAAAATAAGATATAGAAGATCTTCAGAGCTTACTTTATTAGCAGTTTATCACCTAGCTACTTAGGACCTACTAATTGCAAACTAATTTCAAGTTTGGACTAACGAACCATCTTAGTGGATTAGGAAGCTGGGTGGAAGGACACAGGGAGGGCTGGGACGCAGAGACTAGATTCATTATTGCAATTTTACTACTTGGTAATTGACTCTCATGTGTGTCATCAGATAAGGAAGAAGTAAACGAAGCATACTGAATCTTCTGACTTGGGTTATCAAAATCTACAGATTCATCAGATGCTCTGTCTGATTTAGCCCCCTTGTCTCCACTAAGTGTGACATGAACCAAATAACAAAATTCTGTAATCAAGATGTTGATATGGTGACGAACTCTACAAGTTGATCGATAGGTTGAGGACACTACAGCTACTCAGAGATCCCATCAGCACATGGATGTTCACATTGAACACATTGTGCTCCATCCTATAAGTGAAATATTAGCTGCTCTGCTTGGAGGTTGTGTATAGTTGGATAATGGTACTGTCAGTTCAACTAATATATAAGAAAAATGGGAGGAGTCAGATATTATTCTTTTGCTTGAAGATGCCTGGCAAACATGGATACCATGATGAAGTTGCAGCATTAGACTGCTGATATGATGACTTGCTAGTTAACAAAAAAAGTCAGGGGCATAAAAAACTCTTGTCAAACTAAGGGCGTGTTTGGCATGACTCTGGAGCTGAACTCCAGCAACTCCATCTAATTTTCCAGCCAAACACCCCAACTTCAAAACTCCATGGAGTTGCCAACTCTATGGAGCTGTAGTGCAAATGAAGGTGGAGTTTTGAAGTACCTCTTTTGCTGCTCCAAAACCACCAAATATGAACCAAGTCGTGGAGTTGAAGTGTAATTACCCACCTTTGCCATCCGTTACACAGAAAAACGATTCGCTTCTATTCTCCTCCGCCCCGCGACCGCGACCGCGAGCTGCGACTTCCACCCCGCGCCGCCCGTCCCTCCGCCAGGGACGCCTCCCCTCCGCTGGAGCCCATCCTCCCCGCCGCCGGGGACGCCTCCCCGACACCGGAGCCCACCTCCCCACCGCAGGTGTCCGTTTCTCTGCCGCCGGAGCCCTCCCTCTTCTCCACCGGATCCCATCCTCGCCTGGGCCACCTCCGCGCCGCCGGAGTCTGGCCCGTCACCGAAGCTGCGCCGCCGGAGTCCGGCCCGTCACCGAAGCCATCCCTCCCCTTCGTCGGACTACATCACACCGCAGCTCGGCATCCCCGCCCGTCAACGTGTTTCCATCCCCAATCCGCACGGCCCTCCCTCCCTACTCCGCGCGGCCATCAAGCTCCACCGGGCGAGCTCGCCGGACCTACCGTGAGCAACGCCGGTCGGTCCCCATGGCCGCGCTCCAAGCTCGCCGACCCCCGTCAGCCGCCCCTGCTCTCCCTCTCGCCACCGCCGTCGCATCCCCCATCGCTGCGCCCCAAGCGCTCGCCGCTTCCCGTGGCTGCGTCTCCCTCCCGAGGTCCCTTCCTCATCTGCGGTTGCGCCTCCCCCCGGCGGCTCCTCCCTCCGGTGCCGCGTGCCGCTCCGGCGGCCCCTTCCTCCGGCGCCGCGCACCGCTCCAGAGAGGATGAAAGGGAGTTGTGAGGTTGACGGGTAGGGCCCATATGACATAAAACTTTGTTGTGTGTTATTTCTAGAGGTGGTAGCCAAACACCTCAATTTGACAGCTCTAACTCCATTTGGAGCTGGCTCTACATAGAGTTTTAGAGTGGAGCAGCTCCATCCGGAATTGGAGCCATCCCAAACAGGCCCTAAACCTCAGCCTTTAAAGACAATGTGAACGTGAATGGCAGCTAAGCAAAACAATTCAACGAATTTGACTTTTAAAAAAAAAGATTGGTCAAAGCAGTAGCGATATATGGATGGATTTACATTTCAGACAACAGAGTACCTGCAGCTTCAGTTTATCGTCGGCATCTGCTGAAGAATTCATCCCAGGTGCAGGGCTCCTTGTGAAGGAGTTTTCTTGTACCACCACGCCTAGAAATCAAATTGAATCTATGAGCAGTACCAACTTCGTTTAAAATAGAATAGTTTATTTCCCAAACCCTTTGTCGAGTCCACTGCACGTATCTGAGGCATTTCGCCGAACATGCTGTCTCTGCCCAGAGTCCCGTTCCAGTCTTGGACTCTTGGGGCCTGAAGTGCCTATCTGCATCAGCAAAATCAAAGAGCCTAGGTAAATAGGATGGAGGATAGATTGGATCATTTCAACCGATCAGATATTGCTAAAATTCACCTCTCCCATACAAGAATTTCCCTGCCACTTTGTGAGATCGCCGCGCGGCAAGCAGGGCCGCCCTCCAGAAAGAATAGGTCGACCGTCGACAACAGATTTGACACAGTAACCAAAGAAATACGCTTTCCGAACCAGGACACGGGTTGCCAAAGGTTTCCGGAGACACCTATGTGAAGGCGAATACTAAGCGCTCTTACCATGAGTACGTCTTCGTGTTATGAAAACGTACTGATGGAATTCGCAGTGCGAAGGCTCGTAGTCGTAGTGCAGCTACGACATGGATAAAGTTTACATGCCCTTTTATATCCAAAGAGATCAAGGAATCAAAACCCAATAATGTAACGTTATGCTGCGTGTGAGGATCTTATCCGGTGCTAGGAATTCTCTGTAGAAAATGTTATCGAGATGAATATGCCTTGCTTCGCTGCTGGAGTAGTCCGTCTTCATCATATTCGTAATAGGAATGTAGGATCAAGGTTCAAGATACACAAGAGTTTTTCAGATTTGGAACTCTCCTCGAAATCCTAGTGCTGCACTTGTCACTGATGACAGTGCAACTGTTCGTAGTCTCATGCACAATTATTTGCCATAATCAGTGACGTATCTAGTACGTGTTCTTCATGCATAGTTCAGAAAATCCATTGCCCCTGCCCCCTGGTGTGTGAATACTTACTGAATAGAACATAACCATTCCGGGATTTTGCTTGTCTTTTACTGTTTGCTACACAGACTGTGTGTGAATAGACAGGCAATTTGTTGCCAGCCGCAGGATGTTGCAGTGCATCTATTCCATGGTCAGCCGTTCCATGCAAATTATTGGAAGTCCACTTCGCCGCGGTTTGTCTTTGTTTGCTTGTTGCAATGCAATGTAAGCACCAAAAAGGTTTGTTCGGTGGAATTGGAACAGAAATGCTAGCTGCAAGTGGCAGCAGCGACGTCTCAACTTGATCAAGTCAACTGAGTTGCGTCATCCTAATTAGCCTATGCAAGAAGTAATTTGGTGCAGAAAGATATATGATTCAGAAACAAGAGAGAAGATGCTGAGAAGTGGCACTTGTTTGCGTTGACTCAGAGTGGCCCCTTGTGTTCTGAATTCCTGATGAAGACAAGAACATTCAGTCGCAGACTGGGATGTGTATCGCAAGTTGATTTGGAAGACAAAACGGGTAGTATATTCATGATGAAAACACATAGTTCGGACTTGATAGGCATGTTATGGTGAGCAATTTGACAAATGTTAGCCTGAGTAACAAGTCAGGTGCAGAGATGACGCATCGAAATAAACAAGAGAGGACCAGCTGAGAAGTGGCGCTTATTTGCATAAAACTTAGAGCCCTTCTTTCATTCTGAATTCCTGACGCAACCTGATATGCAGATAATCAGAAGTTCATTTTGAAGAAGAAATGGTAGTGTATATATTCATGATGAACAATACATGTTGAACGAAGATACATAGGCATATATAGGCGAGCAATTTGACAATGTTACGTAGAAGACAGATCTTCAAAACACGAGTAAAAAGCTTAGTTATACTCTCAGTTGTATCTAGGATATCCATGGATTTTTTTTTTTGAGAGGGACAGTAATATCAATGAAACTGTCATGTTGATCCATACTTCTGGTAAATGCACGTGTCCTTTCCAGATGAATCATCATGTAATGCCGCCAGGCCCATGGTCAGTGATACTGTACCTAGCATCATGTAGCGTCAAATATTGATTTGGGATAAGAGGAACTATATTTACTAGTTTATCAAATGAGTTAACTGTGAGCAGTGAGTGGGTAACATGTGTCCTCTAAAAAAAGTTGACTTGTAATAACATCATACAAAAAACTAATGCAAATGTCGTTGAAATCTGATCTGCAACTCTATTTTTGTGAATCAAAATTAAATTTGCTCAGGAAATTACAGTTCCTTTTTCATTTTTAAAGAGAACCACACATGTAAATGTTGTTCATGCGCGGGGGGAGGGGGGGGGGCATACATTACATACTGATGTAGGAAGATTATTATGCAAATTATTTTAGGTCAGGTAGTGGGAACACTATGCATTCATAATACCTTGATCATATATATCTTAATTACTTGATGATCATAGCTTGATACTAGCAGCTGATGCATAGACGGCCTGCTGTTTCCTCTCTGGTGTCTGTTACTTGTAATTTCAAAATGATGAAACATGCCATCCTGGATCCAAACGCCTTAATGGAAGGAACTAGTGCAGTTATCAATTCGGTACTAGCTAGTACAAAATTATAAAGGTAACATTATTGCAGATGCAACTCTTGCGTAGATGAACTGATGACCAAGAATTTAAAGGAATCTAGGAACATGCATCGAGATCGATTGCCATCTACATGCAGATGCAAGGCTTCTTCACCTGAAAACCCTACCTGCTGTTCCATCAACGAGCAAATTAAAATTAGAGCTGAATGTATGACTTGGTAGGACAGAACTTACATGATGTGTTGATGTGTGAATCCGTGGCTTTAGCTTGGGCTTGCCGTCGTCGTCGGTGTAGATCTCGCTGCGTGGGTGAAGAAGAAGATGCACGTTGTTGCCTAGCTAACTCTCTAGGGTTTCAGCACAAGTGTGTGCTGCCACAAGAGAATGAAACTGTCAAACTGCTAGATGATCTGGTCGCCTCGCCTATTTATTTCCCGTGTTGTCCTTGCCCAGACATGCGCCCTGTTCGCTTGGCTTATCAGCCACCAGCCAGCAGTACTTTTCTCTCAGAACAAACCAGCCACCAGCAACCAGCCAGCAGTACTTTTCTCTCAGAACAAATCAGCATCAGCCACCAGCCAAACGAACAGGCTGATGACCACGAGAAGAACTTAACGCGTCCGCTTTCAGATCATGCTGGCAGCTTCACCCTCTTGTGCTGCACAGATTAAACTGACTGAACTATTGAAGCACATCTCACCATGCCTCTCGCTCTCGGTCATATACTGAGAGAGAGAGATTAGCTAGCAGCATTGGTAATATTTCTTTTGTTTGTTTGTTACCATCTCCAAAAGCTGATGCGCAGGGGAAGAAGAATAATGCAAAGTACGTGGTCCTGATGGACAAGGGAAGATGCAAGGAAAGTAGAACTTGGCATGCCAGAGACCTTTTCTTCCCTTTTGATTAATTAACCAATGCAAAGCTATGCTGTCGAAAAGACAAGAGCCTGCACTGCACTCCACTGCACTTGATCGAGGAGTCCCTTTCGAGCATGCATCTCCATACCTAAATGTGGAGCTCATGCTGCTTAGCTCTTTAGGCGTGAAATTCGCGTGCGCCCGAGGTACGCGTGTCGCTCCTCCCAGCGGCTACCACCAACCCGTCCATCGAGCACGTCGACTTGTGTTGTTGCCCTTCCATTGGCAAAGGGCTCTGAAACCATGTCGACCATGGATAGGTTGCATTGAATGAACTATCTGGATAGCTAAGGAATACGAAAGGGGTTGTAAAAGGCCTCTAATTTATACTCCCTCCATTCCACAAAACCCGACGTTTAGGACAGCGACACGGCCTCCAAAAACATAACTTTGACTTCTTATTTTTATATAAATATTTATCGAAAACTGAAATATGTATACTTTCATAAAAGTATTTTGCAAGACAAATCTACTTATATAGTTTTCATATTCATATACTCAACAACTTAAAAGTTATTCATGATTTATGTTCCCAATGTTTGACCAAAACCTTGTCCAAAACGTCAGGTTTTGTGGAATGGAGGGAGTATATCCTAACAAATTTAACAATCGAACTCGATAAACTTTGCTGTATGTTGGACGCAGACAATTCCTCGGATTGTTGAGACCGGAACAATATTCCGTTATCTAAAAAAATTAATATTATATGATTTTGAATTAAAAAATAAATTCGCTTTACCGCACGTGGGCCGTTATTCGTGTGTAATCAATCCAATTTTCGCCGAGCGCAACGGCCCAGTCCACCCGGACCTTATGTTGCTGTTGTGTGGGGCCACAAGAAGCCCTATGTAATCGAACGGCCCAATAAGCCGACGACAGCCCAGAGAAGAAACTCGTCAGTCCCTCCCTTTTGGCTGCTCCCACGCGCAATTCCTTCGGGGACAAACTTACAAAGCCCAAACCAGAGATCACCACTGATGCATGCAGAGTTCCACACAGATGCAACTAGAGCTAAAAAGAATGCAACTAAATTAATAATCACAGTTAAGAATCGTGGCCCATATATGCACACTACCACAAACAAGGATCGGCGACTCCGAGATACTACGCCGCCGGCGACCCGTCGCTACAATCCTACAGCACCGGCACTATTCCACTATACGTACAAGAACACTACCCCAGCATCAACAATGGAGCTCTGTCACTAACGTTGGCTCTCGACGAACCGGAGGGTCAATTTGATCCACGAAGGTAACTACGGCCACGGCCCGAGCGCCGCCCGCCGTCTCTGACTACTTGGAGGTGCTATTGCTCATGGAGCTAATCCTCTGCGCCAGCGCGTCCACGTACCGGCCCGGCGGCGGCGGTCGTTGCCTCCTCTCCATCTCCGCCGGCAACGGCACCAGCACCGCCGTCCCAGCAGCCCCGCCCCTCATCCCTTCGCTCAGCAGCTCCTCCCAGAAGTCGTCGGTCAGCTCCGCGGCCTCGCCGCCGCACTCACCCTGCTTCTCGTCCTGCTTCCGCTTCCCGAGGCCCTGGATGTTGAGCGCCAGGTTCTCCAGCTCCGACGTCCCCGGCTCGCGGCCCCCGGCCAGCTCCTCGAACCCGCCCGGCCGGAACAGCAGCGGCTCGTCCTGATGACGCGGGGCGGCGAGCGACGGCGCGGCGTCGATGGGCCGCCGCCGCTTCCTCGAGACGGCGTCCTCCAGCTCCTTCCGCCTGTCCTGGTGCTGGAGCAGCTGCTGGAAGAAGTCCGGGCTCTGCATCGCCCGCGCCAGGAACCCCATCATCTGCACCTGCTTGTGCTCCGCGTGCTGCAGCCGCGCCTCCATGGCCGCCATGTCCGCCCGCGTGCTCTGCTGCTCCTGCCGCAGCTTCACCACCTCCGCCAGCAGGATGTTCTTGTCGCGCTTCAGCCGGTCGATCTCCTCGTCCAGCCCGCCGAACTGGCCCACCTCCAGGCATGTCCCCAGCTGCTGCTGCTGTGATCCGGGGAGGTAGGACGGCGGCCGCCTCCTCTTGATCAACTTCAGTAGCTGCCTCTGACCCCGCAGGAAACCTTCGTTCGCGAACTCCCATCTGTCCGGATCGATCTTTCTGAAACCCTGCAGTGATCGCAAGACAACGAACAGAGTAACATGCAGTTAGTCCCAAATTGTCCAGAAAAAGCGCAGATGGCTGTGAAGGTGGACGAAGAAGGTGTCTTGATCCATCTAGCGACACAGTAACAAGTTGAACAAACAAAGTGTCAGAAAATTAACAGCTTGCCATGGAGATGCATGCAGGTTCTGCCATCTCCCATCATCGTCGTGCTTCTGAATCATTCTTTTCGGTTTTATACGCCACATTTGTCACTACAAAATTACGGATATTGGCAAACGATTCCATCAGCTCAACTAGAAATCCAGATTGCACAGAAAATTCATTTAACATCACCACCATTTCGAAAGAAATTTTTTTTAACATCACCGGAAAATGTGATGTTGCTCAGGAAATCCAGACTGTACATATATTGACAGAGATCGCAATGTTTAATAGTAGACTCACTCGACATGCTACTGCACTCCACAACGCAAGAAACTTACTGCAAAAAAACAGCAGCTCACAAGCACGATTATACGCTGCTCGAGAACAAGTGAACAAACCCAACCCAAAAGAAACTGCCAAAGTTAGGACAGAGAGACTCACGTAGGTGTTGAGCTGGCGGACGAAGCTGGAGAAGTTGTTGTGCTTGAAGAACCTGGGGAGCAGCACGGCGGCGAACACGTGGGGATCCCACACCACGAAGCTGTTGCCGGCGCGCCCCCACGAGACGACCTGGTCGGTGGCCGGGTCCGCCACCAGGTCGAACGTCTTGGTCAGGAACGGCGGCGGCCCGACCTCGTGCAGCCCCTCCATCGGCCGCGGCGCCCCCTCCGCGTCCGCGTCCATGTCCTCCACCTCCTCCTCCGGCGGCGGCGAGCCCGACGGCCACTCCTCCTTCACCGTCACCATCCCCGGCAGCAGCGGGTGGTCCATCATGTGCCACCGCCACCCACCCACCAACCAAACCCAGACGCCGAACCTTTTCTGCACCCCCGGATGAGCCGCGCGCAGCCAAGCAACGATCCCCAGGCAAATTCCGCTGCGATCGTTGAATCCAGCGCAGGTGATCCCGAGAACCAAGAATTAACAGTTGTCGCTGGTACTCCAGTGCTCTGTGCCAGTCACCAAAGTGACGCCGAGTGCGTGGCGCGGCGCGCGCGGGAAGAGAAGGTCTCTGCGCTGGGAGTGGTGGGGGCGGCGGCGATAAATACCAGCTTGACCTTTGTACGAGACTGGTCAGGAGGGGAATGGAACGTTCTAGACCGCGGCTCGATCGTGGCCGGGCGGAGCTCGGAAGGAGAAGGTTCCGGACGCCGCGGGGGTGTGGCTCAGGATGGCGCGCGCGCCCGGCGCAAGTGGCGAGAGAGCCCCTCCCCCGAATCGACCGCCGACAGGAGGACGGCGACGGCGACAACTCGCGGCCTCGACTGTAGGGTAGGCACTGCCCGGGGGGTCGGGATTTCGCTGCCGAGCTCGTGATTGGCTGCAACTTGCCGCGCCGATCCGCCGACGGGATCCGCCGTGTTCACCGCGAAAAGGACGTCCCTTTTTCTTCTCCTCCATCCGAGTTTTTCCCCAACAAACTTTTGAGATCTTTTTGGCCTCTCAAAAAGTGTTTCTCATCACCCTACTCACATGTCAGTTGTCGCCACTACGAAATGCATCTGAAGATCGATGTCTGGCATAATACGTGTACTTGTGACTGTGAGCAGCAATCATGATCAGTTGATCATCGATTCTCCTAATTTTAGTCGAAGAATTAGTCGAGCACAAGCAATCTGAAGATTTTGTGTGGCATTGTAATCGCCCACATGAGCAATTTCCTGGCATGCCGACCAATGCTCGCAAAGTGACTAGACGCCAGGCGTAAAACGTGTTCATCTTCGTGAGCACACACTTTCTCGGCTGGAAGAGACCTAGGACGAACCTGTGGAAGAGACCTAGGACGAACCTGGTAATCATTTCAGGAGCCAGCCAGTGCCATCACTCATTTCACTCTGAGCGAACTTTTCGTTAATCAGTAATAGAACTGTACTATGACTACATCATTACAGAAGTAGTGTTGGACAGCAGTTGAACCACGCCAGTTAGTCAGGGTGAGAGTTGGTATGAGGAATTTTCAAGCAACCCTTTCGGCAAGCCAATCATTGCGCGCAATTTTCACAGATGGGCAGGGGGTTTCAACCTTCATCATTCACCAAAGACCACATCATTCATACAATCATACCACATTACAAAATATCTACGGAAGATTTGAAGCAGGTTTTGTGCAAACTATTGACTGGCACATGAGCATGATGGTGGTATGACCAGATTGCGGTAGCAGATCTTATTCGGCAATACTTGTATGGTGTAACTCAACAGGCAGACTCAGCAGCCAACATTCAACGAGCTTCAACAGCTTGGTTTCCACCTCGGTTGATGATTCTATCGACATACTCCTTCCTGAAATCATGAGAAAGTTTCATTAGGTCAAAGTAAACCAGAGGATAAAATGGGTGATGAAAGAATGTATGCAACATAATAATGCTGAGTTTTCAGAGTTGACATAGGTACCTTGCCGGGAGATGGTCATGGGGGCGATTGTATGGCATCCAAACAGGCTCACCAACAAAGAGGCGCATTGCCTGCGGAAGCCACAAACATAATATGAAAATCCCATTCAACACCTTGATTCACTGATGTTCATTATTTGGTATTCCTATAGCTTATGGAAGATTTAAAATGCAATCTTGAAATTTGCAGGATGGCATAACATATAATTCAAATCATAAACAAGAAAATTGGCCCTCTGGTATTACGTAGGAGTTTTTTTCCACTTAAAACAATTGTAGCCTACTGAATACTTCAAGAGTGAATAACATATATAGCTCCATGCAGAAACATCATTGTCTAATCAATTTAGACAACACCGGAATTAAGAAGACAAAAACCCATAGTGGGAACAGGGAAACAAGGCAAAGATACCTTGATGTAGTTGTCCGTATCCAATGTAAAGCGGTGATAAATTCCTGCAGGCAGAACAATCATGCCCCCTTTCTTCACTGCTATGCAGATCCACTGATCATTTTGGTCCCTCACGTCGAAGTAGCCTATAAAACACACAAGAAAATAAGTTGAGTATGTAAATTAGATAAAAAGGAAATATCTTGATTGTTACTGCTCTAAATGCAAACATAAGACACCTACCGCTACCCTCAAGACAGTAGCGTATCTCTTCATCAGTATGCAAGTGTTCTTCAAAGAAATTCTTTATCTTAGCCTCATAGTTTGGCAACTTCTCTGGACACACATCACAAATGTCCTGCATAAGGAAAATGTTTACCATTCTAGTTTCAATAGGTCATGACCTTGCCACTCAAGATAGAATATAACAAAATAAGTAGCCAGAGAAGAACTTATTGGCAAACCACGTAAGAGTAACCCCTGGCTTCACGAATTTTCTTGAGGTTTTCATCATTCTCCCAGTCATCAGCATTTAGGCGCCAGCTTAATATTCCTAGCTCTGGGGGTCCAAGATGGTAACATTTCAACATCAGTAAGTCTATCAATATGTCATATGGATTAAAGATTGAAGCAGGACATGCACAAACCAGAAAGTTTGTCAAGAGGAATGAACTCTTTAGGCTCACGATGATGCGGAAGCCTCTGGTCCTCTTCGCTGTCATCCATGTACCAAGCTTGGATGACCTCCTCCTTGCCATCCTATGTTGGTAATAATCATTAAAACGATATCACATAGTTAGGATGCATTCTGACAAGCACAAGCATGTTTGGAGAAAGGAAGGCCTAGATTACCCAATCGCCATGTTACAAAACCTATGAATATAATTCATAACCAGTGCAGAGTTGTGACTTGTGTATATAAGCAAATATGAGGCTTTGGCAAGCTTAATGCAATTATGAATTAACCAAACACCTAAAGCAGTTCATACTCATATGGTGTCTCTAACACTCTCAGGAGTTAAAAGAATATATTGAACTGTGCATCTTGCATTTCTCAAGACTAAATATTTACAGTATTCAACCAAGGCAGGTCCTCAGGACCATAAGCTATTAAGATTAATCTCTGTAATTAATTTCTACCATCTGTACAAACTTATTCTGCATTGGACTCAACAACAAGAAGTTGTGCAACAAGTTTACAAAAAAAGAGCCATGATGTAGCAATATCCAATCACCATACTATCTTTCTGGCTTTGTGTCATGGGCAGTTAGGGGCCTCGTGGGCCAGATAGGCGAGCCCATTAGGGTTAGATTAGAGATAAGGTTAGATCCTTTCTTAGGGATTAAGTTAGCCTCTCTATATAAGGAGAGGACTTGTACTAGTTGAGGTAAGCAATGAGAATATCAATCTATTAGGGTTAGCCCCTTTATCCCTGCCCGTGTGGTCCGGCTGCCGCCAACGGCGAGGTCGGGCTGCTAGGGTTCAGGGTCATCCGAAGTTGGTACATAACAACTTGGTATCAGTTTGCTTTGGTTTCGTGTCCAATCCATGGCTTCTGCTGCGGAGGAGGCCCGGTTCGCCTACTGGCAGTTGCGGGAGCGGGAACGCATCTGCGCCCTCCTGGACGCCCGGGCGAGGCGGCGAGAGGTGCGACAGGCGGCGGCGGTGCGCCTACAGGCTGCTGCCCGCGGTCTCCTGGCGCGGCGGCTGCGGGAGTATCACCAGCAGTTGCGGGATCGGGACCGCATCAACGCCCGCCTGGACGCCTGGGTGAGGCGGCGAGAAGCGGCGGCTGCGGTGCACCTCCAGGCTGCAGTGCGCAGCTTCCTCGCACGCCGGCGGCTGCAGGAGATGCGCCGACGAGCGTGAACCCTACGCCAGGGCCAGCAGAGGGCGGCGGCACAACGGCAGGCGGTGGTTCGACTCCAGGCGGCTGCGCGCGGCCTCCTCACGCGGCGACAGGCAAGGACAGCGGCGCTGCGTCTGCGGGCGGCGGCGCGGGACCTCCTCGCTCGGCCCCGGCCGTCGCGGGACTTGCTGGGCGAGGTTCCTGCCGTCGCCCGGGTAGAGGAGGTGGCGGCGTGGATCGAGATTCCGCCGACGGTCGTTGCTTCTTCGCAGCGGACGGCGTTGTCTGCATCGCGCGCTTCCGCTCGGGCTGTCTGCTGTCAGCCTCGCCAGCGGCCAGACGCTGCTACTTCGCGCCACCGGCCGTTATGCGTCCGTCTCCGAGGGCGACCATGGCGTCGACAACAGCCACGTTGCGACATCCGCGGCCTGCAGCCAGGTCGCGCACGGTGCCGGCAGGCGCGGGGCTGTCAACAAGGTTGGCCGCCGAGAGGCCGCCGATGCTGGCCTCCGTGTCGATCTGTTCCCTATCAACATGGCCGGGGGCGTCGCATCTCGCAGGGGTGGCCACCAGCGATTGCGAGATTTGCGGCGGCGGCTGTTGCGGCCGCAACACTCAGGATGCTATGGCATTCCTCTGATCCAGTCGCAAAAGCAGTTCCGAAGGCCGTATGGGCTGGAATGGTGGGCTGTATCCGCTTCGTTTCAGCCCAGTTGCCGATAGTTTGGGATCCAGGAGGATATCGTTATGCAGTTGGACTTTGGGCCTTTGTTCCTCATGCGCTCGGTGCTATTTTCACATCCGCAGTGATGTTATTTAGTGATTTACTTTTAGTTCAAAATAAAATAAAGCCGAGATGTAAAAGGCTTAATTTAGGTGCTAGGTTTGTGTTGAGTCGAGTCCAGTCATCTCTAAGCAGCAGCTCGAGGACGAGCTGCTCAAAAAAGGAAGGAGTAATGTCATGGGCAGTTAGGGGCCTCGTGGGCCAGATAGGCGAGCCCATTAGGGTTAGATTAGAGATAAGGTTAGATCCTTTCTTAGGGATTAAGTTAGCCTCTCTATATAAGGAGAGGACTTGTACTAGTTGAGGTAAGCAATGAGAATATCAATCTATTAGGGTTAGCCCCTTTATCCCTGCCCGTGTGGTCCGGCTGCTGCCAACGGCGAGGTCGGGCTGCTAGGGTTCAGGGTCATCCGAAGTTGGTACATAACACTTTGTGTTTGCACCATAATTCAAAATCAATGCAGAATAGATGAACTATAAAAGAAAAAAATGCACCATGGTGACAACATGAACTAACCATCATCAACGCATGATACCACAGGCTCAAGACTAATTTAACTTAGCAGTCACTGTATGCTAAGACCCAAATGGTCATATTCTCACAAGGCCCCACTAAAAGTTATTGCTGAAGACATGAGGTCAGAGGACATTAAGATTTTGGGATAGATGTCCTTTATTTATGGTTATGATATTGACAAACCTAGTCCTCATTTGAACCCAACAAATGTAGTTATACAACAACTGGATGCCAAAAGGGGAAAAAAATAGAACCAGCACCCAGTTACTACTTTTAAAGTACTATAAGACTACATCAAGTAAGCCAACAACACACTTGAGGGGGCTCTTTACTCTACTGAAGAAATAGGAGATGCTACTGAAGTAACTGAAATAGGACTTGTGCTGGCATGATGATGACAGTGCAAAGCTTTGTCTGGTAGACAAATTACAACTTGTCACGATCTTAATTACTTCGACCATTTGATTTACTAGGATACTACTGCAACTTCTATATATTAAAGTTTAGGGTTGCTTTACCAGTCCTCAGACTGTGAGAACACCGTGTTCAGGCTAGTGTTATTCCAAGATCCTACTTTGGCATGCCTCAAAGCCCTAATCAGCGTAGAATTTAATCGAAATGGATATATCAAACCCAAACTTAATTTCACAGGGTTTAATCTCTCCATCCCCAACTCTAGAGAAAATCAGAAACCATATCGAATAATTCGGGGTGAAATTCCAAGTCCCATCTATCCGGGCTTCGATTAAGAGACGCGTATTTCTGCTATTCCCAACCAAATCACGAACCGGGGGCGATCGAATCGACAAAAACCCCGACGAAATATGAGCGGAACAGAATCTATCTTTCCTGACGCCAAATTCATCAACGTCTCGGGACAGGAACAAGAACACGGAAAAGGATTCGAACCGAGAGCTGCCAGTACCTGGAACTGGTCCTCCATATCGGAAGAAGTTTTTGTGTGCGGAATCGCTTGCTCTTTGCCTTCTTCTTTCTCGAATCCTCCCGAAAGCCTGGAATCGGAAACAAGGGGCCTGCGTTTCTTGTGAACTGCTTGCAATGGACGCAAATCGGCACTTTTGTAGATAGCCCCTTGCAGTTCTTCAGTTTAGATGGATCAACCTTTTAGTTGACAACTGTAGCTTGTTTTCATCCTTGAATTTAATGAGGATTGGGTTTATGTTGAATCATCTAGAAATTGTAGAAGTATATTTGGATCCGTAATATATTTACATTTTAGGTTATTTCTTGGAAAACATATTCGTTTCTAGTTGCTTTACCTTTACGTCCGTTTACACTAATCAAGCGTAAAAGTCGTCAATATCGTCAATTTGGCATGGCAACGAAGGCATGAAATTCCCCGACTCCTTTACTAGAAATATTGAGTGGATTTCTATTGCTACAAGCTCCCAAGTGGTGCATCATTGCAAATTGGATGAAGATGGTTCTGAGAGGGTACTGTTGCGATTGTTGCTGTAGAAAGGGTTGTCACCGAATTGTGTCTAATTTTAATTAGCAGCATGAACCATGTCGCGTTGAACACGTAAAGACAAAAGTTTTCTAACATAACATCGAGCAAAGGTCAGACCACAGAAAGGGACAAAACGGGTGCAGGTGTGCTCGCGTGATGGCCGCATGAAATCCATTGCGCCTCTCTCGGCCGCACGGTCGTGAGTCACCAAGTCATATGGTGCCTTCCTTCACTGACGATGTAAGGGTAAGGTCAGTCTAAGTGGAGTTTCATAGAAAGTTTCATTGCATTAAATTTACTGACATGACGAAGAGAGAGAATGTCACTATGTGAAAACCTCAAATAGGTCACGCAGCATTTGTAACGGACCCTTAACACTCGTTACATGCACCCACATCTGTAACAGTTGTTGTTTGGCGCCCGTTACAGATAAGCGCAGCAGGCCGACCCCGGGGTTGACCTCCGCAACGCCCGTTACCAATGTGGACTTCTGGTAACGGTCTTCTTAAACGCCCGTTACATGAATTCTTTATAACGGACGTTAAATCGAGTCCGTTACACAAGTTAAACCTATCGGTAACGAGCTCGTAAAGTTCGTTACTGATCAATACCCTATCGGTAACGGGCTGTTTAAATCCGTTACTGATCACTACCGTATTGGTAACGGGCTATAAAGTCCGTTACCGATGAGCATTTGACGTCCGTTACTAGACTGAGAGCTCAATAATTAAAGTCTAATAGCACTCTTCACTGCCGTGAAGCGGGAGCGCGGCGGCAGTGAACAAATGAGACGGAGGTTTGTTAATCCGTGTCTCCTTTGTTAAGAAAGGACGCGGAGGTTTGTGAATCCTCGTCTCCTTTGAGTCTGTCCTCATTGGCAGGTCAACTCAATCTCTCATTACTTCTATTTCGACATACAGGCACAATCAACACACATATCTTGTGAGACAAAACAGACATCATAAGAGAGATAACTTGTCCACAAAGATGAAAATAACTTGTCCACAGGAATAAAGATAATTATTACAAAAGGTTAACTTGTCCATCAGGCTAGGACTTAACTTGTTCATCACATTATTTACTATGGTCGTGCTATCTGACCATACACATCAACAAAGGCATGTCCCTTGAACATCCACAAAAGTATGGCTACTGACCCTGCACATCAACAAGTTTGAACTAGATCATGCCCCATCAAGATTGACTCTTTTTGCAGCCTCTTCGTAAGCAACCAAGGATTCTTGAAGCCCTTCGAGCGCACCTTCAATGGGCTCGAGATTTTGTTCAATAGTATACTTGTACCTCCTTATGTGCTTAGCCTTTTTGATGAGGATGTTCACTTCTTTCGTGATTTTTTCAAACTCAGGTTTCACATAATCCCAGACATTAAGGTTTAGAAGTAACTCAAGCTCTGCTCGCGACTCAAAGAGTTTTGCAAACAGGGTTAAACATGGTATAAGAATAACATAGTTAATCCAGAACTAATTTGCCTCAGAACTTGGAGCAATATAGGAACAGTCATAGGAAAATTATATAAGAACTTGAAAATTATCCGAGGCTTCATAGCAGCGTGTGACAAGTAAAAACAGAACTTAGTTCAGAACTAATTTGCCTCAGAACTTGGTATAAGATCATGACAAGCATGGAAGATATCATCATAGGCACTAATTAACTTTATGAAGCTCAAGCTCAAACTAGCTTAAGCTCCATCTATAGAACAAGTAAAAAGGCAGTGAGATTCAGAGAAACTTGCCTCGTCGTCGTCGTGGTCGTTGCCAGAGTCAGAGATGAGGTCCTCTACACCTTCGCCGCTCCCTCGACCCCTCTTCGTCGTTGCCAGACACTTGTGCTCGCAAACGTGAGGCAGACCCCTCGCCCACTTCGCTGCCCCCTAGCCGGCACGCTCCTCCTTGCCGCTGCTTGGCCCCTCGTCGGAATCCGAGAGGATCCGGTCGAGGACCCTCGTCTCCAGCATTGGGTTCACTCCACTGCCGCTTGGCCCCTCTCCGGCGCTCATCATCGTCTCCCCCTTCGCCGCCATCTCGCCGGCACGCGCGCGGATCCAGTTGCGGCACCGCTTCGCGTTCCGGTTCAAATCGATCCCGGGTGCGCGGGGTCGTCCGCTGCTTGCCCCTCGCCGGCGCTCATCGTCGTCTCTGTCTCCACGCCTCCTCTCACGCCTCCTCTACGTTTTTTTAAGAAAAGTGCTGCGCTTATCCATTCTGAAAGAAGAAGGGGAGACGGAATGAGCCGGGACGGTTGAATATTCATTTTGCAAAATGGATAGTCAATGCTGACGCGGGTTAGCAAACCCGCGTCGCTTTGTTGGCTGGTGCGCAGGCGGGCAATGGTTACCTTCTTTATACTAGGCTGCTGACGCTGACGCGTGGGCCCGAAACTTTTTTTTTGAAATGACACTTGCTTCCCTCAAAAATTAGAGCCCATAAAGCAACACCTAAAAATTAATAAAAATACGAACAATTCATAGTTTTTTTAAAGAATCGAACAACTCATAGTTGGGCATTTGGTATTTTGAATAAAATACGAACAGTCACATGTTTCCTTGTGACCACATGTCTCTTTTGTGGTCAAGAGCTCTCCTGAGCGGACACGGGTTCCGAGGCGTGTGACCGGCCGCCTGACGGTTCGCCGTCTTGTCAATATAAATCCCGACCGGCCAAGAACTTCGTCAACCGCGGCACTAAGAAAACCCCAGCACCACCGTCTCCGGTCACCAAGAAGTGAATCCAAGAGTTTCTTCTTCCTCAAGCGCGCGCATGGCATCGTCAAGCGAGCCATCCAGGAAGCGGGAGAGGGAGGAGGTGCCGCCGCCCCCACCTGACGAGCCCGAGGAGGTGCCGCCGCCCCCGCCCCCGCCCAACGAGCCCGAGGAGGTGCCCCCGCCCGACAAGCCCGAGGAGGCGCTGGCGCCGCAGCCCGTGGCGGTCGTGCGTGCTCCTCCACTAAATGCTGACGAGACCACTTGGTCAGTGAACTTGTTCCGCGATGCTTTCGTGAAGCTTCGAAAGGTGGCCGTTCATCTCGGGGTCCCAGTACCTAATGATCCGCTGCAGATGACCGTGAAGGATTACGCCTTAAAGATCAATATCTTGGTTGGGGACCTGGAGAGAGGAGTGCTCGCCCCCGTCGACGACGACGGCGGCGACGATGGCAGCCTCGACGGATCCGGCTCCGGCTCCGGCTCCGACGGTGGGGCTCCTCCGGCGGTGACTACCTCTGCTTAATTAATTTGTTCCTCTGTTAATGTGTTCCTCCTGTGTGTTTGTTGAACTTGTGATGGACTAGTAGATCCTCTGTTAATATGTTCCTCCTGTGTGTATGTTGAACTTGTGATGAACTAGTAGATCTAAGATACGCGGTAGATCAATCCATGTCTCCTATAACGCATTGCAATGTCTATGGCAGCTGCTTACACTGAATTGCAATGTGTATGCCAGAAGTTTGTTACTCTGTTTGTGTCATTATATGGCAGCAGTTCACAATGAATTGCAATGTGTATGCCAGAGTTATGCCAGAAGTTTGTTACTCTGTTTGTGTTAATCCGCGTTTCCTTTGCCTCGTGCTGCAATGAAATGTCAGCACAGATGAATTGATGAATTTTGTGATGTGTGACACATTAAGATTTGTGACCCAATTGTCATTCCATCCATTCTTCATTCATACATTTAAGTTTGTCATATGTGACAAATTTTTCATTCTTCATCCACACAGATGAAGCAAAAGCATCACTTTTAACATCAGAATTACTTCTTTGCAGCATACATCCCCAGTAAACATCCAAATACTACACAAACAACAGCCACAATAATCAAGTTCATCTTCCAGATCACATTGTCCATCTTCTCCTCCAGTGCTTTCTTCCTCTGCTTGTCCTCCAGTGCTTGCCTCTGCTCGCCGCTCCCAATTTGACATTCCACTGAATCAACTACTTCATCGACCGCGTCTGCCCAGTTCGACAGTCGAAAAACAATGACGCCAGCATCCTTCAGCATCTGGAGATACTCCTTGTGGAAACGATAAAATCCACAATTCTTTGTGTACTGCAGAATCAAAAGCACATAAGAACCCTAACTCAGAATTGGGAGACACAGCAGACTACTCACCGAGTTCCTTGCACATTTGAAATAAAGACGACCGTGGTTTTCACCTTCCTTCTGCGTCCGCCCCTCCACCACCCGAGCCATACCACAGTCCGGACAAGGGACCAGTGGAAAGCCGCTTAGCTCACCGACTGGATCCAAGCCGATGGAGTGATTGTGGCTGCTCCGGCAACCTTGAACCCTGCTCCTCGCACGTGCACCTCCAGACGAATCGGCGTAGTGCGACATGTGCGCGACGGCGAGGAAGGACGGGCAGGCGGCGGCGGTGGAGCTCAGATCGGGGAAGAAGAAGGGGCCGGGGTCGGGGCGGATGCATATTCATTCGACCAGAGGCATTTCGGACAATGGAGCACTTGTTGGCGACGAGGGTTAGTGTACCAGCGTCGCCGGGGCGGATGCATATTCATTCGGCCAGGGGCATTTCGGACAATGGATCACTTGTTGGCGACGAGGGTTAGTCTACCAGCGTCGCCGGGGCGGATGCATGTTCATTCGGCCAGGGGAATTTCGGACAATGAAGCACTTGTCGGCGACGAGGGTTAGTCTACCCGCATCGCCTTTGTCGGTCGGGCAGGCTACGGTTATCTTTTTTTATATAGGCTTCTGACGCTGACGCGTGGGCCCGACACTATTTTTTCTGAATTGAAACTTGCTTCCCTCAAATATTAGAGCCCATAAACAGCACCAAAAAATTCGTAAAAAATACGAACAATTCATAGTTGGTAATTTAGTATTTGAATAAAATATCAATAGCCACACTTGTCTAACCAAATTTCTTAAAGTTAGATTTTTTATCTCTTGTTTACGATATAATAATTATAATAACGTCTTAGTGTGTTCTAAAAATTCTACAAATTGACTTGGCAACATAATTTAAGTCCCTAAGTTTGTCTCCAAAAATTCAAATGGTTTCGAAAACGGAAGATTATACTTGTGTACAAATGTTTACAACTCTCACATAGTTTCTTAGAATGTTACTTCAACATTGAAGTTTTTCACACTTTAAAACATTTTCGAACTCATATGCATTTGAAATTTTAACATAACCTTATGTTCACCATAAGATTACGAAATGCAAAGTTTCATTAGTAATGGTTGTGTAAAACAAATATTATTTCTAGGTTGTACTTATAAGGAACAATATAAGGTGCATAAACAACATCCAAGAAATGGAATTACAAACGAAAAAATGTCATAAATGAATAGATGTTGATTTTAGAAAAATTCAGAAACAAATATCATCAAATTTTGATTACGGTTGACGGAGAAATACGTGATACAAAATTTGATTACAGATTAAAAGGGGAAAAGCAAACTGTTCTTCATTCGAATAAACCTGGCCCCGCCCCTTCATTGGCGACGGGTGGTTGTTAATCATCATATCATTTGCGCATCCAAACCTTTTTAATAAACGCTCTGCCCCGCCTTCCGCCTTCTATCCCCTTCTCCGGCTTCCGCCTTCCTCGTCTCCGTCACAGCCTCGTCTCCTTCACTCTGCCGGGGCGGATGCATATTCATTCGGCCAGGGGCATTTCTGACAATGGAGCACTTGTTGGCGACGAGGGTTAGTGTACCAGCGTCACCGGGGCGGATGCATATTCATTCGGCCAGGAGCATTTCGGACAATGGAGCACTTGTTGGCGACGAGGGTTAGTCTACCCGCATCGCTTTTGTCGGTCGGGCAGGCTACGGTTATATTTTTTATATAGGCTTCTGACGCTGACGCGTGGGCCCGACACTATTTTTTCTGAATTGAAACTTACTTCTCTCAAATATTAGAGCCCATAAATAACACCAAAAAATTCATAAAAAATACGAACAATTCATAGTTGGTAATTTAGTATTTGAATAAAATATCAACAGCCACACTTGTCTAACCAAATTTCTTAAAATTAGATTTTTTATCTCTTGTTTACGATATAATAATTATAATAACGTCTTAGTGTGTTCTAAAAATTCTACAAATTGACTTGGCAACATAATTTAAGTCCCTAAGCTTGTCTGCAAAAATTCAAATGGTTTCGAAAACAGAAGATTATACTTGTGTACAAATGTCTACATCTCTCACATAGTTTCTTAGAATGTTAATTCAACATTGAAGTTTTCCACACTTTAAAACATGTTCGAACTCATATGCATTTGAAATTTTAACATAATCTTATGTTCACCATAAGGTTACGAAATGCAAAGTTTCATTAGTAATGATTGTGTAAAACAAATATTATTTCTATATTGTACTTACAAGGAACAATATAAGGCGTATAAACAACATCCAAGAAATGGAATTACATACGAAAAAATGTCATAAATGAATAGATGTTGATTTTAGAAAAATTCAGAAATAAATATCATCAAATTTGGATTACGGTTGACGGAGAAATACGTGATACAAAATTTGATTGCAGATTAAAAGGGGAAAAACAAACTGTTCTTCATTCGAATAGACCTGGTCCCGCCCCTTCATTGGCGACGGGTGGTTGTTAATCATCGTATCATTTGCGCATCCGAACCTTTTTAATAAACGCTCCGCCCCGACTTCCGCCTTCTATCCCCTTCTCCGGCTTCCGCCTTCCTCGTCTCCGTCGCAGCCTCGTCTCCGTCGCAGGGATGGCCCGCGACTCTAGGGGGAGGTTCTGCAAGGAGGAGACTCCGCGGCCACGTCCCCGTCTGTCTTCCTCGGTGCTGTCCGCCGCCCCCGCCAAGAGAGTGAGGTTCCGCGGCGACGAAGAGGAGCCGTCCCAGCGCGCCGCCCCCGTGCGTCTTCCTCGGCGCTCTATGGAAGAGGCCGGTTCTTCGTCGGCCCGGGGGAGGAAGCCGTACACGCGCGCAAGGGCCAAGTTGGCAGACTCCAGCGACGCCCCCCATGGAGAGGCAGAGTTTTTTTCCTCAACGCGAAGGAAGAAGCGGTCCACGTGCATTGAGGTGAGCGCGGACTCCTCCGGTGACGACCCGGGCAGAAGAGTGGTGGTAGACCTCATCTCCTCCGGCGACGACTCCGGCAACAACTCCAGCGACGACTCCGGCAACAACTCCGGCGACGATTCTGAAGACCACGAGGCAAGTTCTGAAACCATCACGCACGATTTGTCCTTGTACCTTCACATCTTCACTGATCAATTGTTCTAATGCATCAATTTCCATTTGTTGTTGGAAGTTGTTGCACATGACATTGACAGGATTTGGACTGAAATCAACAAGCTCAAGGAATCGGCTGAAGAGAAGCAGGCAAGTTTTGAAACTAGTTAGAGCTAAACAGCTTTCTTGTAAATTACAACTGTTATGAAGCTTGCATCAATATAATTTTTTCCTTTGTTTTAGGAACGTGCTGTTACTCGGGATGACATTAACTACATCTGGAAAGGAATCGACAAGCAGGATGAGCAGCTTAAAGCCGCACAAAAGAGGCAGGAGATTGAACTTCTAAAGAAGAATGTTGAGCTGGCAGAAAGAGTTGCAAAACTAGAGACAAGGCTAGCTGAACTTGAGGCAGCAGCACAAAAGAAGCCATCTAGCTAACTAGTTCCCTTGTAGCTACAATCTAGTTTGGTGATGCGCCTAGCTGATGCAGTCTTATTTTGGTGATGTGCCCTGCTGATGCATGTCAGATGTGAATTTGTTTGTTATGAGTTTGTTTGCTTGGTGATGTGAACTTGTGATGCATGTCATATGTGAACATGTGATGCTATATAAACAGTCACACTTGTTTGCTTGGTGATGTGAACTTGTGATGCATGTCATATTAGAGCCCATAAACAGCACCTAAAAATTCATAAAAAAATACGAAAAATTCATAGTTGGTAATTTAGTAATTGAATAAAATATCAACAGCCACACTTGTTTAACCAAATTTCTTAAAATTAGATTTTTTTATATCATGTTTATGATATACTATACTAGTAGCAGAGTAGTACTTGACTACATTACTCGTTTTAAGACCCACACAAGCCCACTCGCGCTAGGTTAGTAGGGAAGGACGCCTCCCTCTCGCAGTCTCCTCCCACTCTCCCCTCGCGCCGCCGCCGCCGCTTTCTCCCCCTCGCCTTCGTCCCCCTCACCTCCCCCACGCCGCGACGCACGCTACACTCCTTCGTTGAGACGCGCGCCACACCACGCTCGGCGCGACGCGCACCACACCTCTGACAGCGAGATCTGGAGGAGGAGGGACCCAGCGGCGGCGGCGACGACGACGACGACTAGAGGAGGGATCCAGCGACGACGACTAGGAGGAGGAGGAGGGATCCAGCCACGAGGTCGACGCGAGGACGAGGACGTGGCGGCGAGCAGGCAGTGACGAGGAGTAGAGATCCCTCTGCTCCGACAGTGACAAGGTCAGTGGCGAATCTAGGGTTTGAGTTTATGGTATGCCGCTCTAAAAATGTCTTATACAATTCAGTAAATGCATTCTACCAACTCGGTAATAATTGTAAAATTAACAACAATTCAGTAATAACTGTAAAATTAACAATGTAATTTGGTATATTTACTTGAGTTTATGCAATTAGGCCAAGCGATCGTATGCAGCACACATGCGTTCAGATAATCAAGTATACAACATATGCGTGCGTATGCTTTTCTTTTTATATAAATGCGTATAAATATACTTGTACTTGTGGGAATTGCAGGGTATGCTGTGGCTCCTTTGTATAAGTACATGTGGACATACTTAGCTGTTGATGATTTACATACTTAGCATTTCCCTTTAGATTGACTCTTATATTTGGTTTTGCTCTTGTTCCTATGTACATGTGCACATTCTCTCCAAGTTGAATAAGTACCTCATCAGCAACAGAGGCAACCTGCATCTTCCTCTTTAAAATGGTAAGGTCGCATTACCTGAACTAATTTTTTGGTTACTGAATTTTGCATTTATGTTAATGGTTTACCAAGAACCAATGATATTACAGTGGGCTAAAGTAGTTACTGTAATTCCCTTGACTATTAATTCACAAGATAAATCTGACGAGGACTATAGACCTGGGCCACAAGATGAAGAAGAGGGTTATGGCACTGATAGTGCACAACAAGACCAGGTGGGTGGGGCTCAGCGCCGAGGCAGAGCGCCAAGGACATCCACAAAGTAGCCAAGTGACACAATGATGGTCACTGAGGTCGACATAGGGGGATGCCAGTACCATTGACTCAAAAGCGCAGGTTTAGGGCGCTTGCGGGGCTCGTTGCTAGACAAAAGATACCTTTGCACTTACCAGAATTCAAAAAACTAAGCAATGATGAAAAGTGGGACTTGTTTGATAAGCATGTGCAGAAACACTTGAAGTTCCAGGAAGACGCGAAACCGCAGGCATTCAAGCTTTTCTGGAAGACGGCAGCCAAGGCATGGAGACAATTCAGATTTCAGCTTAGGCGAGATTTTATCAGAAAAGGACTTGAGCCATTTACAAGGCACCCGTTTATTGTCCCGGAACAGTGGAAGGAGTTCATGAAATAGCAGGAAACCGAGCAAGCCTCATCTGTTAGTGTCAAGTTCAAAGAACTCCGAAACCGGAACACAAGCGAGCACAGCATGGGTCCAGTTGGTTATACTGTGAAACTAGAACAATGGGAGAAACAGGACAGACAATTAGCTGCAGCTGGTATCCCCAACCCATATGACGCCTACCCTGATGATCGTTCCAAGAATTAGCTGCGAGCAAGGAGTAAGCTAGTGATTAAAGACCGTGTTGCCGTGATAGTGTTCAACAACAAAGAGGTAGAAAAATTGGCTGCAGACATCAAGGAGAAGATTGCATGTGCAGAATCTTCAGGAATGGCAGGGCAGAGGGAGTATGATGTGCTAAGTCAGTGCTTGGGCCGCCCTGAACAACCAGGTCGTGTGCGTGGTGTCTCCAGCTACCAGGGCTGGAAGTATGCATGGCCTCAGCACGTCGAGATGTACAGGAAGAGGAAGAGGACGAAGACCGACGCATCAGTTGATACGGAAAAGATAAAGGAACAAATCAAGCAAGAACTGGTGGCTGAGATGCAGATGCAGAACATGCAGATGCAGAGGTGGTGTTGTCACCAGATGGTGTTGTCACCAGATGGTGTTGTCACCAGTGTCCAATCGCGCAAGCCGTTCACCCGCCACACTGAAGAGTAGTTGTGCGTCCGCAGATAATGTAGGTTTGATCGATGGCACTGCAGAGTTGGCGATGGAGGTGCGCTGTGACGATCGTACACACGAAGACCTTATAGGCATGTTGACTGAACCCACACACTGTGGCCTATGGATCACGTGAAGGTGTCTTCAATGTGAGGCTGCAATTGGTCTTGTTCATCCAGAGCTGACTACGCTACAAACAGTCCCGATTCATTAAGACTGTGTTGTGGTTGAAGTGCTCACTGTATATACTATCTTTGCGGATGAATTAGTGGAATACCCTCCTAATGACGAGGTGATGAAACTCGAACAAGCTGAAGGATAGAGGTTACAGTGGAGAAGGTGTCGGATTGACATCAAGGGAGCACCAACATGTAAATCTCGTTCACAGGCTACGGTAGAGATTCCTTGTAGTTCACAGAGTACGGTACAGGTTCCTTCCTCACATGGTTCCCCACATCCTCCTCCTCCTCCTCCTCAATCCCCACATCCGCAAGACGTTCCATTCGGACCTCCTCCTCGTCCTGAAAAACTTGCATCCCCAACTCCTCGTCATCCTGAAAACACAGAAAAACTTGCATCTCCACATCCGCAAGATACACCAAATATTCCATCCCAACCTACTACTAGTCCTGAAAAAACAGAAAAACTTGCATCCCACATCCGCAAGAGACACCAACTATTCCATCCCCACCACCATCACCACCTCCTCCTCCTCCTCCTTCTCCTCCTCATGAAACAACAAAACCTACAACCCCAAATGAAAGTGCTCAAAACAATCATGCTAAAGCAGGTACATCTGGGCCTAATACATATGTAATAGCTCCTGGTGAGACACCACTGTTACCAGTCAACCAGAGTGATGTGTTGGTTGGTGCTAATAAATCTGTCGACGACATTTCAAAGAAAGTTGTAGGTACATCAGGGCCCAATACCTCTGTAATAGCTCTTGGTGAGACACCACTAGGCAAGAAAGCACTTAAGAAACCTTCAACCATTTCAAATCAGCAAGGAAAGAAACTTGCCGAAAATAAAATCTCTACACCACGTACAGCAGGCAAGAAATCCCTTGAGAAACCTTCAGCCATTTCAAAGCTGCAAGAAGAGAAACTTGCCAAAAATAAAATCTCTACACCACCTACAGCAGGCAAGCAAGCCCTTAAGAAACCTTCTTCAGCCAAATTGCTGTAAATAAAACCTCTAAGAGGCCTACTAGAAAGCGATATGGGAGAAACACCAAGAAGAATCCTTGGTCTATGACTAACCCAAAGCGATCTGAGAGAAACACTCAGAAGAATCCTTGGGCTATGGTTAACCCGAATTACAAATTCGGAAAGAGCCTTCTCAGTGATGATGATCTCAAAAAGGCTGCTCCTTGTACTAGAGAGCTCCACACATTCTACATGCAACGTGGTAAGTCAGATGATGATTCTCCGATTATGGTCGCACATCGGCCCGGGACCAGTGCATGGCCTAAGAGAGATGAATCCTCAAACGGACTCGAGCAGATACCTGTGCAACTCAGTGATTTGTACGATCTCTTCAACTTGGATGCTTTGGATCTGACACTTCTCCGCTGCTTCATCCTGTAAGTTGCTTGAAAATTTAATCTGCTTCTTACTAATCATTCTCTATCGAAATGTGCTTTTTGCCTCACATCATCTTTACCATGTATTTTGCCTCCTTACACTTTATTTTTTCTTACTAATAGGAATATGGCTGTAGAAGTTGAGAAGACGCGCGCTGCAGTTGGCTTCCTTGATCCTGAATGCCTTTGCTCGACAACGTTGAACAGCACGGATAACACTCTTGCTTTCTCTGTGTCCTATATGTGCAATGCCTTCAGACTATATGCTAAAAAGAATTTCATCCTTACCGCTTATCTCAGGACGAACCACTGGATTGCAGTGGCGATCGTTCCGAAGCAGCGGAAGGTCTACTATCTTGATTCATTGAAGAGAGTTAAGACTGATACTAACCCTTTCGAACAAATCATTAATGAGTAAGTTATTTCTTTCTTAACCTGCGGACGTTCCTCAACAAACTGTGCAGAGTATATTAATTAATAGTGCCCTAACAATTGTTGCATATTTCGTTGTAGGGGTTGGGAACGTTACTGCCGCAATAAGAAGTCGCGCCTTAGCACCTTGGAACATGTCAAAGATGTTAAGGTACATACCACTTATTTCCTTCCTGTGGAAGCTAGTACTAAAGCTTGAGTTTATTTCTTCTCGATCACCACTATTTTTCTTTGTACATTTATTGCAGTGCCACCAACAACCTACTGAATCCAAACTATGCGGCTTCTATTGTGCCTATCACATGCTTAAATTAAAAGATAGAGGCCCATATATGGAGGTACTTTCTTGGGATCTTCATTTGTAAAATCTGCAACTGAGCACAGTTCTTGCTTATTAGCACTGCACATGTTTGGTAACCACCTATATATGTGTGCTGACTGGTGACATTGTTATATCCAGAGATTAGGGCTAGATGAGCATCCTCTCGACAAATCAACGTTGGTCTATGTTCGTGAAAGAATTGCCACATTCCTCATGGAACAGGTGATCACAGTCGGAGGAAAATTTCATGCTGATGAAACTGTGTGGGCTCATATTATACATGGTGACTAGGAAATTTTTGCATTCCTCCTTGTCCATGAATTTTGTGATATTGTTGTCAAGCTAGTTAACTATGCCTGTGATATTGTTGTCAAGCCAGTGGTGCTTCTTTACTTGTGAGATGATGATGCTGAATTTTGTCATATGATGCATTTGAATTATGTGGATTTCTGTGAATTTGGATGCTGAATCTACTTTCTGTGAATTTAGTCATATCCTGGCTGGTTCCAGGATGCAGCCCCTGATGGCTGCCAAATCCTGGCTGGTTCCAGGATGCAGCCGGCAAGCAGGCAGCAGGTTACTGTAGGGGTGGTCTACGTATCTGTAACGGGTGTTAATTAAAGATTGTTACAAACACTGATCACTAAGTAACGGACTTCAATCGGAACACCCGTTACAAACATGCCAACAATGTAACGGACACCGTAAAAGCCCGTTACCAGTACTGACCGGTGGGCCCCAGAACTTGACCCGTTCGTTGAGACATCGGAGACGCAGGTTCACCGCACGCGTCTCCGATATTGATTTCACAGTAACGGGTTCGGTTCTGGTGTCCGTTACTAAAGTTCCCTGTGGGCCCAGTGAAACAGTCATTTTCACGTGACCGGTGACTAGTTGTGGTAACGGTTGTTGTTTGATGCCCGTTACGAATCCTAGTTGTGCTGAGACGCGTGTGAAATAGACGCGTCTCATTTCGTCGAGACATCGGAGACGCAGTTTCACAGAACGCGTCTCTGATGTTGAGTTACGGTAACGGGCTCTGTTTTGGTGCCCGTTACCAAAGTTCTCTGTGGGCCCAGAGAAACAGTCATTTCACGTGACCGGTGGCTAGTTATGGTAACGGTCGTTGTTTGATGCCCGTTACGAATATGTGTTATCAGTAACGGGCATCTGCCCGTTACCTTTCTTGACTCATTTGTAACACTTGATCGGTAACGGGCGCTTTGCCCGTTAATAAAGGCCATCTATGCCCGTTACCAAAGTGAGTTTTTCACGTAGTGTGTGAGAGTTTCATGGGATGTGAGGAGAGTTTCATCACCATGAAACTCCACTGGCACAGTTATCTAGTTTTCCGTCTAGGTAGCTGTGCTCATGAAACTTGCACTGAAACTGGCCTAAAGCAAGAATGTCTCGCTGCCATAAACTCCAGGTCTTTTTTATTCAGAGCTGTTAATTAAAATTCCAAGAGATAGACCGGTGGCAAATTTCGAGCCAAACTGGCCGCCGAATTAAATGCCCAAACCATGCAGTAGTAAGCAGGCTTTTAATGGGCCCCTCTGTAGTAGGCCTTTTATGCAAAGTTCAGCAAAGGCCGCCAATGCTTGGTAGGCCCGAACAAAGTTTGGGCCCCCAAGTGGTTGCTTTTTTCGTTTTCCCTCTATTTTTTCTGCAAGGAACCAGCACGAGAGCATTTAAAAATAAAAGCATTTTTGCCGTAAAAAGGGCGGACGAGAACATTCAATTTCACGGACATCCGATGCCAATCCCTGACCCTGACAACTCCTGCTCGAAAAATTTTCTTCTTGCCAAGTCAAGCGACCTGCGCTTCACGGTTCAGGAGCCGTCCGTCCTTGGAAATTCTTTCCGGAATCGGCTCATCGGCATGCACGGCAGCTCTGGCTACGCCTACGCGTGCGCGCCCGCCCGATCCGTGAATGGAATGGAACGCAGCGCGCAGGCAGGCACAGCAGCTGCACGCTGAACGCGGCAACGTTCGCTCGCAGTCGCTCTCACCGGCGTCACCGCATGCAGCAGGGGCTCTCGCTCAGCAGCCTGGGCCGGCATGGCTGCCTGCCTCTCTCTCTCTCTCTCTCTGTGGCCGCGCGCAGACAGACATGCAGCCGCGTCGTCATGTGTTGCGCGATATTCACCGCTGGCTACGTACTGACAGCCCACCATTACTTACAGTCTTACACGAGGACGGCAAGCGACGCCGACGTGCGTCGCCGAAGCTGGCAGCGCCCAGTTCGGGAACGGGGCAGGTACAGGCAGGGGCGCACCCTCGCCGCGCGCGGGTCTCCGTCTCGGCGTCGGCACTACCGGCAGGGCGCGCGTGCGTGACCAGTCAGTCCCCCTCGCCTCGCCTCGCTCGTCGTCGGCTGGCTCGAACGAAGCGACGTGATCTGTGTCGCGCGCTCGCTCTTGATGCGTTGTTGCCAGCCTGCGCGCGCCTGGGGACGGACGACTGTGCCATGCATTGTCTGCTGGCTGCTGCTGCTTCCCAGTGGATCGGACGTGCAGGTAGCGTCGGCGATTTCACTACTGCCGCGCCGGCGCCGCTGACAAGGTGATCTCGGGTAAGATCTCGTGCACGATAGATACCGGCCGGCCTGTAAAGACCAGTGCAGTGGATCGTTGTGAATGTGATGAGCTAGCTAGCAGCAAAAGGCGCAGTAGTTGCGAGGCAACCTGCAGAATTAATGACACGATGTACGTACTACTCCCGGGTCCCGGACGTTTTGTACGCACGGACGGACATTCTCGGCATGTTGACGAGCAGTGCGCGCGGCAGGTACGTACACATGCTCGGACAACAAGCACGTACGTCCACGCGCGCGAGTAGTGATAGATATGTGGCGCAGGCATACGTGCACAATATTATTGGTTTGCATCATGTGTGTTGGTATATACACCGCTAGAGAAAGAGGCTTCCATCCCTGGTCGATTTTCGCATTAGTACCGTTTGTTTTGCCGTCCGATACTAATGTACATACACACCGGTACTAATGTCCGGTGCGAAGGGAGAGATCCGCGGAGCCATCGAGTGACCCACGTTAGTACCGGACCTAGATATGCCCCGGTACAGATAGATTAGACATTACTACCGGTGAAAAAATAAGACCGGTACTAAAAAATAGGGCCGTCCGCGTCACAAACGGCGCCGTCCGCGCGCGCGTCGCGTGCCCCGGATACCCCACGCGCTAACTCTTTTTTTCTGCCGCAACAACCCTCTCTCCCTCTTCACTTCACCCGGCCCTCTCTCAAAACCTTATCCTTTCATTTTCTCTCCTAGCCTCTCACGCTCTAACTCATCCTCGATCTCGATCTCTGCAGGAAGACGACACCGGCGGCCGCGCGCGGAGGCAGCCGCCGCGGACCCCGGCGCGGGCGCGGGAGGCCACCGGCGCGGGCCGCGGCGAGCCGCGAGCGCGGCAGCAGGCGGCCTGCGCGGGCGCGGCGACCGGGAGCCGGCCTGGCGGCGCGGCGCATCCGGCCTGGAGGAGGGGCCTGCGCGGGCGCATTGGCCGGGAGGCGGCCTGGAGATGAGATGAGATGTGATTTTCTTGTTTTTTTGTGTTCTTGTGATTTTGTGAATTGTGATGAGATGAGATGAGATGAGATGTGAATCTTGTGTTTGTGTGAATTGTGATGAGATGGTGAATCTTGTGATGAGATGAGAATCTTGTGTTTGTGTGTTGTGATTTCTGTGAATATGAGATGAGATTGAGATTGAGATTGAGAAAAGAAAAGAAAAAGGTGACAGAGGGAGAGACGGACGGAAGGGGACGGGTGACGGAGACGGAAGGGGTCGGGTGACGGAGACGACCGGGGACGACGGAGGGGTGACGGAGACGACGGGATATGGACATTAGTACCGGTTATGTGCCCCGGTATTAATGTTTTTTTTTCACATTAGTACCGGATGGATAATACCGTTTTGAAAATCGGTACTAAAAGGGGTTATCACCCGGTACTAAAGGTCGTATCCCTAGTAGTGATATAAAAGTTTTGTTGCTTCGCCGCAGCAGTGCAGCACCGTCCTGGGCAGTTGCTTAAATAAACTCACTCTTGCAGTCTTGCTCATGGCTGTGTCGTCGACACTCGACAGTCGACAGCCTCATGAATTCGGGGGATCCGTGCGTCCGCGCCTGCAGCCTTGCCCTTCTCTTCCTCGGCGCCGGGCCGCCGGAGGTGTGGACCATCGTCGGGGGGCCTCTGCATCAGGCGAGAGGGAGAGGAAATTAGGGAACGCACGGCCACGGCTGGCCGTGCGTGGGGGTGGTTGCAGCTCAGTAATTGTAGCAGCAGCTTGGATCGGCAGCAAGAATGCAACATGGAGGGCTGTGGCTGTAGCACTTTCGCCACTGGCATGTCAAGCGGCGCCGGCGATGATGATGCCACTGGAATACTCCAACAGTGGAGAAAAGGTTAGAAATTTTAGGCATCTAAACCAGGCCTAGCTGCATGCATCGTTGCATCAATATGGGTCATGGCCGGCGGCGATATTTTGAGCGTGGTGGTTCCGAATCTGTTTTCTACTCGTTGTACGGTACCCCTTGTGCTCCGTACGTCTCCCTGCACCTTTTGCGACGAGTTGACGCGTGATGAGCCACACCACTCGCCCAAAATCGGGCCATGAACTTGTCACCTCCAGCAAAAAGGCGGCCATGAGCCCATGACTCTACTCGTGGAACCCAAGCCATCCATCCGGCCCCGGCCCCCGATCCGATCGACGACGGGAGCGAGCGACACCGGGCGACCCGGTCGAGTCCGTCCATTGGGCCGGCGGTGCACCGAGTCCACTGATTGGGCGAGCGCAGGAGGGGAAACGGGGGACCCACGGCGCGGCAGGGGGTGCAGGGCAGGACGCCGCGCCCCCTCGTGCGTCCCATGCCGAAGTGACGGAAACGACCCGGGCACGGGCAGGCACATGGAAGGCCCACGTGTCGGGGACGTTCCACGGTCGCGCGCAGAGCAGAGCAGCTGGTGGGTGTGGTCCCCTCCCAGGGCAGGCAGGTCTGGGTCTGGCTGGTGGTGGGTGGCCCCCGGTTGCGACCGCACGCTCGGCACGGTCAAGACCGCTCCAGGGCCCTCCGAACTGGGCCGAGAGCTCGTCGTAGACCCGATCCACGAAGACGAGACACGGTCCGTTCGTTCGTTCCCCGTTGTTGTTGACCGGTCCACTGCACGCCGGTTGGCCCGGGCCCATTGTACAGTGGGAAGGCGGGCGGGGGGCACTCTTCTTCAAAAAAAGGAGCTAGCTTGGCCCACTGACATGTCGGTCCGGTTGTGATTTTGGGCGAAAACGTCAGCGAGAGGTAGCAGCTGGGCCACGGCGTCCATGCGTGCGTGCGGGCAGAACCGGAACAAAAAATCACGAGCAGACTGAAAAAAGTGAAATAAAGGGCACGGGCAGGTATGGCGCACATCAGTTGCGTTGCGTCCATACCTGTCTCACGTGACCACGGCCGGAAGCAGAAGCCACGCAGCAGCTAGGAGTACCACCGTAGCCAGTCGCCAGAGAATGATCGATACGCTGCGTGCGTGCGTGGTGCTGCCGATTGAATTGATCGACAGGAATGATATCGCTAGGGCTAGGGCTAGGGCGTGCTGCATACTTTTGTTAGGAGCTGAGGATGTAGAGAAGCTCAAAGCTCATAGATCAGTGTACGTACCGAGTTAGCCGGAATCATCGTGTTCAGTAAAGCCAATCTCGTCACAATTCACAAACTCACAAGGGTCCAAATCTCAGTGCACCCTACATGTTTTGGGGGACAATGCTACGGTCTAGTATAGGGATGGTGGCAAGTTCATGGATTGTCACCGTACTGTTCGATCTCGTGCGTGTCAATCGTCGTGTATTAGTAGTAGCTAATGATCGTCCTGACCTCCCTCTCGCGCCTCCCTCACTAGACGGTGTCAATCGTCTTCACGAAACGCCGAGATCACAATTCACAGGAACCCTAGCTAATGATCGTCCTGACCTTCATATATGGCTACTACTAATACAAAATATAATGCTAGAAGCCACTATCAACGCACCAATACTGTAGCGCGGAGCTACAGTTGCCCGCATAAAAGTGTAGCTGCATGGTCCCGCACGTGTCAGGCATCGTGCAGAGCTCCCGTGTGGGTTTGCACGTGTGGCAGTGTGGTGGCCCCGCGCGCGGGGGTCCCCTCTTTTTTTGCTTTTCGCTGCCGCTGCACGTAGTACATCTCTCGCTCTTCCTTTTGGCGGTACCACAGCCACTGCAACTACGAGTCCTCGATCTGCATGCAGTGCGCGAGAGCGTGCTACGCTCCTCTACACTAGGCAAATGACATCAGCAAAGGCAAATGCAAGCCACCATCTACTATACACGGCCGGCAGGGGGCCTGGATACACGGCACAATCCATGCATTTGGCTTGGGAGCACACAGTAGGTGCAGTGGAGGTAGCGCTAGCTAGCAAAGCCTGGTCGAATAAAATTATCCTCCCTCCGTCCCAAAATAAATACAATTCTAGTATTCGAATTTTATCCCACAAAGAATGCAACTTTGACTAATTAGCTACAAAAGACAAGAGGCTCTAGAAGCTTCTCACACAAAAAGATAAGTCAATGCCTACATCTTTCTCATGAAAGACAAGGAGTATTTTGGTTATTTTACACCTCATATTGGTTTGCGTGCTAGGATTGCATTTATTTTGGGACGGAGGTAGTAGAGGGAAGAGAAAATGAGAACAATGGAACCTTTTCAGAGAGAAGATAAAAGAAATGGAACGAGAGAAGAGAGAAGAAGGACGTTGTCTAGAAGAACCTGACGGCGAATTTGTGAGTTTTCCTGCACTGTGATGCATGATTGAAGTTTACCTACAACCTTGACGTAAATTTTGCAGCGAGTAGGCAACCACCAACCTATTCTGCCGGTTGGTGGCTGGTGCTGTGATTTGTTCCAAGAGAAAAACACTTCTGATTGGTGGCTGATAATCCATACGAATAGTACATACAACTTCAACGAATGTTTGTTTTCGCTTATTTCTCGCTTTATCGGCTGAAATAAGTGAGAATCCCACCAATGTGGTAAGCCACTTCAGATATTCGAACCATGAGAAGCTAAAAAAGAGCATGGAGAAAATCTAAATCTAGACTATAATCTAAACGTGGCAAAGAAAAGCATACACAAACAGGACAAAGTCGGACGATGGTCGTTCTAATGGGTGAGATGCCGCCGCGCGCTGGACTTGAATTTACCAAGCACACTTGCATGCGTAATAAATACACAGCAACTGCCACATGGCAGCAGTACCAAGCGTCGCTTGGGGTGGGGACGGGACGGTCAGGCGACGGATCGGAGTGTGGGCGGGATATCGGATCGGACGCTTGCCGCACGCACACGTACATACAGCAGCGGCCAGGTCTCGTCGTCTCCATCACACCAAGGCAGCCCATCGTTCCGTGCATTGGCCTATAGCTCGGGGTCCATGATGCGCCAGTACGTGCACGCAGTGGGTGTGCATGCATGCAGGCGTGCGCGGCGCGGGTCCCACGGTCAGTAGTACTATTTCTAATCAACCCTATACTAGCTGTGTACTGTAGCTACACAGAGCCCTAGCTAGCTAGCCCTACTGCTTGCCAAGCTCGCTCACTGGCCCCTGGCCTCCGGTGCACGACGCCCGGCCGGCTCTCGTGTGCGATCGATCGGTGGTAGCCGCGCGCTTGCGGGTCGCTTCTTGACCCTTTTTTTCTGGCCCGACGCAACAGCCGAGCTAGGAGTAGGCCGATCGATCCACGCATGTGCCGCTAGCTGCTGTTTCATTTCATTTGATCCAGCGACTTGCATGCGTGCAGTGGTTGCCTCTGATTATTGTTTCGATGTGACCGATTGCCCCTTCCGGGCCGGAACCCATTCGCCGGCCGGGATCCAATTAAAAAAAAAAATCTTGCATGCATGTTCTTTTTTTTTTTAGATTGAGGTCATCATACATGTTTCATTCAGCTTGTACGTGCGTACAGTATGTCGAATTTGTTCTCATGGTTTCTTGGAAGAGTTAATTATGAATTATTCAGGCATTCCTTATTGGCTGGTTATTAGCGGAAGATGGTTGTAACTTGTACGGCTATTAGTGGAGATGCAAGAGATAAATTAAGGTTTGTGTGTGTGAGGTACATGAAGGTGATGACCAGGCTTTACAAATTACAATAGAGTGGGACTATGCATTCATATGCTTGCTGTAGGCGGTCTAATGGGGGTCGACCGGGCACCTGCGATTAGCTCCAAGTCCTATTTGACCACCACCACCCAAAGCTACTCGTTGCTGGGCTAGTTTGCTCTCGTCGGATTGGATCGAACGATCGAACAACGGTCAAGTCTGTGGTGTACTACGTACCCTCTCGATCGATGGATGGGCCTAGATCTCACGTCGATCGGCTTCGCCTTTCGTGCTCCTGCGTGCCGGCCTGGCCTTGATTGGCGACTCAAACATTGCGATCTTGGCGGAGTTGTTGTTAGGACATGTCACACGGCCACTATTAGTTGATTTGACGGCTCCCGGGGGACGTAGTACGCCGCGCCGTGCCGCCGGCATAGGAGTCCAGGACGCCCGCTGCTGGATGCATTCGATTTCGATCGATCCAAGCTGGATCCGTGCCGCGCGCTCTGCTTCTCTACCCTGTTCCCTTGGCTTACCAGCCACCAGCCAGCAGTACTTTTTCTCTCAGAATAAACCAGCCACCAGCCAGCAGTACTTTTCTCTCAGAACAAATCAGCACCAGCCACCAGCCAAACGAACAGGGCAGAGTGCGGATCCGTGCCAATGCAAGAGTGTGTGAAAAATAGTCGATCGATCGGTCACCATGTTAAAGATTGTTGGGCAGCTCTTCACTTTTGCACACACTTTCCAGGGAATGACAACGCCCTTTCGTTCCTTCGATCAACAACAGCAATGCATCGTCGTCATGCTCAAGTTCTTTGCTGGGAGCCTGGGACATAGCGGAAAGCTCACAGTACTTGCTGTCAACTTTGTGGATTGACCGCCGGGTGTCAAGAACCGCGTGCAGGGTGTCAGAGACTCGCATGTGCCACCAAGTGTGTGCACTTTGTCCTCTCTAATCCATTTCGAATTTATTAATCGCGGAGAAAGCCAAGTGGGAGGGATCGATCGATCGATCGGGGACATGAATGCATGAAAGATTTTTTTTTTGCATTTGGATGTGATGGCTTTCGCAGCTAGGAGGAATCTAGGTAAAGCCTATAAATGTCCATCTCCATCCAGGTAACACATGAGCCACTGTGGATGGCTCCTACAGTTCTCGTACGTGGTAGTAGATCCTAGCTCCCGCCGGTGTACGTGTGAAAGCAGGATTACTAATAGTACAAGTATAAACAATGTTGTATTTTACACCGTATATCATATCCTTGTTTCAACCAAAAAAAGTGCAAGGTATGTATTTCATTAAGCAGAAGAGAGTTACATAAACACAACTTCCACGTTGTCGGATCCCTCCGCCCCTAGGTCGTCGGCGGCGACCTCGGCCCGACACTCCAACACCATTCCTCGGCCTCCTCCGCCACTCCCTCTCGCGGGCCGCGACCCGGCGGACCCTACCTGAGGGAAGGACTGGCAAAGGCCATGGAGGAGCAGGGGAGCGACATTTTTCAGCGCCCCCTCCTCCAAATCGCTCCAGTGAATGCATTTTGCGGTGGCTTCTGGGGAGGAGCTGTGTTTCTTCTCCCTCTGGCAGGGCTCCCTCCACGACCGCTTGCTCCCTCGCGTCGCAGCGCCCTTCGACCTCACCTCACCCCACGCTGTCGGATCCCTCGGCCCCTAGGTCGCCGACGGCAACCTCGGCCCGACGCCCCAACACCTGTCGTTGGCCTCCTTCGCCATGTGCCTCCTCCAAATCGCTCCATTGAGCGCATTTTGCGGTGGCTCCTAGGGAGGAGTTGTTTTTCTTCTCCCTTTGGCATGGCTCCGACAGAAACCGCTCCTAGAGCGGTATGCGAAGCTGTACCACACTACCACCATAATACTGACCTAAGTCATGGATGATTCTCATTTTCGACATGCACGTTTTACAATCACTAAAAGTACAGTAAATTCATGCTTGAAAGGTGCTGATGATGGATCTGTGGTGGGGTGATTTGTTAGAAGATAACACTATTTCTGTCCTGCGAAGTCCTCCCCATTCGTGTGCATCATGAGATAGCCTGTAAAAACCAATAGTGTGTGTACTTGCACAATCTTAAATTCTTATCTTCGAGATAGACCGTAAAGCGCAGGGTCTTGCCGGTAAAAACACGAGATCCTGACGCATCGTTCTGAAAAAAGCCGGCGGCAGGCGGCCGTCCATGGAGTGAGTCAGATCACGCACGTACCGATCAGGCGGTGCACACGGCACGGCAACGCCACCGGCCAGCCAGCCCAGCACACGCCGTGCCAGGCCCCGGCCCGTCACGAATGGCGAGGCGTAGCGCCGCGCCGCGTGCGACCCCACCCCACCCCTCGCCGCGCCCAGACTGCGAGCCGAATTGCTGCGCCCCCCATGGGCCAGGCGCACGAGGGGGAGCGAGCCCTGCCTGCCTCTCCGCCCGCACGCCGCGACGCCAGAGCGCCACCAAAACCAAAGGAAACCTTCCCCGCCCGCAACCGCAGGCCGCGCAGGGCAGAGGCCACAACCACCTCCTCCTCCTGCTCCGCCGCTCCGCTCAGCTCGCGCTAGCTGCTCCAAATAGCAAACGGAGGAGAGCCATCACGCCCGCCGCGCCCCCAGAGCCAGACTACAACCGCCCCCCACCGCAGCCAGCAGCCTCGGCGCGTGCACGCACGGTCCATGCGTGCGAATTGACTCGCGCACGCACGCCACCCACTCACTCACTCCATCGCTCTCGTCCCTCTTCTTCATCATTAGCTCGCTCGGCTCCTTGCCAGCCAGCTACAGTGCGTCGCTCCGTCCCCGAGCCCGGCGCGGCGGCGCCGGCGAGATCTGGTCCTGGTCGAGCTGTAGCGGGCGCGCGCGCGTCTATGGCTTGGCCGAGCCGCAGCGGCCGGAGACGGCGTCGGAGCCTCTCCGCCGCGCTGCTGCTGGTGCTCCTCCTCCTCCTCAGCTCCTCCGCTCCCGGTACTTGTCCCTCTCTCTGACACACACCACATGCCGACTCTGCATCAGCGCATCGTCCGTTCGCTTGCTTTATTTTACCAGCTCACATGCGTGTCTCTTCTCGCGCTCTGCAGGGACGTGCACGTCGTCGGCGAGGGGGAGAGCCGGTCGGGTGGCGCCGGAGGAAGGGTACTCGTGGGACCCGGGGGCGACGGCGGCGCGGCGGGGGCTGGTGGGGCCCGGTTCGTCGCCGCCGACGTGCCGCAGCCGGTGCGGGGGGTGCCACCCGTGCCGGCCGGTGCACGTGGCCATCCAGCCCGGCCGGAGCTTCCTGCTCGAGTACTACCCGGAGGCCTGGCGCTGCAAGTGCGGCAACAAGCTCTTCATGCCCTGACCCCACCGCGAGCTCTTCATGCTGACGCTGAATCGCTGATGCCTCGCTCACTCTCTGAATCTAGCAAGTCACTCCTCAAAGGCAGCAGCTGCGTCGCCATGGCTGGTGCTACTGGTGGAGAGAGACTGTGATGAGAGACGTGGAAGATAGCACGGCAAGGAAGAAGCGACTTGATTGGAAGAGAGGAGACGAGGCCCGAGAAACAACGGAGGCTTCGATTCTAGCTATCAGCTAGGGATTGAAGGAACATTGCTGGGCTGAGTTCTTGGAGATTGATACGAATGTAATCCGTTGTAAGTAACCGGTTGTCTGTTGTGTGTACAAAGAGAGAGATGCCGATGTCGCCATTTTTGTTCTTTTTTATGTTTTTTCGCTTCCTGCTGTTTGTTCCTGACTCCCTTGCGGTTCCGGGGATTTCCTTGCGATTATGGTCTTTGCTTGTTCTGTGAACTTCTTGCCATCCCGGGCATAACGTTAATCATCTCGTAGTCGTAAAATTTCCTAATTTTGTTCGTATCTCATATCTGGATCCAGCCTGATTTGTGTGTTTTATTTTAAAAAAAACCTGTTTGTTCTGGATGGAGGGCATGCATGAGACCTGAAACTACTTCTTCCTTCAGGTTCTTGCCGTGTTCTTGTGAGCGGTGCAATCAGGCAGCACTCAAAGGAACCATTTTTTTCTCGCACAAAACTTTATCTCAACCAAATTCCTCATCCAAATTTTGGAGCAGATGCAGAGTATTTGGTTTGCAGCAGAGATCGATTGACGACTTGAGGTACTCCATCTGCGAGTGCGCAGAAAACCGCAGAAAAGCAGCTCAAAGATGAGAATGGAAACAGTGGCTCGGATAACAGGAGGTTGTAGGCGTACAGTACTCGAACCCAGCTTTTACAGAAGCTAAGTAGTACTAGAAATAAAGCGAGAGCCTGTGTGCATATACGGAGTAAGGCTGGTCGCACTGGGTGCGCTACCAGCAACGGTACGCCACCTGCAGTACGCATTTACCGCACCAAACCGCCGCACCGGCACACGGTAAAGCCAACGGGATGTCCCGTTCGCGTCCAGCTTCCCCCAAATGCAGCGCGTTCCCGTGCGTGCGCTACGCTCGCGCCGGCCCCACCACGCGTCTGGTCGTTGGTGCTCCGCGCCATTGCACAGAGAGGAGCAGCTGCGGCCCGCCGGGGACGACACCTCGCCGGCGGTGAGCCGGAAGCAGGGGAGCAGGAAAGATCCGCCGTCGGGAGCCCAAGCACCACCTCGCCGCCGTGCTCCATCCCTGCCTCCCGTTGCCGTCCTCGGCTTCTCTGATCCACGCGCGGCGCCGGGGGAGATGCCGACGAGCTCGAGGGGACGACCTCCGCCGAGCCGCGGCGCGCCGCTGGGGAGACGGAGGGGCGAGGGAGGGGCGGAGGTCGCAGATCCAGCCGCGGGGACCTCGAGCCGCCGCCCTGGTCGGCGTGGCCGGCCACGAGGAAGGAGGGAGGGGGAGCACCGGGCGCGAAGCAGAGGGGCTCGACGGGAGCTCCGCCGCCGTCAGCCGCGCGAGCGAGAGCTCGCCGCGAGGGCCACGACCGGCGAGCTCCGCCGTCGTTGGAGGCCCGAAGATCCGCCGGCGTCCGCGCCTGCAAGCTCCGCCGCCGGCTTCCTCCTCCTGCACCGAATCGAGGCCGTCGGGCGAGCTAAGGCGATGCCGCCGGAGGAGCAGGGCCGCCGCGCTCCCGAACCCCTGCCACCGCGCGCAGAAGAGAGAGGAGCAGAGAACAGGCGCTGGGGAGGACGGAGGGCGCCGCTCCTCGCCTGGCTGCGCCGCCTGCGGGCTCGGGGAAGTCGTCGCCGGTGGGGGAGGGGATGGGCGGAGGTCGCGAGGTGGATGGCCAGAGGGGATGAATGGAGAGAGAATTGCCGGGGGGATGAAAGGAGAGAGAGGGTGGGTGGGGAACCGGGGGGTTAAAAAAAATTAGATAAGTGGGCTCCGCAGGTGTTGGTTGGTATGGAGTAGGAGATATAGGGGACGACGGGTGCGGAGAAACTGATACTGTACTGCAAAATTTCGATGACCAGGCAGAATATTCTCTTTTAGGGGATGCATTTGGAGTATGACGAGTGCTACCAGCCTAAGTACAATGTCAAGGAACAGTGAGCTACTAATTTTTCTGTTACTGCCACTGCTGCTGCTGCTTTGCCCGCGTCAAATCAGCATAAGTTCCCTAGAGAGGCCCTGGGCCTGGCTCGAGAGAAAATGGGGCTTTTGTTTTTGGGCCAATTCCTTCTGTGCCATCGGAAATTATACTCATCCCTTCTATGCCACTGACCCACATGTCATACACACACAAAAAAATCCCCTACATGCCATCAGATGGCACACAAGGGATAGTTGTAGATTTCAATGGCACCGGAGGAATTTACTCTTTGTTTTTGCTGCTCACTGAACACGCATTTGTTTACATGAGCTAGGGTTATGATCTGCAGGCCTAGGGCAAAGCTAGTCCAATCCTTCCCGTTGCAGGCTAGTAGGCTGCATTTTGTGTCATTCAGGCACGCACCATGAGGCCCGCAGCTGCAGCTTTGCGAAAATGGTGGCTTTCCTTGAACTTCTGGTCATTATTCCTCTCGCCTTGGAGGCTTCAAATTTGGAGCTAGTGAATATTAAACATTTTTTTCTTTTGAGGAAACATATGTTAAACAATTCTTGGGGCTGCGTTTGAAAAGCAGATAAGAAATTTTTTCTGGGTATGGTTACTCCTGTGTCAGTGATTGACACTGAGGCTTGTCCGTGGGCAATTTTAAAAAGTCTACTGTGAAGCTGGCCGGATATGGTACAAGAGTCCTTAAAAAGGGTTACAGGTCCCTCAGGTAATGCGTCACTCTCATTTCGTAGCTAGGGTACATGTGCTGCTGGATAGTGGGAACAATGCAAAGAGCTGTGCTGGGTAATTTGCAAAAACTGCTACTCTTTTACAAAGATATACAAGTAAAGATGCTATGCTGAGAAGAGCAGTTGCAGTGTGCCCCAATGCTCCCTGAAAAATTGGGTTCTTGGAAGAGCTTCTATAGTTTTTTTCTCTCTCAAAACGAAAAGGGCGTCGGCACCTTCGCAGTTTGCGCCGGCGCAGCTGCCAAGGTTTTTCACCTGTTGGCTCTTTCCAACAGTGTTCTTGCATTGGGAGTGAGGTTGCTTGCTCTCACAGCAACACGCTCTCACGCTGTTGGTGAGTAGTGCAACCACTTCCCTGATTCCCTCCACGCAGAACCAAGGGGAACAAGAACACGGAGCAGTAACAATCTGAAGAAACCCAAGCTACAGAAGCTCGCCTGTATCACAACCCCATTCTTGGCTTGGTGGAAACAAGGAGAGTGATCTGCGTGTCACGGAGCGCAATGTGCACTGCTGCTTGGAGGAACCATGATGGCATGAAGGACATCAACGACTCATCAGCTGTGTTAGCGTCGCCAGTCTTTACTACTGTGCAAATGTGTTCATTGTGGATGGAAGCAAACAGTAGGGTTGTGAATATGCATTTTTTTTGTTGGCATTTTCAAATCTTTACTACTGTGTCTAACATTTCAGCTCTTGTCGAGTGACCGGAAACATTAGAAGTTTCCACTTGTACAGAAGTGGGAGAGACTGCAAGGCAATGTTTCCAAAGATTTGTGAAGCAAGGATGCCTTCAGTTTCGTAGGATTTTCTTTTTCCTCACAATATATGCAACAGCTGCTACAGACGCTGAAAGCTGCCTAACTTTTTTGCTCGCCACGTCCAACAGCCACTTTTCACTCAGCATTCATCCATGATCTCCTCCTGAATTCTGTTCATCAACACATAACACATACTGATAATAATGCTTCCAGCTAACGCAGGCCCAGTGAAAGTCGTAAAAGCCACGAAAAAGGCCCATAGCAGGTAATCCATTCCACAGGCCTAGGTCTATTTGGCCCATAAAAACCGCTACCCGTGGCCCTTTTGACATTTCGTCGCTTTCGGAAACATCGGGAAGGAGAAATGTTGTATTTAAAAATATAAAAAATCTTTAAAAGAAGTTCCATGCAAGTAACCCTAGCGAGGATTTTTTTTGGAAAAATATCCCTGGCCAATTTAATACTATTTTTAATTTTAACAACAATTTATCGGAGAGGTAACAGGTTACTAGGTGATTAGAAGTCAGTATCTCATCATAATCAGAGATGTTCAATTCTCAAAAACAAAAAAAAAACAAAGATGTTCAGGAAAGTTACTGGATTATTCACAGAAACATTTATTCCATATCCACATAAACTGATCAAGTCTCCAACATCTACAGTGGAAATCAACCGTCAAATGCAAGCCTGCAGCAGTATAGCATACATCCCAAAACTGTAATCCTAACAAGCTATCAACTCTATCCTCTGTCCCGTGGATAAAAATAGTCTAGAGCTACCGTGCGATGCTCCATCCTCCATCTATATCGCCTGACTGACGGCCAGTGAGACCACCACCAGCAGTGGCATTAAGATTAGCTGTGGAATGGATCCTGCATAGTTATTGGCAACGCCAGCATATCAGTTGTCTGAATCTTTGCATTCAAACACACATTCACAGCCTCATTGACAGATGAAAATAATTTGTACCTAGCGCTGCTGCATTGCCATTGTTAGAAATGCCCTCCGAGCTGGGTGGTACAGGGGTCTTGTTGGAAGAGTTTGAGAAGGGAAGGATCCCTATTCTTGAGCAATCCGCACCGATGGAACCTGCAAGGGTGCCATGAGTTAGCCGTTGAGGGATTTGTTACAGCCTCTGTGTTTAGAAGGTAAAAGGCTTGGAGCGTTTGATCTTACAGTTGTGAAAGCAAGGCATTGTGGTCATGTTGAGAAGGTTGCTGTAGCCCTCCTTGCACTCGCAGTGGTAGCTGAGACCAGAGCCGTTCCTGCACGTGCCTCCGGTGCCACAGTATGCTAATTCACATGCTGTAGGAACAAAAGGATATATGCAGAAGTATTTGAATAATTCGTATGGCATGTACAATATCATGGTTACAGCAGTAACATATATTCCAGGAGACCAGGACTAATGAGATGTGGTAATTACGGTCGAGCGAGAAGTTTTTAGGTGCTGGCAAAGGTGTTGGTGCTGGTGCTGATGAACTGTTGGAACATGAGCTGTCAATGGAACCTGAAAGGAAATATTATCATTTGATCATTTGAAATGATGTGAGCACACATTAACAAAGTTGTTGTCAGCACACACACAAAAAAGAAGTGTCCCTTGGAGGGTATTGATGAATATTTCTGACATCTGGTTAGATAAGTATGTGCTAAAGTAAGATGGAGATAGCTGCAGAAAATTCCTTGCGAATCACAAGAAGCTACAAACTGGTTTTAGTGTATAGAGGTGGAGTGACCTAATAAAGGCATCGTGTAATTTTCAGCTGCGTTCCTTGTGGTATGAAAATCATAAAGCAACTCTGAAAATGATGCTAGACCCAAACACTCTAAAGAAATCCATTATATTTTCTTTCTGATTGAGACATGGCCTGGATTTACCAACTGTCTTCTCTTCTAGTAAAAGAGACAGTAGACTGACCATGAATCTGAAAGCCACGCATAGAGGCAGTCTAATTAAGTTTATGCACGTTTAGACTTTGCCTGCACACTTGCCTAAAAATAATGTCAAATCTTGACTCAAAGAAGACTCGCAGAACATCAGCAGTCTTGAGTTTGCACAGGATAAATCTGGAACACACACAATATGCATGAAGAGTGGTAGTACAGTCCTAACGTCAGACCTGGAATTTAGTCTTTCCTATCTGAAATTCAGATATCCACTATGAACAGCCTTTGAGCTAGCAGAAGCCGTACATGAGCAAACTTTGATATGCAGAAGGCAGTATGGTCTTAGCGTAGGTGTTGATCAGTGAATCCGTGCCTACCACACTCCAAGTACCCGTCGGACAATCAGGGAGCACAATGATCGTATCCCAACAACCAATACTGAATTCACATATCCTAAAGAAAAGTTGCTGATCAAGTGGTATCATCGCAGATTAAAGGTGCTGGCACGCGGTTATGCGCCGAATAATCTGACGCGACAAGCAAGCAGTAGGCAGACCGGTATTAGCTGGCCTGGCCATTCGCGACCCGTGAGCCTGCCGAACTACGCAACGCCACACTGATCAGCACACGGAAAGCAGAACTCATATTCGATTGGCGGGCACCCTACTCAAAGAAGAAGAAGCAGCAGCAGCAGCAGCAGCGATTCGAATGGCTCGGAACGCCGTACTTACAGTTGGGGATGACGCATGGCAGGAACCTGAGGTTGTCGCCGACGTGGAGCTGCGTCCAGCCCGGGTCGCACTCGCACCTGTAGCCCAGCGTCCCCGGCGCCACCGTGCAGTTCCCCTTCCCGCACGCCACGGTGCTGCAGATCGAGTCTGCTCCGGAAGTTTCAGAACAAAACGAACTGCCAAGGCATGGGGCAGAGTAAGCCGGAAAAGCAGAGAAGGCTTACTGATGACGGGCGCGAAGATCGGGGCGAGCGGTGAGAAGAAGTCGTCGGCGTCGGCGGCGGCGGCGGTGACGGCGAGGAGCGCCACGAGCGCGGCTGCGGGAGGGACCCCTGCCGCGAGCACCATCTCGGCTGGCTGGCTGGTTCTTCCTCGGGCGGGCGGGCGGGCGGGCGCTTCGATCTCTGCGCACGCGGGGCGCGGCGGTTGTGCTCGTCGTCGCTCTGTTCCGTGTGTGGGCGGTTGCGTTTAAGTGGGAGAGAGGCAGTTGGTAGGCAGCAGGGCCGGCGCCGGTGGGCTTTTATGGGTACGGGGCCTTCCAGGAACCAGGATTGACTCGCTCAGCTTCGAGCATACTCCTAGTACAAGCCGCAACGGGCAAAGTCAAAGCGTATCGGTACCAGATGGCGCCCGTGACAGTGACCATGAACTACTTGGGATGATGGAAGGAGGGAGCGTAGCATTTAAATTTGTAATAAACATGATATTTGAAACATGAGGTTTTTTTAGGTACACAATACTACTCAACGGTAGTACGGTATACAATATTATTTTGTATATTTCTGATAATACTCATGTAATACTCATACTACCTATGAATATCACCCATACCACGCTTAAAAAACCGGTGGTACAGAATTAATCTCAACCGTCGGATCCTTACATATAGGTCCTTTTATATTACATACGAGTCCTTTTCAACCAGTGGTACGGGGTGGTATTGTGTACCGTAAAAAAACCTCTTGAAACATTGGGAGATCATTCAAAAACATGGAGTGGAACTTTTGAATGTGCTTACTAATGTATGATCCAAATTTCGCACCTCGCTTTTGTTCTCTCTACTCTCAAGTGTTCAACAAAGGCTCCTTCCTTTCCCCCTCTTGCATCGAGTGTTCGGATGCTAATAAGAAGAATAAATATGAGAATTGTAAACTATCTATACATGTGGAGGTTAATACGTGAGATGAATTGATTAAATATAATTAATTCATCATTAACACAGTACGCTAAAGTATATCGCCCGGAATCAAACATACCCAAAATCATGTTCAGGAGGCAAATACTGCTTGACATGTTGTCAAGTCCCCAAACATTCATTAATTCATTCATGCATCCACGGGTGAGGGGATTGTCGGACGGCGATGCTTATCCTCTCAACGCTAAGCGCGTCCCGGAAGCACCATAATTCAAGCACGAAAGCAACACAGCGGTCGCCACCTGTACGCCCTGAAAATGGACGTTAACGATAAACTTTGTGAGTGTCCATCTGCCAGAAAAAGGAGAACACTCTCGAATACGTGTTGTGTCTCCCGTTGTCCATATCCCATGACCATAAGGACACACACCTTGGAGGGGAAAAAAGAGTAATAATGTCGTCACACAGATTGGTTATCGTGAACCTCTCTCTCCACGAAACGAGATGGCATGTCCGGGAAACATGCCAGGCGTCACCTACCTAACACGAGAGAAACAAGAGCAGCAAGTCTGCTGTTCCGTGGCATTCTATTCGCAACAGTACCAATATGTCGTATTGCCGCTTCAAATTTTTTTTTGTCGTATTGGCCTATTTCACCTCATAAGTGGGCCATGCTGTGAGAAGAATTGTACGACGGCCCAATATCCGATTCGCCATATCTGGCCCAGGACGCCGGGTGCTTCACAGAAATCCTATATATCTTCCGGAAGAAAGTTTCTAAACGAACTTCCACTGCTTTAAGATTCGTGCAACCCACACCATCCATCGGATCAACCCTATCTACCTCTCTTCTCTCCTCCTCAACCCGCCGCCGCCGCCCCGAGCCCGCGCGCCATGGATGCGAGCCGCGGAGCTCCGGAGGAGCGGGAGGTGGGGGAGCGGGGGTGGTGGTGGAGGAGGGCGGCCCTTAGGGTTTGGGTTCCCCGGGGGGGAGGGGTCGGGTTCCCGGAGGAGCTCCTCCATCTCCGGCGACCTAGAGAAGGGAGGGGTCGGGGTGGCGCATCGACAGGCGGTGGCAGCGGTCGGCCGGCGGCGGAGGCGAGGCGACGCGGTAGCGCCGCCGACCGGGGTGGTGGAGGAGGCGGCGGGGGTGGTGGCCGGCCGGGCGCAAGGAGCAGCTCGGTTAGGGAGGGCGGGGTCGCCGGCGAGGGTGGTCGGCGGGCGGACGGCAGGGGTGGTGCTTGAGGAAGAAGATGAGCAGTTAATGAGCTAATGGGCTTTATAGTTGGCATGCTTATCTACCTTCCGGAAGGGAGATAGGATCCCCCGGTGCTTCATGCATGTGTCCTCTACCTCCTACTACGCCGACACCAACGCGTCGACACCCCGCGAGGACGCGTTCCGCACTTCCGCGGCTGGTTCTACGCGGGCGACGGCTCTACCGCGGCGCTGGGGAGCCAGTGCGCCGGCGACCGCACGGCTGCGGAGGGCTACCGGTGGCCGGTGGTCGCCTACGCCTACCGGCGCGTCCCGTTGTTCGCGACGCTGCCGCGGTGGCTCCATTACTATCAGCTGGGGGAGCTACGTTGCTCTCTTTCGGGCTATCTGCTGTCCTGGCCGTTCCGGTGATGATGACGATCGCCCCGTCGTTTGTTGCAGTCACCGGAATCCTCTTGACGTTGGAGCTGGTCTTGTTGGAAGTGTGCGGGGTGCGGTTCTGCATCAGCAAAGCCGGTGAAATGGCCGACTGCTACTACTATTCTGTTCGTGCGATCGCCGATCGTTTGATCTCTCTGCTCGTGACAATCATAACAACCATGTATCCAAACATGGCCTTTGCGAGCAAGCCCAAACGAGGCCCCTTTTTAAAAATTTTTTGTTAAGGCCCAAATAAGCCGACATCTAGTATGATTTATATATATATATTTTTTTAAAAATCTTTTTGCAAAATTATACGACCGTTTGAAAATTTATCGGATTTGTCCACCAACCGCCGTGCGCCACGGCGGCCGCCGTGGGCCACAGCGTTTACAACCCAACCGCCGTGGCCCACGGCGATTGGTAGCCGACCACGACGGTTGGACCTAACCGCCGTGGGCCACGGCGGCTAGGCTCAACCGCCATGGGCCACGGCGGCTAGGCCCAACTGGGGTCATTTTAATTTTTTGATAAATAAATCTCGTAGAAAATTAACAAGGGAAATTAAGGACTGCTGGTTCGATTATTACAACACAATCACAATAGGATCCGATCCACGGCGGTTGCTTTTCGACTTCAATGATACACGAACTCGAACTTACTGCCTACCGTACCGCCGCGGTTGCTTTTCGGCGGGTTGTTTTTTTAACTTAATGATTAATTTTTTGTTTTTTAACTTTATGACAAAGAAAACTAGGTTGTAATAAAGAAAAGCAAAGTGACATACTAAAAAATAGTCATGATGACATATAACAGTGCTCCTGTACAAACAATATGCGACCTAATCTAGCATCGCCTGGTCTTCTTGAGCAGCCTGTCAGCTCGGACTGCGGTGTGCGTCTGCTCGCGAGGGTACGTCAACGGGTCACGTGGGTGGATCTGCCGACGCCTAGCATCAGCAGTCGGCTGCGGTGTCGCCATCGCCGCCGCCGACCCTGCAACCTCGTGGGATGACCCTGGCAGGCCTCCTGGAGACGGCTGCGCCTCACCGCTCGCGCCTGGCAGCTGCGAGCCTCCTGGAGACGGCTGCGCCCCACCGCTCGCTCCTGGCAGCTGCGAGCCTCCTAGCTGTGCCCCACAGCTCGCTCCTGGCAGCTGCGAGCCTCCTGGCTGCGTCCCTGCTCCCTCCTGAGTCCACGTGGGTGGCGCGCCTCCTAGCTGCGACCCTCCGAGCTCGTCCTGCGACTGCAAACCCTGCAAGAAGTCGAAGTCGAAGCCCAAGTCCGCAGCCCCCAGCGGCTCGCCCTCACAAGGAAGGCCCATCAACAGCGACATGACCTGAAAAGTCACCGTCATCTCGCCGACGGTGAAGTGGAACGTGTGAGTCTCCGGCCTCCAGTGGTCCAGAAGCGCGCTGAGGAGGGAGAAGTCGAACTGGAAGCGTGTCATGCGATCCTTCCGAGGAATCGCGTCGTGCAGGCTGTCCCCCTGGACTAACCGCGCTATAGGCAGGAGTCCTGCAGCGCGTAGCCTGAAATAAATAAGGTAATTTATTAGTTACAACAAAAGGATAAATGAAGGTACAAACAATAACATAGCATCAGTTCACGTACTTGGGAACCCAAAGGTCGTGGATCGGTAGCAACGTGCGCGTAGTGCGGGAACGCACGTGTCCAACATCCTCTCCGAGGACGGCGGACAGGAACGAGCGGTGCCTGCGGTCGATCTCCCTGTCCAACAACTCAGGCGTCACGTACGCCTCAACCTCAGCACGAGCAGCCTGAGCCTGAGCCTGGGCCTGAGCCTGAGCCTCGGCCTCAGCCTGAGCCTGGTACTGAGCCTGGTCCATAGCTACAGCTGCATACAAAAATTAAATATATAATTAAAAAACCATATAAGTAATTTTCTACAATTTTTACGATTTCTAAAACAGATAAACTAATTTTCTACATTTTCCAAATGAGATGAATTAATTTTCTAGCATTTCTAAACATGCTAAAGTAATTTCTACAATTTCTACACATGCTAAAATAATTTCTACAATATCTACAACAGATAAATTAATTTTCTAGAATTTCTAAACGAATTAAAGTATTTTCTACAATTTCGAAAATAGATAAACTAATTTTCTACATTTTCTAAACGAGATAAATTAATTTTCTAGAATTTCTAAACAAATTAAAGTAAATTCAACAATTTCCACGGCAGATAAACTAATTTTCCAGAATTTCTACACATGCTAAAGTAATTTCTGCAATTTCTACACATGCTAAAATAATTTCTACAATATCTACAATACATAAATTAATTTTCTAGAATTTCTAAATGAATTAAAGTATTTTCTACAATTTTGAAAACAGATAAACTAATTTTCTATATTTTCTAAACGAGATAAATTAATTTTCTAGAATTTTTAAACAAATTAAAGTAAATTCAACAATTTTCACGGCAGATAAACTAATTTTCTATATTTTCTACACATGCTTAAGTAATTTCTACAATTTCTATAACAGATAAACTAATTTTCTAAACACACCGACAATTTCTACACATGCTAAAATAATTTCTACAATTTCTAAAACTGATAAACTAATTTTCTATATTTTCTAAACTAAAAAACTAATTTTTTTAAATCTAAACTAATTGAATTAACTAATTTCTAAATGTTCTAAATCTAAACTAATTAAATTAACTAATTTCTAAATTTTCTAAATCTAAACTAATTAAATTAACTAAGTTCTAAATTTTCTAATCTAAAAACTAATTTTCTACACTAATTACACTAATTAAATTAATTAAAAAAATATACATACCTGGAGGAGAGAGGGGCGGCGGCTGAGGGAGAGAGGGCGGCGGCAGGCGTGGGGGATGACGGCCGCCGTCGCCCTTTATATAGGCGCGGCTGCCACTATCCGCCACGGCGGGCGCAGCTCTTACCGCCGTGGAGCACGGCGGTAGGGAGCCGCGGGGCCCACACCCTGTAGCGGACCGTTGGCGGTCACCTTACCGCCGTGGGTCACGGCGGTTGGAGCTTCTACCGCCGTGGGCCACGGCGGTAGGCCTTTTCCGCCGTGGCTTACGGCGGTTGATGTTTATTTTCGAAAAATTTTCAAATGGTCGTATAATTTTGCGAAATGATTAAAAAAAATTCATCTAGGATTACACTAGAAAGACTGGCGCGCGCCATAACCTGTAGGCCGGTGATAGGTAGAAAGGCTGAGGATGTTTTCGTACGATCGTGGACCTATCTGCTCGACGTGTTCTTGTGAGAATCATAACAGCCCATGTATCCAAGCAGGTCTTTGCGAGCAAGCCCAAACTAGGCCCTTTTTAAATTTTATTGTAGAAGGCCCAAATAAGCTGACATCCAGTAGACCAGTACTATATTATTAGAAAATTATTAAAAAATCCACCCAGTAATCCGAGCACCGACCGACGTGAGGTTAAAGGCAACGAGGGCAAGGCACATGGCGCAGACATCATGCTGCTCCCGTCCAGCTGGGACGCCGGTACGGGACAGTACGTCCACGTCACGGTTACTGCCACCAACAGCTAAGCAAATGCAGATGATCGGGTGGATGGGTCAGCAGCTGCAGATGATCGAGTCGACGACGAACTGCAACTGATGACGGGGCAGTGGCAGGAAGGCGAGGCCCCGGACTTGAATTGAACAGGGAGGAACCGGGCCCGACCGTACCGCGCACAGGTGCTCTGTCCCCATCTCAGATTCCCACAGGTTACGACTTACGACCAAGCGCAGTGCTGAGCATGTGAGTTTTTGGCGCTAGTAGCGGCTGTAATCGTATCCGATCCGAATCAGACGCATCCAAATCTCACGGTCAATCATTCCGGAATCATTTCTTGTGCTCCTCACTTGCAGTGAGTCACTGACAGTCTCTGGCATGTCAAACTTGCAGACAGCACCAGTGACAAAAAGAATCGAGAGGAGAGCAGTGAAGTTCAGGTAATCAGGTTCAGAAATGGATAAAAAAGGACGGGCTGACAGGGCAGGAAGGGCCATGGATCGTCGGACAACGGACACGCACAGCTCACTGGAGCTCAGGGGGGGACGACGGAACGGAGCCGATCCGTGTGTGTGAATGATTGACACGGACGGACCCGCCCGCAGTTGCAATAATGCTGACGCGCTCCCGTATTAAAAAAGATCCTGACAGCCAGCCGAAAGCGCGCGACGCCGGTGCTGTTGCTGCGATCCACCACGGCCATGTTCGCGGCCGCGGCGGCGACCCGCTTCACGTGGACGTGCCCGGCCGTTGGATCGCCTCGCCGCGGTTGACCGCACCGTTGAGCCGGTCGGGGTGGGGTGGTTGGCTGCTGCCTCGTCGCACTCGCGCGCAGCATCCTCCGGTTGGTACTTGCCGTAGATTACGCCATGAAATACGACGTGCGTAACGCGTAGTATAATCGAGTGAGTCTCTCTCTCTCTCTTGCTGATGTAGGAGTGTGTACGTGGCGGCGGAGTCGTCGTCGTCGTCGGTGCTTGCAATGGGGAAGGCGGGGAGGTGGCTCAAGAGCTTCCTGTCCGGGAAGAAGGACAGGCCGCACGCCGACGCGACGGCCGCGGCGGCGGCGCCTAGTCCTGCTTCGGGGGCGCCGCCCAAGGACAAGAGGTGGAGCTTCAGGCGGGCGGCGCAGGAAGGGAAGGCCGCCGAGGCGACGCCGGACGAGGGGCGCGGTCTGTCGGCGGCGGACGTCGAGTTCGACCAGAAGAAGCACGCCGTGGCGGTTGCGGTGGCGACCGCCGCGGCCGCCGACGCCGCGGTGGCCGCGGCGCACGCGGCGGCGGCGGTGGCGCGACTGTCCTCTCGCAGGGGGAACCTGCCGGCGTACCTCGCCGAGGACGCGGCGGCGGTTAGGATCCAGGCGACCTTCAGAGGCTACCTGGTACTCACACCTGTGCCGCGCAACTCGAGAATTTTTTTTATTTTTGGATAATGTAGCACGATCACATGGATTTATGAGTTCTCATGCGTGGCAGGCGAGGACGGCGCTGTGCGCGCTGCGGGGCATCGTGAAGCTCCAAGCTCTGGTGCGAGGCCAGCTGGTGAGGAAGCAGGCGAACGCCACGCTCCGCTGCATGCAGGCGCTGCTCACGGCGCAGTCCCACCTGCGGGCGCAGCGCATGCGCGTTCTCCAGCAGGAGCACCACCACCACCACCCGCCGCCGCCCAGGCCACGGCAGTCGTCGCCGCAGCACCCGAGGCACCGCCGATCCTACGTAAGTTGCGCTTGCATTGAGTTACTTAATTCACCCGCAACGGCACTTGCCATGGCGGCTAACTGTGCTGTGAGGACGGAACGGGGAACGCAGGAGATGGACAGGTCCTGCGAGGAGAACGCCAAGATCGTGGAGATGGACATCGGCGAGCCGGTGCGGCGTGGCGCGGCCAAGGACAGGCAGCTCCTCGTCGAGCACCACGGCCGGTGCTCCCCGGCGCCGTCGGCGATGACGGAGCTGAGCCCGAGGGCGTACAGCGGCCACTTCGACGAGTTCTCCGTGGCCACGGCGCGGAGCAGCCCGCAGCACGCGTCGTCGGCGGCCTCCGAGGCGTGCCCGAGCTACATGGCCAACACCGAGTCGTCCCGCGCCAAGGCGCGGTCCCAGAGCGCGCCGCGGCAGCGCACCGACGCGCTGGAGCGCCAGCCGAGCCGCAGGAAGGGGACCCCGCCGAGGGGCGCCAAGATGCAGCGGTCATCGTCGCTCGCCGGCGCGGCGCCACGCGGCGGCGGCGGCCAGTCGTCGCCGTGGTCTGCGGGCCTGAGGCTGGACGCGTCCAGCGCGTCCCTCAAGGACAGCGAGTGCGGGTCCACCACCTCCGTGCTCACCGCGGCCACCGTCTACAGCCGGACGCGGTCGCTCGTCGGGTTCGAGGTAAACCGCAAGAATCTCCTAGTGCCCGTGCAGATCAGATCACCATCGTGCCATAATCTTGACAGAGTCTTGTTCCCTCTGTTCGTGCTGCAGGTGCGACGTGGCCTGTACTGAGTCCTTGTCCCTGCTGACGAACGCCACCAGTTCTTCCAAGGATCCAGGATTCCTGATCGGGAGCTTCAAGCAAATGCTTGTGATCAGTTTGAAACATGGCCGGTTCAGAGAAGCACATAGTCGCATTCCAAACTGTGTATATTTTTGTAGCTCACTTGTGGTGTTTTGCGAGGTATTGGGTGGTCTAAGCGGATACCATGAGTCAATGACACGCTACGGAATGTAATAAGGTTTGATCTGCAAACCATCGTGGAATATACAAATATTGTTTAGCTGTGAATGAACCAGGAGTTTACACTAATGCAATGGGGGCTTATGAAATGCACTGTACGATCCAACTGCAGAAAACACAGGACAGGATGTGCCAGGCAATAGCTACTCAAGAAAACACAAAGATGCCCAAGCTAAAACGATTCATTTCTGTCTATAGGATGCACACAGAATCAGTGCTACAGAGTTGTGCACTGAAAACTGAATAACAAGTAAATTCACCTCACCACAGTCGCTCGTCTCTTCCTTCCCAGTTCAACCGCATTACCGCCATGTTTTTCCGCCATGGGCCAGATCACAATGCACAGCACTCGTTTCATACCAACTATCAAGGATTCAGTTTCAGTGTATACAAGCATGAAGAAAGAATAACATCCAGAACATAAGACACTTCAGTTTTTAATTACCATGATATCTCAAAGGGCCACCCCAGGCGAGCCAAAACCGTTTTCTCCAAACATCTATAAATAGCTCCCAGCAATAGTTAGACAAACCACCTTTTAACAACAGATAAACAACGACATTCCTCAACTAAATGACTAATGCAGCCACCCCATTTAACAACGGCATCATGAAATCTGTAACAGCAGCATTCTTCAAGACTTCAATTGGTACTCCTCTAAGGAAATGATTAATGCAACCACATCAGGTGCCAAACTCAATTCTTGAATGATGAAGAATATGGCTATGGCGCCTCTTGAAAGAGAGAAATGTGCCGTTCCATGGCCGCAAAAATTGAATCGATATCTCCAAACTTGTCCAAAAACTGTTAAAATTAGCAAATGTTAACACACTGATAAAAATGAGACATATGAAAAAATAATTCAACCTTTTGACCGTCACATCACATTATTTATTTGCATAAATAGAGGAAAACAAGGGTGAAATATGTACACTAAATATATATATAAGAAGAAAACATCAACTCAATTTAAGAATATAATGTATCTGCATTGGATTTAAATTGCATGTATTTCTTACATCCAAATACATGAGAGAAATTTCTCTTCTGTCAGATTTAGTTGATACACCCCCATCATTGAGATCTGAAAGAAGATAATTCTGCACCAGAGGATCTAGAAACTCTCGGAACAACATTTCTTTGCTCCCAGGAAACCATGATACCAGGTCAATGACGCCCTACAAAATAAGATGCAGGAGATGATAGAAATTGATTTTAGTTGAACGAGGCATTAAAATCTAACAAGACAGAAAGATACATTTTCAAGCTACAGAGCATTTTCCACATTCACTAACCTTGATAACAGGATGAGTCAAATTATGGCTGTGAAGTTCACTTAAAATTTGTCTAGATTTGATGAGATTATTGAGGACCTACATTTTAAAAGAAAAACAAAATGTTAAAACTTATAAAGTAATACAATGTAAAGATATTGGAATTCGAACAACACAAAATCATGATAAAGACCTACAGAATATGCAAAGAATGCATACTGAAAAAGCAAAGTGGGCAAATCTGAGACTTTGCCCAATTTTCTTTCAGCAGCTATAGCCTCTTCATAAACTGAACAAGCCTTTTCATCATCACCCTGAAAGGAGAAAAATTAGCCAGGACCTTAAATATTGACAACTAAAAACAGTAAGCAATTGATTTCAACTCCAGCCAACAGACCCCTCCCTGATGGTTAAGTCTAGTAGCTCCTCTTAGTTATTTATATTTCCCTAAATACCCCTGCAGCTATGTGCTACTATATGTACCCCAACTATGTTTCTGGGTTAATTGAGAAAGTTAATTCTGGGCTATCAAGTGGTATCTAGAGCCTACCTTTCTTCCCTCTCTCTCCCCCGTCACCCCAGCAAAACCCTAGCCCGGCGGCGGGCCCACTCCGCCGGCGGCGCACCTTCCCGGCCCGAATCCGGCCGGCGGCCACCTTCCCCAGCCCTCCCCGCGAGCGGATCCGGCGGCGGCACCCGCGGATCGGGCGGTGGAGGCGGGAATCGCGGGCGCGGACGGAGCAGGTGCGGGCGCGGAAGAAGCCAGGCCGTGCGCGCGGGAGGTGGACTCCAGGCGGCGGCGGGCGAGCGGCTCCTTTGCCGGCTGGCGAGCTCCGGTGGCGCGGCTCCAGGGTGGTTTGCGCGAGCGGAGGAGCAGGGCGGCGCGCGTGCGGACAGCGTGGCAGTGATTCCAGGTCGTCGGCTTCCTCTTCCCCAACACGACCTCCCTCCTTCGATTCCATGGCGGGCTCGCGCGGAGCTCGGACCGCGGGCGGCGCCAGCGCGGGTGGCGCGGCCGTGGACGGGGCTCCAGGAGCTCCGGCGGCTGGTGCGCCTCCTCCGGTCTCTGTCCACACCTACGTCTCCTCCTCTGCCTCCTCGCTCGGCTCGGTGACGTCCAGCGCGAGGAGGAGGGCGGAGTTGGAGGAGGCTGATGCGGCGGCAGACAGACGGGAGGCGGCGGCGGTTGCGCAGCGACGCGCAACGCGTGAGGAGGAGGAGCGACGCATGGTGGCCGAGGAGGAGGTGGCAGCGGAGCGGCGTCGGGAGCGGCGCGCAGCCGCTGCACGCGAGGAGGAGGACCGGCAGCGGGAGACCGAGCGGCAGCGCGCGGCTGCAGCTCGGGCAGCACGTGCGGCGGATTTGCGGACCGCGGCGGCGCGTGCAGCCGAGGCAGCTCGGCGTACCAGGGCTGTTGCCATCCGGCAGGAGCAGGAGGCGGCACAGCTCCAGGAGGAGTTGGAGGCGACGCTTGAGGTGGTGCGGCGCGACCTGGAGGAGCTTGGTCACGCTGCACAGGGTGCTGGGCATGACGTACCACCCGTCGATGCTGCAGCGCAGGGTGCTCGTCCCCGCCGCAGGAGGTGCCTGCAGGGGATGGTGCACGGGTGGGTCCCAGACCCATGTCGTCAGGACGTCGAGCGTCCTCGTGTCGAGAGGCGCTCCGTCCACAGCTTCGTCCACGACTCCGACTACGACCACGACCACGACGACGCGCCCCCGAGGGTGGTCAAGACCATCATCAGGGGCTCCGGCAACACACAGTGGCCGGTCTTGACGAAGACCAACTACGCCGAGTGGTCTTCGATGATGAAGGTGAAGCTTGAGGCGCGCCGGATGTGGACTGCGGTGCGTCTGGGCGGCGTGAGCCGTCACGAGGACCGGCGGGCGCTGGAGGCGCTCTGTTCCGCGGTCCCGACGGAGATGGTGCCGGCCCTCTCCGGGAAGGCGACGGCCAAGGACGCTTGGGACGCCATCGCTACGGCTCGGATCGGCAGCGATCGTGTTCGCAAGTCCACGCTGCAGAAGCTTCGATTGGAGTGGGATCGCTTGGCTTTCAAGCCGGGCGAGGACGTCGACGACTTCGCTCTCCGCCTCACCACTCTGAGGCAGCAGATGGAGCAGTACGACGACTACGACATCACTGAGGAGCGAGCTGTCGCCAAGTTCCTCCGCAGCTCTCCTCCGAAGTACCTGCAGCTCAAGATCGCAATCCAGACGATGCTTGACATCTCGACCTTGACGATCGAGGAGGTGACAGGGCGGTTCAAGGCCGTCGATGATGAGGAGGCATTGGCGGCTGGCGAGGCGGTCTCTGTTGGTGGCAAGCTCCACTACGCCACTGAGCACTGCCACTGCCACGTCTGCCAGAAGGAGCAGAAGAAGGGGGAGTCTTCTTCCTCTTCGGGCGGCCGCAAGCGCGGGCCGCGCAGAGCGCCCAAGGCGCGAGGAGGCACTGAGGGCGGACCGCGAGGAGGCACCGAGGGTGTGGCGCAACGCGGTGCCAGGGGCGGTGCACGTGGAGGCGGTGAGCGTGCCGCAGCCGGCGAGCAGAGGCCGGTACGAGACGACAACTGCCGCAACTGTGGCAGAGCTGGCCACTGGGCCGGGGAGTGCCGCCAGCCGAGGCGCGGCCAGGCCCACGTCGCGCAGGCTGCGGTGGACGATGAGCCGGCTCTGTTCCTGGCTCACGGGAGCATCGAGTGCGCTCCAGCGGCATCGGTCGTGACTGCTCTACTCCACCTCGACGAGCCTCGCGCGTGCGTCTTCCTCGGCGACGGCTCGAGCGACGACAAGATTGACGGCTGGTTCCTGGACAGTGGTGCGACGCACCACATGACCGGGCGGCGGGAGTTCTTCTCCGACCTGGACACCGACGTTCGAGGCTCCGTCAAGTTCGGCGACTCTTCAGGCGTCGACATCAAGGGCATCGGCTCTGTCGTCCTCGTCGCCAAGACTGGCGAGCACAGACTCCTCACCCAGGTCTTCTACATCCCCGCACTACGCAACTCGATCATCAGCCTTGGGCGGCTGGATGCGAGTGGTTCGCGCGTGGAGATCAAGGACGGAGTGCTTCGCGTCTGGGATCGACAGCAGCACCTTCTGGCCAGGGTGGCCAGGGGGAGCGACTACCTCTACGTCCTCCACGCCGAGGTGACGCAGCCTCTCTGCCTTGCGGCTCGTCGCGACGACGAGGCTTGGCGATGGCACGAGCGCTTCGGGCACCTCAACTTCGAGGCTTTGCGGCAGCTCGGCACCAAGGAGATGGTGCGGGGCATGTCGCGCGTGGACCACGTCGAGCAGCTCTGCGACACCTGCGTCATGACGAAGCAGAAGCGCCTCTCCTTCCCTCGCCAGGCGAGCTTCCGAGCCAAGGAGCGGCTCGAGCTTGTGCACGGCGACCTCTGCGGACCGGTGACGCCAGCCACGCCGGGAGGACGGCGCTACTTCCTACTACTGGTCGACGACGTCTCTCGGTACATGTGGGCGGTCATCCTCGACACCAAGGGAGCTGCGGCAGACGCCATCAAGCACATCCAGGTGGCCGCGGAGAACGAGAGCGGGAGCAAGCTCCGGGTGCTGTGCACGGACAACGGCGGCGAGTTCACGTCGGCTGAGCAAGGTTCAAAAAGGCGCTGTTCCGCGGCCGCCCAGGCGCGCCTAATCGCGAGGCGACGGCAGACCGCGGCGCCTATGGGGGTACGCGGGCCTCTAGGCGGCGGCGGCGCGGAGGCGGGCTACACGGCGCGGAGGCGGGGAGAAGGCGGCGCGGAGGCGGGAAAGGCACCCGCGGAGGCGGGTTTGCGGCGCGCGGGCCCAATTTTTGGCGGCGCGGCAGCGCGCGCGAGCGCAGCGCGCGTTGGCGGGAAGAAACGCGCGGGAAACCTTGGCGCGCGGTGGCGGGAAAGGATAAGGAAGAGGGCTGGATGCGTTGGGGTAAAGGAGGGAGAAATAGAAAGAGCTCCTCACTGCTGCCGCCGGTGGAGATCGTCCCGCTGCTCGCCGTGACCTCCTCCCGCCGACTGCGTGAACCAACCGGGGTGCGACCTCCTCCCACCCCCGCCGTGACCCCGGGCTGCTCCTTCTCCAAGCCACAGCGAGCCCGTGGCCCCGAGGGCGAGGAGTCAACTACAGAGGTCGTCGCCGCCGGCTGACGCGCGACACCAAGATCCTAGGTAAGATGGCCTTCCTGTCTTCCTCTGCTCCTCGCTCATCCTTCCTGGCCTCCTCTATAGGTCTTTCCCTTCCTCATCCACCTCTCTGCTCCTCCCTCCTCTAACTTTGTATGCTCTGCTTCTTCCTCTGCCCGCCTCCTCCTTCCTCTTGCTCCATCTGCCGTCTCAGCTCTTATAGTGGTGCTGTCGATTTGATTATTGATGAAGAGTGCCTATGGATTGCGAATTGCTGTGTAAAATATGCATCTGCCCCTAGATTGTAGCACCTTTTGTGTATTATATGCCTCACTGCCTCTGCCTCTGTGTAGTTTAATCGCAAAGTACTTTAAGATCTGTCTGCATTGTGTATTTTATGCCCATTTGCCTGCTACTGCCTACTGTTATTTTGTTAGTGATTTGTTATTTTGTTATTGATTAGCTGCATGCTTGCATGTCTGACACTTTGGCTATAATAATCATCTTGCACATGTAGGATGTCGGCACCTGCTGATGAAAATGGAACTAATCAGTCCAATATGCTGTAACCTGTGAGTTGCTGAGAAGTTTGAACTCTGTACTAGAACCTTATTTATAAATCTGTCAAGCCTTGTTATGTGCTCTCTCACCTGTCTCTTTGATTCAAAATCTGCTATTTGGTGGAGATAGGAACTGCTGTTTTTTGTTGATGATATGCGCAAACAGATGGCTATGCATTCAGATGAGTTTCTTTTACTTCTACTTCCTTTCTAAGTTTCTAAGTTTCTGTTATGTAAATGTAAATCTATTTTTTTGATATTTCCCATAACCTTGTTGTGATACTGCTATAGGAACAAGTATTTGCCCTCAGGAATAAGGTTATCCTCAAGAACAAGGCATGGAGATTAAGTGATTAACCAAGGTATACATGCAGCCATCTTGGTCTTTATTTCATATATTAGTTATTTAACTACATATTTAGTGATATAGAAAAACGCCTTGAAAACGCCTAGGCGCGCCTAGGCACGCCTAGGCTCTAGGCGATGGGTCACCGCCTAGAGAGCGCCTAGCGCCTTCTTGAACCTTGCGGCTGAGTTCGCCTCGTACTGCGCTGACGAGGGGATCCAGCGACACTTCTCCGCGCCGTACAGTCCGCAGCAGAATGGTGTCGTCGAGCGGCGCAACCAGACGGTGGTAGCCATGGCCCGGGCTCTTCTCAAGCAGTGAGGGATGCCGGCCAGGTTCTGGGGTGAGGCGGTGATGACGGCCGTGTACATTCTCAACCGCTCACCCACCAAGGCGCTCGACGGGATGACTCCATACGAGGCTTGGCATGGGCGCAAGCCAGCGGTCGGCCACTTGCGAGTGTTCGGCTGCCTCGTCTACGTCAAGGAGCTCAACCACGTCGGCAAGCTTGATGATCGGAGCACTCCAGGAGTGTTCATCGGCTACGCCAAAGGAGTGAAGGGCTACCGCGTCCTCGACCCTGTGACACAGCGTGTGCGCACGGCGCGCGACATTGTGTTCGACGAAGGGCGAGGCTGGACGTGGGGCAAGATGGTGGATGACGGCTCGACTCCGACGTACGACGACTTCACCGTCGACTACGTCCACTACGAGGGGACTGGGGGAGTGGGCACCTCTGCTTCCTCACCGAGCGTGCCTCACCCAGTACCCGGCTCTCCGGCGAGCTCTTCGTCGACTACGTCGAGCTCTTCACCGACCGCGGTGGGGACATCAGCTGCGGAGAGCTCCACTCCACCGACTCCGGCAAGTACACCAGCTGCGGCGAGCTCTACACCACCACCGCCGCCGGTGGCCACACCACACTTTGCCGCGTCAACAGCCAGTCCACCAGGTGCTGCAGCGACACCTGCTCACGACGAGCACAGCTCGGTGGAGTTCGTCACTCCGCTCTCCCACGATGAGGACCGCGTCGACGCGTACCACGACGGCGAGCCTCTCCGGTACCGTACCGTGGCGAACATCCTTGGCGACCAGCCGGTGCCGGGACCTGTGTCGCACGACATGGAGGCGGAGCTCCACCTCACGTACGACGACGGTGAGCCTCGCTCCTTCGCCGAGGCGGAGAAACATGCGGCATGGCGCGCCGCGATGAAGGCAGAGATGGACGCGGTCGAGAAGAATGGGACTTGGGAGCTGGTTGATCTCCCTCCCGGTCACCGTGCGATCACCCTTAAGTGGGTGTTCAAGGTGAAGAAGGATGAAGCTGGTGCTCTTGTCAAGCACAAGGCACGACTGGTGGCACGCGGGTTCGTGCAGCAGGAGGGGGTCGACTTCGACGATGCCTTCGCTCCTGTTGCACGGATGGAGTCCGTGCGTCTTCTCCTCGCACTGGCAGCCTGGGCTGGGGCATCCATCACATGGATGTGAAGTTGGCGTTCCTCAACGGCGACTTGAAGGAGGAGGTCTACGTCCACCAGCCGCCGGGATTCGTGATCCCCAGCATGGAGGGCAAGGTGTTGCGCCTGCGCAAGGCTCTCTACGGCCTGCGGCAGGCCCCGAGGGCGTGGAACGAGACGTTGGACCGTACACTGAAGGCAAAAGGCTTCGAGCAAAGCCCGCACGAGGCGGCCGTCTACCGGCAGGGCCAGGGTGGTAGTGTCCTACTGGTGGGCGTCTACGTCGACGACTTGATCATCACAGGCTCCAAGGACGAGGATGTAGAAGCTTTTAAGGAGGAGATGAGGGGCGCCTTCCAGATGAGTGATCTGGGGCCTCTCTCTCCTTCTACTTGGGGATCGAGGTGCACCAGGATAGCACCGGGATCACGCTTCGACAGACGGCCTACGCCAAGCGCGTCCTGGAGCTGGCAGGGCTCACTGACTGCAACCCAGCTCTCACTCCGATGGAGGAGAGGCTGAAGCTGAGCCGTGACAGTACGGCTGAGGAGGTGGACGCCACACAGTACCGGCGCCTTGTGGGGAGCCTTCGCTACCTCGCCCACACGCGGCCGGACTTGGCGTTCTCCGTCGGCTACGTCAGTCGGTTCATGCAGCGACCGACGAAGGAGCACGAGCAGGCTGTCAAGAGGATCCTCCGCTACGTCGCGGGGACTCTCGACTACGGCTTGTTCTGCCCGAGGAGTCCCGGCGCGGCACGCTTCATCGGCTACAGCGACAGCGACCACGCCGGTGACATTGACACCAGCAAGAGCACAAGTGGGATGCTCTTCGTCCTCGGCAAGTGCCTCATCAGCTGGCAGTCCGTCAAGCAACAGGTGGTGGCCCTTTCCAGCTGCGAGGCCGAGTACATCGCCGCCTCTTCCGCTTCTACTCAGGCACTTTGGCTTGCTCGGCTGCTCGGCGACCTTCTTGGGAGAGAAGCTGAAGCAGTTGATCTCAGGGTGGACAGCAAGTCCGCTCTAGCTCTGGCGAAGAACCCGGTCTTCCACGAGCGTAGCAAGCATATCCGAGTGAAGCACCACTTCATCAGGGACTGTCTCGAGGAAGGGAGCATCAAGGCTTACTACATCAGCACCAAGGATCAGCTAGCTGACTTCCTTACCAAGTCACTTGGGCGGATCAAGTTCCAGGAACTTCGCTCAAGGATTGGGGTGGTGCAGCTTCCTCTCAATACCTAGGGGAAGATCACTAGAATAAAGGCATTATCTATCTATGTTACTCTATCCAGTTATGTAATGGCTACTAGACTTAGGGGGAGAATGATGGTTAAGTCTAGTAGCTCCTCTTAGTTATTTATATTTCCCTAAATATCCCTGCAGCTATGTGCTACTATATGTACCCCAACTATGTTTCTGGGTTAATTGAGAAAGTTAATTCTGGGCTATCACTCCCAACATACCAATCTGTGTTCAAAATTTGCATGTGCTTCTATAGCCTCATGTGAGCTTGGATTTAATTTTGAGTAAATCTCATGATATTGTTGACGTGCTCCAGGAATGTCACCAATACACTCTTTATACCTTGCGCTAAAGCAGCATATCTCCAATAGCGCTTCCTTCTATTAAACGTAACAAGAAAGAGAAGTAGCAAGCTAATATGTCAAATAATCATCAATGAAACGTGGCTGGATGATATAATGCCAAAAGGAAGCAAACATTAAAAAGGAGGTTGATCCTATTAATTAATACCTCCACTGATTTCAGAGCACGAGAAAGTGCCGCACTTGCATCTGCGATCATGTTTGCATTCTCCAAAAACTCAACATAGCGCATCCAAATATCAGCATGGGCAGCGCACGGGATCAAACATTGCTCATACAATCTCACAACCTGAAATAATATCATGCACAATCAAAATCTGGTACATCAAAGGAGAAGGGAGGAAAGTGTCAGCATATACCTTTTCATGATCTCCTTCCTTCTCAGCAAAATCAAGATACTGATGCCATATTCCTACATCTGAATCATCCATGGGAGTCGGGAGATGTCTCAAATATAGCAATCCTCTTCTCGTACTCTTTCTCCGTATTATATAGTTGTTTAGCTCTGATATATTCTTTCACCTGATCCTCCTCTGATTGACGTTTTATGCTATCCTGGAAGCCAACAACTCCATCGTTATTAAGAGTTAATTAGACCACTTAAAGGCACACTGTTGGCTAGCTTGTTAAACTTGAATATGGACTCAAAATGAATATCACAGCAGAAGTTTCCTTAAAATCATGTACTCCCAAGTACTGATTTTCAGTTTGGATCTGGGATAGATGGTGCAGAGAAAGTTACATGAAAAAAAAAGGGACAGACAACAAACTAACAACCTACAAGCATTCATACATTGCACCACAACATGGTTAGGAACAGGTAGCTAAAGTGCAAGCTCATTATGTGCCAAAAATGGAGTGGGGTGGGCACATGGATATACCTTTAGAATTGACATGAGAGTTAATTTTGGCTCATATGATGTTATCCCAGACATGTATTAGCTCAACCCTCACAGGAAACAAAACTATCGAATTTGAAGACAAGAAGGCGAAACTTCAAGGCATACAACAAATCAAACCTTCTTAAATCACTTATTCCTAAACCTGGAACCAGAATCGACCTTAACCCTAAACCTGAAACCAGAATCGATCGAACCACACCAGTACCTAGATCGGAAAAGAAGAACGCATCCACCCAGAGAAATTCGGGGGCTAATCCACAGCACACCCAGGAGGTTAGGATCTCTTACCGACAGAATAAGAGATGAGCGGAGCGAGGTAGAATCGCGGGTGATGTAGGTCGTCCAGATGCCAGCCTAACCTCCACCAAGCCATAGAACTCACAGGATTAGTGAGAAGGAACAGGTGAAATACGGTAGGGAGGAAGGAGAAGATCACCGTAGATTTTTTTAATTAACTACGCCTTTATTGATTAACAAGAGGGATCAAATTACACACTCCTGTCGACGGAGTTAAGAACCACACATGCCTACCTAATGATTTATAAATGGAACTTCTAGCTATAACATGTACATCACTATTTGAATCACGATGCTCATGCACAAACTCGACCCTGGTGAAGTCGTTTCGCCGAGGTTTCACCTCCTGGATGATCTGGCCATAGATTCTCATACCTTCACCAGCAATGCTCTTGACGACTGATGCACAATCCGTCGCCAATCGTAACTTCTGCAGCATGAGGTCCGCTGCTAGAGCGAGGCCTTCTGTGACGCCTCAGGTTTTTAATTAGCGTCATTAACGCTAATGACCGTTTCAGCTGAGTCAAACCTGTTGACATTGGTCAAACCTAGGTCAACCTGGGTCATCACCTCGAAAACCTCGCCAACAATCCCTAATGACTCTCTTGATCAAGTCAACACACACTTGTGGTCAACCCTTGGTCAAAGGCACGGTCAAACCCCACTTAAACCCTGATGTCTTTGAACGTCTTCCGGAACTTTTGCCGCGTTCTCCAAATTTCACCTAAACACTTCAAAATCTCCCAATATAAAAGTTGTCCAGTTTTTCGAGAGGCACAACTTTCACGTTGGATGGCATTTGCAATTTGAAGTGGAAATAGGTGAAAAAGCTCGGTCAACGCCAGTCGGCACTGTTCACCGGCGCCATGAAAAACAGGAACTTGGCGAGCAGTTTATGCAAGATCCGTTGAGAAAAACACCATAGAGCCTTTGTAAAAATTGTAGAGGGTTAGTAGATCTGCAACTTTACTATTTACACCTTGGAGCACTTTAGTTGCAAATTTTGGAGTAATTCGCTTTCAAACAGGGCCAAATGAAATAGGTTGACGCCGTGCCGCGACGTCACGCCGGCCAGAGCGCCGGGCGCGCCCGAGCGCGAGCGACGTGCCGCGTGGCGCCCCGCCACCTCGGCGTCCGGACCGCGCCTTCCCGAGGCCGCGCGCCTTCCCAAGGCCACGCGCGCACCGAGGCGTAGTGACGTCCTCCCCTGCCACGTGCCGCGCTCCCCCTCGCCGGTCGGCCGCCCGCCGTGTACCGCCGGTCCGTCCGCTGCCTCTCCCTGTGCGTGCGCGCCTACCAAGGCCGCCGCCGTACCACGGCCGAGATGCCGTCGTTCCCTTCGTCACGAAGCAAGCGGCAGCCGCCTATTTAAGGCCCTCGAGCCAACCACGCGTGCGCCGCCGTCCCCATCTCCCAGTGCGCGCCGCCGCTGTCCTCATTGGCCACCGCAGCCAAGCCCGCCCCTGCGCTCCTTCCCAGTGCCGACCAACCTTTGTAGGACCTTCACCATCCTTCCCTAGACCTACCCGTGCCACGCCTTGCCCCGCCTTGCGCCGCCCCTCGCCGGGCTGCAAGCCACCGCGGCCGCCGCTCGGGTGCGCCGCCGAGAGCCATCGACGGCCCTTCCTTCGCCCCGTCTGAGCGAGGGAATCGAGCCCAGGCTACCTCCAGGCCACCCTACGCCCGCTCCCGGCCCACCACGGCTGCCGGCCTCGCCGGAATTGCGCCGGCCGCGCCGGCCACCGCACCCGAGGACCACATTGCGAGCCAAACCTTCTTTCCAGGGACCGGAGTGCAAAGCAAGGGCACTTCTGTAAGGCTTCAGATCTTTCCAGGGACTTCTTTGCAAAACAGCTTCTTAAATAGTAGTTGTGTTTTGCTGAAACTTGTAAATTCCTTAGAACATTGTAGAAATTTCAGAAAAATGCAAACCCAATTTTGTTGGATTCCTGGTGAAAAATCCTACAACTTTTGTAAAGCATGTCTATGGTTTTTCCTGATAATGTTTGCATGAAAAATAAGAAACTGAAAAACCTAGATCTGTTGTATATCCAAATACACTTGTGATATGTAGCTGAATTTTGGATATGTTGTGTGATATGTTATGACTAGCTTGTGTACCAAAAATTGCACAAAGTTATATTGTAAATATTTTGATATGAATTGTTTTCTAATTATGCAGAATCTGTCTAAATGATTTTTGTAGATAAAAATAATTAGATTTTTGTGCCCAACTTCTGCATGTTATCTTTTTATGCCAAAATGCACCTCTGTTGAATTAATCACAATTTTATAATTGTCATAAATATTTATTCTTGAAATATGCTTGATTTTCTTTGTAAATGCATAACCCAAGATCCATAATAGTTCTAGGTGTATATGTTGCATTCCTAGATTAGTTTTGGACCATAAATCATGTGTGAGAAAGTTGGAACCATTTTGATATGTATTTATTTTTGTATGCATTTATCTTGTTTTGATAGCTAGCTTTTGTTATTTTCAGTATATTTAATTTCATAGCTTCCCTAAGTGTGCATGTGTGTGCAGTGGCTTGGTATAGGTTTGTAGTGCTTCATAACACATCCCACTGAATTTTATTAATTTATTTTATGAATAAAAGCAATGGAAGCCAATTAAGCTTAATATTAGAGTTAATTGGAAAATCACCTTGCCACACCTAATAACCTTATGCATGTGTTGATCTTTCTAAGAAGGTTGTGACTACCTCCTTGCTGTTTTGTGATGTTAAATTGATTAATGTGCATAAATGTGTACACAGTCCCTAATAAAAGGAATAAATAATAAAACACCATGTGATGTTACTTTAATAGAAATAATTTACCAAATGGATGTTTATCTAGGTGAATGTGGTCAACTATGCACCCCTATGGTTGTCATTTGTTGTTTGTAATCAATTAAATTAAAAATCGTCAATTAAATCTTGCATTTGCATCCTCGTGTAGATCTTCCTGACGGTAGTTATACGCTCGTGCCGGAAGGAGGAGAAGGAGGAGCTGACGGTGAGCTGCAGTACGTGGACGTAGCTCAAGACCTGGACCAAGGTCCAGAAGGGCCCAAGGCCAACCTTGCCAGTGAAGGCAAGCCCCGGATCATTAACCCTTCTTTTAAAATTATGCAATTACCTTTGCTATGCTTGTGCATTTACGTTTCAGGAGTTGAATTGAAACCCTAGATGCATGATCCCTAGGTACCTATGTCTTTTACTAGTATGCTAGGTCGATAGCTGCTATGCTATAGGACCGGTACAAGTCGAGTGATGTTCGTCACTCGCGAGAATAGGTTCTTATGTTGGAATCATAAGATCTTCATAAATGGATTACTCATGTGGTAAGAGCATGTGATTTAGGCTCCGGTCCAGTGGCTTTCGTGGGCTAAGCTTTTGAACGTACTAAGCACTTGTCGGGAATGGGACCGGTAAGCCTAGTACCTTAACGAGCCGGTGCGGGAACTTACTATTACTACTCTTGAGTAATCACCTACCCGGCTAGCTACCGGGGAAGGGGGGTACTTGTGTGATGTTGGGTGCCTCGCGGGGTATGCCAACTAACCTTGTACCCAGGACTGTAAGATTCGATCCTAAGCCGAGGACTTTTGGGAACCGCCTGGATGGTTGTCCTCGCGGGGGCACCCTACCGTGTGTTTAGGTCTACCTTGCAAGGTTTAAATCAATCGATTGTCGGCCTCTCACCGTTATTTGAGACTGCTTAATCAACTGGCCATGATATCCCCTAATGTTGGAATTCGATGAAGTTTACTGCTTGAATTAATTGTTTGTACAATTCTTGATTGAATTAGTTGGCACACTTAGAAATGGTAATCAACTAGAACTTGTGCTAAAATATTGAAAGTAAGGACATACTCTTTGTTGCTTTTCAGCAAAAGAACTCCACCGGCCATAAAGCCTCTCATGTCTAGAGTTTGGTGATGTAGTTATCACCCGCCGGTTAAGTCTTGCTGAGTATTAGCATACTCAGCCTTGCTTTAAAATTGTTGTTGCAGGTGTTGTTGACTGGGTGGATGACGACAAGTGATGGCATCACGGATGGCCTCCTGTGATGTTTACCGTTGCGCTAGTTTATTTATTTCCGCTGTTTTCAAACTCTGAACCTTTACTTCCTGTCATGAACAAGGATTTGTAATAATTGAACCCTTAGGGGTAATTTGAATTTAAATTGTGTTTGTACTCTGGACTCGCCTTCGCGTGAGTTTTAATGCATATGTTCGATCCTCTGTGTGAATTCCAAGTGATTTACCGGGCGTTAACCCGGCAACTAACGACGGGATGATACTTTACTGTCGCTTAATGGCCAAAGTGGATTGGTTTAGGCGATAGTACGGTATTTTCCTGGGCGGGTTGTCACACCTTCCCTGCATGCCATGGCTTCCACAGTCTCTGGATCAAAGCTTCCGTCCAGGACAAGAGCAGACGCGCCTAGGAAGCGTCCCTCCCCGCCCCTGGCTATTGCTGCCGCCGAGCAGATTCCTGAATTCTTTGAGAGAGTTGCGTCCACATTCACCTTTGTCATGTCACTCGGTTGTGGAATCCACCGAGGTCTGGTAGCTGGGCGAACTCTCTGCCTGTTCTGTTCTCTCACCGGTTTCTTGATCGTTCCCAGATCAGAGATAAATCTCTCCACAAAACAGTTCGTAGGCAAAGGGCTCTGGAACTTGTTTTCATGGATCGCTTGTCTTCTCGCATACCAAATGGCCCATAACCTCACTACCACCCGTGTGACCTGCTCCTGTGGTAGCGTCTGCATGATCACCGAGAGCCATCCTCTTGCGTCATTATGTTGGGTCTCACAAATGACCTCTGTAATCTCATCATCCTCCAACGTCTAAACAGATTTTGCCATGTTACAATCCAACAGTGAATGCTTCCAAGAATCAGGTAGCCCGCAGATTGAACAATTGCTATTGGTGGGCATATTTCTGTGATGGCGTACATCTCCGGTGGGAATGGACTGTTTAGCAAGTCTCCACAAAAAAACTCGGAGCTTCGATGGCACCTGCACGTTCCATAGTTGACACCACTCCTTTTCCTCAGCTCTTATGTCCGACTTCCCAGCTGAATGCTCGATCCAGTCCGATCGACTTTCCCTATTGTGTACCAACATGCGATACGCCGAGCGTACTGAAAATACGCCGGTCTTCTCATAACTCCAGGCCCAGAAATCATCCTGGTTCCGAGTACACAAAGGTATACTCTCAATGACCTCCCTGTCAATAGAGATAAAATGCTCCTCCAACTGGTCACGCCTCCAGGTTCCCGTTGTATGGTCGATGAGTTCAGAAACCCTAGCTGGCGGATGATCGCTGGTGCAGCACAATGGCTTCATGATCCCCTTCCTCGGCAGCCAATTTTGGTTCCAAATATTAGTGGTTGCTCCTGACCCAATCCGACGTATGATGCCTTGCGTGAGTACATCTTTGCCATCCACGATTGCCCGCCATACACGTGAAGGCGACGAGCCAACCGTGGCGTCCAAGAACGAGTCATCGGGGAAGTAGACTGATTTAAGCACACGTGCGCTCAGGGACTCTGGTTCCTGTAGAATCCGCCAAGCCTGACGCGCGAGTAGAGCCAAATTGAACAATTCGATATCTCTGAACCCCAATCCTCCCATATACTTTGGCCTCGTCATTTGATCCCATGCAACCCAGCATGTACGTCGCTTACCATCCTTGCTACCCCACCAAAAGTTGCGTAGCAATCCATCAATGTGTTGACACAGTCCCCTTGGTAATCTGAAGGATGACATGGAGTAAGTAGGGACCGCCTGTGCAACAGCTTTAATAAGAACTTCTTTACCTCCAGAGGATAGGCAAAGCTCGAGCCAACCCTGGACCTTCTGCCATACTCTATCTTTCAAATACTTGAATGCGCCATTGGAAGAATTTCCAACATCTGTGGGCATGCCTAGGTACTTTTCGCTCAAAGCCTCATTGTGCACATCAAGAATCTGCTTGATCTCATCACGTATGGCCTCTCCACAACCTTTTGAGAAGTGGATAGAAGACTTGGCCATATTCACCTGCTGCCCTGAAGCCTGACAATACTCATGTAGGATATCCCTCACTTAATCTGCACTTTCCCTATTAGCCTTGAAGAACAGCAGGCTGTCATCAGCGAACAAGAGGTAACTGACCATCGGAGCCGACGGCGCCACCGTTATACCACTAAGATTAGATGACTGAATCCTTGATTTTAAGAGGCACGAAAGGCCCTCTGCTGCTAACAAGAATAAGTAGGGAGAGATAGGATCTCCTTGCCAGATACCCCGTGATGGCCTGAAACTTTCCAAACGATCTCCATTAAATAAAACAGAGAAAGAAACCGTAGTTACCAATCTCATGATAATGTCAACCCACTGACGGTGGAAGCCCAATTTTAGCATGATCTTGCGCAAATATTCCCACTCCACTCGGTCATAAGCCTTCTTCATGTCTAACTTTAAAGCACAAAATCTTTAATCACCGCCCCTCTTCTTTTTCATGAAGTGCATGCACTCGTAGGCTGTGATTACATTATCAGTTATCAATCGCCCGGGAACAAAAGCGGATTGCTCCTCTGAAATAATCTCTGGCAAGATCTCCCTCAGTCTGTTGGCTATCACCTTAGATGCAATTTTGTAGAGTACATTACACAGACTGATCGGCCTAAACTGGCCCAACTCCTCAGCATTCTCCACCTTAGGGATCAACACGATACACGTATTGTTGATGATAGAAGGGTCATCTTCTCCCCGTAGCATTCTCAATACAACCGAAGTCACCTCGTCGCCGCACAACTCCCAGTGACGCTGGAAAAAATGGGCAGGGAAGCCATCGGGGCCCGGTGCTTTGGTTGGAAACATCTGAAACAATGCACACTTCACCTCTTCATTAGTGAACGAAGATAACAGCTCACTATTCATCTCCGTAGTTACCTTTTCGGGCACTGTGTCTAGCACTTGCTCCATATTCGTCGTCCCCTCCGAGCAATACAGGTGCTTGTACAAATTAGTGATCATGCCTCGCATCTCCTGCTCATCCTGTGTGGTCTGCCCGTCCGTTTTCTTTAATTTCGAGATCTTGTTTCGCTTTCGTCGCTGGCTCGCCCTCATGTGGAAAAACTTTGTATTTTTGTCGCCCTCGGTCAACCACATGATACGTGAGCGCTGACGCCACATTACCTCCTCGCGGTGGCTCAACTCTACAATCCTATCCGCAATTTTAATTTCAGCATGAGATGACCCCGATCGGTTCAGCACCGACCGTAACTCCTCCAGTTTTTTGTTCAGCTCTACCAACTCCTTGCGGACATTGCCAAAAGTCTGCCCTCCCCATACACTTAGGTGTCCAGAAACATACACGAGTTTATCCTGTAACTCCCGGACAGATGCTGCCTTTCCTGCATTTAGCCATGTTTGTGCCATCTTTGCTTGGAAATCTGCATGTTCTTCCCACATCAGCTCATACTTAAAATGTTTCTTCTTTCGCCCACGACTCGGACGATCTTGGGCACGCTGCCAGCACAGCAGAATCGGGTCATGGTCTGACGCCGCTGCCGTGAGGTGTTGAAGTGTCGCTGATGGGAATCGCGAGCACCAGTCAGAAGTAGCTAGCGCCCTGTCAAGTCGTACCCGACAGTACTCCCCTCCTGCCACCTTCTTCTCAAAAGTCCAACTACGACCCTCGTAACCTAAGTCGTAAAGGCCGCATATGTCAACCATCTCGCGAAAACCTGCAATCTGTTGATGACTCCTTTCTTGAACTCCGACATGTTCGGATCGGTGGAGGACTTCATTGAAGTCCCCTATGCACACCCATGGAAGTGGGGACGAGCTCTTGATGAATTTGAGCATATCCCATGTTTTATGGCGTTCAGCAGTTTGTGCTTCACCATACACACATGTCAACCTCCATGGTTCACCCCCGTGTTCTCTCACAACCTTCAGAGCTTCCACCCGTGTCTTGTGAATCTGAGTCTCGAGCACGCATAACACGGATGGGGCAAACTTCTTCGTTAGATCACGAAGCACGTTAACTGTCGCGACGTTGCCCAAACCGCGACAGTTCCAACTCAAGCAACTCATTGAACTGGGCGGCCCCCCTCCTCGAGGGCCGCCTTGTTCTTCCGTAGGGACAAGCTTGCCCCCTTCTCCGTCAGAATCTCGTCCTTCTCCGCAACACTCAGCTGTAGCTTCTACAGGAGAGCCACTACGTCCGAATCTCCCATCTCCGCCTTCCCCTTCGATGATGACGCCGCCGTCCTTCCCGCTGGCCCACCGACTTCCCGAGCAAACCCTAGGCCCCCGTTATCTGCCAAGGCTGGGCAGTTGAGCAGGTCAACCCCTTGATCAGCCCGAGCAGAGACAGGGTCAGGGAGATGCTCGATGGAGGTAGTAGAGCGGTCAAAGTTCCTCCGATGGAACGATCGCCGCCGGAGTCCAGAACCCTAGTCGCCTAGAAGATCACCGTAGATGGCCGCTGGCCTTTTGGGGGTGGTTCTCTTTCCTCTCCGAATCTTCTTCCCCCTTCGGCTACCAATTCGAGAGAGAGAGAGGTGCAGCACGATTTCCCGGCCTTTTTTCCGGTGGTCCTAATTCGGCTGCAACTTGGGCCTTCCAAACGGGCCTTTAACTCCGTCATTCAATTAGCGCCAAAGCACGTACGAAAAAGGGGGGGGGGGGAAGGGGCATTCCGAGAATCGAACTCGGGACCTCTCGCACCCAAAGCGAGAATCATACCACTAGACCAAATGCCCTGTTATGCTGATGTTGCAATTAAATTTTAATTAAACGCACTACAACGTAAGGAAGAAGAAATTTCGTAGTTTTTTTTGTACCGCCAGATCTTGCCGTAGGCCTCTGCGCCTTCTAGCTCAGCCATGTCTCCTCAACTACTAAGTGGAAGGCGCACCGCGAGCACCGCGGAGTCGTGCCCCACTACCTCTGCCGGCTGCACCCGTGGCAAGCCAGCGGCTGACGAGGATATAGAAAGAAACAAAGCGGGGAGGGGAAGCGGCGTCTCGTGAGATGGCGGTGCAACACTTCATTAAAAAACTTCTTTAGATGATTTGTGTGCTGATTTAACTAGTTGGGAGTACGAGTTCAAAAAAAAAAACTAGCTGGGAGTACGTCACATTTGACCGACGGCCGGCGGCACGACGTTCCCTTTGACGCCACAAGCAGTCCTTCACGACCACAACACTAAGGGCGATGGCGAAGCCAAAATCGCTGTACGCATGTTTTTTCTTCTTGGTTTTCTTTGTACAGGCATTTTCACAAATATTTGTAGCAAACTTTTGGGGTTGGTGATTCGGAAAAAAAAAACCGCTAAGGCCTCATTCGTTTCCATCAGATTGATTCCGACCGGAATTGATAAATGTAATAAAAAAATTATGATAGCTACTATAAGAGATCCGGATTTATTCCGGGTCGAAAATTAATTTACTCATGATAGGCACACCATGAGACTCGGAATCAATCCACTAGTCAAGAGGTGTGGAATCAATCCGGCTCTTAGGTCTCTTGTTCTACCTATCATGATGAGTAAATTAAATCTCGATCCGGAATGAATCCGAGTCTCTATCATAAATTTCTTGATATATCTATTATTCTGGCTGGATTGAATCCGATGGAAGCGAACAAGCCCTAAAGGAGAACCATCCATATAGCCATCATGACCTATTTAGCTATTCTTATTATACTCTATGTTTACCAAAAGGATTGTAAATACCCCCCCCCCCCCTAAGGTTCTGCAAAAGAAAAAGAAAAAGAACCGACATTTATTCATGTGCAATGCACCAGACAAACCAATATCGGTTGATCAGGACAACACAAACTGCAAAAGAGGCAATCTCAAGGCTTGAATAATCAGACTGAATCAGAAATGCACCGATAAGAAATCATTAACTATTTCACTTGCTGACTTGGTGGCTGACACTTCTTATTTCCAGTGTTGAAAGAGCTTGAGAGTAAGAAATTTCTAGCTCAAACAACATATGCCCGGCTGACATGGTAATGCAATGTGTCAATTATTCTATTTACTTGTAATTGTGGTCGCAATCAGCTGTTCTTGCGATCCTTTCCTAAGCTTTACCATTCAACTGCACCTTCGATAGCTTCTCTCCGCTTTCATCGGCACCTCCCACCTTTCCAGGGAAGGACCTCCCGCTACTTGTGACAAGGTCCTTGATGGTTGCTTGGATGTCTTTGTCATCCAACAGAGACTCCAACGTCACATGGACACCTGAAAATGTTGGGGAGAAGTTAGAACCAAGGAAACGAAATGCATTTCCAGATTAAGTTTACAACGGGAGTGTGAATCGTATGTGGTTCAGAGATGTCACTTTAGTTAACAAAATGATGGTATCCTAAAAGATTGTTCTCCGAGGTATTGTATTATCAGTCATTCAAAGTTGATAGGCTAGCATTATTCAAAGTTGATAGGCTAGCATTATATCATGCTTCCAAATATTGAACCACCAGCTGTGCTGCTTCTCTTGATTGAAACTGGATCAGATGGTTAGATAGTAGCATAAACACATATGCTGAACTGTTTATGGTTCAAGCAGTAGATAGGTCATGAAACTCATCAAACACACGACTACCAAAACATGTCTATCATCATCTATGTCAATAAATTGAATGGGAGGCTTTTCCTAAAAAGAAGACGTCATTTCAAGAATAGCCTTATTTTTCAAAATTGAAAGTTTTAATGTCTTATCTGATGAAGAGGAGGAAAATGATAAAAATTGACTTACGGAATCTCCAGTAGTGCTTTGGGTTAGTCGGGTCATTGATTGTTTCCTCTGGTGCTGGTCTTGTGGTGTACTTGTCTTTCAGTGCAAGAAGGTCCTGATAAATGCCAAACCCGAAGTATACTCATCAGCTTATTTCATTTGAGACTTTGATCTGTGATGTCAGTTCAAGTTCTGTACCTGAAGTGGAAAGATTGCCCACATTGATGGAGCATCAAAATGTTGCTGAACAATAAAATGCACTACTTCTGGGGTGCAGCGGGATGGGGGTTCTTCATCACTGCCAACTACAGTTTTGTAGAAGCTACTTCTTCTTCCTTCATCTTCTTCCCACCAAGCACGTAAGGTAGAGCAATCATGACATGAGGGAGCACAAACCTGAAACGTCGCAGCAAAAAAAATGATTATCAAATCTATGTATACTCTCTGAGTCTATATTATTTTCAGTTATAATATACTTTTCCAGCTGTATCTCAGTGTAATACTGTAAAGGACAGAAACACACCGTCATATAGCTGTATTGAGAAGGAATACCAAATTCCAAGTTTGGTTCACTGGGCATTCTTTGGATACGCAATCCAATCAACCCAAGTTCTTGCATAACCTACACAGAAGTTTTTATTGTTATTTATTAACAGTGGTAAAATTAGTAAATTACTTAACAACTTCACATGTCCAATAGAGGGGGCATACAGGGTAAACACAAGCAGGGATAAGACCAAGGTCTTCTCCACACGCCAACATATCCGAAGAATTCAACAGGACAGGCAGAGTCTTCAGTGCATTTTGACGCCAGAGATTTTCTTGGCGAGCAAAATAATAGTCATAGTACAGTCTTCTGAGGACATTTTTGCTGTAAAACATCGTTCGGTAGAGGATGAAATAGTCGACAAACACAGATGTAGTTACAACACATTGCATAAATCAAGAACAAATAGCAAAGCCTAGGGTGGTGTGAGCTAATTTTGTTTTCTTGAGAACAAGCTGCCTACCGTAACATACCAATGTACTAATCTCATTTTCTTCCTACATAACAACGTAAAATAGTGAAATTTACTTGCATTGTTACCCTATGTTTATAAACATTTAGTAGACTAAAGCAAATTTACAGACTAAATCACAAGTCTACCAAACCCCCATAACTTACTGTTGAATATGGAGAATGAAAAAACTACTGTTGAGATCAATTAATATTACCTGTGTTCATCTAAGTCCCTAAAACTTGAAGTATCTTCCAGGTTGAAACGGGGATAAAATTTTGTGGGGTCCTCTGGATCTCTGATAAGGACAATATTCTGCAGAACAAACAGTTCTTAATCCAAATTGAAAAGGAGCTGGATATATTAGGAGAAGACGTAACATGGACAATAAAGTGTGTCGACAACAAAGCAAGTAAATCACAGACCCATATTACCTGTAGTAAATCAAAAAGACCACGGCGGATACTGTCTTCTTTCTCTAACCATAGTGACTTTTCAGGACTTGTTTTAATCTTCGCAATAATCTTTTTCTCTGTATTGCAATCTTCTTTAAACTATACAAGTGAAGCGAAGAATAGAAAGCACAGGAGATCAAAGTAATATTTTAGAAACAAAGTTGTGTTAAAAGCACACACAGCTGAGAATACAAAATAGACATTTAAATTGAGATTTCCAGCACGCTCTTAAGTACTACCTCATACCACTGCTTCTGATACTCATTTAGAAAGTTGGCTGCAATGACTGTCCAAAAGGATCCAAACTTCTCCTGAAAAAAATGGGAGAATATATTTTTTATAATTGTGACTTAAAATTTAATTCGAAATAATTCAGAAACATGATCATTTTAAACACAGCAACCTCCAGAAATTCCTGTCGAATGTATGGTCGGCTCATTCGATCAAAATCCCATAGTCCTTCACTTAGAAGCTCCTCCTGGGAGTCAAGAACAAGTTAGAAAAACTATTCCGAAGGCATTCTCTATCCCATTTTAGTTTTGCTCAACATATACAGAAACTAACCTGACTAAGAGGAATCGAAGGTCTAAATTTCCCAACTAAACCTGTTGCAGCATGATCTGGAAGCTCCCATATTCTAAAGAAACCCAATATGTGGTCTATCCTGTATGCTGTGAAGTACTTTGCCATCTGCAACATGCTAATAGGATATGAATAATCGAAGGAAAATATGACCAGTCAGACATACAGCAATCGGTATGTTAAACAACCTGTGTCAGACGAGCTCGCCACCACCCATAATTATCCTTTGACATCTCTTCCCAGTTATATGTAGGGAAACCCCAATTTTGTCCATTCTTGTCAAAGTAATCAGGAGGTGCTCCAGTAGCAGTATTCATACGGAACAAAGTCGGGTATACCCAAGTATCAACACTATTCCTATCAACGCCGATAGGTAAATCACCTTTCAGGATAACCTTTTTCTTTCTTGCATATGCAGCTGCTTCAGATAACTAAACAGGCAAATAAAAATAAAATAGTGTCAAAATATATCAATGAGAGTAATTCAATCAGCAGTTCAGAATGACAGCAACAACAGACACTACTTACTTGCATATATAGATGGTACTGAACATAGTAATGAAAACGTGTAACGTCGTGGTGCAGAGTACCTTCAGAAATAAGCTTCTCAAGCTGAAACACATTAAAGAAGGAAACCATCTTAGTGTTTACACATGATAGAATATCTATACAATGGTCGGTTCTTAGCAAGCTATCGTGCCTGAAACAATCCAAGAACCCATGCAGAATAATAGTTTCAATACCTTCTCCTTGGAAAACTCAGAAAACCGACCCCATTGGCTGTGATCAGATGTCTCGAAAAAGTCCCGCAAAAAGCAAAATGCCGCATACGGTTTCAACCATTCCTATTAGACCACAGTATGGAAGCTTATAACACAGTTTGGAAGGCAAGTACCATGATTACACAGGATAAACAAAATGGCAGTGGATGTACCTCGTTTTCAGATAAGAACTGCTTGAAAGAACTGGAGTTTAGCACTTTGTCCTTTTCTAAATTGAATATTTTCTTAGCAATCGACATTTTTGTAGACAGTGTTGCCTCGTAGTCAACGTCCTAATTTCCAGGTTATTTCCAAGTTAGGAACATAACTAGATATTAGGGATTTACTTAGACTGCTTCAAGAATCAACGCCAATATGCAAATGCCCTAACCTTTTTGTCCAAATGCTTCTTTGCCTGCTGAATTTCTTCCTGTACAAAAGTTTCAGATCGAGTACTGAATGAGGTGAGGGACAACTCATTCAAACGTTTAGTGAAATGTAAACACAACACATCCAATACATACAATGAATAAATATGGAAGGATGACAAAGATATACCTTGACATCCGCTGGAATTGCATCTGAAAGTGCTTGTACTCTTAGGTACAAGGGGTGCAACGCAAACACAGAGAGCGAGCTGTAAACAAACACATGAGCACATTGCTACTGTTTCGATATGGTCCTTGGTAGTGAATATTATGAACAAGAATCTTGGTAGTGAATATTAGCTGCACCTGTATGGATACGAATCCCACCACATCCCATGGACAGAAGTATCATTGATTGGAAGGAGCTGGACAAGATGGAAGCCTGAATTGACTGCCCAGTCAACAAGGAGTTTAAGATCTAGAAATTCTCCAACACCAAGGTCCTCATCTGATCTGATTGAAAACACAGGTACGGCAACACCTGCACCCCTCCATGGTGCATCCTGGTGGATGCAAATGAAATATCAGTACACATTGTTAGTTGTGCATAATGCATACTGATTCTCAGATTTCTATCTGAAGTATGGGGTTTCATGGTTTTGTCAAGCATGTGTGTTCTTGTATACTGAATGCTATTGCCTACAATGCATCATAGCATGGCCAATGATATTTGTAGCTAAAATGTCTAAAAAATTACTAGAAAGTTCTCAAGCAATAAGACCGTGCATCTTTTGCAGATAACACAATTGGATACATTACCCTGAGGGCACCATCAGATAACACGACATATCTGGATTGCTTGGGCGATGATAACTCGATATCAACCTCCCTGTTTGGACCTAGCTCCAATGAAGGGTTTCCTGCTTGACTGATTTGACAATATTTGTATGTGGAAAAGATGTTAAGGACAAACAATTTTTTTAAAAAAAAATTATGGATGAGATTGTACCCGGCAGCTAAAAATATGATGCATTGAGTGATACTGGCAAAACAATACTCATATGGTATTGTACATCCAATGAAAAATTAAAGGGACAATCACTTGCAGAAGGATATTTTACAGGGAACTCAGACTTCCTCAAAACACAGTTTGCTTTCCATATGGAATCTCCAACATAGCTCAGCTTGAGACCATCTTGAGCTTGCCATCTTCTTAATTGAGGATTACTTCCAGTGACGACGACCTAAAATTTTATACCAACAGCCATTAGGGACACCAGCTAGCAGATAAAAATTAATTAACTATGATATTGATTAAGACAATTAACATAGCAAATAAAAGTAAGACATCTTTGAAGTGTACTTACAGTCGATCCAGATACAAGTCGAGGACAGCTAATTACGAACTGGACAATGATATCTGCTCAGGAAAAATGTTGTATAAGAAAACTTCATGTGGTGCTCTTAAAATAGAGATGCATTCCTCATTTCTTTTGGTATTTCCCTTTTAGTTTACAATTTCGGTTCAATATGCACTAGAGGACAAACTGTGTCATCTAGTGCATATCCGCCTGAATTTTTGCAATTTCATATAAACTAAACTAGAAAGAGTTTGAACATCAACTTTCACGATGAAGTATACCAAGACATGAACTATGGATTTGCCAAGTTTCTTTTAACTCTAATGCATGCTGTTCGATGAATTTTCACCATTTTTCACCAGAGATGCACCACAAATGAATAACCCTTGTATGTTTTCAAAAGAATACGTATTTTGTTTCAGAAGCCCCAGCCCCAAGAATAAAAACATAACTTTTTTGAATAAAAGAATAAAAACATAACTGGGAATAAGCAAAATATATCATCTGAGAGAGCTCTAGACATCTAGAGAAGTATGAATAATTTTCTAAAAAATGTCAGCTTGCTTCTTTTGATGTATTTAACATTCGTTTTCAGCAATGTATTTATCACGAGATATTAGATATTTGTAGATTGAACAATCTAATCCTTCACACTCAATTGATTTTAATATAAATGATACCTTCAGAATCCAAACTTTTGTTGAGGGATACTGACTGCAATTCTTTTTTAACACCTTCAGTGTCATTGAAAATGACATTCTTGAATGCGCTTCTAAGGAAAAGAGCATCAGAAGCATCCTGAATCCAAACAGAAACTATTTATAAACACAGCACAGAACAAAAAAAACTTTTTTTTGTGTGTGTGACGAAACTATAAAAAAAACAAACAAGAAACTTGTATGACGTGAACCTGACAAATATCCTGACATAATCAGCCTGCTAATATAGCAAAGACATCAATGATAGATACAACCTATTCAGCTAAAAAAATGTAAGGGCAAGCATTGAAGCTATTTCTACTACTAACTGTAGAGTACAGAAATATACACTAGTGGTAAAAATGATTAGTACCTGCCACCAGTCACGGATTTCAATAATGTCTCCATCCTGAACGCCCTCTGGCAGGACTAGTTTCCTTTTCTCTCCAGCCTCCCATCTCAAAACATTCTTGTTATCATCCACTAGATAGTATTTGTACTCAGAGGTGAAGCCAGCAGCAACAGACAGCCTTCCACACCAGAATAGCTCATTATCCTGATGAACTGGAGTCAAAGACAGTCCTTGCTTAACATTCCACGATCCCAGTGCCGGTTCCGAGCCGGCAATGAGAAGGCTCTGCCCCCATTGTGTGTAATATGGTAGTTTGAACAGCAAAGTCACCGTATTTAGAGACTTCTTTCCAGACGTTGGCCCGGAGCTCGCCATGTCTTTAACCAGGTATAAAAAAGATAACAATTAGGAGGCTGAATGTATTGATGTATGCGTACTACAGAGTAAGACTTGCGAGACTGAAAAATGAATCACGTAGCTGATAGCTTCAACTACAATTTACGAGGTTTGTTATGGTGCTTGAGAGGAACCAAGAGGAACTCGATAGAACCAGAGGTTCCTCTGTTAATATTTAGTGCCTAACCCACAGAGAATTAGTTCCGGGCCCACAAATATTTGGTTCCGGTCCACAATTTTAGTTCCTTGTAACAGGTTCCTCCTATTTTTAAACCATCCGATCTGGACCGATGGACAGCTCCTAAAATCCTCAAGCATCGGAGAAACTGTCACAATTTACAATAGGCTCACATCAATTTTCGCCCAAAGATGAATCCACAAAATGAGTGGTTCCACCATATGAGATCCCACATATACATGCTTCTTCCTGCCCGCTCCTTTCCGTTTCCCCAATAATAAATAAGGTGCGCGAGATTCAGGAATCGGAATCCATTGAAAAAAGCTTTGCCCAGATGCGTGGAGCCGAAAAAATTCCCCACATTCCTATACGGCTATTGGCTAGCCAACTAGTGTCATGGCAAAGGCTACCCACCAGACCCAAGCTATCCAGCAGCAGCTCCGTGCAGCACGCAGTCAGTCAGCGCCAGAAGAGTTAAACAGAGAAGGGCGCAGGGGTTACCTTCCCAGAGCAGCGCACGAGGTGCGGCAATGGCGACAAAACGAGCAGGGAATCAGCAACCGAGGAGATACGAGACAGCGCGAGTTAGAGAGCAGCAAAGGCGATTTTTTTGTCCCGAGAAAAAGGAAGAAGATAGAAGGCGACGCGAGGGGTGGAGGCGATGGCGACGTTTACGACGGGGGAGCGAGCGCAGGTGGTGGCGAGCCTGGAAAAGCGTCGCCTGCAACTGCAGTGACGGAGGCTTCTCCTCCCTCCCTCCCTCCCTCCCTCCCTCCCTGGGCCTTGGTGGTGGTCTCCCTCCCTCCCGATTCCTAATTTTGAGACGGTGAAAGAATAGTGCTTGGTATTGTGTGGCTGGGAGCGGCGTTGCCACACGTGTGCCTCGGATTTGCAGCCTGAGATGCGGATCAGTGCCTAGTAGTAGTTTTTGACATACCCCAAACGGCAAGAATTGACAAGAGATGTGCTAGTAGCATGCAGATTCCGGAAAGGATTAGTTAGTTAATTAATTTTGTACTCCAGTCGAGATCTGATCTGAGGAGGCAGAGCTGTGTCTGTCGATCTTTGTTTGCTCTTCCTTTGAATAATGCAGTGAGCTTGGCCAGCACGTGAAGCGAAGGTCCGTCCTTTCCCAAGTATCAAGCAGTGATGGGCGGGCGGTAGAGCAATCCTAGCTACTCCTATAGAGTCATCTGGAATCTCCTCCTCCCTGGTCATACCCATGCCCTGATGGGGGCTCTATACATCTTGGGGTCTCAGATACAGTTTAGCGGAGCAGTTACTGATGAGCGTTGGGCTCCAACATGAACAGCAAAGGTGGAGGCCAAATGTCGTCTATTCATATGGTTACTCTTGCAATTCAAGTTACCAACGGCTCTCATCAAGAGAGGAAATCAAGCAAAACCTATATGCACTCTCTGTCACACAACAAATGAATCTCATTTACACATGGTTGCTAATTGCACATACGCGAAGTCTGTCTGGAGCACAATAGCGCAATGGATTGGGTTTCAAGTACCAGCACAAAATGCCGGTAACATGCGCAGGTGGTGGAAACGCCTATTGAGGGCCGGCATCGGAGACAAAGACAAACAATTACAGGTAGTCATCTATATCGTCTGGAACATATGGAAAGAGAGATGTCGTCGGGTTTTCCAAAACAAGGCAAATAATCAGGATCAGCTGGCCGGAATAATCAAGCAAGACATCATAGCATACGATGAATCTAACAGATTGGTTGAGTGCTCCCAAACAAAAGATTAAGTCTGCCTCTTCGAAAGGCTGTTGTTTTATTTCTTTGTTAGGCATAGATCAAATACTCAGAACTGGTCCTATTATCTAGGATTGTAAACACATTTGCTTCTCTTCTATAGTGAAAAGGTAGAGACATATTTATAGAAACCCACCGTCCAGCCCCGCACCTTCCTAACCTGAAGGCTTCTCGTGCGCCCGGCGCCAATCACCGGCCCACCGGCCATCTAACCCTGCCCCGCCTCGCCCTCCGACGCACCCACCTCCTTTATTTCTAGGTCCGCAGGACAATGGAGCTCCCTGGAAACCCAGACCCCGAACCCCCGAAACCCTAATCCTAAGTGTCGCCGTCGCTGCCTCCACCACAATCCCGGCCGGCGGCAACCTCGCCGCCGGCCGCTCCCCCCACCGCCCACCCCTCCCCGTCTCCCCGCGCGCGTAAGATGGGCAGCGACAGCTGGGAGATGGTGAGAGGAAGAAGAAGCTCATCGAACGGTTGATATCACGCGCACGAATCTTGGAACATTTATAGATAAGTTCGTTCCTATCCCGTGCCTTTGCTGGGCCTTGGTCACGTGTCGTCTGTGTGTGTTCCGTTTGTGCAATTGACGGCCCAGAGAGAGAGTGAGGAAGCCCATCGATGGTGGAAACGGGCTACAACTACACGCCTGCTAGCCACGTTTGGCCCCAATAACGTAATCAGGAATTCAGGATCCCGCGCGGATGGAGATACAACTTCCACCAAAGAAAAATGCTGAAAATCGAATTCGAACACAATCTAATTTGACATAGTACATAAAACGAGTACGAATAGGAATACATTATTGTTTACGATGGATACCAATACAAATTATCCGGATTTCCATATATATCCATATTACCCCAATCGGCCAATCCCCGAATCGACACGCGCACGTCGGAATCCTGATCGGAAGCAGCCTCGCTCGCTCCGGCCGGACCAATAAATCCACGCGACAGCTCCCCTCCAAACCACAACAATCCAATCCATGAGCTCGTGTCTTTCAACTCGTGATCGCAAACCAATCGCGTCGCGTTCTTGTGTTCTCGTTTGATCGTCTTCGGTTCAGTCTACGTGTGAGTACGTCGCAATGGCGGTGGCGCCGAGCGCGTCGGGCGCCGGGCGGCCGGAGTACCCCGGCAAGCTCACGCCGTTCGTGTTCATGGCGTGTCTGGTGGCGTCGTCGGGTGGGCTCATCTTCGGCTACGACATCGGCATCTCCGGCGGCGTGACCTCCATGGACCCCTTCCTCCTCCGCTTCTTCCCGTCGGTGTACCGGAAGCAGCTGGCGGCGGCGGACGGCGGCGACCAGTACTGCAAGTTCGACAGCCAGATCCTGACTCTCTTCACCTCGTCGCTCTACGTGTCCGCGCTCGTATCCTCTCTCATCGCGGCCTCCGTCACCCGCCGCTTCGGCCGGAAGTGGTCCATGTTCGTCGGCGGCCTTACCTTCCTCGTCGGCTGCGGGCTCAACGGCGGCGCCGTCAACGTGGCCATGCTCATCATCGGCCGCGTCCTGCTCGGCGTCGGCGTGGGCTTCGCCAACCAGAGCGTGCCGGTGTACCTGTCGGAGATGGCGCCGGCGCGGATGCGCGGCATGCTCAACAGCGGCTTCCAGCTCATGATCACGCTGGGCATCCTCTTCGCCAACCTCATCAACTACGGCGCCGACCGGATCCCCGGCGGGTGGGGGTGGCGCCTCAGCCTCGCGCTCGCCGCCGTCCCCGCCGCCGTCATGACCGTCGGCTCCCTGTGCCTCCCGGACACGCCCAACTCCCTCCTGGAGCGCGGCCGCCCCGAGGAGGCGAAGCGGATGCTGCGTCGCGTGCGCGGCACCGACGACGTCGCCGCCGAGTACGACGACCTGGTCGCCGCCGGCGAGGCGTCGAGGGCCGTGACCAGCCCGTGGCGCGACATCCTCCGCCGCAAGAACCGCCCGCAGCTGGTGATGGCGGTGGCGATCCCGCTGTTCCAGCAGCTGACGGGCATCAACGTGATCATGTTCTACGCGCCGGTGCTGTTCAAGACGCTGGGCTTCGGCGGCGGCGCGTCCCTCATGTCGGCGGTGATCACCGGCCTCGTCAACCTCACCGCGACGCTCGTGTCGGTGTTCACCGTCGACCGCCTCGGGCGGCGCGCGCTGTTCCTGGAGGGCGGGGCGCAGATGCTGGCCGGTCAGGTGCCCTCATCGGCGCCAAGTTCGGGTGGAGCGGCGTGGCGTCGATCCCGGCGGGGTACGCGGCGGCCGTGGTGGAGGTGATGTGCGCCTACGTGGCGGGGTTCGCGTGGTCGTGGGGCCCGCTGGGGTGGCTGGTGCCCAGCGAAGTGATGCCGCTGGAGGTGCGGCCGGCGGGGCAGAGCATCACCGTCGCCGTCAACATGCTCATGACCTTCGCCGTCGCGCAGGCTTTCCTCCCCATGCTCTGCCGACTCAAGTTCCTGCTCTTCTTCTTCTTCGCCGCATGCGTCATCGTCATGACGCTCTTCGTCGCCTTCTTCCTGCCGGAGACCAAGGGGGTACCCATCGAGGACATGGCCGGCGTCTGGAAGAAGCACTGGTACTGGAAGCGGTTCGTCGATGGCGGCGAGGACATCGAAACGGGTTGCGGTGGCGAGGCAAAGAACTAGTTTAGCCTAGTATTCACATTTTCTTATTGTAGTCGGAGTTTTCAATTAGTTCGAGTGTGTTATTCTAGAAACAAATTAGTTCATGTGTGTTCACGCTACTAGAGTACTTACTTTATTCATGTCAACGTTCAATACACATGTTTTATGTCCCTTGATTTTTATAAATAAAGATATGTTATTGCATTACCTTTTTAATAAAGAATTTTTAATACACATACATCTTGCAGGGATCATGTTCAACAAAATATATACAGCTAGCATCACGTACTAGGCGAATTCCAAGTCGCAACAACATAGACATCCAAATCCAATCCTATTATTGCAATAACACAAACATACTCCCTCCGGTTCCATATTAGAAGTCGTTTAGGACAGCGACACGGTCACCAAAACACAACTTTGACTTCTCTTTTCTATAAAAATCTTTATTGGAAAGTTATATATGTATATTCTTATGAAAGTAATTTTCAAGACAAATCTATTTATATGATTTTCACATTTTCAAACTCAACGATTTAAAAGTTATTCATGATTTATATTCCTAATATTTGACTCAAATCTTATCAAAAACGACTTCTAATAGGGAACCGGAGGGAGTATCATGTTACAAATAAATCGCTGTTGTGTTGGTACGCCTCCAAGTAGAATGCATCAGGCAACAAAGATAAACCCTACACATAGCTGCAGATCCATGGTCACAAGGGGCTGCTTGTGCAGATGACGGCCCAGCGAGAGAGATGGTGGAAACGGGCTACAACAACTAGGATGGGGGCCGAAATGCCGAATAACGCAATCAGGATGCCGCGTGATGGATGCAACTCCCAATTTCCACCGTTCAAGTATCAAGAAAAAAATGTAATAAGATTTTTCCGTTCCAAAAAAAGTATCAATAAAAATGCTGAAAATCGAATTCGAACACAACTACTCCATTTGACATACAAATTAAAACGAATACGAAAAGGAATACTATATTACTGTTCACGGTGGATATACGAAGACAAAAGATTCGGATTTCCATATAACCCCGGCCCCAATCCCCCGAATCGACAATTTGTCCTCGCCGCCGCCGCACCTCGTCTCGTCGCCAATGGAGAAGCAGCAATCCTTGTCCGCCGCCTCCTTCGACACCGCCGCTATGCCGGTCGCAGCCTCCGCCACCAGCTTCCGGCGTCCCGATTGGATCCTCCTCGACAAAGTGGCTTGCCTGGCGGGCCGCCCGAACGGGACGACCGCCCGATGCGTCACGCCCATCTGCTGCCAGGCCGTCGAGGTCTCCTTCTGGCTTGCCGATCCGCCGGGCCTCTCGCAGATGTGCGTCCACTGCCCCGGCCTGGAGGAGAACGAGTCCGTCTTGGAGTCCACCGTCCTGTGCTCGGAGAAGAACGTCGTCGTCCTCCAGATCTACTTCTCCTTCGGCCCCAAGCTCCACGCCGGCGACCCGGGCCACCGCGAGTACTTCGTCTACGAAGCCGATCCCGACCACCCGTCGCTCCGCCCTCTTCCCATCCCCTACCTGCTTGCCCGCCTACCCTTCGCCTACGGGTTCGGCTTGTTGCCCAGCATCGATGGCGGTTTCAGTATCGCTGTTCTGCGCCCGCGGAAGCTGTTATCAATTGACGGCGCCTTCGATCTCTACATATTCTCCTCCAAGACGTGGGCATGGAGCACCAAGCCGGCACGATTGGGGCCACAGTCGCCTAGGCCCAAGAGTCGGTGTCTGATGCATCAAACTGACAAGGTAATCACCCTCCAAGCGGACACATTGGGCTTTGTCGATCTGTGGCGTGGGATCCTGTGCTGCCGGGTGATTGACGACGACTCCCCTGATCTGCTGATGCGCTTCATACCGCTACCCCCTCCTATGGAGAACAACAATTGGTCCGAAGGCATGCGGGATGTCACATGCATCAATGGCGTGATCAAGTTCCTCGAGATTGCGCACCGGAAAAGGCTCGTCGTCCGTGAGAGGAGCCATGCTCCCAGGCACAAAACCTGTATCCTACATGACTCGGATTTGTTGGAGCTCATGGCCAACCGTGCCGGCAGCACCACCGGCACCAAGGATGTCTGCCACTACTACGTCTATGATGGTTGGAACGCTGTCACATGGAACAGGTTGACAGGCTCGGATCACTGGCTCTTGGACTGCGAGATCGACGTCGATGATGTCACGGTCAGCAACCCAGAGCACATCGCCCTACTGCCTGGCCTCACTAGCAGTGATCCTGCTAGATCGACGACATTGAACAGGAACCTCAGAACGTCTGACCCTGCCTTCGGGATGCATAATGGGGATGTTGTTTACCTGGCTTGCAAGGTGGACAAAACTTCATGCATACTCGAGATCAACACCAGAATGAGAAGGCTGGAAAACCTGGCCCCCTTTTCCGCGGAAAGGACCCGCCACTTCAGTCAAGCCTACAATCGCTGTGCCCTCTCCAAACATATGAACATGGTCATGACTCCACGCAAACGCAAAGGTCACCCTTCATCTTCGTCACCAACTCTCGTTCCTTGTTTATGGCCATGCATGGTGGGTATATATGAACTGACTGCTCTTATGTTTTATCTGCATTTCATTGTTGCAGAAAGAGATGATGCTAAAAATGTTCCAACCGACCGGACGGTAAGTGTCTTTGATGGAAAATCTTTCCTTTCGGTAGTGGTCGGCGGTCGCTCCTGCCTAATGTTCAGTTTATTGCTGTGGGTTTAGATACTTGTGCATGGGTTAGATCCTTGCTTGACCGAAGATGAGCTAAGGAAAATCTTCACGATGTTTGGAGAGCTCCGTGGCTTGAATATTCATGCAAACCATCAATATGCATCAGTCAAGTTTGTTCGCAGGTTTCCGAATCTTAAGCCCTTCGATTGTTAATTTTTCTTACTATTTGCAATCGTGGATTTCTCATTATCGCGCTTTGCCAGGGCTTGTGCTGAGAAAGCCATACGCCTATTGAGTGGGGGTCAATTTGGTAGGTAGAAATTGGCTCTTTCCTGGGAAACCAACGGTCCAAACATACAGGTATGGTTAAGTACTATGCAGTCGGAACATCATTGTTAATAAAGTTCTCTACAACCAGATTAACTAGGCATTATCTCTCCAGCTTCCCGAACCAACTAGGGGCCCGGGCCAGTCACTGGATACGCAGACCGGTACTGGCAGGTTTCACCAGTCTCGTGGCTACTACCGGCCGCAGCTGAAGCCTCCTGGGCCTCCGCCTCCTCCTCCTGGGCCTCCGCCATATTACAGTCACAGCAGCTCACATCAGGTAAAACATCACCAAGTTTAACTTGACAAATTCCTTGCCCAATTATTCCATCATCTTATTAAAATAAGCACATTGAAATTCTACGAACTTGGATTATGTGATGTTTGCGACAAATGTTCCCTTTTGGTAAAAGTAATTATGTGTGCTGCTTTTTGTATTTGACTTCGATTGTTTCTCATGCTGAATTGGACTGTCAAGAACAAGATTGGCTTGTCCTTTCGATAGAAGGCTCTAACCAAACACAATTCAATCAAGCTTTATGGATCATATTTTCCCCCTTGCAGGAGGTAGCGGAGAACAAGAAACCAAGGCTCGATGTGGGTACTTAAATATTGTAGATTTGTAGTTTCCAACGCTACTTTTGAATCTTGTTATTGGAGATTGTAGTACCGCTACTTGAGACTTTAGACTGTGCATAGCTTGTTGTTATGTAACTCCCACAGAATGTAAATAATTATGGGTTGATGCAATTATCAGATATGAATGGACTTGGTCACTGTTACTAAGCATCATACAACGAACAAGTTAAATGTACATTTTTTTTGAAGGGGCTAGGGCCGCAAGAAGCCGGCCTGAACATTATATAGGTATAAGAAGTTGTTGTACACCAGTTTTGAATGTACAATTTTTTTTTGAATTAAATGTTTGATGTGTGATATAATACAGCAGAAAATGTTTTCTTCAATTTAGATTGGTTAGGTAAAATGGGTCAAAAAATATAAAGTTCCACATATAGTAAGCTTTTATGTGAAAAAATGTTGAGTCATCTTCACTAAAAACTAAAAAGTTTTGCAGTATTGAGGTCTTCAAGTTTTATACAGATTAGTTGCATCATTCTTGCTGAGTATCTGAATGCTCCGAAACTCTTATTTATTTGTTTTAAACTATCGTTTGTAATAAATCTATCTATTATCTACAAAGCTAATGTTTGTTGACGTGTATTGCCGAATTTTCTGCCACTGAGTGGACCACACCCCTACACTGCAACATGTTTACGTTTTTATCATCCTTCGTGTAAAAGGATTAATCCAATGTAATGTTGAATTGCCTTCTAAAGCTAGCTATATAAGTTGGTTCATCCCGCTCTCCTTGAACTATTCTCAGAGTTACTATGCCCAATGCATGTTACTCAATTGTTAGCCCAACTTCACCCATGAGCTCATCTCGAACTTGAACATTCTTAAATTTGCGAGTCGTTTTGTGCATTCTTAATTTTGGCGTTGGATTGGGCACAACCCATGGAGGGAGTCTCATGCAAATACGCCCTCGACCTACACCCCAGAAAGATTATTCAGCAACAGGGGCAGCAAGTCGCCTCCCATCATCACCATTGGCCGGCCATTGGGCATTAGCCACTCGATGATCACTAACCCATCCTTTTCTTCCCAAGTCAACCTCATTATTCCATTTTCGTGCAGCAGGACCACGGGCACAGTTCGAGCTCTGGCATGGTGCATCCTCCAGTTTAATTCACTGAGAATAGCAAACAAACAGGACGCGAAGCGAAAGCATGGAGACGACCATTGTTGATCACACCTTTCGGGCAATAATGCATGCCCTAGTGGGATCGATGATCAGTCACTGGCTCACTGCCGGACCCGCCATTGGAAATTTGGAATGACCATTGACGAGCGAGATTCTCCGAGCCTCATCTCTGAATCCGATTCCTTTCGTGGGCATCATCTGGCTAGCTTCAATTCAGACAGCATAAGTCAACACACTTGTCATGAGCTTTCAGGATGAGAGTCTGAGCGTTCGGCGTACGATGTATACATCCGCGCCTCTACTTTTTTATTACAGGCGCGCGTCGGCAGGTCTGCACATATACGTCCCTGCCCGGCTGCCCGTCGTCGTCCTCGCCTCCGTCCATGTGGCTCTGATGAGCTCTGGTATTGTGGATGGGATAGCCCCGGAGTGGAGAGGTCAGTAGTGGCCGGCTGAAACTACCTGCGCGGAGGAAGATGACCCAGATCTTTTTCGTGACAGCTCTTGGATTGGAGTGGATGCAGAAGAATATATTCCTGCTTCTAGAATGCAATTCCTGCTTCTAGAATGCAAGGAAACCCACACTGCCACTACTTCTCCCCTACTCCGGACAAAAATGGAAGGGGTTCTGAATGAAGAGAGAAAGGCATTGCGTTTTTCTGCTTTCAATCATCATCAGACAACAGTCTACTATGAGTTAGTGTCAGGCTGTCAGCAGTGACAGTAACTCTTGCCTGCTAGTTAGTGTCCATTTCAACAATGCAGCAATTACTGTGACACAATTGCGAGTTTAGCATACTTTGATCTCGTCTTTGCTACCAAAAAAGCATACCTTGATTTCAGAAGGAGAAGTTCCATTGCAATGCTTCGAAAATGACCTGCCAGCTGCTCTCTGACACACGTCGTCGTATCATTTTCAGTCCACGGTATTCTGCTGGTGGACAAAAGAGGCGCAAATCTCCCCGCCAGAGGGACGCAGGGTGCTCAGGCCCGGATGAACAGGGAACCGTTGCCTTGTGCTGACGCAAAGCATGGGGCTACAGGAGTAGCCACCAAGTGAATTAACCATCATTTCTCGCTCAATTATGCAGCCGACAAACGCAATTGCAGGCGATCGAGGTATGCATGTCTGTGTCCGGATCGGACTCCAGTGTCCAGATCCTGTTTTGCAACTGCATGATATGATCTATTCAGCCTACAGGGGCTGACCTCTGAATAATCTGGTGAGCCACTGAACCTATAGGAGAACATGCGTCATCTGCGCTAGAATCCACTGATCTGCAGGCAACTGCAATAATGCATCCAAAAAGAGAGATTTATTCCTCAAGGCGTATGGGAATATGGGACCGGGGCACTGGGTGTTGCTTCACTGATGATATGCTGCTCAGCGTATCTGAACTGAAATCCTTATTAGCATGCACATATTTTCAGCTAAAAAAACACCAAGAATATGTTTGGAAATACTTTCAGTTATCAGAAGAACGCTGCAAAATACAGTGAAGAAAAGAGCAACTAGCTTCTATCTGATGGTATCGTCTAACCAAAGATTGTAACATATCTTCGTCACTGATCCTGTTCCTTTCCTTCACTTTTGACCTGGCAAGAAAAACCTCGCCCATGCAACCATATCCGGGGAAGGCTATACTCACTCACTAGTTGCTACTCCAACGCACTTCCCTGTCAAGCTTTCTGCTTTTTCATTATGTGGAACGCTCAAGTAAAGTTGATGGTATCGTCTCGTCAGAAGGAGTAATTTTGTCCACATAACCTCAGCTTTGCAATGGCATAAACTTTATCTCTTCAAGTCATCCATTGCCAAACAAATGTAGAATTTAACCCTGTAGTTGGTGAGAGCATACCGGAACACTCCATTGGCTAGTTGATGGGCTCGTCTGCAGGGACAGATGCACCTTGAAAATGTTATTAATGGACCAGCTTTGATACGGGTCAGGATAATTGAGATGACATGTCCTCACTAAAAGTATTTTATCTGCACAACAATCTGTCTGAGGCAGGTTGTACCTGGTCAAGATGGATGTGCAGAACAGAGTCATGCTGATTTGTCCTCTCAGAGATAAACTGAAGATGTGGTAGCCACAAGTAAGCCATGAAATTCACATGGTGAAAATGATTTAGCCAAGTCGTGACACTTGCTCCGGTATTCTTCAGCCCTACGATTTCAGCAGGAATTCGAAAAAGACATCCAACTAAAATTAATGTGACGTTAACAGTGTATGGAGAGGAGCAATTCGTACACGCAAAAGTACATCTCCGGGGATGAAATTGTTCCATTTTTTGCTTTTGTTCAGGAAGCCAGAACTGCTCCTCCCATTGCGTATTTTCCGCCACACAATATACAGCATATCAAACGATTCTCATTCTACCTGGAAAGAAAGTGACACCTACTCGCAACATGGCCCGGGATTGAAAGAATCTAATCTTGTCCGGTGAATTTTTTGCTGAAGTTAACATGAACGAAAGCCACAACACATGATCGTCCAGCAAACTAAAGCCGGGAGACGACGCAATTGCAGCCCAACACTAGTCTTTGATCCGTAAAGTGAAAGCGGAGATATTTATCATGTACGTATACATATAAGTATATAACTCCCCTTATGTATCTGCGCATAAATTGCTGTCTCGATCGGTGACTCGGTTCCTTTGCAGAACATCACCATATGCTCATTCCCACTCCCCGTGGAGATGTGAACCTGCACTTGTTTCAGAATGGCAGCGAAATGCCGATCCAGTTGATACGCTTCAATAATGCGTCGCCTTTCCGAGCCATTTCTGTTCGTCCAAGAGATGCATCCATTTCAGCTCGGAAACGCTCCTTGTCCGGATTTGTATGGACGAGAATATATTTTGTGGGCCTCGTGGATAGAACAGATAGGATCGAAAATGATGGGAAACCATGTTTTATACTCCATCTGGATCATAAAGAGATTGGATCAAGAAATGGCCTTCTTTGGCTTTGTCAGGGGAAATTCTGAATTTTCTGAAGCCAAGAAGGCAGCAGACAGTTTTGGCGTGCTTGCTCACCGCAGTTCGTCTCGTCCAAGCACTCCATCTCCATGAGATGGTGGTCCAACTGTCCAGGTCAGAGTCAGACTGGACACTTGTTCAGCTCGCAAGGTGTGTCAGGTTTTGGGCAGTTTGAACTCCGGAATCCGGATGAAGGAGAGATTAAAACTGAACTCTGTTACATGATTGCAGGTTTGAAGAAGAAATTGAAGCCGGGAGATCTGCGGAAGTCTATCAGTAGTCGTGTGCTGACTGCAGAGTTGCAGAGCCGTTGCGCACTCGTGCACCCCCAACCACTCAGAAAAGCTGGATCCCTAGTGCCCCGCGGCTTCTGGCAAGCCTGCCGTTGTGGCGGCACTGGCACTGATAGGATGCAATTGAAATGCTGCAACATCCTGATCAGGATTCCGGAAGCCTCTGGCCTTGAACCGAAGCCGTGTCTCTATTTGGTGTTCAGAGCAACATCTCCGGTCGCTGAATGAGCAGTTCAAGAATCGTGTATCAGATTATACTAACCACAAGAGCCCAAAGTTAGCGTTGGAAGGTGAGAGTATCTGAAAGCAGGCACGGTTGGTCGGAAACTTCCAAACCTGTAAGCAGAAGATCATTGGTTAGGTGATTATATATAACCAGGTCCTGTATGGCCGGTCAGATTTAAGACTGACACATCACTGTCAAAACACCACCGTGGTTGATCTGAATCTCATGAATCATGTAATCACCTTTTGGCCAGCTACCAGATGTATTATTATATATTTTTTTACGGAACTATGGCAGGCAAAACGCCGACCTGAACATTGAATTAATATGCAAACGTTCGGGGCACATACAGGAATTTGAGAAAGTAGGGAAAGAGGGGCAGGATTGTTTTTTTTTTTTGAATAAATAGAGGGCAGGATTGTGAGGTCATTGTATTTATGTTTTGTAACATCAACTTTGAGCATCATCAAGCATCTCTCTCTCTCTCTGACAGACTAGCTAGCTTAATTACCTCTCAGGCATTTAATTTCTCTCTCTGACAGCGACACATACAGTTAGCTTTTAACACCATACCCTCCAAATTGTAATTCTGGCTAACTTTTCAGCCAGTTAGACCTTGTTCGGTTACATATGATTCATTTCAGGTCGGAAATGATTCCGAGTACCACCTGTGCCTGTGTTCGTGGTGTTGGATATGCATCAGGCCGTCAGATGACTCAGTCTGGAGCTGGAGCGACGACACTACTGGTGGTGTTCTGAATGTTCCCAGCAGATGGAACATGTCACGTGTGTATCACGATCATCTCGTACCATACGAAGCCGTGATAAACCAGCTCTTGCCCTCTCGAGAGGTCAACGTGCTTAGTGCATGTTTGACCCGCTGATAAGCTGATACGCGTCTAATGGCCTCGATCGGTGGCGTACACGCTGTCTGCGTTTAGTGACGGGAGCGATGGGAATCGATCGGCGCCTCATCTCCCTTCACAAAAGTTCACACATCAGCATCGCCATTAATTGTGTGTGTGCGCCAGAATAAGCTAGATGCTCAACGCACTTGATTACTTGAGCACGTCGAAAACGATGTGTTATTGTACGCATCCAATACGACATCTATATTCTTTTTCTTTTTATTTTTCAGCATAATATATTCACATTTTTTTCAAATCACATAGTACACAATACAGACATATATGCTCACATACACGTACCTATGAATCCTACGCCTAGTAGCACTTCTGAAAGACTAATAAGTCGACAAATACTTAAGATTGACGAAGTCACCACAAACGCGTCACAATTGGCGAACAAGTCATGCATCACTGAAGAATAACGGCAGTTAAATTCTTGAATAGACACAGAAAAAATATGTGTGCTCTAGTAGCGATGGCGTATACGCGTGTATGTCATATGCCTAGATTAGGGCGGATACAGAAACTCGCTTTATTTTTCTTTATTACAAGGGAACCAATAATGTTTTTTCTATTACCAAAAATGGTTTGAATTTAAAATTTGTAGTGAAATTTGGGTATCCATACGCGCCTGTATTATTATTTGGCGTTAGGCCCACTAGGGCACATAATACAGAATGCAATCCATGCATGCGTGATTTGATTAGGACGCGGGGATGGAATTGCGTCATTGCGTGTGTGGGCCTTGGACCATCTCCAGCAACTCCCTCATCCATTCCCCCATCCCCAAAATGAGTGAGTTATGACTACTGTAGCCCCTCCAGCAACTCCCCCATCCCTTCCCCCAAAATGAGAACACCGGCCTCACCTCCCCCACTCTTGGGAATCTCTCTCCTCTCCCTCATCCCGCTGCTCCAACTACCGGTCTCCGCGTCGCCCCTCTCCTCCCCTTCTCTCCAGGTCGCCCTGGAGTTGCAGGAGCTGGTGTGCGACGGAGCTCTGCGGCGCGAAAGGAGCAGGCGCGCGACGGCGCTCCACGGCGTAGGCCCGCGGCGGCGGCCTTGTGGTCGGCTCCGACGGCGAGCCCCCTTCTTCCACGACGCGGAGGCGGAGCAGGGGCCAGCGGGGCGGAGGTCGCTCGATCCGGCGTCGGTGGGCTCGATCCGCGGCGGGGCTCCATCGATCTGCGGCGGCAACTTCTCTCTCCCCTTTCCAAGCCCGAATCCGGCGGGTCCGCCCCGCCGCGCCAGTGGAGGCAGGCCGCGCCGCCGCGCGGGAGAAGGAGGCCGCGAGAAGGCGGCGAGGGACCACCCCTGTTGCGGTTGCTGGTCGCGTCGGCCTCACCCTCGACGGCGGTGGCGGCGTGACGACTGCGACGGCGCGGTCGAGGACGGGCCTCGGGGCGGCCGCGGGCGCGGGCTTCCTTGGGCGCAGCCGCGGGCGCAGGCTTCACCGACGGGCGGAATCGGGACGGCGGCGTCTCCCTTCCTCCACTCTCCTCCGCGGCGTCGAGCTCGTCGGCATGGCCGTCGTGGCCGTTCTCCTCCGCGCGGGAGCCAACGGCCGCTGAAGATGAGCGAGGGGTTGCGTGTATCTGCTGGAAGTCTTGATTTTTTTGGGGAAAGTTTCTTCTCCCTCCTCTGCTCATAAGGGCTATTTGAGTTTGGGGATGGGCAACCTCGCTGGAGATGGTCTTATGCGCCCGTGAGAGGTCAAGACGAGGCCGCATGCAAAGGATTCCTAGTGCGGCGACTGTAGCCACTATATAGTCTGCACAGCGACGAGCTAGCCAGTGATGGCCGAATCCACCAGTCCGCAGGAGAGAAAAAGCTTAGCTTACTCAAATGTCGATCAAATCGGATAAGGATCACCTGTACGTACGTAGCAAGATTATTCCCAGCATCGATCGATCTGAGCCGGCCGGATCGCGCTGAAGCGATCGATGCGAGTTAGGAAACGTTAGTTGCACGTAGAATCGGGAGATGAGGCAAGTGGGGAGGGAGGTATTTGGGGTAGCAGCCACTGATCGAGGAGGCTGTCCTAGTTTCAGAACGGTGAACACGTGTTAATTAGTGCAGCGAATCTCTCGTGCACGCGCTAATTATATTAGCTGCTGTCGAAGTGGTGTTGACGCGCACTTTTGCTAACCTTTCTAACTGCCACCTTAAACGAGTATCTAGTGCTTATTTAATTCTTTTATGCTCCGGCTAAATGACTTTTTACCCTTTAAGCGTGCAGCAAGTGAGCAGAGCACTTTCTTTCTCGCGCCATCGATTCACATGTCGCGAGCTAGGGACGATTTACAACATGTTCGTTTGGCTTATGGCTTGTGCTGATGTGTTCTGAGAGAAAATTACTGCTGGTTGGTTGCTCGTGGCTGATTTGTTACTGTTGGCTGGTGGCTGATGAGCCAAAGCGTTAGTTGCTAGCTATTTGTTTCTACGCATGTCCTTTGTCCACGTCAGCTCCGATCCCGGTCAGCGACTCCTACCTGCTTGCAATTGCGTGCGAGTAGTTCTAGAACAAGAATATTTGGCGTCACGATGTAGCCTGCAAAAATCTGGACGCGCCTCGTTTTATGAATTATTAGGTGGATGTCACGGTTCCAGAATCGTGGGATGGGCTAGGTAGGCTATAGCTGCAGTCGTCAGTTACCACATCAGGAAATATCACGGCCGGAAAACAACCCGCCCGCGGCCGCACATGACCGTAAACTCGCCGCGTTCCCGAAACCAAAACACTCGTTGCCAATCGGCGGCCGAGCAGCTTGACACCTCCTCCTCCACAGATTCATTCCACCGAGCGGCGAGGCGACACGGACGCGGAGGACCGGAACCCTCCTGCGTCCGCCGCACCCCGTGCCGACGCGCCGTCGCTCGCCCCGGCGATGGACAGCGGCGCCTGCCCCGCGCACGATGCCCCCGTGCGCGCGCCGTGTCACGCAAGGCCGGCGAGCAGACACAGCCGCCCACCTCGCCGCGCCTCGCCACGTGCCCGCCGCGCCCACGTGTACTAAACCCCGCCAGGCGCGCGCCCCCTCTCCCCGTCTCGCCGGCGACCGGGGCCCGCGGCCACCCCGGCCCCGCCACCGGCGCGGAACACACCCGCGATGGAGTGACGCGGCAGCCGGCCGGGCCCACCACCCACATCGCCTGGATACCCGAGAGGAGGCGGGCGAGCCGGCGAGGGCTCATCATCATCACCCCGCCTAATCCAACTGCCCGCCCCTATATAAACCACCCCCGAACGCCTCACCGAGACATCGCCACCAACACCAAACACGCAGCAGCTGCGGGTAACTGACAGCCACAGGCAGACACGCAGGTAGCTGAGCTCCACTGCCTTCTGCTTCCCCTGAAGAAGAAAGTGAGCAGAAAGCTCCGCGCGCTCTGTTTCCAGAAGACTTCGCGCACCTCGACTCGACCCCCTCTCCCGACCGATCGAGTGAGAAGCCATGGGAGGCGGCGGCGCGGAGGCGAACGGCGGCGGAGGGGCGGCGCCGCGGGTGCCGGTGCCGCCGGCGCGGCCGTTCCTGGACACGTTCCGGGGGAACCTCAAGGAGACCTTCTTCCCGGACGACCCGTTCCGGCCGGTGGTGCGGACCCGCGGCCCGGCGCGGCGGACGCTGGCGGCGCTGCGCTACTTCTTCCCGTTCCTCGAGTGGGCGCCGTCGTACAGGCTGGGGACCTTCAAGTCCGACCTCATCGCCGGCATCACCATCGCCAGCCTCGCCATCCCGCAGGGCATCAGCTACGCCAAGCTCGCCAACCTCCCGCCCATCCTCGGACTCTGTAAGCACTACAGCTAGCGAGCTAACTAGCGCCATTAATTTTGTATTCAAGCAGAATACACGTAGTACGCATTGCTCAGCTACATACGAACTGGACGACGACGAGTGCTGACGACCGACTGGCTACTGAATGCATGGTTGCTTTGTTACTGAAAAAAAAATGTGTACAGACTCGAGCTTCGTGCCGCCGCTGGTGTACGCGCTGATGGGGAGCTCCAAGGACCTGGCCGTGGGCACGGTGGCGGTGGCGTCGCTGCTCATCGGCTCCATGCTCAGCAGCCAGGTGTCGCCGACCGAGAACCCGACGCTGTACATGCACCTCGCCTTCACCGCCACCTTCTTCGCCGGCGTCTTCCAGGCCTTGCTCGGCCTCCTCAGGTATGCCGGCCGCTACAACACATTTGATGAGTTGAACACACAAGTGCCAAAGTCATCAGCCTCTCTCTAGCAGTCTAGCTCAGCTCCAAGAGCAGTTGGTGAATGATTCCAAAAGTGCAGTAGATAGCTTGTCCAATGCAAAGTCATCATCGATCAGTTTCTATTCTAGCTAGAGCTGTAGAGCAGCGCCCATTCTAGTACCACTCGCTCTACTAGACTACCGCGCGCAAAGTCATTTCAAGATTGGAAATTTAGGGCGTGCGTGCTGGATAAAGCTTGCTTTTAGCAGTTGGTAATACTCCGTAAAAGTAACAACTGCCGACTATAATTAATTAATCTTGCGCGTGGGCTGCAGGTTGGGCTTCATCGTGGACTTGCTGTCGCACGCGACGATCATCGGGTTCATGGGCGGCGCGGCGACGGTGGTGATCCTGCAGCAGCTCAAGGGCATGCTCGGCCTCGAACGCTTCACCACCGCCACCGACATCATCTCCGTCATGGAGTCCGTCTTCTCCCAGACGCACCAGGTACACACACATGCATTTTTACATATCTATCTACAAATATTTGTATTATTACACGCGCGCAGCTCCGATCCGATCGATCCCAACAAACAATTTAAGCACGCACATGCTAGCGCGCACGGATGGACCATGCATATACGTGTGTGGTCAGATGGCGACGGCAGCACAAGCCTCTCGATCCGGAGCTATGCAGCTAATAGCTTCTAGCCCTACCGCAGCAAGCAAGAGAGAGGTTGCGGCGTTGCGTGGATGTCCGGCAAGGAGGCCGGCCTGGAGATCAGAGGGGCCTGCAGCGGAGACAGGGACATGAATGAATGGCCCTCCGTCAGTAGTGGCCGGTCTCACACACCACGCTCTACGGTTGCTTGCTTGCGGCTCATCATCGATCAGACTGTCACGGGCGACACGATATTGATTGGGAATTGATTGAGGATCGGATCGGAGGCGATGATCTTGATCTGATCGCCGTCGCTATCGATCAAGATGCTAATTTCCGACGGGGGTTTTGGTTTTGCAGTGGCGGTGGGAGAGCGTCGTGCTCGGCAGCGGCTTCCTCTTCTTCCTCCTCGTCACTCGCTTCATCGTAAGTACTTCAATTCCACTTCTTCTCTAAATTAATTATGGAGCACGTCACATCAAACAAACCTCTAATAATTTCCCAACTGTTTGCACTTTTTTTTTATTACTTGAGATTGAGTAGTGTACATGTGAATCGTGAAGGATATACTAGCATGATCGACTCTACTACTTGTTACAAAAGGTAGAGCCATTATGAGAACTTTTGCGAAATGGCTGGTCCAATCATACTAAAAGATCATGCATACATGTGGACGGCAAGAGAGAATCGACTAATCATGGGGGTTTTGTGTTTATTTTTCGCCCTTCTCTTCCTTTCTGTATAAATAATTGATCGTGACGTAATACCTCACTGCTTGTACTAAGATTGCGACTGGAGACAGCCAGCTTGATTGCACAATCTCTTATTTTAGAGAGAAATTGCAATAGAAAATGCAGTGTAGAACACACGTGTAGATCCTGAAATTCAAACAAATATCGATCTCACCCGGAGCGAGACTCTAGACTAGTGAATCCGTGACTCCTACTGCATGCAGTAGCCTGGTCACGGCCTCACAGCAGGCCAGGCCTGCTAGAGATGCAATGCAACAAAGAGGGGTTTGTCATGTCATGACTTGGAGCCACGCACACATGATACGAGGACGCCGTCTCGTGACCCGATTGGTGGTGGGCACAGCGTTCAGATGCATCTCCCTAGCCTGCACAATCCAATTTGACCTATTTTTGTTGCTTGCCTTTGCGTCTGAAAAATCAGGAACAAGTGAACAACCCTATTGTCTTGTTCAAGGTGCTAATGATATAGCGGAGGCTCTGAATTATGATTCAGGCTTGGAAATAGGAGTGTGTCCGTGCGGCTACAGGAGGGGCCGTTGCATGATTGCATCATGCGCAGAAGCCTTTTTTCGCTAGAAAAAGAGCTTTTTGACTTCCCTGTGCATCAGTTTCATATATGTTCTCTAAAGTGGCCGGATCCAGGTTCTTGGGTAGTGAAAACAATGCGCAATAATTGCAAAAGGCCAAGGTCCACACCAGAAAAAACTGTATTGTAGTCCATCAACATTTTCGAATGAGAACCGTCAGAAAAAAGCCGCCTTGGAGGGAAAAAAGCCGCCTTGCAAAAGGCCAAGGTCCACACCAGAAAAAATATTGCGCAATCAAAAGTTGTTCTTAAAGTTTGCATTATTGACTGAGTAGTCAAGTTTCTCAATTATCTTTTTTGCTCGGTGCGATCAAGAACTAAAAACCCAATTATTGCATATTTCATCACGGGACTTTGTAATGTCAGAAAGTTTTAAAGTCTAATGTCGTAACCTTACTTGTGTTTCTTCAGAGCAAGAGGCGGCCGAAACTATTCTGGATAGCGGCGGCGGCGCCACTGACATCGGTCATCCTTGGGAGTGTTCTGGTGTACCTCACTCATGCTGAAAACCATGGCATCCAAGTGATTGGTAAACTGAAGAAGGGTCTGAACCCACCGTCAGCGACAAGTCTGCAATTCTCCCCACCCTACATGATGCTTGCGCTCAAGACCGGGATCATCACCGGTGTCATCGCCCTCGCTGTAAGGCTATATATAATCCTTTTCTCACTACTAGTTATTACAAGTCCGCAAGAGTTTCATCGCGAAGTACTTACGGTGGCTTGCTCGTTCTGTCAAATGCAGGAAGGCATCGCCGTCGGGAGGAGTTTCGCCATGTTCAAGAACTACAACATCGACGGCAACAAGGAGATGACCGCCATCGGAACGATGAACATCGTCGGGTCACTGACATCCTGCTACCTCACTACTGGCCCGTTCTCGCGGTCGGCCGTGAACTACAACGCCGGTTGCAAGACGGCGATGTCGAACGTGATCATGTCGGTGGCGGTGATGCTGACGCTGCTGTTCCTGACGCCCACCCCGCTGGTGGTGCTGTCGGCGATCATCATGTCGGCGATGCTGGGGCTGATCGACTACCAGGGCGCCATCCACCTGTGGCACGTCGACAAGGTGGACTTCTGCGTCTGCCTCGGCGCCTACCTCGGCGTCGTCTTCGGCAGCGTCGAGATCGGCCTCGTCGTCGCCGTCGCCATCTCCATCCTCCGGGTGCTGCTCTTCGTCGCGCGCCCCAAGACGACGGTGCTCGGCAACATGCCCAACTCCATGATCTACCGGAGGATGGACCAGTACACCGAGGCGCAGGCGGTGCCCGGCGTGCTCGTGCTGCGCATCGACGCGCCCATCTACTTCACCAACGCCAGCTACCTGCGGGAGAGGTAAGCAGCAGCTGATGAACTGAACAAATCAAATGCAGTTCTTCTTCAGACCGTGATCTGGATGTCTTACCGTACGTGATCAAACTCGTGTTTCAGGATCTTGCGTTGGATCGATGAGGAGGAGGAGCGCACCAAGGGTGAGGGCGAGATGGGCGTGCAGTACGCCGTCCTTGACATGGGTGGTGAGTAAATTGCTGGCTTTTGTCTGAACCCTGAAACTTTCTGCATCAGAAACAAAACACCTGAAGCATTTTGCATGTTTCTGAATCTGTCTTTCTTGCCGCTGCAGCCGTCGGTAGCATCGACACGAGCGGGACGAGCATGCTGGATGAACTCAAGAAGACCATGGAACGAAGGGGCATGCAGGTAAGAACAGAAGCCATAACACTGTGCCTTGTTTCTGAACTTGAAGAGAGTTCTGAACCCTAGCTGATCGAGTCCTCTCTTTCCAATGTCTGTCCTTTCAGATCGTGCTGGCGAACCCGGGCAGCGAGGTGATGAAGAAGCTGGACAGCTCCAAGGTGCTGGAGCTGATCGGGCACGAGTGGATCTTCCCGACAGTGGGGGAGGCGGTGTCGTCGTGCAACTACGTGCTCCACTCGCACAAGCCGGGCGCCGTCAAGGACAGTGTGGCAGCCCATGAGAACATGGTCTGATCTCGCAGGAGATCCGCGTGGGTGTGTTTGTGTGTGTGCAAATGTAATTGTAGTTGAGCTTGACGACATGAGTGAGTTGTCAGCAAGCAAGCCGAGATCAATATACCTTCGTCTCGAGCGAATGTACTGGTGCATTGCCATTGGCAATTTGCCAAGGGAAGGAAAAAAAATCACAGAAATCCAATTAAATCCGGAGTCAATATGGGCCGACATGAGATTTCCATATGGGCCGGCCTGTTGCGTCTGGTCAAGTCAATATGGGCCGGAAAATTTGATCTGCACGGCCCAGATCGGTTGTTGCTTAGAACAGGCAGGGAAAAGTGGAGGTGGACACAATGGCGGGCGGCCGCGACAGCGACCGGCGGCGAGGGTTTGCCGTCGCTGGCCCGGCCTTGCACCACCTCTCGTGTCTCCACGTACACCCTGAACGGAGACCGGAAGAGCCAGCCATCACTTGCCACGGGCGTCGCCTCCCTAGCCCTAGGCGCTGGTTGCAGAATCGGAAGCGGCCTGCATTCCAATTAGTCTTCTCAAGGTGGAAATCAAGTCCATTTTTCAGTTAACTTAGCCAAGCAGCGGGTGGATTGATGCTTGATATGGTAGTTACTGGACGGTAAATGGCAGCGGCTGGTTTTACTGATCGATGGTGAGGCATATGTATATGTCACATTGAGGAAATAGACAGTGGGACTGATTACCTGGCACTGGTTCTCCCCCCATATCCTTTGTTGGGCATTTAACAGGTTCTCGTTATTGCTGAAGTCTAGTGCATTTGGTAATTATCCATTGCTCTTCTTACAGTTTACTTGTTTTCTCTGCAGAGGGTGTAGGAAAATGCTTCTAAGTTCCTTAAAGTCCTAGTTTCTTTTTTCATCTCTGAATGTAGTAGCCAGGAAAGTCACCACATTGTAAGAGCAAGTTAGCTTGGTCTTCCATGAAGTTCTGTATGATGTAAATTCTTCTCAGAAATTTACTAATGACTAGTACTCCTATATATGGATCACAATTAGTAAAGAGTTGTCATGTTCATGGTTATATCTTCAGTGCCCAATGTGAGTACCAAAGACAGCACCAATCAAGTGATCACACGATGATGATGATTCCTTATTACTGTCCCTGCAGACAAGCTCGTTTACTAAGAACTCATAAATTTTGTGTCAGAAAGCTGACATGATATGATCACTAATAAGTTGTTTTACGTTTTATTGAGCAGGCTCTTATTGGCCTAGGTGCTATCCTCCCATTTATGTTAGGAACTTCTGCTGAGAGCTTTGTGATCTTTGCAGACATCATGCGAGGGTGCTGGTGAAGTAAGCTCCCTTGATGCGTTATTTCCATGGATCTACTCATTCCTGTCTATCAAATTTGAAGATTACTCCCCAAGAAATTTGCATTTGGTCCAACTGTGTTCTTTGCTTACCACTTTGTCATTCTGATCTAAGTGCATGCCTGGGAAGGTATACTGATGTTCCCTTTCTACTGTCAACAATTTTGTAGTCATCATATATCAGTGAACTGTCTTTTTTCTTCTTTTTCTTGCGAGGCTATATCAGTGAATTGTTAGATGTGATAGGGGACAAATTGTGGAGCAGAAGATTTTATTGTTTAAAAAGTACATTATTTATGCACAACTTCAGAGGTCAAACAATTGTCATTTGTCTTGTGGATGTCTTGGATTTTTCTTTAAGAAGCATCATTCATTACACATGACTCTCAGCACCTTCTACCAGGACAGTTGCTTGGCTTATCTCTGTTTTGGAAAACAAATTGGAGGTTGGGCATTTGCCTTGGACCAATCTCAGAGCCCCCGGTGCCGATCTGATGATTGACAGTGAGGGTGGGCATCTGCCCCTATGCTCACAGAATATTTTGTTTATTGGCGTCTAGTCTGTTTCAGGCAAGATTGTTCTCATATATCTTGTTAGCACAGATTTACAATACAATTTCTCCAAGTATCCTAGATCCTCATGTTATGCATATAGTTTGTTTTCTAGTTCAACCTACTTTTAGCGTCCTGACTGCTGATGCAGTGTTGTAAAAAATTGTGAACAACAGCAGTTCGTTTTCCGAGGAAATCAGGCCATCTCAAGCTTGAAAGCCCACGAATCCTTGTTGTGAGTTTGGGAATCAAATCTCCCCACTCTCCCTCACAAGGTTGGTGCACTTCAGAGGTTTGCTTTCTGGTCAGTTGTCCATGCTATAACAGGTCAGGTTTGTTACAATGTTACTATTCATGTGGTCCTGGATCTTGATCACGCCCGACATATGTAACTAGTCCTTGCGTGCATTGCTAGTTGCAGGCTTGGTTTTCTCTTTTAAGCAGGAGCATGGCAGCTGCAGAACTTGGATGGACCACTCGAGACGTTTTTCTTTGGAAGGTTCAGAGATGGCAAGAATCCAGCACTCGCGTGGCTGTACGTGTGCAGAAGCACTGTAGGTGAGGAAATACTGTCGCCTTGCCACTTGATACGAGTTACTCTGACTTTGCAACTTTAGTTTTTGGCTTACGTTCTTCTCATTGTTGAAGCAGCTTGATGTTTTCCTAGGATAATTTGTGTTCATTCAGTAAGGGCCTTACCAGGTGTGCCAACAGGTTACAAATTACAACAATATTCATAGGCGGGCTCACAGATTTCATATCACAGTTTTTTGTTCTTTATATGTAAAGGTTTCTAGATTATGTTGCTACAGATCCCGTAGGTTATATGCTGCACCATAACTATAAGAAGTAGGAACTGAGTGCTATAAGATCTGCTAATTATTATTATGTATTTAAATATCATGCTCTTTTACTGTTAGATTGGGGTATGAGAGTATACATGTTCTAAAGGGCATAGTACATGCTACACTTTGGACTTTCATGGCAGTAGGAGAGTATACATGTTCTAAAGGGCATAGTACATGCTACACTTTGGGCTTTCATGGCAGTATGGCACGCTCATGTCGCCATGAACTGTGGGCCAGATTCCACAAGGTTTTGTCAATGATGGTCATTTGATTCGTTTATCGATACTGGGGGGTCCAGTTGGAGAGAGAGATCCCTTTACAACAACAGAAATGGTGTATGCAGGGTGGTGCAGAGTATAGAGAGAAAGGGAGCTGTAGGGATTGGGACAAAAGGGTGGAATGGCAGCAGAGAGTGTGACTGTGTATGCATGGGAAAAGGATGGTGAGAGAAAGAGAGATAGTGTGCTGTGTGCATGGCTTGCTTGGGTTTGATGGAGAGATAGAGAGTATGTGGTAGATTGATCAACAACAACAAGTCAGCAACAATCCTCACTTCAAAGACGCTTTGGAGTTGTCCTCTGTGTACATCTCTATCACTAGAGGCTTTCAGACTATAACACGAGGGAAGTGTGTCGGGGAGAGATTGAAAGGGAGATGTTTGTCACTTAAATATAGCTAGCTTAGCTGCCGAAGAAATGCCGTACACTTTTGCGCAAGATGCATGACAGGTTCACAGCAGTATGTCAATCTTTTGAAGCATGCTGTTCAATTTTTTCCAGCTCCTACCTTGCAGACTTCTTCTGTTACCGTTAGCCAGAGAAAGAGAGGGAGGGAGGGAGTAGAACTAAATGAGGGCCTGAGGGGCTGCAAAGCTGTAAAGCAAAAGACAAAGATGAGCACTTTGGCCAAAGCATGGAACGAGGATCCTGTTTTGACTGACTCCACAGTTCACAGGGGACACCATTCCATTTCCTCATTTCGATTTCAGCAACTTAGCAGTTAGCACGCTTTAGATCAGTTGGGAGTACTTCCTTTGAAGTTTAGGCAAGTTATGCAGTCGTGCTATTCCTGCTTCTTCCCCAGTTCTGTAGATTTTATTCAGTTCTACCATCCATTAACAGTTATTAGGAGTAGTGAAAAACATATACTAGAATTTAAAACTCGGTTATTATGGGTAAAATCATTATCTGTACTGGTAGCCTAGTAAGTATTCAGTTTGACATTTTGATTGTTTTGTATAAATATAGTGATTGTACATATTGTTAGATGACCTAGTTATCTCTAAGTAATTATGGAAATTATTACGAGAGCAGAAATCTTGACAGAACTAATGCATTATTTCTGAGTTAAACCAATAGGGACGCCTCATCAACGAAAAAGGAAGATGTAGGGATTCCCAGTTCTGGAGATTAGGGAAGAGCCTGCGTGTCCAATATGGCCTTTATAGCTAATCTAGACCCTGAAACCTGCTTTGCCCTGTCATTAACCTGACACATGTACTCTGTGCAGTCAATCATTTCAAGCTTAATGAACCTAATCTCCTAGATAGACTAATGTAAGTGCCCTCTTGTGCTGTTTCAAGTTTGAACACAAGGCTCGGAGTTCTCCAACATTATTATATGCTGAGTGGGGCTACCAATCAGATGCACAGCTTGCAGGGCTAGTAGTTCCCATGTTCTTATTCTTGGTCAAGTCTGCTCTCAACTCAAGAAGATTGGCCCTGTCTTGGGGAAGGGAGCAAATATGCACAACAACTAGCCAAGAATGTACTTTTTGATTGATTAATCAACCTAGGCACTAGTCTAATCGCAGATTGTACCCATGGTTAGAGCTGTCCTAAGTGATCATTAAAAACAGACCATCTTTTCCACCCACTCGTGCAATATCTTCTATGACAGTGGGACCATGAATTCAGCTTGCCATATGTATCTGCCTACCTGGCTTGTAGGCATGTAGATATAGCATCGGTATATACTACACCGCATTGTACATATGAATCTAGTGTGTGTGCAGTTGTTAAAGACAAAAGTTGTTTGCTTGGCCATGATTGGGGCAGTAAGTATCCTGTTGGCAGCATGCTATTAAACTCATGATCAGTATGAACTTGGAACAGAGAGATCAATAACAAATCTGCTCCTACTCAGGTCTACTTTCTCTGAGCTGCCATACACCCGTGGGAATTCTGGATAAACTAAGCAGAAAGGATGGGGCTTTGCGCGGCTTTTGACGGAGGTAACCCTGGTCATAATCTCTTGGTTCCAGGATTATGATGCTAATTGTTAATTATTGGCTGGCTCGGAGTTCAGCCGGATTGGCCACTTCTGGTAAGACCGGCCTGCCATCTGAGCAGATGATCATTGTGAATGGATGTCACGTGATTGGCAGGAACATTTTGCTGTCCTCTTCTCAAGGAAATTCCTTACTTGTTGATATCATGGTCAGTTTTCAAGAAACTACTGTGCTAAATTTGATTTACTACCATATGTATGAACGAAATTATAAAAGAATTGCTGCTTTGTGTCGAAATTCATGATACATGCCCATGCACTGTCCTGAATGCTTTGTTCCCCCTACAAGCAAAAGCCTCACGGCGCTTGTTACCCGAACTGAAACAATATAATGACTGTTTTGGCAGTGTACGAAGAAAGAACATGTGAATGGGGTAGGTAACTCCCATCCAAGGTGACACCCAAACCCTGTCAGTCAAAATGGCACAGAAGAATCAACCTCTGGCTGGTTGGTTTACTGCTGAGATCAGCTCCCTTATTTTCCATGTCTGTACTGAGAGCCCCCCCAGTCTGCATCCTTTGGTAAGTACGTTGAAGCTGACTTATTACCCATTGGAAAGTTGGTCCCAAGTGTTATCTCCTTGCAAGTACTACCACGACTATAAACAGTCTCACAAAATAAAAGTTTGCCATAATGATGTAGTCTATACTCTATAGTGCTAGCATTTTTACAAAGAGGATAGTAATATCAGAACAGATGTAGGATATAGGGTTGTATTTTATTCAGTTCATTTCTTTCGATCTCGATCTGATTTGGTCAGTCACTGGTTCTTAGGAAAGGAAGGAAGGGTCGGAAAAGAAATTAAGGGCTCTCCCTTTTTTTTTCTTTTACCAAGACGATTCTTGAGCACATGAAAAGAAGAGTGAATCGCTTGGACTGAAGGTGCTAACAAGCCAACATTCCCAGTGAAATCTAGGAAGTAGGGACTAATGTGCAATCACCTCCATTCAGATTCCAGGGTCGCTCTCAAAACTCAAAAGGCACGCACCGTGACCTAGGTACCTGCGGAACAAGAGTCCTCCAACATCTATGTTGCTGTGACTGGTACCTCCATTCCAAGTAGGCTCCTAACATTTGTACCCATGAAGAACCAGGTAAATGCTGCCCATTCCTTCTCATTGAGCTAACAAAAATTTTCCATGTGAGCTGCTAAGAAGAGCACCTTTGAATGGAAAGGGCCTAGAATTCCAACTCACACTCTCTCCTTGCCGTACAGGGAGTCTGGGACACAAGATCCAGCAGGCCAAAGAGGGAAAGACCAATCTCCTCGAGCCGAAGTACCAAAGCACTGTGTCATATCGGCTGCCTAAAAACACAGGGAAAAACGCCTTGGAAGGGAGAAAAGCAGGGAGGGTCTCTCTGTGAAGCGTGAGTAGCCTCTCCCCCTCCTGACTTTATCTTTTCTGCTCCTCCCCAACCCCAACCGCCCTTGGTTTCTTTCTCTGCTGTGGTGCCTGACGAGTGACGAGTGAGAGTGGGCAGTGGAGGGAGGGATCAAAGGTACACGCCAGCACTGCAGCACTAGTACACTGCTGCACACAATATCCTTTTTAGGGGTGATCCTCCAGAATACCATAAGTGACACTACATATTTGAAATACCTGGCATTATATGCACTGCTGTTAGGATTTCTCATATCCTTTTGGGAGAAATAAATTTAACATATTTTATATAAAATTGTGACCGAGCACATCAAATATGAATATTTAAAAAAAAATGTGTACATATTTGGTGTAAAATTTAGGAGTTAAATGAGTGCAGTGCAGTATGCCAATAGCAAGGTGGTTGAGTAAGTGGTCCCTTTTGCTTCATGGAGTCGTCACATGCTAAATACTGCGGTACTTTTCCATGGAAGGGTACTGTGTCTGTATGCATTGTTTGCCTTCTACAGTTCTACGTATTACACTCCTTGGTTTTGCAAGTCCAGCATAAAGCAGGGACTGTCAATCCTAAGATTCCTCCACACTTTATTCTCTCCCAGCCTCACACAATTTCACCTCCAAAGACCCAGGTTTTTGAAGGAGATAGACAGAGCCCTCCAGTCCAGTCTCCCTCCCCTCCCCCCTTCCTCCAACTTTACCTTCTGGCTCTCCCTTCCTCCCGGCTCCCTTCACACACACGCTCACATAAACATACAGAGACACACAAGAAGCCCTGGGAAGCTTAGACTAGTGGTAGCATAGCATCACATTTTGTTCTTCCTCCTTTGCTTCAGGACGTAGTTAGGACATTGGTGTTACCGGGCTCTTTCCTCCAAACAGAATCCAGATTTTGTTCTCATCCTCAGTTCTCTCATCTCTCTCTCCCACTCCCTCCCTCTCTCTGTCCATCAAATCACAAGCTTTGTTTATAGAAAACAAACAGTTGTCTCTGCCTCTGCTTGGCTTCTTCTACCTGCTTGGGCTGTCCATTTTTTGCAGCAAGCAACAGTCTCTTCGGCTGCATGAGTGTTCCCCGGAGCAACAATGAGAGATGGCAGCAACACCACCAAGAAGAGCAAGGTATCTTCCATTCCAGGACCTTCACTGAGCTCTGCGTTCTGAAATTAACTGTTCTGTTCTGTTCTGTTCCTCCGTGCTTCAATGTGGCGACATTCCCCTTGATGTGTTGCTGTGACTCGCAGCTCTCGTGGTCCAAGAGCTTGGTGAGGAAGTGGTTCAACATCAGGAGCAAGGCCCATGACTTCCACGCCGACGATGTAGCTGCGGTTGGGAGGACAGGTGCGTATTTCTGTGAGTTCGCTGTGTGTTTCTATCAGTGGGCCTGATTGCTCCCCATTGCTCCAACAGTGAGCTCGCCATGTCTTTCTCTGTCTCCTGAAGATCAGTTTTGTTGTTTCTTCAGCTTCTCGTATGTCCTTGTCTTGCTTCCCTTTTCTTGCCACTTGCAGAAAGCTCCCAACTTTCCAGTTTTCCCGAGCTCTTGTTACCAGCTGTTGCCTGATCGCTGGTTTCCTGGTTCGATTGCAGGAGGAGGCGATGATGAGTGGAGGGGCAGCAGCTTCACCAGGAGGGAGCCTACCACAGTCAAGAAGAGCAAGACAGGTGAGCAACAACCAAAAGGCAATCTTTGTTATCTCAACGGACACATTTCTGAATTATTTCCTTTGCTGCGTGGCATATTGATTCAGAGAGGTCCTCGAGGAGGAGCAATGGACACTCGAGGCGGGGCAAGATTGATCTTGACGCCGCTGAAGCTACAGTGACATTGGACTATAGGTACACTTCTGCATTGCAATGTTGGTTGCTCATACCCAATCCCGTATTTGGACCGTAAATAACTCCTGTCGTTCTTGAAGTAGGATATTTGTTGCTACATGGAATGTTGGTGGCCGTTCCCCACCAAATAACATGAGCCTTGAGGATTGGCTCCATGCTGCACCTCCTGCCGACATCTATGTCCTCGGGTACTTGATAGTCGATACACCTATGTGTCAGTATCTGAATTCTTGTGACAGTGCTTACAAGTATGATAATATTGATTCTGTCAATGCTGCTGTGTTTAGGTTTCAAGAAATCGTCCCGCTGAATGCTGGGAATGTTCTTGGGACGGAGGACAATGGCCCAGCAAGGAGGTGGGTGTCACTGGTCAGGAGGACACTGAACGATTTGCCAGGCACTAGTGGCAATGGGAGCTTCCGGACACCATCTCCAGCACCTAACCCAGTGGTGGAGATAGATGATGACTTTGAGGGTTTGTCATCGAGGCAGAACAATGCGCCATTCTTTCATCGTCGGTCTTTCCAGGCTGGGCTTAGCCGGAGTTTGAGGATGGAGGGTGACATTCTTGCTCCCCAGCCAAGGTTGGAACGTCGGTACAGTGTCTGTGACAGAGCAATATATGGCCGTAGGCCTAGTGACTATGAGAACACCTGCCGGTGGGGTGGATCATCAGATGATGAAAATAATACCGGAGAGTCACCAAGTACAGTGTATTCACCGATGTCATATGGATATGGTAATGCATCCTCTCTGGAAGACAGTCAGAGACGAGCTGGTCAAACTAGGTAAGTTTTAAGTTCAGAGTTTTCATTCCTGAAGCTAAAAGTCAATCCCATATTTATGATATTTAGTTTAGTGAATCATTTTTGTGGTGACCGGATGTTCAGATACTGTCTGGTGGCAAGCAAACAAATGGTGGGATTGTTTCTGATGATTTGGGCTAGGAAAGACATAAGGGATGACATAAGAAATCTGAAGGTTTCTTGTGTTGGGAGAGGACTGATGGGCTACCTTGGGAATAAGGTTAGTCATAGTACTCTAGTGCTACCTGATCGCATGAATTTTATTGCTTTTCCAGTCTACCTTATATGATTTGATCACAAACAAGAAATCTTGCTAGCTTAAATATTCAATGGTAAAGACTTTGTTTTCCAGGGTTCAATTTCAATTAGCATGTCATTGCACCAAACAAGCTTCTGCTTCGTCTGCAGCCACCTGACTTCAGGACAGAAGGAAGGTGATGAGCTGCGTAGGAACTCTGATGTACTGGAAATTATCAGAAAGACCAGGTTTCCAATGGTCTATGGGCAGTATGAGCGTTCACCAGAAACGATCTTAGAGCACGAGTAAGCAAAGAACCTTACAGTGGACTTATGAAGTATGCTACACATACATTTGTAACTTTGGGTCCCTTGTTTTGCCTTTCTTTGCAGTCGAATCATCTGGCTCGGGGACCTAAACTACCGAATTGCGCTTTCCTATCGGTCAGTGAAGGCCCTTGTGGAGATGCGTAATTGGAAAGCATTGCTGGAGAAAGATCAGGTGAGAGCTTGGTAACCCTTCCTGAGCACAACGTGTGCGTGTGTGTAGCGTTGAAGCTCTAGAAAGCAGTAAAATTCTTGTTCCACAGGCAACTCAGTGCCTTTAGTCTTGTCGTTCTTTTACTTTATCATGTTACAAGATTTCTGGTAGCTTGACAAAAGCAAAAGAGCAATTGTTTTCATTATTGAAATTATTTCGAAATATTCTATGATCTCAAAGACATGCAAACTTGGCACTTTCAGCTAAGGATCGAGCAAAGAGGTGGACGAGTATTTGTTGGGTGGAGTGAGGGGAATATATATTTTCCCCCAACATACAAGTACTCGAACAATTCTGACAAGTACGCCGGAGATGACATGAACCAGAAGGAAAAGAGGAGAACTCCAGCATGGTATTTTGTTTTGCTGCAGAATTTAGTGCCAAAATTTTGCCGGATTTTGTACAGTCAGTAAATTCAGTAATATTGCCCTGCAGGTGCGACCGTATCTTATGGTATGGAAGAGGCCTTGGTCAACTGTCATATGTACGAGGTGAATCTCGCTTTTCGGACCATAGGCCAGTCTACAGCGTCTTCAGTGCAGAAGTGGAATCAATCAATCATAGCCGGATCCAAAAGATGAGTTGCTCAAGTTCTCAATTGGACATTGAAGAACTGCTTCCTTACTCATATGGATACACTGACATCAACCCCTACGGATACACGGACTTAAACTTCTACTGAAGAGGTCAAGGATTTCAGTCTTCAGCATCCTCTGAATGGTTTGAATTCTATAACTGTGATGATAAGGTAGGTCTTGGAGAGGATTTGGGTTCTTTCTTGAAATGTATGTGTTGCATTAATGCACTGATAATTTACAATGTCAGGTTGTATTGTTGATGAAGATCCAGAATTTACTGGACCTAAGCTTCAGCTTCAGATAGTCAGTAAGCGCTATCCATATATCATGATCAGTACAGTTGATTCGCTAAGCACTAAGACCTGCACATTGGACATCTTCAGAAGTGCTCAGATGGTATACAATATTTAAGTGATGGAGACAAGGTAGAGTACGATCAGTTTCTTTCATGTAAGCAGAGCTACATTTCTGGTGCATGAGTGAGAGGTCTGACGAGTCACTCAAGCTATTTCCTTTCCCTTTTGCAGGTGAGGGCCATGTTCTCTGAACTCTGAACAAAAGTTACAAACCTGCAACAAGGGCCGTGCCGCCCGTGCCGCCGTGGTTCACTGACTTACAGCAAAACCGTTCGTTTTTGGGGCAGACAGTACGATATTCAATCATAAGCTCAGAAGACTTTGGTCACAGCAAAGATACTACTGACAGCAGCGGCAAGCGTGCACCAGATATATATGTTTTTTTTTTGAACCTGTACATTGTATGGCAACATTTTCAGACAACAACGACAAGCTAGCAGTCCTTTGCATAGTTTACTTCTCTGGTTATATTTTAAAGCTGTAAAAAAGGTCCATGAACGCCTGCATCGCTCGTATCATTTCCATGGATGGGAAAAAGAATGTGTGGGCCATCATTGCCATGTTTTCGTTTTATGAGTATCGTCTGGATCAGTTGAGCTGACAAAAAGGCTACCTGTCACATTTTCACCAGCCGTCGCCATGCAGGAAAATGTGTTCTACCCCCCTCTTTTCACTGTTCCTGGCAGGGGGGCTAGAGGTGAAAAAAATGCTACTGGAACCTGCAGAGGCACCTGTGATATTCTTTTTCGTTTGTGTTGCAACTTTTGCAAGTGCAAGTGCAAGAGCACGCCGTGATGAGGTCTAGCATGGAATGATTTGGCTACAGGTTGGTGTGCACTGCATGATGGTCAGATTGAGTGCAGCCTGAGCATGCATCAGTGGCGCAGATCGTTCCCATTGGACCTCGCATTGCATGTAGTGTGATTTCAGTCTTTGGCATGGCATCATCAAACTGCTGAACTGCATGCAGAAGAGCTCAAATTTCAGGCACTGTTTTATCTGCCGAGTTACTGAAGATGAAATCATTTTTTTACATGTTAGCAGATACTGCTCTCCTGAAGAAAATCTTTGTCCACTAAAAAAAAGGGCTGGTTGTGGTTGACAACTAGTACTCCTAACTGACAGCTGATCACACAGCGTTCTGACCAATGTTTCAACAGGGGAAATGCAGAGTTCTAGGCCGCTTTAACCTCATTTCCTGCCGAAGAACCTGATCGCTTTTACGATACAGTTATTCTTGATTGGTGTGTTAGCCGCCCTTAACAGAAGACAAACCTAGCTAACCAATAACCCTTACTGCGCCTAGCCTCAAAAGGAGAGCGAGTTGGAAGGAAATGACAGCCATCTTTCACCTTCTTTTGCGCGGCGGCGTGGATCTGAAACAACTGTAAAACCAAACTCAACAAGCTGCTGTCTATCAATGCGTGTCGGAACTGTTAACCATGCAAGTTAACCTGTCAATGATCGGTCTTAGGAAGCATGTCAGTAACTAATGACTGTGCAGTGCTGGCTACTTTTATAGTATAAACTTTTTGTTTATGTGGAGCCGCATCCATGTAGTAGGAGCTATAGCATATATGTGTGTTGATGTGCCGGGTGAATGTAACAAATTGAGGTCCGGGAATAAAAGAATCTCCATGAGCATGGAGCAAAATGGCTGTGCCATGGCGCCCTTTGGGCGTTGAGGTGATTGGTGGAAAAGCATATGCTATGCATGAGAGGACACGACGACGGTGTGGGAGGAGGGAGAAGGAGCTGGCCCTAGAGTCAGCAGAGGGCATTCATGCTCTTCGCGCGGTGAAGAAGATGGACGGATTTTTGCATGGGCCCAACGCCCCAAGCCAAGCAAATGGGATGGTCGTCAAGAAGGCTCATGATCCCGGCCGGATTTCTCCCACTCGACGACGATCGGATTCTGCTGCATGCTGGGGGGTGATTGTGTTGCGTCCAGGCCCGGCTAATCATTGGACCGGCCGCTGAAACAGTGCCTCATGCATCATCCATGACTAGACTGCATGCCGCTCTTTTTGCAACACACTGTTGCTAGTGCGTGTGCAGTACATGCATGGCCAAACGTTTAAATTCGTTCAGGTTCAGAACACGTATATGGTAGTACGAAAATATATATAACACATTATTTCAGTTCTCTCTTCAAACAAACAAATGAATGTGATAAAATTTTCATTTTTTGTTGAAGAGGGGGCATGGAGAAGGCAATGGATAAAGGTGTGGAGAAACACATGGATGGATGAGAAGGGAGGAAATTGCCTTGCTCATCAGTCATCACAACATTGTGGCAGCAACGTGCAAGAAGCATTAACTGCTGGCTGTCACCGTTGATGCGGCTCGGATCTCGAGGAGCGGTGATGATGGCTGATGTCATCGCTCTGGCCTAGCTCCGAGGACCCAGAAAACCATGTATGGCCATCATTTCCACCACCCCTACACTACTGCTGCTGTGCATTGCAGACAATTCATTCGCTCCAAAATTAGCAAAGATTGCACAGCCTTCATTTACTCCGATCCATGACGCGTGCCAAGCAATCAGCTTTCAGCTCCATGATACAAACATATATGTCAGGTTTGGCTTATCAGTCACTAGCCGGCAGTACTTTTCTCTCACAACAAATCAATATCATCAACCAACTACCAGCTAAACAAACAGGCCTGCCGGGATCGATCGACGAGGATAACCATTAGACAAAGCACTTTTGCATCGAACAATCTCTGCGTGCATGGGGGGAAACAGGTTTGTTCGCTCTGCTTACTAAAGTGTAAAGCTCAATGGCTATCATATCATTCAGATAGAATCGATCGATGCTTGCATGAGAGCACGACGATGGAAGGTTAAAGATCGAGTGGCCTCGCCTTGTCCCGTCAGATCATACGTGCCATTCAAGCAAGGGTTCATGCATATGCATCTGTTACCGCGACGTGCTGCAATCATGCATGCAAGGTTTGTGCGCGGGTGATAATGTTAAGAAACACCACCATGCATGCATGCAGCATGAAGAGACAAGACGGTAAAAAGAGAGGGTGAACGTAGTGTTGATGTTCTAACCTGACAAACCTACTAGGGCTACCCGAGTGTTGTGTGGTGGGGGGTCGTCAGACCTGAAACTTGAAGGTATAAAGGTAAGGACACGGGACACAAATTTATATAGGTTCAGGCTGTCAAAATAGCGTAATACCCTACGTCCTGTTTAGGGGTGTATATGGCACCATGCGCTTGAGTGTTGTGTTGTTGGTTGTTATGGGTTGTCCTCTTAGGTACTCGACCCTCCTTTATTTATATAGTTCAGGAGGCGGGTTTCTAGTCGGTTACAAGATAAGAGTCCTAGTAGGATTACGCGGTATGAGTCTTAGTAGAATTATAGAGGTTCATGGTACGAGTCTGTATTCTTCTATGTATAGGTACCTTGTACCCGAGGTGTATGCGTAGGTTTTTTTTATGTGGGCAAAATAGGTACAACGCAAAGCTTAATTATATTGAGCTTTAGCAGATTGATCTATATACATACAGTAGTATATAACTAGCTTTGTATCCGTGTTTTTTTTTTGTTTTTTGCATCTATCAATTCGAGGCCAATGCAAATTTAGAGTTGAGAAGAGACCGCAACGATCAACCTGCAGCGGAAAACCGAAGAGATGGGCCGCAGAGCATCTGCCGCAGCAGAACTTTGGGCGATCGGCCACAGCAGCAGGTGCAGGAGGAGAAGAGACGGTTGGATTGGAAATGAGCTAGCCGGCCGGCCGGGTGTGGGGATGGAATGGAAGAGAATCTCCCATGCATGGTACCCCATTGCCTTTTGGGCATTCTTGCGTAGGGCAGAAGCTGTCAGAGCTCACAAGAGAGAGGGGGGCCACAACTCTACAAACGCGCCCGGCCTCTCTCTAGTCTAGTCCCTTCGATCGCTTTCAACTTGCATGCATGCATGCTGAGTTGCTGACTCATCCACACTCCGCAGAGGCGCAGACGACAACGGCATGCAGCATGCATGCATGCACCGTGCACAAGTGTCGTGCCTAGACAAAGATCGATGCAACTCAGCATGCATGCTCCGATCCTTCACAAGTTACGACTTGTTCCCTGCTAGGCCTTGTTTAGTTGGTTGAAATATTTGTAAATTTAACTGCTGGAACTCCTGTAGCAGTAGGAAATATTTACCACAAACAAACGAAACGTGCTACAGTATGCTACAGGAGTTCTAGCAGTTAAATTTGCAAATATTTCAACCAACTAAACAAGGCCTTGTTGACGGTATGGTTGGTGGAGTCTTTTTACCGCTACCTGCAGCAGCGATGCAATGCAACAAGATAACGCCAACGGTCACATCGTCCCAAAGGCCAAAGAAGCGTGCAATGTGCATATATGTACTTGATCGGCCGGCACTCCGGTCGGATACGCTCTGGGCATGTGGCCGGCGTCGTCATCGAGATCGCCTCGCGATCGCCGGCGGCGGCGGATGCCACATGCAAATCCAATCGAACCGCATCAGCGACCCAGCAGTGAGTGGACCCAACACAATTCTCTCCATGGATGGGTGGGCTCTCGGCCACTACATTCTCTGCAAGCCGACAGGCCCAGAAAAACGGTTTCGAGGGTTCAAACAAAAAAAAAAAAGCGCGGCGGGCACTGGCCACGGCCCACTGGTTTGCTGCGGCCTCGAATTTTTTTTATATTTTTTTTCGACGATTTTCCGAAAATAAATAGCCGTTTCAAACATTATCAAAACTAGTCTCGAACCGCCGTTTGAAATGGCGGCAGGAACTTGCCACCGTTTCACACGGCGGCAGGTCTTGTAATTGCCGTTTCAAACGGCGGTAGTGACGTGGCCCCTAGAGCGCGTCAACCAGCCGCCAGGTGAAAGGGCGGTTGGCGCAGCCGCCAGAGGAAAGGGCGGTTGACCGACCAACCGCCGTTTGACAGGGCGGCAGCTCCAACCGCCCTTTGGGAGGGCGGCAGCACAAGCCTACCGCCGTTACAAATGGCGGTAGGTGTCCCCCTCCTATAAAAGCAGCTGCACCCTGGGGTGGAGCTCCCAGCAGCATCAGACGACGGAGGAGCTGACGACGGAGTTGTCCGGTAGAGAAGGAGGTGACCACATCGAAACTCTTCCGTTCCACTGGTAATATTTCTAGAACTTCTGAAAATATATTAGAAATTTAGAAAATAGTTTAGAAATACTAGAATTAGCGTAGAAATTCAGAAAATAGTTTAGAAATTCAGAAAATAGTTTAGAAATAGTAGAATTACCGTAGAAATTCGGAAAATAGCGTAGGAATTAAGAAAATAGCGTAGAAATTCGACAAATAGCGTAGGAATTCAGAAAATAGTTTAGAAATAGTAGAATTAGCGTAGAAATTCAGGAAATAGTTTAGAAATTCAGAAAATATTTTAGAAATAGTAGAGTTAGCGTAGAAATTCAGAAAATAGTTAAGAAATTCAGAAAATAGTTTATAAATAGTAGAATTAGCGTAGAAATTCAGAAAATAGTTTAGAAATTCAGAAAATAGTTTAGAAATACTATAATTACCGTAGAAATTCAGGAAATAGTACTATTAGTAGTTAACTTAGAAACACCTAATTGCTCACAACTACTTTAATTACTTGCAACATACCTGATAGTACTATTAGTAGTTAATCCAAGTCATTTGTACACTATATGATATCAGGGATGTCACAGACAGTCCGGGTTCAATTGTTTTATGGATCTGGGGAAATTAGATATGGTCCCGAAGGAGTTGATCTGTCACTGTTTAAAACAGTGGAGAGAGATCTTACAAGAGCCGAAGAAAGACCTTGGGGGGTCATAACCAACTGCCTCTACAAGGCATTCAGGAAAGATGAAGAACAATAGAAACTGTCGGTTATGGCTCTGTTCAACAGAAGTGATTGAGTGTTTTGGGAGCTTATGCAGTTAGAAGGTACTGAAAATTGGAGGCGTTATGTCAGGAGTGCATGCACAATTGGTGCTCCGGTGGTTTTGCTTGTCCAATTTGTACCGAATGTTCAACTGAATGAGGAAGCAGAGGGTGAAGGCCAGAGTAGCCATCATGGGGGAGAGGAGGAAGAGGGTGGGGAGGAAGATGGTGGTGCAGAGGAAGAACAAGAGGGGGATGAAGCAATTGGTGTGGTTGATGGGGGAGAAGAAGACCCTGAAGTACTGAGGCAGTACAATGGAGAGATCGATGACTATGAATGTGCATTGGAAGATGACTCCTCAGATGATGAGGATGAATCCATTATGCCAAGTGACTGGGAGAACTATGATTTCTCACAGCTTACTGTAAATCCTGGTGTGAATGTCGCTTGGGAGTACCGGGAGAATGAGCTGTCCGAAGGAGCTTTGTATGCAAATTCAGGAGAGCTTAAGGATGCAGTGAAGAGGTGGTCCACCTTGACCTTGAATAGGGAGTTTAGGGTATTGAAGAGTTCTCCGGCAGTGTATGATGTTCGTTGTGTGAAGCCCGACTGTCCATTTAGAGTGCATGCTTACAAGGGCAAATGGAAAGATTACTAGAAGATCAGTATAGTTGCGGATCACACATGTGCACTTGACCAGTTAGATGCAAGTCACCGGAATTTGACTGCCGGATTTGTTGCTAGCCACATGTACTCCCAGATTGTGGAGAATCCAGCTTATGAGCCCAAGTCCATTATCTGTGTAATTGAGGAGAAATTTAGGTACATGATCAGCTATGGCAAAGCATATAGGGCGAAGAAGAAGGTTATGGAGATGAGGTGGGGTACTTACGAAGCATCCTACAACAATTTACCAGCCTTACTGAACACAATAGCTGTGTTAAATCCTAGCACCTACTATGACATCAAGATATATCCTTTGGTAGCTAGGCCAGGCAAGCTTGTTCTTCAGCGGTCATTCTTAGCATTGGGGCCCTGCATTGAGGCATTCAGACATTGTAGACCCGTCATTTGCATAGATGGCACATTCTTGACAGGGAAATACAAGGGCACAATCTTGACAGCGGTGGTGTAAGTGCAATCAAGACCTAAGTGGGTTTTGGTGAGTTGAGTGACAACTTGATTAAATCACTAACACTCTTGTAAAGTATGTGAGCAGGTTGTTGATTATTGATAAATGATATTTATGTGTAAGATCATGCATTTGGCTCATATTGCAAAGAAGACAAGGGTGGATCATGACATTATACATGGAATGTATGCAAGCATACTAAAGATGAATGTCATGAGTTGGTTAATATGTTCTTCCCATTTGAGTTTACATAAGACATACAACAAGTGATCCTAAGCTAAAGAAAAACAAATATAGAGGCATGATTATCTATGGTACTTGGATGGCTTCTATATAATTATGGCAAAGCATATTGTGAAGAAAGGAGAAGCTTGTGATATAATAATGGGAGAACGAAGTCAAAGGTTGAGTATGACATCAAGGGGATTTCACTATTAATACATGATGGAACTTGATGAACTATACTATTAGCTTACCGAGTATAATATCAAATTGATTTCACTCTTACATCAAGTGGAAGATATTGACTCTTACAAAGAAGCTAGTTGCAAGACTTCAAATATAGCGTTGGCAAAGGTCATGTGGTTACCTCTATTGCAATGGACCTATAATTGGAAGCTTGCAAGGCAAGGATATTTGTTATCAATCAAAAGGACAATTATTTGAGTGGTATCTCAAATGGAACTCTCTCTATGGTGCAAGGCTTGACTCAATTGTGGCAAGGATAAGTGATGAAGAGATCAAGATGGCTAAAACGAGGAATTAAGCAAAGGCTATGGATAGCGACCATAAGTAAAGTGCTAGGGTGAAGTTGAGAGCGTCAAGGATTTCGAAGTATCATATCCAAGCATACCGAGGAAAGTGATAAATTGCATCTAGTGTCATGATTGATAATTTGGAGTGGCTCTAGAATTCAAAGTGATTGATTCTCTACTCTATGGAAGAATTCTAAGTCACTAGCTCAAGGTGGATATGCTCAAGCACATGCATCTATTTATATCTATAACATGTGATCAGTTGGTATACAACATTGGAAGCCCTCGAATCATTGAAGATCAATTACCGGCGTACCTTGGTGGTTCAAGCTCAAGTAGATTAATTAGAGTTTATCTTTTATCTAGAGTTTAGGTATGCCGTACTATCAAGAGGGATGAATCATTGGTTGGACAACAAACATCAAAAAGTGCTCAAGTGAACCCAAGAGAGACTAACCCGTGAGATCTAAACCTTAGTAGGGCTCTCTGGCCCAAACCGGTCTGACCGGTTTGGCAAACCGGTCTGACCGGTTTGGCAAACCGGTCTGACCGGTTTGGGCACTGACACCGTCCAACGGCTAGTGGCGAGCTGAACCACGGGATAAATCCGGTGTCTTTGTGTTCTTACTTGCTTTACATTTACATGCTTTACCTCAAGTTGTTTCTAGCTTAATCTTTGTGCTTCCGCTTCGATCTACCTTGGTGTGCTTGTATTGTGTGCAGGGACTTCATTGACACTCTTGGAAACACCTTTGGAAGTCCTACACCTAGTTTGGTTTGTGCTAGAACTCGTAGAGGGCTTGTACTTAGTCTGTTGGTTTGCTGCCTAGCAAAACCGGTCTGACCGGTTTGGGCACTGACAGAGGGTTGAAGTTTTTAATAAGTGCAGATTCGTCTATTCACCCCCCCTCTAGACGACATCAAGATCCTTTCAGGTGGCAGCACTGATTGTTGCCATTGGCTATTGCATTTGCGGAGGGAGAGAATGGTGATAGTTGGTATTGGTTTCTGGAGAGGCTGAAGCAGATGGTGGTGAAGGAGGTGCCAAACGTGTGTGTCATACACGATAGGCACAAAAGAATTTTCCAGGCGATGAATGACATCAAAGAGGGTAGCGAAGAAAGAAACAGAGCAACCCAGTGGCCCGATGTTCATAGCAGATGGTGCATTAGGCATATGAGAGCAAACTTCCACAGTCAATTCAAGAACAAGCAACTGACTGAACTGTTCAAACAGTTATGCTCGCAGAATCAGGAGAGGAAGTTCAATGAGATATGGAAAAAACTAGATGAACTCACAAAGAAAGCATCAGAGGAAATAGCAAAGAAACCAGTCAATCCTGAACCGGGGTAAGAGCCAATTTCTCTTGAGGTCGTTGGGTTAGATGCTCCAAATGTCAGAAGGAGAAGGGGACGTGCAGTGAAGACCTTCAGCCAGTGGATTGAGAACGAGCCGAAGGAGAAATGGTGTCTCTTGCACGACACAGGAGGTGTACGATATGGGATCAAGACCACTAATTTTGCTGAGGTATACAACGCAGTCTTGCGTGGGGCCAGGTGTTATCCTTTAGTTGGCATCATTGAGTTCTTCCTGTATCGCACAATGAAGTACTTTTATGAGCGTGCAAATGCAGCACACGCAGCTATGGCTGATAGTCAGAAGTTGTACTCCACAGCTATGACTACGTACTTGGACATAAAACAAAAGAAGGCTCTGAGTCACCGAGCAGAGCATAAGCCTATACACCGTGCAAGTGGCTCTGAAACTAGGTGGAAGTATCTGGTCGAGTGCAAAGCCGAATCACAGAAATCTGGCAATGAGAGAAGGAGGCAAATTGTGGTTCTAGCGAACACGACTTTCTCATGCTCCTGCCACAAACCACAGCTACTACACAAGCCCTGCAGTCATGTCCTCGCTGCATGTTTTAAAACTAGAGGTTGGCACTGGGGTCGGTACGTGTCTAGGTACTACTTGAAGCAAACCATCCTGGGCACTTGGAACCACACTCTGGAGGGTCATCTCTTCATCAGTTCGTTCATTGAAGATCCCAAAGGAAATGTAACATACATACCTGATCCAAATCTTGAATTGTGCCAAGGTGTTGGTCGACGGAAGAAGAAGAGGATCAGGAACAACATGGATGAAGCTGAAGCTGGTCGTTCAGTGGTGCTCTGCTCAAAGTGCAACAATCCAGGACACACCTACAAGAAATGCACTGCAACAATGTACGCTTGCAATGCACCTAGTTCGTCAAACGCGGATGATGCTGCCCAACCTTCGGCCAGTGGAAGTGCACCTTCGGGGCGTGGACGTGGACGTCGTAGCCGCCGCAATGAAGGAATGCATTGAGTTTAGTTGTCTTATTTCTGAGTTTTTTGTAATAATGTCTTATTTGCCGTAGTCAGACGTGTTGTAATAATTGAACTACTATTTCCTTAGATTATGTTCTGTAACAACTTATTCATGCTATCGTATTTATTTGTCATGTTGAATTTATGTAACAGTAATTAGAGATGTCGTCTGCTGCTGCCGGAGGTGGTGAGGATGACAATGGTAGTGGTAATCGTGATTCGTCACATCACTGGGGGAAAAACACGTTCGAAACACCACCAGATCTGAAGAAAATGAGCACGTTGGAAAGAGGCATGCTTCGTCATTTGCAAGGAAAACTGCAGATGCCATTGTAAGAGGAGAGGAACCTCCATGGAATGGTATTTATGCTCCAAAAGATATGCATCATTATTTGCAACGGAAAATTGCCGATGCCATTGCAAGAGGAGAGGAACCTCCTTATGGTGGTCTTTATGCTCCGGGTGGTCCTTATGCTCCACCAGCAGACCCGGGTGTTGCTAATCCACCAACTACAAAACCTACCAAGGAAGCTAAACCTTCGTCGTCACGTCGCAGGAAGGGCTGAAGTCTGTCATGTTGTGCGATGTTGTAGTGTTTCATCCTTGCAGTGGTGTAATATCTGAAATACTATTTTGTTTGAATCATGGTGTTGTAATAATAGTGTAATGTTGTTCTGTACGAACTAGATCCTATTTTAATTATGTTGTAATAATTGAACCAGTATTCCTTAATATCTTTTTTCACTTTTTTACTGCATTTTTATAATTTCGTTCAAATATTTGGATTTCCTCATGTGCTAACATCCAAATAATACCTTGTTTTGCAGGTTCCGAATGGCTGCCTCAGGTCCTGAGTTGGACTTGGAGTTGCTCACTACGAGTAAAGAGGTGGTTGCGGTGCCTAAGGGGATCCACACTCCTATGTGCTACTGCGGTGACAATTGCAAGGTTGCCAAGTGCAAGGCTCTCGGGCACGCTTACGAGATGCGGTTCTTCATGTGCGCCAACTATGCGCACGACCCGATCAAGCCATTGAACCGCAATGATAGACCCAAAGTAAGAATTTGGTGCAATTCTCGATTATTTATTTGTCAATTTTTTAAATTTTTTACTAACATGTTTTTGCAAAAAGAGTCCACCTCCTCTTTGTGATTTCATGCAGTGGCTGGATACCGAGCAGTCTGACGACGACAAGAGTTACGTCGAGTCAACGGCCCGTGCTGCAAGAGAGAGGTGGTTCCGCATGATTGAGGCGGAAAAACAAGAGGAAAAACGCAAACAACAACAGGAGGAAATTCGCGTTCGCCAGCAGATGAGAGAGCATGAAGAGGCCCAGGCCCGCGAAGCAGATAGAGAGAGGAAGAGGGAGAGGGCTCGACGGGCCAAGGAAGCTGGACCAGATGCCATTAGGAAGGGAAAATACCCTCGTTGTACTCAGTAGACCTAGAGTCGTAGCAGCGGAGTCGGATTGTATGAATTGTAAACCTCGAATTAATTTCGTCGTCAGTTAGAGTCGGTTAGGGGTGTGCTTCCTGTCAATGACTGAACATATAGGGTACCGTGTGTTTCCTCTGAGTCACTGCAAATTTCCTCTCCCACGGATCAAAGGGCCCACAACGCTACAGTATCCTACTGCTAGGGTGTGTTTCCTCAGAGTCACTGCTTCGATTCCCTTCCCACGGATCGAAGGACCCACCACTCACCCTTCTTCTACATATATCACCCTTCTCTACGATGTCTCTCCACAACAAACCGCAATGGCTTCCGGGAGTGAAGGTGAATATGGGTGTGGTCCTGAGTTCTGGGAGGAGCAAGATCCAGAGTTCAAGGGGGAATTTCCAGTCCTACACAAGAGAGACTTCCGTTCCATGCGTGAAGTTAGAAACTACGCACCTAACAAACCGGGGTTGTGGCCAACATGTTCACACGGTGAGCGTTGCGTGATGCAAGTCTACGAGGGCTGGGGCAACTACGGTCGTCGCTTCTGGCACTGCCCACTAGCAAGGGTAAGCTATGGAAATGATATTTGTTCATCAACCATGCTTGGTTTGTTAACATTTTTTTGGGTATTTTTCAGTTCTCCGACGATGATGACAACTGTGGCTTCTCGCAATGGGTGGATCCCCCAGCCATTGACCCCTATCAGGATTACATCAACTACCTCCACGACATCGTCATCTACAACCTGAAGCGGCGCCTGGACGAAGCACTTGCTTCCTCAGATCGTCCCGCCGACAACCACTGCTGCCCTTGTGCGACTTGCACTTGTGAATGCCACGCGAAGATGAGAGATTGGTCCCCTCCTCCTTCACCTCCACCACCACCACCGGGGTACTACATGCCGTCTCAGCAGTCCTCAGGCGCCGGCTCCTTGCTCTCTGGCCAGTTCCCGTACAACTAGGGGCCTGTTTGGGAGGGATCCGGCTCCGGCTCCACGAGCGGCTCCAGGCGGAGCCCTCCCAAACGGGATGCTGCGGGGCGGCTCCGGCCATGGAGCTGGGGATGGAGCCGCGGACGGCTTCCACTAGGGAGGCGGAGCCACGAAAACGTGGCTCCATCCGGCTCCGCCTCCCCTTTACTCCTTTGCCCCCCCGTGCAGGGGCCGACCGGAGCACACTCGAGCCAGGCGGAGGTGCAGGCGGGGCGGGACGGAGGCACGGCTGGGGCGTGGCGCGGCGGGGCGGGGCGAAGGCGCCGGCGGAGCGGAGGCACCGGCGGGGGCGTGGCGCGGCGGAGCGGGGGCGCGGCCGGGCGGGTCGGAGGTGCCGGCGGGTAGCACACTGTAGCACGTTTCGTTTGTTTGTGGTAAATATTATCCTACCATGACCTAACTAGACTCAAAAGATTCGTGTCGCGAAGTACATCAAAACTGTGTAATTAATTATTTTTTAAACTATATTTAATACTCCAAATATATGTCTTTTGGTGTATTTAATGTGATGTGATGGAGAGAGAGTGGAGAAAAAGTTGGAAACTTTAGCAAACGCCCCGGTTTCATGATGGTACTCTCTCCCTTGATTCTCCCCATCAGAGCCACCACCAACCTCCTCGTGCTTCTCTAAAGATCAGGCCATCCAGTGCTCCTCCACTAAAACCTCCCAGGCTTCTCCCTCAAGCACCAACAACTTCGTGAGGGCGGCGGCGGTAATCCATCTGCGGCGGTTCCTGCCTCTCTTATCGTCTCGCCGGCGGCGGCCGGTTCTTGGGCCCCCTCTGGTGCTTCTTTCCCCTCTTGATTATTATAGTGCCGCATTGCGATTTGTTTTTGTTCCGAATTTCAAGGGGACTACTGTGGAAGCCTGGGAGGTAGAGAGATTCGTTGATTTTCCTTTGAAGAACTGTACAAATTGCGATGTTATCCTGTTACCATTTGTTGATGCGATCATCGGAAACCGTCTTTCTATGCTAATTGAGAAGGGACGAAGGGAGGGAGAGGGAGATTATGTTAGGGTTTGGTCAGTGTAAAGGCACCCAAGCAGGTTTATTCCCTTAGATTGATTATTAGAGTTAACCCTTGCGAACTTGTGAAAATTCTTGCCCTTGTTTCATGGAGGGGCAATCAGTTTGGACCAATGGTGAGCTCTGATATGTCTAATTGTTTGGTTGTCTCATCATTTAAGTCATGCACAAATGAGGAACTTGAAGTAACAGCAGGTTGCCTCTGAAATAGTTGGTGTGAAGGGGCCTTTTCTACTCTATTTTGGGGATGCAGAGACTTTTTTTTTCCGAGTAAGCTCAACAAAACAGCATTCTTGCATAGATCTGTGAACTGGCTAGTGGCTGGGTGATGGCTACATGGTGCGAGTCATGTCTCCTTTTACAGTTATTAGTTATACGTAATGATTATGTAAAGTTTAAGCACTTCGCAACCTGTGAAGGATATCATCTTTCTCTTTTTCCTTCTTCTGGGGAATCAGTAATGGACTATTTGGGGTATGTAGAGTGATTTCTTTAGGGATAGAGTGATAAATCTAAGTGCTTATTGTTTCATAATTTAAGTTGTGTGCGAAGAAGGAAATTGTAGCAATGCAGTGGCAAATTGCCTCTGTATAGTTGGTGTGAAGGGGAGATTTCTATCTAGGAATGCGGTAACTTAAGGGAGCACAACATAACAGCAATTCTTAAAATACATAGATCTGGAAACCGCTCAGTGGCTGGGTGATAGCTACAGGTTTGAATATCACCATGTCCCCTTCCCATAGTTTTTTCCCGAAAGGGTATCAAGATCTTTGCTGCAAGTTTATTTGACGAGAGAAAAGGAAAGAAAATAGAGAGAATACAAATGACTTCCACAAGACTGAAACAAACAAACGACTATGCCCTCGCCTCAACATAGGAAGTACTGAAAGCCCAATGATATTGGTATATTGTTGGATGTCTTCCTTAATTAGGTAGGCCACATCCTGTGGTTACTCTGGTACTTGTTGGAAGGTTCGTCTCTTCTGCTCTTTCCAGCTGTTCCGCCGAAAGTAAAACATGAAGCCGTCGAACACTTTTCTCCTTCCCATAGTTATTCTTATTCACAGAGATTATATTGTATTTGGTCTTTGGTTGCAATATCCGTTTGTATACTTGTTATCCTTACTGTACATGGGGGAAAGGGTCTTCACTTGTTTAGAATGTTTTTCCTGAAATAACACTTTTGGTCAATAGAACTTGTTGTAATCTGTTGTAGAACTTTTTTAATCCTCAGGATTCAAGATGGGGACTTATCAGAAGAATTATTCAGATGATGAATTTTCAGTGGCTGGTGATAAACCAGAAGTAGAATTCATGGATTACCAAAATGATGACACTCTTCAAGATTATGCATCTGAAGATGGCCCAGTGGCTGTGACAGTTCCTTTCCCTTTTGAGGATGGCAAACCAAAATCTGTCCTTGTTGGAGAAACATCGGCTGACACCATCAGCATTGTGAATACCTCTTCTGAATCTGTAACTTTGTGGAGTGTAAGAATATTCTCTTCAAATCCAGAAGACAGCTTTGTATTATCAATGATGAGACCACCACTAAATGATGCTGATGAGGAGGTAAAGCGGGCTTTTCTTGGTTTGACCTCAGTGGAAGACCGTACACTTTTGCCCAAGCAAACCCTTACAATTTGGCTTTCTTGTATGCCAAAAGATATTGGTTTGCACACATCAATCGTGCATGTTGATCTTGGTGATGAGAAGATTGAGCGTGTGGCTTTTCTATTGGCAGATGACAATATCTCTAAGTCCTTATTTTCAGAAAAGCCTTATTCCAGGAGACGCAGTCAAAATAAGAAATTTGAGCCTGCTCCAATTGTGCCAGGTTGCCGTCCAACTCGGCAACACACTCAAGGATTCAAATATAAGCTTCCCCGGTTTGCAATACCTGCAGATATCCGAGAGCTCATTGAAAATAAACAGAGACCTGACGTCCTATACGAAGGGTTGTGCATGATAAACTATGCACAATTTTTCAGCACTCTTTTAGTCATGGAAGAACTTCATTTGGAGGTATTCCAACACCTTTAGTAGTATACAGTTTTAAGCTTTGTCCTGGTTTGCTAACTTCAGATGCCCATTTTCAGGAGGAGATGAGAGCATATGACATGGAGGGTGTCTCAATGAGAAGAAGGGGTAGGAACTTTTTGTCTCTTGAGGTCCCTGGTTTGGCAGAACGAAGGCCATCATTAGTCCAAGGAGACTTCATAGTTGCTAGATATGTTAGGAATGATGCTCAGCCTTATCAAGTTAGCCCCCTTTCCTTGTCGGTCGAATATTTTTTGTGGGCATTCTTATATAGGTTCATATGCTCTCAGTGAGTAATGATATTTTGGTTTGTTCTCCAGGGTTTCATTCACAAGGTTGAAGCTGATGAGATATTTTTACAATTTGACAACCAGTTCCACCTTAATCACCATGACAGGAACCAGTACCATGTTAGCTTCACATATAACAGAGTGAACATGAGAAGGCTATACAAATCGATTCATGAAGCAGAATTTTTGGAACCTGGCATCTTATTTCCTTGCCAATCACCCTGTAGAGCTTTGAAAAGGTGTCCATTTAAGCCTTTGAATCCACATATAAATACCGAGCAAGCTGATGCTGTTGCAATGATACTTGGCTGCAGAGGTGTTCCACCATATGTGATATATGGACCTCCAGGAACTGGCAAGACCATGACCATTATAGAGGCTATTTTGCAGCTTTATACAGCCAAGAAGAGGGCAAATATTCTCATTTGTGCTGCTTCCAATACTGCAGCTGACCATGTACTGGAAAAACTCCTCCTTGCTAGATATCTGATCCGCCCAAGCGATATCTTCAGGCTAAATGCTCAGAGCCGTCAATATGAGGATGTCAATGCGGATTTTATACGGTTTTGCTTCTTTGAAGATCGGGTATTCAAGTGCCCTCCATTGCAAGCATTGCTGCAGTACAAGATAGTTATATCAACCTATATGAGTTCATCTCTGCTGCTGTCTGAGGGTATTCGCCAAGGGCATTTCACACACATTTTCTTGGATGAGGCTGGTCAAGCCTCTGAACCAGAGGCGATGGTTCCTTTGTCAGGGTTGTGTGGAAGAGACACTGTAGTTGTGTTAGCAGGGGATCCGATGCAGTTAGGGCCAGTGGTTTATTGTAAGCAAGCGGACAAAGAAGGTCTGGGGATATCATATCTGCAAAGGCTGCTTTCTGACTTCGAGCCGTACGAATCAGGGAATCCTAACTATGTAACAAAGCTGGTGAGGAATTATCGGTGCCATCCTGCAATCTTAGAGCTACCATCAAAGCTTTTCTATGGGGGTGAACTGATCGCCTGTAAAGAAGATGAGGTGGCACCTGCTTACGATTGCATTAGCCTTCCTAACAAGTCCTTCCCTGTTCTTTTTGTTGGAATCCAAGGATGTGATGAGAGGGAAGGCACCAATCCATCATGGTTTAATAGAATTGAAGTCAGTAAAGTAGTAAGCATCATCAGAAACCTTACAAAGGGTGGTGCTGTTGATGAAGCTGATATAGGAGTAATCACTCCATACCGTCAGCAAGTTGCCAAGATAAAGAAAGCCCTGGAGGCATTTGAAATGCCAGACTTGAAGGTTGGAAGTGTCGAACAATTCCAAGGCCAAGAGAGGGAAGTAATAATCATCTCTACAGTCAGGTCAACTGTAAAGCATAACGAGTTTGACAAATTCTTCAACCTGGGATTCTTGAGCAACTATAAAAGGTTCAACGTTGCAATCACTCGTGCGAAATCGTTGCTCATCATCGTTGGAAACCCACACATCATCACCAAGGTAGTACTGCTGTATCATTATATCCCTACTGTAGTTCCATATCATGCACCATTTTGTATTATTTGCCTGACTAACAAATGTTACTGTAGGATCGGCACTGGGATAGGCTCCTGCGGTACTGTGCAGATAATGGCTCTTACCAAGGATGCCCACTTCCACCACCTGAGTGTTATTCTTATTCAGATGAAACCAAGTACGACGAAGACCAAGGTGGACCTGCTGGGTGGGACTACAACCAAGAAGCTACAAGTTACAACCACAACCAAGAAGCTGCCAGTTACAACTACAAGCAAGAACCATCTGACTTTGGTTACAGAGGTGACAATGATGCTCGATCTGATGCTACCAACAACAGAACGAAATGGTCCGAGGAGTTGCCTGAGGATGAGAACCAGTCATTCAACAATGCCGAAGCAGACCTTGAGGAGATGACGAAGCAGCACGTCGAGGAAGGGGCTGAGCAGGGGGACGTGCAGCCCGACGACCAGTGCTCGACCAACGACGACCAGGTCCCTGATGCGTACCCGCCGAAGTACACCTTCCCTCCTGGTTGGTGCGACGTTTCAGGCATCCCATCAACAGGCTGGGACTAGACTGATCAGACCTGCAAATCTGCAATCGCCCGTCCTAGGGGCCATTGGCAGAATAAAATGAGGCTGATGACCCTGTCCCTGTGAAAGAAGTAAGCTTCCAGGAAGGGTACAGCACCAAGCCTTCAGTGTTCAGTCGTGACTTACCACTTGACAATTGTTGTAGTGAGTGAACTGCTTGCATTTGCGTCTGTGGGTATAGGCTGCCCTCGACCTCATTTGTGGGTTGGCGACATGAGAGGACCTGCTGTCCTGTTCGACTTGTCTTGCAAATGGTGGTGTTGTTTTGTTCTGTTGGTTGTCTGTCCGTCCGTTTAACGCTCATTTTCGGGCTGCCGGACGGACGCGCTCTCTTTCCTAAAGCCCAGAATAACTTTCTCGGCCCAGTCAGATTCTTGGCCCATTAATAAAACACAAACAAACAAAAATAACACATCGAATCGGCGTCTGAACCGTATAGGTTTCTAGTCCGTTCGGTAATGACAGTAATTGGCCAACAAACTAATGCGTCCTCTCCTAATTCATTCACAAATGAGTTGCAATTCACAGGGAGCTTCTGCTAGCCGGACATGTGCATGTGGCGATCATGTGGGAGGATCGCAGCGCAATCAGTATCCGGTAGAACTTGGCCTCCACGGGTTGCGTTCTGATAGAGGACGGGCAACGAACGCTCACTTGTAAAACGACATGATTGAGGCTGCCCATTGCAGTCTCCAGACAGTTTCATAATGGTAAGAGAATATCAATCTCAGCTTATCAAGCATCTGTCTTGTTATTAGTAGTAATAGATCCGGAGCTCAGAAGGGTCAGATTGGTCAGGTAGGATCTTGGGCAATTGCAGCTACAGATGCTAGCTGCTGCATAGTTTCAGTTTCAGCAACGAATACCTACAATGTATAATGTCCTTTCTCCCATCCATTTCTGCGACTTTACAGTTTGTTTTAGGAAAGAACAACTAGCAAAATGAAGCTAGCTATGAATGTTTAGCATGGGATTGATGTGTGCCATGAAACTTTGCTTAGAATTTGCTGAACTTTGTTTCGAATTGTTTCGCCATATAAGGTTAGCGATGCATGCATTGCGCTGTTGCTGGGATCGATACCACATGAGGAAGAGACAAAAGGTGGCCAGGGATCTGTAGAGAAGGAGAGGGCACTAGGCTTGGTCTGTACGTGTGCTTTATTTTACTTGTTCATGGTACAATTGCTTCTTGATCCTAGGACAATAAGCCACTGGTTGTACACGTATGACAGCTGGTGTTCCCATTTTCACAAGCCTATGGACCAAACACCCCAGCTGTGCATACTACGGACAGTAGCCAGCAGAGAAGTTAAGGGGTTTTGGATCAATAAGTTGTACCACCAACCTTTGCAGCTCATAAATCTGCACCTCGATCGGTACAGACTTGCATTGTCATATACACTTGAAACTACTGGATCGAATGGCATATATGTGTGGCTACGACTCATGGTCCAAGCAGGTCTCCCCCGAAAATTGCAGCACTTGGCACGGATGGTAGGGTCCTGCTCCTGCACTAATGGCCAGTATGCAAATGAGGCACTAGGGTTTGAGTTGGCCTGGCCTCTGTGTTGTGTTGTTGGAGAGTAGCTGCAGGTCCAAGAGGAACTGAGCCTACCCCAAGAACGCACTTGCCGTACGTGGTAGCAGTTGAGCAATTGTGTGTTCATGCATGACAAACTAAATCACGGGAGGAAAGGATCATTAGTTAGTGTGAGTCGACCACGTAACAACCGATCCGACAAGGCCAGGTGTGTCGTATCATGAACAGTAGCTGAAATCTAGCACAAGCGACGAAGAGATTCTGCCGGGTGGTCCTATGTCGATAGTAACTAAGCTGTTGTTGAAGATTCCGGTTCAAAGTTTTATGGAGCTTGAGAATAAGAAATCGCCAAGAGATAAGATCCTTGGTGCTTCTGCCTTCCTACCTTTTAGTGCTCTTATTCCCACCGTATCTTGTAGCACTCCGAAATATTCCTAGCAAATCGGCCATCGATCTCTTCAGAGTGCCAAGTGTATGTATTGTTCATGAGTAACATTGCTACCTCTGCAAGATTCCACAAATCCTCCTGTGTCCTCCATTCTCAAAACAATGGATTCCCACAAGTTAGCAAATCATAACGTTTTTATCAGATGCATGCCAAGGCAAAGACCAGGTGTGATCCACAGCAGGAACGATAGTGCAGTAGCACCTCCAAGTAAACTTCACCAAGCTCATCACTCTCATCTGAAGCAGAACACACAACATATTTTAAAGCATGAAGGTAAAATTTCAGAGCTGTAAAATTTGTAAAGCCCATGTACACTGCAAACAGACACCATCCCCTGGTTCCTCACTGCAGCATCAACATGCAGTGTCAAGTGTCAGCAGACTCCACTGCTTAAATACAGCTAGCACCCCATCTCTCTCACACACACACTAACCACAGCTCCACCTCCACCTCTGTTCCTGATCAAGCTCTCCTCCGGTTCCAGCTGCACCTCGCCGGCCACGCCATGGAGGCAGCAGTAGAGTGCGCCAAGTGCGAGTGCTGCGGGCTGGCAGAGGACTGCACCCGCGACTACATCCTGGGCGTGCGTGCCGCCTTCGGCGGGCGGTGGCTCTGCGGCCTCTGCTCGGAGGCGGTGAGGGACGAGGCGGCCAGGGGCACGACGGCGACGAAGCCGAGGGGTGGCCCTGGCGCCGCCGCGGCGGGGCTGGAGGAGGCGCTCAGGGACCACATGGCCTTCTGCGGCAAGTGCAGGCGGAGCCCCGCGTTCCGGGTCGCCGACGGCATGCGGCAGATGCTGCGGAGGTGCTCCAAGTGACGGCGCCGCGTCGTCGATCCGATCAGAGCGTCGTCGAGCGAGTCTTGTGAAGAAGACGAACAAGATGAGTGCAAGTAAGGCTAGCATTATGTGGGAGGAAATGGCACGGCGGTCTTAGCGTGTTAGTGATCTCTGATAATTCAGAGGCTCGTAGGTGTTAATAAGCTAAGCTAGAACGCTGCCAAGTGCCAGTGGTCAGTGCCATTGGTAGTTGGAGTCTTAGGATTGGAAGGTTCTTCAGACTACAGCGCTGTTTCAATAAGGAAAACGTGTACGATTTGCACGGCAGCAGAAAACACTACTCCTCCATGTAGATATTCAGTGCCTCCTGCAATGCATATTTCTTTCAGTGGTAGTAAGATGAGCATTTCTGGCTCTCGTTCTCCTATGTGGCGAGTGTGGCCTTATTACCATTTCTCTGAAATCAAACCAAGCTCAGAGGCTTCTGGCCTCGCTTCTTGGAGCGAGACTGCCCTGAAAGCTCATTCATGCTTAGCCACAACCATCGAGAATAAAATTTAAAAGGATTTCGGAATGGAGGATGGATATGTCTCTTTCACGGCTGCATTTCAGGGTTGCAGCTGCTACCTGCCTGCACGGCTGCACCTGTTCTGTTCTGTTCTGCTGTGTGTTCTTTCCATCTGCTCCCTACTACTGATCTTTGCCTATGCTAGTCTTGGCTACAGCAGTTGCTTAGAGTCAGCTAACCACTCCATTCCGTTCTAGAAGCATGCATGGCTTTGTAGCATCACCCACCCGTTCCTATGATTTTGTTGTTTCTCCACCGTATGATAAGCCAAGTACTACCAACATGTACGGTGGAAGATGCCTTGCTTGGAAATGATGATGAGCCGTGTCAACAGTGAGAGAGGTGCCGGTCGAGCAGGATTCCTGCTGGCTGCTGGTCGTTCGCTTGGCGTCACCCGATGAATAATTTCGGACGGGGCGGGCAGCACAGCCCCATGATTGTAACTAATCGACGTGATGCAGGACACTGCTGGCTGCAGCAGTTTTCAGACGCCATGCTCCTAGCGACCTAGCAATCGATGGCCAGTTGAATGGAACTCACCTTCAGCTACCTTTGCCGTTGTGACTTGTGACGACTCACCATAACCTTGTTCACCTCTCCAGATGCTGCGTTCAAGCCATGTCAAAATTGGCACCCACCCCTGTCGGCTGTCGCTCACCAGGTCACGTCCGTGGGCAACCAGTTTTGCGTACCTTCGAGTTAATGCGCTATCATTCATGCCTGACAAAAAAGAAAATGGCATCATGCGTACTCTTGTAAAAGTGGGGACGGGACTGCAACTGCAAGCTAAGCAATCCCAGCAGCAAAGCCCAACTTGCGGAGAGGATGATAAGCGCCGTGTCAAGGGATATGCATGAACTGGTAGCACACAGCGGGGATTGCTCGTGGGATCTTACATGTGCGCGTGGAAGGAAAGGAAAATGGAGCACACAGATTAAGCCAACCATAATTGCCGGAACAGAAGTCAAACAGCTATCGTGCAGGCAATTCAACGAGCTCCAAAATTAAACTAATCCCAACTCAACAAGTCTAAACCAACAGGAAGTAAATACGAGTTACACCACAAACAGATAACATGTCAAATTGTACGGTCAGAATCAATCATCTTCCCAACACAAGGTTCCATCACCATGCATTACAATTTAAAATTTGCTGATAAATCCTCAAAAAGACATCATTGTCGCTCAATGATTAAGACCACAAGAACAGCTGTGAGGTACAATGACCAGACGTTGGACAGGACGGATCCACCACCATACTAGGTCTTGTAGAAAATTCGATGCCATAAATAAAAACTTCAGACGAGACATAGAAACAGGACGAAAATTCACATTAAGTGTAAGATTAAAGTAGTTAAGTTTAACAGAATGCCACAACATCCATATGAAACAACACCGACATAACATTAAGGCATTTCCAGTTTACCACAAACAACTGGCCAACCAACTGTCTGGCACAATACTGGGCTATGAAGAAAACAGATGACTAAGCAATAGACATTTGGTAAATACTGGACTCCAGGCATGGGTACCATGAAGTGCATTGGATAAGCAAACCTGCAGCAAAACAAGACCAGACATTACATTAGGACAAGCATGAGATTATATCATCATATATATGATAGTGGGTAAAGGGAACAGATTGTTACCATATTCAGGTTTGACAGTTTGGGCACTTGCAGATCTCCAGCATATGAAGCCCTTTATGAGAACATATGAAGGAGACTAGAATCCTGGCCATGCTCCAAGAACATCGACAGGCAAGGAGGTAGAAAGGATGCCTAAAGGAAGGCAGAAGCACCACTAGATGCAACTCTGAGGAGCAACGATACAAAATGGCAGGGGGATGCAATTTGGAATGCTAGAAGATGCAAAGAACTAAGGAAACAAAGGAGATTCATACATGATGTTAGTAGAGACACATGGAGGAGGAAGAACAAGGACATTGAATTGGGACTTCATAACAGCTCCTCTCAGCATCTTCCTTCCAAAAAACAGAAGTGCCAGAGAGGATCCTTGCGCACTTTGCAGAACACAAGGGTATGTCGTGAAGGGAGGTGAGTCAGTCAGAAAGATGCAACACGAGACAGAATGCAAGTTTAATGAACACAGCCATTCTACAGATGACTACACATATGGCTTGGTCTAAGCTGAAGTTATCTAAAACTTTAACAGTCCACATGCCCTGCCTGACATGAACTACAGAAGCAAGGATTATGTAGGCTATCACTACCGATCAATGATGGGTACCAAGGATGCAAATGGCTATCTAATGCCTAAAGATGACCTAAAAGGAACATTGGATACTAAAAGGTGACTGCAAGGTAAGCTACAAAGGTGACTCGTAAACTGCAGTGGCCTCATGCATCACCACCAATCTCAACCACCGGCACATCCTTCACTGCAGTTTCATACTGCCTAACCTTCTAACTATGCTTGCTAACCACCTACAATACTGTTGATAAACAACCAGCGGCAGGTGCACGGTGGTTATTCTCAGCTACCCTATACAGACTACCAGGGTTAATTGTAGTTAACCTATGTACACGGAACTGCCAACCCGCCATTCAGTGATCCTCAATTTTCAAGTGAAGGATCCTCCTCAGATTCTCTGTCGCAATGGCAACGTCATTACCACTGAAGAAGCTAACACCTGAGCTGGCAGTCGGAGAGGAAGGTGCTGACTTGGCATGCACAGGCACCTCTTCTTCGTCTGACCGGTCAGCAGGCGGAAACTCAAGTGAGACGCTACGCTTCTGGTGGAGGGGGAACTTGGGTATTGGCAGAGAGCTGGGAGGTGGTGAGTTGGAGAAAGCTGGACCAGCCCAGAGCTCAGGGCGAGAGGGAGGGGATGTTGAAGGGCTTATAGAGATTGCTCTGCTGCGCTTTTTCCCAGGGCGCAGCTGCTGCTTCGGCGTCTTAGGCTCAGGGGAGGAGCGGGTACGTGCCACCCCGGGCGTGGGAGGGGACGGCAGGATGCCAATGGTGATGCCGGAGTGGAAGGCACGGCAGTTGCCGACTTGGAAGCCGCGCACGGGCTGTGGCGAGGAGAAATGGTGCGACGCTGATGATGCCTTCTTCCGGCGACCAGGGGCGTGGTGGAGCTGGTGGCCCCGCTGCTCCGAGATGACGAGAGTCTCCATAGGTCGAGGTGCAGATGCTCTAACTGAGACAGCTTAAGCCCTATCGCCAAAAGGAAAAAGATCAAACACAGAAGCATATCAGACACTACATTTTAATGGCAGGACATGGAAGCACTAACAAAATCTGAGCATAAATCGAAATTTGAGGACGTAATGACAAATTGACAACACAGTGAATCATGGTGCAGAGATGGTTGCTTCAAGTGCACAGGTCGGCAAATCAAAGCATACGACATGGATCTACAGGTAGATACCTTCCAGATCTAGAGCCGAGGAACAGATCGAGCCCCAGACAGAGCACGGATGGCGTCCCTCCTCACACGATCACCTCCACGCTTCCCTCCTCCGCTCCAAACCAGATCCACACGCAATCCGCGATCAGACACTGCATGGACACACCACCAGCGATCAATCAAACACCCTCCCCAAACGAAAACCCTCAAATCAGCGCTCCAGGGCGCCCAACTCACCAAATCGACCGCCCAACCAGAGGGAATCTCCGAGAAAACCACTCGCCGAACCGGAGCCGGGAGGCGGAAGGGTCGATCCGCGCGCGATCGGGCGGATCTGGAACGAGACCGCGCTCGCGGCGCAGGGAGGTGGACGACGATTAGGTGGCGGTGGCGGTGGCGGTGGTTGGGGTTAGTGGTGTGGAAGGAAGAAAGGAACTAGCCTAACACGGTGAGAGAGCTACACGACGACGGACTCGAAACGGCCGGCCCAGAGCCGGGTTTAATAGGGTCCGGCTGGAGTCCGTGCGCAACGCGTTCCTTTGGGGCATCTGGGCCGGCGGCCTGCACGGGATTTTCCGTGCGGGGGTGGGGGCATCGGCCGTTGGATCTTGGCTGTCGGCGCGGGTGGACGGTGATCCGGAGGACGCGTGGTGGGGAGGTGACGTATGCGTGTGTTGTGGATAAGGGAGGCGTGGAGAGGGTGAGTGGGCTCAGGGATTGGGGTTGGCACTGGGCCTTGTAACCGTCGGGCTTGGCCTTATTTGTAATTCCTCTCTGTTTTTGTTTTCACCTTTTGAGAATGATATAAACTACATCTGCAAGAACTAAATGTATGTTTAGAATTGCAAAAAAATATGTATGTTTAGAATCTAAATCCTACAGCATTTTGTGAAACAGAAAGTGATCCAGCTGCTCAACTTTTCTGATGCTACGTGTAAAAGCAAAAGAGTTGCGTTCATCACACATCACAATCTCGATCTGATACAGACACAACAAGCGGAGGATTATATTGTTCCATGTGAAATTCCCTAGACCCCAAAGATCAAGAGTCTGTTCGGCTTTTTTTCCTGCTTTGCACAATATTGTTTTCTTTAAGAACAAATCAAACATACAAATTATAGTGTGTAATAATCTTTATTTTCAGAACGAATCAATTGTACAAGTCAACAGAAGATCTACCGAACAAACTCCAATTGGTTTTTAGTCATGCAGATGCAAAGGGCTGTATTGGCATGTTTAACTCACACCAGAACTTATATAATACTCTCTTCGTTTCAATTTGTAGATCATTTGATTTTTTTTCTCTAAATTTAACCGCTTGTCTTATTCAAAAAATTGGTGCAAACATAATCAAATCAAGTCATTTTTGAAGAACTTTATTGGTTCAGTTAAAAAAAAATGCTCCAGGTAAACAAAAAAAAAGAATAAGGTAGTGTCTCCTTCATCCAGTTGATCAAAGGCACAGCCCAAAACAAGCAGCTCATGCAGTCATTGGAACAAACACATCTTCCAGTATAATAATGTATCCTAAATTCACGTGTTCTGATTGCACAGTTACAACACTTCCAACTTTCAAATGGCTGCCTTTTGCGCAGCAAGCCGGGAATCCATTTAGACATAATCAGACACTCGACAATCAGCACAATGAGCTCTCACTGCTTTCTCAGAGGGCTCATACCCCGGTTGAATGTTCACATTGACACCCAAATAAAAATGAGGTGTTACACACTGAACTTCTTCCGATTTGTTTGATGGACAGCTCTATACATATTCTGCCGCGGAGGTCTTGTCACGGCAGCATGATGTCTACCACCTGGGGCGCTCAATCTACAAGGTGCGCCCACATTTGCAGACTTTTGTTGAAAGACAAACGGCAAGAACAAAGACTACGCACAACGGGAAGTGGAAGGCACCCTCATGGGGTAGAGTTCACTGAGATTTCTTGATGAACAGGGGGGCTCTGTGCCTCTTGGTGAGAAGGGGTCACTAGCCTTTGAACAGTCTTCAGAGCACTTGTTAACTGTGAAAATGAAGGACGCAGATTTGGATCCCTGGCAATAAGAAAACCACATTAGTGCGCATATTGATTGCCATGGCCAAAACGAGAGACTTGGATCAGAAAACGTAATGATTTTTTACAACTCACTTCTGCCAGCATTCGTATATGATCCTTGCTACCAGAGGATCAACTTCCTTGGGAATATCAAGCCTTCTGTCCTGGAAGCCAACTGCCCCCACGACTTGCATCGGATTCATCCCACTCCATGGCATTCTAAGTGTTGCCAGTTCCCACAAGATGACACCGAAGCTGTAAACATCACACCTGCACAAAATTCAGGTAGAGGAGTTAAGATTGTTACTGGTTTTAATTAAAGAACCAGTGAGGTATAGAAAGGTCTTAATAAAGAACAGGGAAAAGTGTGAGACCTCTAATTCTGGTTAGAGAAGACAGATTAATTAGCATTTACAATTCTGGTTTCTACACGATTGGTTGGAAAATTATACAGCCAGGGAGCTGACTGCAAACTAGTCGTATCTCAAAATATTTTCTCACCTGGTACTGATCATTATTTTTTAAACTAACACACCATATTCTCTCTGTTGTGCAAATGAAAAGTATAAGCAGTACATCACAGTGACAGGGATTCAAATTTTGATAAAATAACACAAGGACAGGCATTCCACAGGAAGATGGACTCCTAACTCTATGGAAATGTTGTATAACTTCACACAGAAGATCCAGAACGAGAAAGATAGGACTTAAAACTAACAGCTAAATGAAAGCGTCAGAAAAACCACTCACTTTTCATTTGATTGTTCATTCCGCAAAACCTCAGGTGCCATCCACTCAGGCTGATAGATAATACCAAAAAATCTTCATTAAGAAACAACCACCTAATGCGTCGGAAATAAAGTAGGGAAAAAACATGAATGTGGCATCCAGATGCTAGCTACTTACTGTTCCAGCAGTGGATTTGGATGACAAAAATGTACTGTGCTTCAACCGTGAAAGTCCAAAGTCGCAAACCTGTTTTTTTTAATACATTAATATGAATGATTATTGGTGGCCAGGTATCAATTGTGAGAAAAGGCACATACCTTTACAGTCCAATTATTGTCAACCAGCAGGTTTGGGGATTTCAGATCTCGATGGACTATTGTTGGTACACTAGTGTGCAGGCAATTCATGCCTTTGGCCTTAAGAAAAAATAGCCATTTGAATGATCAGGAACAAATAAACAAACATATCAATCAAATATGTGAGATTCATCCATACCACATCAAGGGCCATCTTGATCCTCCGTTTTTCATCTATTAAGCAATTAGGACGGTGAAGGATCTTATATAAGCTTCCCCTGAGCAAGGACCATCAAACATGAACACCATTAGATATTTTCGGATGAGTACGATTTTAAAAAATTTAGCATCTAATAGCATGTACCATTAATCTGTAATAGAACTATAAGTTGCTAAAAAGATCTTTCATGTTGTCTAAATTGGGATACTTAATTTCACATATTCCACAATATAAACACCTTGTAGTAAAACTATAGTACTATACCTTGGAAGATATTCACATACAATTGATAAGTTCGGAGGGCGTGTAACAGCTCCCATAAAGAGAACAATATTTGGATGGCGCAGCCGACGCATAATTCGTACCTTGTCAAATAAAGTACATCAGTATTATCAAATAGTGCAGCAGGAAAGGAGTGAGTAAATATGAACACTGAATGGTGTATTCAGTAAACTCCAAGATAGAAACAGATAAAAGTTCACCTACTTCACTCCTAAACTCATCCAGAGCATCACCATAGAAATCTTGATCCAAGAATTTTTTTACAGCTACTTCCTGCAAATAAAACAAAAATTTTCAGTGCATTAAGAGTTGCTTTGTTTTCTCATGTAAGTTCTTTGTGACTTCATGCACAGAACATCTTGGAAAAACAGCCAAGCTCAAGATACAAACCAAAAGCAGGGAAATAACTACTTACTGTTCCATTCCAGTCAGCGCGGTAAACCTCCCCATATGAACCTATTGGAAGGAAGCAATTCAATCAATCATTTTCTCACAGAGAACACAAAGATGCAAGTTCATGCAACCAGCTCACTCCTACTAAACGAATGAAAAGCATAGAACCCAACAATGCCAACAGCTTGAAATACAGTCTAGCACATTTAAGATTAGTTTCCAAAACAATCCCAAATTGTTAGTTCAAAGGCAGCAAAGTGTATTTGAAAACTTGGTAGCAAAGAAGTACCTAAGCCAATCCTTTCACCGATCACAAGATCTTCCCAGGGAATTTCACATTCAGACACATCATCGAAGTCAAGCCTCTGTGACCTGACATCCATGTTTCTTGATGGCGTTGATGTGTCCATGAATCTGTCAAGGGGAGATTTTTTTGGATCGGGGAGTAATTTCTTATGGTCCTGCTTTAAGTCAAGGTTTTCCGTATGTTGTTTTGCTTGATTCTGAACTCTATTCATTGGGACTCTTCCTTCTGCAGGATTATCCCACGGAAGTCTTTCTTGTGGTAGTTGAACTAGGCCATGTTGATTCTCCAGTCTAGAATTTGTAGGGACTTTGTCCAAACCACCATGGAGAGCCCTTTCAGGAACCTTCCCAGTCTCAGATGTAGACGTAATCTTTATGGCAGAGGTACCATTCATAATGTTGTCATAATTAAGAGGCTGTGCTGCATATGATGTATCGTTACGCAATGCAGCATTAAGATTAGTATTCCTTGCGGCTGGGCGTGGCATCTGGGATGATGATGGTGATGCAGCATTATTGCCAACATTTCTACGTGCGAATGAATCCTCAACATAATTATACTGTTTGTTGTTGGAAACATCATTGTAAGGTGACCAGTTCTTCATAACTAACTGCTGCTGTGGTCTACCACCAGTAGGGGCTACATTCTCTCTGCGCTTTTGTAGATCATTGTTCCTATTATCTGGCCCTTTGAATGCTACTGAAGTTTTCTTGGATTCAATACCCCCAAAAGGATTAAGGTCAGCAAAAAGGTTCCTGGACTCTGGATTTTCCTGCAAATCTGGAAGCCGATTTAAATTCCGTGGATGTTCCCCTTGAAGTACAACTTTCTGCTGGGATGATGTACCAGCAGAAGTTGATGGTCCATCTGATTGCTCATGAGACACCAGCGTCCATGAACTGTCAAAAGCACTTCCAGCAGGAACAGATGATGTGCCACTCGAAGAGGTTTGAGAAGATGCTCCGGCTGCTGATGTCTCATATCCAGATTTACTATCTAATATCCAATCATCACTGCTAAACAAAGGCAGATGGCCACCTTTAGGTTCAGGCAGCAATGCGCTAGAATCCAGATTAGCATCAATGGAACTCGATGGTCCAGCCATCTGATTCAGGCCAAGTTTTCTATTAGAATTTAATGAATTTCCCTTCCAACTTAGGATATCTGCTGGAATAAGAGCACCAGGAGCAGCCATCAGATCCACCAAAAACTCCCTACAGAAAAATTGCAATAATAAAACTACTTAGCAAGCATACAGTAGCAACAAATAAATTGAAATATAGCAAACAGCAATAGCACATGGATAACACACTAGGAAGCATCTTTCACTAAGCATCCATGCACCATGCTATGAACAAAGTGCAATGATCCAAACATCAATACCTTTCATTATCCACCTTAATTATGTTTATAGCATCATCATCATCACCACCAGTATAATTGCTCCCTTTGACAAGTTTGCATGGAATGCCAACACGGTCAGCAAGGATCTGCATGAAGAGGTAAGGAGAGTGTGCTTTTCAGCTGAATGATTGACAATGCATTCTAGCTAGCTAGCTTTCTTGCTTGCATTCGTACATGACTACGTACGTGTGAAAGAGAGGGAGGGAGGAAAGGGGACCTTGAAAAGTAGGGCACGGTGACGCGATACCCCTATCTTGATGCAGCCAATAGGCAGCAAACTTGTTTGTAATGAGGTTCTCAGCTCAGTACTCTTCTCCAACCACCTTGTGAGCATGTCATTGGCGTCTTTTACAGGTCCACCCATATTATCTGTAACAAGCTCAGCAATTCTTTGCACTAAGAGTGCAATATTGGCAACAGGGAAGTCCAACAGGATGCACTGTGCCACCTGCTCCATCTCCTGCAAGGTACTATCGATGGCACGGTTGATTACAATGACTTCAAAGCCCAGGTCACCTATGCCTGTCTGGAGATCAGCTAGTGATGGCATCTTCCCCTGCCTAGACGATTCCATAGAGCCAAAGATGTCATAGAAACCATCAACGACTTTCTCATGATAATCAAGAAAGTTATAGTCCTGAAAGAAGTTAAAAACATAAGTCAGAATGGAGTGTGAATGTTAAAAGTCAGCACCCGGTCCTCCACCCTCATAGGTAGTGATAAACTGATCGATGAATAGCCAACTAAACACAACAACAGAACAAAGAGGGTTTTGATTATAAGAGTGATCTTCCATGTCCAAGAAGGCTCAGGATAAACTCGACAACATAGTATGATCAAGCAACCATATATTTGCTGAAAAACAAAATACTGCTACCTGATCATCTCCTTCCTTGGCTAACTATGTTCCACCTCCATGACGCACTAGTACACATGCAGCTTCTTCCTTCTTTTACCTAGGTTTTTCACACACTGGCTAAGCCTACAAGGCTGTCTACTTTTTGCATCCATTTCCCAGGAGAAAATGTCTTTTCTTTTAGCAATGTGCTGCTGAAAGTATTAGTTCATACACGGCTAATTTTTTCCTTTTAGCAGTGTGGTGCTGGGAACATTTCACTCTCTTTCCTAGTCACTGGCTCACCAGGAACCAATCCTTTATCGCAGCAAATAGTCAAATATATGAATAGCTCCAATCTTTTGCTGACAATCTATGTGAAACTTAGACATCGATTGCCACAGCCAAAAGGCTTGACTTAGGAGTTAGGACAAAGTACCTTATAATTCAATGCTCAGTGGACAGCATGAAGCTTATACATGGTCCTTAGCATTTCTTTGCAATGTGTTACTTGTCATGCTGTGAGCTGAACTGAAGCTCAATTGCAAACTAGACAGTCACATAAGGTACTGAAACCAACTAACAAATTTAAATGTGCATGAATAGAAAAATAGGATGGTAGACAAATTGGTAACAATGAACTGGTAACGCAATCAATCCTTGGTCCACATTTAGTCGAGACAGTTGTTCGAGGGAAATAGCAGAAGCCCAGTTTGAGCTCAAGTAATTATATTCATCATTCCGAGTCGAAGCCTCACCCAATATCGCCGGGAGAGCGACTCCGCGGTGTGACCCTCGTCCCGGTGCGGGGAGAAGCGGTCGAGGCTCATGAGCTTGGCCTTCCTGATCTGGTCCCCGTCCAGGTCCCCCACGTAATCGCCGTTGGCGGACGCCGAGAGCGCCATCGCCATCTGCATCTGGTACTCCTCCTCCAACGACATGTAGTCCTCCCCTCCCCCCGCCCCAGCGGCGGCCCCCGTGGGCGTCGCGGCCGCGGAGGGGGGCGAGGAGGAGGCCGTGGAGATCGAGAGCGCCGGCGCCGCCCCGGTCCCCGACGGGGAGCTCGCGGGCGACGGCGACGGCGGCGGCGGCTGCCCCGAGCCCTGCCCCTGCTGCGGTTGCCCCGCCGGGGACGCGGCGGGGTCGTTGGACCGGTGCTGCCACCTGATCTTGCTCTTGAACAGGCTCTTCATCTCTCCTCCTCCTCCCCCCACCAACCTCCTCGCCGCTCGCCCGGCTACTACCTAGGGGGTTTGGGCCTCCGAGCGTCTCCGCGTGCCGGGCGGCCTGGTCGGCGAAGAGGAGACGAGTAGACGACGAGTCGTGAGCGTGACGAGGAAGCAAGGGGAAGGAGGCGGAGAGCGAGCGGGTGGGGAACGAAACGAAACGAAACGAGCGAAAGAAAGAAAGAAAGCGGGGCCGCTAAAGTTTCCAACTTTTTCTCCACTCTCTCTCCATCACATCACATTAAATACGTTAAAAGACATATGTTTGGAGTATTAAATATAGTTAAAAAATAACTAATTACACAGTTTTGATGTACTTCGCGACACGAATCTTTTGAGCCTAATTAGATCATGGTAGGATAATATTTACCACAAACAAACGAAACGTGCTACAATGTACTACAGGAGTTCGAAACGTTGAAAAGGCAAATTTTTCACCGAACTAAACAAGGCCCGGGTGGAGAAGTCGCCCGAGGGTGTGACTGAAAAATTGGCGCGGCTGGTCAGTGCCTGTGCCTAGTGGTGATTAGTATGTTAAGGGGCCTGGGGTTTGGTGTTAATTACCCAAGGAACCACCCCGGATTAGTTTACGCGGTGGAGATCGGGACGTGACTTGAGGCCGCCGATCGTGGGTGGGCCCCTCGATGGCGTCCCTGCTCTTGTCCGAGACACGGGGTCTGTCGCGTCTCATCTGTGCATCTGTGATGACTGATCAAAGGGAGTGTACAATAGCCAAAATATCGATTATTCGATCCAAAGTCTAAAATATTGACACATCCAGTCCAAATAAAATGTAAGCATCTGATATATGCAACAGTGTTAGCGACGGCACAGAGTGTGGTTCTTGTGATTTGTGAAAAGCTCGTCGGAGAGAACCGCGCCGCTCGACGCCGGTGTCCAGACCGGCTCCGGCATCACGTTCTTCCGATGTTGGAAAGAGGGTGGTGATGAATTTAGTTTCCAAAGAAATGTCAGAAAGATCATTGTATTACTTTGCTATGGTACTCCCAAATAAATACGGACCGTCCATCTTGTTAGATATTATACCTCTTAAGAGCAACTCCAAGAGACTAGCTATTTTGACTTAACTAGCTAAACAATAGAAAATTTGTCAAAAACTCAATCCAACAGACTAGCTAAACTTGCCCTCGCTATCCTCCACTAGCTAAACCGGGGGCTTCGCTAGCCATTTTTGGCTAGCCAGTCCCGCTAGCTATCCTCTCTCTCGCAGAGTATGACAGGCGGGACCCACTGGCGGTGTAGCACATGGAGAGTTGATTTTAGCTAGTCAGTTGGATTTCATCAATTTTTTGCTAGCTATTTCAGTTTACATACTAGCCAAATCAGGATTTTAACTAGTGATTTTTAGAGAGGCTCTTGAAGTTACTCTAAAGAGGTAATAGATTAAATATCTATTTATATTTTTTTAACTTGAAAAAAGAAAAATATGGGACTCGGCACGGAACGGCAGCCATCTCTCTCCTCCCCGTGGCAAGGAACCGCAACAACAGATCCATTGATTGATTAAATAGCTTGGTTTATTTCCTTCCAATTGCATGTTTCGTTGACATGAAGCCGATGAGGCCAATGGAAATCAATTCTCCGATTAAACAAGAGAAAAGTCCCTCTGTGCCATAGAAAATTATGACAGTTGAGCTCTATGCTATAAAAAATTAAAACTTGAGCTCATTGCCCTTGGTTGTAATTTTTGTGAGCTCTATGCCATTGCCGTCACTAATTCCATCCATCACCGTTAGATGCAATTGTAGACCCAGCGTGTCATTGAGTCAGGAAAAAAAATACCCTTTCCTCTTCATCCCGCACTGCCTCGCGAGGCGAAGACCTTCTCGGCTCGCGTATGCCAACCTCCCCGTGGACGCCGTCGCACATCGCCGCTGCGGTCGTCGATGCGGCCGCCCCTGCACCGCCTGCTGGGCCGTCGCCGAACGACTGTGTGGCATGAGAACGGCGCGCCAATCACCCGCCTCCGGCCATGGAGGTTGAAGTCGCCGGGGAGCCGCACGTCGTCGACGAGGCCGGTGCACCGCACAGCCCCATACCCGTGCGCCGCCTCCGGCCGGCCGTCACGCCGGTGGTTTCTCGCGTCGGTGGTCTCTCTTGTCGCGGCCAGGGGCCAGGCGCGGCCCCCAGATCCGTGCGCCGCATCCGACCATGAAGGTCGCCGACGCGCGCGAGCTGGCGGAGGCTGAGGCCATCCTGTGGCGCAGCGCGAGGTCGGCGTGAAGGAGGCGGCGGTGATGGCGGCCGGCGCCCGTGCCGCTCTCGGCGCCCGAGCCGGCCGGTGCCCGCGCCGCGCTCGGCGCCCGCTCCTCAGGCGCGCGAGCCGGCACGGAGGAGGTGGTCGACGCCCGCGCAGCGCTCGGCGCTCGTCCCGCCCGCCCGCGAGCCGGCACGGAGGAGGCGGCCGGCGCCCGCGCCGCGCCCGGCGCTCGTCTCCCCGGCGCACGAGCCGGCACGGAGGAGGCGGCCGACGCCCGCGTCGCGCTCGGCGCCCGTCCCGCCCGCACGCGAACCGGCACGGAGGAGGCAGTCGGCGCCCGCGCCGCGGCCGCGCCCGTCTCTCCATCTCCAACACCCACTGCTGTGCGGGGCCCACGCTAACTAACGGCAGATTAACACTGGTGGTAACGGCAATGGCATAGAGCTCAACAAAAAATACAACCAAGGGCAATGAGCTCAAGTTTTAATTTTCTATGGCATAGAGCTCAACTGCAATTTTCTATGGCAGAGGGAATTTTCTCATTAAACAACGACACACGCATCTGGTCATCAATTACAAGTATGAACTGTTGTTGTGATATTAATCGAGATTAGATCCATGGCTAACCTTTTTCCCTCACGTGATGGTGCTGATTAAATGGCGGCCGCAATCAATTGGGTGAGAGGATCTGTAGAAGAAATCAGTGATATGTTTTTTTTTTGAACGAACGGGTACTAGACGGTGCCTATTTCATTGATAAAGAGGAGAGGTACAGCCGGCTAGCCGGAAACAGCAAAAAAGAGATTTACAGATGCGCACTCAAGGTCGCGAAACATTTGGCTCCCACCGAGAGTCAGAGGGAGAACTCTTCCTTAATTTTAAATACAAGTGAGTGTACCAGGGATTCTGTACGGTTGAAAACCTGGTAATTCCTCTCTTTCCAAATTTCCCAGTTGATGAGGAGCGCGAGGGAGCGGGAAGCTTTACGTGAAATGTTCTGTCGCGAGGAGATGGCAACCCACCATTCGAGTGGGGAGGAGGACGTGGGCCAACTTGTTGGTTGGAGGTCGGGTAAGCCGATCCAGCTGGCGATTTCATTCCAGACTCGACACGTATAGCGGCAATCCGCTAGAAGGTGATGCGCAGTTTCCATGGTGCGTCTGCAGAGGGGACAGGACGGGCAGTGGTCCCACCCTCTGCGTGCGAGCCTATCGCAGGTCCACACACGGTCTTGCAAGATTAGCCATGCAAAAAACTTGCATTTGGGAGGGGCCCAAGCTGTCCAAATAGACGCTAGATCGGGAGCGGCAGAGTAATCTGACGCGAACGACACTTCCAAAACACCTTGGCGGCCTCGGCGTCCTCCACTTGGAGAAGTTTGCAAGAGCCTTGCGCCTTCGCTGGCTATGGCTCGAGTGGACTTCCCCAGACAAGGCCTGGGTGGGAACTGAGGTACCCTGTGACGACGCCGATAGAATACTCTTTGCGAACTGCACACACATCACTCAGGGAGATGGTTTCCAAAACTAGCTTCTGGAGATCCGGTTGTCTACACGGGCAAAGACCTATGGACATTGCGCCTCTCCTTTTCGCCAAAACGAGGAAAAAAAATTGATCGGTCGCCTCGGCCCTCCAGGATAACACATGGATTCGAGACCTCAACCATCGCCACAGATTCACTCCAGAGCATCTCACTCAATTCGTCACGTTATGGAACCTCGTTGCGACAACAGTCCTCAGCCCTGAGCAGGAAGACAAGATCGTTTGGACCCGAACGCCACACGGCCTCTACACCACGTCCTCAGCATACAGTGATATGTTTTTGGCATCAGGCAATCAGATTTCGTTTGTTTTAAGGTAGGCAAAATTATTTTTTGGTAAGAAATCAGATGATGCATAAGAAAAGGAAGTGCCAGTTCGTGCTTCTTTTATTTTGACGCACGATCCACAAGTATGATTTCCCCGCAAGCAAATTTCCTCGAATAACCTAATATTCAGCATTTTCTTTTTATTATTTAAAGAATTTTATATTTATATGATTTATTTTTTTATCAATTTTATTAATTTATATCTTTTGAATTCAATGGCTTAAGTTGTTTTGAACTCTTACCTCTTAGGAGGTAATGGGGAGTACCTACCTTAGCAAAGCCCTTGTATTAAGATGGTGTGATCCCACCAAGAAGAAGCTTGCCTGGTTCTCTCCTGTTCCCGTTTGCAATCCACATACGCGTACACAAGTCTCTCTCATTACAGTAGTGCAATTCACCGTGCAATCGGTACGGCATCCTCGAATTTATTGCACATGAGCTTTTTCTGTCAACCATTGATTTGGCTCCTAAAAATGGACCAAGTACTAAATAAGATGGCTGCCTGACCAAAGTACGACGATGTACATGGAACGTCAGAGAGAGATCAAAGACGCTATTCAGAATTCAGGAAAAATTTTGCACTTCATGTCGGAGTCTTTTGCGCTTAAAGTTCCCGTGTTGTTTGGATCTTCCAAACATGCCAATGATACCGGTTAGTCGCGTGTACTAATACTATGACTTTGGTTGCTCTAACACTAACACATCTGACTCTGGTCGAAAAGTTCAGGTTGAGTGCGTTGCCATTATCCTGCAACCAGAGCAATCCTCTGGAAATTAAATGCAAAGCCTTCTCATCAGGCTGAGAGACATAGGGGAAGCTAGCGGTGGTTGAGGCGCAGCTATCATGGATTCATGGGGAGGATGGCCGGAAGCTTCGCCGGGGCGGCGGGCTGTCGCCGTGTGAAAGACATCCCAATCCCAACCCAACCCAAAGAGGAGGATTGATTCCTCTCACTGATCAGCGTTAAAACACGTACTCCCTAATTCCCTACTATACAAGAACTGCGAGATTTGATTGGAGAAAACGCGCCTGTCACGGCCCAGCGCTGCTAGCTGCATATATCATGTCGACGGGCAAGAAGATTTTTTTTTCTTTTATCTTTATTATACCTTTTTCCTGGTTTTCCACACGGAAGAAAACGACCTGGGACAGGTGTTTTCACGTCAACAAAGCCAAAGGAGGATGCCAATAAAAATGTTCGCTGTTGCTTTCCTTTTCTCTCGGGGACTCGGAGGCCTAGTTCAACAAGATGAAAGCGATGAATGCTAGAACGCAGACGCGGCTTTGCCGCGTCCTACACTTCTACTTGAAGTCAACCAGCTTTTGTGTATTTAGCTACCCTGTCCTTCAACAATTTTCATACGGGAGGTAAATTTTGCGCAGCTTCAACATGGCAAGTTCTTGCGAATGATTCAAATGCTAGATAAACAAGCATGTTTGCTGAAGATGATATATGCACAGAGCTCTTGAAAGGCTTTAAGTTGTAGGGGGGATGCACTTATCATTTCCATTCACATGAACTGAGATATTGGAGCTAGGAGTTTATGGCAATTTATTCTTGAACAATAAACCACAATAGGTTTTTTTTAAAAGAAACCACAGCAAGTTATTAACCACACTTCTGACATATGAGTACATAGGTGAGTACAAATATATATGCAGTTTGTACTCACTTGGCAAGAATATTTAGAACTTATATGAGATGCATATAAGCTTGCACGGTTGCACGAAAAGGTTGGTTTGCATCGAATATGTTTCCATTTTCTAATGGTTCATAATTTTAGATGTTCTATCTTTATCTGAAAAAAATCAATGTTTTGCTCAGACAAGATGCTCCTGATGTTCATGCTAATAAGCCGGCAAAACGGGGCCTGAGAAAAACAATAACACTTTCAGTTCACAGGATGCACTGGTAGGGAGAGCGGCTTTAGTCTCGGCTGATAAGGGGTATAGGTCTCTCAAGTCCAACCGGGACTAACGATGAGAGACAAAAGACCCCCTTTAGTCCCGGGTGAACGAACCGGGACTAAAGGGGGTCTTTAGTCCCGGTTGGTATTACCAACCGGGACTAAAAGATTTTCCAGCAAAACAAAAAAAACACCGTGGCTGCCTGCACCGGCAGCCACACCCATGCACGAGCCTGCTCCACCGCCGCCACTGCTCATAACAATTGCCAAGAACACGAACACAGGAAGAACACGAACAACAAGTTCAATTCCATCTCAATACCATCTCACAGTTCATCACACAATAACCATCACAACAATAAGTCATTCAATTTCACCACTAGCATAAACATCACAAACTGAATTGATTCACAACACATCCACTAGAAAAATACACAAGTTTCATCCGATTTCGATTCACAGATAAAAATCAAAACCATCCACGATTTCGATTCACAGATAAAAATCAAAACCATCCACGAAACTCACTCCTCCAGGGCGCCGTGGCCGCCGCCGGGGCCTGGCCGCGCCGGGGTCCGCCCGCGCCGGCCGCCGGGGCGCCTCCCGCGCCCGCACGCGCCGGGGTCCGCACGCGCCGGTCGCGCCGGGGTCCGCCCGCGCCTCCCGCACTGGCCGCCGGGTCCGCCCGCGCCGCACGCGCCTGTCGGGGCCCCGCGCCGGCCGCCCGCCGGGATCCTGGCCGCACCGCCCGCTGCTCCTCCTGCGATCCAGAAGAAGGAAGGTGAGAGAAGAGATAGAAAGGATAAGAAAGAAGAGAGAGGAGAGGGGGAGAAATTTGTGGCTGCGGGATAAAGATAAAGGAGAGAGAGGGAGGCTGTCGGTGGTGAGATTCCCTTTAGTCTCGGGTGGTGTTTCCACCCGAGACAAAAGGGGTCCCCTTTTGTCTCGGGTGGAAACACCAACCGAGCCTAAAGATTTAGTCCCGGGTGGTGTTTCCACCCGAGACTAAAGGGATCCTTTAGTCTCGGGTGGAAACACCACCCGGGACTAAAGGTTGACGCCAATTATTACTGGTTTGGTGCCCTTCTTTAGTCTCGGTTGGTATTACAACCGGGACTAAAAGGGGTCAGATCCCATAGCTATTTCGGGTCACGTCGATAAAACCCCTTTAGTCCCGGCTCTAAAGTTAAACCGGGACTAAAAGGGTGTACCAAAGCCTCTGATTCTACCGGTGATGATTGCCCCCAACCGTTACGGTGCCGTGGAGTAACTACGAAAGAGGATCAAAAAGGTGACGGTAAATCAAGTTAAAGTCGACAGTCACGCGATCCTTAACAGCACAACTCGGAAAGGTGAAGAAAGAAAAGAAGGAAAGAACAAGAACCTTGGCCTTCCTGAATCCCAACGGAGTCGAGAACACAGTGAAGCACAAAGTGCTAGCAAAAGGACAAGCCACAGTCTCTTATCACAAAACCATGAAAATAAAGCTATCGAAGCTTATCATCACTTGTGGGATTACGAATGCATATCCGGATTAGATAAAAGCAAAGCAAGTGTGAGCTGACGCGACACCAAACCCTGTTTCAGATAAGCTCTGCGCCGCGCTGACTGACTCACATCCAAACATCCATGAAACACTGAGGAAAACATCAGCAGCTAGTATCCAAACATTTCAGAGGTCCTGGTACAGGACACCGTTCCTTGACGCCACCATACGTGACCAGGTGCCTTGCCTGCCTGACCTGACTAAAAATACCTTCCATTTCGCTAGCTCTACTCATTAATCAAGCGAAAGTGGCTGAACAAGTTAGAGGTGTCATACCCCATTTAGTAGATGATGGTCTTTCGATTTTGTAATATGCAGACGACACCATTATCTTTCTAGATCATGACCTTGAGCAAGCAAAAAATGTTAAGCTCCTTTTGTGTGCTTTTGAGCAGCTTTCGTGACTGAAGATTAATTTCCACAAGAGTGAAATCTTTTGTTATGGTGCAGCCAAAGAGATGGAGCCTTTCTATACTTCTCTCTTTGGATGTAATTCAGGGGTTTACCCATTCAGGTATTTAGGTATCCCGATGCACCACAGACAACTCCTCAATTCTGAATGGAGTAAAGTTGAAGAGCGCTTTCAGCAAAAACTCTCATGTTGGAAAGCAAAATACCTATCCTATGGGGGGAGATTGGTCCTGCTTAACTCGGTGTTAAATAGTCTTCCCATGTTCATGATGTCCTTCTTTGAGATCCCTAAGGGAGTTCTTAAAAACCCTGATCATTTCAGATCAAAGATTTTTCTGGCAAGGCTCTAATAAAAAATACAAATACAGGCTTGCCAGATGGGACATCTTGTGCCGGTCCAAGGATCAGGGTGGCCTCGGGATATTGGATTTACAACTTCAAAACAAATGTCTTTTGGCTAAATGGTTAGTTAACCTCTTGAACTCCGAAGGGACCTGACAATCTTTGCTAAGTAATAAATATTTGAGAACCAAGACCCTGACGCAAGTATCAGCCAAACCAAATGACTCCCACTTTTGGAGAGGCCTCATGCATATTAAAGAGGAGGTTCTTTCTAAAGGCTCTTTCATTATTAATGATGGAACCAGCACAAGATTTTGGGAGGATACTTGGTTAGGTGATAAGCCGCTCAAGGTTACTTACCCTTCCTTATACCATATTGCGCGGGATAGGAAGGTAACGGTTTCTAAGGTCATGTCCTCTATACCTCTAAATATTTCCTTCAGGCGGTCTCTGGTGGACAATAACCTAAGACATTGGCTTCACCTAGTTGCTCGGGTCTCTAATGTTGATTTGGTGGATGGAAAAGATCATTTTAAATGGCCGCTGACGAATAATGGCCTTTTTACTGTCCGATCGATGTATCTTGATGCTTTAGATACTCATCCACCGTTTCAGCATAGAAAGATCTGGAAGTGGAAATTACCTCTTAAAATCAAAATTTTTCTTTGATTTCTTCAGAGGGGCGTCGTCTTGACAAAAGACAACCTTGCGAAGAAAAATTGGAAAGGGAGTCAGAAGTGTGTCTGCTGCAATTTGAATGAAACTATTCAGCACCTCTTTATAGATTGCCCCTTAGCAAAGATGATTTGGAGGTTTATTTTCTATGCGACTAATCTGAGCCAACCTAGATCTATTAACCATATGTTTGGTAATTGGCTTAATAATCAAAATAAAGATTTTAAGCAACTGATTTGGGTTGGTGTCGCGGCCATCTGCTGGGCTATTTGGAAATGCAGGAATGATATTGTTTTCAAAAAGTCGAAGTTTAATTCGATTCTGCAGGTTATTTTCAGGGGAGCTTACTGGTTACGCTTCTGGGCCCAGTTGCAGCGTAAGGAGCAGACCAAGGATATCCTCATCGCCATGAGCAGAAAATTAGAAGTCATTGCTCTACAGTTTGCCAATGAAGGATGTAATGTTTTTTATCGTTTACCTTAGGTGGGGGCATGTTGCCCGTAGCTGCCTGCCTGCTCTTTTTGACTCTTATTTGAACTCTGTAATAATTGGCTGTGTACATCTTCGGATGTAGAGGCCGGATTTAATTATCCATTATCTAAAAAAAATTTCATCCACGCAGCAGCAGGAGAGGCATATTGCCTGCAGCGCAAGCCGCCTGCTCTGCACCGCAAAGGAGGGTAGGATTTGGATCCCTGCAAGCTATTTTCCATGGCGCTTTCAGTGCCAGCGTCGCGCATCCTGGCCTGACCTGACCTGACCTGACCTGGTATTACTCCCGGTCATCAGTGGCTAACAGCAACCGCGATCAAAACGGCAAAAGCGACGTCTCGAGAATCCCTGTCCGGAAAGGAACACCAAAAGGAGGGGAGGGTGGCCACTGAATTCTGAAAACCGTTGGAGGCAGCCCCATGTTTCCTTGTCAGGGATCGCTGGAAAACGCCAATACCGCTGCTGCCTTATCTTCAATTCAGAACCGCCGGAGCCCATGCCGTGACGTGCCCACCCGTCGTCCTGCGGGCTGCTGCACCAGCCACTAGGATCAAACCAACACAACAAACAGGCACCGGCAGAGAGCAGACACGCGCACCGTGCCGGTCTCCCTCCTGCTATCACGTCTCCGATCTCCATCTTTTCCGATGACTCCACCGAGCTTATCTTCCTTCCTTCCCTGCACGCCAAGAACCCTGTGACACCTCCTCAGCCTTTACCCTCTTGATTGATACCCTATAAATCCCAGCCTCCCTCTTCACCTGCCCCAAATACAGGCAAGAGCAGAAGAGACACCACGAAAGGAACCGGGAGAGAGAGCAAAAAGCTTCACCTTTTCGTCGCGAGCCAGCACATGAGGATCCACCCAGCAGCAGCAGGAGCTCCCACCGGCGGCAAGAAGGACCTCCGCCGGCTGCCGCACGTGTACAGCAAGGTGCTCGAGCTGCCGCTCCCGGCGGACACCGACGTCGAGGTGTTCGAAGGCCCCGACGCCTTCCACTTCGTCGCCGCCGGCGGCGCGCGCGGCACCGGCATGGTGCAGGTGCGCACCGTCAGGATCCACCCTGGGGTTACCAAGGTGGTGGTGCAGGCAGGAGGCGCCGCCGGAGGTGGTGAGGAGCCTGGCGCCGACGACATGGAGCTCGACAGGTGGCGGTCCCGGCTGCCCGAGGCGAGTTGTCCGGCCATGGCGGTGGCCGGGTACGTCGACGGGCAGCTCGTTGTGACGGTGCCAAAGGGGCGTGGCGGCGATGAAGGCGCCGACGGCGGCCAAGGTGAGGTCACCTGGAGGTGCTGCAGTGGAGGAAAGATTAGTGGAAGACTGGTAGTTGTACAGTAGAAGTAGGCACTCTGCTAATGTCTTGCCATCTTTGTTTTTTCAGAAGATGGGCTGTTTATTATGCCTTGCCTGTAGACTCTTAGTAGATGTTTCATGAGCTACCTTTCTGCTGGTTCTTAACCATATAGAAGAAGCAGCTGCTGTAAATTCCCTTTGGGTTCCTTGAAATCAAATGTAAATTCCAGATATACCTGTGACTCTGAGATGTCCTTCCTTATCTCGATGTGCCCATCAGCCCATGCCCACTTGATGCAACTTGGATTTTATCGTGGTGGATAAGGTCTGGTGGAGCATAATGTGCAGATCGGATTTGACAGTTTTACTGTTACTATTTCTGAAGATCAGATGCAAAAGTGGACCACTTGGTTGGTGCTGCATGTCACATGGATTCATCAAATATCTCCATTTTGATGGCCCACAGTTTGCAGCACAGTGTCTGTTAGTCCTACCTAAGATGATCATTCTGGTTTAAAGCCATATAAAATGGCAAATTGGCAATAGCAGTAATTTCAGGAAATATGTTTTCTACTGCTACTAGACCAAAGGTATTGTAACTTGATGATCCATGTTCAAGAGTTTTTTTTTCTTCTTCAGTGCTTGAAGATTCTTCTATAGACGACTCTTTTGTGTGTTATTATACTCCTAGTTGCCATTTCTTATTTAACTAGCTGAAGTCACTGATCACCTGATATTCTGTGAAGCTCCAGTCACATTTGTCACTCTCTTTCAACCGGAACTTCAAGCGCTAAATTATGATAGGTCAATCAGTCAAATAATATTGGAATGCTCCGGATGAATGGCAGTTCCTCCACAAATTTTAAATATTTTATATCATTCTCCATGGAAACAGTGCAACATGATACAAAAACATAAAAAAAATTATATGATTCCACACGAAATAGAAAAGTAGTGAAAAAATGAGCAGAATTACTAAAGTATGGAGTTAAGGAAAAAAACCATCCAGTGTTTCATCAAAATCTGGATTTGGAATCTGTTTCACTGCTAGAGTTTATGCATGCCCATGTTGCACTGCTGACCAGACGGTCATGCTGCAAAAGTAAAAAGTTCCACAAGATGATTGTGAACAAACCAGTCACTTGGAATTGATAAGCCTTTGTTTTACTGGTAATTACTATACGTGTACTTATTTCACTCATTTCATGTCAAGTTGCAATTAAAGTGAAATGGTATCGTGATACAAATAACACCAAACAGGTGACGGAAAGGGGAGGAAAGGGAAACAAGTGATGATACTAGTCTAAAGAATTGTGCCTAACAAAGGGGGACCCCAGTTTGGTAAAGTGTCTACAGCATGGACAAGAGTTGACAAACACTATCAACAGTAGCAGAGCTTGAGCAGCTAATCAGAGGGGGCCAGCCATACTAATTTTCTCTTAAAATCAGTGAACGGTAGCCGTTATTATTCATGTAATCAAGATTGTCATTGTGCAGGGGTGGCCATGGCCCCCCTCTAGATTTCAATAAGCTCCACCCATGCCTATCAAGATCAAATGGACCACCCAAGCTGCTTTTGATCTATCATCTATGCATCATATATACAATACAACTATGCCTATCCATATGAGCACTGAACATTGCTTTGTGATGATGATCAATTCATATTTCTGAAAACCATGATGATCAATTCTAGACGGATGAAATTCACTGAGCAGTCACTAGTTACCTATACAATCAATACATGGGCTATGGGCAGCATCACATTGGTTTCTATACTTAGCAGTTCAATAGAAATGGGTTTGGAATCTGATCTATAAGAATCAAGAGCACACAAAATCCAGTGTCCAGATGAGAGTAGACTAATAGATTGTAAGCACCAACCTAGTTTAGAATTAATGACAACGATATGCGCACAAATTGGGCCCTAAATCCTAATGCACTAAAACACTTGATACATAGGTTAAGCTATTGAACAAATGTCATGTAGTACCATTTCCTTTTGCAAAACAAAGTTGTAGGAAAATGGGGATAATTTCTATTTACCAGCGCAGCCTAAGGATCAAGGACCAGCTACTGAATTACTCATCAGCCCATCGAAACTAAAAGTGAATCTTAATGTCCTCTCCTGGCATATTTTATCTCTATTGTACAGAGTAGGGGGATCAGATTTTCTTCTTTAAGATAATCAGCCATACAGCTCATGAGGCCATCTTATCTCCTACTGGGTCGACTAAATCAGTATTTGACAGTAGCAGTGTGTATCGTATCTTGTCGACTTCAGTAAAATCACTTGGGTTAAGTATACTTCTTGATTACTGTACGTTAAAAGACAGAAGGATGCAAGCAAACTATTCATATTCCAGAATATGACAAACAGAAACATTCATCGTAGAGAATTGAGACAATTTCATTATAGGAGGAAAAAATGGTCCATAGAAAGCAGAACAAAACAGAACACATGGGGCGGCTTATATATCACATACATACCTAATGACAAGTCAGGTGGCTACACCTATTATTTCAACTAACCTCACATTGATCTTTCTAAATAACACCTTCTGCAATGTCAGCAGCCTCTAAGATCAGTGGAGTCTTGGCTAAAAGATGTCTGTGTAATACCAAGCTTAACATCCAGGTAACTTAATGCTTCTCATAGTCGGGCATGATAATTTATCTGAATCTGAGGTCCTTCCAATGTCAGACATAGAACTGGTCAAAGACCTTTGAGTTGAACTGGTCAAAGACATAGAACTGGATTTCATTTTGCTGGCACACACTTAAGTGTTCTGTGAGCTCATGCAAATCCAGCTTGCCTCATATCATCTATGGTCGAATGAAGCCTTTCATGTAAATCAAACTTTCGATATCCAGCAACCAATATATCATACGTAGACCTGTTCAGCTTGAAGAAACTTCGAATGCGATTTAAGAACAAATCCAATCTATCAAATTCCTTGTGACGAAAATAAGAACAAATTATGACATCAACATCCTCTGGGCACATAAACATCACACCGTTGTCCAACATCCGGCAAATCGCATCTTCCATATCTGCCAATCGATCTGCCTTAGCATAGAACCTGATAATTCCATGGTGCAGTTGTGTTTCATAACTCGAATGTGTTCCCTTTTGTGTTAGGGGAAGCAGCTGCTCCATTTCATCAATTTCACCTCCATCTAGGCATATTCTCGTTAACCTTTCAATTGTAGCTTTGTTCAACTCCCAATTGCCGTCACTCACACGTTTTAAAAAGTCTCTTACTGTGTTGCCCTCCTTTTTTCTAGTAACAATCTCAAGATTTGCCTCCAAAATAGCAGAGTTTGGTTTAATCCCCAAGGAAATCATTTCCTCAAACACTGTGTTGGCATCATCTAGCATGTTCAACTGAACAAACCCTGTGATCAAAGATTCAAAAGCTTGAATACTTGGAGTAAACCCAGCATTCTTTGCAGCTACATACCAGCTCATCAACGCATGGCCACTTCCGAGCAGTGAAAATGCAGATATGAGTGCATCATATGTAGTGGAATCAGGCTTGCAACCATCCATGCTTTCCATAGTCTCATACAGGGTCATTGCGGAGAGGAGATCTCCGACCGACAAGAAAGTGTTAACAAGGGCATTGAGAATGCCAGTGTTCAGACGAATTCCTTGTGCCTCCACGCGTTCAAAGACTCTCATTGCAAGTGCTGCATTTCTTGTCTGAGCACAGAATCGGATTATTGTTGAGTAGGGCTCGCAATCATGAATTTCTTCCTTCAGTAGCTTCTCTAGTTTCCATTCCAATACCTAATCCATGTTCACCATTTATACCATGTTAGTTCTCTCTTCTCTGCATTAAATATCTCCCTTTTACAGTAAAAAATAATTAAGAATCTCACACAAATGCATTTGCAAAACCAAATGATCATATCGGCACTTCCAAAGTTAGACCATTACAGGTATCGTAATGTCACATGATATAACAGGCTAAAAATGCTAGTGATACGCATCGCAGTTCGCACTCTGACCCGTGGGCAAACAGAAATTTCCTTCTGCCGTAGCACTACACACAAACGCTAAATTAAACCGAAAACTAGCTTGGCTGAAGGCGCTGAGAAGTGAGGAGAAGAGAAGCGACTCACGAGGTGCGCCTTGGTCGGAGAGGACGCGCGGAGGAGCGCGGCGGCGAGGGGCTCCCAGAAGCCGCCGTCACGGTGCGGCGCCGAGGAAGCGACCTCCTCCACCGTCGCCTTCACGCGGCTCTCCGGCTCCGAGACCAGGCGAGCGAGTAGAGTTCCTTCCGTCCCCGATGCCGCGGCGGCGGCGGCTGTCCCCATCCCGCGCCACAGGCGCCGGCGAGCGGCGGCGTTCGCCATCGGTTGCTCTGCGGTCGCGGCGGTAGCTTGCTTCGAGTGGGGAATATTCTCGAGTGGGCCTTCGCGACGGTGGTTAACGGGCCCTGACGTGAGGGGAAGTACTATCGGCCCACGCCAACTGAGGCTTTTACGGAAGCTTGGCCCGCCAGTAAATAACGATGCTCATGGGCCATGGTATCTCATTATCATCCGGGAATCCTATATATCTTCCGGAAGATTTTTTGCAAGTGAACTTCCAGAGATTCGTGCAAACCACCACAACCGTTGGATCCATCTAACCCTAACACCACACAACCCCCCTCTCTCTCCTTCTTTTCCCTGCCCGCGTGCTACCCTAGCCGCCGCCACCGCCCGAGACCCGCGCGACCGCGCCCTGATGGTGGCCGGCGAGCTCGGCCGCCGCCGACCCCACGCGCCCGCGCCCACCTTCGGCCCCGCGCTCCCCACCTCCGCTCCCGGCCCCGCCTACCGCTGGCCCCGCGCGCGGCCTCTGCCGACCTCGCGCGCCCGACCACCGGCCCCCGCGTGCGCCCCGCCGCCGGCCCCGCGTGCGGCCGGCGAGCTCTGCCGCTGCGTCCCGCGCGCGCGGCCGCCGCTGGCCCCCACGCGCCATGGCCGCGCGCCGCCGGCGGGAGGAAGAAGAAGCAACGGCCCTGTCCGGAGGAAGAAGAAGCAAAAAAAAATGTTAGAATTTTTTTTCCAAAAAATATTGGAAAAATGTTGGTTCAACTTTTTATGAAAAATGTTGGTTCAACTTTTTGTTTGAAAAATGTTGCTTCAACTTTTTTGTTGAAAAATGTTGTAACATTTGTTGGAAAAATGTTGCTCCAACATTTCCTAAAAAATGTTGACAGAAAAATGTTGGCAACAATCCCGAAAAATGTTGACGAAAAATTGTTGGCAACAATCCCGAAAAATGTTGACGAAAAAAATGTTGGCAACGTTTATGAAAAATGTTGAAAAATTATAGGCAACTTTTCAGAAAAATGTTGACGAAAAAATGTCGACAATATTTTTAAAAATTGTTGACGAAAAAATGTTGGCAACAATTCTGAAAAATGTTGATAACATTTTGAAAAATGTTGTCACTTTTTTAACTGTCATCAAATACGTGGGCTTCAGAGTTATTCTTAACAAAGAGAAGAGGTGGAAGCCTTGATGGGCTTAGGTGGGCTGGAAGTTCACTTCTCATATATGTTCCACAAGATATATAGGAGCCCCCATTATCATCTCTCTGCCGCTTAACGAACGGCGGCATGTGTCCCCTCCACGAGCTTCACCGGCGGCCAGCCCTTGGGCACGCGCCACATGGCCATGGAGGCATGGAGCCGCGACGCGCGCCCTCATGCTCGCCTCCACGTCTCCGGCCACTGCACACATGTCCCTCCTCCAGCTGCACGAGCGCTCCATAAAATCGCAGGTTCGCAACGTTCCGTGCACCGGACTGCGAAGCCAAGTGAACGAAACAGCCGTGTTCGTCACCGAGTTTAATTTCCGTTGGGTGATATACACTACCGAACAAGGCCTTAGCAAGCTGCAGAGTGTTCGAGAATGAGCCAGGAGCAGCCGAGGAGGCCGTCCGACCGGCAGGCGGCCGGCGGCGAGCAGGGCGCTGTCCGTTACGGCGACGTGTTCCCGGCGGTGAGCGGCGGCCTCGCGGAGAAGCTCGTCGCGCCGCAGGACGCGGCCACGATGCAGTCGGCGGAGAGCCAGGTGTTCGGCCGGGGCCAGACGCTGAGGGGCGGGCCGGCCGCCACCATGCACTCCGCGGCCACCACCAACGAGCGGATGGGCGTCGTCGGCCACGACCAGGCCACGGACGCCACCACCCAGCAGGGCGTCGCCGTCTCCGAGACCCGCGTCCCGGGCGGCCGCCTCGTCACCGAGTTCGTCGCCGGCCAGGTAACATTAATTCTACACACGCCTTTCACATCAGTCTGTTCGTCTGCACGTGCAAGCAAGCAGCAGAAATTTATCCGCGCATGTTGTTCGCAGCCTGTTGGCCAGTACCTTGCCCCGGACGATGCCACGGCTGGTGGCCGCGCCGGCGCCGGCGCCGGAGCACGTGGTGTCGCTGCCGCTGGCGTGGTGGATAACACGAAGGTGACGATCGGCGAGGCGCTGGAGGCGACGGCGCTGGCCGCGGGTGAACAGCCTGTGGAGCGCAGCGACGCGGCGGCCATCCAGGCGGCGGAATCGAGGGCCACCGGGCTGGACGCGAACGTCCCCGGCGGGCTGGCCGCGCAGGCGCAGTCGGCCGCCGCGGCCAACGCGAGGGCGGCGCGCGACGAGGACAAGACCACGCTCGGCGACGTCCTCGCGGTACGTACGGTGGACGCTGCACATGCTGCATAATTCTATTTGACGCGTGTTGATGCAGCTGGCGACGGCGAAGCTGGTGCCGGACAAGCCGGTGGAGAGCGCGGACGCGCTGAGGGTGGCCGGCGCGGAGAACCGCAACAAGCGCGGCGGGACGACGGCGAGGCCCGGGGGTGTGGCGGCGTCCATGGCCGCCGCCGCGAAGCTCAACCGTGACGAGGCGGTCTGGGAGCAGTGAAGGTGCGCGTCGCGGGCATGAAGACGTGTCGAGAGCCTAGTTTTCGCAAGTTTGCGTTTGCACGCATGCATCCTCGGTTTAGGCCCCAGTGGAATGGGTGCTTTTCGTTCGCTCTGCTCTTAGCGTGCTCCACACCACTGAGAAGTTGTTTTTATTTTGTTTTTTGTTTTTTGTTTTTTTTTTGTGTGTCGTGTGTCAAATGGATCCGTCTCAAAAATGTGTGCTTCGACATCAGTCATGGTATCGTGCGATGTGCGCGCACGTGTGATACGTAACTATGTAAGATACGCGTCAGTGCAACCTGCATGTTAAATGGTCAATAAAAGATGTTAAGTGCAACCTGCGACATCGTGTAATTATTTTTGCATACATACAACTGTTTAGCTTTAATATAATTTACTCAAAATTATATAAAAAATTGTCTTCCGATTTTTTTATCATTTATGTTATGATTATTTATTTTTATTCGATAAGCTTTTATAATTTATTTCATTTGCATGTTTCATGAGTTAACTCATAATTTGTTCCACGCATCTAGATAAACACCTACTAAATGTTTTGTAAATCCTACTAAAAGTTATTTAAATTTCACTAAAAGTCTTCTCTCAACATAAACATATAAACATATAAGTTGTCTATGTAAGTTTTCTTAAATACGCAGGACAGCTGCGTATCATTGTATTAAGAAGAAATTAAATGAAAGTTCGTTACACAACGCGTGGTCATCTAGATGCACGCTCGTCTCATCGAGTGGAATTACACAATGAGACGACCTAGAAGAATTATACAATGAGACGACCTAGAAGATACATAGGTGATTACTCGCTAAACAAACGACCTAGGTGCTCGACGCAGTCAAGCGATGATCGCTCCCTCTTGACGCCTGTTGGGCGCCTTTTTCCTCAAGGGAAACATGTCCAGGACCACATCGGCGTTCCCACGTGAGACTCCAGGGTTGAAAACACCATCAAGACCACTCGTGGCCTCACCGTTGGCTGCCAGTTCGAAACACCGTATGAGGACCTCACCGCGGCGAGCTGTCGGTATCATGGCCAACTTGCTATTTGCCAGACGAGAGCTACTACGCTTGGGCGCGTCGGTGACCGGGGCAACGAGCGGTGGGCGTGGTGGCTGCTTGATAAGCGGTGAAGTGGCGTGCTTCTGGATCTCGCCAACAAACTGCTCTAGACATTTTGCCCTGGGCTTTTAGGAGTTGGGCTAGCACCAGACGAGCCGTCAGCTGGCTCATGAGCAAAGGCTCCCACAACTCCTAAAAGCCCATATCACCATCTATTAGAGCAACTCTAACAGTTTGACAAATCAACTTGGCATTCATCTAATTTTGGTAAAACAAGAAAAATTGGCCTCCAACAGTTTGGCAAACCAACTTGGCAAAAATAGAAACTTGGCAAAACTCACCTCCCCGCGCGCGGATCGTGGTTGCCATCGTCGTTTCCCTGTAGGTGGGAGGGTGAAAAAAGAAATAAAAAATAGAGAAGGATTCCTGATGTAAGTTTTAAAGAGGTGGAAGGGCGCAAACATAATTTTGTTTCTCTCAGGATTCCTGATGTAAATTAGATCTGGATTTGGCAAGTGAATTATGCCAAACTGTTGGAGATGAACTCTTTTTTTACTTTGCATATCTTTTTAGAAGTTGACAAAACACAAGATTTGTCAAGTAAAATTTGGCAAACTCTTGGAGATGCTCTTAGGACCATCAATTCGTTTCTAACATGCAAATTGTCCACGCATCTAGATAATAAAAGTTTGTTTATCTAGATAATAAAAGTTTGTTTTGTAATCCTAGTCTCTCAACATGTGATTGTCCACGTCACTGTCCATCAACATGTAAGTTGTCCACGTCACTATCCATTAGATTATCAATTCGTGTTTCAACATGCAAATTGTCCACATTATGATTCACAAGAACAATCAATTTAGGTCTTCTATCAATTTTCTATTGCCAACATTTATCTATGCAATGTGTTAGTCGTTGTGAATATCATGTTACAAAATTCTGACATCGTTCTTTTTAAATAAAAAGAATATATTTTTATGTATAATATTGTTTGTAAAGAATGTTGCGGTAACTTTAGTGTTTTTATTTTCAAATTTTCGTCTCAAATTTCATCTTATTATTTTTATTTTCAAAGTTTTTAATTTTTTAGAATTTTTTTTGAAGCAACAACATGCGAAGTATCACTTATTCACTTAGTTATTTCTATTTGTAGTGTACAACTACAAATAGTTCAGAGGTATTATTATTTTATTTGGCGGAGTGTATTATCATTCTATTCATCATTTCAACTATTTGTTCATAGAAATTTAGATGAAACATATTTAATTATTCGGTATAAATTTTAAAACAATTATATTTGAAATATAGTTTTGAGATTTTGTTGCTCAAATCTAATTGTACAGTCGAAATTTAATTTGAGGACAATTAATGTCAACAACATTGTTTTCTATTAAATGTATGCAATCTTTCTTACTCTTCCTTATGTTGTTTTGCTCTTTCCAACCTCGACAACCTCGACAACCCACCCGTAGGAGCCTCTATCCCTGGGGTGTTTGCTGGAGTTTTTTTTAACGTAAGTTTGTTGTTTGTTGTATTTTTGTGACCTTTGAAAAATATAGGAGGTCCCTATATGATTTTGGCAACGTATGAGGTGCAAACCAACCTCTTTGTGCAAACTCTGCAAATTTCTAATCTGAACCACATGATGTTGATTCAAGGAGGTGTATGAGATTAGGTAATTTTGCACTTAACTGCTCGTCTCTAATACTTTTGCAAATCCTCCCTCCCACCTCCCTTATGTGTAGTGGCGGAGCCAGCTTTTGATAACGACTAGGACCCAAATTCAATAGCCCCACATGTCATTGAATGGTCCCACATGTCATCGAACTTGCCTCACCGGCTCCGCGAACCTCGCCTAGTCAGGCCAGCGGCGCGACCGCGGAGGACCTTCGGCTCGCGCGGTTAGCGACGCGACCCACAGAGGACATCCAGCTCACGCCGCCGGGGCGACGCGGCCAGCACTCGCGGGTTCCCAGTAGAGAGGTCTTGCGGCGCTCTAGCTCGCCTGTGGTCTGTGGAGCTCCTACGGTGAAGCTCTAGTTTGCTCGCAGCCAGCGCCCACGGTGGCAGGCGTGGAGCACCAAGTGGCGGCGGCACGCTGCGGTGGGCGGGTGGCGACGGGATCCCCTCGCGACTGACTCACCTGGGTACTACTACTACGTACTACTGATTTGGCAAAGCAAAAAACGGAGGTAGCTACGATCACGTTGTGCTTTTTGCCTGTTGAATGAAGGAACAACTCAAAATTGGATTGGAGCGAAGCAAAGGCACCACCGTGCGCGCTGCACGGCCGCTTCGATTCCAGGCCCGTCCCAGGCAGGGCTTAGCTGTGGCCTGCTGTGTTGGTGCGCTGCCCGCCCTTGGCCACGATCACGATGCCAACGAGATGGCGCTCCTCTACTGACTGTTTCTTTCCCTATAGTTGATGAGCCTTTGAAGTTTGAAGACTAGTTTTTTGGGGGAAAAAAAGAGAAGTAGTGAACCTTGTTAGGCTACGACTAGGGTCATGGCCTGGGCGGCCCTAGTCGCAGCTCTACCCCTGCTTATGTGTCCCCTTGGATCAACATGTGGCCCATATTAGAAGTTTGCACGTAGGGACTTTGATTTATGTGGTTGCTCTCACGTCCAATATAGGTATCCATGAATCCCAATGAACTCGGAGTCTGCCAAAATGCATTGTTGGTTGTTGCCAACACAGCTACCAGCATTTCAATAGCCTTGATTTTGATCATTTTTATATTGTTGATCTTGTCGTGCTTAATTATCTGGTTAATGGTCATGGTGATTAAATTTAAAGTCTATTCGAGATATCTTCTGTTGATTTGTACGATAGATTCATTCTGAGAAAAAAGTTATTGTGTGTTGATTTGATCGATTGATTTGTTCTAAGGGAAAAAACACTATGCAAGTAGAAAGAAGAAAAGCGTAACGAAGCGTCAGCAACAACATATGTTAATGAACTGTCTTTCCCGGTTATTGGTTTTTTTTTTTGACAATTGCATAACATTATATTAAGCAGCCAGTTTTACGTAAATGTCCTCCGAAGAATACAGAATTACAAAAAGGTCCTTAGACCAGATAAACATAGCAACAGCTACACAGCAGCGGCGGGCGACGAGCTCGCCTTCGAACAGCCGTAGAGGCACCAGGGGCGCGTACAGCCAGATGGGAGACCGTGCTGAGCATCGGTTGAAGACGGATCGACGGAGTGTTGGAGGCGCACACCGGGCGACCGAAGGATGATTTGAAAGTCGTCGCCGGCGATTGAAGAAGCTCCCGGTCAGGATCCAGGGGGAACGAGATCATCGAACCACCGCTTGATGTAGTGGAGCTGCTTGTTTGCTAGATCTGACCTTGTAGAGGCTGCTTGGTCCGGAGGTGAGGCGAAGGCGGGCGTCGGTGGATACGAAGCGGAGGAACCCATATCTTGGCGGCGTGACGGAGAAGGCGGAGCGGGAGGAGACGGAGGGAGATCTGAGCTGAGGTGGGGATTTTTTTTATTGATACTTACCTTATCCATGGAGACGACGTCGACGGCGAGGGGGCCAAGATGGCCGACGACGACCGCGGCGGCGGCAAGAACAAGGAGGCGAGTGCCACAGGGTGCTGCCATAGCTACTAGAGACCTAATAAACTAGTAGATCTACAAGGGGGAGGGGACCCCTTCCTCTACTCGCCGCCGGCGAGAACGCCGGAGGGGAGAGAGGGAGGGGGCCCGGAGAGGTGGCGGAGGGATCTAGGCGGCGAGGAGGTTGGTTTCTAGGAGAAGGAAGGGGGGTGGGGAAGAGAAACGGCATACACCCACTACTACTGAGAGCTCCCGATTATTGGTTGAATTACGATAGATAACGTGGAAGTGAATGGTACAGTCCCGGTTATTGGTTGAAAACCTTACGATAGATAACGTGGAAGTGAATGGTACAAATCTGCTATCAGTCCCAGTAACACAGTACCTGCTTTGTTGGTTTATGAGGTGAAACTTTTGGATCCTCTTTCATGATCTATTAAAAGTATTGAACATAGATTAGCTAAAAAAATAATTAAATGAATAGACCGAAAATTGAGATACGAATCAAGTCCAATTAATATGTCATTAGAGATTGGTTAGGGCACGTACAACGCCAATAAATGAGGCGTCTGTGAGCCGTCGGTGAGCCGACATTTTTGCAAAAATCCCCCTCCTACCTCCCACCGACGGTGAAACAAACCGAATTTCCGCGAACGGAAACCCGACTCTCTGCACCTCCGTGATAGCCCTAGGAAGTGGCTATCACGTGCAATCCCTGTCTCAAGTGGTACAAATCCATACAACACGGAAATAAAATAGAGTACACCATTTATTTATTACATTGATCAGAGTACATCTCTTCGGCACAAGCCGGGTACAAGTCCCACAAGACTGAATCGAGAAAAGTAAAACATCTACGCAGCGAATCTATCGAAGCGAAGCATCTCCAGCTCCACAGGCAAACTCGAGCATAGGACCAACTCTAGTCTTCACACCTTCGTCGTAGAAGTTGTAGTCGTAGACGGTCACCAAGTCTGAAACGCCAACATCTACCCGATAAGCGGGTAGGTCATGTCAGCTTCCCAACAAAGAGCAAAAGCGGTGGTTGAATCTAATATGCATGGATAAAACCTACAATTGGCTGTAGAAAGCTATGCATGCAGCAGCGCGGAAGCAATAATCAAGGTATGCAGAATAAGCAGCGAGGTCCACACCTCCGGGAGGTCCACACCTCTGAGGTCCACACCTCCGGGGTCCACACCCCTCAACAAGGAAGTACACACCAAAGCACTGAATCACACTCGATCCAGCTCCCAACACTCATCTGCGATGTGGGGCCCACCTGCTCCTATCCCCACATCTCAACGGCCTCAGGCCGGGCTCACTTACTCGGGGGAGAGAAGCACAAGAAAAGAGTCTAGTCAGGTGAGAGATCAGAAGACTGTCCATAACCTGTGGACACAGACTATAGCTATAGGTTTAAACACTCTGCAGAGGTTGTACAACTCTACCCGCCCGAATAGAGCCCGGACGGTAGCGAACCGCCCGAAACCCTACCATACGGCTGGAGTCCAAGTAAGTGGATAGCACTCTCCTGCATCTCCGAGTCTGGCGCAGCCCCTGCTGTAGAGCTCATACTGCCAGCGAGGGGTCCCTCGAAGCTGTGGAACCCTTCCCCGGCCTCGCCGGGGTGAAGTCTTCTAAGGAGGAACGCCGTCTCCCATCACGATCACACCGATCCGCCTACAGGCGGAATGCTATCCACTACGAGTCTCACCCCGTCCCCCGCCCAATACAAGGCGGGCGGTTTGTACGGTAAAAGTCCACTGATGCAAGGTCAACTGACGATCGGTCCTTAGGGGTCGAGAGCGAGCACTCCCCATCTCCATCACGTCCGATACGCCGCTCGGGCGAGAGGCCAGATCGCATCTTCCCGAGGTAGGCGTTCACAAATAACCAAACGGCTCGCTCCCGCCAAAAACACGTCAAGGAAGAACACACCCAGGACTCACGCTAGAACACACCGAGATCTCCCACATCTCAGTCCAAGCCCAGAACACCATCCATAATCAAGCAATAAAGGTATGGATAGTATGTATATGGGACTAGCTAGGGGTCTGTAGCTAGTCCCGAGGTAGGTAAGGCAAGGAAACAGGATATATCAAATATCAAGGCATGGCTAAACAAATGGCTATGCAATCCATCAATCCAAGTAACATAAATATAGCACTAGCAACTAATAGCATGCATGGGTTCTACATGGTTGGGAGTGACATGACACCTGCGCGGTAGTCGTCGTAGAGTAGTAGAGGTTGAGCGTCCTCTCGGGCAAAGTCGAGGTAGAAGGGTCTTCTCAGTCGTCGCAGCTCGGGTCTTCAAACAAGAACACAAGCCTACACGAGATGCGACGCGGAAATAAATAACGAGCATTCATCTATTGCAAAAACACTGATAAGAACCAATTTAGAAGATCCAAATAAACTCCAGAGTAAATACAAGCAGCACTGGTTTAATTAATGGAAGTAGAGCAATTGATTTCAAAACAAAAGTAGTTTAAGCAACTAGTTTTATATACTAGAAAACAAGGGTTAGTTCATGGTCGGGTTATGGGTCTCACGGCTAAGATCTCTAGAGATCCAGCACTTGTTAGGTTTTAGCTCACAGAGGGTCAAAGCGGTAGCGCAACGGATGATGATAGCAAGGCGAGACAAGGATAAACTTGGAAAGGCATTACCATATCAAGGTATGCGACAGAAGCTTAGAAGAGATGGAAGGATCAACTAGCGATCGATATTGGGTGGTGACATAGCTAGGCGAGCACAAGAGCGCTAGGGACATATGCTAGTGATGCGGTGACAACCATGGCGAGGTAACGAGGTTGCAACGCGGGGTTGCCGTGCATGAAGCAGAGGCCTCTGCTCACGGCACGGCCGTCCATCACGCGCGGCACCCCAATTACAAGCACATGGCGTGGCACGCACTTCGCAGCACAAACAAGGTTGAGCGAGAGCGAGTATGCGCGAAGCAGCACAAAGTGATGGAAGCGATGTAGGCAAGGCAAGCGATGCAAACGCGACTTGGGGAAGATTCCTCTCCGCGGCACGCCATTGGCTAATTGCGGGGCTCCAGCGTCCCAGACCCACAATAGCATAGTGGCGGGCAACGACCACGAATCCTATGCCAAGAACACGACGCGAAGGCGGCGACAAGGCAAGGAAAAGATGTGCGGCTCCGGCGAGGCACCTGCAAGGACACGCTCACGGCACGAAGGCCGGACAGGCGGGCGACGGCAACGCAAGTGCGACATGATCACAAGAGACATGCGGCTCAAAGGCTGGACATGGGTCGGTGCAAAAAAAAAAAGGAAGAAACGTGTGCTGCACTCTTTTGTGCATAACGTCGAACAGGTGGTGGGCATGTCAAGGGCGCAGCTTCAACAAGGCAACTATGGCTGCTGATGTGACATAGGAGACAAACAGCAGGCACAACACGATGGCTGGCGACACAGGCATGATCACAGGAGAACGCTCTGGCCACAGGATACGTTCATGCATTTTATCGAACACTTAGAGGGCAAGGAAGGGGCCGGCTGTGTGGCTCACCGTGGGTTCGTCCAGATTATGGTGAAGAAGCAAGAAGGCGGCAGGACACGGCTTCTGCTCCATGGCATGGGCGCCTACGGTTCCTCAGCGTCCCCCGGTCTTCTCTGGTCCACGGTTGCTCCAGAGGTCCATGGCTTCGCGTTCCTGGGCGACGGCGTGACGCTCCTGGTAGACGACGTCGCGGCGCTCCTGGAGGACGACATCACGGCCTCGGCTTCTGGATGGCGAAGGCGTGATGCTCCTCGGCGTTGATGGCGAGGTAGGCGCGCGGTCGTGGCGCTCCCGACAGTCGGTGGCGTGGCGTTCCCGAACGGCGGCTTCCTCGGCGGCTATGGCGTACTGGGCGTCGGCGTGGTAGCAGCTTCAGCTCGGCGTCGTCGTCGTTGGCGGCACATCTCCTGGTGGCGCCATGAGCTCCTCCGCCTTGGCCTCTGTGTGCTTGCGGTCGACGTCCTCCGCGGCATCGTGGGCGTCGTCTCACCCGGCGGTGGGGCGCGGCCGAGGTGAGCGACGGCGCGGCGCGACGCGACTCCGGGGTCTTCAACGCCGTGGCGCTCCCCCTTCTCCTGGCTTATGGACGGCGTCATGGTCGGCGTAGCGGCTCCACCGGCGCAGGCGAGCAGCACCACTCCGGCGCTGCCGACACTGCAGCTTCTTGGCTTGGCGCTCGACGGCAGCATCTTCTCTTTCCCACGGTCTCACTGCTCTCCTCTCTCCCCCTCGAACAGCAGCGGCGGCGGCTTGGAACTGGGGTTTTCTCCGGATGGTCTTGTGCTGGAAGGGTGCGGCGGCCGTGGCTTTTATAACCCAAGGATAGGGTTTGGGGGCCTGGTGGTTTGAAGGGACGGCGGAGATCCTCGGCGTCCGTGCCCTGGACGCGTGGTGTGCATCCGGCAGTGCGAGGCGGAGCATCCGAGACTGGGCGCTGCGCTGCGGTCAAGAGTCGTGGCGCGAGGCATCCAAGGCGGCGCTTGGTCTCGCGGTGCGCGGGGGAAAGCAAGGGAGGCCCAGCGGCAGTGACAGAGCGAGGAGCGGCCGACGTCAGCGATGTCGACATCCCCTAGCGGAACGGGCTGCCCTCGCCGATCCGTTTTGCAGCACGGATTCGCGGGAAGAAGGAACGGGGTGGAGAAAGAAAGAGAGGGCAGCGACGGCGTTGCCTGCGTGCAGCGTGAAGAAGATACGGGAACAGGGGGATGCACTGGATCAGACAGAGCTGGGCTGGGTGTTGCGTATTTGAACAGCTGCATGCAAGAGCCAGCTGGGCTGGACCACGATTAGCATCTGGTCTTGTTGCAAGAATAAAAGAAACTGGGCCACATCAGGAGAGGGCGTAAAAAGGAGATTAGCAGGTCAGCAAAGGAATACTAACTGGACTTTGTTGGTTGATCGGGTACGTGATTGGCAGATTGGATGTTAGCGAGGATTTAGGTCCAGCTAATCACGTACATATGATTAGTTGGAAAGATAAGAAGGGGTATAGAAAGGTATTAACTGGTCGTGGGATGAAAACGGATCGGATACTGCGGATACAGATACAGATAGTTATTCTTTCTCGGACTGAATTCTCGGATCGAATACGGATACGGATAGTATATTTTTTGTCGAATAGTGATATTCATCATATTTGGATCATAGAAATTCAACTTTGAATTTCCGGATACTAATGCGGTACGGATAGGGATCGAATACGGAAACGGACAGTATATTTTTTGTCGAATAGTGATATTAATCATATTTGGATCATAGAAATTCAACTTTGAATTTCCGGATACTAATGCGGTACGGATAGTTACGGATATTAAATGTCCGGATTCGAATACGGTCTTACCATTTAAGTGTCTGAACCTTTCAGTCGGTCGGTCAGACGAATAATATCCGTACCACTTTCATCCCTAGGTCGTGATAGCTCAAGATTTTAGGATCAAAGAGACAAAGAATATAGAGGGAGAGGTTAGAGAAAGAGATAGCAGTTAAACACTGGTGAAGCCGAGCTAATTAGTCAATATTAGCTCGGGTGCAAGGTCCGAGTTAGTCACACAAGGTTAACATTTATATTAGTTTGAATTTGAATATAACTCAAATTCAAACTCCACACAATTTCAAAATCCAAATAAGAATCATTTAACATCCAACTCAAAATTAAACCATATTTTGATAATAAGTATAGGTTTCATATTTAGGAATTTGAGATAAGAGGCTAGCAAATTGGTTCAAAATTTGGTAGCACTCAAATTCAAACAGAAAATTTCAAATTTTTGCGAAAATTCACAAATGGTAAATCATTCTAGTTTCTACGGCTCCCCCGTCGCCGCGAGGCGACGCGGGGGTCCCGTTCTCCCAGGTTGAGCGGACGATAGCGCTCCTGTTGTACACCCCCGTCTTCGCGAGGCGACGACGCTATGGATCCCGCGCGGCGCGCTCGCGTGGGAGTACTTCGCGCCAAGTCCAACCCCACGCCGCCCGGTGCTCTGGGATGCGAACCGGGGAAGGAAAGGAGGAAGAGGGAGGGGCCGCCGGGGAAGAGAGCGAGGGAGGGGCCGCGCGAGTATCAGGAGGTCCAACCGGCGGCCGTGCGGGGAGGAGTGGCGGCTGGCCCTGGACCAAATCCCGACCAGCAGCCGCGCGAACTGTGGTGCATCCGGCGGCGGGCCGCCATCGCCCGTCGAGGAGGAGCCGGCGCAGAGTAGCTCGCCTGGAGGATTTGGCCGGAGTGGCGCGGAGGAGGAGGAAGCAGGGGATTTGACCGGCGACCGCGAGCTCTGTGGTGCCCGCCGCGAGCGCGGTTCCGCGGGCGCGAGCGCGACCTCCGGCTGGTGGCGTGCGCGCGCTGCTGCTGAGGCCGGCCCGTGGCGTGCGCGCTGCTGCTGGTGACCGGACGGCCAGCGCGAGCTGCTGCTGGGGCTGGACGGGGGCTGCTGCTGGGCGCCAGGAGCTGGAGCCTCCTGAATGAAGGCCGCGGCTCGCGGCGACGGGAGCTAGGAGCAGTGGTCAGTGGAGCAGATACCGCGCTGCCCATGCGGCCATGCGGGGCAGCTGCACGCATGTGTGTCATCATTTTCACTGAACCACCCGGCGCCCGCCATGGAGCTCACGGAAGAATTGTAGAAAGAGACGAGGATGACAACCACCAGAGAGATCGAGTCCCTGTCCACCGTAGACTCGTAGAGATATTTTCAGTAGCCCTTGATTTTACAGTGTAGTCCTCAACAAATATAGATATCACTAAAATTGTCTTTAGACATTCAAGAAGACATGAAATAAAATTTAAAATTTAACTATAGTCCAGAATGTTATATTCAATGTTTTCTTTTATTCATGCTATATACTCCCTCCGTCCCAAAATAAATGCAATTCTAGGATTCGAAATTTGTCCCACAAAAAATGCAACTTTGACTAACCAACCACAAAGGACAAGAGGCTTTAGAAGCTTCTCACATAAAAGACAAGCCAATTGCTAGATCTTTCTCATAAAAGACAAAGGGTATTTTGGTCATTTTACACCTCACATTGATTTGCGTGCTGGGTCCTAGAATTGCATTTATTTTGGGACGGAAAGAGTAATATCATATAAATAGCCACACAATGGTATACACAAATGCATTTGTAGTTAATCTTAAGTTTCATGTAAAGCATTAAACAGTTTACAGATGGTCTCTCTGTCTGTGGGTTGTATGAGATGTCTGTACATCTGTCTGTATGCTAAAATCGAGTTTCTGCAGACGACCACCCGTCTGTGGGTTGTACATGCCCTTACTGTAGCATGACGTTGTCTAATCATGACATAATTAGACTCATTAGATTTGTCTCGAAAATTAAGGTAGGAGTTGTGGCATGAATTTTGTCATTAATTTACATTTAATACTTCTAATTAGTATCCGGAGATTGATGTGATGGGTAGTTGGTGAATTTTATGAACTAAACATGACCTTAACATTTCCCCTACCTGCTAATCTGTCAGCGTCCTAGAACGTAATCATCGAATTTCTTTTCGGATCGGAGCATGACGAGCCGCGGAACGCGACGGCGAAGCTGGCTGCGGGACTAGTCGCTGCAGAGCACAGAGCAGTGACGCGGTTGGGGTGGTGGCGGGCGCGGAGAGCAGAGCCCACGCGACGGCCTAGCATGTCCCCTCCACGCACGCACGAGCTTCGCCCAGCCGACCAGGCCTTGGGCACGCGCCACATGGCCATGGAGCTGCAACGCGCCTCATCTTGCTCGTCTCCACGTCTCTGGCCTCTGCACACATGTCCCTTCTCGAGCTGCACGCCAGCCGCATGTAACGGCGACGAACCGATATGCACCGAACCGCAAAGCACGTCACTGAGTTTAGTTTTCCGTCCGTTAGCAGTAGCTGATCAAACATACAGTCAGTAAGTCCTAACAGGTACTAGTAGTTTCTAGAGTGTTCGAGGATGAGCCAGGAGCAGCCGAGGAGGTCGACCGGCCAGCAGCAGGCGGCCGGCGGCGAGCATGGCGCCGCCGTTCGCTACGGCGACGTGTTCCCGGCGGTGAGCGGCGGCCTCGCAGAGAAGCTCGTCGCGCCGCAGGACGCGGCCACGATGCAGTCGGCGGAGAGCCTGGTGTTCGGCGGCCAGACGCTCAGGGGCGGCCCCGCCGCCACCATGCAGTCCGCGGCCACCACCAACGAGCGGATGGGCGTCGTCGGCCACGACCAGGCCACGGACGCCACCGCCGTGCACGGCGTCACCGTTTCCGAGACCCGCGTCCCGGGCGGCCGCCTCGTCACCGAGTTCGTCGCCGGCCAGGTATCATTATTGAACACTTCACGCCCCCTTCTGCTCTGTCTCTGCATGAGTTTGCAGCTTGCTAGCTTAATATGCGTATGCACGTGTAGGCTGTTGGCCAGTACCTGGCCCGGGATGATGCCGCCATGACAGGTGCTCGCGGCGGCGCCGGAGCAAGAGGTGTCGCTGCGGCCGCTGGCGTGGTGAATAACACAAAGGTGACGATCGGCGAGGCGCTGGAGGCGACGGCGCTGGCCGCGGGTGACGAGCCGGTGGAGCGCAGCGACGCGGCGGCCATCCAGGCGGCGGAAGCGAGGGCCACCGGTCTGGACGCGACCGTCCCCGGCGGGCTGGCCGCGCAGGCGCAGTCGGCCGCCGCGGCCAACGCGTGGGCGGCGCGCGACGAGGACAAGACCACGCTCGGCGACGTCCTCGCGGTACGCCGCCGGACGTTTGATTAAGCAGTTGGTTTGATTTTTAGCATTTGACGTGTGAATTGTGATGATGCAGGACGCGACGGCGAAGCTGGTGGGGGACAGGCCGGTGGAGAGCGCGGACGCGCTCAGGGTGGCCGGCGCGGAGAACCGCAACAAGGGAGGCGGCGGGACGGCGAGGCCCGGGGGCGTGGCGGCGTCCATGGCCGCGGCCGCGAAGCTCAACCGTGACGAGGCGGTCTGGGAGGAATGAAGGCGTGTGCGCCGTCCGTCGTGCTGCCATTGAGGCCGTGAAGACGTGTCCTAGCAGTTTGGCGTCGTCTGTCAGTCTGTCACTTTTTTTTTTTTTTTGGCATGCATGATGCATGCATATGCATCCTCGGTTTAGGTCCGGTTGGGGTTGGGGGAGTATCTTCGGTCCGGATCCTCTGACTTGCTTCACAAAAATCACGAAAAGGAACAGTAAACTGAGTCATAGTAGTCAAAAATACTGTAGCAAAACACTGTAGCATCAGCACTGTTTACATGTTACTGTAGCACTCGATCCTGCGCGTCCATCTGTGATCGGACGGTTCGCAGAGAGGTGAATGTCACGCTACAGTGTTCTCTCTGACTGGGGCAGTCAGAGAATCCCAGTGTTCTCTCTGACTGGGGCAGTCAGAGAATCCACGGCGGAGTATCTTTTGTTGGCTCTCTGCTCCGCGCGCTCCAGTCCACGCAGCTCTGCATCGAGAGTGGCTTGGTGTCCTGCGATGCGGGCACCCTGCTTGTGATGTAAGATACGCGTCACCAATGTATGATATAAAGTGCACCTGCATGTTAAGTAAAGCGGTTGGGAAAACAATGTATGATATCAACTGCAAACAAATGAACAATACTAGTCGGAATTAAGGAGATGGTCTTTTTTTTTAATAAAGAGATGGTCTTTTTGATGGCAAACAAACGAACAATACTAAGAGTACAAGAGACTAAAGTATAATCTTCTCTAATTTTAGAGTTTTTGAAGGTTTGTAAAAAAAAAAGAAAAGCTTCAAAGACTCTCCAAATCTTCTAGCTATCTATGTTCAAATCATTCCTCCACACACACACTGACTTGTGGGACCCATTTGTCATTCTCCCCCTCACCTTATCCTCTCCCTCACCGGTCACTGACGCCGCTCACTTCCCTGGCGCCTCCTCCCCCTTCCCTTGCCTCGGTCCGGCATTGGCTCCCTTCCTCCACCTTCTCTCCCGGACACGGCGGCCCTCCTCCTCTCCAACCCCACCAGGCCTGGCCTCGTCCTCTCCTGACGCCAGTATCTCCGCGCCGCTGGGCCTCTCCATCAGGCCGGCGCATCCTCGCCGGGGCCTCTCCACCTCTGCTCCCGACCGGCGGCGGACGACAGCGGTGGCGGCATCACGAGGACGGGGTCCTCTTCTGCACTCCGTCGTTGGCCCGTCCTACACGCCCCCTCCTCTCCTTGCGTCGACATCTCTACACCGTTGGGGCCTCTCCACCTCTACTCCCGGGCGGCGGCAGCATCATGAGGACAAGGCTCCTCCTCCGCCCCTGGCCCATCCTATGCGGGCCCTCTCCGGCACAACCTAACCATGTGCTCTCTCTCAGCGGGTGGGAGAGCGCAGGAGACGCGGCTAGCGAGATTGCGAGCGGATTTTCCTAGCCAAAAATGGCTAGCGACGGGGGGGGCGGATGGTGAGTTGGATTCCGAGCGGAGGAAGATTGCAAGGTTGTTGGATTGCAATTTTTTTTCAGTTTTTGCATTTTTTTTATCGAACTGAGTCCAAATACAGAGGTGAGTCCAAATATAGAGGCTGTTGGAGTTGCTCTAAGGCCAGTCTCAGTGGGAAGTGTCATGAGAGAGTCATGAGCATTAAATTTCCTGCCACATCAGCAAATTTATGAGGAGAGAGAATGGGAAATGTCATGGAATGAGAGAGGAGGGTCATCACCATGACCCCAGGGTCATCATCATGACCCTCCACTGGCACGGTTCTTAAGGTTCCAGTCTTCGTAACTGTGTGATGACCTCCTCCATTGAGACTGGCCTAACAACATCTCCAAGAGACTCTCTATATCATTTCTAAATGGTAGAAATAGAGATTTTGATGAAAAAATGTCTTCCAATAGCTTATCTAAATGGTTATCCAAACATAGCCATTTTTTATTCCGAATTTTTTGCTAGTCAAATATAGAAGACGAGAATAACTCTATAGAGTTCGCATAAAAAATAGAAAAGCTGTTGGAAAGTGAAGAGATATAGAAAACAATTTTCATGCTCTAAGAGACGGGTGTATATCGGTTGATTATGGGAACATGGGGTAAGGAAATGGGGACCTTCCTCAGAGATAGGCACATAATTATCCTATCCGATTGTATTTTAAATATTATAATTAACAAAATTGATAAGAGATGGTCACAAAATTATCCCATCCAGTGTATTTTAAATATTAGCAAACTCGATCTTCCTCAGAGAGGGTACAAAATTATCTCATCCGATTGTATTTTAAAAAAAATAGCAAAATGGATCTTCATACTTGTTCTCTTTAAATTTGGATGCGAACAGGAACCAAACTGCAACTTATCCTCATCAATTTTGGATGCGAACAGGAACCAAACTGCAACTTATCCTACTATATATATAAGTTTCAAGAGGAATCATGCATAACCTCGATCTAGACGGAGAAATAGAAATGAAAAAATTTGGAAGGAAAAAAAACTGACGTCAGGACACACCCGGAGGGGTTCTCAGTTGTTTGATTCAGTCTCCGACGACATTTTATCGTTTCACGTAAAAATAAATTTGCATTGAATAACCAGCTGGGGAGGGCACAGCGTATTTGCATGCATGCGCCAGGGAGTCAAAAGAGAGACACGGGCAGTGTGTGTAATCATGCATCAACAACACACCTCTTTAAACGAACGAGCTAGAAATAATAATAAAATTAAATCAACCATGCAAGCATTGCATATATTGTATGTATCTTGAGACAAAAGCAAAGGGGACTCCTGCCAATTCATCAGTAGCTTTGGAAAAGAAAAGGATGGACCGACACACAAGGAAGACATGGAGAAGCAGAGCACCGTACGTCCCTCGCAGCAGCAGCAAGCTAAGGCATATCGAATGCCGTTTGTGCTTTGCTTACAGCCGTGCAGTGATACCGGCCACACCCCCACAACGCTCTCCTGCCTCTCGCCTTCGTCTTCGATCGCGCGCGTGTCCATTATTCCATCAGTTTCCGTCGTTGGCTGGCTGGTAAATCAGAGGTGTGTATGACATACATATATACATTCCTCCCGATCTTCCTTCTTGATAATATATACTACGTACGCTGCATGCTCTTGATCGACATTGAGAGGTTCAATTCGTCATTACATGATGTAATATGCTATTGCAGGGCGTTGGGGGAGATCCAGCGAGGTTTAATTTCTGATCGATCAGCGGATTAATCAATTGTTGGGCTGATAACTAGTACAGATTCATACTACTACATCACAACCGGTCATCATGGGTTAGCTAGCTAGCTACAGATCATCATATCCCTCGACGATATCGGTTCCGCGCGTCTTCATTATTCCGACCCGGCTTGTTCATCATGGGGAGGCGTTACAGGACCATGAAAGAAGTGGTATGTACATACTACCCTGCTAGTTCAATTATGCATCATCATATGTACGATTAATTATTGCCAGTTTGTTTTCCTTATTACTCAATCTTTTATGAGTACATGCCAAATTACAAGGATCTTATAGCTAGCTAGAGACTAATTAATTAAATCCACCTGTACGTTCCCGCATTAATTTCAGACACTCCCCCGTGCAAGAGATGTTGTTGGCGCAAGGGAGGACATACTTATCAATCATATCCCCAAGAACCTCACCACCCGCAACAGCACCATCTTCTACTTTGATGGTTGGAGTGGTCTTGGGACAACTGCGGTTCTTAGATCCATAGCACAAGCACTTCCATCTATGAAAGATCCTCCTCCAGAATTATGCTTTGGCAGAATCATTTATATTGATTGTTCAACATGGGAAAGCCAGAGGATGATGCAGAGGAAAATCTCAGATAAGCTCAAACTTGACCAAAAGACCATGGACATGTTTCAGGAGCAGGACGAGGAGGACGACTTCAATGGAGTGGACCACGCCTCTAGGGATGTCATACCAAGCGTTGCAGCTGTGATTGACAAAACCTTGAGGGAAAGTACATTTATGATGATTCTTATCAATGGGAGTGATGATGAGCTTGAACTAAGGAGATTTGGTATTCCAGAATATCATGACTACATAATATTATGGACTTTCGGTAGAAGATTCAAGACAATGTCCTACCCTACTAAGATTGTATCAAGCAAGCTAAGATATACAGATGTTTTCATGTATTGCTCCACTCAGGCCAGCTATTTATCAACTTCACAATTTGTTGCATTGTTCCGTGAAGAGGCTGCTGCTGGCTACCCATATATGCGGGAGATGGACCTATTAACAACAGTGGTAGAATGTTGGCTCTATGGGTTACTCCTATACCAGAGTTTCTGTAGCACCACTGGATTTGCTTGGCCAGCTCATGCTGCCAATTATTGGATATGTGATGGAATCATACAGGGGGATCGAGCACATCATATCACCAATGCATTGAATCCACAAAAAAACTTCGAGCGTGATGCTTATTTGCATGGTGTGTTCAGAAATTTTGAGAAACACCCGAATACTCCTTTTCTTGTAGTTACAGATGGTGATGATGATGTCTACAAGAAGAGATCTTATTACCGTTGGATTTCTGTCACCTTGAAGAACAAGAAGGTACACGAGGGTATGCAAACTTTATTTGCAAGGGCATCATCAATCTTCCTGGCATTTGAGAACAGGCGACATAACCCACTTACTCTGCCAAATAGCCTTTTCAAACAATGCAGGAACCTTGGTGTGCTGGTTCTCTCTTGTTGTGCCTTCAATTTCCTATCACCTCCTTTCCTCCATTGCCACACATTAAGATTCCTTGGATTAGACCACTGTAGGGACGACAACAATGCAGTTGACGAAGAAGGAGGGGACTGTACTGCAATCAGGTGGGTGTTTCTCAAGAGCTTGTGGGTGATTGACCTATACTACACAAATTGGGTTGAGATCTTATCCGAGGATAAGATGTGTCTCATGGATAACCTCATGGAGCTAAACATAAAGGGAGTGAGACGATGTTCGCAGTTTATAAGTCAATTACAAAAAAGGCTACCTTGCATTCGGAGGCTCAGAATAATCAAACCTATGTACTATGAGGCATCATCAATTGACATCGCTGACTCACTTACGAACAAAAGAAACCTAGAAATCCTTGATTTGTCTGGCGGTACATACATGAAAAGTTTACCAACAAGCATATCGATGGCAATCCATCTTCAAGTGCTTATACTTGATGGTTGTGTTGAGCTGGAGAATGTTGTTGTGCCAAACGGGCTTCCCTCCTCCTTAAGGTCATTCAGCTTTGATGGCTATGGACCGGCATCCCATCGACCATCAACTATTGTGCTACCTCCAGAAAGTTGTCGTCCAAAGAATTCGCCTTATCTTGACAAGAAAGATGTAAAAACATCCATGATATCACTAGAAGGCTGCAGACAGTTGGACAACCTATTCTTGCGTGGGCTTCCCAACCTCGTGGAGCTGGACCTTTCCGAATGTGCAATCAAGGTTCTTGACTTTGAAACTATGGTGGTGGATGTCCCGATGCTTAAGCGACTCTTTCTGTTAGGCTGTGAGCGCCTGCGCGCTATAAACTGGGGCTCGGATGAGAAACAAGTGAAGAAGCTGATGAGCTCGATGGAGTTGGTCTGTATAGACACACGGTCAAGGAGGGCACTAGGACGGCCGTCACTTGACACCTTGCCTAGATCATTTGAGCAGCAGATGCATGTCACTACTGCAGACGCTAGGCTTGTTCGCTCGTTGTTCGATCTGATACAATTTGCAAAGGGTGATGTTTGTTTTAGCATCAACATCACTTCTTCCACGCCATGTAGCGGGGCTGTTGTTCAACCTGAAGAAACAACAAGAAATATGATGGAAACCACCGATGATCAAGAACACCATGTTGTAGCAGGCCTGTATGGTGACATCTTTACTGAGGTTAGTAACGGCATGAATCAGATGCAAGCCTTCCCGCAGCCTCCAACTCGGCAGTTGGATCACCATATAGAGATTGGTGATGGAAGCCATGCCGTACAGAGCGAGATGGATGTAAATTATTATGAATATGGCAAGGTTACTATAGCTAGGTTGATGACAGAGTATGCCCAATCCTTGCATGTCCATGATGTCCGAAACTGTAGTAATACCATGCCTACGAAGGCGAATACTTGGTATCATCTCCGTTGGTGCCGTGTGGAGAGGTGCCCCGACTTGCAGGTCGTCTTTCCTACGGACACAGATGAATTGCTTGGTGAGCTGGAGATCATCTGGGCATCAGATCTTCTGATGGCTCGCTGTGTATGGAGCAAAGGCCGCGTCGAGTTCGACTATGGCAATCGCTTTAAAGGTCTACAACACTTGCACCTGCGTTGCTGCCCAAGCCTCCGATTTGCGGTTGCGATGAGCGGCCGCCCCTCCTTCCCTAGCTTGAAGACCCTGTACATCATCCATTGCGGCGACCTCAAGTACATCTTCGTACCGAGAAATGAAGCAAACCGGCACACAAGTGTCGAGTTCCCAAAGCTGACCACCATCCACCTGCTCGACCTGCCGTCGCTGCAGCAAATATGCGAGGCTGCCGAGATGGTGGCCCCCGCGGTGGAGTCCATCAGGATCAGGGGCTGCCCGAACCTGCGCCGGCTGCCAGCCATCAGGGGTCGCGAGGCAGGCATGAGGATGCTGGTTGTGGAGGTGGAGAAGGACGTGTGGGATGCGCTGAAGTGGGATGGAGCGGACGCCGGGCCGAAAATGCAGAATAGAACATGCGTTCTGGGTACTATCTATCGCCGAACCGTTGGCCATCTAATGGACGGCATCGCCGCTGCCGCTCCTCCGTCCTTGGCGCCGTCGCCGTTTTGACTCCGTGTTTACTCCGTTCGCTTCACCGTCTGCCTTGTTCCGTCAGCCGTCTGCCATCTGCCGTCTTCGTGTTCCTTCGTTTTCTCTGCTCATGTCTGTTCTACATCTGCTCTTTGCTGCTTTATCCGGTCCCGTCTCCGCCGCCGCGTCTGCTCGCCGCTAGAATGCCGATGGATTCAGATCAACTAGCCCGCTGTGCACTCTGCCAGTCGTCGGTCTTGTAGTCACCCCCCGCCTCCGCCCCCACCTCTCTTGCTTTGTTTGCCAGATCTTCGCCGGCGCTATCTTAGTGCGCTCCACCATCCCCGCCGCCGTTGCTCTGCTCGCTGACCACTGTGTTGCCATTCAGCCAAGCATGCTCAGACTTCGAGGAGACGTTGGCCAGGTTTGTTTTTTCCCCTTATGCCCAGTTGCAGTTTCGTTTTCTGTACTATGAATGTTTTTTATTTCCTGGTATTTTGGTATTACTATTTACTGGTTTAACTCACATGTAAACTACTGGATGCAAAGCTATTTGTGTTTCAATATCTGAAATTCAACTTTTCCCTGGAAGACTTTGGTGCCTTTCTTGTGTACTTCCGTTCTATAACTTAGTTTTTTTAATTGTACCAATTTGCCTTGTTAGTTATTCTCTAATCAGTTTCAATATTTCGTTGAAGCCAGGGTAACCAGATGGTTATTCTGAAGTTGAGTATGCTTATCAGAAAAGCTCTCCAGGATATGAACGGTCCTGATCTCCATGTCTGCATAACAGTTGGAGAAACAGGATTGAGAACTGTCCACATAAGTTTTGATGCTTCGAAATTCCCATATCAGATCAATTGTGGTATTCCAGAAAACCATGTCTCATTTGCCGGCACAAGTCTCATTAGTGTTCCTGAGGCTGAACTAGATGCAGCAAGGAAGGTTGCCGACTATCTCTACTCCAAGTTTGGAGTTTGTTTTGCCGATCTGAGTTATGAGAAGCTTCACATAGTAGAAAGAAAAATCACTGTGGCCGAAGCAAGTATCAATGAGGCTTTCAATAACTTAAATAATATATTGGGTAATTGGAAAGCATCTTTCGGTATTATGTTAAATACTCAAAAAGCCATGTCCCTTGGAGGCAATCCTTTCCAAATTGCTGTTTGTGAAGATCTCATTAATCTCAAGTGTGTTGCTGAAGCTTGTTTTCAGCACATCTCATCCGAAATGAAGTGTGCTAACACTGAGCATGCAGCTTGCTGGATAGGCAGCCAAAACAACATCTCAGAGGTATGACTACATGATCATCTTCATTTTATTTATCGTTCAGTGAATATATTTTGTTCAACATTGAATCTTTTCCTTGCATTCAGTTTTACATTTCAGCTTTTATGTCGATGAATTTATTTTTGTAGGATGTTATAATTATCAAGATTTCAGAGAGGGACATCATCAATAACATTCTAGCATCTCTTGGATTCAAAAATGCCAATTTCACCAATACTCTAGAGGACAACTTTTGCTTTAAAGGCAGCTGCAAGATCAATGTAAATGATACCTGCACTTCAAGGACAACTGGTAAAACAACTATTACTGGTGATGTTAAAAAATCAGCATATGAAGCAGAGTGCAACGCTGCTGCCAAAGCCATTGCCTTTTTAGAGAGTGCTCTTTCTATCAAAGTTGTTGATTTGAACTACTACAGTCTTCTCGAGAAACAAGCATTGCTGGACCGTCTTCTCAATGTCAATAAAAAATATGAGAGCATTCAAAATCTTGTCGTGTCTGAATGGATGTCTATGATCGACCAACTAAAAGGACTTGTCAACTCGAAGATTGAAGCTTGCACTCAACCGGACGTTAATGTTGCTGAGGCCCTAAGCACTGAGGCTTGTGAGCTGATGAATGACATGGTTGGTGACATCAACATGCTGTTTGACTTATCCACAATAGATTTGTGCCAGGATAGCTGTTGATCATCAACTTTTAGCTGCTTCATTGTGCTTTTCACCATCTTTATTCTTATCAATGTATTTTGCTACCCGTCACGATTGAGATGTCTTTGAAGTTATATCCTTCAGTGAGCTCCATGATGAATGAGCTCTTGATCTCTTTTTAGAATTGTCATCCTTTAGATGCAGATGTAATTTGTGTGATGCTTTAATGTTGTTATCTCTCCATGCCGAACCAATTTTATTTTCAATTTCATTTTTGTCGTTATTTTCTAATAGCACGATCCCTTCATCTAACTGACATCTTATTTATGACAACAGAACAATTAAGAGTAAATTATATTACATAACATTTTAATTGTTCAATCCAACTTGACATCTACGTTGAAATCAAATTTGGCCCCAAAGTATTGTTGAGCATGGAAGTTATTTGTCCAATTCGCATAAGGTTGACAAAATATTACAGAAGCATTACATATTCATTTGCATAAAACTGGTACATCAGTTCCCTTTTGACCTCATGATATTTCCCGTCGCTGGCAGTACTCCAGATCTAACACTAGATGGTACATCACCCACATTATCAGTTAGACTCAGCAGCTGGTGCAAGATGTTGCATTTTTGTATATCCTGTGATTCCTGCAAAATTTAGTTGAACCAGACAAATAAGACTTCATTTCCATGTCAAGCAACCTAACAATTCAATGGAGTTCTCCCAAACAATTCGCATTTTTACTCACATGTGTTAGGATCCTTGTCAACATCATGCCATCAAAAAACCTTGCATAGAACATGGTGTACAAGCCTGAGGTCCATCTGCAACATATTTTTCCTGTCAGAATATTTAATTTTTCATTCCTTTTTAACATGTGAAACATATATTGTTATCACCTGTTACCCTGTGCTCCTTCCACTGCCAGGAATTCTCTTGCCCAGCCTATCATCAAAACACCTGGGTCTTTGAACCATCGCTCCTTGCAACTAGTCATAGCTCTGTGTAACTTGTCCACAGTTTGTTCATGTTTCCGCATAACCACTACACTTCCCCCAACCATCTTGACAGGGTCTATGACTATTATAGTTCTACGCTCAAAATTCCAGACGTAAAGTGACCAGTTCGAGTAAAGATACACTGGTAATAGAATCTATATATATTTATATTTAGCAAATGTCAGTCATGATTAATAAATGTATATATACAAATAATGCCGATATGTGATATTTATTCTATACCACTCACCAGTTTGCATTCACCGACCTGATAAGATACATGTTCCCCAATAAACATATCACCAACATTATCATGGTCTGTAACCCCTGTTTGCGCAAGTACAATGTCCTGCAACACCAATTAGTTAGTCTGAATCAACCCTTATTTGTCATCATGCATTTGGTAGGAATTAGTTATTTTTACTTACAGCAAAATCAGGTGGTAGGAAATGCCTGAACCTCCTTTCTCTGAACTCAGCATACATTTCATCGTCCATTTTTTGAAACATACGTCCAATTGCGTTGACAACATCCTTGCTGAAGTCGTTGATTGAAGCAAACATTAGTTGTAGCTGCCAACCCTTTATTTCTATCTCATTTGGATGATTGTGTTTGAACCACACACTTCACAATAAATGATTTAAAAAGTCAATGACGTGCCATGCCTTTCATCAGTGTTGATTTATTGATTATTCATCACTATAACTTACCTTTGCAAGTCGACTTGTGAGCAGTTTCTAATAGCAGCATACAACTTCAAAACCGAGCCAACAGGAGCATCTTGATGTGTCAAGTCAATAGCGAAAGGAGATAACCCAAACATTGAGTTTGTTCTTAAACTTGCCCCGTCAAACTCTTCACCACACCAAGTCAAAATATGTTTGCCACATCCTTCCATCAATCCCACCAGCCCAGTCTTCCCATCATTGTAAAGTACTGATTCAACAGAAATTAAAAATGGATCAGAATAAATAATTTTTCCTGTTTTCAGATATACTTTGGTTACACCAAAACCGCTTACTCTGTTCCGGTTGTACTATGCGACCTTCCTTGTCAACTCCTGGTGTTTTCTCCATTTCACAAAAACTGTGCAGGTCATCTCCTAAATGCTGTTGTACCCGTTTCCTACCACCACTTTGAATAGGCAACACCAAAGTTTTGTTTCCAGACTTCTCTACATTTTCTTTTTATTGTTTGGCCCACATAGTTCAACAATTGAAATTTGGAAGCACAAATAATAATCAGTTATCTCTCACACTATATGTGTATATAATTTACAGCAAAACAGGCATCTGTTTACTAACCTCCAAAAGGATCCAGTTTTTCTAACTCCAAATACATCTGCTGTTCCATATCAATCTCATGATCTGTGCTCCAAAATATGCTTCTGTCATCTCTAGGTGGTGAAGGGTATCCTACAAATGAATAGTAAAATAACATGTTTTTATTCATAAAATAACCTTTCATAAATAGTATGAAACAACATATTTCAATTATGTATCCCTTAATCACTTACCTGTTACGCCATACCGCAACATGCTGTCTTCAGAATTTGTCATTCCATCATAACTTCTATCCTGCTGGGAGCGATTAAAATCCTCATGCTCCCAAGTATTGTCATCAAACCCAATATCCTCTGCATTGTATGGAACAACTGGAAATTTTTTTTTTTCTGAAGATAAACCATCAACTATCTTAGTTGCACATATCTCAGGAGAAATTGAATAGTCTTCGTTTACACGATGTGCAGTATCACACCCAGAACACTTATGCACTTCAACCTCAGGTGTTTCTAAATTTATACATACAGGTTCTTTTTTCCTTATAGGAGTTTCTACCCCAGTACCTGAATAGCAATTACCATCTTCGTTTTTTCCACCTGTAACAATATGTACCAAACAATTACTTTTAAGATTAGTTTATTTGTTTTTCTTACTCAAACAAGAAGTGAGACATCTGTTTTTGCTATCAGAATTTGATGCACCTGGGTCTTGGTCCTTACATTCTTGTTCTCTCATAAACTGCTTTAAACAATCCATGATCTCAGATTCAGTTTGTGCAGTAAATGACTTAACTGATTCCATCCAATTATGCATCCTGTCTACAATCTCTTTCGCTACTTCATATACATTTGTGGGAACTTCAGATTTCCTTTTCCCCTGTTTACCAACGAGCATTCATTTGTCAAACTATATGATTTTCTATAACTTGCTTGCCTTTTTAGATAACTTTTTTCTCTATCTTACCTCTACTTCTTCACCACTAGAAAACTCACGAGAATACACTACTTCATACCTCCATCGCAGCTGTTAATAAGTGGTTAGTTAGCACAAGTTTTGGCAAATCACACAACGGAACAATTTTGAAACAGTTTGTACCTTTGTACGGCCAAATTCTGCAATTGCACTTGTACCATATTCGAACTTGTCCTCATACACCAGATGCTTCACAAAATTGCATGGAAATGCTTTATATCTTGGTCTAAGTCGCTGGTCAGCATTTAGAGGACCGAAGTCAAGGTTGTCCAGGTAAAACACCTGCAACAACCAATTACTTCATTACTTTGTTTGACAAAATTCCATATATATATTTAATAAGTTGTAAAAGAAACCATGTTAACTCACCAGTAAAAAAAACAAACACCCTTCAATAGTTATGATCTGTTTCCCATTCAACAAAGACAGCTGCACTTTTTTTGCCGAATCCTTTAAACAGCACACTACGTAATCTGACCAATCCAGCTGTCTTATAATTGACGTGTCAGAACATTTTTTCAATAGGTGTGTGTTAACTTTGGCATTTTTCCACTTTGCCCCCAAGAAAACTGCTTCCACATATAGCACAAAAGCAAGCTTGAATTGTTCCTTTTCCTTGAAGGTCATCACCCTCCCAACATCTTTCATCAGAATAGTTTCAAGGGTTCTTAAACTTGGTTCCTCCCCACTCCTAAGCATTAACACTGAACCTTTACGGTTCATAGTTGCTTCAGAGCCCTCCTCTTCACCTAGAACACATCTTCCTTGGCTCGATATTCCTAACACAATTTCAACATCTTTTGCACTAAATGGAAGCACTTGTCCATTTCTTAACTTTATAGTCCCTTTCAAGAAATCCAAATTGCTCAACAACCACAACACTATTTGCCTAGGAAACATCTTAAAATCTGGTAGTGTGATCAAGTTTCCAAAACCAATAGACTGTACTAGCTCTTTCTTGTCATCATTCATTCTCGAACAAACCTTGAACAGGGACGTCATGGAGAATGCAGTGTTTATGGTTACCTTGTTCTCCCTCCCAGATCTGGCTGCAGAAAATTGCGAAACTATTGGAAATTCCTGCTCTGTCCTCCTTTGACAGCTTCTGGTGCTAGAAATTTGACGACCAACCTTATCCTTTCCCCTGCTAATATTCCCACTCCTCTCAAACTCCATATCGTCGATTCCCAGGTTCACATCCTACATTATAGTTGACATCGAGATTTAGATAATTTTCCCAGATTCGACCTTTACAACTTATTGCTCATCACTTACCGCTTCTTTGGCCCTTGACTCTTCTCCCCTATCCTTCTCGACCCTCTCTGAGGAGCTTGCATAGATTGGAAGGCGCAAATTTTTCCTGTTTTTTCCCCATGGCCACCCGCCGCTGCTTTTTGCCTGCCCCTGCACCGTGTTTATCGAGCTTCCATGGGAATCCCCCATAGCTGCTGCCGCAACCTCCTGCGTCATAGTTCAGTTACGGTTTTATAAACCAAAATGCTGGATCTAGGAACACTGTTTTTTTTCTTACTTGTTCTTTTCCTTCACAAAGGCGCCGCTCCGACCTTCTTACATCTTCTTCTACTCCGCCTTCTTCTCCGTCGCCACTCACCTCCACCCTCTCCATCTCAGTTGATGTAGAAAAGAAAAAAGGCGAACCCACCCTGCTCTCAGTTTCGCAGGCAAAAGGGGAGGCAAGACTGAGGATACTCTTTTCTTTTTTATTATGACAGCTGCTCCAACGCTGTTGGCTTTTGGGAGGCAGCTTTGCCCGGCAGACAACTAGTTTTTTATTTATTTCTTAACCCCCCCCCTCATAATTTTGTATTTTAGCTTTAACAATTAATTTTCGCCAGATTACTGCACTAACCTAGTGTTCGAATTTTCTCCTACTAGTATTTCGTCCATTTTGTTAACCCTCAACATTTCTTTTAACACCCTTCAAGTTTGTTAAATCTAGTCTTCGAATTATGTTTTCAAAAATATGTTCTATTTAAGCAAATTATTAAATGCAATTAATCAAAAAGGTCAATAATCAGCTTTGTAGCACCTAATTCGTATCACCTAATTTGTAGCCATAGTCAAAACACTGGAAATAAAATATACTGTTTTCTTCAAATACAACACGTTGTTGGCCATGAGCTGAGAGCACACAGTGCTACTTTCCTACACAAAAGCAACCATAGGGTACTAGCGTGTTACAACATACTAGCCAACACTCCCAAACTTTTCTGAGTGCTCTACCCTTTTACAGTTATGTCAAGTACAAAATCAGCCAAAAGTCTTGTTACAATTGAGTTCAACTCTCTACATCAAATGCCCCTGCTCCTCTCCAGGTCCGAAAGCATCCACCCTCTTCCTCTTCAAATTTTTCGTAGCAACATGGATTTCGTTGCCTTCCACCACTTCTTCATTTATTGGCACAATCTCCACAATAATTCCTTGGTCCACCTGGTCGTCGTTTTCCCCAATATCCTCCTGTGGAACAACTTCTTCATTTAGTATGCAACAATCTGCATCTATATTTAATGCAATATCTCTACTTCCTGCCAGTTGAACTACCTCGTTCGGCACCACTGGTGCGTCCCCTTCAGCCTCAGCATCGAAGAAGTCCTCTGTCTCCTGAATCGAAAGATTCAGTTAAAGATTTAATCTCAAATAAAGCGACGACCGTATTTCCAAATCCGAAATCAGTGCGCACCTTAACAGCAAACTGCTCGTCTGTTCCACTCTCCTCTTCAGAGACTGCAGCCGATCCTGTATCGTCAAATGAAGCTTCATCTGCACCCAAGTATCCGGAACTTTGATCCTGAACTCAACGAACACAATGATAAAATCAGAAAACCAAGGAAACAATTTTAGCAATTCATGTACGACAATATGTGTTTGTACCTCGATTCCACCCTCAGATCTTGTTTCCCCACTGCTCAGGCCTGAGAGGCAGGACATGGTCAGTGAGCTTGTTTCCACAAGGTCAGACATGGCTGTTTTGTTCCTAGCTGGTGTTCTCTCCCTGCAAGAAAGGCTTCTTTCCTTTATGTACCCAGTGCACTCTCAGGCAGCCATCCCTTTTCGGTTTCCCTCCTTCTTTTCAAAATTTCAATTCCCCCCACCCGCACACCCCCTTCGGAGCCCGGGACACCCCCCCTAGTCCCAAATGTCCCGGCCTTCTATTTTTGGTTAATTTTTTCCCACATCCCTACTGCGCCACTCTTGCTCTTCTTTCCCAAAATGTCTATTTTTTTTGGCTCCCTCCACTCCTCCCGGGCTCCCGCCGTTCTCTTGCTCATTAATAGCCAGTCCTGGCCTTGGCCATTTTGCTGCTTTGCCCTTTATGAAAATCTAATATTGTTCTACACGGTGCAATAAAGCTGCATTTCAGTGTATTTTGGTGAAAATAAATGCAACTCAGAGATCGTTACACTTTTACTTTTGTTAAAATCAACACTTATTTAAATAGGTAGTTCCCATCAACAACAACCTTGAAAAGTCCCTACATCCAAATAATTCTTATTTAGGTTAACAAACAAGCATCATACGCCTCAGCCGGCTAACTCCAAACTGAATCTCTTTGACAAGTAGCTTCTTCACCCATCAACCGTCTTTCTATCCTTGCTTGTCCCATCTCGATCTCTTGTTTTATTTCTTTTGCCTACAAACATTGTTTAGTTTCATAATTTTCAAAAAACTTCGTAACCGGCAATGTATATAAAGAGTACCTCCAGCAGACTTAAAAGCCATTCTCTTGGTCCGACCCAATCTATTATCTCCAACAGGCCCCCTTTTCAATCCTGTGTTTTTGGGAGGTACATATGTTAGTATTTTGAACATATAATTCCAGTATTAATAAACACATCTCTCCATTTTTAGTCATTGCATAGCCACACACCTCCATCTTGCTTTTCATTAACATTCCCCCGTCCAATGTTTTCTGAGTCACCTGTCAAGTAAAACCAATTTTTATACATTCCAAACACCAACTGAATCTATTCCAAACTTTTGAATTATTCTTCTCAATACCTGTAACAGTTCCTTCCCATCCATCTCTTTTGATAATCTCCAACGGTTTTGGGCAGAAAATTTCATCTTTGTATATACAATAAAAAACATTATTAGCACCCCCTATAATTTTGTGCAGTAAGAAAAGATCAATTTTATGATGGATATTTACCACTACTCTCATCATCTGTTGCTCCATCTGTTGAACACCTATTACAGCTTTTTGTTGTTCCAGTTTTTTCTTTTTTCGTCATGTCCTCTTCTCTACCTATATTAGTAATAAATTGCTTAAATTACTTCACATATGATTTAAATTCATAACTACTTCACAAATCATTTACCACTAACCTGCTTCCTTTTCTTCCCTTTCCCTCCTTCTCTTCGCTAACCATGTTTCAGAGCTTGCAATCAGATTCTGCAGGCACTTGTCCATAGAGCTACAAGCCTTCTCTACCGTTTCAGCAGCCTGTGTCCTTATGTTTTTCTTCTCATTATCAGTAAAATATTTGAAGAAATCAACCAGCTACAAACAAAAAATACATGGGAGTCAATTATTTTCAGAATACTTATCATTGTAAAATTCATGTATCAGTCAACCACAATTCAGAATTCAGTTAACTTACTACTCCAACATCATCATCACTTGTCCCATTCCCTGTTGTATTCTCCATTTTAACTTCAATGCATCTGAATTTTTCTCCTCTTGTGTATATTGATTCAAAAGGATGTCTCAACTGAAAATAATAAGGATATTTAACACCCTATGTTGTACCCAACTAAATCTGAAAGACAGATGAAACACACACCTCCAATCTTCCAAACTTGAGTCCCTCATCACTTGCATTTGGGTTAGTGTCTTGCTGGATCATAGATCTTATCACATCAAAACGGAAATCTACAATTCTTGGTAGGATGTATTGCCTTGTCCTTGATCCACCAAAATCCAAGTTGTCAAGATATATTATCTGAAATAAATTTTAATTTAGAGCAGTACAACCTATAGGCAAACAAATTAATTTGCAATTAAACTCTAACCTGTAGAACTAGTAGGCATCCATCCAGAGTAAATGAAGCTTGTCCCAAACAATTTACATTTTGCACCTTAGAACAAGACTCTAGGAGTACTCTCAGCACATACTCAGACCAGTTCACCAGACATATATTTTTGTAATCAACCAGATAAGGCAAAATTTCATTGTTAATCTTGGCCGGTCTACTCTTAGGAGCTAAGAAATAGCTTGTAGCATACATAACTGCAGCAACAGCAAAACACCTCCTTTGTTCCTCGCTCATGCATTCCGGGTACTCCTGGTCTATCAGACGCCTTACAGTTGACAGGTCAAGCGTATCAGATTCTTTAAGTAGGAGATACCTTCTAATTACCTTCTTCGCTCTGTCTATGTCTCCTGCTTCTGACGGTTCAATTAATTTTCCTTTCCATGGAAGCCCCAAAACTCTATTGACATCTCTGGCAGTTATTGGTATTCTACCTCTCCTTCCAATGTTAACCTCACTTGCATTGACATCAACATTTAGCATCAGCCAAAACGAGAACTGCCGATTGACAAAGCAAGGTGTGAATTGTTGCTGTTGTGGAAGTTTCAGCAGACCCCCAAACCTCATCTTCTTAATGATTTCTTCTTTTTCCTCTCCCATTGAACTAAATGCTTCTTGCACTTTTTTCACATTAAATGAGCAGTGGACCTGAATGTGGGATAATAGTTAATAACCGAACTAACCTTTCTATTCTATGAGGCAAATAATTTCCAATAAAAATGAGAACTGCTGTTCTGTTCTTATTAAAATTTTTCTGCTAACCACACTAAAACAGTGAGTAAGAATCATCCAGATACTATAGCTTATGCTTGCCTGAATAGAATCTACTCTGTTCATTTCTCTACCAACATTTCAACGCAAAACAGTACGAAACCTAAGACCAACCTTTGCATCAGCTACTTGTTCTCCCTCCATCTCTCCTTCCTCCTTCTGAAATCCCGACGGAATCGTTGACGACCTTGCTTCATCGGTGTCAATGGCTTCTGTCGCCCCTTGATAGCCTGCAGACATTGTACTTTCCCGCTCCAATCCTACACAAACGATTTACCGACAGTTTTAGATCCTTTCTAGGCATTGCAACCACAACACCAGCTCATTAATACAGACTTACCTCCAAGATCTAGTGCTTCCTCAATGCAGATCCAAGAACTTCTCCTCAAGCTCCGAGCGAATGAACCCTACCTGCCTCTCTCTATGCGCCGGATCTGGCTAAGTGTTAGCTATCGCGATATATCGTGCAACTTCTCGTGCAGTACTTCGTCGCCACACACCAGTTCCTACTACTGTGTCAAAGAGCTACCCACCAACAGTCTAGAAACATGTACCCTTTGTCTGCATATGAAGAAATTTTTCTAGTTCCCTTTGTCTGCATCATTCATTTTACCATAGTACAATTTTCCTTTTTAATAGATTCTTAATCGAAGTATTTTCATCCATATACATTAATCATTCTTCTATAGTACTAGCTGGGACGCACGACCGACACGCACGTTCTTATCAAATAATCTAATAATTGAGAAATTTTCTAATAAATAATTAAGAATTTTTTTGAAGTACATGGCCTGCAATCATCTTGCCTGACCATTTACTCAAATACTATCAAACTTTGACATTGTTTGATGTTCGCCAAGCAAGTGGTAGCTCAACCAAATACTGAAAGTTCTCCCAAAAAACTGCAAAAACATGCTGAGTCATCTTTTTAAACCCCATTGTCATCTCATGAAATCCGATCGCACTGATAAATCAATCTTGTTTGACAACAACAAACAATGCTCACCAGAATTGTTTTATAACTACCAAATTCTTGTACCTCAATAACTTTAAACTTCACAATTTCCGTCAGGCTTAGTTTTTTGGTGTTGGAGGAGAATGTTGTTTCAGAACAAAGCTAAGGTGGGTATGGCGTGAGAAATTTTTTCAAATTAATCGATCTTTATAGTATAGATTAAGGACCAGTAGTGGTCAACACTATATCTTCTATAGTACGAACAAAACATGTATAAATTTCATTTATTTTCTATATCTGTCATTATTTATATTAGTTATATCAGGCATACATAATTTGTTTAGCATTCCTGTTTAGCATTCCTCAAAAAATGATCGTTTTTCCATAGTTGGTAACTTGTATTTATCAATTTGCTTTTAAAAAATTTTAATCATTGCACTCTAAGTCGTATTTCATTGTACTTTCTTCTTTGTCCAGGCGCATAATTACCTTGACCTTGGTTAATACCACTTATCATTGGATAACCATGTAATCAAGTAATTTTATAAATTACTTGAACTCGCATAACATCACTTGCATGCCTATTTATTCTTTCAAAAATTTAAGTAAAGTACTACATGTCCAAATCTTGCATAATACCACTTAACATTATCTAATTATACTTCGTGGTCCACTGGCATCAGCTGACTCTCATCTTAACACCCACCATCAACTGCAAGTAGATTCTAACACATTCCATTTCCTTGGATACAACAAAAGCTACACAACACTACCAAGTTCGCAACATTACTTAACATCAAACAAGACCCAGGATAAATATCCCTACCACACAACTATTATCTCCTGTTTTTTCATAAAGCACCTTTTTCTCGCTGAACATTAACCTTATTTTTTGAATTTTGACATAAAAAATGCTAAAATAGCAACTACAACAAACCACCTCATAATCGACCATTTTCTTCCTTCCTTCTTGTCTGAAGGAATTTGAATCATTCCAAGTTTCATTTTCTGAAGCTCCTCATTTAGCTCATCCCTCTCTTTCTCTACTTCAATGAACACTTGTCTCAAGTGCGCATTCTTCAGCTCCTCCTGTTGCATCCGCTGCCTGAGTTGAACTTCATCCTTCTTTAACTGCCAAACTGCATCTCGCAGATCTTTGAGCAAAGTTCTTTCGTGCTTGGTCGCCTCCCGATCAATCCATACATAGTAACCACAATCATTTGGAGTCTGCAATCAATTTAGCATAGGAAAACTTCAATTTCTCGTGTCATATTATAAGAAGTACAAGAATAAATACAAATTCTTACCATTCCAAAAGGGCATCTGTAGTACCTTCGACCTGGATTAAGGTCGCTCCATGAGATCCAGCGAGGCGCTTTCTTCCTGCAGTCGCACATCATGGCCGGTGAGTAGTCGTAAGGTCCTTCTCTGTACGGCACCGGCGACTTCATCTTCTCCATTGCCTCTTCTTCTCCCTCACTCATTGGCTGGCGGTATTGTTTTCGAACACGGGAAGAACTAGAGCTTGACGACGCCATTGCTGCAGGCTCTTCGTTTGCCCCTACCTACCCCACCAGGCTAGGTTATCTTTGCCGATGGCGAGCAGGCAGCGAGCAAGCGAGAGAAGAATGGTGTTTTACAATTCTTGGCCGACGCTGTGATGGGTGTCGAAGAGGATGAGAGGGACAACCAGTAATTGTACTATGACATGTGGTCCACAGTACTTCAAGCAATTCGGGCAGTGTTTGGTAGGGGTGAAATTTTTTTCAACACCTATTAATGCAACTTTGACCAGTAATTAAGAGTATTAAACAAAGTCAGTTTCAAAATTACCTTCACAACCCCGAGCAAAACCGCGAGACGAACCTGATGAGGTCTTTGACCGCATGATTAAAACATAGTTACCGTAGCATTACTGTAGCAAATCGCTAATTACTTATGCTTATTAGATTCGTCGTGCAAAATTGTACTCATCTGTGAAAAGGTTTTGCAAATAAACTTCATTTGGTACTCTATTCGTGCCAGATTCTTTTTCATGAAATTTTTTTCACCTCAACCAAACACGGGCTCGGTTTCTCACCATCTACAGTTTGCCAACCAACAGTTTGGTGGCAATTGCAACCATGGTCTTGTTTAGTTTGCTAAAGTTTCTAACGTTTTCTCCACTCTCTCTCCATCACATCACATTAAATACGTCAAAAGACATATGTTCGGAGTATTAAATGTAGGTAAAAAAAATAACTAATTACACAGTTTTGATGTACTTCGCGACACGAATCTTTTGAGCCTACTTAGACCATGGTAGGATAATATTTACCACAAACAAACGAAAGTGCTACAGCAGTTCTAAAAGTTAAAAAGGCAAATTTTTCCAACAACTAAACAAGACCCATATCCATTGCACGTCCCTGGGTCCATGTTATTGTCGTGCAACCATTTATCACCAAACCTTTTTTTTCTTTCCACATTTTCATCCCTCCATGACCGACCAGGACACTGGACACATACTAGAACCTCCGGTCCGACACGGTGCATTCGACCCCATTCGACTGCTTGCGTTTCAAATAGCTATAGCATTTTCATCCTGCAGTAAATCCCCCCTCCACCCGTACCCCACCACCATCACCGCTTCACCACACTTCCCTTCAGGTTTTACTGGTGTAGGTGTATCCAGCCGATGTTCCCAAGTGCAACAGCTCGCACGCCTACGCCATGTCACGGGACAGAACAAGTCAGTCTGCACCTTGACGCCCAGTGTCCCATCTTTTCCGTCCATCTGCTCGCGCAGTACTCTGCAATGCTGGGAGAGGTCAGGTCATGCTACCAATTCATTCTCAAGGGCCAAGGTTTTGCAATCATAATACTCAACAAATTATTGCCATTCATTTGTTTCACTTTGAAGTAAATAAGTAGGTTAAAAACCTAACCTGTTGCCACACCGGCATTCATATAGATGTCAGTCATTATTAATTTAAATTAACTCCTTTTATGTGATTAGCATTTTCCTACGGTTGTAAATGAATCAAAATTTGTTACTTAATGCAACATTACCCAATTTAAATTCTTACACTTTTTTTCTGACGGAATCAGCAATCCAAATTTTGTTTAGTTAATGTATTACGCTGCCTTGATCTAACAGTCACGCTTGCTTCCTGATGCCAAAACTTTTCCAGGCTTCGTACTAGTATTTCCCAGCGTCTCCATGGACTAGTACTAGTATTCTATGAAGGCAGTGATGGCGTGCCCCCACCGAAACACTGTTCCACTGGCACGCCACATGACCCGCTAGGCCAACGTTCCCCTGCAGCTGCCGCAACCTATGCATTAGCCTTTGACCCTAGAGACTCAACATTGCCGCCCGATATGTCCACCAGTTCCAATGGTGGCCTATTGTTTTTGAGAATCAATGAGCAGTAAGCTGTCACAAGCAGCTTTTAATTCTTTCAACAGCCACATCCTCATCCAAACTATTTCAGAGAAAACATGTGCTCTTCTTCCAAACCAATACATTCTTTAGCTTGTATCTGTGCTTAACAAAATGATATTAATACATGATATTTGTTTAATGTATATTTGATGTATTTTTCACTAAATTGTTTTTGTTTATTTTAAGCAACACATACTTTATCTATTAAAATTAGCTATTACTATGCATTTAACACAAGTTACAGCTATGTTCTACAAACTCCACTTAATCGTTACTGCTGCATCAAAACTGACTATTCGACATGATCAGGCATTCTATATCTATCTAATTATTTTGAGTTGTCCAATATTTTAATTTTTCTGTGCTACGTGCTCTTCGCTCAGAAGATGACTTCATGTCTCTTTCCTCTGCCTCTCTTTTTGTCAGACCGGCGCTGGCCCCAGCCCATCAGCCAAGAGCAAGAGCAGTGCCGGACACGACGGCCATGTAGCATCGACTGCATGGCTAGTACTCCTACTGCAAAACTAGGTCATGACCTCGCAAGTCCCCGCATTCATGCATTCTTGCCAGCTTTTTTTTTTCAAAAACTTTCTGCCATCTTGCTCCATACCCACATCGTGCAGTGTGCATGACCACAATGGCGGAACTGAAACCGATTGAGAAATAAAAACTATACTCCTATCTCCTAGCCAGTGTGGTCCACTTCATCAGCTTCTCTCCGAGCTATCCCAGAACCGTTTGATGCATTATATAGCACAAACAGTTTTGCTCTGCCAGGACGCCATCGCAAACTGTTTGGCATCGTCGTAGCAGTATTCTCTTTTTTTTTACAACATGTGCTGCAAACCGTTGGTTTCTTTCTTCTGTCCCATATCCTAGGTACAACTATTTTTTTTCTGTCACATTGATTTCATTCTCATTTCTTCTGTCCTAACCACATTGTATTAGATGCTTTGCTACCAGCTGTTTAGTACATATTTCGTGATATCTTCACTAAAAGTTAAACTATTAATCCTCCATTAATATATTGAAAATTTTCATTGCTTCATATATTGAAAATTTTCACACTCCACAATTATTAATCCTCCATAAAGTTTTGTTGAATATTATACATTTTTTCAAACGAATTTTTTCCATTACCTAAAACCCTGCATTATGCAACGAATTCGTATATTTTTAAACTTCACTAAAAGTTAAACTATATTAGAAGTACCTTTTGTGCGGTTTAATTAATGTACTGCAGACAATAGTCACATTTAGTTTATGTTGAAGTAAGCAACCATTTAATTAATGTACTGCATACTTTATTAAAAGTTATATTGTTATATTTTTTTGGTTTTGTTGTTCAATTACTGTGTGTAATTAAAAGTACTACCTACATTATATCCCATTCTTTTCTTTTTGCACTGTCAACAAATGCCAAACATTTTTCTAACTAGACATGTATCCAAGCAGCAGCAGTATTTACTCATGAAAGCAATAAATAGCTTCCCAACTACTACAGATCTTAAATGCGAAAATACCAATTGATGCCCACCTTCACCAACGAGCATTCAAACTTTCTAGTGTAATAAAAGTGGCAGTGGCAGCTTCCCCCCATCGCTCTCCACTTCAGCAATTCAAGCTATTAGAAATGGAGGCAGCACTCAAGGTAAGCCTTCTTCATCGTTTTCATTATGCATTCCCTAAAACAATTTCATCTTTCATTCTTCTTCGTTTTTACAGAGATATTTCGGCTTCTGTACACTTCGTCCATATCAAAAGGATGTCGTGTCTAACATTCTTAAAGGCAAAGATGCCGTTGTTATCATGGCCACCGGGAGCGGAAAGTCAATCTGGTATGATTTCTATGATGTCATCCACGATCATTTCTTATGTTTTTCACTTCATCAAATAAGACTTGTTCATTATGATTTCTCAACCAGCTACCAGTTACCTCCCCTAGTATCAAACAAGATGGCAGTAGTTATTAGTCCTCTTCTTTCGTTGATGCAAGATCAGGTAAGGTTCAATACACCGTTGCTGATCTTCAACGACCACCATCTTCTTTCTTTTGTACTAATCTTTTCCGTGTAATTAATAGGTCATGGGTTTAAAAGAGAAGGGTATCAAAGCCGACTATCTAGCAAGCACGCAAAATAACTCTCGTGTAACAACAGATGCACAAAACGGAAAAATTTTAGTGCTGTACATGACACCAGAGAAGGCTGTGTCCTTAAATCAAAGGTATATTTTGTTTTATCTAAAATCTTGTAACTATTACACACTAACACTTTCATGAATTAATCACAATTTTTATAATACAGTTTTTGGCACGCTCTCCTAACTATGGGCGTTTCATTAGTAGCAGTGGACGAAGCTCACTGCATTTCTGAGTGGGGTCATGATTTCCGGTGAATAATTTAGCCTTCTTTTAGTACTCCGCACACTTTTTACCTGTTTCCATGTTTTTACTATTGAATAATTATATCATTGCCAATAGCAAATAATTGAATTTTTTATTTTTTTAGATTGGAGTACAAGAAGCTGCACATTTTGCGTTCGATGCTACCAGGAGTACCATTCGTTGCTCTTACAGCAACTGCCACTACAAGGTTCTTTTTAAAATTCCTCCCATCAGCATTCCCTTTTTTCTTGTTAGTTTCACTATTCAATAGTTTTTTTTGTTTTCGAAAATAATGTAGGGTTCGACAAGACATTTGTTCCTCACTGGCTCTACTAAATCCTTTTGTACACGTTGGATCATTTGATCGACCAAATTTATTTTATGGTGCAAAGTGTTGCGACAACTCCAAACATTTTTTGAGCGAACTGAACTTCCACATGTCTCATAGTCGTAAAGCAGGGGATTCAACAATTGTTTACTGTGCTACTATTCGTGACGCTGAAGACGTATGTATCCACGTTTTATTTTTTTTGTTTAATATAATATAACTATCATTCTTATTTTGTCTATATATTTTTTTCAAAGGTCCAAAAAGTCTTAGTAGCAGAAGGCATTAAGGCTGCTTTATACCATGGAAAGATGGGGAAAAAGGAAAGAACTGATTCCCACATGTATGTACTTGTTCCAACAAAATTCAAATTTGTTTCAAAGCCTAATATTATTCCTATAATTCTTATGTCGCTCCTCCTTTTAGATCCTTCATCACAGACGAAGTTAAGGTAATAGTAGCAACAGTGGCCTTTGGTATGGGTATTGACAAGCCAGATGTTAGATGTGTAATTCATTATGGATGCCCAAAAAGTCTAGAGTCATATTACCAAGAGAGTGGGCGTTGCGGGCGTGACGGCTTACCATCAACCTGTTGGCTTTACTATAAGAGAAGTGATTTCAATAGAGCAGATTTTTATTGTTCTGAAGCAAAAACAGTAAGTCCTCCCGTCCTTCTTTTATATTGATAAATATATTTTTTACTAATTGTATAACAACCAATATTTTTAAGGAAAACCAAAAGACATATATCATGGAATCATTCTTGGCCAGCAAAAAATACTGCATGCTTGGTACTTGCCGTAGGCAGAACTTACTCACTTATTTCGGCGAGCAAGCTGGTGCATCTTGTGGTGAATATCTTATTTTTTTAAATATCTACAATCCATATTTAGTTTTCTTTATCCCACATGACCATGGTTTATAATTTATTTATTTTCAGGTAGCTGTGACAACTGCTGTAGTGTTAATATAGTTGAAAAAGACGTGTCTGCCGATGCGATAACAATTCTAAATTGTATAAAGGAGCTTGGTGGGCATTTTGGTCTTAATTTGCCAATTGATGTGCTTCGGGGTTCAAATGTATGTTATTGCACGAATAAAAATATTTTATTTTAATCTTTACATGCTGATTACTACGTTTGAAGTTTATATTTTATTGTAGTATAATATGATATGTTTTGGTTTTCAGAATTTAAAAGTCCAACGTCGGCACTTCCATCACCTACCTGCCCATGGTACAGGGAAGCATCATTCTGCAAATTGGTGGAAGGGCCTTGGATCCATCCTGATAAATATAGGTGACTATATATATCTAATAAATCAAAAAAATCATTTCGCTGTGCAATGAAATTTGAATCTTTAGATGTCTGGTTTCTATCAGGTTATCTTGAACAAAAAGTAACAGGAACATACAACACAGTCAGGTTATTCCTGCTTTCAACCATCTATTAAAAATTGTGTACACATCTCAATTGTTATTTATGCCTTCATGCAGCCTTACTGAGAAAGGTCAAAGTTTCATTTATGAATACATTGCTTCAAACCAAACTCTTATGGTTCGGTTACCTAATGATATGCTTGATGAAGAAACCGATAGCATGGTACCAAAACAAACATATACAAGTTCGCATGATGTTTTATCTGAGGTACCTGTTCTCATTCTCCACTTAAAATTTTCGACGGACTTTTTTAATTACTATTTATTTACAATTGGAAATCATTTTCCTTTTTACAGGTTGAGAACAATTTGTACGGCATGCTAATAAACCTTAGGTCTAAACTCGCACTAGACATTGGTGTCGCTCCGTAAGTACAATTATTGTTTTACTTAGTGGAAAAAAATAAATCTTAACTAGTATAATTTTTTTTAGATATGCGATATGTGGCGACCAAGTTCTTAGGATATTTGCAAAAATGCGACCATCTACACCACACAACATGTCTATGATTGATGGGGTCAACAAGGTTATTATGTAAACTTTTCTTTTGTTCATTTCTCCTTAACCATGTTGCTCATAATCATACACGGGAAAATAATTATGTTTGATTTTTATAATTACAGCACTTTGTGGAAAACTACAGCAAGCTATTCATCCATTATATAAAGGATAAGTGTTCCTTGTTCGATCTTCAGACTGATTATATGATGGAGGACTATTTAGGAGGATTTAGTGATTCGTACTTCATTGACCTTGATGATGATTATTGTGGCTCTGACAATTTTATAGATGACAATAAGTCCTCCGAGATTCTCTGTTATATTGAAGTTTATAATGGGGTAAGATACACACTACTCTAGTCTTTTTCAAACATCCTGCTATTTTATTTTTCCTTATGTAAAATTAATTTGTTTTCATCATATGCAGCTGAAGTTTGATTCAATACTCAAAAAGTTTGAATCATGGGGGGAACCTGCTGTTAAGAAAACACTGGATGAATTACAGTCTGCTTATCTGATCTACTTTAAGGATGGTTTTTATTACCCATATTAGCTAATGAACAATTAAATATAGCTGTACTACGTAAACTCATTTTGGGCGTTGTTGTATTTTTTTACTGATTCCTGTACTACTGATGTGTAATATGGGGCATGTGTACTACTGATTGGGGCATGTGTACTACTCATTCGCTGAACGTTGGCCATGATATCTGTTGGGTCCCAGCTGCCATTAATCAGCTTTCTTCTTATTGCGTATCTTGTTAGTTTTCCACCCTTCCTCTCCCGGTCTCCCTCAATATTCTACAGAACTCAGTTCCCTCCACTACCTTCGAAACCAACACTCATTTTTTCCTTTCCTCTTCCCCCCACCAGCTCATCTTGCTCCCCTTCCCGTCTCTTCTATCAGCCCCCGCAGCCATTTTTTGCTCTTAATGAAGTGAAGCAAACCTCAACAAACGGATGAAACCAACTGACGAGCAACGGTAATAAACTCCCCGCACCCGCACAAGGTCTCCGCCAATTGCTTTACGCTATAGATCTTTTTAGTTATATATGCTTCTCATATTTTATTATACAGATATGTCTTGTTCCTGCTATTCTGCTTTTTTGCAAGCAAATGTTCAATGCTTTTCGAACTATTTTGGCTATTTTTTCAAAGCACAGTAGCTGATGTATAGCACAGTGTCCAGATCTGTTTTTTTCCCTTCTCGAACAGTTATCAAACAGATACACTCATGTATTTTAATTACCTAATATATTTAGTAGGTTTTGTATTTTTTCCTCCTAACAAACAACAACTTTACTAAAATTTACCGATCCAAATTCTTCAAACTTGTAATACCTGGATCTGTGTTCTATGAACTAATGATCTGTAAAATATCCTCTAACTGATTATTGAAACAGGGTTTTCATGGACCCAATCAATGGGTCATCGGCGTTGCATACTAATACCATTAGTAGGAAACATGTGAACACCCAAACTGTCCCAAATCATCTTCCAAAGTCTTCACCTATAGACAACTGCCAATCCATTGAGCGTAGAACCACCCCTCTTGGCTGTCGTAGCTCAGCAAACTATGTTTCAGCAGCAATGGCAAAATTTGATGAAAAGAAAAGGGAATTGGTAAGGTCCATTGGCTTTGGTGGTCTATTAGAATTGCATGAGATGAGCAAAGTAAACAGGGTATTTTCTCACTGGTTGGTATCTAGTACAAACTGGGAAGATGGTGTTATTACTGCTGGCGAACATATAAAGATCAAAATTGTCAGTGAGGACATTGAGAAGATACTAGGAATTCCTGCAAGGGGGAAAGATGTTCTAGCATCAGCTATAAATGAAGAAGATAAAGCTTTGTTCATGGAAAAACATTTTTCTTTCCTTGGCAATGAGAATTCTATGGTTGAGACTGCAGAGTCAATTATCCATAAAGATCTTTCTCTTCAAATGTCCAAGACAGATGCAGACCAGTTCAAGATTGCTTTTGTTGTATTTATCATGGGCCGGTTCTTGGCTCCAACAACTGTATTCTGTCATGGGAACTATAACTTTTGGCATGCAATATTAAACCCAGATGAGATAAAAGACTACAATTGGAGTGATTATGTGTTGAGTTGTTTACTAGATTCTGCTAGAGTTGTATATTTCGGCAAATTCTTAAAGAAACCAGTTGTTACAATCACAGGCTGTCCAATATTGCTTCAGGTAATTATTATCTTAAAAAAATACATATATTTTAGTCTACCACCTTTTTTAAATGATATACAGCTTTCAAATTCGAAGCGAACAATTAATAATTCTTACTGCTTATAATGTTCTTTTCAGATCTTCTACCTGGACAACATCGATATAGGTCATTTGAACCTGCAACACAACTTGTTCCCTCGCATTAAGGCTTTTGATTCCTCTCTGCTGGCTAGAATGATTCAGGCTGACACAGACAGTGTCTCGGGATTGTTTGGATGCAGCAAGGTAAATTACCCACTGTCTGGCTAATAAAACATTTCACTCTATAAAAGTAATTATTCTTAACCTTATTTTTTATTTGCAAAGCTACGACCTCGTGAAGAATCATGCTATGCGCGTGTCGATCCTTCTGACGTGACAGCTCCAAGAAAGCAATCAAATCCTGTAAGAACAAGAGCAATGCCTTTCCAGAAGAAGCGTCGATTACAGACATCGTCTGGAACTCAAAAGTCATGCAGATCTACAGATGCTGCTTTAATTGGTAACTCACCAATAATATCAACATCTGCTGCCGGAAACTTCCCAGCTTTTATTAGGTCTAAACATCCGGAATATGTAAGTTATGGAGGCAAACTAAACTTTACTGAACCAAATAATTATTTTCATTCCTCATTACGGAATATTTCCTTTTTTAATAGGTCCAGGACCCATTTATTGAGGCTATGAGATATCATAATGCCAGATGCATACAACAGATAAACAAACACAAGAATGCATTGATAGCAGCAATTGTTTCTGAGAATATGGTTCTAGCTGACAAATATGTTAATCAACATGGCAAGCATTCTACTTCCGGTATTCCAAAATATCCAAGTAAAGTTAATCAGTTGAATCGTAAGAGTTTTGATGACTTCCTCAGTGGTCCTGAGTCTGGAAGTGAAGGTAATTCCGGTACCATATATATTAAAGACTAGCCTTCATTATAACAATTTGTTTATAACTATTCCATTATAAAAGCAGCTGAAGATCAGCAAACTAGATACCAGGGGAATATAACAAATGCATCCCAAATGGACAATTCAGCGGAAGTTGATGCAAAGGGTAAGAAAAGTTTCATAGTTTCATGCACACTGGTCCTTTCAATACATTTTATTTGTTATAATCCCTCAATCATGATGCTTATTTAACCTTTGTAAAGCTAAACATATAATCAACACTGTTTTAAATGTTCCCAACAAAATCTATTTACCCACTGATATTACTATATCCAATTTTCAGGTGATTCATCTATCAACAATGACACTCAAGTGTTGTTTGAAACATCTAGTGTAAATCAACCAACAAAGCATTGCCAGGAAGTTGGACCTTCTACTGGACATTTTAATCCCACTGACAATGTAGCTTATCAACCTGGATTCCACACACCTGCTGCGGTATCAAAGATGGCTCCCCTATCACCTGAATTGTCACCAACTGCAGCAAACAAGGTTCACTCAGACTATGCTCTAACATTAAGGATGTTGTCTTCAATGGTGGACATGGACCTGAACTCAAGGCCAGTTGATGCGGAATACAATAACTCTCCCATAGTCAAGAAGGTTGTCAAACTTGGAAGGTGTGCTAGATCACACTGGTCCTTTGGAATGGATCACCCCGTACGAGATCCATCAGTAACTGGAAGCCTGTTTGAATGGGTGTCAACAACAAACAGTAAAGAGCTTGATAGGTAACCCTTTAAGTGCCACTGTTATTTTGTAATATTTTCTCTAGGCAATTTATTGACCAGTGTTATGTTGTTATTAGGTGTTGGATTATTCATGACACCCCTAGGTACATTGCTTGTAAGGGTCATGATCTGAAGAACGATTTTTTCTCAGGATCTGGAGTGACTTATGATTTGTTTGATATCTGTGTGCGACGTCTTCTCCAACTGGACAATCAAATATATCCTGAATACAGTCCTCTTAGATGGAGGCACATGCTTGAATCTGACTTCGCAGTAAGAACCAAAATACTTTATTTCGACAATTATGATTATTTACCTCTTATGCTGACTATGAAAAAATACATTCTAATATTGTAGATGCATGTACTTGGAGGTGAACATCCATCAAGCAGCAAGTCTATCAGAGATCAGTTCGTTGGCCCTAGTGTTTGTCCTGAATTGCATCGCTGCCGCATGGTTATTATTTGTCTTGTTTCCTCAATTATTACTTATTTGATTAAAGTTTCAATGGAGCAATTTCTGTTTTCCTATGCAGATTTTTGTTCCAGTGCAAGGCAAGGGTGTTTGGTGGTGTTATGCTATTGATTTAAGAGAGAACACTGTTTTCATTATTGATCCATCCGTAGACAGTAATGACACTGAATATATCCTTGGCAAGCACTACGGAACAATCAACCTTGTTCTTTCGTGCCTTAAGTCCACTTTGCTGAATTTATTCGATGGTTGGCAACTGCCATCTGATGATTTTGATAATGTTGTTGTTAGCACAACAACAACCAGATGTCATAGGTTAGACCTTTAATAACCTATATTAGTTAGAAAATATTTTATCAAAATACTCACAGCATACAAATCCCCATCAGGTCTGTATCTGCCTTCTATACGCTGTACTGCATGAAGAATTTCGAAGGAAGCAATGCTATCAATGTTTCAGAGGTATACAAAATTTTACTATTTAAATTTGTTGTAGTTTTCATAACACATTGTACTGACCATAATTATATTTTCCTTTTTCAGACTATAATTAACAAATTCAAGCAAACTATGATGTACGAACTGTTTGGGCTCAAAGATAACCGTGGTAGTTTGCCTTCAGTCTACGTGCAGACTATAGATGACTAGATGCAAACAATAGGTCCTAAGAGGTTTAGATAGAATTTGGGCAGTCATAACAGACTTTATGTATGCCAGGATCTTAATTTTGGGGCATGGCATGTAGAGTAAAAAAAACTTATTTTGGCCATGAATTGGCAGTTTGCGAACTCTTTATGCTCATATACCTACATCTTATATGTTTGCTACCTGGATGAATTTTATTTTATTAGTGTTCGTACGAACGTATAACTCGTTAAATAATTCCTTTGCGCTGCACAAAGTTTTGCTTCGAGATAACTTTCAACTTTATAAAAGATAGTTTTGAAACAATTTGTATGTATCTTTCTTTTTAAAAAAAAATTGAACACAATGTTAAAGACGCTAAAAAGTTTGCTCCAACTTCATTTGTTTCAGTTAATTTTTTTTTTTGAATTGGGGTGCAGTGTCCCCATTCCCACTCGCGACTCGCTTAGCGGAAATTCGTGGGCACGGGCTCTCGAACCCGGGTGGCCGAGCTCCCTGTGGGAGTCACTGACCAAGCGAGCTACCGCTCACTATTCTGTAGTTAACCTTAGAACACCTATCATGGTTTGTTTTGTTCAATCCAATAAATCCACTGAAACAAACTATTCACAAGTTAAAATATGAATGTTCTTTAGCCTGACCAAACGAACTGTTTTCATACATAGTACTACCACAGGTACTTTTTTTGTCACACCATACAATCCATCGTAATAATTTTAAAATTCAAAAGCACCATTCTAATATGTCTAAACAAATGTTTTACACAAAAGCTGCAGTTGCATCAGCTTCCATTGTCTCAGATGCGTCGAATTTTGTCTTAAAACTCCGGTAGCTCAGTACTGACATCAACATGCTTTTTCCTGCATTGGGCTGTGTTGTGACCTGTAATGCAGCAATCCTTACAACGAGACACCTTCTTCTTTGTTGTTTTAGCACCTCCTTCCCTTGCATCCACCCCATCCCATGTGCTCCTTTTCTGTCGCTTCGCGTAGTAGTCCGAACTACCCATATATCGTATCTCCTTCGGCCTACCTGGTGCTCTAATTACATTAGGAGCTTTTAACTTCATCAGTTGAGAATCACTCATCCAAGCACTTGAGCCAGCAGCACCAAATGAATTTACAGTTCTTCCTTCCCTCTCGGATTCACTTTCTTCAGGAATGTCAGTCTCAGATGGATAGAATGACCCTTTCTTAAAAAAATCTTCCGGATGTGATATTCCTGGGTTTCTCTCTTTTGCCATGAAGTACTCCTTTAGTTTCTTCTGTGCCTTCTTTAGATACTTTGATGCTATATCAAATGCAACCAAGTCTTTGTTTCCATCTTGTACTACATCAATTGCATTCACATATAGAAAAGTGTGACGAAAAGTCATAGACTGCAGACAAAGAGTTTCCTTCTGGTATTCTTTTGTCCGGTCTGGCAGAATATCCCTAGCAGACCTAGTCCACCTCTTGTTTATGTAAGCCTTTGGAATCTCGTACACTCCTAGCTGGATCATAACCTGCCAATATGAGGTGAACCTTTCAGATAAACAATATATTGTCAAATATTTACAAATATTTGTTTTCTCATCCTTAAGAATTTAGTCCTTACTCTTATTGCATGACTGCACAGAATACCAAAGTGGCTGTATAGACCACACTCACACTCATACCTTCCCTCATCATAATTAATTATAACAGAGAACTTCTCTCTACCCCAAGGTAGCTTCCTCTCTGGTTTGACGTGCACAACATCAAACTCCTTATTCTCAATCTTAACTCTTGCTATATAAAATGTCGACTTCGACACCTCCTTCCTGAACAGTCCATAAGCAGCTGCTGTGTACAATTTGGAAGCATGCTCTTCAATAGGCCATGCACGCTCCCTTACATCCTTCACCTGCACCGCAATTTTAGCAAATAAAATAATAAAACAAACAGTCAAGTCATTAATGCTTAAAATAGTACAAAAATTACTTACAATTGTTGTGTCGAACTCCGCCCTGTCTTCTTCCCTGTTCCTATCAAATAGAAGCTTGTTGAACTGTACAATGAAACGATTCATCGAACAGTTCCTAGGAACATATCTCTTCAACATATGGTTTGCACTCTCACTTCTTTGGGTGCTAGCTATCCTTGCACAAAAGATGTTTTTCAAAAAAGGCTTTGCCCACATTTTTCTCTTTGAATATATATTGGCCAAGTACAAATTTCCAGTTAACTTGTGTAATTCAAGCATGTAAGACCATGCCCTCTCAAACTCATCTTCTGTCATCATGTCATTAATAATTTTGTGAAACAACTTTCTAAATGGGGATCCTTTCTTGTATTTAGCACCAAACTTTGCCCTAGCATCTTTGAAAAGATGCCATTTGCATAGGAGATGAACTGTTTTTTTCCATGTTCCCCTAAGAGCTGCAGCCATTGCTGCACATTGATCTAAACAAAGCACATGAAAGTAACATATTAGATTGATGTTTTCAAAAAAGCAGATTGCAATTCTATAGCTTTGGTATTTTTTTAATTACCTGTGAATATTGTCTGTGGTTCCTTTCCTCCCATCAAACTTGCAAACTCTGAAAAAACCCAAGAGAAACTATCTGTGGTTTCCTGCTTCATGAAAACACCGCCAAATATAGTTGTCTGAAAATGATTGTTCACTCCAACAAACAAACCAAAAGGCATCTTGTATATATTTGTACAGTATGTTGTGTCAAAGCAGATAACATCACCAAAGCACTTGAACTGCTCCCTGCTCTTTCCATTTATCCAGAGCAAACTATTTATCTGATTTTGGTCACCGGGCTCAACTGAGAATTGAAAATCTGGGTCCTGCTGCCTTATCTGCCGGAATACATCAAGTGTCTTTTGCACATCATCATCCATCTGGTCTTTTGCAATCCTGCTACAGATAGCACGCAGTGACCTTTTGCTTACTGGTAAATTTTCCATTGATCCAAACATACTGCCCATGATGCATTGAACCTTAACCAGTGAAACTTTGTTTTCTCTTAAATATTTTATCATATCCATCGCACACTGGTCAATCCTACCATGTGAAAACCATTCTTGTTTCTGACCACAAGTAACTGTCAGCGGATGGTTATGCTCTTTTATATGCTCACTTATAAACCAGCCATCATCACTTGTCCTCAACAAACGTATCATTGCTTTACAATTGGTCTTTTTGGTTTTGTATTTAGCCGTCTCGCCCGTTCCCTAGATTATTTAAATTTGTTAATTGTTGTAGATTTATTAAGCTAAATAAATTTTTGACAATAACAAATAACTTACCGAACAAAGGCAACGTAAATCACGCCCCGTGTGATAGCCCCTTTTGTTGTTGCTTGGACTGCTACCATACTTTATACCAAAACCAAATTCCCAAGAATACATGTTGTAGAATTCATATGCTTCCTTATCTGAATCAAAAGTTAAACCCAACAAAGGCTCAAATATAAACTCCGTCTTGCGATATGGTGCGTTCCGCAATGCAATCTCTATTGGTCCCATCCCTTTAGGAACCCTGCAGTTTTTCCTTTCTTCTGTACCTTTGGTTCTGTTCCTGCATATATAATTGAAATATAACATATAAAATTATTTTATAACATATAAAATTAGGACAAAGTGATGTTTAACTATATAATATTGCATTGTCAAATCTCGTTTCAAAGGACCTAAATTACATTATATTATGAAACTAACCTTTGTTTCCATTTTTTCGTAGTTGACCCACTGCCCTCTTCTCCAAATCCTGGTGCCATTACATGAAGAAATGGTTTGTCGTGCATGCATGGGCATTCCTTAGCTGCTACACAATTAATTCCACTATTCCTTTCAGTGCTAACAGGAGGAATATGTGAACTGGCTACTGTCTGCTCTTTCTGACTTTCATCTAATGGATCCCTGAAAACCGGTCAACAAAATAATTAAATTTATTGTAGAAAACATAATTTCACAGTGTGTAAACATCAAATGACACGTCCAAAACATAGAAATTAACATACCTCAACATCCCCTCATTTTCTTTTTGGTTTAAAGTATTTGCAAAACAATTTAAGCACACAATTACCTTCCTTGTTACATATTACTACCTACATCTAGATATGCGACACATTTGCAAGAAAAACAGAGTAAGACAGCATACCTTAACAACTCGTCGACAACTTCATTTTGGTTACCCAAAACTTTATCATGAACATCGAATTCTCTGGTTCAAAAAGTAGTTCATCAGTTTTAGTTAGAGAAAGGAAATTATCAGCAGCATAGATATATTTTGCTCTAACTAATTATTATATTAGCATTGTTTAGAACCCTTACTGTGCATCAATGTTATTAGTTCCTTCATCATCTAGATCTTGAGGAAGACATTCAGTCTGGTTGTTGTCTTCCTCATCCTCTGATAGAACATCATAAACTGAAGATCCAGAGCTCTCATAACCAGACTCATCAACATCAATTCTTTGGGGACTTTCAGATACTAATGTTTCATCTTGTTCCAAACCGCTTGCTTTGTAATAATATCCATTAAAATTATACATTGATTGGTTCATGTGTCTAGCATATGATCCACATATTCCACTTTCAGGTATATTTGAACAAAAAGAGTTCAGCAACCCTTGCATCGAACCATAAATTCCTGGTCACAAATAATTTCTATAATTAAAGTAATGTTCAACAACCGTAAACAATTTATCAATAAGTTTGCTTACAACTTCTATAACTACTTATGTTGAAACAAAGATATATGTTGGTAACTAACCTTGGTTTTGATTAAATGGTACTTGGCCAAACACATCAAAACAGTTTACATTATGTGGAGGTTGTATAAGCTGCAGCATTGGCTTCCTACCGGCTTCCGCACTTGGTCAACCAAAACAGATGCATATTTTTTAGGAACAAACTAATAAACGAAACACTGTAATATTAATGAAGCAATGTTTATTGCTTATCAACAATCTAACAACTACTTCCTTCACAGATAACATTACCTTTCAACAAGATGTGCTGTTTGGCAGGGGGGATGCTGCCCCGGTCTTTCACCACGAATTTGTCCAGTTTCTTCAATCTCGTTAGACAATAATTTTGAAGCGTCTTCATCCCCTTCAAAACCCATTTTCGACAGCCTCAATATATCCAAAAAGAAGCCAAAATGTCAAATGCCAAAAAGTTTTTATAAAAATACAGAATATTCAATATTATTATGTGGAAACAATTCTTAATAAACCTCTAGCTTCACCTACATACTGAAACAATATATAAGCAAATAGAAACCTATCTTTAGACTGAAAGCTTAAGATTCAGATTGGAACCATTCTGTCCCCCAATGGAATATTCAGATCTGAATAGATAGAAGTTAAAGCAAGAATATTTAGTACCTGGGGGACAAATCCAGCAGCGGTTTTAGAGTTCAAGTAGACTACAAACTAGGATCCGGGTTCGTCGCAAAGAAACGAATCTGTGGAACTAGGATCCGGGTTCGTCGCAAAGAAACGAATCTGTGGAGAGCAAATGAGGACCTAGATATACTCCACTCTAGGTCTTCAAGGAGGAGCTTTGAGATACTAGCAGTGGCTGAAGGGATTTCGTAATGCGTCCCCTCTCCAAGCGCTAGAATCCTCGCCGTACTACTTCAGGTTTAGCGGCGACTAGGTCGCCATGGTCGCCGGGGCAGGGACATGAAGAAGCAGGTGAACGAGCTGGAGAGAGATAGAGCACGGGGTAGAAGAGCACGAGGGAGACAGAGCTAAACAGTCGTGCGGACTGGCGGTAGGACGACGGCTCACGGCGTCGTTTGAGATGAGAGACGGCGCGGGGTGGACACCAGACGGCGGCAGGTATCCTTTATTCTATTCAATCCACCGGATGCCGTCCATTGAATCGCCAACGGTTTTGAGATAGTTAGTACCCAGAACGCACACTCGAAAAAATCGCTTTAGACGCCGGGCACCACCCTTCCCTCTACGAGAAGCCCCTGCACTCGCGCTACTACAAGCAGAGCCGGCTGCTCAGGAGAACCGTCCTCAGGTACGCATGCGCGGTGCATATGTTCATACATATATCTCTCGTACCAGATGAAATCTATTAAGGCAGCTTACTATACTGTGCCTCAATTTGCTTTTCACTCACGACTCGGGTCTCCATGCCCAACAGGTGAAATCATGTCCGAGCTGTGTATCCGGCCGCGGCTGTTGATACGTCCGTAACTCAGGTGGTGGCTTTGTTCGTGCGATGCTGCGATGGATCCTGCAATTGGCTCTTCAGGTTGGCTACTACATCGACGGTTTGCTGTGTGTGATTTGGTTTTGAAATAAGAAATGCGCGGCGGGCGTCTGGTTTTGCCTGTGTGCTGCGCAAATAAACTCGAGTGATTTGAACCTCTGCAGCTGCTGGGTGCTTGCATTGCGTTGCGACCACCTGCTGCACTGCATGTATCTGTGTGTGTTTTGTGTGTGCTTGGATTGATTTTGTGGCTTGAGAGTTGAGATTGACAAGTGTGTGTGCGTGTGTCTACTAGCCCAACCTCAGCTCGTGTTTGCGATGGCTGGGAGTACGTAGTAGCTGATGATACCCTGATTTATGCAGTAATAAGCAGCGAGTGGCTGCACATTATGTCTCGTGTGCGATTTGATTGAAACATGTACATCATGGGAGTGCTTGCACTAGCTATGCCTAGCTATATATGCATGTATTTGATGCTCCTATAAATTAATTATGTTAAAGTTTGTGATATTTTACTGATTGTTATTTATACCCAAATATGATCTCCCCTTATTCTAGATGTGCATACCGGATACCAAGTGGGTTCAACGCACAGGTAGGTAGGATTGGATCTAGACGGGCCCATGCGGAATGTAATAATTATGAGAGGAGCACTATTTATGTAATTGCTTTAAAATTCGCGCACTATTTTAAAAGAGGAGCACCGGAGCAATTCTCTTCAAAAGTGATTGTATTTCAAAATTAGCAAAATCGATCTTCAAACTTGTGCTCTTTAAATTTGGATGCGAACAGGAAGCAGGTTGCAACTACTGATCCTATATAAGTTTCAAGAGGAATCATCAATCGTGCATAACCTGTAGACGGAGAAATAGAAATGAGAAAATTTGGAAGAAGAAAAAAAACTAACGTCAGGACACCAGGAGGGGTTGAGGTGTTTGGTTCATTCTCCGACGACAGTTTATCGTTCCCCCGTTTAATTTGCAATTGAATATCCAGAAACTGCTGGAATACAGCATATATTTGCATGCATGCAGCAGGAGTCAAAAGAGAGAGATGGGCAGTATAATCATGCATCAACAACTAACACACACCTCTTTAAACGAACGAGCTAGAAAGGGAAAAAAATCAGCCATGCATGCATATATGTATTTTGAGAGAAAAGCAAAGGGGGCTCCTGCCAATTCAGTAGCTTTGGAAAAAGAAAAAGATCGACCGACACACAACACAAAGGGGGACATCGATCAAGAAGCAAAGCACCGTCACTCGGTCCCAGACTGAAGATGCAAAGATGATGTGGATGTGGAACGAAGGCAAGAAGCAGCAGCAAGGCATATCGAATGTATGTGCTTTGCTTACAGCAGCAGCTAGCTAGCTTGCTTTCTTCCGCGCAGTGATACCGGCCACTTCCGGACTTACCACTCCAGAACGCTAGCTCTCGCCTTCATGCATCTTTGGCCCCGTGTGTGTCCATTATTCGATCAGTTTTCGTTGGCCGGCCGGTAAATCGAAGGTGTGTATGACATACCATTTTCCTCCCGGTCTTCCTCCATAATAATATATGCTGCATGCTAGCTCTTGATCGACACTGAGAGGCTCAATTCATTACACATATGTAATGCTGTTGCAGGGATCGGAGTACACGTTGGGGAGATCGAGCGAGGTTTAATTTCTGATCTATCAGCGGATTAATTAATTGTTGGGCTGACCGGTTCCAAACCGGTCATCATGGGTTAGCTAGCTAGAGATCATCCCTCGACGATAATCGGTTCCGCGCATCTTCATTCCGACCCGGCTTGTTCATCATGGGGAGGCGTTACAGGACCATCAAACCAGTGGTATGTACATAATGCTAGTTCAATTATGCATCATCATATATAGTACGATTAATTATTGCTAGTTTGTTTTCCTTACTCAATTTTTCATTACATGTCAAATCATATATATATATATAGGACAAGGCTATTCACCACGCTGCGTGGCGGATAGTATTCAACACCCGGCGACGCTACTGGCCAGAGCTCCGACGAGCTCTTTATAATCACATAATTATGTAGTTTGGTCATGCAGTAGTAAAATCAAACTGACCGTTCCTTGCGCTTCCGTTTTTAATAGTGCTGCATTTAATTGGTGGCAATTACTCGAAAAACCCATCAGAGTGAGTTGTAGCTGTCTCAATCCAGCCTCTGTTTTGCATCGATTGGAAGAGCCAAGGCATCACAATTTTGTCAGGCGAAGGCCATGGCTGAGGCAAGCACGCGCTGGCAGACCCCGTCTCCTCCTGGGAGGAGTCATGCGTGTACGCAGCGCAACGTATTTTGATTGCTGCCATGAGAGCCTCTCACCTGCAATCATGCACGTCTCTAGGTTAACAAAAGCATGCATCACATCTAGGAAATAAGTCGGGTGCGGCGATGCTTAATTTGCTCCAGCTAATAACTCCTCAAAATAATTTTCATTATTCCTCATAGAGATTAATTATCCTCTGTGCATGCTTTACTGTCGATGCGTGATGACCGGCCGGTGGCAAGCTCCTTCAAGGCTTTGATGGTATGCGGGTATTATGCACAGCATGCAAGCATGATCCCTGCGAGGTATGCATTGTGCTACGTGAGGGAGTAAAGTATCACGGCTGAATACGGTCAGTAGTAATTATAAGCTCAGAGGAGTAATAGAAGAATAATATTGCAATGCATTGACTTAGAGGAGTAATAATTATGCTGACATTATGCATTGCACAACACATCACACAATTGCACTAGCTTGATGTGTAATTACATGACACTTTACTGCTTGGTCCACAAGAAGAGTATGCTCCACAGATTACCTTTAATTTCATTAATTCTTTGTTGGGGAAAAATACTCCTTGTGTCTTTAAATATTTATTGGCCAGACCTCTCGTTATTACTCCATTTTCATTTGAAGAAATAAAATTCTTATGCCTCGTGATTAAGGTGCTCATTTTGCTTCCTGCTGCCCTGCTGGGATGCCGAATCATTTTTTTTTTGAAAGAACTAGTCTGTAGCTCATCGTTTAGTTTTGCACGTGTATGTATACGTATGTATACATTGAAGATTATTTTTACTCACACATTATTATTCGTGGTGTGGACCTGGGGCTTCAGCATGTAGGAACACATGCATTCAATCAGGATATCGTTCTATCATTGCGCGGGAAAATTTTGCTTACTGTCTTGCATGCAAGCAAGTTTGACCAATACTATTAAATATGAGAATTCACAGGAGTTAACATAGCATTCCAACTTGGACGAGTAATTTTCAAATGTTATGAATATTTTTTTAATATCATGCATATTTTACCTAATAAACTAGAGGAGTATTGTTTTCATTGCTCAGCAAAATTTTTTAAGAAAATGATTTTCACTTGTATGAGTATTTTGCAAATGATCAAATGAAGTATTGACAATAGTAGTATTTAAGCTTCCTCAGGTGTATCTTTCTTATTCAAATTTAATGGTGATAGAAAGAGAGAGAGAGGGTACTGTTAAGCTTGTCATATTCAAGCATGCATCACCAAAGAATTTAGGTTATGCAGTTAATTTCCAATACCAATTTACAGCCGCACTGCTGCGCGAGGCAGTCGGAGGTCGGTGATTTCCCGCGACGACCGTAAAATCACATTAAAATAGTAGCAAACTCGTCTCTCAAAGAGCATTGAAGACACTTTTTTGACTGTTATTATTCACACGTGATTCCCGGATTGAAAATGATTTTTACCCATAGGTTATGCTTGGGGCCTAGATCGCAAATTTTCAATCGGGGGAGTAAAACTAGCTAGTATTACTCCAGTTTCATCATGGACAATAAAAGAATGTATCACTCTATATTGCACCAGTCGACGTGAGTTGCACGATAAATCCGTGGGAGTGAGATGTCAGTAAAAATTTACAATTACTTTTATATGCGACATGACGATAAAATGATCTTTTGAACTTTACAGTTGAGCCACCATAAAAAGAAGTAATATCCGTAGGAACACCACCAAAACATGAAGTAATTCATTTGATATAACTAGAGGAGTCTTCTTCATTTCGCAACAAAATTTTCCAAGAAAATGCTTTTCACTTGTAAGGAGTGTTTTCCAATTAATCAAATGAAGTATTGGTAAGATTAGTATTTAATCCACATCAGGAGTATTTTTTTCTAATTTACAACAGGAGCACTTCCCAACTGATGGTGATACAAGGAGTATTTATTTTTATTTTAAGGAGCAGCTTTCAAATCTAATAAGAAATTCCATTCATTGTCCTTATTCTATTCTTCTTCCGGTCATCAACTCAAGCATGCATCCGTCCTGCAACGTTCTATTTTGCTTCTCCTGCATAAGAAGCTGAGCAAAGGTTATTTAAAGTCTGTTAGTTAATTAGAAACAAGAGATCAGACTGCACTGACGATGCATTACTGTTTTATGTAAGAAATCAACGAAGAAAACAAAGTAATTAGTCACCAGAAACAAGTAATTTGTAAGGAAAGAAGTAATTTTATATTCTCTTTCTTTGCCCATATAGAGTAAATTTTCATAGAAACAAGTAGTAATTAAACATGGACTACATATGCATATGAAAGTAGTAACCAGAATACCTACTGGTTTAGCAATGGAGTAATTTTCTACATCCAATTGCATCTCAAAGTAGTAATATGCATCTAGTTCTACATATGCATAAGGATTTTTCCTTTTCAGCTCAAAGTAGTAAAAATCGATTGCATCTAGTTTTACATCCGATTTTTTTTTTGCGTCCCAAGATTCTCAAATTCCAGCCATGTCCTCCAGCAAACTCTAATTTGAATGATACTAAAAACATAGCTCTGTTTTTAGTGGTACATACTCCTTGTACCTGAAACATAGTAAATATATAGAACATGTAAGGAAAATCCATATATCAAGGAGTAATATTAATCTAACAGAAAAATAATAGTAATTCCTCAGTTATATAAAAATTGCAATTCAAAACCTAATAACTGGTTTGCATAGGAGTAATTCCTATGAGTCATTTCGATTAGAACAAATGACAGCACACAGAGATGCAGGAATCCTCACGGCAAAAAAAAAAAAAACTCATAAAAAGATGTTTTCAGTCACCCAGCAACAGGAAACCACTGGGCATGGCTCCAGCATTTTAATCGAACAAAAGGCAAGTCGAAATCATTTTCATGTTAACAATGACTCCATGGTGATGCAGCATAAAACTCCATGGTGGTAGCTTCAGAGGATCAAAGTTCATGAGCGGACAAAACTCAAAAATAATTTTCAATTGGAATAGCAGTACATAAATCAAAACTCCATGGTAATAGCATAAAAAATCATGGATACGAAGGATCAAGAGCACTTAGAAAATGTGCTTTTACATCACACATTGCTTCTTCAAGGAAATTTCATCGAACGGGTTACCTACATGTCATGGGGAGGAAAACAAGAAATCCATCGTCCGGAGCTGCTGGATACACTTCCGCCACCCTCATGTGATGTACCGATTCTACACATCATGCGGTTGCGGGCTGAAAAAGAATTACATATTAGTTAATCACTAAAAAACAAACGATGAGCGGATGAGGCATGTATGCAAAAAGGAATCACGAGAAGTGAAGACTGGGAACTTCACTACAACCAGGCTCATTCGTTGCCGGGTGCCTGGGCACGAAGACGACGGCCTGGCACGGGTACGGATGTCCCAATAAATCCATCCTTGTAGGTGATGGCCAGCGGAGGCGAGCTGCAGCGGCGAAGAAAGATCACCGCAACCGGGACGACGTCGACCACGACGACTCCTGCGGCCGGGACAGATCTGCTCCCCTATGGTGGGTTTGAAGCTTGGGTAGGAGACAGGAATCTTGCCGTCCATGCGTAGCGTCCGCCGCAAAACCCGTGGCCGCATCGCCCTTTCGCCCGGATCCTCTTCGGTGTGGCATAGGGGAGTCAATTATCAATTAATGGAGTTAAAGGTACGGTGAGGATATTTATATCTGGAGCATTACTTTACAAGGAGTAATTTCATGTTGATTTTACGGTTTCTTCTAAGGTATTCATGGTGGCAGGAAATTTACTTCGTCGGAGACAAGTGGTGCTCCGCCGGCGTGTTGATTATTATTCAACACGCTGGAAGTCAAACATACATTACATATATATATATATAGATCAGCGCTATTTCATACCCTGGGTATGGAATAACTATTCCATACCCGAGGCCACCAGACGCGCGCGCCCGGTTGTGTTCGGCGCGTCGGACGGACGGACGACGCCCCCGGCCGTTCCCACCTCCGTTTTTTTCCCGGCCCACCAACCTGGATCACCCGCCCCCCGCTGGTATTTCCCCATTCGGAGTGCCGTTTCCTTTCTATTTTTTTTTGCAACTGTGGATAACAGGTCCAAATTTCTTAAGACACGTGTTGACGGAGGTTGTTTCCTCTGCGTAAAAATTAGAACAAGCTTCGGAGTACGTTTTAAAATGAAAAAACTGATGGCGTGTAGTAGTTTACCAGTTTGGGCACATCAATTCTAACGTTCTCTTATTCCAAAAGAAAAAAAACTAATGTTCTCTTGCCATGCATCAATACTTCTCACATTAAGCATTTAAGCTACCATACGACATCGTAGTTTACTGGCACACTAAATCATATAATCAAATAAAGATCAGTACTCTGCCATATGATATCATTGTTCGCTCCGTCCATTGTAGGATAGATTAACGGAACCAACAAAAGGATCTTTCTACCACTCTAAATTTAATCATCCAGCTATACATGATCCCTGATTGTGGCCGCCGGTCGGCAGACCGCCTGAGCTCTCCAGTAAGCAGCTCCACCCTGCTTTCCGGCAACCAAGCATACTCCATGAAGCAGCATCTAGTTTGCGGCTGTTGTCTTCCGCTACAGTGGGGCGCGACTGCCCTGGAGTACTTGGCGATGATGTCTCACGACAGCGTCCTGGCCACATGCCCTAATGTGCCACTGCACACCTGCATTGAGGAGCCTGGTTTCAGTCCCATTGCAAATCAAAACACTCTATGTATGAGAATAGTAGGGAAGACAACAAGAAATGCAAATGGCATGCAACGAGCATCAGTACCTTGTTCAAATTAAATAACGAATATACATACCCTTTACATTCATGAGGATGAAAGCCGGGAAGATGACAGGAAGAACTTAATCGGAGACAAAAATACAAGTCTTTTGCAACAATCATGTTAGAAACAGAGTATGAGAACAACAAATTAAATTAAACAAGGAGCAAAGGAGGGATCTGCATATAAAATGGCATACTCAGGTCAGGTGCATGCAAGACTAAACACAAAATTGTTTGAATTGAGATCTCAACCACACGACAAAGTACATTGGAACCATATATATTAACTGATATCTGCTCCAGCAATATAGATGATACATCGAGAAGGTCTAGTCTACAATCTGAAGGCGAAATGACTCAAACAAGTGAGTGAGCAAGGTAACAGTTATATCTTTATAGCTAGAAGCTGTAGCCTTTAAATAATGTTGTACAGAAACCATCCAAGCATATTTACTCATGCATATTAGCAGCTATTTTATTAGTGTTAAGTGATTGGCTGTGACATTTGCTAGTATGACATTCACTTTGAATAAATGTACATGTAGATATAAATGGCATGCCAATGATGTGTAGGGAGTTATATGCATCAAACAAAATCTGATTGCCAATAGTTCAGTACCCTTCTACCAGATCTTTTATTGGTTAACATTTAACTATATCCTACTAGCATTCCTACAGTCAAAAGTGAATTTTATTAGAGGTAGTAATCACAAACAAAAGCTGTAAAACAATATGGTACAGAAGTAGGAATGGAATGAATTAATAAAAATACATAAACAATTTTTGTTCTACTAGGAAGATCTGAACTCAAACAGAGGTACCATACTTGATCTCTTATATTAAGTTGTCAATTGAAAATGATAGCCAAGAAAAAATTTGACAGAATATAATCAGTACAAACAACATGAGCATGAGTGGAGCATGCAACATGTTTTGGGTATGTCAAGCTTGCAATCCCATGCTCACAGTTGCCATTGCCAGATGTAACTAGGACATTGGATTTATATAAAACATAGTACAATGTATTTCAAATAACAAAAGTCAATTGACCATATGAATCAGGAATTATGTCTTGTTTCGGCAAGGTTGTGCTGCAAGGATATTAGAGAGGTATGTGTACCTGCCTTGAGGCCATTTCATGTCAAATAAAATTTCAGTATAATATAGGAGGGGCAGATTGGCGACAGTGAGGAGTATTTGCAACTGAATTCATCAGGAAACAAACGTTAGCAAATCCAAGAGTTATTTGCACTATTTGTAGGTGGATTTAAATTATAGGAAGTTGATCTTTGGCTACTAAATTCGAGGATGGGAGGGGCAAAACCAAAGGAACTGAGTATATAGGCAGCTAATTGGAAAATCTTGGATTCTTGGTCAATGTAAGATCGAGCTATGATAGAGAGGAATAAAGGAAAGGAGATGAACAGTTCAGCGATCTCACCAATCAAAAGATGCCCGATGAGGAGATCGTAGCACAGACCTGCCCTCACCGGATCGGACCAGCTGAAAGAGCATCACCGTGCGCAAGGGGTGATGGAATCGCCAAAGACCTATGGAGCTCCAGACGCTGCCAGACCTGTGGCGCCACCACCAAAGATTAGTTACTGGTCTTGGCAGGCAGACTAAACATTGTACACATTTGATGCTCAATCTCTCAGACAACTGACCAGCATCAGACTGTTGTAAGTTTGTCACATATAGGGGATATTATTTGACTTCAATTTCCAGATGTATGCATTAAGATGAAGTTCCGAGCAAGCAATGTCAAATCTCATTAAAACAGTCATAACCAACGTCATCATGACTTGCTGGTGAACCGAAAATAATTATAGGAAACACTATTCCTTATTTCACAAAGAAACCAACAGGACAGGCCCTAGTGCTGAACCGTCCCACGTGATGTGGGGTCTGGGGGAGGGAAATATCCCCGAGCTAGCCTTACCCCCACACTGCGGAGAGGCCGCTCGAACCCAGGTCTCCTGGCAACCAGTGGGATGGATTTACCACTGTGCCAGGGCCTGCCCTCTTCACAAAGAAACCAACAGATTAGCAAATGGTATTGCAGTATTGCTAGGCAATATCGTAGTTGCAGGACTCACATCAGTCTGTTTTCTTTTTTTGTTTCAGCAGAATTCTTTCTAGGATATTCTCTTAGCACAAGCTGAGGACAGATGGCAAATAGTATATTTTTTCACCAATAAATTAGTCCCAAGAAACAATGGAACCACAAGTCATTGCCGAGCTCATTACCATAACTACACAACAGAAGCAAAATTAGCACAGATTACTAAAGGAGTTGATCAGACCATCCACAAATTTCCAATACAAATAAGGAAAATCTTGACCTCAAGGGTAGGCTAACGGATCAGAGACTAACTAAAACACACTTCTATAAACACAGATTGTGAGATGAACGACCGGCAACCGCTTAGAGCTGGTAGGCACCATCATAGATATCTTGTTTTTTTACGAAACCCTGCCACGTGAAAGAATCTCAATTGCTATTTAGTAGCTATAGGTCAGCGTTACTCATCTGCTCGAAGCCACATGATTTCAGTTGAGAAACTAAAATTTGATCAATGGAAGTATCACTACAGGAAAGAAGCACCACATATTATTATATACTGAGAGGAAGAAGCATGTATCATTTTTATAAAGCTTTGGTCTCTGCATCTGACAACATATTTTTTGATCAGCACTACTAGTTAGGAATTACAAAAACTTATTAGCAATCTGGAATACATATGACTATATGAGAGGCACATGGAGGTAACGCCCCTGGATCGATGTGAGGCGTGGTCTCCACCCCCAATATGCACAAATCAGGAAATTAGGAGTAGATGGAACTAGAAAATTACTTGTAGATTCACGAATCAGGAAATTAGGAGTAGATGGAACTAGAAAATTACTTGTAGATTCAAAGAATGGAAATACAGATGGGAAGGAAAAAACATGTAGTCCTTCATCATGACGTCTCTGTGATTAGTCTAGCACAAGGATGATACGTCACCGATCCCTGCCAGTAAGAACATTAGCTTGCCTATTGATTAATCCATCTGCTGCGAAAGCAGGTGTGCCCCCTGCTCAATTTAATTATTTAACCTAATCATTATCACGAAATCGTCGCCACTAACGTGGGCAATCAAACAAGAGTGGCGGGATGAATGAAATTGAGAAAAGTGGTGGATCTCTGATCGGCATGCAGGAGAAGACAAAAAATGTAATAGTAAGAAAACAATTGAAACTGAAAATTGGATAACAAAGCAATTTCTGCACATCTTGAATTCCAATCATAATCTGACCATGCACATACTACAGGTCCAGTCCATTAAGATGCAAAAACTAAGAAGCCTCAACCAAAGAAATACATGTATACATATAATTTCAATATTACTGGGAGATTTCATTTATAGAGCAATCTATATTCATAGAGCTGATTTAAGCTAAGAAATGAAGGATTTTGTTGGATTCATATGAGAAGACTCTGAAATTCATACAATGACTATTGAGAAGAAATGATTACCGCCACCGATTAGGAATGAAGCCTTTCTTGCCCTCTGATAGCCCTACTTCTGATTAGTGCATCAAATTTGGAATTGAGAAGAATTGTTGACAATCCTGAAGACACATCAACAGGAGCATGGGTATCACCTCCCCTAAATCCACAGGATTAGTGCACTATCATCAGCACCATCCACTGCTGCAAGGAACCACAATTACAGTTATGAAACAGAAAAATGGGAGGAACGGATGAAATTAACATACTCTACCTGATGATGTTCACCAGAGCTCAAGTGCAAATACCTGGCTGTGAGGTTGGAGTCGAGCTCCGAGGGTTGACCAGGGCCGATGGAGTTAAGTTGAAGGAGCCGGAAGTCGACGGCGATGAACTGGACACGGGTTCGTGCACCGTAGGAGGCACAGTCCGAGCTGGCGGAGGCGGAGGCGGTCGTTGGGTCGGGAGCGGCGGCCACGGAACGGGGCCCAGGCGAGCGGAGGACCGGGGTAGCGGTGACGCAACGGGGTCGCGAGCGGGTGGGGTCCGGGTCGGCGGCGAGGAGACGGGGTAGCAGGCGAGCGGGGCGTGGGCGGCGGCGGATGAGGAACGGTGGTGGAGGAGGACGTGAGGCGTGCGCGCCGGTGTTGGAGGAACGGAGTGGCGAGCGGGGCGTGGGCGGCGGCGGTGGCGAAACGAGGCACAGGAAGATGGAGGCCGTGGGCGGCGGCGGGCCGAGGGAAGGATTTGGATCGGCAAAACTGACGCTGGATTTCTGGGATGCACGATGTGCACTGCAGGGACGTGGGCGGACTGGTGGAAAAAAACGGTTGAGAAAAAACAGAGGGATGCACGGTAGCGTGGTTGGCGCGTGGGCACGTTGGCTAGCCTGGGTATGGAATAGTTATTCCATACCCAGGGTGTAGAATATAAATATCCTATATAGGCCATATATATATATATATATATATATATATATATATATATATATATATATATATATATATATATATAGCATGACGCCGTTTTACCATCTTAACCTTTGTATGCCAGCCCCCCTTGGACTATAAAAGGGGAGGCCGGTGCCTAAACAGGGGGATCGACGATCACGACACGATCACAGAGCCAAACATCACACTCACACCGAGTATTCGCAGCTCACCACCACACTCAGAGACCTGAGACGCTCTCCCTCTCTCGACCTAAGCTTGTACCCCCTACTACAAGCCCCCGTGGGCATATAGAACACTCTTCCGAACTGGACGTAGGGCACCTCCGTGCCTGAACCAGTATAATCCCTGTGTCTCTAAGCCCAACCATCTGGATCAGATGCACGAACATACCAAAATTTACTTGCCGGCGGTATCAAACCTCGACAGTTGGCGCGCCAGGTAGGGGCACTTCGTGTGTCACGACGCTAACAAGGGTCCGGATGGTCCACTCCGACGAGCAGCCGGTGCGCGGCACCGCGTTGTGCTTCGGCTCGCTGGACTTCGTCTTCGACGGTCCAGTCGAGTCGCCAGCTGGGGCCGTGTATTCGCTGTCCCAACCTGATGTTCCCGTGCCTCCTCAGGGCTAGCTGCCTGAGGAGTCATGGTCGACGAAGTCCGCCGCCGACCGGGTCTGGAACCTGGTTGGCCGCGACATGGCGGTCGCCCTAGGGCCGAGCCCATCTCAAGAGATTTTCCGCTTCGCGGCGTACGCCACCTCGATGCTTGAGTTTGGCTTGCAGGGGAGGAGATGCTGTCTTGGGATGAGTTCAAGCTCTGTTACGACTTCGTGTTCCCCGAGGGACAGACGTGGCTGCCCTGCGGCGGGACAGCTGCCCCCACCGCGACGGACGATACCCGTCCGGCCCCCTCGGAAGCATCCCAGGCGAGCTGTGATGAGGTTGAGAGCAGGCCGCCTCTTCGGAAGAAGGCGCCCACGCCCCACGACCGAGGCGCGAGTGCTTCGTCCTCTAGCAGCAAGCCGACACGGTCCACCCCACCCACTCCGACGAGAGCTCCGCGGAAGGTGAGCCCACTTTGCCTGACATTTCCGCTAGTGAGGAGCCCCCGCAAGCCGGGGACGATCACGAACGGCAGCGTGCCCGCCTCGACGAGCTCGATGAGGCTCGGAGGGCCCTTGAGGAGGAGTAGGTGAGGCTTCACCACGTGCTCGCGCGTGGAGGCCGCGGCTACACCTGCGTGCGAACGCGCACAAGAAGTGTGCCGCTGCATCATCGACGACATTCACGAGACCCCTGTTGCCAAACGGGCCTCCAGAACCTCGCCGCGGCGGCTGTACTCCTCCGGGTCGGCCCTGAGCCAACGACCCCAGAGGAAAAGAAGCTCCGTCAGCACCTCCAGGCACTCCTCGACGCGGAGAGTTCGGCGTCCCGACTGCAGGAGTCGCGAGCTCAGGCTCCGGAACGCTCGGTCCATAGTGGGTCCTCACGCCCGTCAGGGCAGCCAGGCCGCGCGGAGAGCGTTCACTCGCCCGCCAAGCACAAGGTCGACTCCAATATCGGTGCTCGAGGCGCATCCTCAGCACGCGGAAGGATGATGACCAGCGGCGGCTCCGACGGCGAGAGTCGGCCGCGAAGGGAGTACAACAGGAGGCGCGGGGGCCGCTACGATAGCAACGAGGACCGAAGCCGGAGTCCGACGCCCGACCCCCAAGGTCCGCGGGCTTTCGGCGCCAACGTCCTTGCTGCAGCCCCACCAGCTCGATATCGTGCTCCGACCACGGTCGCGAAGTACGACAGAGAGACCAACCTGAGCGTCTGGCTCGAAGATTACCGCCTCGCTTGCCACAATGGCAGTGCGAGCAACGATCTGTTCATCATAAAGAGCATCCCTCTGTACCTTGCCGACTCGGCACGCACCTGGCTCGAGCACCTCCCTCGGGGGAGGATCAACATCTGGGTTCAGCTCCGAGACGCCTTGTGACGCCCCAGGTTTTTAATTAGCCTCATTAGTGCTAATGACCGAACCAGCCGAGTCAAACCCTATTGACTTTGGTCAAACCATGGTCAACCTGGGTCATCACTTCGAAAATCTCGAAAATCTCGTCAACAATCTCTAATGACCCTCTTGATCAAGTCAACACACACTTGTGGTCAAACCTTGGTCAAAGGCACGGTCAAACCCTGCTTAAACCCGAATGTCCTTGAACTCCCTCCGGTACTTTTGCCGCGTTCTCCAAATTTCACCTAAACACTTCAAAATCTCCCAATATAAAAGTTGTCCAGTTTTTTGAGAGGCACAACTTTCATGTTGGATGGCATTTGCAATTTGAAGTGGAAATAGGTGAAAAAGCCCGGTCAACGCCAGTCGGCACTGTTCACCGGCGCCATGAAAAACAGGAACTTGGCGAGCAGTTTATGCAAAATCCATTGAGAAAAACACCATAAAGCCTTTGTAAAAGTTGTAGAGGGTAGTGAGATCTACAACTTTGCTTTTTACTCCTCGGTACACTTCAGTTCAAATTTTGGGAGTAAATTGTGGTCAAAGTAGCCTAAGCTGAAACGGTCGCGCCGGAACGCGAACGTGCGCCGCGACGTCGCCCGCACCTGCGCGCGCCGCGCCGTACGCGCCGTATGCCACCGTACGCACGCCGAGGCGGGCCTGCGACCGTCGGTCTGAGCCCCGCACCCCTTGGGACGCGCCTCCCCGCCACGTGGAGCTCCCGCACTCGCCGCGTCGCCGCACACTCCGTTGCCCGCCGGTCCCCCGCTGTCCTCCCCCTACGTGCGCGCCGGTCGAGGCTCGCCGCCGTACCCACGGCGTAAGTGGCCGGGGTAGGCTTAGCCACGAAGCAAACCCCCCCTGCGCCCCACACCTTGCCTATAAAAGCGCTCTGTGCTCCCTCGCGCGTCCACGCCGAGCGCCGCTCCCTGAGCCCCGCCGCCCCGCCATTGGCGCCTCCACGGCGAGCTCGCCCTCTGCTTGCTCCCCGAGCCGGCCAACCACCCCTAGCCCTTCCCCACACGCTAGCACACCCTCCCAAGGCACCAGTCGCCGCGCATTGCCGTCAAGCACGCCGGATTGGGAGCCGCAGCGGTCGGTGCCGCCCTGCACCGCCATCCGAGCCCGCCGGAGCCGCCCCGCTCCTTCTTCGGCCACAAAAGGGTCGTAGGTGAGCTCCTGGTCACCTACTCGCCGTTCCCCGGCCGAGCACCAGCCCGGCCTCGCCGGAATTCCGGTTGGCCGCGCCACCCGTGCTCCCAGGGACCCAATTGCTGGGCTCTGAATGTTTGCAGGGGCTTGAATGAAAAGCGAGGGTATAATTGTGAATCTGCAGAAAGTTCCAGGGGCTTGGTTGTAAAGTAAGATCTTCAATAGTATTAGCAGTTGTGCTGAAACTTAGAAAATCCGTAGAAAATCGTAGATAAGTCAGAAAAATGGAAACCCAATTTTGTTGGACTCCTTGTGAAAAACACTACAACTTTTGTAAAGCATGTCTATAGTTTTTCCTGATAGTTTTTGCATGAAAAATAGGAAACTGAAAAACCTAGATCTGTTGTATCTCAAAATATACATGTGATCTATAGCTAATTTTTGGATATGTTATGTGTTATGGCTTGAGTAGATCCTGTACCAAAAATTGCACAAAGTTATGTTGTAAATATTTTATTATGAATTGTTTTGTATTTATGCAGAATCTATCTTAATGATTTTTGTAGCTAAAAATAATTAGATTTTTGTGCCCAACTTCTGCATGTTGTCTTTTTATGCCAAAATGCACCTCTAGTGAATTAATCACAATTTTATATTTTCCATAATATTTATTCTTGAAATATGCTTATTTTTCTTTGTAAATGCATAACCCTAGATCTATAGCATCTCTAGGTGTATATGTTGCATTCCTAGGTTAGTTTTGGACCAGAGACCATGTGTGAGAAAGTTTGAATCTTTTTGATGCTTATTTATTTTCATATGCATTTATCATGTTTTGGTAGCTAGCTTTTGTTATTTCCGGTATATTTAATTTCGTAGCTCTCCTAAGTGTGCATGTGTGTTCAGTGGCTTGTATAGGTGTTTAGTGCTTCATAACACACCTTACTGAATTTTATTAATTAATTTTATGAATAAAAGCAATGGAGGTCAATAAAGCTTAATAGTAAAGTAAAGTGGAAAATCACCAACCCACCTCTAATGACCTTGTGTATGTAATGTAAATCATTTTAAAAGGATAAATACCAACCCCTTGCTGTTTGTGAAAATTAAATTAATTTATTTATATAAATATGTACACAGTCACTATTAAAGAGATTAAATAATACAGAACTGCATATTGTTCCTTTTTGGAAGAGTATGCTGATGAATTTCTTATCTAGGTGAATGTGATCAACCATGCACCCCATGGTTGTCATTTGTTGTTTGTATTTAATTAAATTAAAAATCATCATTTGAATCTTGCATTTGCATCCTCGTGTAGATCTTCCAAACGGTAGCTTTACGCTCGTGCCGGAAGGAGGAGAAGGAGGAGCTGACGGTGAGCTGCAGTACGTGGACGTAGCTCAAGACCGGACCAAGGTCCAGAAGGGCCCAAGGCCAACCTTGCCAGTGAAGGCAAGCCCCGGATCATTAACCCTTCTTTTAAAATTATGCAATTACCTTTGCTATGCTTGTGCATTTACGTTTCAGGAGTTGAATTGAAACCCTAGATGCATGATCCCTAGGTACCTATGTCTTTTACTAGTATGCTAGGTCGATAGCTGCTATGCTATAGGACCGGTACAAGTCGAGTGATGTTCGTCACTCGTGAGAATAGGTTCTTATGTTGGAATCATAAGATCTTCATAAATGAATTGCTCATGTGGTAAGAGCATGGGATTTGGGCTCCGGTCCAGTGGCTTTCGTGGGCTAAGCTTTTGAACGTACTAAACACTTGTCGGAAATGGGTATGGTAAGCCTAGTACCTTAAAGAGACGGTGCGGGAACTCTCCCTTAGAAATCTTGAGCAATCACCTACCCGGCTAGCTACCGGGGAAGGGGGGTACATGTGTGAAGCTGGGTGCCTTGCGGGGTACGCCAGATAACCTTGTACCCAGGATGGTAAGCATTGCTCCCAAGCCGAGGACTTTTGGGAACCGCCTGGTGGTTGTCCTCGCGGGGGCACCCTACCGTGTGTTTAGGTTTACCTTGCAAGGTTTAAATCAATCGATTGTCGGCCTCTCACTGTTATCTGAGACTGCTTAATCAACTGGCCATGATATCCCTTAATGATGGAATTTGATGAAGTTACTACTTGAATTAATTGTTTGTACAATTCTTGATTGAATTAGTTGGCACACTTAGAAATGGTAATCAACTAGAACTTGGTGCTAAAATATTGAAAGTAAGGACATACTCTTTGTTGCTTTTCAGCAAAAGAACTCCACCGGCCAAAAAGCCTCTCATGTCTAGAGTTTGGTGATGTAGTTATCACCTGACGGTTAAGTCTTGCTGAGTATTAGTATACTCAGCCTTGCTTTAAAACTGTTGTTGCAGGTGTTGTTGACCGGGTGGATGACGACAAGTGATGACATCACGGATGGCCTCCTGTGATGTTTACCGTTGCGCTAGTTTATTTATTTCCGCTGTTTTCAAACTCTGAACCTTTACTTCCTGTCATGAACAAGGATTTGTAATAATTGAACCCTTAGGGGTAATTTGAATTTAAATTGTGTTTGTACTCTGGACTCGCCTTCGCGTGAGTTTTAATGCATATGTTCGATCCTCTGTGTGAATTCCAAGTGATTTACCGGGCGTTAACCCGGCAACTAACGACAGGATGATACTTTATTATTGCTTAATGACCAAAGTGGATTGGTTTAGGCGATAGTACGGTATTTTCCTGGGCGGGTTGTCACACGCCTTCATAGGGCACTTCTAGGGCACCTACGCCCGGCCCGGCAACGCTTGCGAGCTTCGCCATTGCCGGCAGAAGAAGGGCAAGAGTCTCCGTGACTACATTCGCCGCTTCTCCAAGCGCTGTGCTGAGCTCCCCGATACGTCAGACAACCAGGTCATTACAGCCTTCCAGGATGGTACCACGTGCGAGACCCTTGTCCACAGGATAGGGCGAGTCAAGCCGAAAAGCATCCGGAAGCTCCTCGACATGGCTACCGACCACGCTGACGGGGATGAGGCTGTCGCCTTTAGAAAGAGGAAGCCCAAGGAGGAGCTCGGCGAGGTTCCGGCCACCTGGCCGGAGAAGAAGAAGAAGAAGGAGCGGAAGCTCCGCAACAACAACTTCGTAGCGGCAGCCGACAAGCGGCTGCCTAAGCCAAAGACGGGCCCATCGAGGGACCATTTCGAGAAGATGCTGGAAGCTCCCTGCCCTTACCTCGGCGGGAAGAACAAGCCGCAGGATGTGGCCAAAGTCGGCGTCGCCAAGAACGTCGACCACGACGAATTCCCCAAAGAAGACGACGTCGTCATGATGATCTTCGGTGGGATGCCTGCTCTCCCTCCGAGGCGCAAGCACAAGTGCATCCTACAAGAGATGTACCACACTGAGCCGGTCGTGCCCTCGTACCTCCGGTGGTCCGAGACGGCCGTCACATACGACCGAGCGGACCACCCCGACCACATTGCACGGCCGGGGGCTTACCCCCTCATGGTGGCACCACTGTTCGGCACCAAGCGAGTGCACAAGGTGCTCATGGATGGGGGCAGCGGCCTCAACATCGTCTACATGTCCACCCTTGACAGCATGGGGATCCAGCGATCCCAATTCCGCCCGTCATCAACTCCGTTCCACGGAGTAGTACCCGGGATGGAGGCGGTCCAGCTCGGGCAGATCGACCTACCGGTCACCTTCGGCACCAAGGGAAATTTCCGCAAGGAGACGCTCACCTTCGAGGTGGTCGGCTTCCCAGGAACGTATCACGCGATCCTCGGAAGGCCGGTGTACGCCAAGTTCATGGCGGTCCCCAACTACACCTACCTCAAGTTGAAGATGCCCGGGCCGAAGGGGGTGATCACCATCGACACCAAGTTCCAACACGCCTACGAGTGTGACGCTGAGTGTTTCCAGTTCGCGGAGGTGCTCATCCGCTCTGAGAAGATGGCCACGGAAACTCCGACCACGAACCTCGCCGACGACGTCACGATGGCCGAATAGGCCTAGAACAGCTACGTCGTCTCTACCCTTGCAAAAGCACCATGTACTACTTATACTTATCTCTACCTAATATTAAAGTAAGGATTGTTTCTGCCCCATATTTTTGTACGTCGTCAAAACTGGTGAAAAATCGTGTGAATCGGTCAAAGGGATACGAAACCGATTAGAGAAACTCGTGAACCGGCGCAGAAAGTCGTATAACCGCGTGAACCCCCTGCTAAAAACCAGAAGCCGAACCCGCCCCCTGCTAAAAAATCGGAAACTGAACACCCCCAACCACAAACCCATGCCCTGCTAAAAAAACCCGTAGCGCCGACCTAAAAAAAGTGCATAGTGCTATAAAAACAGCAACCACCTGCTCATAGGACCCAAGGCTACAACCAAGTTTCGAACCTGGGTTGTCAAAGAGCGCGAAATAGCTCAAACCACATGTTCGCACCCAAAATTGGCACAAGGCCGATCAGGCTGACGCCACCGGTTAGACCGGTGTCCCTCAACGGTCTGACCGGTGGGGCGTCCTGTAGCCGATCCGGCAACGGCCACACCGGTCTGACCGGTGGACCCCGAGTCCGAGTAGAATTGAGGAATCCTTGCAAATTTTGAGTTGTAAAAGGATTCCTTGCGGGGCAAGACCTCCCCACCCTATAAATAAAAAGGGCCACGGCCGTTTGAGGTGGAAGAACCCAATCGTACATTACTTTCTACAACTTTTATCTCTCAAACCCTAGCTTTTCCAACCTTGTGCTTTTCTTGTTTGTCTCGACGACGATCAGGAACGTTCTGAGTGGCCTTGCCGACCTCAGAGCAACCCTAGGCGCGCTACCTCCGACGGGGTCCCTCCCGAGGCGGTGATCTTAGGTTTTCACCGTGCGTCTGCAGCCACCGGTCAGACCGGTGCCCTTGACCGGTCAGACCGGTCTGGGCAGGAGCTCGGCGAGTTCAGCGTTTCGACGTTCCGCGTGATCTAGCGCTCGTGTGTGTTGACTAGAAAAAGGCATAGAGATATATCCTAAAAAGATTGAGGCAATCCGGAATGTTAAAGCACCTACTTGTAAAAAGGATTTGCAAAAGTTCTTGGGCAAGGTAAATTACTTGAGGAGGTTCATTTGTAACTTGTCTGGGAAGGTGAATGCTTTTACTCCTTTACTTCGGTTGAAAAATGATGTTGACTTCACTTGGGGGGCAAAGCAACAAGAAGCATTTGATGAGATTAAGAGCTATTTGACTTCGCCACCCGTTCTTCAAGCACCCAAGAGTGGTATTCCTTTCAAGTTATATGTAGCGGCTGAGAAGGATGTCATTGGAGGTGTTTTGACTCAAGAGACCGAAGGTAAGGAGTACATTGTTGCATATGAGAGTAGAAGATTATTGGACGCCGAAACAAGGTACACTTTTATTGAAAAATTGTGTTTATCACTATATCATACTTGTACCAAGTTGAGGCATTATCTTTTACCTAGTATTTGCATAGTAGCATGTCAAACCGACATAATCAAATACATGTTGCATAAACCAATTTTAAGTGGTAGAGTCGGCAAATGGGCTTATGCTTTAGTTGAGTATGATTTGCATTGCGAGCCATTAAGTTCAATGAAAGGTCAAATTGTTGCTGATTTTATTGTTGGACATAGAGTAGATAAGCAACTTGATTTGAATGTCGGTTATGCTACTTTTACTCCATGGAAGTTGCATTTTGATGGATCGGTTTGCAAAGATGGTTGTGGTGTTGGAATTGTCATTATTTCGCTAAGTGGGGCTGTTTTTGAAGCTCTTAACCGATTGGATCATGATTGTACTAACAACCAAACCGAATATGAGGCTCTTCTATTTGGATTGGAAATTTTACATGACATGGGAGTAAAACATGTGGAAGCATATGGAGATTCTTTGTTGGTGGTGCAGCAAATATCCAAGGTATGTCAATGTTTAAATGGTTTTTTAAATGCTTATCTTGATAAATGTTTAGACATCATATCTTGTATGGATGAATTTGTTATCTATCATGTGCCACGAGAGGAAAATACTAGAGCTAATGCTCTGGCCCAGCAAGCATCTGGTTATAATGTTCGAAAAAGAAATTTTCAAGAACACAAACCGTTGCTTACAGCCGAGTGCTTTGCTCTGGAAGCACCGGTCAGGCCGATACAGCCGACCGGTCTAACCGGTGACACCGGTCTGACCGATGTCACCGACCGGTCTAACCGGTCCCCTGGCTCTGGGTCGGCTAACGGCACCGGTCTGACCGATGCCCATGACCAGTCTGACCGGTCCCCTGGTAAAAATTCCTCCTCGGTTTTTCGTGACAAAGATGAGATGGAGGATTGGAGAAAGCCTCTAGTTGATTATTTGCATAATCCTAGCAGTTCAGTTGATAGAAAAGTCCGACGATGGGCTCTTAAGTTTGTTCTTGATAATGGTGAGTTGTATCGTCGGACTGCGGATGATTTGCTCTTAAAGTGTTTGGGTCCTGATCAAGCTAGGTTGGCTATGACAGAGGTTCATGAAGGTATTTGTGGTACTCATCAATCGGCTCCCAAGATGAAGTGGCTCCTAAGGCGAGCTTGCTTTTATTAGCCTACCATGATAGCTGATTGTTTTAGATACTACAAAGGTTGTGAAGAGTGTCAAAAACATGGAGATGTTCAGTTGGTGCCTGCTGTGTTGATGCATCCGATCATCAAGCCTTGGCCTTTTAGAGGATGGGGTCTGGATTTTATTGGTAAGATTCATCCTTCGTCGTCAAAGGGGCATTGTTTTGTGATCGTGGCTACTGATTACTTCACCAAGTGGACTGAAGCTATTCCTTTGAAGAATATGACACATAGAGAGGTGATTGAGTTTATTACTGAGCATATTATACATAGGTTTGGCATTCCACAAACTTTGACTACGGATCAAGGGACTTCATTCATATCCAAAGAGGTGTGTGAGTTTGTTGATTCCTATGGTATTAAATTGCTCAATTCATCTCCATATTATGCTCAAGCCAATGGTCAAGCCGAGTCTAGCAACAAGACATTAGTGAAGCTCATAAAGAAGAAGATAGAGGACAATCCTAGAAGATGGCATGAGGTATTATCTGAAGCTTTATGGGCCCATCGTATTTCTAGACATGGTGCTACTAAGGTTACTCCTTTTGAGCTTGTATATGGTCAAGAGGTCGTTTTGCCCGTTGAGGTGAATCTAGGCGCATATAGACTTGCAAAGCAAAATAATCTTGATGTTGAGTCATATTATGCTTTGATGATGGATAATATTGATGAAGTGACCGACAAGCGTATGGAAGCTTTGGAGGAAATTGAAAAGGACAAAAGGAGAGTTGCTAGAGCATACAACAAGAAGGTAAAAGCCAAATCTTTTCAGGTAGGTGACTTGGTTTGGAAGACAATTTTACCTATTGGATCTAAGAGTAACAAGTTCGGTAAGTGGTCTCCAAGTTGGGAAGGTCCATACAAGGTTGTCAAGATTTGTTCTGGGAATTCTTACATGATGGAGACTTTGCAAGGACAGCAACTTCCAAGGGCTCTCAACGGGAGATATTTGAAGACTTTTCATCCAAGTGTATGGCAAGATGCTTGATAGGATATGGCCGATTTAAAGCAAAAATCGCCCTTAGACCAAAAAATGGCCAGTGAAGTGTCACATCGACCTTAGAATTATTTTTTAGATAGCAAGCTTTACTAAAAAACAGGGGGGCATACGTTCGCACCCAAAATTGGCACAAGGCCGATCAGGCTGACGCCACCGGTCAGACCGGTGTCCCTCAACGGTCTGACCGGTGGGGCGTCCTGTAGCCGATCCGGCAACAGCCACACCGGTCTGACCGGTGGGCCTGACCAGTCTGACCGGTGGACCCCGAGTCCGAGTAGAATTGAGGAATCCTTGCGAATTTCGAGTTGTAAAAGGATTCCTTGCAGGGCAAGACCTCCCCACCCTATAAATATAAAGGGCCACGACCGTTTGAGGTGGAAGAACCCAATCGTACATTACTTTCTACAACTTTTATCTCTCAAACCCTAGCTTTTCCAACCTTGTGCTTTCCTTGTTTGTCTCGACGACGATCAGGGACGTTCTGAGTGGCCTTGCCGACCTCAGAGCAACCCTAGGCGCACTACCTCTGACGGGGTCCCTCCTGAGGCGGCGATCTTAGGTTTTCACTGTGCGTCTGCAGCCACCGGTCAGACCGGTGCCCCTGACCGGTCAGACCGGTCCGGGCTGGAGCTCGGCGAGTTCAGCGTTTCGACGTTCCGCGCGATCTAGCGCTCGTGTGTGTTGACCAGAAAAAGCGTCAACACCACATGATCTACGTGTATGTAATGTGTAAGCACATATTTGCTTTCTTAAGCAATATCACATAAACCAAAAAGGTGAAAGAGTAAATAGAGCCGTGTGGGTTTGAACAAAATTCTCTAACGTGTCTCAGAAATAATACCAAATTTGATCGAGTTTAAATATTCGTGACTTGGATAAAGGTCACCACCCTGAGTCAATCACTATAATATATCATATGTGACAGTAATAATACAACTACATCCGTTTGATTATCCTGATACCAACCGTCATCATTGTTTTCCAAAAAAGCAAATCACTTTTTTTCGTAATCATCACTAATAGGTGGGTCCTCAAGCAACAATACATTATTTAATGTTTGTGTTTCATATGGTATTGATAGGTAATCGATCCGTGGCGAGGTGCGTGGGCAGTGAGGGTGACGACACGATAAGGAAAGCCAGAGCCGGGGCGAGTGACGGCGGGCAAGGTCGGGGGTATCGCGAGCGTAGCAGTGAGCCGGGGGAGGCGGGATGACGGTGGGGTCGAGACGGATGATAGCGAGGCTGAGGGGCGTAGACGATGACAGGTGCGGTTGGGGTGCCGCACTTGATGGGGAACGACAGTGTGGTCGAAGAAGATAAGGTCGGGCATGCGATGATGAGGCCAGGGTATATGATGGTGAAGTTCGAGAGGTGTGGGTGATGAGCTGATGGCAGACCAGGTTAGAGTGGTATGGGCATGATGGGGACGACGACAACATCGGTGTGCAGGGGAGGTAGGGTGACAACCCAACCAGAGTGGAGGTAAGCATCATGAGCAATATTTTTCTTGTTGCAACGCACGAGCATCATTGCTAGTGATGAATAAAAGTGCCGGCCTTTTTTTCATTTTTCACATCATAAGTGCAACTTTCGCAAAAAGTTTCTTCGATGCGAGCGATCCTAAGCAACAAACCATTTTATGGTTCCCAACCTAAAAATCCTTTGTTGCTCGGGGGCTCCATCCAGGGGCACGATGCCCCTCCTTTTAAAAACAAAAAGTTTTTCCTGCAAAAGCTTTCCGAGGAACGCTACGCCAACTCGGGAGCAGAGAGGGAGGAACCCACAACCATCTGTCTACGCTCGGCCAAGTACCGACGCCTCCACGGCTATACGTACAAGGTTCCATGAGCTACATCTAGGATGGTTAGGTTGACTCTCTTCCTTTGTTTCTAAAGTTTAGTGGCAAATGCTACCTCGACATCTCTTTTCTTAAAAAGTAGCTCGATGCCCGACCTATCCGAACTCTCTAAAAGAAGCTCAGGGGCTGCGGGCCTAGGGGAACCCGACGCGACTACGCACGGTTAATTCTCTCGAGTCTCTACGCTCCGACAGCTACATGACAGAGCAAGACCAGCAATGTCCTAAGGGCAACCTTACCGGCCTAAAGACCCCAAGCCTCTCAGCGCGGGAAAAGGAAAAGGAACCAAGCGTCAAACTTAAAAGAAAAGCCCCCTTACTTAAGGAAGAAATTTGCAAGTTATTTATAACAGCAAGCCGCCAGTGCTACTAAACTGTTTTCTTCTGATCAGTACTCGTCATCGAGCCATCCCAGGTCCTCTATAGCGGAGTCAGCTACCCTCCTTGAAGAGGGGAAAAACCGGGGCTAATCATCTTAACCCCTAAACCCCCAAAATCAGGAAGACTAATGGTGGGCCGCGTCAACAGAGGCCCAACATCGACTGCCGGCAAGGCCAGGCCCAGCTCCTTTCCTCTAAAGAATAGCAGCTCGGCCCTCGTCGTAGAGCCACCTCCGACTCAAGCAGCCATACCCAGCTACCTCGACAAGCGGCTCTGCCTCGCACGACTTAAGGCTCCTTCCGCCATAATCCGTCGGCCGGGGCCCCCCAGACGAAGGCTGCAACGGGGCAGATGCTGCCCCGCCCTGCACGGGACGTGCGGCCACGGCGGAGCACGCGGATCTGCAGTGTCAGGAGGTCAGGTAATGATGAGATTTTTCCCAGCGTGGCAGGCGGACTGCCCCGGTGTCCCATCACCTGGATACTAAGCAGTGGGCAAGGACATACGAATCCTTCGCCTGCAAGACATCAAACAACGATACCTGACCTAGCGGCTATCGGAAAGAAGGTCTAGGCTTGCAAGAGAAGCCCCGACCTAACGTGGCTAGCATGCTCTTGGGTCCGGCGAAGCCGCCTCGGGACGAAGGCCAATGCTACGCCGTCCTACGGAGGCTACCGCGACTAGTGCAGTGTACGGCGCCAACGGGAGACGAAGGCCCACGACGTGGCACTGTTCCAGCACTATTGCAGCACTGTAGCAGAACGTAATTTTACCATACTAGCCCTTGTACACCGGCCCTCCTTGAACTATAAAAGGAGAGGCTGGCACCGTAAACAGGAGAGACGAAGAAGACAACCAAAACAAAGATCGAACAACATACTCCACACCCACTAAACGAGCACCTGCTGCTCTCAACCACTCACAGAGACTTAGGATCCTTTCCCTCTCTCGACCTAAGCTTGTATCCCCTACTACAAGCCCTTGTGGGCATATAGAACACTTTCCTGCACTGGACATAGGGCACCCTCTCGGAGCCTGAACCAGTATAATCCCGGTGTCTCTAAGCCCAACCATCTGGATCAGACACACGAATCATATCAAAAATTATTGCCAGCGGTATCAAACCCCGACAGTTGGCGCGCCAGGTAGGGGCACTTCGTGTGTCACGACGCCAAACAAGGGTCCGGATGGCCCACGCCGACGAACAACCGGCGCGCACCACCGTGTTGCGCTTCGGCTCCCTGGACTTTGTCTTCAATGGTCCAGTCGAGTCACCCGCTGGAGCCGTGTTCTCGTGGTCCCAGCCCGACGCGCCTGCGCCGCCTCAGGACCAGCTGCCTGAGAAGCCGTGGGCTGTGAAGTCTGCCGCCGACCGGGTTTGGGACCTGGTCGGTCGCGACATGGCGGTCGCTCTAGGGCCGAACCTATCCCAGGAGCTTTTTCGCTTCGCAGCGTTCGCCACCTCCATGCTCTTGTTCGGTTTGCAGGAGGAGGAAATGCTGACATGGGACGAGTTTAAGCTCTGCTACGACTCCCTGTACCCTGAGGGGCAGGCATGGCTCCCCTGCGGCGGGGCGAAAGCTCCCGCCGCCACGGGAGACGCACGGCCGGTTCCCTCGGGGGCTTCTCAAGCAAGCTACGACGAGGTCGAAAGCACGCCCCCTGGCAAGAAGGCGCCGACGCCCCACCACCCGAGGCGCGAGTGTTTTGTCCTCCAGCAGCAGCCCGACGCAATCCACTCCACCAACTCCGACCACAGCTCCGCGAAAGGTGAGCCCACTTCGCTCGACGAATCTGCTAGCGAGGAACCTCCGCAGGGCGAGCACGACCGTGAGCGGCAGCAAGCGTGCCTCGACGAGCTGGACGAGGCTCAGAAGGCTCTTGAGGACGAGCAGGCGAGGCTTCACCACGTGCTCGGCACGGAGGCCGTGGCAACACCCACGTGTGAGCGCGCATAAGAGGTACACCGCTGCATCGTCGACGACGTTCACGGGACTTCCGTCGCCAAACGGACCTCCCAGAACCTCACCGCAGCGGCCGTACTCCTTCGGGCTGGCCCCAAGCCAACGACCCCAGAGGAAAAGAAGCTCTGTCAGCACCTGCAAACGCTCCTCAACGTGGCCGCTGAGCAGCAGGCGGAAAGTTCGACGTCTCGACGCTGCGAGGCGCGGGCGCCGGACAAGGAACGCTCGGTTCACCGCGGGTCCTCACGCCCGACGGGGTAGCCAGATCGCGCAGAGAGCGTGCGCTCGCCTGCCGGCTGTAAGGTCGACTCTAACCATGGGGCCCAAGGCGTATCCTCAGCGTGTGGAAGGAAGATGACCCGAGGCGGGTCGGACGGCGAACGCCGGCTGCGAAGGGAGTACAACCGGAGGCACGGGGGCTGCTACGACAGCAGTGAGGACCAGAGCCGGAGCCCGACGCCTGACCCCCGAGGTCTGTAGGCCTTCGGCCCCAGCGTTCTCGCTGCGGTTCCCCCGGCACGGTATCGCGCCCCCACCACTGTCACGAAGTACGACGGCGAGACCAACCCAAGTGTATGGCTTGAAGACTACCGCCTCGCCTGCCACAACGGCGGTGCGATCGACGATCTGTTCATCATCAAGAGCATCCCGCTGTACCTCGTCGACTCGGCACGTACCTGGCTCGAGCACCTCCCTCGAGGGAGGATCAACAGCTAGGCTCGGCTCCGGGACGCCTTCATAGGGCACTTCTAGGGTACCTACGCACGGCCTGGCAATGCGTGCGAACTACGCCATTGCCGGCAAAAGAAGGGCGAGAGTCTCCATGACTACATTCGCCGCTTCTCCAAATGTTGCGCCAAGCTCCCCGACACGACCGACAACCAGGTCATCACCGCTTTCCAAGATGGTACCACGTGCGAGACCCTTGTCCATCGGATAGGGCAAGTCAAGTCGAAAACCATCAGCAAGCTCCTTGACCTGGCCACTGACCACGCCGACGGGGAGGAAGCCGTAGCGTTCAGCAAGAGGAAGCCCGAGGAGGAACAGGGTGAGGCTTCGGCCACTCGCCCGGAGAAGAAAAAGAAGAAAGAGCGCAAGCTCCGCAACAACAACCTGGTGGCGGCGGCCGACAAACGACTGTCCAAACCAAAGGCTGGTCCCCCGAGGGATTACTTCGAAAAGATGCTTGAGGCACCTTGTCCTTACCACGAGACTCCGGTCAAGCATGCCATGAAGGACTGCAACCTCATGAAGAGATACCTCGTCGGGAAGAATAAGCCGCAGGACGTGGCCAACGCCGGCGCCGCCAAGAACGTCGAGCACGACGATTTCCCCAAAGAAGATGGTGCTGTCATGATGATCTTCGGCGGAACACCTGCTCGCCCTCCGAGGCGCAAGCACAAGCGCATCTTGCAGGAGATCTACCACACTGAGCCGGCTGTGCCTTTGTACCTTCGGTGGTCCGAGACGGTTGTCACGTACGACCGGGCGGATCATCCCGACCACATTCCACAGCTGAGGGCTTACCCCCTTGTGGTGGCACCGCTCTTCGGCACCAAGCAGGTGCACAAGGTGCTCCTGGACGGAGAAAGCGTCCTCAACATCGTCTAGCGCGTCTGCTTTGGCGTTCTTCGCTGCGGCCAACTCCCTCTCGGCCCCCTCGAAGGCGACCTTGAAGGTGGAGGCGGTCTATTGCGTAGTGGCCAGCTCCTCCTCGAGCATCATGATGCGCCGCAGTGCCCTATCCAGCTACGCCTGGACGCGGGCCATCGGGTTAGCCCAGAGATGGGCGTCGTCAACGGCGGTGACCGGGTGCGCGGCGGGCACAGACGGACCTGCGCCCGCGCCTGGCGCTGGCTGAGCCGGCGAAGCCGCGGCACCTGACGTGTCGTCGCTCGAGCCGCCGGCGCTGGGACACGTCCCGTCGCGAGTCTCGAGCCAGCGCGCCACCGGCGCACCGGCGCCCGGCGCCTCCTCCTGTACCGCCTGCCGGCGCAGGGGCGGCGCCCTCACTGACGAGTCGAGGGACCTCTTCGCTGGTGTTGACAGATAAAACTAGTATCCACCTACGATCCACAAGCGTACGGACCTACACCTTTTTCACCACGGGGATTCCCTAGGTTCTTATCAATCCGCGGAGCAAGGGGATTACAAGCGTTTGATCTAGCACTACTAACTAACTTAACCAAACCCTAATCTACGGTTAATCTAGAGAACTACTACGCTACACTAGAGAGAACGATTAAACTCACAAGATATATAAAAGACACTTGCCCAAGGGTGTACGATACTTGAACATGCAACCGCTTAAGATATGAAAACCGATCTAATCTACCAGGGGTTGTGACCACAGTTTCGCCCTTTCCCTCCCCCCGTACTGTCACTACGCGGAGGTATTCGTGACTAGACCTATGATGATCACGGCGTATTGAAGGGTTCTAAGGGAGAAGTGAGATCTATACTCCCAACATGGCATGGTAGCTAACCTTAAACAAGAAAGCATCTTCAACACTAGATGATAGATTGAAACCATAAAAGTTGCGATTACATCTCAAGATCGTTTACAACCCATGGACAAATGAGAAGATTACCCCATCAAGGTGCTAGGCATAGCACCGTTGATCATGGTGACGCTTCCGACGGTGTCTTCCTTCTCCTCCGGGGATGTCTTGGCAGGGTCTCGACGTCCTCCTCTACTTGTGGTTGCTTCCTTCGAGTAGAGCGATCCTCCTTGCGAATGATCTCTCTCCTCTTCTTCCTCTCTAGCTTGTGGACGGCTTCTCGGGCTAATGGCTCTTTCTCTGCGAATGGCGGCGCCTCCACGTACTTAGGGTTGCATCATCTTCACGCTCAAGAAATGGGGGGGGGGGGGCGAACCGCCTCGGGAATGGGCCAGGCCGACCAGCCTGGGCCGACCGGCCCAGGCCCATCGTGGCCCGGTTCGGTCGCCCCTTCGTTCCAGTGGGTCCTCTTGACATTTTGCACTTTGCCCCCTCCAATTGCATCATTTTGATGATGTCATCCTCGCGTCCAAGATGGAGGGTCTTCTCGCATGAAGTTCGGTCTTTTACGCTTTAATCCTCGGGGATGTTCCTTTGTAACACCTTAGTCCTTGCCACCTTTGGGAGTGATTTCATCATGCTCTCGAACACGAATGAGACTCCTCATTTGCTCCTTTGAACTTGTTTTAACTCCGTCCTTTATATCCATGTTTTCCTACAAAAACATAACACTTTCAAATGCACATACAAAGATGGACTTATTATATCATTAGTGTGCCTAGTGGCGGGTTAGTTTCATAATTAAGTCCAAACCAAAGTGTAATGAACATGTTTGGTGTACCAAAATACACCGTCAACATCTCGCCCACGCTTAGATCTTGCTCGTCCTCGAGCAAGTTTCTCACAAAAGAACTTTCGTCCAAGGTGTTGAAAACGTGCTCCGCTAATTCTTCCTTCACAAGTTAGTCAATCCTTTGTCTTTAATATAATAAACATGAAGTAATGATCATCATACATAAACATGGGTGTTTAGAATTTTTACCAAATCGAGATTTACCCCACAACTCATACCTTTCACTCGAGGTCCTCAATTCCAGCCATGCTTACTTTTTTGCTTCCATTGGAGGGTTTTCATGATTTTTCAAAAATAAAATTCCTGCAACAAGTATTAGACAAAAACCTTTCTACAAGTTCTCACATGTCGCTCATATGAAGTGGCTATCCTAAACAATTCATAAACTCTCACCTCCCATAAGTCTCTCATATATCATGTAAAGTGGAGCTATAGGTATGGCTAGTGTGATTAACATAAGTATTATTAAACTAAGAAATTCCTCTAATGGTTGTTTACCTTTCAAAGCCAATGATCATGAGAATTAAACCATGATATGGGGATGTCAAGGATAAGAAGATATAGAATGGTGGACATGTGCAAGGGCAAAAGAAAACAAGACTATGAGGCACCGATGATGTCCTCGTTGTCGGATTGCACATGGTTGGAAAAAGAATGGAAGTTTCGTCTCTTAACAACAACGTGGCCTCCTTCCTTGCACTTTATTTAACCTTCACTTGATTCATCCCTCTTCATATCTTTCTTGCATTTCCTCTTTCTTTCTTTCTTTCTTTTCCTTTCCTTTTCTTTTTCTTTTCTTTCTCTCTTTTTTTCTTTTCTTTTCCATACACATATATATATTTTTTACTTCTCTCTCTCTCTTGACATCTTTACCTCTCTTTCAAAGCTCTTTGCTCATCTCTTCTTGCATAAACACAATCTGAATTTTAAATAAAAACCATGCTAGAGACGAGACAAAACTTTAAACATAGGTTGTGTTCAAGGAATACGATGTACAAAAGAGATATTATGGTTTGGGTATGGAATTCGGTGATGTACGGGACTTTCGATGTGAGAGTCTCATTACCGAATACATGACGAGGCGAGCAATAAAAGATATATACAAGGACATGATCAACAACAACAACAACAACTTAGCCTTTTGTCCCAAGCAAGTTGGGGTAGGCTAGAGATGAAACCCACAAGAAACAAGGGTAGGAGAAGCACAAAGCACAAGAACACAAAAGAACAAAAGAAAAAAGAAAAGATCATGTTTCAGGCACATTGATAGCAAGTCTCCAAGCACTTCTATCCATAACTAACTCCTTGGGGATGTCCCACTCCTTAAGGTCTCTCTTGACCGACTCATCCCACGTTAGTTTAGGTCGACCTCTACCCCTTCTTACACTACCGACCCGGTCTAGCACCCCACTACGCACCGGTGCCTCAGGAGGCCTCCTCTGGACATGACCAAACCATCTCAACCGGTGTTGGACCAATTTTTCCTCAATTGGTGCCACCCCAACTCTATCCCGAATGTCTTCGTTTCGGACTCTATCTCTTCTTGTATGTCCACAAATCCAACGCAACATACGCATCTCAGTGACACTCAGTTGCTGGACATGTCGTCTCTTTGTAGGCCAACATTCAGCACCGTATAACATCGCTGGGCGAATCGCCATTCTATAGAACTTACCTTTTAGCTTTTGGGGCACCTTCTTGTCACAGAGGACGCCGGAAGCTTGGCGCCATTTCAGCCAACTGGCTGAAATCCCATGCCTAACATCCTCATCAATGTCACCATCCTTCTGTAGCATCGATCCCAAATACCTAAAAGTCTCTTTCTTAGCCACCACTTGTCCGTCGAGGCTCACAACTCCATCTTCATGTCCAGTCATGCTAAAATCGCACATCATGTACTCAGTCTTGGTCCTGCTAATTCTAAAACCTTTCGACTCTAAAGCGTCCTTCCACAGCTCAAGCTTCCCATTAACCCCTGCCCTAGTCTCGTCCACTAGCACCACATCATCAGCAAAGAGCATACACCATGGGATACCACCTTGGATGTCCCTTGTGACCTCATCCATCACCAAAGCAAATAAATAAGGGCTCAAAGCTGACCCCTGATGTAGTCCTATTTTAATTGGAAAGTCACTAGTGTCTCCATTGCATGTACGCACACACGTCACCACATCCTTGTACATATCCTTGATAAGGGTAATGTACTTAGTTGGGACTTTGTGTTTTTCCAAGGCCCACCACATGACATTTGTTGGTACTTTGTCATACGCCTTCTCGAGGTCAATAAAGATCATGTGCAAGTCCTTCTGCTCCCTATACCGCTCCATCAACTGTCGTAGCAAGAAAATCGCCTCCATAGTCGACCTTCCGGGCATGAACCCAAACTGGTTTTGGGTCACGCTTGTCGCTTTCCTGAGGCGATGCTCAATAACCCTCTCCCAGAGCTTCATCGTATGGCTCATCAGCTTAATCCCCCGATAATTAGTGCAACTTTGAACATCTCCCTTGTTCTTGAAGATCGGCACTAATATACTTCTCCTCTATTCCTCAGGCATCTTGTTTTCTCGAAAAATGAGGTTAAAAAGCTTTGCTAGCCAAACTATGGCTATAGCACCCAAACATCTCCACACCTCAATGGGGATGCCATCGGGGCCCATCGCTTTACCTCTCTTCATCCTATTCAAAGCCTCCTCAATCTCTGCCTCCCGAATTCTCCTCACAAAACGTCTGTTGGTGTCATCAAAAGAGTCATCCAACTCAATAGTAGGACTCTCATCCTCCCCATTAAACAACCTATCAAAGTACTCTCGCCATCTGTCCTTGATCTCCTCATCCCTCACCAGCAGTTGGTCTGTCCCATCCTTGATGCATTTGATTTGGTTGATGTCTCTTGTCTTCCTCTCTCGGATCTTAGCCAACCGGAAAGTGTCCTTCTCCCCTTCCTTCGTGCCAAGCCGCTGATAAAGGTCATCGTACGCCTGGCCCTTGGCTACACTCACAGCTCGCTTTGCAGCCCTCTTTGCTATTTTATAGCTCTCGATGTTGGCTGCACTCTTGTCGAGGTGGAGTCGCTTGGGCATACACCCCGGGTACCTGCAAGGAAGGAGGAAGGCAGACTCCTCTTAGAATTCCCTTGTAATCCTACTAGGACTCATACCATGTAATCCTACTAGGACTCCTACCTTGTAACCGACTAGGAACCCGCCCCTAGACTATATAAAGGAGGGCCGGGTACCTAGGAACACATCCATAATCCCTCCGGGGAACAACATCTAGGCGCAGGGCGCAATACTCCAAACAGGACATAGGGTACGCTACTCTGGCTACCCGAACCTATATAAATCTTGTGTCTCCGTGCATACCTTCGAGTTCCGGGTCTGGCGATCCCCACTATCTACTCTCCGACGGGTACCCCCTATGGAGGTTGCCGGACATAAAACTCCGACATTGGCGCCCACCGTGGGGCGATCGTCATGATCATTGGGCGAATTCGAAGGACAACCATCGTCAAGATCAACGTACGCGAAGACGTGACGAATTGGCAGCATGCAAGTCCACAACTCGCCGTGTCCTTGTGTCAATATTCAATCTGCTCAACGCAATTGAAATTCATGACGGATTCGATCCTGATGTGGCGTCTTAACGGAATCTCAAGGAGTCGACTCCTGTACTGAGTCCGAAGAAAGCAAGTATTTGGTCTCGCCGAGTTTCCGCCTGATTTTTTTTAAAAAAAACTGCAGCACCAGATCGGTCCTAGAAATAGAAAAATCAGCCTCGTCGAAGTCAAAATCGGAGTGCAAGCGGACAAATCTGCGTCCCTGGCCAGCAAATTCATCATCACCGTGACTTGACTGCTGAAGGCGCCGAGTCCAAAGCGGATTCCAGTACGTATCCAAGTCTCAGGCTCAAGACCTGCGGTGGCAGAGTTGAGACAGAGCATCAATTACTGAAGACTAGGGATGGAAACGGATAGTAATTCGGATACCATTTTTTAGCCGTTCTTTTTTGATTTTAGCTAAATTAAGCATAATATTTTGTATCCAAAAATTTATATTCTTGTTCTTGGCATTGTGCTTGTTAAGATTCATACAAAATAAACCCCAAATGTGTGCTATATTTTGATCAAATGATGAAAAGAAATTCGGATTCGGATTCGGATTCGGATACGGATGTTTTTTCACCTTTTCCTCTATCGAAAGCAAATAATCCATAAAAAAAATTGTAGCTAATTTTTTTATTTTTTCCAGTAATTAGCTGGTTATAATGCATAAAAAATTAGCACCAAATTTATTTTATTGTGATCTAAAAAAATCAATCTATGATACAATTCGGATGTTTTAGTTCCATCCCTACTGAAGACGCATTCACATGAAGACCATATGTAGCATTGGCTCTTTGCTTGGCGCACACAAGAGACGTACGCAAGCACTACTACGGTCACGTGCGACTACATCGACTCGCCGACGACTACTTCGACTACTCATCTTGACTAGTTTCAACTAAAAACTAGTTGAGAACGGCTTTCACGTCATCAACAACTAGTCGGATCCACCTCTGACTAGTCAACTTCACCACCAACCATCGCGGCTCCATCGTCGACCACCACGGCTTTGTCGACGACCGTCCGTGAATCAAGCTAAGCCACTTATTTCAATAATTATTTTTTCTTTGGCTTGTTTTCCACATACAGGAACCAATGCCGAAGACTACTTCGTGTACGCCTCTCGACAGCTACCTGCCAGCAGAGCTACACCGTGCCAATTATTCCTTGGGGATGTTGACCGACTGCCACAGGCTTAGTGCACCAAATTAGGAGGCTCTTGCCACGACGTTTCGTGTACTGAGTGCTGGAGGCACACAACGACTACACCCTGAGGAGGCACTGCGCAATCTTGCTCTCCGCCATGCGGAACAACGAGCAATCGCGTTCTCTCTTGTCGCCATGCTGACTACCTTTGTCTACCTCTTAATGGTCTCGCTTCAGTAGCACATGCCTCAATCTGTGCAAAGCCTCGGCTCTCCTGTCATGCCTTCACGCCCACAACTGGCTATGGCTAAACAGCGACCTAACAGAGACCGTGTGCTTAACTGCATCAGGCTAACTACTCGGCGACTAACGACCACAACAAGAGCATGACACATGACATTTACATTTATATTTATATTTGTATTTGTCACTAGTAGATTCAATTTCTACAAAAATGCTACATAATGTACGCATCTTTACTTTCAGGTCAAGCTTCGACGACGACTTCCCAGGACGCTCTGCGTACCTCCACCGGCGCGGCTAGTTCCCAAACTCGGGGGCTACGCACCAAATCACTACTCGACAACAACTTGAGTAGTCTCCGCTAGCTCTCTAGCTCGGGGGCTCAGCACCAACAACTACTCGACGTGGCTCCTACGGCTCACCTGGCGATGAGCTCGGGGGTTGAACGCTACAAGAGTACTTGGATGATGACTTCCGCAAACACTGAAGACCCTTGGATTGATTCTTAAATCGTTCCAAGGCTCGGGGGCTACTAGGCTACACCCATCAGTTGATTTTTTCAAGACGAAAGCAGAATCAAGATTGACCCTCAGCCAGAGTCCACAACTCAAACTAAGGCTCGGGGGCTACTCCATATGGAGTGCGATTTTGCAATCGCACTTCCATATAAATCTCGACTTCAAGATAGATGAGCTGGACCACCTTCCAGCCTCATGGCAGTTCAAGTACTATTGAAGAATTCTCCAAGCAGTACTCGAGGACGCTCAAGAACTACTCGAAGAGGCTTCAAGACTACTTGAACTACTACTCTCGACTACAACGTGCTCGGGGGCATGTCGGGCATACACCCCGGGTACCTGCAAGGAAGGAGGAAGGCGGACTCCTCTTAGAATTCTCTTGTAATCCTACTAGGACTCATACCGTGTAATCCTACTAGGACTCCTACCTTGTAACCGACTAAGAACCTGCCCCTGGACTATATAAAGGAGGGCCGGGTACCTTGGAACACATCCACAATCCCTCCGGGGAACAACATCTAGGCGCAGGGCGCAATACTCCAAACAGGACATAGGGTACGCTACTCTGGCTACCCGAACCTGTATAAATCTTGTGTCCCCGCGCATACCTTCGAGTTCCGGGTCTGGCGATCCCCACTATCTACTCTCCGACGGGTACCCCCTATGGAGGTTGCCGGACATAAAACTCCGACAACTCCTTCTTTTCCTTAATGGCCTTTTGCACCTCCTCATTCCACCACCAAGTGTCTTTCACCTCCTGCTTGCCTCCCCTACTCATGCCAAACACTTCCCCTGCCACCTTCCGAACACATGTTGCCATCTTTAGCCACATGTCATTTGCATCTTCTCCTTCTTCCAAGGCCCCTCACCTAGCATCCTATCCTTAAACGCTTGCGCCTCTTCTCCTCTAAGCTTCCACCACATCATTCTCGCAATCTCGGCACGTTTGCCCCAGAAGACAAGTACCCGAAAGCTAAAGTCCGCCACCACAAGCTTGTGTTGGGGAACATGATCATTGCTCGAAATTAAAACTTCCAAGAGAGAAGGATCCTAGCCCAACTCATTATGCAAACCGCACTTATGGTGGAGCAAATATTGAATTGGCTTTGTATAGGATTTTTCTTTGTCTCTCAACTTGGAAAAAGAGAGTTTGCTAACCTTTATTACAAGGGTTTTCATATAATTTTCAGAATTAAACTCCTCCAACATTTGCATCAAACTTAGCACAACCGAAATGAAGTTCTAGATCAAAGCATGATACGGGTACTTTTAAAGGTAAAAACTCCACTAAGCACCACGGTAAATGTTTCAAACCAAGCGCTTATGCTTATATATCAAAAATTAAAGACAAACATACGAGTAAAGAAAGAAAAAGCTTTGCAAGAGACAAAAATTTAAAAGACACTTTTTATTTGATTTTTTTTTGACTCGAACAGTAAATTAACACACTTAAAACTTGAAAATTAAAAAGCACACCTAAAAAATTTAAGACTCTCAAACTCTCGCAAAATCTAAACCAAACCGAACTAAACTCACTAAGGCAAAAACTTTTAAGACCTAGCTAGCTAGCTCTCCCCCACGCTAAAACTGTACGACGTCCTCGTCGTATCTTACAAAAATCCTAAGGGGGGAAAACCCTAACTTCCTAGTGGAACTTTCCACAACTCTTGCACCACCTTTTCTTCATGTTGCCTACCATCCCAAACAACTTCCTCACGTTCCGATTAAGGAACTTGTAGTCGTCATCGAATACTCATTCCAAATCCTCCATTCTTTGCCTCATCCCCTCCATAGCCTGGAAACACTCCTTGATCGACGCGTAGAGATCCAAGATGGAGTGACAGCAAGCCGCACAACATAACGGATGCATCCCGAATGGGTCGTCGTCGCCGGGGTCGTCGTCGTTGTCGCCGTCACCGAGATCTCCGCCGCCGTTTGGACCTTCGGGAGTCTTCTCTTTAGGCACCTCCTCCCAATAGAAGAGGTCGTTATCGTCCCTTCCGGCGGCTGCCCACGAGCTCGGGCTGCGGTCGTCGGAGTAGTCACTCCCCCCGTAATCTTTCGGCTCGGGCGACTCCTCCTTGTAGTCTTTCCTCTTCATGCCTTGGATTCGCTCCGATCTACGGATGGGAGTAGAGACCCTCTCCTCCTTGACATGGTGGCGAGATGCGATCGGCCCGGTCGGGACACGCCCTCCGCAACGGATGCGGGCGGTCCTCTTGATCTCCATTGATGGTTTGAGCTCGCATCGCTTTGCCTCCTCCGGCTTCAAATGCTTCTCGGCGCCTAGCTTGATCTCCACGCTCCTTGGAGACGTCATGGCTGCTGCTTGGGTGCAAAAGGATGTGAATTGGGATGGATTCCCGAGCTCCAATCTCATCCCTTTAAATAGTCCGGGAAGGAATGCCCTAGAACCCATCTTTTCCTTTTCTTGACTTCCCTAAAATTCTCTGACCAAACAAGGAAGTCGAAGACGCGCGTCCCAGAGAAAACCGGGGGCGAACTGCCACCCAGGACTTCTGGGCCGATCGGACCGGGCCGGCCGGCCTGCCCTGTTTCGCGGGCCGGTTCGGTTTGGTTTTTCGCGTGCCCCACTATTTTTTTATTGCTAGCCCATGTGGAAAAGGTGGCCTAGTAAAACTTCGCGAGAAACTCTAGAAAAATAAAAGAAGAGCTATTTACAAAATGCTCACCTTGTTTTACGTCCTAGGCTTGACGTTCGGGCTCATCCTCCATGATGAAAATATCAATATGGTGAAGGGGCACAACGTCGGGTTTCGTAATAAACCTTAAGCCGTTGACCATTCACCATGAATTGATCACCTTTCATATCCATGATGGTAACCGCTCCATTGGAGAGCACCGAATGAACAATGTAAGGTCCATCCCACTTGCTTTGCAATTTCCCCTTTCCGAAAGTTTTGAATCTCGAATTATAGAGGAGGACCATATCTCCTTCTTTAAACTCCTTCTTCTTTAACCTTTTGTCATACCACCTTTTGATTCTCTCTTTGTATATGATTGCATTTTCATAAGCTTTCAACCTTATCTCCTCTAGCTCGCTTATTTGGATTCTCCGTTTTACCATCGCGACATCTAGATTGAGGTTCATCTCTTTTATTGCCCAATATACTTTATGTTCTAGCTCAACCAGAAGGTGACAAGCCTTGCCGTAAACAAATTGATACGGGGTCATACCTATCGGTGTCTTGAACGCCGTTCGATATGCCCACAAAGCTCCATCCAACTTCTTTGACCAATCCTTGCCTCCATTCTCTATAGTCTTGTTAAGGATGCTCTTTAGTTGCCTTTCGATGTTTCCGCTTGTCCGTTGGTTTGTGGATGATAAGCCGTAGAGACTCTATGTTAAATCCCTAACTTGGACAAGCACTTCTTAAAGTTCTTCCCGGTGAAGTGAGTTCCTCCATCGCTTATCAAAAGTCTCGGAGTGCCGAAGCGAGGGAAAATCACACTCTTGATCATCGCAATGGATTCTTCTGTGGAAGCTTTACGACATGGCATGGCCTCTACCCACTTGGATATGTAGTCAACCATAACTAGGATGTGCTCAAATCCATGTGAGTTTTTGAAAGGCCCCATGAAGTCAATTCCCCAAACATCGAATAAATCGATTTGTAGATTGTAATTCAAGGGCATAACATTCCTTTGAGAAATGTTTCCGGTTCTTTGGCATTCGGGGCATGATGCAACATATCTTTTAGTATCTTCGTGCATCTCCGGCCAAAAGAATCCGCTGGACCACACTTTTGCTTGAGTCCGAAAATGACTATAGTGTCCACTGTACTCTGCCGAATGACACTTTCTCAAAATTTCTTGCCTCTCTTCTCTTGGTACACATCTTCTCATAACTCCATCATTCCCAAGTTTGAAGAGGTAAGGTGAATCCCAAAAATATTTCTGGCTTTCAGAGATTATCCTCCTTTGAGTGTTTTTATTTAGGTGATCAAGAGGCACTCTCCGGATTGCTCGAATGATATCGATCATCCAAGTATCCTTGTCGAGTATTCGGTAGAGGTGGTCATCTCTCATCTTATCCTCTATGGGCTCTTTATCATCTTGTCCACGGTTCATCCTAGACAAATGATCGGCCACAACATTTTCCACCCCATTTTTATCACGAATTTCCACATCGAACTCTTGGAGAAGAAGGATCCAACGAATCAATCCTGGTTTAGCGTCCTTCTTGGCCAAAAGATACTTGATGGCCGCGTGATCGGTGTAAACAATGACCTTCGAGTTCACGATGTAAGATCTGAATTTTTCAAAAGCAAACACCACCGCTAGCAACTCCTTTTCCGTAGTGGCATAATTTAATTGTGCCTCACTAAGAGTTTTACTAGCGTAGTATACGGTGTGAACTCGGCCTTCCTTTCTTTGACCTAAAACCGCCCCTACGGCATAATCACTTGCATCGCACATGATCTCGAAAGGATGGCTCCAATCCGGAGGTTGAATGATAGGAGCACTTACTAAAGCATTTTCAAGGTCCGGAATGCCGCTAAGCACTTCTCATCAAAGTCAAAAGCCACATCCTTTTGAAGAAGTTGTGTTAAAGGCTTAGTGATCTTTGAAAAGTTCTTAATAAATCTTCTATAGAATCCGGCATGGCCTAGAAAGCTCCTCAAAGACTTAACATCCGTTGGAGGTGGGAGTTGCTCAACCGTCTCCACTTTAGCTTTGTCCACTTCAATTCCTCTCTCGGATATAACATGTCCGAGCACTATGCCTTGTTTTACCATGAAGTGGCACTTTTCCCAATTAAGTACTAGATCGACCTCCGCACATCTCGTGAGAACCTTATCTAAGTTTGCCAAGCAATCCACGAATGTTTTCCCATAAACGAAAAAATCATTCATGAACACCTCGACAATTTCCTCGATAAATTCCGAGAACACCGCCATCATGCAACGTTGAAAAGAGGTTGGAGCGTTGCATAAACCGAAGGGCATCCTTGTAACACCCGTGTTTTTAGCCCCTAATAAATCACCTGCTAAATCACGTGTGTTTTCAAAATCTTTTCCGCTGAGCTCAATCGATTCCCCAAAAACCCCCGATCATAAATTCTTTTCCCTCGGCGCGCATGCCGCGAATCCCGCCGGCACCACCCATCCCGCCCGCCATCACTCGAGCCACTACCGCCCTCCATGTTGTGTCGCACAGCACCGCTGCAGCGCTGCTGTCGGCCACCTCGCCGGAAATCCTGAGCCCGCGTCGGTCCCGCCAGCCGACCCGCTTCACCGCCGACACCGCATCAGCCCGCGAAAAGCTCGAACCCGGGAAAAATCCCACCAAAATCCCTTTTCCTCCCTCCTAATTTTTCCTAGGATTTCCCATAATTTTCTAAACCTTTTTTTTCTTTTCTTTCCCTTTCCTTATTTTCCCCTTTTTCTTTTCTTTTCTCCCTTCTCTTTTCTTTTTCCTTTCCTTCTTTTCCCTCCTCCTTTCTCCTTCCTTCGGCCCGGCGCCTTTGCCCCGGCCCCTCGCCCCAGCCTCGGCACGCGGCCGTACGACCGCGCCCGGCCCCCTCCGCCTCTGCACGCCGCACCGACCCCGCGATGTGACCGCACCCTGGCACGCCCGCCATTACTCCGCCTGCCCCGAGCCGTCACACCACGGTGCCATCACCGCTGCTAGCCGTCGGCCATCCCGCACCGCTGGTCCCGACCCCGCCGGCCTGCCACTCTCCCTGGCGCACCGCACGCCGGCCCTCCACCTTGGGACGCCGCGCGCCTGGCCACGACGGGACCGAGCACTGCCGCTCGACGCCACGACGGCCATTTACTCCGCCTGCACGACCCGTTGCCTCGGGCACTGCAAATTTACGGGCGGTCGGAAGTTTTGTTGCATCCGGTCAATCTCCGACAGGCCCACGTGGGCGCCCCAACGTTCCACTCCAGCAGCCTGCATCGCGTACGTGTGCAGCACGTGGATCACCCCATCCGGCCAAACGTTTAATAAAAAATTGGCAAAAGGTTATATGATAAAAAAAATAATAAAAACTTTTGAAGCAATTTTTTTAAAAAAATTGTTGGAAATAAATTTGGAAACAAAAACTTTTCTCGAACTTGGAAACAAAAACTTTCGAAAAAGAAGAAAAAAATTTGGGAAAAAATTGAAAAACTTTTTATTATTACAGAAAAAAGTTTTGAAGCATTTTTTTAAAAAAATTGTTGAAAATAAAATTTGGAAACAAAAACTTTCGGAAAAAAGGAAAAAACTTTTGGGAAAAAATTAAAAAACTTTTTATTATTGCAGAAAAATTGTGGACAAAAGTTTTGGCGACAATAAAAGGATGAAAAATTATGAATAAAACTTTCCAACAAAAGTAAGAAAAAAGTTTCGAAGAGAAATTCAAGAAAAATATTTTGAAAAAAAAGTTTTAAAATAAAAACTATCAAAAATAAGGAACAAATGTGTGTAAAATCTTTTGCATAAAAATTGCAAAAAAAGGAAAAGAAAACCTGAAACGGCTGCTCGTTGCCGCTGCCGCGCCGTGGAGCTCGCCACCGTCACCCCGCCGACCCCGGCTCCCCGCCGGATCTCCAGAGAGGTGCTCGCCGTCGGGAGCATGCCGCCATCGCTACCGCACCGTCCCGTCCGGATCTCTCGAGGGGAGCTCGCCGCCGTCGCCGCCACTGCGTCAGGAAGCTCACTGCAGGGGAAGACCATCGTCATCCCGTCCAAATCTTCAGAGGGGGAGCTCGCCGCTGCTACCCCGAGGAGCTCGCCCGAGGAGTGCGCTGCCGTTGACCTGTTTTGCCTGGGCTCGGGAAGAGCTAAAGAAGAGGATGGGATGCCAGGATGGGCGGTGTGGACTGCTGCTGCAAGGTGATGATGATCAGCACGGGCCCCACCATGTGCGCGTAGTCGAGGGATCGACCGCCAGGTCGCGAACACCCGGTCACCCTCAGACTCAACATTGCGCGTCGCCTCCACGCCAACAGCACCACCGCAATCCACCGTCCGCTCCGCGTCGCCGCTCGCCGCTGCCACAGCCGGCTCACCCCCTGCCCGACGGGTCTCGTCCAACAGCGCCGCCATTTATTTCACCGCGAACTCCGCCGGCCGAGTCCACGCCGGGATCCTTCGCGAACCACCATGGACGGCCGCGTGAGCTCCGCGTGCTCGGCTCGAGTTACCGCCTCCCCGCGCCTATAAATAGGGGCCGACGCTCTCTACCCCGCCTCGCACCTTCATAGCAGCCTCACTCTCTCTCCCGAGCCCTCCAGCGCCGCCGCCCCTGATCACCGCCGTCGAGACACACCGGCCGCCGCCCCCTCACGCGGAGCCGCCTCCACCGGCCACCTGAGCCCAAGGTGAGCACGGGGCTGAGATCCCCTCGGCCTCCTCTCCTTTTTCCCCTATCCCCGGCCGCCGCAGACCCCCAGGGCGCCGTCGCCCGCCACCGGACCGGCCGCCCCCTCTCTGCCTCTGTTCTGAATCGAGCAGGGGAGGAAGAAAGGGCATTTTGCCCTTGACCCCTTGCCCTTCCTCCTTTTACACCAAACCCCCTCCCCCTCCTATTCTCTCTCACTTTCTTTTCTTTCAAAATAGCCCCTAGGTTAATAGTTAATCATGAACTAAACCCTGTTCATCCTTAAGCAGATTACAACCAGGCCCTTAACCAAGTTTACACTATTCTAATCAAGTCCTTTTTCCATTAATGTAAATTACAAATAGGTCCTTAGCCTTTTAATTAGCCCTAATTATCTCTTTAACCTATCTTTTCATGCACTGTTTTAACCCAATTTAATTCCAAACTCCACCACATCTTCCCCAGTACTATTTTCCGCCGAGCCATCCATCCATTCCCCATAAATAATATCTATTCCCTCATTTTCTATTTATTTCCCCTCGAGCTCAGCCGGTAAATCTTGTGTGCTTGTCTTGATTGTGTGCTTGCTTGTGTGTGCCGTAGCCGACGGAGTGAACGAGGAGGAGTACCGCGAGCCGGAGCTTGGAGCTGAGTACTACGAGCAGGAGACCGAGGTCCCGAACCGCGAGCAGGAACTCCCCGAGGACTTCGCAGACGGCAAGTTCAATCTCATCCTTTGATGCATGCTTTGGTCCCAGTTTTATAAATACAACCCTATGACCCGTTTTATAAATTACATATTGTTTTACTGTTAAAACCCGGTAGGATAGCCACCCTTGGTTGCTATGATTGATCTTGATTACCCTAAATGATTTCTTTAAAATGTGTGAGTGCTTTAAAAATGGGAATGTGGTATTTTGGAAAATGAATAAAAGAACTGGGTAGACGGGATGGACGTGTATGTCAGGAGTAAGGGTGAGCTCGTACCTTTGTGGTTGAGCATGTTGGAGATGTCCATCTTGTCGTTAAGGACCGGGTTGCGTGACATCTCACCTGACCCAATTATCGTACTACCACTCGACCGTTGTATGTGGCAACGGCTTAGCATAAATCCCACTAGTTAACCTACTTGCCATCAGGAGTGCGGGTGAGCAGCGGGAGATCAAGGAGTAGGGGTACAGTCTGTGTGAGGTACACCCTGGTTATGTGAGATAACCCCTTGGTTGCTTCCGTGGTGGCTAGTAGGGTTAGCTAAGGTGGGTAATGGCTTTGATAGGATCCGCGCCGGCACTAAGGTGTTCATGTGGCGGTACCCTACTTATGGGTAAAGATGTACAACCTCTGCAGAGTGTAAAATCTATTCGAATAGCCGTGTCCATGGTATTGGACGAGTCACGGTGTGGTCACAAAACTAGTGTTTGGGTTTGGGATGATTTTCATGGTGTGAGTTGATTTCTGGAAAAGTGTGTGGCTGTGTGCCTGGGCTACTGCGGACGGGGAGTCCGGTAGTCCTCATTTGGTTTTCACAAAACAGCTGAGTTACTTGGGTTATAAAAACTGTTTGCGAAAACCTTTTCGAAAACAAACCCCTGCATGAGTAAATGTGTTGCAAAATAAACCTTATCCGGATCCTTGATATATCCTGTGCATGATTTGCTTATTAGCCCCTCCGTGGGTGGGGTTGAACTTGTTGAGTACGTATGTACTCACCCTTGCTTGATTAACTGTTTTTCAGAGGAGGATCCCGACTTCGTCCCCGAAGACGTCGAGTAGGTTGCTGTCCTGCACCCAACCCGTGCCTGTGGATTCAGGGTCTCCACAGGAAGCTTCCATGGCACAAGACTCTGAAGATATCCTGAATGCTGTTGCTATCGTAGTTTGGTCTGTAGTTCTTATGTTGCTTCTCATGGCAGTGGCACTCCCATGCCCACAGCCTCGACGTGTTGTACGGCAATGAACCATCTGATGTAATAAATGTGTTACCAGCCTCCTGGGACTGGTATTTGTATCACATTTAGTCACCTCTATTGAGGGGACGCTTCAATCCTTCTATATGCAAACGTTCCATAAGGGCAAGTAAACGTTGTCTTGTGTTGATCATTCGGGTGAATGGGAATTTGCATGAACCCTGAGTACCCATCGAGAAAGCAAAAATAAGCGTGGTTTGCTAACCTCTCGAGCATCTCGTCAATGAACGGTAGGGGGAAGTGATCTTTCTTCGTTGCTTTGTTTAGCTTTCGATAATCGATACACATCCGCCATCCCATCACGATTCTTTGCGGTATTAATTCGTTCTTCTCATTCTTCACCATGGTTAAACCTCCTTTCTTCGGCACACAATGTACCGGGCTCACCCACTCGCTATACGGTACCGGGTAGATGATTCCGGCATCAAGTAGCTTGATTACCTCCTTCTTTACTACCTCTCGCATGGCATGGGGCCTCCTTTGATGGTCCACTACGGGCTTACATTGGTCTTCCATAGGTATACGATAAGTGCAAAACGCTGGGCTAAGTCCTTTGAGATCATTGATTGTATATCCAATCACCTTCTTGTGCTTCTTCAATAAATTCAGTAACTTCTCACTTTCTTCGGGACTCAACTCGTCGCTCACGATGACTGGATAAGTCTTGTCTAGGCCCAAAAATTCGTACTTTAATCCTTTGGGCAAAGGTTTGAGATCCACCTCAGGTACTTGTGGCTCTTCGGGTTTAGTGTCTCCTATGTCTTCGAATTTTTCTTCCTCCACGCTTCCATCTTGTGGTTCTAATCCCTTCGTTGCTTCCTCTAGTTCCTCGTCTTGTTGGTCATTGGATTGATTCTCTATCGCTCTTTGCAGCGGGTCTCTAAGGGTTTCAACAAAACAAAGACTACATACCTCCTCTACTTCTTCATCTTCGAGAGGAAAAGGTGAAGGATGACTAGAAGCGTGAAGAAAATTATATGTGTACTTATCTCCATTAAGATTTATTGTTACGTTGCCTTCTCCAGCATCCAACACGGCATCAACTAACTTAAGGAAAGGCCTACCTAGGATTATGTGATAATGATTATTGTAGTAAGCATCGATGACAAAGAAATCGGTTGGCATGCACTTTCCAGAGATGATTACATTAATGTTGCAAGCAATACCTAGAGGTTTAATGGTTCTACCATCTCCCATGATTAACTTTGTTGAAGTTGGAGCTAAGTCTAGGTTATGGTCTTGAACTTTATCGTAAATCTTGGAGGATAGGACACTTGTCACACCTGATTTTCCAAAGAAAACCAAATGCATCTCATATGTGCGCCAGGATCAAGTTTACACACATATGATATACGTCATGAGTGAAATATCAGTAAACAGCAATAAAAACGTACAAGAGTTAAACCATTACATTATCTCTTTATCACACTCAGACGTTAGACTCGAAGGTCTTTTAAACGAACAAACGATAACTAGACGAAGCAACTCCGTCTTCAACTTCCACAGGCACATGACTGGGGGCATGCAAGCCTCAGAACTCATCGTAGTCGCTGAAGTACTCTTCTCCAGTGTTCTCCTCTGAACAGCAGGTAAGCAAGGGTGAGCACACTTATGGTTGGAGCTCAGCAAGTGGGGGAAGATGCAAGGCTATCAAGGATAGGCTAGGAGTTTTGCAGCGGTTAGCATTTTAATGTTGGTCAAATTTTATTAGCAAGCACCTATTTACTAGGTGTAAGTTTATACCAACCCAAAATTAAGCATTTAGAAAACATTATCTCAAAACCATATAAAACCATGATTTAATTCCATCTTCAAGTTCATTAATCATGTGAGGGTCCAGGCCGCTCTTGACCGTGAGCACGACTAATCGATCAGTTTTAACTCTGCAGAGGTTGTACACTTTCACCACAGCTCGTGTTCTCCATGTTGCCCGGGTTGATCAGACCCTTAAACACTTCCGAGGTGAGTGGCTAGGGGTCCACTGCGAAGCCTTTACAAAGATATGCAGAAGACCAACAACCCGTGACAGTTACAGCAGCGGAGCGGACCATAACCCTCCCTAGTGATCAGCACCTTAGCAAAGGCTGCTACCCCAAAAGAACCAGGCTATACCCCTACAACTCCGGCCCCCTGTGCTCCTTTCGGATAAGGCTGTCTGATAATTCCACACACCTAATTAATTGGCTAAGCCAGAGCCATATGGACTGTGGTTGCACTGTTTTCCTGGGTGGTTCTCCATGTTCGAATTATAATATATGATTTTGTTATTAACCATAAGCATCATCTTCACTATAGTTATCATGATCAACATTCATCATTTTGCAAAGATTCATTTGAACCATCCCAAGGTATAGCAACTAAGCATTTCTACCCAAAACATTTATTTAAAAGGGTTGTTCAAGGTATGGGGATAAAAATCTAGTCATGTCCTTAAAAAGGTAATTTCCCATCAAGTTTATGCAATACAACATTTAAAAGTAAACTTAGTTATCATGCAAGTTGTGTGGGACAAAAAATAGAATATGCAGGGGGAGAAGTCCACTTGCCTTCCTTGCTTAAACACTGAGATTCTTCTTCTTCAAAAACTTGCTCTTGATCCGCTCCAACTGGCTGCTCACTAGAAACTGGCACGATGTCTACGAGCACACATAAAGACATTCAAGAAACAAAACAATACACCAAGCATGAAAAGCTTAAAGAGAGAACAAGGTTTGGCTCTAGGAACGCGAACGCAAAAACACTCGGAACTATCAGCAGATTTGGATGATCACATACAAGAGCTAGCTATGTGCTAGGTATCTTTTAATTAAGTAAAATCATGTGCATAGGTTATTTCAGAGAAATACCCTATTTATAATTAAGCAAGTTATATTTGTATTTAAAAGACGATGTAAGCCTAGTCCAATTTTATTTATAAATATTCAAGTATGATTTATGCAAATTAAATATTTAATTTAAAAGAAGCATGTAAAAGCATCTAGGCGTTCATCATTATATTTCGAGTTGAACTAATCAAATTATAATTTAAAAATACATTTATATTCATATTAATCAAATTAACATTTAATTAAGAAAACCCAGGATATAACCTATGTTGCTTTTATTTAGAAGGCAAATTGCATAATCATTAATCAATTTAAGTTTGATTATGGAAACCGGGGTATACATCTAATTAGCTTTTAATTGAAAGAATTATTTAACTAGTATTAATCATATTAACTTTATTATGAAAACACGTGTTGAACTCTAATTAGATTTTAATTAGAAAAGCATGTGTATAAGGATTTAATCATATTTAATATTTATATAAATTATAAAACATAGAACATGTTCAACATTGGCCCTAACACGTAGTTTGAGTTGATATGAACCTAACGCAACGTGAAACGGTGGAAACGGAGCTAAAACGCAAAAGATACGGCCAAAACAAGGTTCAGGGGCTTTTCTGTGAAGAAACCGGGCTTCCAGGGGCTTAACTGCAAGAAACCAGGGGCTAAAATATAATTACAAAAAAGTCAAGGGACTTGGGTGTGAAAGATGGCTTAGGACGGCGGATGGGAAAAACAGAGAAGCCTAGGGGTCTAAAAGCTAAAAACAGGACCTAACTGGAAGGATTCTTATAGGTGGAAGGGTATTGTTGTGAATCTAAGAACTATAGGGATGTTTTTGTAAAAAGGGCAGGGGCGGCTCGGTGTTGACCGTTACGGGTCAAGATTGACTCGCGCGGGGCCGATCCAGGCCGTCTGCGCCGGATCGGACGGCGGACGTGGCGTGCAGGCGGCGAGCGGCGGCGGACATGCCGGAGGGAGGCGGCGCACGGCGGAGCGCGGCGGCGAACTCGCCGGCGACCACGAAAAAGGCACGTCCGACCACGATTTGCAATGCGGAAAGGTGCTACGCACGGCTAAGAACACTGCGAACCTAACCAGGGGTTCTAGAGGGGAGGCTAGGCATCTACGGCGGCGCTACGTCTGGCGAGGCAGACGGCGGAGCTCCGGCGAGCGGGCTTAGGAGCTACGGCTCTAGGCGCGAAGGAAAAATAGGGCGGCGAGGGAATGCTCACCACACGGAGACGAACCGGCGAGCGAAACAGCAACGGGGAGGCAGTGGTGGCGGAGATCGATCTCGGGCGGCGCTCCGGGGAGGGAAGCAGGGGCGCGGCTCGGTCGGCGGGGAAGAAGGGGCTCCGGGGCACCGGATCCTCGAGTGAGCAGCGTGTACAACGAGCGAGGACGAGGAGGACCCGAGGAGGTGCACACCGGCGACGAGGGGGCTCCAAACGCCGGTGATAGCGCGGCGGCGGAAGACTTCAAGGCGACGGCGATGCGCGAAGGTGAGAGGGGTGCGGGGTGTGCACGGTGCGAAAAGGGAGGGAAAGGGCGAAGCAGGGGCTCGGCCTTGGCTCTTATAGGCTAGGGAGGGGGAGAGAGCGGCGGCTGGGAGGGGGAAATGGCCATCAATGGCCATGAAGCCGGCGGTTTCAAGATGGCGTTCAAGGGGGAGGGAGGAGGAGTAACTGAAGGGAGATTTGAAAGCAAGGCAGTAAAGGGAGGGCTCCACCGCGCCTTGATGGCCGGCTTGAAGGCAAGGAGGAGCGGGAAAGGTGGGCATTCGGCCGGCGGGCGTGGCTGCAAGCGGAACAGGGGAACCGGCCTGAGGTGGAGGACGGATCCGACAGGTGGACCCCACCTGTCGGTGGCCGAAAGAGAGAGAGAGGGAGGAAGGGTGGGAGTGGGCCGGCGGAGCCGTTTTGGGCCGAGCGGGGAGCTGGGCCGCGCGAGTGGCTGGGCCAGGGTGGGCTGAAAGGGAGGAGGGGTTAGGGAAGGAGTTTGGTTTTTCTTTTTTTCTCAAACCTTTAAAAACCCCTTTCAAAATAAACTCTTTTCAAAACCTTTTCAAACTTCAAACACTACAAACCTTTTCAAAATTTTCAAATCATTTTAAAAACTTTTAAAACTTCACACCATCACACATAAACAATGCAAACAAAATATGATGCACAAGCACTTATTGCCTCTAAAATTATTCAAAATGATATTTAAATATTTTAGAGCCAAATTTATTTGATAATTTATTTATTCCTAGAAAACTAAAACTAAACACCATGTTGCTTACATTATTTTAGTGATGGAAAATTAGGGTGTTACAACACTTACTTGGGCTCTGATGTCGCATAAAGCTTTGCATTGAACTCCGTTAATCTCGCAACTCAAGTGTTGTGTCGTCTTCTCCTCTTGGTCGGATCCTATTGCATAAACTTCGGCGAGGCGAGCATATGGCGATGCTTCGGGCTTGATCCCCATGATTCTTTTCACCTCGGCTATGTGATCCGGATCCACTTCATCATCACTAAAGAGCTTTCGAAAGATCTCACCGGTGGTTTCAAGATTGTACGAATTTTCCGCTTGCTTTTTCGGTGGGAAGTCCGCTTCCAATGCTCTCACCATCCCCTTTTGGTTAGGGAATGGTCTTCTCTTGTCGAATACTTATCCGTAATCAATTGGAATCCAATCCATTTGCTCGAACTCCCTTAATGGCTTCGCGCTTGACATACTCCTCTTGTTTGTTTCACTTGACTTGGCGAAGTCAACGCTTGGGGTAGTTCTTGTCTTGGTGTGTACTTCTTCAAGCTTTTCCAGGATTGGCTCTGTTGATGGTTGATTGTCGTATCAAAGTTCATTTGGACTTGCAAGCAGACAAGTCCTCCGTCGTAGCCAAGGGACCCTTCTTCCCTTAAGTGTGAACCCAAGGTATCGAATCCGTGGAACAATGTGTAACGCAAGATCCAATCTAATAAGCGGAAAACACTTTGATCTTGAGAGGTTTGGTTTTGCATCTAATCTAAGAAAGAGCCATGAAAACACATCTAATCTACTAAACACCGGAGGTAGCAAGAGAAAGAGAGATAAAACCAATCTAGAGATTGGATTGGGTCTTTTGTTGAAGTTCCAAAACAAAGAAGAATAAAGCAAACGAATCTCATTACCAGCCTCTTTAAATCGTGGCTTCCGTTCCAACTCCGAAGACGCCCGCATTTTGGAGCCACCGTCCTATCACAACGCACTCCTATTCGTATGGGTTAGCCTAGGGTGAGTCCAAGAAGAACAAGTTGAAAACACTCGGTAGATCAGGTATGCACCTCTAGCCACCATGACTGCAAGAGCACCCTAAGCAATCTAGCTATAGACTAGATTGGGGAAGAAGCAAACCCAAGCGAAGACAAAGTCGTAGAGAAAACACTTGATCGCTAGAAATTGGATTCAATCTTGCAAATTCAACACGAGAGTATAATACATGGACAAGATCACCACCGGGATCCTACCTTGACCTTGATCCTAGCTCTGGGAACTCCGACGTGGTCTTCCATGCAAGGTTCCCACGTCGGCTAGGGAAGCCCTAGTCAACCATCTTGACCCTCTCCTCTCCGGAATGGTGTCCCTCTCTTCTCTGCTCCTCGGCGGCGGATGACGAATCAATTGATGCGTGGCTCTTGGCGAGGGGGCTATAAATAGTCCTAATGGCGGCTAGGTCAAAGGGGGTGCCGAACCGGGCCCGGAATGGGCTGGGCCGGCCGGCCTGGGCCGGCCGGCCTGGGCCGACCGGCCTGGGCCTGTTTCGGCCTAGTTCGGCCCCAGTTTCCTCCCCGGTTGCTTCTCGCGTGATTCCTCATTTGTGTGCACTTGCATGTGGGCCTTTGACGTCGTTTCCTTCGCGGTTAAGGCTTGAATGCTTGCCATCCAAGCTTCGCTGTTTTCTGGTTGAGTCCCTGAAGATTTGCACATTGACGCTTCGGTCCTCATGTTCATCGCGTGTCTTGACTCTTGTCGGGCTTCATGATCTTCTTCCAAAGTGCTTGATGAACTTATCCCGAAAGTCTCCTCTTTAGCGTAGATTTCCTGTGTAAACAATAAACTCCAAAATCGACATGCAAGAGTGAACTTGTTATATACGGGGGGTTAGTTCCAGTGGTTAGAATAATAAATCAATGCCAACATTAAAGGTAAACTCATGGCTAAGTTGACGGAAATTCACCATCAACATCTCCCCCATGCTTAAACCTTGCTCGTCCTCGAGTAAGCCTTTAATGAATATCAGCGTTGCCTTTCATTGCTTATACCCTGCACTTGATCATACACGAGAAAACATAATGCTCTCAAGGATTTAATCATTAAAGTTCCATAATGTACTAGCCTTCATCCTTATGGAGGGTAGATATTAATTTAAGCACTTCCCACAAGTAATTACCTCATGCTCCCAAATTTCAAATGAATCTTAGAAATTTTGAAATTAAGAGCGAGATGAAGAAAAAGAGCTAAACCAAGTTCAAAAATAAACTTCCTTGCATCTTGCTCATGTACTCTCATCTTATCTTGTCTCTCAAAACCTATTCATTCTACTCCTTTCCCCTCTCAATATATAGTGGAAGGCTTTATGTGGAGCTTTTTGGGAAAGTTTAGTCCTACCAAGATATTATGAATGAGATGTTGTCAAAACAAGACAAGCTTCTCATGGTCTTACCGAGACTCGTCAAAAAGGTCATTGGAAAATAATGTTATATCAAGGAGGGGGAGAGAAAAATACGCACACTTTGAGATAGGTGGACATGTGCAAATGGCAAAGAGTGATCCCGAGGCACAAAGGAAGTCCTCGTTATCGGATTGCACATGGTTGGAAAGATGAGTTTGGATCTTAAATCTTGAAACTTTTGAGATTCCTAATGCACTTTAGAGAACTGGGGAGTTCACTTTATTTTATTTTTATAAACTCATATATTTTTTTCTTTTCTCATACATATTTTCCTTTATCTCTCTTTTTTTTTCTTTATACTCATTTTTTTTCTTTTTGTTCTTCTTTCATCATTTTTTTTATTTGCTCCCCTTGAACTCTAAATTGCATTGTACCTACCTCCTCCCCCATGCTTAGACGTTGCTCGTCCTCGGGCAAAGAGGTGATAGAGATAAGGTAGGTACTAGAAATATTTTTCCTTTGGAGAGATACTTGAAATCTTCAACCTTGGCACCACATTGTGATCTTCCTTGAATTTGACGATCCATACTCAATGATAGGTTGTGGTCAAGGAGGTAAACACAAAAGATGATATTTTTGGTTTTAAGGGTGGATATCCGGCGAGGTTTGTGAAATCTCCGATGTGGGGATACACAATGCACGGATAGAAAGGCTAGCAAAAAGATAGATACGCAAAAACGGAATGACCAGCTTCTTAATCTCGGGCCAGAGAAATCAAGGCCTGAATTAACTCACCCAAAAATAATTCTTGTATACTAAGGTTTATGCACTCAATATACATATATGGCTTTGGATAGGTAGAGCAAAATGCAAGTGGCATTAATGACAAGGTTAGCATATATATTTTTAAGAACAAATCATCTTTAACTCATCCAAAATTGAGAGCATGAAAATAACACTATGGGTCTTATTTTTATCATAACCTCCACAAAAGATTAAGCTAGCATTTAATTAATTTCAGATTCATATTAAAGAGAGCATTAGCTTAATCATGCATAATACAAGTACAAAAGTTGAGCAAAGCGGCAACTTTTCATCATATATTATCATGGCATTAACTCAATATTTTTACCAAAGGTTGATCAAGGTGGGAAACTTTATTCATGGTGATCTTAAACTAACCCTACTATTATCACACATGCTGAAAATAAATAAAAACAGAAAATACTACACATATATAAACTTGCACAAAAGCTGAAAATAAAGAAAAGGAAAAGGAGAAAATCAAACCGAATTTGAAAGCATTATTATTTTCTTTTCTTCCTCCATCTTCCTTTATTTTCCGGTGGTTGATATTGATGGTCCGGCGCGTTGTATCCTTGCTTGTATTATGATTGTGCCGGTCCTCCTCTAAATTGCTCCAATGGTGAAGGCGACCAATTTGATAGGCAATGTTTGCGGTCCCTTCTTCTTGCATTTGTTGGATGGAGCGCCATGAAAACTTCGTGAAGAACATGTATGGTGGAGGATGTGGTAGCGTGCCTGCCCAACTCCCCCATGCTTGCATTTGACATACTTCACAATATGGTGGAGGCGTTGGTATTCCTCCATAAGGTGGTGGCATCGAGATCCCTCCATGTGGTTGTTTATTAGCTTGATGTACAACCCCTCCTTCATCTTGGGTTGCGGAGGATGATCCTTCTTCAACAATTATTCTCTTTTTATTCCTCTTTGCCGGCACAAGAAGTCCTTCCTCTAACCAATTTTTGTCTCCATTCTACAAATGATTTCAGCCCCATGTTGGAAGGAGGAACATCAACTTGCACCCTCTCCTTTCATCTCCACTAATATATTTTCCTTGCTTCATGTACTCGACCCCCAAAGAAATCCCAACGAGGAGAAATTTTTGGTTCCTTGTAGTCTTCTCCCGAAATCATTCTCCAAAATCCTTCTAGCATATTTTCTTGGACTTCAACTTGCTCCAGGGCTTCCTTCTTAGGACCGAGCAATTCTCTAATATATCCATAAGGAACTAATTGCTCTTCATCTTCAAGGTGAAATGAGAGGCACGACACTCCTTTATTAATGATCGGTGCTAAGGCAAGCTCCTTGTGAGTGCTTACACCAACTCCATTAAAGAATTGCACCCATCCAAGGTCGCTCAAGGTTTGATTCGAGTAAAATCCCAACGCTTGGAGGGCATCATCAAAGTCAACATTTGGCACAAGCCTCTTCTCAAGACGAACAAGCCTATCCTCCTCCTCCTCCTCCGTCTTTGTGATAAATCCATTGGGACGCCTCGGAGTGTATGGTGGTGGAGAGGATGAACGAGTTGAGCATCATGGTGAAACGGGTGGCTCTTCCGTGTGTCCCCGCGGTTGGGTGTACCCGCATGGATGAGCTTCGTGTACTCCTCATGCCACCGAGGGGCAGCGTCGCTCCTCGGTGGTGCCACATCTTCCTCCATGCTTCGGGGAGACTCGGAGACCGAGTGCCTCCTCGAAGGGCTCGATGATGGTGCCTTCGATGATCGTGTCTTCTTGGGGAAGATGTTGGTGGCTCTCTTTCACATTGTTGTTGCACTAACTCACAACGAGTGCACCAGGGGTTTCTTGCCGGTGGGAAAAACACACAAGAGAAGTATATGGAGTGATGGAATTATGGTGAATTTTCTTTATTATTATTGTTGGAGGGTGGTGAGTGAGGTGCACAAGTTAGGATGGACATTAGCCCATAGGGTTTGTGGATTCTTGAACATGCAACCGCCTATCAAGGTGAAGCTAAACTAATGAGGTGTGAACATGAGGCCACTTTAGCTAAACCTACAAAAGATATGTTGATGGGATCTACGGGAGTAGTGAGACCTATACTCCCGAAAAGCATGGTGGCTAACCTTAGGCATCAAAGCATTATCAACATAAACAAAAGATTGAAACAAAAGAAAAGGCGATTACATGACAAGATCCTACAACTCCATGGAACTTAAATTTTTCTAGGTTGTTTTTGAAACTTATGGGCTATGAACTCAACAACACAAATTAACAAATGCATAAATTACTTACCAGGCGAAGGGGAGCACCGGGGGACATAAGTGGGGGCTAGGCCGGCCGACCTAGGCTGATCGGCCTAGGGGCCCTCCTACTCCATTTGCTTTGATCTTTTTCTGAGATACTTCTTGCTCCCTTCTTGCCTTGTGTCCGCGTGATCCACGAGATTCCTCCACCCAAATGTTCACAACCACTCCTTTGCTTGCGCGATTAAGTGATCCACCTCCATTGTTTTACTTCATGTCACATCTTGTTCCCTTACCTCTTGTGCTTCCACCAATTTCCTACAAAACAAAGCCTTTGCTTCCCCCCATGCTTGTCCTTTGCATGTGCCCATGATGCCAAATGATGAACACGTGATGCATCGTGGGGCACTATATGTTAATCAAGCTCAAAAACCTCCCTTAATCATGTTTAGATGCTAATCACTCCTCTAATTTTGAAACTTTAAAAATTAACTCAGCACTGGCGATGAGTCCAAATATATCATTAGAGGATCTTTTAGGCATCAAAAACAATTATAAAATTTATTTTGGTTCCACCGGGATCGATTGATTTTCATTAATTGATAGCAAGTTCCTCCGGCTTAACCGTGGGGGTATAGGTTTACGTTTTAATTTTGGCCAAACATGAGAGAGATATTTTGAATAAAAATAAAATCAATGGGGCTTAGAAAAATTCTAAATCTAGAGAAACCGGTGGATGTCAAGTTGAATGAAACAAAAAATAAAGCTGCTTATGTTCACGCGAGTCCTACCATGCGTCAAAGATTGAAAACATAAAGAAACATATCAAGGCTCTACTCATGTGTTTTAACATGTGAAACAAGCCAACCTAAACATCATGGAGAGGGTGAAAGGTTGGGGTAGGTTCTGAATTTTTGGTCTTGGTTTCTCAAAAAGAAGCAAACAAAACTTCGGATGGCTCAAGTCATTGGTTTAGGATCAATATAAAATTCAAGAAAAATAACCGAGCAATTATAATGTCTCTAAAAATTATTCAACCACATAGGAATTTATAATATGTAATACGTAGCAAATTCTAAGACCGACTTACTTGAAAAACTTGAAAAAATCTTCGGGTTGCCCTCCCGGTAGCTTGACTCTTCAACGGGTTGTCCTCCCGGTAGCTTATTCTTGACTCGACGAACAGGTTGCCTCCCGCAAGTGCTTCATGTATAGTCTATAGCTAGACTTTTTCTCTTCGCTCCGGATCAACGCTCTTTGCGGGCATTGCAATCTTGGGGGCCCCACTTCTACACCATCCATGACTTTGGTGTAGGTTTATTCTTCGGCTTCGTTATCTTTTTGGTCTTCACAGGCGGACGTTGATTATTGGTCTTGACGGATGCAACATCTTTTCTTCCTTGGCTCCTCCCTTCCGATGCGGCGACGAGGTAGAATGTATTTAATATTAACCACTTTACATACCTTGAATCATGGTTGACTTGAATGCACTCCTCACGCCATCGATGTCGAACTTGATCTCCCACTTGCCGACGTCAACTGCTCCGACGATCTTGAGGAACGATCTCCCTAGGATGAGTGGCGGATGAGGTTGATCTTCTTTCGATCTTGAAGGTGGAGTGTCTCTTGGAGATTCTGACGATCTTCGGCCTCCGCTTTTAGATCTTGTGTTGCACGTCACCTTTACCTGCAAAGTTTTTCTAGACCATCCACAAAATATATGTTTTTTTGTTGGAGATGTAGCCGTCCATCTCCGGTTAGGGTTAGCATTAAACAAAATATATACAAAAACTTAAAAGAAAACTAAGGTTTAGCAAATCCCTAGATTGATTTTTTTGTTTTGAGGATGATCAAAATTAAGAGATACAAAAAAAATCAAGAGAAAAACTGAAAATATTCACAAACGCAAACTAGATTGAATCTTGATTACTTGTTCCCCGGCAACGGCGCCAGAAAAAGGGGCTTGTTAATGGTTGATTGTCGTATCAAAGTTCGTTTGGACTTGCAAGCGGACAAGTCCTCCGTCGTAGCCAAGGGACCCTTCTTCCCTTAAGTGTGAATCCAATGTATCGAATCCGTGGAACAATGTGTAACGCAAGATCCAATCTAATAAGAGGAAAACACTTTGATCTTGAGAGGTTTGGTTTTGCATCTAATCTAAGAAAGAGCCATGAAAACACATCTAATCTACTAAACACCGGAGGTAGCAAGAGAAAGAGAGATAAAACCAATCTAGAAATTGGATTGGGTCTTTTGTTGAAGTTCCAAAACAAAGAAGAATAAAGCAAACGAATCTCATTACTAGCATATTTAAATCGTGGCTTCCGTTCCAACACCGAAGACGCCCGTCTTTTGGAGCCACCGTCCTGTCATAATGCACTCCTATTCGTGCGGGTTAGCCTAGGGCGAGTCCAAGAAGAACAAGTTGAAAACGCTCGGTAGATCGGGTATGCACCTCTAGCCACCATGACTACAAGAGCACCCTAAGCAATCTAGCTATAGACTAGATTGGGGAAGAAGCAAACCCAAGCGAAGACAAAGTCGTAGAGAAAGCACTTGATCGCTAGAAATCTGATTCAATCTTGCAAATTCAACATGAGAGTATAATACATGGACAAGATCACCACCGGGATCCTACCTTGACCTTGATCCTAGCTCCGGGAACTCCGACGTGGTCTTCCATGCAAGGTTCCCACGTCGGCTAGGGAAGCCCTAGTCAACCATCTCGACCCTCTCCTCTCCGGAATGGTGTCCCTCTCTTCTCTGCTCCTCGGCGGCGGATGACGAATCAATTGATGCGTGGCTCTTGGCGAGGGGGCTATAAATAGTCCGAATGACGGCTAGGTCAAAGGGGGCACCGAACCGAGCCCGGAATGGGCTGGGCCGGCCGGCCTGAGCCGACCGGCCTGGGCCCGTTTCGGCCCAGTTCGGCCCCGGTTTCCTCCCCGGTTGCTTCTCGCACTATTCCTCATTTGTGTGCACTTGCATGTGGGCCTTTGACGTCGTTTCCTTCGCGGTTAAGGCTTGAATGCTTGCCATCCAAGCTTCGTTGTTTTCTGGTTGAGTCCCTGAAGATTTGCACGTTGACGCTTCGGTCCTCGGGTCATTTGGAGTCATGTTCATCGCGTGTCTTGACTCTTTTCGGGCTTCATGATCTTCTTCCAAAGTGCTTGATGAACTTATCCCGAAAGTCTCCTCTTTAGAGTAGATTTCCTGCGTAAATAATAAACTCCAAAATCGACATGCAAGAGTGAACTTGTTATATACGGGGGGTTAGTTCCAGTGGTTAGAATAATAAATCAATGCCAACATTAAAGGTAAACTCATGGCTAGGTTGATGGAAATTCACCATCAACAGGCTCCTCTTTCTTGTCTTCTAGGGTTGCCTCTTTAGAAATTTCAGCATACGTCTTTATCCTTGAATTGTGTTCCGGCTCTCCCGAAAGTCTTGTTTCCCAATCTCTTCGCATGGCCGCCGCTTTGCTAATCTTTTGTAAAAGTTGAGTGGCTTCTGAGAGTGTTTTCTCCATGAGATCCCCACCTGCACACATTTGAACATGTTCCATGCAACTAGGGGTTAGGGAAAAAAAATGTATGCAAGAGTACGTCACCGGAGAAGCCGAGACTTGGTCCTTGTTCAATCAACTCATTAAATCTATTCCAAGCTTGATCTATCCCTTCCTCTTCTCCTTGCGTGAAGGTGATCACTTGCCTCCTTAGATATTGAACCTTGCTTATTGGAAAAAAACTTCTCGCAAAATTTCTTCGTCAACTTGTTCCAATTGCCTTCAACTTCAAAGGACGCAAACGAGTACCACGTCTTTGCTTCACCGGCAAGTGAGTAGGGAAAGAGGTTCCACTTGAACCATTCATCGGGAACTCCTTCTTGACGCACCGTGTTGCATAGTATCGTGAAATGACTTATGTGTCTATATGGGTTCTCCGTCTCCATCCCTCCAAATGGGGTTGCCACCGCCATCTCGATGATCCTAGCTTTGATTTCATACTTGGTCGCTTCGAGCTTCGAATCCGACTCTTGTACCTTTATGTCTTCACATCGAGGACTAGCATAATCCCGTAGCGATTTCTCCAGTTCTTCCACAGGGTGGTTGGCGAACGCCATCTAGACAACAAGACAGAAAAACAAAAACAAAATGGTTTTCTAGGTAATAGGGGTTAGATGTTAGCAATAAATGATAAACAAAAACAAAAACAAAATTAGATGCAAAACCAAATGATGTAAACTGGCTTGCTCCCCGGCAACGGCGCCGGAAAAAGGGGCTTGTTGACGGATAAAACTCGTATCCACCTACGATCCGCAAGCGTACGGACCTACACCTTTTTCACCACGGGGATTCCCTAGGTTCTTATCAATCCGCAGAGCAAGGGGATTACAAGCGTTTGATCTAGCACTACTAACTAACTTAACCAAACCTAATCTACGGTTAATCTAGAGAACTACTACGCTACACTAGAGAGAACGATTAAACTTACAAGATATATAAAAGACACTTGTCCAAGGGTCTACGATACTTGAACATGCAACCGCTTAAGATATGAAAACCGATCTAATCTACCGGGGGTTGTGACCACGGTTTCGCCCTCCCCCCCCCCCCCGTACTGTCACTACGCGGAGGTATTCGTGACTAGACCTATGATGATCACGGCGTATTGAAGGGTTCTAAGGGAGAAGTGAGATCTATACTCCCAACATGGCATGGTAGCTAACCTTAAACAAGAAAGCTTCTTCAACACTAGATGATAGATTGAAACCATAAAAGTTGTGATTACATCTCAAGATCATTTACAACCCATGGACAAATGAGAAGATTACCCCATCAAGGTGCTAGGCATAGCACCATTGATCATGGTGACGCTTCCGACGGTGTCTTCCTTCTCCTCCGGGGATGTCTTGGCAGGGCCTCGACGTCCTCCTCCACTTGTGGTTGCTTCCTTCGAGTAGAGCGATCCTCCTCGCGAACGATCTCTCTCCTCTTCTTCCTCTCTAGCTTGTGGACGGCTTCTCGGGCGAATGGCTCTCTCTCTCTGCGAATGGCGGCACCTCCACGTACTTAGGGTTGCACCATCTTCACGCTCAAGAAATGGGGGGCCGAACTGCCTCGGGAATGGGCCAGGCCGGCCGGCCTGGGCCGACCGGCCTAGGCCCATCCTGGCCCGGTTCGGTCGCCCCTTCGCTCCCGTGGGTCCTCTTGACATTTTGCACTTTGCCCCCTCCAATTGCATCATTTTGACGATGTCATCCTCGCGTCCAAGATGGAGGGTCTTCTCGCATGAAGTTCGGTCTTTTACGCTTTAATCCTCAGGGATGTTCCTTTGTAACACCTTAGTCCTTGCCACTTTGGGAGTGATTTCATCATGCTCTCGAACACGAACGAGACTCCTCATTTGCTCCATTGAACTTGTTGTAACTCCGTCCTTTATATCCATGTTTTCCTGCAAAAACATAACACTTCCAAATGCACATACAAAGATGAACTTGTTATATCATTAGTGTGCCTAGTGGCGGGTTAGTTTCATAATCAAGTCCGAACCAAAGTGTAATGAACATGTTTGGTGTACCAAAATACACCGTCAACAGCTGGACGCTTCTCGCCGACCATCTGAGAGTTTGGGCTGGGGAAGGAGAGGTCTCTGGTGTGGATGAGGATCGAGGAGGCAAAGAGGTAGCGTGAGCGGGAGGAAGAAGGAGACAAGAGGTGCGTCCGATCTAAGCCTTCACCGAGGTTTTATAGCCGCGCTGTGCCCCGTGCGCAGCGGTTACCCGGAGGCGAGGAGGCGTGCTCTCTCTCTCTCTCTCTCTCTCTCTCTCCGTCTTCTCTCTCTGCTCTTCCGTTCCCCATTACTCCGCCAGTCTCGGGGCACGACGCCCACCATCCCTAGGGAAGACCAAGAGTCCCCCCCCGACTTAAAGGATGAAGGCGAACCGTCCAAAGGGATTCAAACCAGGCGACAACATTGAAGAAACAAAGGGACAACTGCATTGACATAAAACCCTGAGTTCTAAGGTACAAGAAGGCGGCCCACAGGACTGTGAACAAGTATCGTAATACAAAACACCACCATTATGGCGGTGTTGCGTTTCCCAGCAGGTCAGAGTTGGAGGAGCACCTCGCTGAACTCCCACTTACTTCTGACGGTGCCGGGAACTCCTTGCGGGGATCAGGGAGGCGGCCGACGTCACCACCGTGACTGCCAACACCCAGGAAGAAGTCCAAGTTCCTAGGGCCGCCCCCGAACAAGCTGTCGGTGAAGCATCGGTCCTCTGGGAGCAGCCTCATCCTGGAAGCTTGTTCAGGGGTAACTTGGCGTCCTGCTATGCCGACAGCACTCAGGGAAGCAACCCCGGCTGCTCCATGGCATGCAGCGGGAAGTGGCGGTGGCGACGCGGACGCGGTGCGGTGGCTCTCGTCGGCGCCCCCTCCACTAGCTTTCGACCCCCATGTCGCCACGGGGGCCCGAGCCCTAGGGTAGGAAAGGGTTGCCAAGAGCATGCCTCCTCGTTCGCTGAACTCCCATCAACATCAGAAGGATCGAAGGGTGGCACTACTGATGAGGACATCTTCCTCTACTATTACCCGTTGGCAAAGACGCAACATGGGCTGAAGCCCAGTTGTAGTCGGGCGGCGATCATGTGAGCCTCATTATCCCACCTTGCTTAGCTTGGGAGGAGGAAATCACCTTAATAGGGAGAGCAACCCTTCCCCTATCAGACTAGTCTTTTGGGGCGATTGGGCCTTTCCCCAAGAGGTGTGCCGGAGTGCGGTGCTAAGGTTGCAGAGGAGTATGGTGCTAAGATTGCCGAGGCGCAACAGGAGGCCCTAGTGGTGTTGTAGCCGGATCGGTGTGTCATGCTTCGGCCGGATCGGTGTGTCGTTATTTCGGCTGCCAGTGCTAAGGTTACGGGGGCCAGATTGTACGTATCTGAAGCTGGAATCTTGGGGGCCAGGTGGTGTGTACCTGAAGCTGGATTTGCAGGGGCCAGATCGTGCATATCTAAAGCTGGACCGGTGTGTCGGGCTTTCCATCCAACCCTACCTGGGCTGGACTCATCATTTGGTATCAGAGCTGGGCCCTTGTTAAGAAGGGGAGAATGATGAGGACATCTTCCTCTACTATTACCCATTGGCAAAGACGCAACATGGGCTGAAGCCCAGTTGTAGTCGGGCGGCGATCGTGTGAGCCTCATTATCCCACCTTGCTTAGCTTGGGAGGAGGAAGTCACCTTAATAGGGAGAGCAACCCTTCCCCTATCAGACTAGTCTTTTGGGGCGATTGGGCTTTTCCCCAAGAGGTGTGCCGGAGTGCGGTGCTAAGGTTGCAGAGGAGTATGGTGCTAAGATTGCCGAGGCGCAACAGGAGGCCCTAGTGGTGTTGTAGCCGGATCGGTGTGTCATGCTTCGGCCGGATCGGTGTGTTGTTATTTCGGTTGCCGGTGCTAAGGTTACGGGGGCCAGATTGTACGTATCTGAAGCTGGAATCTTGGGGGCCAGGTGGTGTGTACCTGAAGCCGGATTTGCAGGGGCCAGATCGTGCATATCTGAAGCTGGACCGGTGTGTCGGGCTTTCCATCCAACCCTACCTGGGCCGGACTCATCAACTACACTCGGGGGGACGAACCCCCCACGATAGGAGAAGCAACTGGTTTCTTTCCCTCTCCATATGGCTACCATGGAGTCTCACCAAGACGAGGTGGAGCTCCTTTTATAGGGCAGCACCAGCCTGACCACACAAGAGGGGCTGCGACTGGCGCGGGATAGCTTACAAAACAAGCTTGAATGGACACCCACCCTACCAGGTGGCGTGGCAAGGATTGATGACCCGCTGAGCACCGCTGTCACATCAGCAGAAGCCAGCCACAGTGCCCCATGACGTCGAGTCATATCCCCCCGTCCGGCCACGTCGGCCTCAAAAGGCGAGCCAGTACTCGCAGCGACTAAAATAAAAACCCCACAGCAGAGCCCTTGGCTCCGCCGCGGGCTCAGGGGCTACACCCGGCGGATGCGCTCGCGCGCCCCCACCGAAATGAAGATCAGAAGAAAAACGTCAACATCACTGATCCTAAGGGAGAAATCCACTTTTCCCCCCTTAGGCTCGGGGGCTACAGATGAGGGGATAAACTAGGGGTAATCATCTTAGCTCCTAAATCCCCAAATCATGAAGACTAATTAAAGATGGGCCACATCTGTGATGGCCCAACACTGACGACCAGCAAGGCAGGCCCAGCTCTCCCTCCTCAAGGGTAGCGGCCTGACATCATCTATGGGGCCACCTCCGACCCAAGCGGTCGACCCGCGCGACCTAAGGAGTGCCCCAGCCTCGCAGCTACCTTGACGAATGGCTCTGCCCCGCACGACCTAAGGTTCCTTCGATTGCAGCCCACCGGCAGGAGCCCCTAGGCAAAGGCCGCAATGTGGCACGAGCGGTCCCGCGCCACCCGGGACGTGCAAGAGCAGCAGGGCGGGTGGATCTATGCTGTCAGACGGCCACGCCATGATGAGATTTTCCCCGGCGTGGGAAGCGGACTGCCCGGCGTCCCATCACCTGGATAACAAATAGTAGCGAAGGACAGGCGAATCTTTCGCTTGTAAGGCATCGAACGGCGAGACCCGACCCAGCAGCTATCAGAGGAAAGGTCGGGGCTTGCACGAGAAGCCTCGACCTACCAAGACCTGCGAGGCCCTGAGTCGGGAGAAGCCACCTTGGAATGGGAGCCGCCAGCTACGCTGCCCTACGAGGACTACTGCGACTAGCACAGCGTACGGCGTTAACCGAAGATGAAGGCCCACGACGCGGCACTGTTCGAGCACTGTTACAACACTGTAGCAGGACGTCGTTTTGCCATCTTAACCCTTGTATGCGTGCCCCCCTTGGACTATAAAAGGGGAGGCCGGTGTCGTAAACAGGGGCATCGACGATCACGACACGATCATAGAGCCCAACATCACACTCACACCGAGCATTCGCAGCTCACCGCCACACTCAGAAACCTGGGACGCTCTCCCTCTCTCGACCTAAGCGTGTACCCCCTACTACAAACCCCCATGACGTAGGGCACCCCTCGTGCCTGAACCAGTATAATCCCTGTGTCTCTAAGCCCAAACCATCCGGATCAGACGCACGAACATACCAAAATTTACTTGTCGACGGTATCAAACCCCGACAATTAGTCATACTAATCGTGGGAGGACCTCAGTCGATGTAGTTGTACAATGTTGATGCAGGAAGATGTACGCAGTGTAGTCCCTCAAACGGGTGCCAGAAAGTAGTCATACAGTAGGCCACCGAGAAGTAGATGAAGTAGTCGTTTGGGAGCAGTCGTGCGAAAAAGCGCTTCCCAAAAACCTTATTCGCCTTCTCCCAGTGCAGGATTGCAAAGACGACGGTTCCGGAGACCTGCTCACCCGGTCGCTGGTGCACGCAAATGATCGGGCTGGAGTCTTGGCGACGGTGGCGCAGCAACAAGAAGAGGCAAAATATTATTTTTACTACATTAGGATTTTCTAATTGAAACTCCCAATTGTAGTTTTTGTTGTGTCTTTCCTCAGGAGGATTGGTATAAATATATAGGGAGGAAAACTCCCTACCTCCATATCAACTAGCAATATGGTACTAATTGAGATGTCGCACCTCCCACCTCTACTAATGGGCTTAAACATTAAAGCCCTTAATGGAACACAAATATTGGGCCTTTGAGATTTATTAGAATTTCTTCATATGAATTTTATTTAGGAGAATTATTCATATATAAATTCTAACAATCCCCCACCAGATCTCAAATGACCATTTAGAGATTTGCCTGTTCACAACCAGTGTTTCGGCAGAGACTGTTAAGTTGAACATCCGCCTAGAACTTCAGCTACACTTATCCACAACTTGAACAATGGACTACTCCTTGAATTGCAAGTTTTGTGCAAACAAGCTTTACTCAAAGCCAAAATAGTACTTGGCTGCCAGTAGCCTTACCCTGTGGGTGGAACATATACGTCGTACTTCTTAGTCTCTTCATGAGTTTACTAGAGATCACCCAAGTCTCATAGACTGCGACGTTTAACAGTCAAGCTCATATAGGTATGTTCTTTCAAGAATGCTTTGTAGGACAGCAGTTGACGGTTCAAAACCGTGTTGAAGTTCACCGCAAGCGTACGGGTGGCTTGGTGCCTTTTCACCAAGGAGGGTCCCCAAGGTTTGTCAATCCAAGGATCGGAAGCAAACCACTAAGGTTCTCTATCTAACCTACCGGTCTAACCCTATGTGAAGCGTTGATTGCATAAAGGTTAAACATACATGAAAGGGTGTATGGATCACATCCACCAAGCCATAAAGGTAAACATCAAAAGGTAACCCTAGCCTATCGTCTTCTTGTTGCCGCTCCGGCCCCGGTGACAAACCAATCTAATCCTACAACATGAGAATGAGTCATCGACTCAACATTACACGTTCGCTCGCCGCTTTCTCCTCCACCGTACTGTCACTACGCAAGGATATTCATCACCGAACGATAAACCTCGGTCCGTGCATTACTACGATGTATCTGTAAGAGATAGACTAACCACCATGATTACTCTATTCCTATTAAGGGCATATGCTCGCTACACATATGAATAAACATGCATCGAAGTAACTCAAAGTAAGGAAAAGACATGATTCATATCACTATCGAATGTCGAGTGTACAATTGCCTTGATGGAATTAAGGCATGGGCTCCAGAACTCCACCATGGCTTTCACCACGCAGGGCCAACCATGGCGGCTAGGGCATGGCCTAGGCCATCTCCTAGGCAACTCGAGGACTTGTGGCGGCCGTCGGCTTCCTCCGGTGCTTCTCCTTCGTGTCGGTGACTCTCTGATGAATGGATGGATCGTTCACCCTCTTGGGGCACCTAGGGGGTTGTATTTATACCCTAGGAGAGTCTTGGGGCATTCTCCACCTTGCCTTGCATAAGATCTTCCTTGGGAGAGAAGAGAAGTTGGTTTCCATAAACTCAGCCTCGTCCAGATTTTCCTGATTCGCAGCCCTTCCTTGCATGCACCATATCTCCCACGTCCGGACTCCAAATAATGCAAATTCGGTGTCCAGATTGTGTGTCACGAAATTATCTCCAACTTTGGTATTCATTGCTTTCCTTGTAAACGAAGATAAGATCCCTAAAACAGCCTCGGAAGATAATCTATCTGATTTCGGATTTATCTGCACACCAGGTATTTCGGGGGCCATATCTCCTAGCTCCTTGACCCGAATTGGACCTTCCACATGTCCAAATCGAAGCTATCGTCGAGGCGCACAACTTTGGTATTCAAACTTTTGCCATTAGAGGTCATTTAGGTCTCCGAATCTGCACCGAAAGATCATGCTGTCTTGGGCTGCGAGAATATCTCTCGAGCTGAGTTGATCTCGTTGGTAAACCTCCAAGTCCCCGGAGTTTTACGTGTTGATACTTTGGTCCTTGGGTTGTTTGGAGTCTTGTTCACTTCGTGTCTTTACTTGTGACGGGCTTCATGATCTTCTCATAAAGTGATTGATGAACTTTACCCGAAAGTACTCCTTTAAGCGCTTAAATCCTGTGTAAACAACATACTCAAAAACCACATGCGAGTGTGAACTTGTCATATTAAGGGGGTTAGTACCATTAGTTAGGATATCAAATATGTGCAAATGTTGACGGTAAACTCTTAGCTACATGTATCAAAATCGACCGTCAACATACCCCATGCTTGAACCTTGCTCGTCCTCGAGCAAGTCCAAGATCTTTGCTTAACTTGGAAATCAGTGTTGCCTTTCAATGTCTTCCCTGCACTTAGTTATACACAACAAAACATAATGCTCTCTCAAGTATTTAGCATTTAAGGTTCAAGTTTGACTGGCTACTTCATTATGGAAGATAGACTATTATTAAAGAACATGCCACAATAAAACAAATATAGTGCTCTCAAACTTAAGCAAACTTCAAACTTTTACCTTGTTGCATCATGAAGAGTTTTCAAAAAGTTGCACATCTAACATAAGTGAGGTTCTCTTGCAAAAGCTCATGGGAACACTCATCTCGTCAAGTCACCCAAGCCTACATTAGATTATTCTCAACCTATTCTACTCATATATGAAAGTAGAAAGCTTATGTGGAGCTTGGTAGGTAAAAACAATCCTAGCAAAACATTATACTTAAAATATTGTCAAACTAAGAGAGAGATCTATTGGAATTACCGAGACTAGTCAAAAAGGCCATGGAAAATAAATGTTTGAAAGAGAGAGATGGAACACACGCATTTAGAAAGGTGGACATATGCAAGTGGCAAATGGGTGATCCCGAGACACAAATAAAGTTCTCGTTATCGGATTGCACATGGTTGGAAAAGATTGAGTATAGACTTGTCTTCAAAGCTCTCTAAGATTTAAATGAAAGCTAAAAAGAATCGAGGAGTATTTTTATTTTTCTCTCTTTTTGTTTTTTCTTTTCTTTTTTTTTCTTTCTTCTTTTTCTTCTTTTTCTTCTCTTTTTTTCTTCATTCATTTTTTTATTCATCATTTTTTATGCTCCTCCGAACTTTTAAACAACATAGTACTTGCTATAGCAGTTCCTCCCCCATGCTTAAATGATTGCTCATCCTCGAGCGTAGAAGTGAGGGGACCTATGGCTGCTAAAGAAGTACAAAATCCTTGTGTTCCTCTATAAATCTTTTGAAATCTTCAGGGGCATCCTCCATGTCGAAACTCTGCATTTGATGAGTCCCTCCATATGTTATATATCTTGAAATCTTGCCGGAAATTCTTCAGAAAATTCGTCGAAAGATCATCCATACTCAATTTTGGTTGTGGTCAAGGAGGTAATCACAAAAAGATGTTTTGGGTTTAGGGTGGATGCCTAGCGAAGTTTGTGAAATTTCCAATGTAGAAACTCACAATGCATAGACAAAAATGGCTAGCATGAAAAAGATACGCAAAGGAATGACCAGCTTCTTAGTCCCGTACCACAGAAATCAATCCTAATCCAACTCATCAAGATATAAGTTTGCAAACTAAAAGGTTACATCATAAAAGAACTTGTACGTGTATAGGCTTTGGTAGGTAGAACCTTGTAAGAGATTCACAATTGTAGATAGCATAATAATTTTAAATAAAACAAGTTCAAGACATAGGTCATCGGTAAACTTAAATCAAAGAGCAACATAAAGTATGTGGGTCTTAGAAATTAGTTATTTAACCTCCACAAATGAAAGGGCCGGTATTTAGTCAATTTAAGTTCTTTTTAATAGAGAGCAAAAAGTCATGTCATATAAAACATCATGCAAGTAAAACAAGGCGGCAACTTTCATCACTTTTCCATAAGCAAGACATACGAATGATATTATCGTGGTAAGCTCAAAAAAGATGGTGATTCATTTATTGAAAAAATAAAACTAACAAACCTAGGTTGTCCTCCTAGTAGCCATGTTATTGATCGAGAGATAAATACAAAGTTTGTTTATGGTTGAAAGCATATATGTGCAAGTATTTAGAAGGAGATGAACAAAGATAAAGTTAAGGGCGAGTTACCATCCTTTTCGATGCTCATAGTGAAGTGCAGTGTGGCCTCCTCCATGCTTAAGTATTCTGCTTAGCATGGAAAAAGAATGATGAACATCTTGTGGTGAAGGTGATCCTTGTACTCCACGTGGCCTTGCCCCTTTTCGTCCCTCAAATCCTCCCCCATGCTTAGCGTGTTGCTAAGTGTGGAAGAACTTGAATCGCTCGTAATTCCCTATTGCCATGTGTTTGAAAAAATCATCTTCACTCTTCTTTGCCTTTGTTGCTCATTTGTCCTTCAACTTCTTCTTATTATCATCAAGTCATGATTCCAATCCTTCTTCATATGGTCATCACCGACTTCTATCCCATCCTTGTCGCTGCCTCATCTTCCACAGTTTTTCTTTTACTTTCAGAACAGAACATGTACTTAAACACCCCTCCAAGTTGAAGTTCATGAAATTATCTTTCCAACAAGCTATCATTCGCACGAAACGGGTTCCGAACAAGAGAGTTGTGTCTTTTTTACTCCGGCGATGCAATCTGTCCAAAGCTGATTTCAGACCGCGCAGCGCTCAATGTTTCTGTCACATCTCCTTGTACGGGTCTTCAAAATTGATGATCCTTGATGCATTGGAAAGAGGGTTTGAAGGAGCTTCTGAAAATTAACTTTTCTTCCATTGAAAATCTCTGAACATGTGCTCAAATCTTGATGAAAACAGCGACTTCCCTCTCAAGCCTTGTAGATGACTAATGATCTTAATTGCAATTGGTTAAGAACTCATGGGAACACTTCATCATGCCTGCAAAACAAATCAAATGCACATTCTACCCCCGGGGTGATGGTCGGTAGTAGAAACCATTGCCAACAAACCAAATGCATCCCTAAGATCTTAACTTGTGGCATAGCTTACCTAGTAAGAAGAAAAGTAAGAACCTAATGAGTGTACGTGCGTGTAGGTGAAAAATGCAAATGACAGGAAAGGATATAAACAAAATAATGTTTGCACCAAGTTCTAAACACCATGTTTACAACTAGATTGCTTTATTTTCTATATAACCATAAAGATTTAACCAAGGTCAAAACACCATGTTCATTCCAAGGTTAATAATTCTTCATGTCGCAAGAAAGTTAAAGCGCATTGCAAAGCTTATAAACCAACCTATGCAACGTGAAAGTAAGGTTCATAAAACTGAATGATGGTGGTCTCCAATCATGTCTAAACACCATGTTTACACAAGATTGCAAAAGTAGGTATGCTTGATCAAAGTATTATCGTAAACATGATAGCATCTATCATAAAGCTTCATGAAAGGACCTAGCTAACATAAGGTGGATGATGACAATGAGGTGGATGCAAAATGCAAATGCAAGGGGTTAGTAAAAAAGGTCAGCAATGTTTGAAAAAGGCTTTCGATGTTGTTCCTCAATAATGACAAGCAAGTCACTTTACGAGAGGTAAAGTCTTGTCAACAAAATCTTTTATCAAAAGACCTAATTAAACATGCTAACAAGGTTTTACGGTAAGGCTTATGAGTATCCTACATTTTTGGCTTAAGACAAGAATTTTGAAAAGATAAGTCGGGTGAAGAAATTCTATCTAAGGTGGTTTTGGAAGAGAAGAAAAGAAAACAAGGGTTAGATTTTTGGATGCAAAGCAAACCTATGGTTTTAGGATTACTAAAGGTATGAGGGGTTTTTCCTAAGGGTTTAGGATGAGGCTAGTCAAAATTTTAGTTAGAAAAGGGATAGAGATGGACTTGGTCGGCTTGACATAAGTCGATCCCCCTTTTGTTGGCTTGGGATCTAGGTGTGACTTGATAGGAGGGTTTAGGCAAAGATGAGATTTTTTTCACAAAAAGGGTTTTAAATATGGTATGCATCATGCAACAAAATGCAAGGGTGTAAAATAAAGTGGAATGAAGTGCAACATGATTATGAATGAACAAAATGATATGACATGATATGGTGGTGATCTAAACCAAAAGCAAAAGTTAGCCTAAGTTAACTAGCCACAAGTTTTGAATCAAAAGGGATCATGCTTCATATTTCTCTCTAAAAAGACACAAATAAAAAGACTCTAAACACTAATAAGCACACAAAAATAAGGAGTCTACAAGTTTTCCAAAAATCAAGTAGCAAAGAGCTCACTTAATATCTATATTAAAGCATACAACATGTGGTTGTGATATTTATTAGAGCAATGGTACAATGTTACTTGAAATTTTCAAATAAAGAACACAATGTAGACTTGTCATAGTTTTTATATAGATATATAAAAAGATCTGGTTGCCTCCCGCAAAGCGCTTCATTTTAAGTCACAGAGCTCGACTTTCTCACATACCTTTCCATCGTCGTGAAGCCATGGTTACTTGTGCGAGAATCCAAAGTATCCATGCAGCTTGATATTGCCTTATGAAATCGGTAGCGGTTCGCTTCCAACATCATCATGCGTTGAGTGGTACCTCTTGTGTCTTCATTCATCCAAGCTCCAGAGGGTTTGCTTCAGTCCTTAGCTTCTGAATTTCATCATGTACGTGTTGTGGAACCGTTGCCCCATCTTCTCTTTATTGACACCATGTCCATCTCCTCTATCTTGTCGTCATCGCCTTGTTGTTGCCTCTTCTTCGTGGATTTACCCCTGCATACAGAATAGAATATATACCAAAATATAGTTCTATTGAAAAATTTATAAAATTACCTTTCCAACAGGTACTCATTCGTCTTAATCGGAGTCCGAATGAGGAAGATATGGCTGTTTCACTTCAGCACTGCATGCTGTCCAGAATTTCAGCACGTGCAACCTTCGGTGATTCGGCCATATCCGCTTGTAGGAAGCTCCGATTGCCTTGACGCTTGATTCATTGGAACGTAGACTTCATGGGGCTTTTGAAAATCCAAATATATCCAATACTTACTGATGAGGCTCATGCAAACATTGTGATGACATCTTTATCCTTTCGTCCATCGATCCGGAGATGTACGCGTGGTCTTTATCTTGAAGTCTTTTAGGGCACCATGTCACGCATCCCTTGGCTTCAAAAGTCATTACCATCATTGCATGAGCATGATGGTAATAGAATCCTTCTATATTGTGCTTGACATGGTGGTTTCCGAAACCTATAGCTCGAACATACAAACCTCCAAAAGAAATTAGTCTTAAAAACTTAATTGACACACGTAGGCATACCTTGTTCATCTTCGTTTGCTTTGGGTGGGGGCTCAATAGCGGATGTTGGGCCACTAACTAAGGTTAGCACCTACCACTAAAGAGCAATTCTTTGCGTAGCCATCAACTTGGTTGAGCGAGGTTGGACTTGTTGAAGTCCGAATGTTGAAAACTTCTCGATCGCTTTGTGTCTAGGGTTTTACCTGCATTCAAGGACACAAACAAGAAACACAGGGTATATGCAATAATAAAATTAGGGTTAGTTAAAAAGAAAGATAGATCACCCTAGGGTTCAAGTTGTCGATCCCCGGCAACAGCGCCAGAAAAAGGGCTTGTTGATGGTTCAAAACCGTGTTGAAGTTCACCGCAAGCGTAGGGGTGACTTGGTGTCTTTTTCACCAAGGAGGGTCCCCAAGGTTTGTCAATCCAAGGATCAGAAGCAAACCACTAAGGTTCTTTATCTAACCTACCGGTCTAACCCTATATGAAGCGTTGATTGCATAAAGGTTAAACATACATGAAAGGATGTTTGGATCACATCCACCTAGCCATAAAGGTAAACATCAAAAGGTAACCCTAGCCTATCGTCTTCTTGTTGCCGCTCCGGTCACGGTGACAAACCAATCTAATCCTACAACATGAGAATGAGTCATCGACTCAACATTACACGTTCGCTCGCCGCTTTCTCCTCCACCGTACTGTCACTACGCAAGGATATTCATCACCGAACGATAAACCTCGGTCCGTGCATTACTACGATGTATCCGCAAGAGATGGACTAACCACCATGATTACTTTATTCCTACTAAGGGCATATGCTAGCTACACATATGAATAAACACACATCGAAGTAACTCAAAGTAAGGAAAAGACATGATTTATATCACCATCGAATGTCGAGTGTACAATTGCCTTGATGGAATCAAGGCATGGGCTCCGGAACTCCACCATGGTTTCACCACGCAGGGCCAACCATGGCGGCTAGGGCATGGCCTAGGCCATCTGACGAGGGCCCAGATTAGGGCCCCCTTTGACGGCGAGATAATCTCTCTCTTGAGGTGAAGTCTTCTGACACCATTGACAGCGTGAAGGCCAAGATTCAGGACGAGAAGGACTAAGGACCCCTGTCAAGACTATCACTGGCAAGACGTCTTATTCCCGACTAGTTGGGAGCTTCTCCGACTAGTTCCCCACCAGAGGAACCCCTCCGACAAGTCTCCGCCTCGCACGACAAGTCTCCGCCTCGCACGACAAGTCTCCGCCTCGCACGACAAGCTGCTCATTCGCACGAGCAGTCTCCGCCTCCGACCAAGACGCAAACCGCACCACGTGGCGCGATCCCGGCACGTGAACACATCCGCCACAACGCGTGGGGGGCCGGTTCCCCACGCCATGCAAACACACCAGCTGGCGGCCCGCACGGGCAGCTGACCTCGACAGAAGCCTTAATGCAGCTCTGCTCGGCCGCGCAGCCGTCAAATCGCTGTCACGTCCAGCCCTGCAGCACGCAAGCTCCACCCGAGGCACTCGAGTGCCCCCTACGACGAGCTCAGGCCTACGTTTAGGCCTTAACGTGGCGGGCTCATCTCGTGCTCGGACGGGATGAGTTGCCCCTAAACTACTCGGAGGAAGCGCCGGGCGTCCCGAAGTGAACAGTCACGCCCCGCCACGCGGCGACCTCTACGACAACGTAGCGCGGTTTCTCTTCAATGCGTCCTGACGGACAGCGACACGCAAGAGGACATCTCAGTGACCGACACTGTAACACTTCTTTTATTTCCCTTTTCGCCCCTCCCCCTTGCGTCTATAAAAGGGAGAGGAGAGCAACCATCACAAGGGTTAGCTAACGAACCGAACACTCGTACTAAGGGACTTGGGCTCGACACCCTCTCCCGACCAGTTTGTAACTCCTACTACAAACAACCCTAGCACGGGAACACGGCAGCTCGACACTGGACGTAGGGTGTTACTCCTCGGAGGCCCGAACCAGTATAAATCCCGTTGTCTCTTGTGCTAACCATCCGAGCCCGACACACAATCGATACAAATTTACTGTCAGACGGTAGAGAACCCCGACACCATCTCCTAGGCAACTCGAGAACTTGCGGCGGCCGTCGGCTTCCTTCGGTGCTTCACCTTCGTGTCGGCGGCTCTCTGATGAATGAATGGATGGATGGTTCACCCTCTTGGGGTGCCTAGGGGGTTGTATTTATACCCTAGGGGAGTCTTGGGGTGTTCTCCACCTTGCCTTACACGAGATCTTCCTTGGGAGAGAAGGGAACTTGGTTTCCATAAACTCAACCTCGTCCAGATTTTCCTGATTCGCAACCCTTCCTTACCGGCACCATATCTCCCACATCCGGACTTCAAATAATGCAAATTCGGTGTCCAGGTTGTGTGCCACGAAATTATCTCCAACTTTGGTATGCATTGCTTCCCTTGGAAACGAAGATAAGATCCCAAAACAGCCTCGGAAGATAATCTATCTGATTTCGGACTTATCTGCACAGTAGGTATTTCGGAGGCCATATCTCTTAGCTCCTTGACCCGAATTGGGTCTTCCATATGTCCAAATCGAAGCTATCGTCGTGGCGCACAACTTTGGTATTCAAACTTTTGCCATTAGAGGCCATTTAGGTCTCCGAATCTGCACCGAAAGATCATGCTGTCTTGGGCTGCGAGAATATCTCTCGAGCTGAGTTAATCTCGTTGGTAAACCTCCAAGTCCCCGAAGTTTTACGTGTTGATGCTTTGGTCCTTGAGTTGTTTGGAGTCTTGTTCACTTCGTGTTTTGACTTGTGATGGGCTTCATGATCTTCTCATAAAGTGCTTGATGAATTTTACCCGAAAGTACTCCTTTAAGCTCTTAAATCCTGTGTAAACAACATACTCCAAAAACCACATGCGAGTGCGAACTTGTCATATCAAGCGGGTTAGTACCATTAGTTAGGATATCAAATATGTGCAAATGTTGACGGTAAACTTATAGCTACGTGTACCAAAATCGACCGTCAACAACAGCATCTTCACTCGTTAAAGTTAATAGAACATATTAAGGCATTCTCGCCAACCTACCACACAGTGCCTCATTGCTCTGAGAGTATTGCATCTTCATATAGAGAGGGTTATCATTATACTCTCCTCAATTTACCAATAGCTTGTTCTTCCCAGGTCCTTAGTCACGGGATCTCTGATAAAAAAGGTTGGGTTACTACTACTGTAAACTCACATGGGTCTCATACCCATCTCCCTATATACAATTTCTATCACATTCCGTGATAGCCCTTTTGTAAAGGGATCTGCCATGTTTTTATCTATTTGTATATAAGATACAGTAATTACTCCAGAGTTTCTCAACTTCCTGACAGTCTTCAAACGTCTTTTAACGCGTCTTTTTGACTTCGCATTATCCTTAGCACTATTCACTTTAGTGATCACTGTTTGATTATCACAGTTCATAAGGATAGCGGTATTGGTTTCTCAACCACCGGCAAGTTAGAGAAGAGCTCGCGCAGCCACTCTGCCTCTGTAGATGCTGTATCCAAAGCTGTAAGTTCAGCTTCCATGGTTGATTTAGTCAAAATAGTCTGTTTGCAAGATCTCCATGACACTGCGTCACTTCCAAGAGTAAAGACATACCCACTAGTGGCGTAGATTTGATCAATATCAAAAATCCAGTTCGCATCACTATATCCCTCTAGCACAGCTGGGTGCCCGGAATAGTGAATCTCATAGCTCATCGTACCTTTAAGATAACACAAGACCCTTTCTAGTGCATGCCAGTGATCATCACCCGGGTTGGACATTTACCTACTCAACTTGCTCACAGCAAAAGAGATATCTGGTCTGGTTGCGCTAGCAAGATACATGAGTGAACCAACAATTTGAGAGTACTTCAATTAATCTCTAATATCCTTCTTGTTCTTTCGCAAAGTCACGCTAGGATCATAAGGTGTTGGAAAAAGCTTACTGTCCATATAACCAAAACGGCTCAAGACCTTCTCAACATAGTGAGATTGTGATAGAGTAATCCTACTCTATTCCTTAATCAACTTGATGTTTAAAATTACATCAGCTTCTCCTAGATCTTTCATGACAAAACTCTTTGACAAGAACGACTTGACTTCATTTATAATATCCAAGTTTGTTCCAAAAATTAGAATATCATCAACATATAAGCATAATATAACAAAATGACCCCCACCATGTCGATATAATACACACACACCTATCAGCTTCATTAACAACATAGCCCACACTAGTTAAAGTAGTATCAAACTTCTCATGCCATTGGTTAGGTGCTTGTTTCAAGTCATACAAAGATTTCAATAATTTGCACACCTTCTGCTCTTCACCTTTTACTACAAACCCATCAGGCTGATCCATATAGATCTCCTCATCCAACTCTACATTAAGAAAAGTTGTCTTCACATCCATCTTATGGACGATCAGACCATATGAGGCAGCCAAGGATAGTAGTACTCGAATAGTGGTCATTCTAGCAATAGGTGAATAAGTATCAAAGAAATCTTCACCTTCCTTTTGAGTATAACCCTTAGCCACAAGTCGAGCCTTGTACTTGTCAATAGTACCGTCAGGCCTAAGCTTATTTTTGAACACCCACTTATAAAATATTAGTTTACAACCGAATGGTAGTTCAGATAGCTCCTAAGTTCCATTAGAAAGAATCGAGTCCATCTCACTATGAACTACTTCTTTCCAATCATCTGCATCTGAAGACGCATATGCCTCTATAATAGAGGTAGGAGTATCATCCACAAGGTACACAATGAAATCATCACCAAAAGATTTTGCAATCCTTTGTCTCTTGTTCCTCACAGGAACTTCATTGTCATCATTCTCAAGTGGTTGCTCAAATGACTCAACAAGAGACTCGATAGGTATAGTATTATTAGGAGCTATTTCAGTGGAAAATTTAGCATTACTACGCATATTTTTCATAGGAAAAATATTCTAAAAAAGTAGCATAACGAGATTCAAAAATTGTATCAACATTCATGTCAGAAACTTCAGATTTTACTACTAAAAATCTATAAGCAATGCTATTGTGAGCATATCCTAGAAAGACACAATCTACCGTCTTTGGTCCAAGCTTACGCTTCTTTGTAATTGGAACATTGACTTTCGCCAAGCATCCCCATGTGCGCAAGTACGAAAGTGATGGTTTCCTTCCAACCCAAATCTCGTATGGTGTTGTCTCTTTACTTTTGTTCGGAATTCTATTCAGAACATGACTTGCAATCAATATAGCTTCCCCCACCATGCCTTACATAAACTAACAGTATCTAACATGGCGTTCACCAGGTCAGTCAACGTGCGGTTTTTCCTCTCGGCAATCCCGTTGGATTCAGGAGAATAGGGAGGTGTCCTCTCGTGAATAATACCATATTTCGCACAAAACTCATCAAAAGTTATAGGAAAATATTCACCACCACGATCTGACCTTAGACGTTTAATCTTTCTTTCTAGTTGATTATCAGCTTCGTCAGCCTCAAAGATTTTAAAGTAGTCTAATGCCTCATCTTTAGTTTTCATCAAGTAAACATAGCAATATCTAAAAGCATCATCAATTAACGTCATGAAACATCTCTTTCCAGCTTTAGTCAACACACCATTCATCTCGCATAGATCAGAATGTATGAGTTCTAGAGGTGTAAAGTGTCTCTCCTCCGCTGCCTTGTGAGGCTTTCGAGGTTGCTTAGATTGCACACAACTATGGCACTTAGAACCTTTGGCAATGGTGAAATCTGGTATTAACCGCAGGCTAGACAAATGTGACATCAAACCAAAATTCACATGACATAAACGAGAATGCCAAACACTTCAATTTGTGCCATAAATATGATTGACTAACTTATTACAAAAATCTGCTAAACTTAGGCGGAACAAGCCTCCACAATCATAGCCTTTAATAATAAATTGTTCATGCTTAGACATAACTACTTTATTGGACTCTAACACTACCTTAAAACCATCTCTCAATAAAAGAGAAACACTAACAATCTTGCCCGAAGATCTTCAGCTGCACGATCTTGCCCAAAGTAAACTTCAGATCTACAGTACCAACACCACAAACAAAAGCATGTGATTCGTTCCCCATCAAGACGGAAGAACCTTGGAGCAATTGATAAGAAGAAAACAAAGAGACATCAGCACACACATAAATATTAGCACCCGTATCAAGCCACCAACTAGGTGATTGAAACACCGAAAGTACAGTAGGAAGACTATCATACCCGTCATCGGCATTGGTTGCAGTCACGAGGTTGACCTTTTTCTCTTTACGGTCCGCATGCTTTGGACAATCCTTAGCAAAATGACCTAGTTCACCACAAGTGAAACAAGACATCTCAGACATATCTTTCTTCTTCTTCTTGAAGGTAGTAGTTGCTTTGGCATTTAAAGGCTGTTGTTTCCCCTTTCCTTTGTTCTTGCTTTTGAAATTTCTCTGGACAAAGTGGGTGCTATGATCCCATAGAGGATTTGCGTCTCATATATGCATCATTGAATCAAACAGATGATTCAAAAGCACATTACGCACAGATCCCACAAGTTATCATTGGCTTTCTGGAATTTACTCCAATCTTCATCAGAGATGTATCCCTCGGGTAAGCCATCTTTGACCCAGAAAACTTCCATGGCAGTAAGCCAATCTGTGATCTTAACAGACCACCTCTTAAAGTGCTCACCAGAGAATTTCTCCGGCCTCAGCGCATCAACAAAACTAGCCATAGGTACTGTAAAAGACCTATTATAAGGTTTTTGGATTGTTGAAATATTAGGCAATTTCCAGATTAAAATCTTAATATAAATCAAGACAAACTGAATAACTAGATTAAGCATATTCAGCAAACTCATATCACATATCATAGCAACTAGTGTAAGCATGATTCGTACACTAGACAGATTAAGAATGATGAACAAATAAAACCACAATAAAGTGAGAGTGTACCAAAGGCGGGGCGATTGCCGGGGGCAACCGATGCGTCGTTATCCTCTGGATTAGTCATACTAATCGTGGGAGGACCTCAGTCGATGTAGTCATACAATGTCGGTGCAGGAAGATGTACGCAGTGTAGTCCCTCGACGGCCGCGAGGAAGTAGTCGTACAGTAGGCCACCGAGAAGTAGATGAAGTAGTTGTTTGGGAGCAGTCGCGCAAAGAGCGCTTCCCAAAAACCTTATTCGCCTTCTCCCGGTGCAGGATCGTAAAGACGACAGTTCCGGAGACCTACTCACCCGGTCGCTGGTGCACGCAAACGATCGGGCTGGAGTCTTGGCGACGGCAGCGCAACAGTGAGAAGAGGCAAAATATTATTTTTACTACTTTAGGATTTTCTAATTGAAACTCCCAATTGTAGTTTTTGTTGTGTCTTTCCTCAGGAGGATTGGTACAAATATATAGGGAGGAAAACTCCCTACCTACGTATCAACTAGCAATATGGTACTAATTGATGTTGCATCTCCCACCTCTACTAATGGCCTTAAACATTAAAGCTCATTATGGAACACAAATATTAGGTCTTTGAGATTTATTAGATTTTCTTCATATGAATTTTATTTAGGGAAACTATTCATATATATATATATATATATATATATATTCTAACAATCTACCTATACGTTCCCGCATTTCAGAACCTCTGGCATGTAAGAGATGTTGTTGCCGCAAGGGAGGGCATACTTAATCGTATTCCCAAGAACCGCACCACCCACAACAGCACCATCTTCTACTTTGATGGTTGGAGTGGTCTTGGGACAACTGCGGTTCTTAGATCCATAGCACAAGTACTTCCATCTATGAAAGATCCTCCCCCAGAATTATGCTTTGGCAGAATCATTTATATTGACAGCTCAACGTGGGAAAGCCAGAGGATGATGCAGAGAAAAATCTCAGATGAGCTCAAACTTGACCAAAAGACCATGGACATGTTTCAGGAGCAGGACGACGAGGACGACTTCAATGGAGTGGACCACGCCTCTAGGGAGGCGATACCAAGCGTTGCAGCTGTGATTGACAAAACCTTGAGGGAAAGTACATTTATGATGATTCTTATCAATGGGAGTGATGAAGAGCTCGATCTAAGGAGATTTGGTATTCCAGAATATCATGACTATGTAATATTATGGACTTTCGGTAGAAGCAGATTCACGACAAAGTCCGACCCTGGTATTGACAAGATATCAAGGAAGCTAAGATATACAGATGTTTTCATTTATTGCTTCATTAGTGCCGACCTTTTATCAACTTCACAATTTGTTGCGCTGTTTCGTGAAGAGACTGTTGCTCGCTACCCATCTATGCGGGAGATGGACCTAACAACAGTGGTAGATTGTTGGCTCTATGGGTTACTCCTGTACCAGAGTTTCTGTAGCACCACTGGATTTGCTCGGCCAACTCATGCTGCCAATTATTGGATATGTGATGGGATCATACAGGGGGATCGAGCACATCATATCACCAATGCATTGAATCCACAAAACAACTTCGAGCGTGATGCTTATATGCTAAATTGTGTGTTCGGAAATTTCAAGAAAGATCTGAATACTCCTTTTCTTGTAGTTACAGATCGTGATGACGATGTCTACAAGAAGAGATCTTATTACCGTTGGATTTCAGTCACCTTGGAGAATAAGAAGGTACATGAGGGTATGCAAACTTTATTTGCAAGGGCGTCATCAATCTTCCTGGCATTTGAAAATAGGAAAGATAACCCACTTACTTTGCCAAATAGCCTTTTCAAACAATGCAAGAATCTTGGCGTGCTGGTTCTGTCTTGTTGTGCCTTCAATTTCCTATCACCTCCTTTCCTCCATTGCCACACACTAAAATTCCTTGGATTAGACCACTGTATGGACGACAAAAATGCAGTACATGAAGAAGGGGACTGCACTGCAATCAGGTGGGTGTTTCTCAAGAGCTTGTGGGTGATTGACCTATACTACACAGATTGGGTTGAGATCTTATCCGAGGACAAGATGTATCTCATGGATAACCTCATGGAGCTAAACATAAAGGGAGTCAGATGCTCGCAGTTTATAAGTCAGTTACAAAAAAGACTACCTTACATTCAGAGGCTCAGAATAATCAAACCTATGTATGAGAAAGGGAGATCATCATCAATTGACATCACTGACTCACTTCAACTGGACAAACTGCCATCAACTATTGGATTACCTCCAGAAAGTTGTCGTCCGGAGCATCTGCCTGATTCTGATAAGAAAGATGTCAAAACCTCCATGATATCACTAGAAGGCTGCAGACAGCTGGACAAACTGTTCTTGCGTGGGCTTCCCAACCTCGTGGAGTTGGACCTTTCTGGATTTGCAATCAAGGTTCTTGACTTTGAAACTATGGTGGTGGATGTCCTGATGCTCAAGCGGCTCTTTCTGTTAGGCTGTGAGCGCCTACGCGCAATAAACTGGGGCTCGGATGAGAAACAACTGAAGAAGCTGATGAGGTCAATGGAGTTGGTCTGTATAGACACACGGTCATCAAGGAGTGCACTTGGATGTGATCGGCCATCACTTGACACCTTGCCTAGATCCTTTGAGCGACAGATGCATGTCACTACTGCAGATGCTAGGCTTGTTCGCTCCTTGTTCGATCTGATACAGTTTGCAATGGGCATGGGCAATGTTTGTTTTAGCATCAACATCACTTCTTCCACGCCATGTAGCGGGGCTGTTGTTCAACCTGAAGAAACAGCAAGGAAGATGATGGAAACCACCGATGATCAAGAACACCATGTTGTAGCAGGCCTGTATGGTGACATCTTTACTGAGGTTGGTAATGGCACGAACCTCCAGATGCAAGCCTTCCCGCAACCTCCAACTCGGCAGTTGGATCGCCATATAGAGATTGGTGATGGAAGCCATGCCGTCACAACAGGAAACGGGCGCTTCGCCAACAGCGCTAAGCTGTTGGCGAAGACGCCTATCCTGTTGGCGAAGGCTTTCCCAACAGGGTTAGCCTGTTCCTGTTGGGAAAGCACCGTTGGCGTTTTAAGTGACGGGAAAGAGCTCTTCGCCAACAGGAACGCGGGCCCTGTTGGGAAAGTTTCGCCAACAGCCACATGTTCTATTGGCGAAAGGAGAACGCCGTCAGCTCGGCTGCCGTTCCCTTCGCCAACAGGACTGCAATGGCTGTTGGCGAAGGCTTCACCAATAGTGTCACAGTCCTGTTGGCAAAGAATTACACGTCAGGGCTTTGCCAACAGCTTGCTCTGGCTGTTGGCAAAGCCACTGGACAAAGCGGTTGGCAAAGGAATCATGTTGGCAAAGCTGGCATGTTTTGCTGGGGAAAAAGCCCAGCTTTGCCAACAGCTTTGTCCCATGCTGTTGGCAAAGCTGGGAAATAATTTTTTTTTCCTTTCCTTTTGCTGTTTTCTTGCCTTTAAACCACATGTATAGCATATATATACCACAATACCACATATATATCAACAATATAGCATATGAACCGCATTTCGGCATCCACTATACCACAGCCCCTCTGTACCAACTACTTTAAAGTCGGTATAAGCCTATGTACCGTCCCACCATCGGTCGGCATAGAGTTATAACGACTGCTCACATAAGTCGCAATAAGTGGCGTCGGTATAAAGCTTTATTCATTCATGTAGGCACATAACAAATACAGGTAGCACTTTGATGTCTATTAATAGTACATATATCCTACAGGACATTAATAGGCACATAACAAATACAGCTAGCTACATATTTGGATTGTTTGGCTCCAAAACAAAACAAAAAAAGCAGATAATCTCTAGGTAGTACAAAACTAATTAAACAGTGGATCAACACTTTGGTCACCTTGATGTCAACAAGCTGCTGCCTGGCACATCCTTAAGCTCCTGAAACACATTGGTATGGAATCAACAACATCCGTTTCTCAATGTACATAAACTAAAATTAAGGCCAGCAACTTTCTAATGTGTTTCCACAAATCAGATAAACATTGTAGTGAATCTTTTTATAGAAGCTAATAAATAGAGCCCTTTTGACAGTTAGTTCTACATGTACTGCTCCATGTTTGGTTATCATTATCCCCTCTAATTTTCCATTATATCCTAGCACCTCCCAAATAAACATTATGTCCATATGAAATAGAAAATAAATATTCTGCACCCTGTCATACTGTAAATTAAGACAAGGCACAAAGTAATAAATTTCATGCTTGAATTGCACAAGAGTGAATTTAAGTGCTTCATAGATACACAAGCCATCAATCTAAAATAGTCTTCACACATCACCGGGAAGCATGTTTAAACGCCTATGTTGCTCAATATTTAACAGTAAGAAACTAATGAAAGCTTTTAACTCATAAGTTGGTGCTACACATACAGTTTGAGAAACTATATCATAAAGGCTAAAATACCTCATGTTCCTGTCTGAGCAATCACGAATACTTCACTTGGGAAAACTCTATGTATATCTGTAAAAGGAAACTTCCCAATGAATAAGTCCTCAATGTATCAGGGTGAAATCACTAGATTAAGCAAAACTCTAAACCTTGACAAGTGAGATTCCACAGAATATTAAAAACAGCCAGGAAACACTATATCAGCAGAACATCAGAGTGTCATTTAATTCACACAAAAAGGAAACACTATGTCATTAATTTTGTTTGATAGTGCATCCTAGTTTTCAAAAAACAAGGACAACATATATTACCTTCTGTCACACAAACAGATACTTGTATTTCTCTGAACTTTGTAAGTGACAACTCTTGTTTCAGTACTGCAAGCAGGTGAGAAAGAAATAGTAGCAGATCAGATATTTCCCTAGAAAGTGTGCACATCCATAAATATTGAAAATTGTTGTTCCTACTATTATTTCATAATATCATACAGTTCATATAAATCCTTCAAGGGCAGCAAGATGATAGCTAGGGTTACTTACTAGCCGAAGGACAAATCCAAGCCCATGGAAGGAGGTCAAATCCCTAGTTCAGAGAAAATTCAATTTGATTTGGAGAAGGATTGAGGCAGGGAGGATTGAATCGGTATGTTGTGCATATAAAGTTGTAAAATGCAAAGGACTCTAAAGAGTATAAACAAATTCAAAAAGAATTTACCTGCTAAGCATTTCTCAGTTCTAATGTCGCCCCAACTGTTCTATTGAGAACTACAACCAACAAAAAATTCAAGTAATCAGTTAAGAAATTGTTTTGATTGTTGTATTTCTTATGGATGAGTAGATCTAGCCTTTTATGCCCTCCTAACTGGTCATAGGCACAATGTTCGTACTACATATAATAGTTTTATATGGCCAAGGTTTCATCACTCTGTAAAGTGCTAGCAGCTCTCTTTCTTTACTTAAAAAGGACAATATAGCTTATATGCAGACATTAATTGAATAAGAAAAATTTTCAGTTGTAAACAACTAGACATAATCAGAACTAGTTTCTTTTGAAAGAATGGCACAAAATAACTATCTTTGCTTAACCGAACATAATCAGAATATATGTAAGCAGTATAATGCAGTTTTGTAACACTGACAAAAAAATTCAGTCCTTGCAAGTTATCTTGAACCTCTCGCACAAAATTGGTGTTGCACAAACACTTCATATTCTGCCATTTTAATTAAACATGCGTGCGCGAGAGAGAAGCCTGAGCATCACCTTCAAAGAAACAACCTAGCTTCTGTAGTTAACAAAATTGTTACTCGAATCTTAACACTGTTGTATGAACATGAGCTAAAATCACTAACTATGGAATCACATCATACAAGCAGTAGCAGTCTACCTATTAGCATACACAACCAAGATTGAAGACAAAGGACGAAGAAAGAAGGGGGAATACCAGGTACCTGTAGATCGGGTATGGGATGGGGCTGTTGTGAAGATCAGTCAAGGGAGGAGACTGAGGTCCAGATCGCCCAGGAAAAGATCCAAGACCAGAACGTACGCCGGAGGATGGAGACGGGCGCCAGCTACCGGAGGAGGAGCCACAGGGGAGGAGGGTCGGCCGGCCAGGAGCCGCCGGGGAGGAGGGCGGCCAGCCAGGAGCCGTCGGCGCGGTGGGGCGGGCGCAGGCCGGCGGCGCGGCGGGGCGGCACGGGGCCGGGCCGGATCTGCCGGCGGGGGGGGCGCCGGCGCGGCGTACGGCGGCGGCGGGAGCAGGGGGCCGGCGCCGCTGTGGGTGGGTGTGTGAGTGTGGTGTGTGTTGTGTCGTGTGTGTGTGGTGGGGACTGGGGGAAAGGCCTGGGGCTTTTTAGGGTTAATGTTCTTTGCCAACAGCCTATGGGTGCGGCTGTTGGCAAAGAATTTTTTTAATTTTTTACTGTGACAACCTTCGCCAACAGCTTTAGCCTTAAAGCTGTTGGCGAAGACACCTTTGCCAACAGCATCACAAAGCTGTTGGGAAAGAATGTTTGTATTTTTTGTTTTTTTCTTTCCACTTTTTTTGGGTCCTTCCTACTATAACTACATCTCAACTTCAAAACTTGGGGATGTTTTGAGTTATCTAGCTATATTTCATTAATTATTTTCGTTCACTTGAATTTTCCAGCATAATCCAAATTTGAACTGCAGGTGCATGAAATAATGAAACTTAGGCGTTCGGAAAATGATATTCATGTTGGGGAGTGTGTTTTGAGGCCGTGTCCCAAAGCTCACCCAAAATTTCGAAGTCCTTGTCCACGTAACACGACGGTCCAGGCGTGGTACAACTGTTTTTTAATTATATAAAATCCAAACAAAGTCGAAAAATCACGAAACTTGTCGGGGTGCCTTGTTATGGCATGTGGAGCCTACGATAAAAATTTCAAAAAGTTTGGAACAAGTTGCCGCGTCGGATGCTCAAAACCCAGACATCTCCACTAGTGATCACATGTGGAGATGTCTGGGTTTTGAGCATCCGACGCGGCAACTTGCTCCAAACTTTCTCAAATTTTTATCGTAGCCTCCACATGAGATAACAAGACACCCCGACAAGTTTCGTGATTTTTCGACTTCGTTTGGATTTTATATAATTAAAAAATAGTTGTACCACGCCTGGACCGTCGTGTTACGTGGACAAGGACTTCGAAATTTTGGGTGAGCTTTGGGACACGGCCTCAAAACACACTCCCCAACATGAATATCATTTTTCGAACGCCTAAGTTTCATTATTTCATGCACCTGCAGTTCAAATTTGGATTATGCCGGAAAATTCAAGTGAACAAAAATAATTAACTAAATATAGCTAAATGTTGCAAAAAGGGCCCACATTCAACCATGTGCTTGTAAACAATGTAGCAAGGCTACCAAAAAAGTTTGAATTCAAAATTCGAAAAAAATGAAAATTCTTTGCCAACAGCATGCACATGCTGTTGGCAAAGAGCAATCTTCGCCAACAGCACCATAAGGCTGTTGGGAAAGAAGGCCCTTCGCCAACAGTATGGTAGTCCTGTTGGCGAAGGGTTGTTCCCTTTGCCAACAGTCTAACGGCGATGCTGTTGGCGAAGCGGACGGCGCCGGCACCGTTTGACCGCACCGGGGCTTCGCCAACAGCGTTTCTTTCCCAACAGGATTGCTGTTGGGAAAGAACCCCTTCGCCAACAGCCGGTCTTTGCCATCAGTCCTTGGATTTTGGGCTGTTGGCGAAGAATTCTTTCCCAACAGCGGAGTTTTCCTGTTGGGAAAGATTTTCTTCGCCAACAGCCCAGGCCTTGGCTGATGGGAAAGCTCTGGGCTGTTGGCGAAGCCACAGTTTCCTGTAGTGCGTACAGAGCGAGATGGATGTGTATGCTTATGAATATGACAAGAATACTATAGCTAGGTTGATGGCAGCGTATACCCAATCCTTGCATGTGCATGATGTCCGGAACTGTAGTAATACCATGCCTAGGACTAGTTGGTCTCATCTTCGTTGGTGCCGCGTGGAGAGGTGCCCCGACTTGCAGGCCGTCTTTCCGACGAACACAGAAGACTTGTTTGGTGAGCTGGAGATCATCTGGGCATCAGATCTTCTGATGGCTCACTGTGTATGGAGCAAAGGCCACGTCGAGTTCGACTATGGCAATCGCTTTAAAGGTCTACAACACTTGCACCTGCGTTGCTGCCCAAGCCTCCGATTTGCGGTTGCGATGGGCGGTCGTCCCTCCTTCCCTAGCTTGGAGACCCTGCACATCATCCATTGCGGCGACCTCAGGCACATCTTCGTACCCGGGAATGAAGAAATCCGGCACACAAGTATCCAGTTTCCAAAGTTGACCACCATCCACCTGCACGACCTGCCGTCGCTGCAGCAAATATGCGAGGCCGCCGAGATGGTGGCGCCCGCGGTGGAGACCATCAGGATCAGGGGCTGCCCGAACCTGTGCCGGCTGCCGGCCATCAGGGGTCGCGAGGCAGGCATGAGGATGCCGACCGTGGAGGTGGAGAAGGACGTGTGGGACGCGCTGCAGTGGGATGGAGCGGACGCCGGGCACCACCCTTCCCTCTACGAGAAGCCCCTGCACTCGCGCTACTACAAGCAGAGCCGGCTGCTCAGGAGAACCGTCCTCAGGTACGCATGCGCGGTGCATATGTTCATACATATATCTCTCGTACCAGATGAAATCTATTAAGGCAGCTCTATACTGTGCCTCAATTTGCTTCTCACTCACGACTCGGGTCTCCATGCCCAACAGGTGAAATCATGTCCGAGCTGTGCATCGGGCTGCGGCTGGGCTGTTGATACGTCTGTAACTCAGGTGGTGGCTTTGTTCGTGCGATGCTGCGATGGATCCTGCAATTGGCTCTTCAGGTTGACTACTACATCGATGGTCTGCTGTGTGTGATTTGGTTTTGAAATAAGAAATGCACGGCGGGCGTCTGGTTTTGCCTGTGTGGTGCGCAAATAAACTCGAGTGATTTGAACCTCTGCAGCTGCTGGGTGCTTGCATTGCGTTGCGACCACCTGCTACACTGCATGTATCTGTGTGTGTTTTGTGTGTGCTTGGATTGATTTTGTGGCTTGAGAGTTGAGATTGACGAGTGTGTGCGTGTGTCTACTACCCCAACCTCAGCTCGTGTTTGCGATGGGTGGGAGTACGTAGTAGCTGATGATACCCTGATTTATGCAGTAATAAGCAGCGTGTGGCTGCACATTATGTCTCGTGTGCGATTTGATTGAAACATGTACATCATGGGAGTGCTTGCACTAGCTATGCCTAGCTATATATGCATGTATTTGATGCTCCTATAAATTAATTATGTTAAAGTTTGTGATATTTTACTGATTGTTATTTATACCCAAATATGATCTCCCCTTATTCTGGCTGTCAATTTTTTTGGTGAACCATTGAGCAACACATGCATGATGTTATGAACTTATGATCATCCATATACCATCAGTCCATGTTGTTGGCTGCTGTACTCTTGTTTAATTTGTTGTGTGATTATACCAGTACATCGATGGCCCGTAGAGGGGATTTTGAATATATATATACACGTTCTTCAAAATTTTAGAACAAGTAAAATAAACTATGATGATGTCAACATGAGTTTTCCTCGGTCACCTGCTTTGCAGGTTCTTTTGGAGGGGGTGTTAGGCAGCAGCCCTGCAACTACTGAAGATGCGAATGAAGTTGCTGATTCAGACTTCAGAAGAAGAAGAAAGATCAAGCTTGTGGGCCGCGTCGGGTTCCAGGACACGCCGGCCCAACTCGCTAATCGCTGGTTCTGAGTCGGCCTGAAGCTGCTGACTGTTCTAAAAAAAACTGAAATCTCTGATATCGGAAGAAGCCGTGCTCGTCTCTCTCTCTCTGCTTTTCTTCCTCCTATACTTTCTTCCCAATCTCACCAATTCCCGCCCTCAAAAAAAAAAAAACAAATTCCCTTCCTAGATCCTGTAACCCCACAAAGCAAACGCAATTCATCGTGCTCAATTGGCTGATCATCAATGGTTAAACTCAGCAGCAAGATCATTCTGCGGGGACGATGGCTGTCGTATGCAAACAGTAAGCTGGGTGTCTGACATGGATTATTTGCTAATCTTGCGATAAGTAATGACGTAGAAGGAAAGTGGAAGTGCAGACATGTGTATCTCAGTTACAAGTCAATTACCGTACCTGCCAGTTGCCTGCTACAAGTCAGCCTGACGATCGAGCCGCAGAACGCGACGGCGAAGCTGACTGCGGGACGGACGAGCCGCTCGCTCCAGATCACGGAGCTCGGTCGGTGTGATGCATGCGGTTGGGGTGCCGGTGCGGATCGCCGCGCGACGGCGCACATGTGATGGCGGCCGCGCACTGCACGCGGGGCACAAGAGACGCACTAATAGAAAACCCCTCTTTTAGCTACGTTATAGTAGCAACGCACCCTGAAAGTGTTTCTATGTCAGTGCATAAAGATGTTTTTTGATACGATTTTGATAACATATTAAAGTGTCACGATATTAGACACGCTTATATTGTTAGTAGTCTTATAGAGATACTTTTTTAACACGCTACTGAAATCATCTAAAAAAACACGAAGTTAGACACGATTTAAAGCGTCATTATTGTAAGACACGCTACAATACGTGTCAAACAATGTCTATAGCCACGTAAAGATACTTTTTGACATGATTGTAAAAAACATTTCAAAATGTTGCATGGTTAGAAATGCTTTGAATCGTGAGTAGCATGTAGGAACGTCATAAAGCGTATCAAATAAGTGTCGTAATGGTTCTTCCTAGGATAACTTAAAAGTAAAACATACTTATGTAAGTCAGATTTGTTATGTAGGTGAGACGGTAAGGAAGTTATGTGTGAGGTGAGAGATCTTGAGTTCAAATCCTACACACAACACATATTACACATACATAATCATGGATAGGTGTCCTCCAATATCAAATATTTTTTTATTTTTTCATAAATTAGTAGACGTTTTATAAACGTATCTAGGACTTTGTCTCTATATTTTTCAACACACAATGAAGCGTTACTATACTACGTAAGTACACCACTAAGCATGATATAAATGTGTCTCTAAAATTGTATCAAAGTAAGTAGACACGCTTAAAGAATTCGTCTCTACAAAGCCTGACACGGTCCCTGCGAAGACGCTTCTAACACGCTTTTTGAAAGTGTAACTACAAAGTCATAGAGACGAAATAAAGTGTGTCTAACTCTAAATATAGTGTAGCTAAAGGGAGGGTATTCTAGTAGTGACGGGCCGGCCGGCCGGACCCGTCGTGAGTTTGTTTGATGCCGTGATCGCGCATACGCCAAGCCCGCCACAGGCTGCTGAGAATTCACGGCGGCACTCGGGACAAGCCCGGAACCACGGATCCTTGTCTGTTACGTACCCCGCCGGCCGGCTGCGATCGACGAATTGAACGCTCGATGGGAGGGATGGAGTCGGTTCCGGCGACCCCACCGCGTTGCATCTTCAAGGGCTAACCATCGCATCGAGTGCCTGCAGGCTGCTGCAGCGTTGCGTTGGTTTGTATGGGCGGCGCGCGGCTCCGAACCCCGGCCGGCCGAGACGGCGCTTTTATTAGCGCGCGCGAGCCGGTGGCGCGACCAACCAGGCCCGTGCATGCGCATGTGGCGTCGGCGTACGCTACGCGTGCGTGAGGCGGACGCAAAACAAGCCGAAACTCCCCCCGTCCGCAGCGTAATTCTTCCCGTCCGATCCGCGCACGTACGTCCTGCCATGCCCGCCGGCCGGGCGAACGCCAAAGAATTCACGGCGGCGCCGGGGGAGGGGATCAGGAGATCGGAGGACAGAGCAGGGCAGCCGCACGGAACACGGATCGTGTCCCTGCCTGCGGCATGCACGCGTTCGTTCCCTCCGCTGGCCGTGCTGGTGCGCCCGGCCGGGTCATGGGCCGTCTGGTGCCCGATGACGTCGCCGGCCGCGCGTTATGGCCGGCGTGTGCTGCTCGGGCGGCGCGGCGGCGCCGATGGGATGCATGGGCAGGAAATTAAGAGGAACTCGCCGGTACGGGGCGCGGAACTGTCGTACTGTGCACCAGGAATTCAGGACGATATCGTACGTGTTGCATTGCATTGCATGGGAGATCGTCCCGGCCCGGCCGGCCACCAATCATCCATCTGCCGCGACTTATTGCTGCTATAGCTCGCCGCACATGCACCCTGGCCCCCCGGCGCTCGTTCCATCCATGCTCGTTGCTTGCTTGCACGCCACAAGCACGTACGTTTGAAGTATTTGATTATTCCCCTGTTTGCATATATATATATATATATATATATATATATATATATATATATATATTCATGGCCATCGCCCACCCAGTTGCTCGACGACAGCTATACGGAGCGCGCGCGCACTCACCGGCATACACCTATACATACGTACACCGCCGATCGACGGCGGCGGCGGCGGTAGATGCGGAGACGAGATCGATCGATGGGGATGGCCGAGCGAAAGGGAGACGATCGATGACGAGTCGACGAGCGAGAGCGCGCCATCACGTGTACCGATCGATCGCCCCAGGACGAACGCGTACTGTGTGGAGCGCAGACAGAGTGACATATGTGTGGTGGTGGTACTGATCACGCACACGTACGTTTCGATCGGCCATTCATGTTGAGATGGTCCCGTACGTCGAAACGACCACGTACGTGCGTGCGCTCCAGCGGCTCGGTATATCGCGCGTCGAGCGTGACACTTGCAGCCCACTTTTTTGAGCTGCAGGTTTCGTTACGCGTTCCTGTCGCTCCATCTCCATCCGTTAGTTGTTGCCTCGTTGCTCTTGCTGCTGCGTAATCACTGCGTACTACTAGCTGTAAACCTGCTGCCCTGAGTCCGGCCTGAATGAAACTTCTTGGAGCACAATATAATACACACATACTTTCCTCTGGTTCTTTAATAAAAAAGGAATTGAATGCAGCAGCAACTGAAAAATACATCTCTGCATGCAACAGGATAAGAGTGCGCCTCGCTCTGGCGTGGCTGCACGCATGAAACACGCTAGCTAGCTAGCTACACATTTGTGGCTGACCTTTACGGGCGCTGCCTTGACACGCCAATATGCTTCAAATCGATCTTCACTGTGATGCCTCCTGGACCCAGCGCAAGATCATGTGACCCCACGCGCACCCAACCATACATGGACACGTACGCCTCTGTTTCTGCACGCGGTTTCTTTGCTTTAATTTTTGCTAGAACAATGCAGGATTTGACAGCATCAACGCAGTTACTATACGCAGCAGCAACATTACCATGCAGACGCAGTACGAAGGGCACACATGGAGCATCGGCTAGATGGTTATTGCAAAGTTTACTACTACTACTACTCGTTCATGTGCACTACATACAGCTCAGACTCAGTGACAAAAAATATGCTAAGTCCTTGTTTAGATGGCTAAAAAGTAGCAAAAGTAACTGTTCCAACTCCTGTAGCACTCTTGTAGCACGTTTCGTTTGTTTGTGGTAAATATTATCCTACCATGGGATAATTAGGCTCAAAAGATTCCTCTTGTGATGTACAACAGAACTGTGTGATTAGTAATTTTTTTTACCTACATTTTCTGCTTCGAACATATGTCTTTTAGTGTATTTAATGTGATGTGATGGAGAGAAAGTTGAAAAAGTAGCAAATTTTTGACAAAAAATTTGCCAACTAAACCAGGCCTGACATGAATACGCTGATCGATACACACACGCTGACATACAGTAGGGGCGTACGTACGCGGTACAGTCTGTACGAGCTGGACCAGTGGTGCTGGCAAGTAAAAGGGCGTACAAGTGGAGTGAATCCAGACGGTAACCGGCGGCCACTTCTGTCAATTTTGGACCAGCAGGGGCCGATTGTAATTGTGTACCATGAAGCTATTGTGGTTGTTGAACATTCAAGAGGCGACCGATGTAGGTGTGTGCTCCTAGTTGCACGTTCGTTGTTGCTTGCCTGATGATCAGAGAATACTGGGAGAGGATGGAGGCGGTGCTAATACAATCTACGTACTGATTCCATGAGAAGAAATGCATACCACAAACTAGTTATATTCTCTTTTGTTTTCAGCAACTTCAGGGAGAATCTCAAAACTTCTTGAACGGTAAAAAAAAATGTTTGCAAGGGGTGGTATGTACAACATTCTCGTAGATACTGCTGTGTTCTTACTGGCCATAGTACACTCCGTAGTTCTGTTGAGAAAATAGACCACCTGGAATCTGGATATTTCAAGTGGAAAAGGGTATCGATAGAGAGAAAAAAAACAATTTTGGCGCCACTTGCGTGCTAACTTCTAATGCAGGTAGAATGAACCATCTTGACCAGGAATTGCGATTTGTCAGCTTGCACGGAACTAAAAAAATCGTCCAATAATAGGTGAGCCCCCATACCTAGAAACGCCACTGCCTCGCTTCTCCTATAAACTCCTCGCAGCCGGCGTCACACGCCAACTTCTCACTCCACACTACTCCATCTATTCATTTCACGACCCAAAGCTCAGCTCCTAGCTGCGGCGGCCACACTAGTGTTCGCGCCCAGTAAACAAGCAAAACCAAGTGAGCACAGAGCACTCGCGCTAGAGCAAAAGCATACACGACGATGCTCGGGTGCTTCTCACGGCTGCGGCGGCCGCCAGCGGGGTCACCGGCGCCGGAGCCCATGCCGGGGTCCGACGACGCGTCCACGTCCGCGGCCTCGACGTCGGCGGGCGGCTCCACCTCCCCGTGCTCGTCGTCCTCCTCGGCACGCTGCCGCAAGAACGGCGGCGCAGGCAGCTCGCCGCACGACCATGACGGCGCGGTGGGCAAGAACCCGTCCGCGCTGTCCGAGTCCGGGCTGTCGTCGGCCATCGCGTCGCGCCGGTTCTTCCTCTCCTCCCCGGGCCGCTCCAACTCCATCGTCGACTCGTCGGCGCACGGCGCCGCCGCCCTGGGCCTGAGCGTCGGCGCGGCCGGGGTGGCGGTGCCTACGTACTCACCGGACCCGCACGCCGACTTCCTCCGGTCGATGGAGGAGATGGCCGCGGCGCTCCGGCTGGACGCGCGGCGGCGCGGCGACCGGGCGCGCCTCCACGAGCTGCTGCTCTGCTACCTCGCGCTCAACGACAGGCGCGCGCACAAGTACGTCGTCAGCGCCTTCACCGACCTCCTCCTCCGCCTCACCGCCGCCACGGCCACCAACCTCGATGACGAGCACCACGATTGACTCGTGCTAGCATGCAGCAACTCGCTGCGATGCGTACGGACGACAGATTTTTGGGTACCGAATTCATAATTCTTTTGCAACATTTGGCAAGTAATACCTGCATTCTCATATATTTGACGCTGGATAACTCAAACTTGAGCTACGGAATGTCAAAAAAATGAGAACAGAGGGAGTATCTCATGCAGATCATGGAGCCTGAACCTCTGAAGATCATCGACTAACGACTGTAAATACGTGGTGGTGTGAAATTTCGTAGCCGGAATCTGTCAGTATGCATAGCATTTCGCTCTGACTTTTCTCTGGGTGTGTTGTGTGACAGTGTGAGCAGTGAGCGTGCTGGCTAAGATAGAATATGTCCAGCTTCTACAAACAAAGGTGTTACTGCTTGGTTTGCTTTGCGTTTGCCTTTGCCTTTTTGGCCATCTCTGCCCTTTTACTGTTTTGTTCTTTAGCTTTCTGTTCTCTTTGGGGGTACTTGAAGGCTAAGTTTGCTTTTGTGTTATATAAGGCCATGCCAAGCATGGTTTGAAGGCTAAGTTTGCTTGTGTGTGTTTGTAGGCCATGCAAAGAATTTGTTTGAAGGCAAACTTTGCTATTGCTATGGTTTGTGTCGTGATTGTAACAGCCATATGACGTTTTACCTAATAGTACTAAAAGATTCGAAACGCAAAAGAAAATCATTTCCCAAAAGGAACACCGTACAATCTCCTTGGGATCCCTAAGAAAATCCTTTGAAATTCAGAGCTTTTGGCACGATTTTCGCTACTTTTAGTTTTAGCTCATGTAGGTTCAGCTCTCTTTATCTTGCAGCTTCCTGCGTCACTTCCTCATAAACTACGCTGCAAACGAGGTCTCTACCCTTGAGACGAGCGAGCGAGGTCTTCGGATCCAGCCACAGGCAGCAATAATAAACAGATGCCGTGCAAAACCAATCGGCTGGGTACAGGAGCTGCAGGCTGCTTGCAGCGTTTACACATGGCTGTTGTGTAGTTGGGTGGATCGCATCTAACCATCGGAGATGCATGGACCCACGATGTGGCGATAACGAACCACTCTGGTGGTGAGGGAAACCCAGAAAAGAAATACGCCAACAGAAGGAAGATAGAGTAGCAAAGCAATCAGGCCGTTTGAGGACGGGGACATTGACATGGCAACAGCGAACAAGATCAGCACGGATCTCCATCTCCTTTTGCCCAGGAAGTCTCGTGCCCAGCCGACGTTCGGCCGCGCACCAGACTGCTCCACAATAGGGAAAAGAAACTCACGAGACGAAAGCAATTGCGCACCAATGTTGCGATCCCTGCAACACTATTGGAGCAGCAACTAGCACCGCATCCTGCAAAGCGGAACCATGATCTACCCCCCACCACCGGCCATCACTATGCTCCAGGCACTGGCACCTGTGGCTCTTTTCTTTCTGACCGGCAGCGACACCGACAGAATCATCTCCGATGGGCACGATCAAAAGCCGTGTGGGGAACCCAGACGCCCATTGCACACAGCACACGACAGGCAGCAGTATGTATGGGCATTACCTGCTGCGAAACCGCACCACTTACACCGACAAGAAACACTAGTAAACCCAGCAGATTCTGCAAGCAGCTGGTAGCAGTCAAATCTTTCCCACGCCTATCTGTTATGGAGCGCCTATCTGTTATGGAGCTACAGTAATGACTGGGCATGCAGCACCTGAAAGAACAAGTATCTTATTCTACAATCTACATCGCACAACAGTTAGTGATAATACATGGACAAATCTGTAGAGCAAATCGATATCTATAGTCAGAGCAAGCACACATTTAAGCTTGCAATTTTCTTTGTCAAACATCTGGCTTATACATTATAATTTCCACACAAAAGACCATTTGAGCTCTAATTGGCATCCACACCACTAATCTAATACCTATCCAATCTAGAGGCCCTTTTGGAACATAGAAACAGCAAAGGATATTTTTGTTAGCAAAAAATATACCACTCCAAACAAAAAAAAAAGTAAATAACTTGTCTGATTCAATCTCTTATTGCCATGGAAATTATGGAATCGGATTCGCCAATAACCAATTACTGAACTCAGACAAGGAGCATAACAGTAATTAGCATTTAAGTGGCCTTGCTATCTTCTAGTTCCACAAACATTTCCACAAGCATTACTGAATATAGATAGCAATACAGAAAGCACAGGTGCCCAAAAGACTGGAACCAATCCTGTGCAGCAATATACTTAGTATCACTATGAACTGAAAAACAAAAAAAATATATATCACATCATCATTGTCAATGTTCAAAGAACTGGACAGCATCAGAACTTTTAAGTTTAAATCTTCATGTCAAAGTCAAGAAATAAGGGGCATGCTACAATACGTAAAAGATCGCCAACCAGGAATACTCTATGCAAGACCAACATCACACTTCAAAATGGAGAGCAATTGATCAGGCGATAAATACTTAGATAGGAGGATAGAACTATTCCGGATAACCATTCAATCAGTAAGCCATAGACACTTGCAAGAAAACACATCTAGTGCAAAATATATTTTCCAGAACAAGTGGACACAACCCACCTAGCTGCAGTTATATTGAAGGTAAGATCTTTTGAGCACTGACTTGGCATCAGAGATACGTATACACGCTTCAGTGCAAATTAAATAAACGGATGGAGGTGGGCTTTATGACGAGACTACAGACTAATCAGTTGGATCGAATTCTCTTCTGCTCTTGAGGAAAGCCCTTTTCCTCGAATCTGAGTCTAGTTCATCCAGATCGGATGCAATTGCCAGGTACCCATAAAGTATCCTCTTTCTCTCACCTGTCCTGATATCCGTCTCAACCAACAAAGGGTTCTGATCAGAATCTATAGAATGAGTGGCATGTGCACGTGACCAACCGACACGTCCATGCTCTTGCCTCTCAAGGAACTCAGCAAGACGCTCAGCCTCCTTCAAGCCAGCTGGGTTGTTTGCGAACTTGATAAGTGTTAAACCCAGGTGCCCTTCTTTTCCATACAAGGACTTTGACTTGCCACCAGAAAACCCTAGTTCTGAAAACAAAGATACGACATTGACACAGCAAATATTACTGTGATATATATGGCATTGCTCCAAAAGGATGTGCTTAGCAGAGGCATGATTTCATAAACGGTGACGGTACTTCTCAAGTAATTTTATGTCCCCGCTCCAAATATGGCTTAATTCTAACTCGCAGCCTTGAACAAGCTAAGGCCCTGTTTGGTTCCCATAAGTCACCGACTTATAAGTCAGTTGGATTTAAGTCAATCATGTTTGCGGTGACTTATAAGTCAGTGGGCTCCACTCAGGGTAGGCGAGGGAAAAAGTGCAACTTATGGGACTTATAAGTCAGGGGACTTAAAGTGAAAATAAGTCAGGGCTGTTTGGTTCTCACAAGTGACTTATTTGCACTTTAAGTCAGGTGACTTATGGGAAACAAATAGGGCCTAAGCACTGAATGGTGTTGCTACTTTTCTTACATTAGATTATGTTAGTTCAGCAAGGATATGAACCCCACAATGCTGCTACAGTTCTTCATTAACTAGAAAGGTTGCAACTTGCAACACAAAACATTGGACACTTTCCAGATCTGATCTACAGAGCAATTAAATCTGCTTGAAGTAGATCAATTGTATGGCTGTCACACTGACAACCCCCTTAAGGTCAGCCTCATGTTCATGTAACAAAGACAGAAGCATCAAACAATTGTTGCATAGATAATGCAATATCTTACTGTCCTTCGGAGTTTTGGTCATGCTTACTAGCTTAAAACTCTGGTGATAATCTTCGCTTTTGTCTCTTCTTTTGGGTAGAGTGGAAGTTTAGAGAGTGTTGTGCTATCTGTACTCAGGTAGCCAATTCAGTGATTAAAACTCTGTAAAACTGGTAACCCCAGTGGTTCCTTGCTTTATATCAAAAGTAGGACCAACATGGCCTTTATCTAAAAATATGTATATCTTACTGTCTGCGCAGTAGCCTAGGCATCAGTTATGTTTAGCATATTGCAAATTCAACGGAAACCAAGCCATCCAATCAAGCACTTGATGCAAGTACTAATTGTAGCCTAACAGACAACAACCCCAGCACTACTCTTTCTATGGTCAAGCTGAATGAACAAATTACCAGGTATTTATGGGCGAAGATAATGGTGCCATCGTAAAGCCGCCACATAGCCCCAGGTCATATTGGTATGACTTTACAGACAACCCTTACAATATTTTTTTAGTTGCCTCATAGAAACTCTATATCCCTTTAATTTGTGAGACAGTGTATCGGTTGAGGGTAGAAGGTAAATAATATAAATCCATTGCAATGACACACGGTAAAATGGCATGTATCTCCCTCCTCTCCTCGACACACCTAAAATCCTGCATGGCAATGCATGAGGGAACCTATGAGACGACCGATGTACCTCAGAAGTACTGTCTTGGCAGTTGGCACTGTGACCAATAAGCATACGAAGAGCTGCTCTACGACCCAGCAAGAAAAAAATCCGCTGGCTTTGCTTTGCTTAGAAGCAGTAAGCACATTAAGATAGTGTGTCAATAAAATATATATAGTGTTGTATAATAACTATCCCACAGGCGCTGTATGCAAACACTAAATTCTCATAAGTTAAAGGCTGCAATATAAATATACCTGTCATTTTTTTATCCATGTCTTTGTTCCCTAAACCCTCCAAGCGACCATCTTTCTTCCTCCCAGTTGCAGTATTGCGGATGATAACAGTTGGCGGCCACACAATAAGGTCCTCCCTACTTGCTCGGACAAGGTCAGCAGGTAATGATTGGTATCCCTTAGAGTTATCAGGGATTTTTGTATAATCCCATCCCATAAGGACACACAATGCCTTGTGCAAACCAAGATGATCAACAAGTGAATCTGTATTCGGTGGGATGTAAGCATGAATGACAAGTCCATGCACATCAGCAAAGTCCCTGGAAGAGTGCACATTGGCCAGCCACAGTCACAAATGAATTAAAATCTGATGAATAGGAGCCGGAAACTAGTGGGCTAAACACAGACTTCACTACAAATACAGTACAACAGGATCTAGAAATGCGAGAATCTCAACGGACAAATCCCCAAAACAAGTCTACCGCAAAAGTATCATAAGAAAGCAGCAAGATAGGATTTTATGCCGAAAGAAACATTTGTCAAGAGAAATACTCCTATAGGTTCGTTGACAGCTCTGCTGCTCCAAGTAATTGTATGGAATGAGGCAGCCTAAGGGGCACAACATGGATTTATCAAAGTTCCGCTGTACAGACAAGGAATAGTTATGAGCTCCCACCGGAAAATGTGGTAATGGATAGTAAGCGGTTTTATGTGATCTGCGCCAAGGCTTGGTACTTGTTTCCAATCAAATCCTATTGGCAGAGTATGTAATATTTTGGGACGGAAATGCCTCACCTCTTTACCATCAGAAAACTTAATCAAAATATGAACTGCTAAAAACTGTTGAAGGTGGGTGGGGGGTTGGATTCTACTACCACATCAGGAAGCTATTAGTTTCTTCCATCCAGTTAGGCAGCAATTGTGCAGTCAGCTATGCTTCTAACATGTGGCAGTCATTCAGGACTTAGGAGGGAGGTTCCATACTTCCATGCATACAGTGTCCGTAGAAAAGGAAGTGACTCGACATCTTTCTCATATGGAATCTGAGCCTCTTTAACCTCTCCAGAAATATCTAACAAAAAGAGAGGAAACTTCATAACAAATGAATTATCTTCTAACAAACTTTATTCCAATACCCAACACCCTTCCTCTCATGAATTTATTGCCATGGCTCCTCATCAAGTCATCATCCTTATGATCATATCATCCTCTTGATTTTCCTAGATGTCACTACTAACAAAGCTGTCATTGGCCCCTACATTGCTGGAGCAGTTCTATTCATCGTTCTCAAATATAGCAACCTTCACAATCATAACGGCATGCAATTAGTTGCGAGCAGCACAATACAAGCATGGTGCTGCAGATTGAGTAGGTCAGAGAAAGCCTGACACTGACACATGCAGCTCATCTCAACCAGGCTGAGTGTGCAGTTTAGGCCAAACACAACAGGAAGTGTGATGTGGGCAGGGGTATCCTCCTTGTGGGAGTTGAGTATGGATACTAGAATAGCACAAATTTATCCAAGAAGCCATAGGGGGCATTATCGACAATTAGAAGACAAAACACAAGGCCTACATACAAAGCTAGAATTAGAAATACTGTAATTAGCATGTCAACCGTGGAATAATTTTAATACTATGTCATCATGCATAACAGACCAATAATTTAATAAATGATACAAAAACAAAAAAGGAAATGAATTGGAACAATTTAAGGAGAAACAATTACAAAATAGCATTAAAGCTATCATTTGACACACAAAGCAATTGATACTCAACATATTCATGTATGCTACGTATGATAGCCCCATCTATAGCCCAGTAACAAGTAAATGCTTCAGAAAACCGGTGCCTATGCTGGGAAAGAAAATTTCAGATCATAAATCATGCCAGGAAGACAGCAACACAAAGTACAAAAGCGTGAGGGTGAGATTGAAGTCAAGGATATAAGCAATTAAGGATAAAAGCAGTATTCCTGGATGGAGGAAGCCTACTTCTTTGACTAGATGCTAGAAAACCATGAGAAATTGAAAAACACACAGCACAGCCTCAACAAATCAATGAATCATGAAGTCTGCAAGTGGCTATATCATAGTATATAATCTGCCAAATATCTGAATCTTAAACTAAAACAACAACAACATAGCCTTTTGTACCAAGCAAGTTAGAGTAGGCAAATCTTAAAGGGGTCCCAATCTTAAACTAAAACAATGCTACAAGTTAAAAAAAGAAGAAGATACTCACAAGCACACAATGGCAATCAAACAACCAATGAACAAAGATATTAGTAGCAGATGCAGATCTACCCAATCTGCCCTAGCCACCACTCGCAAAAAGTAAAGCAGGATAAAATAGATTTAGGTTTATTCTCAGAACAATGTACCCAGAAAAGCTCACACACTAATGCAGTTCTTATTAAATTGCAAGGACATTAAAAAATCCCATGAAGACAGCACGCAAATTTACATTAGATGCCAAAAGGCAGAAGAGATGGGATCACTGCAAGTCTATACTTCTATATAGAGGTAGGCAAAAAAAAAAAGGAACCAAACCAAACCAAACAAATCAGGACCGAACCCGAAATTTTCGAAACTGTCTGCTTCTAAGTAACCGAATTTAACTTGGGTAATTCAGTCTTAATCAATTTAACCCACAATGAGAACAGCAAAGAGAAACCTGTGCAGCCCAATAGCCAATCAGCCCAGGTCAGTCCAAGAGCAAGTGCATATATAACCCAAGCCCAACCTAACCCTAACTCACTCCCCACTCACCCCCTTTCCTCATCTCTCTCACCCAGTCTCTCCCACACCAATGCCAGCCCACCTCTCTCTCCAATGACAAGCGCCAGGCCGCCACCGACAGGTGTCCGTCGCCTAACCCCCAAATCCTGCACTATACTTCCTCCATCCTCCCCACTTGCACACTGCTGCTCCTGCAATGAGCCGAGAATGACAGTGGCGGCACAGCCACTGCAGCTACAACCTTCCCCAACCATATGTGGCTCCTCCCGACTTCCACCTTGTAGGCGAGTCAGCAGCTCCACAATTTTCCACACACCTCCTCCCGATCTCCCCAAGTCACGGCACCCCCTGCAGGCCAGCATCTAGTTCTGAAAGTACAATTGGCTGGGAAAATAGTAGATAAATTATGAAGGTGCATAGCACACGAACATATATAGGCAACGGTCTAGGGTTGGTTTATAGAAACACCACCAATCAAGCAGACCCTTGCCCTCTCTACAAGAAAGCCCAGAGGGGTGTGCGGCCGGCCCTAGGCCTGGCGCCACACCTAGGGACCTGAAGGCCCACCCGGACCTAAAGCCCTCATAAGCACATCCTAACAAGTTCTACCAGGATCCAAGCTCGCTGCTCATCTCAACTCATTCCTGCTGCTGGAACGTGCATCGGATTTGCATCAATATTTCATAAACTCTGGAATTTGTGTTCTGTTTGTGCTCTAATCTGTGCAGTTACTTCAGTTCATAACGAGATTGAGATCGAACTAATCGAACCAATTTTTGTCGGTCTTCCGAATTTTTAGAAACCGGTCGGTTCCAATTTTCAAATAACCAAAATTACTGAAAAAAACAAAGAACCAATTGGTTCGGATCAGTCTAGCTGAATGCCCATCCATATACTTCTGATCACACAAGTAAAATGCCATTTTTCCTCAATCTTCAGTAGGTACAAAGGAGACATAAGAAAGCTCTTTAGTATATAATTAAGCGATCAAGACACAACAAGGGTGATAGTTCACTAGAATATGATATAGCATTACTCTTACAATGGAAAACAAAAACTCTGAATAACACAAAAGTAGTTCTAGGAGCAATGATGACATTATAACAAGTAGCAAGCAACAGAAAATCTATTGTTAAACACATCTAGCAACTGCAACACCAGTACAAGATAAAACTAAGCAAACCTTGACACACCTAGTATGCTAAATGATATATAAGTGTTAGTCAATAGGCATACACAGAGAAATCTCCCCAGATAAAGTGCATTCCATTTATGCAACAAAACATACTAAAGAAAGACCTATTGCAGCAAAAAAAAGGAAACTCAAGACAATATTGTAAAGTAGAATTCTCCAGCCAGACACAGACATAACGTAATCAGTTGCAGTCCAGTTTATAACTAGATAATAGCTGGGAAGAAGTCATATATCATGTCAAAGAATAAGAGTGAGCTCAACAATAGTAAGAAACCAACACAGGAACTTGACTACAAATGACACTAGAAAGCTTGCCAGGAAGAGAGCAGCAAGTGATGTGGGATCACCAAACCTGCCACAGGAGAGGCACGGGACACGGCCGCCCTCGAGGAACCTCCGTTTCTGCGAGGAGCTCTCGTTGAGCGCCTTGGCATACTTGAGGAACGCCCTCCTGAGCGCGTGCCGGTCCACCGCGGCTTGTGGCGGCAGCTGCGGAGGGTGATGCGCCTCGTCGAGGCGCAGCTGCTTGTGGCGCCTCGGGAAGCCCTCGTCCTGGTCGGCTGGGTGCTTGCGCTTAGCCTCGTGCGGCGGCAGCTGCATAGGCATGGGCATTTGCGGCGGCTGCGGCTGATGCGGCGGCCAGAGATCGGGGCCGGCGCGGGGGAGGAGGTGGGGCGGGAAGGGCGCGGACTCGAAGGGGTAGTCTGGTGGCAGGGCGAAGTAGGTGCGGACGGTGCCGTCGGCGAGGAGCACGGTGCGGCGGTCGAGGTTGTGGAAGCCGTATGGCGGCGGGGGAGGGGTCTCCACACCCGGCGGCTGCGGCCGGAGCGCGGTCGCCGGGGACGCGGGGTTGCGCGGCGCGGGAGGGGCCGGATGGCGCCTGGTGTCCGCCGGGTGGGTGGGGGTCGGGGTGCGGGCGGCGGAGGTGGATGGCGCGGCCTTGTCTCCGGCCGAGGCGGCGCCGGCAGCGCCCGGTGGCGGTGGGCCCCAGCGGGATTTGCGGACCGGCGCCCCCATGGCCGTGGGGGGCTTGCCTGCGGCGGAGGGCCTCGGGGGAGGAGGGTTAGGGTTCTTCATCGGTTACGCGATCGCGGTGGATTTGGGGGAATGGGACTGGATCGGATTGCGTCGAAGACGAGGCCGGACCGAGAGACCAGCGAGTGACAACGAAGCGAAGCGAAGCAGCAGAGGAGGCAACGGGGGTGATGACGAGGCGCACGCGCGGCACCACGCTTTGGCTTTGAAGGTGTGTATTCATAACTTTACGTGAACCAGGCTGAAAGGCGTAATTTTGGTGGGCCGACTCTCCATGGGCCGCGTCTGCATATTGTGGTCATTTTTGTCATAATCCTTTTCTTAACATTTCGAGATGCTGGATGATAGACAAAATGATCGCTCATCCAAAATATACCACTACTAGGAACAAATCTAAGTAGTGGCAATGTCACAATAAATATTTGCGTAAATAGTCAAATTGTTCGAGAGGAGCTGGTTATGGTCAACACGAAGCGATTGAATGGATAATCTCAAGAGTTTCAAGAGGATGAACAAGCGAGGAGCACAGGCTCAACACCGTGCCCATAACAGTTAGGCACTTAGGCCTAAGTGGGTGTGGTGGGACACTGTGGGATTCATAGACCAAGAAATAAACAAAAAAAAAGTTGTGATCACTTTGGTGGTTTTGTTCAGTTACCAAACATAACTGGTGAGCATTTAGTTCCAAAGGAAAAAAAATTTGCACTCTTTTCAGTAGTGTTCGGCTGACACGATGAATAGTATTCGGCTGGTAGATTGAATAATGTTATGTGAGATGAGATAAACCGAAACAAGTCGAGATAAGTCGAGAAACGGCCAGCCGAACAGCCTCAAGGAATATATATATCTACATGACTGGTATTACTCACCATACTGATAGATCATGAGCTACACACTGCTAGGTGACAAACATCGTGGCAGGCAAGCTGCCGTGGTGGGCAACAAACAAGACTACACACAAACTTGCCCACACATCTGAAGCGTCGAAACTCGCCATAATACTGACTTCCTGCTCAGCAGAACTCGTGTCTTCATGGATTAAACAATCAAGAAATCATCTGAAGATCAAGAAAAATAGCTAGCCACTACAGACACCCTATGTAACAAGTGCATGCCATTTCTGTCCGTCTGAGATGTGTGAAATCAAGTGGGCACTTCAAGTGGCACCGGCCAAACTGTCACTGGGGTTCTCCTCCAGCTGCTGCAGAGGTTCCAAGGTGGCGACGATGTCGCGCATCAGCGGCCTAGCCTTTGGGTTACGGTTAAGGCAATGGTAAGCCAGCATCGCCGTCTTATGCACCGCCTTCACGGGGTAGTCCTCCGCAAGCCTGGGGTCTACTATGCCAAGCACCTTCTTCTTCTGCGTCAGCAACGGGAATGCCCAGTCAGCCAACGTCTGCTCCCTGACCGGCCGGGACTTGTCCAGCGACTTCCGGCCTGTGATGAGCTCCAGGAGTACAACACCATAGCTGTAAACATCACTCATCGCTGTGAGATGCCCTGGAATTGCAAAAGAACACACTGGTTATTGGTCTAGTACTGAAGTATATGGAACCAAGTGAGAAGTACTGAATTTAGACTCGTGGCAAAGTATGAAGATTCAGAGTTCATTACTTTTTCCTTAAAGTTTAATCTCAGGTCGTGACCACAAGGCCTCGAGTAACCAGTTGCATTAACATAAAGTAATTAGTCATTGTTTCTGAAATTCACTTTGTAGTTGCTAGCCTTATTAGGAGAACATTACCTGTCATGATGTACTCTGGTGCTGCATAACCGTAAGTACCCATTATACGAGTTGAAACATGGGATTTGTCACCAACTGGTCCATCTTTTGCAAGCCCAAAATCAGATAGTTTTGCATTATATTCCTGTATTTTTTTGGAATCAAAGAAGGGGTAATAAGCAAGATAACATAGCTTTCCATTTTCCCAACAAAATTAATGACAGTGTTTTACTATGAGTGAATTTTCCTTCATTTCTTGCATTTTAGTTTACACAGACGGATACGGATGTGTAACAAAATCAAATAAATTTAAACTGAGTATACCTCATCTAGCAATATGTTTGATGTCTTAAAGTCCCGATAGATGACAGGCCTCTCTGCTTCATGTAGAAAAGCGAGTCCTTTTGCAGCGCCAAGCGCAATTTTCATTCTGATCGACCATGGAAGTGGGACCATTACCCCTGCATTACAAGTACAGATATTTCTAAAAGGTTTGACAGAACACAGTGATTGATCTCAAATAAACAAAATGACAGTACAAACTGACCACATAGGTCATGCAGAAATAGACAGTGCCGCCACTTGACGTAATGCAGAGATGCAGCTAAGTTATTCTAGTTCAAGATAGGATCAACTGGCAGTTTTATGCTCTTTTTGAAGGGGTAATGTTTTTTCAGTTCAGAATGCCATATGCAGACGTACTATAGTTAGTGCTATGACAAAATGACAACAAACTTTAGAAATCCAAACAACAACTGGTCAAGAATAGGATCAGAATTACTTGAAAACAGATGGGACTCCACACTTCCCAGGGGCATGAACTCGTAAACAAGAACCCTGTGGTCGTCTTCACAACAATACCCGATCAACTTCACCAAATTTGGGTGAGAGAGCTGCCCTAGAAATATAACCTCAGCCTGCAAACAGAAACAAAAACTTCACTTCTGAGAACAGCAAAACAAAACATGCCAAAAAGAAAAAATGAAGACCACAGCTTAAGACAAGCATGTGTTTAACAGTATATATTCAGAAAAGGCAGATTAATCACCAGCCACTCCCTATGACCCTGGAAGCTATTGTCACCATCATGGACTTTAACAGCAACTCTCAGGGGCTCTTCAATCTCCAACCCATCACGGAGATCTTTGCTAATGTACCCTTTGTAGACTCTGCCAAATCCACCACCCCCAAGCAATGAATCTTGCCTGAAATTTTTGGTAATCCTCTTGAGCTCCTCAAATGTGAATGCTATCAAAGGGTTGCGAGCCGTATCCTTTCTCAGTTCCTCCACCTCTTTCGGGTTGGAAGGCAGCTGGCTGTCTTCCTTTTCAATTCTCTCCGACGGGCTCTGAATTTTTGGAGATTCTACAGCAGACAAAATATGCAAGATATGTATAGATACTGAAATATAGGTGAAGGATTGAGAAAACTTTGTAGAATCAGTTGTCAAAAGATGAACGAGAATTTCATATGGCAAAATAGAAAATCTATGATCATTACATGGAATAGTCATAAGACCAACTGTCAAGATTAAGGAAAAGAAAGAATCATTGGATCAAATTAAACGTTCAGTACTAGAACTAGAATTGCTGCAGTTTGATCAAGCAAGACCAGGGGGCCATTCTCACTGCACGCCGATGTTTACGAAGATAAGAGAATAGTTTTTCAAAGAAATTGGCAACAGTTACATCAATGTCTCAATTGAGGGATCAAACAAATAAGAGAAGTACTGTATCCTATAACTGCAGCTACGCAATTACAGACATGAAACCAAGATAGAAAAGTGTTACCTGATTTGGTGGCATTGGAAGAAACCCTGTTAAAGTATGGATTCCCTTTAAACCAGCAATTACCCATACCCGCAACTCCTAAAGAAGAAAGTCTGCCTCTCTCTCTCCGTCTCACCAAGAACACCAAGAACGGAAAAGGAGGCAAAAGAGTGCTCGCAGTGAACTGATGGATTGATGCCTTGACGGTTCGCTTATTCAGCACATGAACACCAACACATACTCCCAGGAATCGAACCAAGAACGGGCTCTTCTGAAGATCAGCCCTAGTTGTCAGCATAAAACGAAGGAAGAAGAAAAGAACACCGGCGGCGGTGGGGGAGAGAATATGCAAATTGTTATTCTCCTGAAAGCTACACAGAAGGCACAAACACAATGGAAAGCCTCAAGTGAAACATCCCTTTCTCTATTTATCACGCGTTTGATGAGGACAAAACGCAAGGAGAAAAAGAAACGGAAACAGTTCAATTCTGGTAGTCAGTTTCCTCTATATATGCATCATTTATACCCACTTCATAAATCTTGCTTTTAAAGAAGGGTATGGAAGATTTCCCCTTTTTCTGCGCTGATTTATATTTTCCTCCATATGCATTTCTGAGGGGTCTTTGGTTTGTGGGGGAGAAGAAAAAAGGTGTGGGAAAATGCAGCAACCAGACATATAGGTAAAGGCACCAGACCACCGATGGGGATTGCGGTTGTGGCTATCTCTTTCCATCTCCGCTCCCCTGCAATCATCCTAGATTCCACTGCCTCGGCCTTGAGCGCTGAAGCCCTTGACCTTGGTTGCTTTGCCCTCACTCCTTTCCAAATTGCTTTCTGGGCTGTGGTTGGGACTTGCAAGGAATGCACTCATCTAGCCCCATCTGCTTGATCTCTCAGGGATATGGAATGATGGGGTTTCTTGGTGGAGTGGCGGTGGTGGTGGCGCCCATCCCACACCCCCCACTAGCCAGTAACTGCAGCCACAGGTAAAGCCTAATCACTGCACTAATTCTATTTCCCCATTTCCTTGCTGCAAGAAATTTTATAGTCTTGTGGAATTCGCTTTCTTTCCCCTGCGATGATTAGCCTTTGCTGCGTCTGAATCACGCAGCCAGTTTTGCCATCTCCAACGACTTTAATTCGGGGGAGATGTTGCAATCCTGGCGGAGTTGCGCTGCTGTGAGAATTTCGGGATTTGCTTAGGCGACTCACTGGGCGTTGCTTTTTGACCGCTCTTTTGGCTTGGGTGGGCGCTGGACGGCTGGAGACCTGGAATGAGGGCGGGACCTGGACCAGTGCCAGTCCTCCAAGTTCAGCACCCGCCAAGCCACCAACCATAACCTCTGTCTCTTCCCATCGCATTTGGTCAGAAACGTCTCCCTCTCTGCCTAAGCTGCGAGTGTCAGCATCACTATCTTTTTCCCAGCCAATTGACTAGGTTTGGTTAATCTCATTAATTAAGATCAACAAAGGTGCACAGCTTTGGATTACTCCTTATGACGGTGCTTCGTCTAGGCAACAAATTATAACAAAAAGGGCCCATCACTAGAGACAGTTACAGATATTCTGTTCCTACATGTGAGTGAGTTGCAGAAAGATCCCTTTTCAGTAGTAGTTAGTGATCCTGCAGCTGCAAGGGCCAAGGGGAGGTGTCCGGCACTACTTTTGCGTTTATGTCTCCTTGAGGTTCAGCAGCATAGCGTGAATCACTTGTTTCCAGGAACATAAATAGTTTCTCATTCTAGTCCCTGTCAAACTGTAATACTAGCAAAGAAATATGCATGTCTGTGTGATCTGAATGTCAGAACTCACAGGATAGGCGTGGACTATCAGCTTGATGATAATCTCGTGCGACCACACATGTTCGACTGATTGCTTGTGAGACTTTGAGTTGCTAGTGCTAGGCTTTTCATGTAGTAGATGGTTCGATTTTAGGTTGCACAGTTTCGGGTGATGCTTTTATCAACTGCAGCCTAAATATAGCTCAAATTCTCGGTGAAGGGACTGTGTGAGATCCAGCTAGTAAAACACTGCTATCGCCCGTCCAGTTTATGTTTTTCATAACTATGTCGGCATCAGTTTCTGTGATGTATGAACTCAGCTTGTCTTTGGATTTTGTAGGACTATATGGACCATGAAGGTGGCGACAGATTGTCTGTTAATGTGATTGGTGTACAGAGGAGTTCCTTGAGTAGATTGATTGCACTGCTCTGCAACACCTCTCGGGTATTTGGATTACATGATTGGGTAACATTGCCTGTAGCAGGTCATACTTGTCATTTTATCAAAATAGCACGCTTGGGATTTTCTAACCTTAAAAGCTACATGCCTTTACGAATTGCATTCTTTTTTACTCCATCTTGATAGTTACACGTCAAGGAAACAGGCTCCACTTGGTCTTCCTTAGTTGTCTGGTACTCTGGTTCTAGAAAGCCCTAAAGCTAAAGGTAACCAGTTTGTTGGCCGCACTAGAAAAGATCATTGTCTAGATTCTCCTACAAGGCAGCTTGCACAAGTAGTGTTTGTGAAACTTGTCATTTGGGAATTAAAATCCTATTAATTTAGCTCTTGTTGTCTAGTATTAGTTCTGATGGTATCATATTTCTTTTTGTGGTATTCAATCGATTATAGCCTATAGGCTACAATATTCTGAGTCATGCTTTTATCATTCTTCCTTTCCTAATCACTCTCACATCCCTTATACCGGGTACACTTCAGCTTCCAGGTTTGATGTTTGGTTGAACTCTATTAATTCAGATTATACCGGCGAGACTTGAGTTTGATTGAACTTTATTAGTAGCCTCCAGTGGTTAGCTGCTGGTTCTAGTCAGATATAGCACTTTATTTCTGTTGTTTGCTCATTTTATCATTTTTAGTACTATGCAACTGGGGTCTGGGGCAAAGGAACCTGCCAGAACATTTACTATTTTGTTGAGAAAATCATGAAGGGTTCGGCAAGACAGTTGAAAAAAAATACTGAGGAGTTCATCCGGTCACATAAGGAAAAAACTTGTGTGCAGTAGGCCATGGAGATCCCTGGTATCGTTGCCTTTTTCGGTCTGCATGCAACCATAAAGGGAAACTTGCACACACCTAGCCATGCAAATCCTTGTGGGGCGCATAAGGAATTATAATTGTTTGTTTTCTCTTCAAGACCTTCAGAAAAGGCACATCCTCAGATGTACTTGTCATTTCATTATGTGTTGTGCCACCCATGAAACCAAAGAACATTTGGTATATATATGGAGTCTTGAAGACTCAGTTGGATAATTGACCATAATTGACCTCTGCATGGAGACGAGGTTTGAGGACATGGATAACATGCAGAAACAAAAAATTTGCTGTGTCTTGATTCAATGATGCAAATGTCGATGTAATAATGCATCTAAAAGATAAAAAGATTGGCGGTCCGTGAAGCATGCTGGATTGCTGGCAGATCTTTTTGGTGAAGTGAACAAATATGATGAACCAGACCCATGCCAAAGGGGAGTGTTTGGTAAGCTGTCTGTTTGAAACACATTTTTTCTTTACCACTGATGATTCCGGATAGTTAGTTTGCCTCTAAATATGGTCATGTCCGCATTTTACTTAATTGTACTAAATTAGATGTGCAGGTTTCCAAATTTCTATGTTCAAAAAATAGATATTGCCCTCCATGTTGAGAATCCATAAACTTATATTAATCATTAGTTACAAATTAAATTAATGAAAAAACCCACCCTTGAGGAAAGACCACTCACAATACATTAACAAGAAATATATCTTTGATCTGCAGGGTCGAAAAAAGACCCCGAACGCCAAACTGCCTAGCTAGATGCACTAGCTTGTAACATGTACAACTCTGGAGACAATATAACTTTGTGATGAGCCTAGGTTTGGAATACTGGTTGGTAATCCCACAAGTCACAACCGGAGGACCTATTCACCCGCTATTTGCTCAGCACATAATGGTGCAATGTTAGCTCTTTGAGCATCCTTGTTGATTGTATGCAAAACATACTCTGGATGAGAGGTTTACCACATGGTATGTGCTTCACAGTTTTTTTTTTCGTTTGCAAGTTAAACAGTTACAAGTTGCTGAAATATAAGTGATAGAGATTGTGGTCGGATGACTGCATTTCTACAAAGTAGGGCACATGAAGGCTGTATAATTAAAGAAACAAGGTCCATGCTGATTAAGTATTAGTATTTGCTGTGAACCATGGGCGTTCATTATTTGTGAGATCACATTGCTTTTGAATGTTCAGAGAATGCATAATGCTTGCACGGGGTGTCACACTGTAAGTCTGTAATAGCTACCAGCAGCAACATGCACAGTAGATTTTCATGGTTTGTTCCTTGCATAAGCAGCACTTCTTTTTTAAAAAAAAATGTTGCTGAAACATGATTGGCATGAGAAAAAAAAGCCCTTTCATTTTGATTTATGAAACATTATTGGATATTATAAATTTTATGTAAAGCAGTACAAGTCACTGTAGTATAACCTGGCTACTATACAAGGTAGGCGTACCATTTGTTTTGTGTCTAATTGGGATCTTTAAAGGTATAATGATATGAACACACAATTGCTTATGCCTTTGAAAGTCTACTTTAACCTTGGAGTTTAGCCTTTTAGTTAGTTAAACTGAGAGCTTGAGGTTAGCCTTTAGAGAATTTCAAAAGCTACGACATTCCGACTTGTCTATAGACTATAGCTGATAGTTGGACCTAAAAACATTAGATCAGAGATGATTAAAACACGAGGCCAAAGAAGGTTAGTTTGCTACGGACAAGCTTAGGTCTGTTAGTTATTTTACACATAGTATAGTAGCTAGACCACGTAGTTAACTCCGTAGGCTTAATCATCGCATCAGTGATCTATGGACTAGATCACTAGATGAATAAGGCAGAGGGCATGATGCAGCCATGGAGGGTTGTCAGAGCCAATTTTTTGCAAGGCTTGTCTTGCAAGCACCCTACAGCATGTCACCAAGGCATGTCCCCACTGAATAGTATGCTATGTCCTTTGCTATCTCCCTATATATATACCCCTGCGACGCCAGTAAAGTCATCGTGTAAAGCACAATGGAAGTTTTTCTGCTGCTGCTTGCTGTTTTCAGTCTTTCCTTTGGTGTTTATACCGTTCAATCTATACCAGGGTCTCATGCAGATGTACTATTTTTCAGAGATTTTGCAGTCGTTTTTATCTTTTGATCAAATCATCTCTTCACATTCTGTATGTCCTATTTCTGTTGTCTTGCAGGTTCACATTGTGTATTTGGGCCATAACAATGGCCTCAGTCCTTCTCTTACTTCAGAGTCTCATCTGCAACTTCTGTCAAGAGTCTTTACAAAGTAATTGTTTCTCTTTTCTCCCCCTGTAGTTGTTGGTGTAAAAATCTAGGGAACTAACAAAATACATGCTCAGAGTATCGTAAAGTTAAGTTTACCAAATGTAGTGCAAAAACCTAATCCTTGATTAAACCATTCTAATGTAAATTTCCTCAGTCAATCACGTATATTGGTGCATGTGTCTGATAGATAAAGGTAACACTTCAGTAAGAGAATGTAATGTAATTTAACTGTGTTAAACTGTATGTGTCGTAATATACAACTGTTATCTTTGGTCCCATATATTCTCAAGTTGTGCACCATGCTCCACTTCAAGCAATTTAGTAACTGCTTTGGAAAATTCAGATGCTCATCAGTTTAGTCTGATTGGTAAAAAATATATCAACTACACTTCTGAAATCAACATTGCAGGCCGGATGAAGCGAGAGAAGCTATTCTGTACAACTACAGCTGTGGATTCTCTGGTTTCGCTGCACTGCTCAATTCAACACAGGCTTCCACATTGTCTGGTAGATTACATCTGTTTTTGCTTGTTGTCAGAACATGCATACATCTACCTAGTTATGTGTAGTTCATTACTTTCGTGCGCTTACAAGAAACCTCGTGATCATTGCAAGCAGAAACAGAAGGGGTCATATCAGTATTCAGGAGTAGGATGGTGGAGCTCCATACAACACGGAGCTGGGATTTCATGGGCCTCAATCTGCACACGCAAATGGAACAGTCACCCCAAATGCATTTGAAATTTGGAGGTGATGTTATCGTCGGCGTCCTTGATACAGGCATGCATATGTTCTTGCCCCTGCAATGCTACAAATCTTGTATATTTGTGTATTTTTTTCTAAATAAATAATGTCTTTCATGCACATTCTCGACAACCTAAAGCATATGGTTTCTAAATATCCATGCACAAACTAAAGTAAATTGAGTGGTGATACCTCTCATCCTCCCTGCATAGAGATAGAGTTGAGCAATCTTGACATGAAAGATAAAATGATTGCTATGATCCTAGCATGCCCTGCTAAGATCTGAAGTTGAAATTTCTGGAGCACTCATTCTTTTCTTGTTAGTGTTGTTATACATGGTTGTGGTCCTTGACATTCCACTTGGAAGCTGGAGACATCTGATCTTTTCATGTGCCCTCAGGAGTGTGGCCCGAATCCGAAAGCTTCAGGGATGACCCCCACTACGGCCCCATCCCGTCGTCATGGCGCGGCACGTGCGTGAAGGGCGACTCCTTCGACCCGGCCACCGCGTGCAACCGCAAGCTCATCGGCGCGCGCTACTACATCGCCGGCATCGAGAGGGAGCTCGGCCCGCTGAACACTACCGGCGGCGAGGAGTACCGGTCGCCGCGCGACCGTGTGGGCCACGGCACGCACACGGCGTCCACGGCCGTGGGGAGCGTGGCGCCCAACGCCAGCTACTTCGGCCTGGGCCGTGGCGTGGCGCGCGGGGGCGCGCCCAGGGCGCGGCTCGCGGTGTACAAGGTGTGCTGGTACAAGGACCTGACGGGCCGGTGCAGCGACGCGGACATCCTGGCCGCGTTCGACGACGCGCTGTGCGACGGCGTGCACGTGGTGTCGGCGTCCCTGGGGTCGTCCCCGCCTCTCATGCCGCTGTTCGCGACGAGCACCGAGATCGGGGCGTTCCACGCCATGCAGCGCGGCGTCGTGACGGTGTTCTCGGCCGGGAACGACGGGCCGGACGCGTCCATGGTGCAGAACGTCTCGCCGTGGGGGCTCACCGTCGCCGCCAGCACCATCGACCGGAGGTTCCCGACCGTGATCACGCTCGGGAACAATGCCACCATCGTGGTGAGTTTCTTTTCCTTTTCTTTTCTTCTACCGGTAACAACTCCACGTTGGCACGTCGTGGAGGTGTAGCTTGTGTATGTTGATCACAGCGTGCGCATGGCGTACTTGCGCAGGGGGAGAGCTTCCTTACGAATGGCATGATGAAGAAGCAGCTGGTAGAGAGCAGTAGCGTCTTCACCGATGGGTAACCTCTCCCTCCAAGCTCCAATGTGTATTCTCATAAGTCATAACAATGGCATCTGACGAGGACACATACCGTTGTGCTTGTGGACGAAGGACGTGCATGTTCGAGCAGCTGATCAGCCGCACGGCGGCGTCGGGGAAGATCGTGCTGTGCTTCGCCACCGCCGGACCCGTGTCCAGCGAGGGTGCGGCGCTGGCGGTGTACGCTGGCAACGGCGACGGCGTGATCTTCGCCGACACCATCAGCCGGAAAACGAGCCAGGACAACTTCTGGCCCACCGTCCACGTCGACCTGCACCAGGGCACCCAGATCCTCTACTACATCCGCGCCTCCAGGTGCTTCGCTTAAACTAACCCATCAGCATGGACCAAGCTAACCCCGGTCGATTTGCTCGGCCGGCCTTGCTGTCGATTTTCTAACTGCTGGAGCACAATCCCTGCACTGCGGCGAACAGGAAGGCGACGGTGAACATCTCTCCGAGCAAGACCGTCGTCGGCAAAACGCCGGCGCCGACCGTGGCGTACTTCTCTTCCAGAGGGCCGAGCTCCATCTCTCCCCACATCCTCAAGGTACTCACTGCAGACTCCAGCAAATATGGCCCGGCCCGGCACAGAGAACTCGGCAGTGTCGGCAATAGGCTCGGCCCATCACGAATCCCAATGAGGATTTCCTTTTACTAACATTGCTGTGGCGGCGTCGCGTGATCATGGCAGCCCGATGTCACTGCTCCTGGAGTGAACGTTCTGGCGGCATGGCCGCCCAAGTCGTCGCCGACGGTGCTCCCACTGGACAAGCGCTCCACGGACTGGAACTTCGACTCGGGCACGTCCATGTCGTGCCCGCACGTCTCCGGCATCGCCGCACTCATCAAGTCCGTGCACCCGACCTGGTCGCCGGCAGCCGTCAAGTCCGCGCTCATGACCACAGGTCGCTAAGCTTTATTTTGCACTGGAAGCTTTCCGTCTTCGTAACCTAATTAAGTTTCCGTGCTTGGCTGCGGCGCAGCGTACATGTACGACGACACGTCCGACGTGATCCTTGCCGGCGGGACGCTGAAGGCGGCGGACGCCTTCGACGTCGGCGCAGGGCACGTGGACCCTCTCCGCGCGCTGGACCCAGGCCTGGTCTACGACGTGGGCGCGCGCGACCACGTGCTGTTCCTCTGCAGCCAAGGCTACACGGCGGAGCAGATCCGGCAGCTGGTGCTCCCGGACTCGTCGCTCGACACGACCTGCCCCGGCGGCGGCGGCCCGGCGCACGCCGCCGACCTGAACTACCCGGCCATCGTGCTCCCGGACCTGAGCGCGCCGGTGACGGTGAAGCGGACGGTGACCAACGTGGGCCCGCCGAACCGCGGCGCCGTGTACTACTACCTCGCCGCCGTGGTCAGCCCGCAGGGGACGCACGCCGAGGTGTGGCCGCGGGAGCTGGCCTTCTCCCCGTACCACGGCGACACGGCCTCCTACTACGTGAGCGTGGCCCCCGCGAAGCCTTCGCGCGGGCGGTTCGACTTCGGCGAGATCGTGTGGTCCGACGGATTCCACCGCGTCCGCACGCCGCTGGTCGTCAGGGTGACCAACCTCCCCGACGACGGCGTCCGAACCGCCGCCGCCACCGCCACGAATGACCACGACAGCGACGGCGGCACCGATGACCTACAGGCCGCCTAGGCTAGCTAGCCGCCCCCGGTTGGGGTTCCACCTTCCATGGTCCCAGACTCCCCCCAGTCTCTCAGACCTCGTTTGGTTTCAGATATTTTCACGCGTGCGTGCCGTGAGCGTGACAGTGTGAGTGTGTGTGGATTGCATTTCGTCAGACTTTTCGCGCCCGTTTCTTTCTTTTCTTGGGATTGGGATGCACCATATATATAATTTGGTCAAGACAAAATTTTGCCACAAAACTCCAGGGCCGGCGTTGCTGTCAGTCATGGATGGATCGATCGATCGTTCTTCAGCCTTGCCCGGATTATTGTGTATGCCACTGGTCTCGATGATTCACCTTGAGGTTTTGGGAGCATTGATAGGATAGCGATGTGCTCTCGCTCCTTGTGTGAGGCGCCACTTTGCTTGGAGGACGCGAGGAGGAAGGGAATTTGTGCAAGGCACGGCGGGCACGTTGTTTACCCTGCATCCTCTGAATTATCAGGTCGTGTACGTGTAACTTTCAGAGGCTTTTTTCCCACGAAGATTGGTGCCCTGCCACAGTAGTACACTCCAATCCAGAAAAGGGATCGGGTCAAAGTGGCAACAAAAAATCCTGCTTAATCGAGGGCAATTCGGCAGCAGAGCAGCTAGCGGACATTGACACATTTGATCCCGTGCATGATCCAAGAGTTAGAGTGCCCCACCCTGACGAATCTCTCTAGTCCTCGTCAAAGGGTGCCCACCCTGACGCTGACTTACGGTGAGGTGGCATTGGCATACTAGACGAACGGGCGAGGCGTGCCGCGTGCGTGTCCTTCATCGCCCGCCTTCTCAAGTGTTGCGGTGACCTACTAGTACGTATTATTGTTGCAAAGCTTGCTTATTTTGGGGAGCGCAAACAGAAAGCCCCTCGACCCCCGCGTCGCCCCGAGGCGACTCGGGGGACTTTTGCGCCGCCGCCACCAGCGCCTAGTCGCTGCCGCCGCCGCTTGGCCCCGTTCCTTCGTCTCCGGCCTCCAGCCGGTGGCGAAGGGACGGGGGTCTCTCCTTATAGTAGATCGAGTTTTAATGGAGTCCTTTTAGGTTTAGGATTTACTCGTCGTCGATGTTCGGCGGTGGAGTTAGGTTTTGCCGGAGGAGCGTGGTTCCTTTGCGGCTTGGTTTTCCTGGCGGCGTTGGCAATGCGGAAGCGGCGACGTTGCAGAGGAATAATTTCTCCCAGCTTCTTCCGTTCTCCGATGGCGATCTACTCCGACGTCAACGGAGAGGCTGGGGAGACCTGTCGAGGGTTGGCGCATCGTCTTCTTATTCAGGTGATGATGTTGTTGATCCTGTTAATCTCGAGAAAGATGATCTTTGGTGAAAATCTGAGCTTTGCTCGGGTTGCCGGCGATGGAATCGAAGGATGCGTCGTGGGTACCGGAGTTGGCCGATGTGCCTGAGAGGCAGTGTACTCGGCCGATTCGCCTATAAGTAAGCCCTCCTCTGCGACCTCCACCTTGTGGAAATTGACTTTGGTGCCCGACGACGATTGGGAAGCGGATTCGGCGGTGGTGACGAACGGATCTCTGAAGGCTCTGAGGAAGATGAACAGGAGTTTTAGACTTTTTTGTAATTTTCCTTTCTTTGGTGTTCTGTTTGTACAAGGACCGGTGTAAATACATCTCCCTTCTAAAAAAAAAGCTTGCTTATTTTGGGAAGGGGGAAAAACACGTTTGCCAAATCGACGGAGTGAGTGGGAACCATAACGAGCGCCGACTGTGCCGTGCAGGAGGTGCCCCCACACGCGCCTTTGCAACCGTGGTGATCGGATCCGTCGGTCCTGTCGGCAGCAGATGCAGATCCCATCGACAGAAAAGAAGAAACCGGTGAGCTCTGGTAGAGGACACAGTCACACACGAGCTGGAGAACGCCAGCCAACTCGCACACTTGTTCCTAGTATCACGTACGTAGCTGTTACGGTCATCAGGGTCGTACGTAGTTTGCGCACACGAGACTCCTTTCCGAATGCTAGCTAATTCTGGTCCTCGCGAGACACACGTGGCTTCCTACGGTACATTCCGTATAGGAAGGAAGGAGGACCACGCGCCGCTTCCTCCATCGTATCCCACTCCCACCCACCTTTCCCCAGGATAAAGGGTTGGATGTATCGGTAGCGCAAGACGCGTCGTTCCCCGTTCCAGACGCCAACGCGGGCGCGGGCGGCAGGAAAACAAGGCGCCTGAATCTCAGCGGCAACGGAGCAGTCGGCGACGAGCCCCGCAACCGGTCCAGATGCATGCAACCAGAAAGAATCTAGGGACGCAACGCAACTGGGGTTTGAGATCCCGTCGTCCATCTCTAGATGGAGGGCAAGTTGGTTGCGGCGCGCGGGGCAGGCTTGGCCTTGGCACGTGCGAGTACCTACCTTATCTTCGCTCGGGCTTCTTCTTTAATCATCTCTTTCGGTTCGAAACTGCTTGCGGAAATGCGCGCGTTCGTATTTCTGGACCGTTTTTATATTCAAAAAACAAAAAACGTATTTCTGGACCGGACGAAATGCTAGCTAGAGACAGCCGTCCGGCTGCCTGGTGACCGGTGAGTCATCGCAATTTATTGTTAGCCGTCGTAACAGTGCGCGGACAACTCACTGCTGGCCTGGGTAGATAGATCACCGCCGTTGTTACCCTTCCCTACCCCAGCCAAAGTTGATGAGCGCATCGTCACGTACGTACGTACCCTCTCCTCGCGCAGCAGCGCCGAAAATGGCTACGGTACGAACGCGAAACACTAAACGCGACGTTTTTTTTTAATTAAAAAACCCTGGAATAATAAGGATTAGACGCAGGTTTGAGGACGTCTCCGACGAGTGGGTGGAGTGATGAGTCACTCCATCTCTCAAGTCTCAACACAACAAGTAGTAATCGGCTCCAAACCCACCGGGCTAAGAAAGGGATCTGAGCTGAGCCCAACACCGGGGCGATCCCGATTAGCAGCCAAGCCACTAATCATAAACTAACCCCCCTCCATCGCCCGCCCAAATAAAACCAAAAGAAAAGGCAAGGGGAGTTTTCTATTGAAAGATATTGCGGAGGGGCACGACGAAAGAGTTTTTTTTTCTAAAAAAAAAAGAAATGGAGCGGCGGAGGGGAATCCAAAGCGGCCGCGACCCGGGGGCCGGGAGGGAGCGGAGGAGAGCCGTGCCCCTCCCGAATTCCCTCCCGCCTGGAGTGGACGACGCCTCGTGCTATATGACCCCCACACCCCACCCAAAACCTCCCTCTTTTCCCCTAAACACACCCCCCCTGTACCAGTAGTACCACCACCCGCTACCGCTAGCCGCCGCGCTGCTGCTCTGGTGGCGGCTCGCCTCCCTCCCCCCACCCCCCGCCCGCCGCAGCCGCCGTCTTCTCCTCTCCCTCCACCTCCTCCCTCCTTACCCCCGAGCTAGCTCGGAGCTACCTATCCCGAGGAGAAGAGAGAAGAGAAGGGTCGGTCGGTCGGGGGCTCTCGGATCTCGTCGCTGCCTCCCCCGTTAGTTGGGATCTCCCCCGCTCGTGCCAGCACCATGGCCGCCGTCGCGCCGCCCCCGGCCCCAGCGCCCGCCGCGCCGGCGCCGGCCGCTGCTCCCGCCGCCGCTCCGGCACCTCCAGCCGTCCCTGTCGCGGATCGTATCCTTTTCGTGCTGTCCTTTTTTTTATTTACTTGCTTGTAAGGTTTTGCACTCCTTTCGGAGGGTTTGGGTGATGCGTGCTCTGCTGTGCCGGCTGCGCCGGCGCCGCCCGGCCGCCCGACACCCTGTCCGGTGCTCTTGTCTGTCCTTGTACAGATCGATGCGTGTTTACTGTCCTTAAGCCTTTTACCTATTGGTTGGAAGCTACAGTAGCAATAAAGACTTATTTTTTTTCGTAGTTTTGTGATTGGGTTTATTGCTAGTGCTAGCTCTGATTTACAGTAGCTTGCAAGCTCTGTGTGATCTGATTACGCCCTTGTCATGCCTTAATTCGTCGATTTGCCGCGCGAAGAAACCACGGATCTGCTGCAGAAGCTGTCGCTGGATTCGCAACCCAAGGCCGCGGATGCCACAGACCCTGCGGGTGCCAAGAAGGTAGTGTTCATGGGTTCTCATCTTCTGCTGGAACGTTCGTGGTTTGCTCCAGGTGATCTGTGATTCTGATTCGTCTGTTTGTGCTGTTCGATTAAGCAGGGTGCTGCAGCGAGCCAGCCGCTGAGCGTGTCGATCCCACCGGAGCGGTCCATCACGCCGGTGCTTCAAGACTTTATGGATCCCAACCTGTTCTATCTGCCAGCGTATTACTATGGAGGTGAGTGAGGGGCCGTGTAAAAAATTCTTATGGTGCCCTTTTCCTATCTATCAGGTGTGTCTTGGCAAGTTGTTTGCCGATGTTGTCTTCCTAGTGGCGCACCAGACTGTAGGCTTGATTACTCATTCGTTTGGGAGTTCTTTGATTTCGGTGACTAAACTGTGCTTTCTTGTGCCTTGTAGGCTACGACGGTTCCATGGGCGAGTGGGATGATTATCCTAGATATCTAAATCAAGACGGAGTGGAGATTGCCCCAGTAAGTAATCCTAGCAGATCTTTTCCTTCAACTTGTCATCTTGATGCTTCCAATGATTATTTGTATCCTGCAGCACATTCTTAATATTTTAATGGTCAAAATACTTTGCTATTATTGTCCGCTGCTAGTTATAGTCGTACTGTCATGTCTATTGTTGGACATGTAGGAAGTGGAAAGCTATTCACTCTCTTTTTTGGGCATGGTTTGTGCTTTGGCTGGTTCTCTCTTTTCCTTGTGCTCCCTGCACTGTTACTTCATGTTCGAAAGGTTGTTTTTCTTGTCTGCCACTAACATCGTGTCATGAAAATTATGCATCTTGTATCTTTTTATGCTCTTCTAATATTTGTGCTACTCCTGGAAGCATCATGTACACCATTTTGATTGCTCTTTGGAATTTCACAGGCAGTATACGGTGATATTTATGGATATGGGTATGCTCCCTATGGTGCATACTCTCCTGCCAGTTCCCCAGTTCCATCAGTTGATGGTCAGATGTTTGGTGCACAGCATTATCAGTATCCAACTGCGTATTATCAACCTCCTACACCAGTTCCTTCTACCACTCAAGGCGACCTCCAGTCTTCTGCCAATCCTGAAAAGCCAGTAGCTAAAGCCGATTCTGCCAAGACAACAGCGAATGGTGTTCCTAATGGTACTGCTCACAGTAACAGTGGAACTGTACCCCTTGCGTCAAGCCACCAAAATTCATCACTGACGCCTGATGGAACTTATAGGGCACCCTTGCTTGGTGGAGTTCCTTCTGCTGGTTACCTGGACACAACCTATGGTTATGACAGCACAGGAGCACACTTTTCATGGTATGATGGCTCTGCTTATGCAAATGGACAGCAAATATCAACTACAACTAATCATATGCCGACCTCTACTTTCAATGCTAATGGTTCCTCTGCAAGAAATCAGACAAGGAGCTCCACGGTTCCACAGATGGTGAGTTCAGACAAAATTGAGTGATAGTATTGTTGAGAATACAAAGCTGTGTCATCTATGCGCTTCTTCTGCTCATCCATATGTTTCCTGCTAGGCTAATACTCCACTGTTTCAGAGTCACACTGGGATAAATATCATTTCAAATTTCATGACACTTCTTACTCTAACCTGATGGGGAGCATAATCTTCTGTAGGATTCCATTTTCTTTACAAAATTCAAGGACATACTGTGCTTTCCAAATATAAGAAATATGGGCTTCCTGATTGATCAGTTTACAAAGTTTTACCTTTGCCCTTCATACTTGAGTTGATTATGGCATCTGCAATCTTTCTTAGAACAGTTGTTAACAGGCTGACTCATGTCCTCTTTTACTGTCTTGAAGCAGGGTATGCAGAATCGAAGACCTACAACTACAACAGGATCAGTGACACCTACATATCCAAATAGGATGTACCCTAGCTCCCGGCCTTACACCCAGTATGGGAACTCAATAAAAACTGGTCTTCCTTATGGCAGTAACGGTTACGACTCTAGGTTATATGGTCGATGGGGTCTTGGTATGGACAACAGGTACAGACCCAGGGGTCGTGCTAATGGATACTATGGTTATGGCAATGAGAGTCAGGATGGAACAATTGAGTTAAACAGAGGTCCTAGGTCTGGCCGTTTCAAGAACCAGAAATTATATGGTCATACTGTTTCTATTGCTGTGAAAGGGCAGAGCCTTCCTTCTGGCGAAAGCAAGAATGATAGTGCCGTACCTGATAGAGCACAGTTCAACAGAGATGATTTCCCTGTTCAATATGATGCTGCAAAATTCTTTGTCATTAAATCGTACAGTGAGGATGATATCCACAAGAGTATTAAATACAATGTGTGGGCAAGCACCACCAATGGAAACAAGAAGCTTGATGCTGCTTATCAAGAAGCTCAGTCAAAGGGCTCTGCGTGCCCTATATTCTTGTTTTTCTCGGTATGGGTCCTGTCAACAATATTTCTTATTTCATAATGAATGTTTACGCTTTTTTCTTTGCTTGATATGGCCTTCCTGATGGAATTTCAGGTGAATACAAGTGGCCAGTTTGTTGGTGTGGCGGAAATGACTGGTGCTGTTGATTTTGAGAAAACCCTTGAGTACTGGCAACAGGACAAGTGGAATGGTTCCTTCTCTCTCAAGTGGCACATTGTCAAGGATGTGCCTAACAACATGCTAAAGCACATCATCCTAGAGAACAATGAGAACAAGCCTGTCACTAATAGCCGTGACACACAAGAGGTAATCATTCTCCAGACTTTATTTCATTGGCTTGCAAAAAGGGTGGTGTTTTTATCTTTCGTTGGTCAATTCTTCAGATACACCTTGAACAAGGCCTTCAGATGCTCAAGATATTCAAGGAGCATGTCAGCAAGACCTCCATCCTGGATGACTTCACCTTCTATGAAAGCCGGCAGAAGTTGATGCAGGATAAAAGGGCGAAACAGCAGCAGATCCAAAAGCAGGTTCGTTCACACTAAAAATACATGCTTTACTAATCAGTTCGAGGCTCCAGCACCTTGCCAACTTAATGATCCTGGTTTTCTAAAATACCTCTGCTGCTTAAATCACTCAGGTCTGGGACAGCAGGGCTCCTGTTTCTGTCACAACTGGTGAGCAACAGCAGGAAGTCGCTAACGGGAAGCCTAAGCTGTCTGTACCAAACGGTGTCAACGGAGAGGTGAAGGCTCCTACAGAGAACGTCACTGCCCCCGCTGTTGCCCCTGCTGTTTCCTACGCTGCAAAGGTGGCCCAATCAGCAACCGAGAAGCCTGCCCTCGCAAATGGAGTTGCCAAGACTGGCTAGCTCGACGGCATAACCGTTGTTCCGTAGCTAGCCGTGAAGATGTTCGGACAACTCAACCGAAGGAAGTGTGCGGTCCAAGGAACTGGTGATCTAGCAAAGGCTACCTGTGGAACTGGAAGCATGGCCCCGAGAGCTGGGCCATGCTTGGTCGCGCTACTGGAGAGCAGTTGGGCTAGCAGTTAGTTTCTCCCCTAGTTCTCTTTTGCCGTATTTTCTTGTTTCCTTCAGTTTGCTTAGCTCCAGGACTTCTTAATAGTACCATCCTCATCATCAGAAAAAAAAAAGAGCCAGAGACTTCTGAGGCCGGACAAAATGAACTGCGGAGGCCATCTGGCTGGGTGCGTGTTGCGTAATCGGGTCTTTTGAGTTGAGTATACTGTCTTTGTCGTTGTCGTTGTTATATTGTGTGGATCTGAATGAAAGTGGGTTAGATTGTAGTAGTAGCTTTCCCTTGTTGCCTTTGATTATAGCGTGATTGCCGTTGCTTTTTCGTTACATGGTCTGATGATGGTGCTGAATTTGGTTCGGTGCTCCACTACCAAGATGACGAAGCAGAGCGGCCACCTTTGCCGTGATCTACTTTGCTCACGTTGCATGGCTTCTGTTGTTTGAAGTTGCCACCAGTTGCAGTCCCAGCGCTGAATTCAGGTCCCTGCCTCTGGCTGACTGATGGTCGGTAGTTATGTACTACTGATGCGGTCGGTAGTTGCATGACTTGCTCATTTTTTTCAGAGATTACAAAATCTGTCGCGGTATTAATTCTCTAACAGAGATTCTTTCCTCATTACAGTTTATAACAATCAATTTATGCTGTTGATCACATCGTCTTATTCTCTTCTGACTACTAGTCATCAAGATATTTGTCAACCCCGCTGTTGATGTCTTGTTATTCTGAGAGACGTGAAGGATCTGAAGGCAAAGTTACTTTTATGATTACTCGGGGCAGGTCCATCACTAAACCTGGATGAAAAAGTACTTTTATATTACGGACACAATCACTAGGATGCCATTGTGTCATCCATGATTTTATCCTGCTGCATACATATACCGAAGGACAACTGCTGTGAGCCTGTGACAAACCGACCACCGTAAATCTTTCAGACCATGCACGCCCACGCCGATTCCTCTTCCATGTGCTCCATCTATATTTACTGTTCAAGAGTATAGTGGCTGGGCACTCTAGTGTTCCCTTAAACTGCTTCGTTGGTTCCTGAAGTATACAGCACAAACCAAGCGGTTTTCCCTTAAATTTAATGTAAATGATCTCACTGAGCATCAGAAACGGAGTTATCATTGTTCAAGGATTTCGCTCAATAAATACATGAGGATGTGGAATTAGATGTTCTGGATCCAAGTTAACTAGTCACAGGCATGGATTTGATTGGACTAGTCTCGGTCCACTTAGCTGCAGCAGCCACCACCTCTGGATAATTCATGAGGATCCGCCATTTTAAAACCAGGACCACCATACTGCACCAATCAGTGGGGAAGAACTTCATTAATTTTGAAAAGATGAAGATTATCTTAACAGAAGAATTTATCGATTTTGATATAACAGCCACTGTAAAGGGATCATTTTTATCATGCCACGAGCCGTGGTATACCAGCAAATTAGCTAAGCAAATGACTTCTGTTTTGTAATCAAGCGTAATAAAGATATCATGACCATTGAGAATATTCAGACTATGGGTTTAGGCGGTATATATCTATGACAAGAGTATAAAGTCTTGCTCCAGTTGGACTACAAATATAGAAGATGAAAGACATATTTTACCACAAGCAGAAGAAGAATGTTGGCAAACCAGCAGAAATTGATGAAAGTATAGGAGAGAACACAATCTGATAATAACTTTTCGGCTAAACCTATCTCAGCAGGTAAATTGTGCAATCACCCCATATACTGATGATTGAATGACATAAGAAGGGCACAATTATGCTCTTATTCCTGCCCGGGGCAAAAGGTCACTCGTGGCGCTCCCAAATCATTTCCCTTTTTCCCAACCCAAAACAAAAATGAAATGTTTATCACTCCATCCACTCCATCCTATGCCCAGTGTTCAGCTAGGCAATTCTGTGGCATTTAGACCAGCACCGAATTTTGGTAGAGGATAAGTGGCTGCTTAGGTGGTATTGCTAATTTCAAATTAGGAGGGCATACATAGTTGGCTGCTTAGTAATTTTTCTTCAGGTGATATACTATTATGTAGTAAAAATAACACGGAACCAGGAATGTATTCAATACCTTTGCAGATGGATCTATTGCTCCATCTTTGATTTTCTTGGATACTGTTCTAGTACAGTATGCCACAAACGAAGCAGTTTTCCCTTAAATTCAGTGAACATGATCTCATTGAGCATCAGAAAAAGAGTTAACATGGTTCATGGATTTCACTAAATAAATACATGAGGATTTGGAGTAAGATATTCTTTGATCCAATTTGACTAGGCACAACCATGGATTTGATTGGACTTGTCTTGGCCCACTTAGCTGCAGCAACCACCACGTCTGGATACCGTCTCATCAAAAAACTTACCACCACGTCTGGATACCGTCTCATCAAACATCTTGAAGCCACGACCACCAAACTGCACCAATTAGTGGGGAAGAACTTTATTAATTTTGAAAAGATGGAAGATTATCTTAACAGAAAATTTTATCAATACTTCAATATAAGAGAAACTGTAAAGGGATCATTTTTATCATGCCACGAGCTGTGATATACCGGCAAATGATTTCTGTTTTGTAATCAAGCATAATAAAGATATCACGAGCATAGAAAATATTCAAACTAAGGGTGTAAGCGGTATATTTTATTTGACACAAGCAGAAGAATGTTTGCAAACCAGCAGAAACTAGAAGTATAGGAGAGAACCCAATCTGATCATAGCTTTGCGGCTAAACCTATCTCAGCAGGCAAATTGTGCAATCACCCCATATACTGATGATTGAATGACATAATAAGGGCACAATTATACTTCTTATTCCTGTCCGGGACAAAAGGTCACTCGTGGCGCTCCCAAATCATTTCCCTTTTTCCCAACCCAAAACAAAAGTGAAATGTTTATCGAATCCTATGTCCAGTGTTCAGCTAGGCAATACTGTGCATTTAGACCAGCACCGAATTTTGGTAGAGGATAAGTGGCTGCTTAGGTGGGCATACGTAGTTGGCTGCTTAGTAATTTTTCTTCAGGCACTGATTTGCTACTTAGAGGATAAGAATTTTTGGATCAATTTTGTAAAAGAAATGGGTCAAATACCCAAATCAGGACATTTTTAGTGTACAAATGCCATCACATCCAGATGCTACTAAAAAAATGGGCACTTATGTTGTCTAAGGACATAACACGGAGCCAGAAATGTATCCAATACCTTTGCAGATGGATCTAGTACTCCATCTTTGATTTTCTTGGACACTGTTCTAGCAGCCATAATGAAGGCCTACATCATGGTATGTATTTTTTTTAGTTCCCAAGACAAACAAATTGTGCAATATTACCAAGAGCACTAAGGATGAAACAGCACCTCCTCCACATTGTGAGCAGTTTTTGCTGATGATTCCATAAAGAAGAGCCCATGGGTCTTGGCAAAACTTTCACCCTCCTCATAACTGACAGCGCGCCTATCAGACAGATCACATTTGTTTCCAATTAGAATTGTGGTCAGATTGTCTGGTGCAACCTCCATGGCATCTTTCAGCCACATTGCAACATGATCAAAAGTCTCCCTCCTGTAGCAGTTCAGGTTAGTAAAGCATATGTAAGGAGCATTGTATGTATGCAGAAACTTAAACAGCACAAATTACCTGGTGATGTCATAAACCAAGATGGCCGCAGCAGCTCCTCTGTAGTATGCTAAATTAAGAGATCTGAATGATTCCTGGCCAGCCTGTAAAAACAAAGAGATAATAGTAGCATGAGCAGACATTTCAAATAATTGCATTGTAGGGTAATTAATTGGTTGCATGCAGTAGAGGCTATGTTTTAAAAAAGAGGGTGCAAGCAAGAACCGTGTCCCAAATCTGGAGCTTGGTGGGTGTGCCGTCAATGTCGACAATGCGCATGCTACAATCGACACCGATGGTTGGATTGAGCTCATGTCGGAACCTCTGGTCCGTAAAACGCAGGAGCAGGCACGACTTCCCCACACCTGCACGCAGCAACCAATCAATTACAGGGAAAATTATCTCCTCTGATCCCATGGAAGGAACAAGGGGAGGGATCTAACCAACATATTGGATAGGGAGAGGCCAGGATGCCAAAGTGACAGACCTGCGTCACCAATGGTGATGTACTTGAAGAGCTGTTCCCACGGCAGCCCCCCTCCCGGCGTCTCCTCCATCGCCAGCAGCCGCGATTTCACGCGCGCAAGTTGCGAGCTCTCAGTTCAGTTCGGAGGTACTCCGTATCTATCTAGGTTAGCGAACAAGAACAACGGCGAACGGGGGAGAACCGGCGGCAGAAGGCGCTGACGCACAGCAACTCCCCTTGGCTCGGAACTTGGAGGGGAAGAAAGAAATAATCGTGACCGACTACGACTAGTGTTTGTGTTCCTACGTATCTCCTCGGGAGGAGAGAGTATCCGACGCAAAGCATCGTGGAAAAACAAATAAAATCGTGGGTACAAAGTAACAAAAAGTTTTTCACTTAAATACAATGTCAGAAGTGGGATTTGAACCCACGCCCTCGTTAGAGGACCAGAACTTGAGTCTGGCGCCTTAGACCACTCGGCCATCCTGACGCTTTTGTTTCAAAGCAGGGAATTATTATATAAGTACATTTATTAATTAGAAAGCATTTTCACCTGCCGACTACCCCCAGCAAATAGGCCTCGAGGCACAGCAGCAAGTTTTTTACGCATCAGATACGCTCGGTATCTCAACTGGAAACCCTTCCGAACTCACCAAAAATCCGTGCACTTCTAGTGTTGCTCATTCGCTCTCGCATTGCTATTGCATCCGTTTCATTACACTCTTGTAACACACACACTGCCCCTCTATCCCCCAGCGAAAAGAGCAAGCAAAAAGGAGCGAGAGGGAGGGAAAGGAGAAACTTTCTATCCTGACGCCCCCGGGATATGAGGCTGCAGTTGACGACGCCTCGTCGTGTCGCGAGGCCTCCTTCCCGCTCCAGCGCTCCTCCTCCCCTCTCCCATCCCTCTCACTCACAGTACCACTCCGCTACGCTCCAATGGCCGCCTCCTCCATCCTCCCGCTCCACCTCCCGTCCTGCGCGCGCCGGTCCACCGCCGTCACCGTGCGCGCCGCCGCGGCGTCCCCGGCGGCGGTGGCGACGACGACCGCGGAGTCCCTGGAGGAGTCGTTCGGGCGGAAGGGCCTGCGGTTCGTCGGCGGCGCCGCGCCCACGGCGGAGCTGAGCGTGCGGAACGGCAGCTCCCTGCAGCTGCGGCTCGGCGACGGGCTCGTCACGTCGTACAGGCCCAAGGTGTACTGGAAGGACGACGGGTGCCGGGAGGTGCTGCACACCGTGGCGGACCCCGGCGGCGACCCCGCCAAGGCCAAGGGCGGCGTCGGCCTCGTGCTCAACGAGGTGTCCTCGTCCCAGTCGCTGATCGACGGCTGCGAGTGGACCGTCAAGGATGCGGATTCCGACTCCTACGACGCGGTTCAGGTAACCCTTTTTCCTTCTCGTTCTGTTCTTGTTTTGGGTGATGGATGGATGCAGCACAAGTGTGCAGACTGCCATGGCGCGTTGCAGGTTGAGCTGGGGTGCAGCAAGGGGAAGCTGGACATCTCGTACGTGGTGACGCTGTACCCTCTGAGCATGGCGACGGCGGTGATCGTCCGGAACACGGGGACCAAGCCGGTGGAGCTGACGAGCGCGGTGCTGAGCCACATCAAGTTCGACAAGCGGGGCGGCACGGCCGTGGAGGGACTCCGGGGCAGCCCCTACTGCTCCCACCCGCCGCCGGCCGCCGGGTTCACCCTCCTCACCCCGGCCGAGGCCATGAAGCGGGAGGACCCAGGCTGGTTCTCCGGCGGCGGCGAGGAGCCCCGGCAGGGGGTCTGGACCGTCGAGGAGGACATGTACACCACGCTCAAGAAGAAGGTGAGCCGGGTGTACGCCGCGCCGCCGGAGGAGAGGAAGAAGCGCATCTACAACACGGCGCCTTCCAAGTTCATCACCATCGATCAGGTTAATTTTAATTTCCCAACGGTTACTTCATTTGCGCTGATGAATTGCCATCGATCGGTGGCTGGTGAAACAAATCAAGATTGTTTGATACGCGCGTTGATTGCATCTTGCAGTATAGCGGGCTGGGGTTCAGGCTGGTGAGGATGGGGTTCGAGGACATGTACCTGTGCAGCCCGGGAAGCATGTACGAGAAGTTCGGCAAGGACTACTTCTTGTGCACGGGCCCGGCGTCCATGCTCGTGCCCGTCGCCGTCAACCCCGGCGAGGAGTGGAGGGCGGCGCAGGTCATCGAGCACGACAACCTGTAGCTGTAGCTCCATTATTCTTTTTATATTACTCAACAGAATTACAGGACTACAGAATCGAGTGGCTCGTCTAGTACATTCTCGTATACATGCTCATCCGGCGAAACTGCCTGAATCAAAGTGAGCCGCGCTGGACGTGCAATAACGCAATATACAACAGAGAAAAACTTGGATCAATACTGATATTAACTTTCTGAAGTGTACTGTGACGATACATTGAGGTCGAGGGGGCACTGACATAAGGTATACAGGTGTTCAAATCATCGGAATTCAGAAACAACAAAGAAAGTTTACTGTTTAGCTCAATTTACAGTTTCGAATGGTAAAGAAAAGCTTGGATCAATACTGGCGCTACTCCACCAAACAAAATAGATCGGCAAAGAAAAGCTCTCCTTCGTATGGGTGAAGTCTTTTAACATAATCCACAAAACTCCAGACAGAACTGTCTGCCGCCTAAACAAACAGGTGCTGACACCATGGCGAGGAGAAGAGCAGGCAGCTGACTGGACAAACAACCACCAGCGAATTGTCCTGATCTGGAGAGCGCAACAGCTAACCATGAAGAGGTCACTCATAGTAAACCTGCATCCTTAAGCGCAGTCTCAAAATCTTCCTCATTTTTCCAATTTCGCACCTAAAATTAACACATTATGGTAACTTGGTAAGTACATGCTTAGGTGCACAAGATGCAAGCATAAGCAAGATATCAGTAACATACCTCAGGTACTTGGTGCTGGAAGTAGTTCTCAATCTTGCTCATCACAACATTATCTGTTTCACCACACAACAAGTTGAACACAGCACCTGCCACCAGCAATGATTCACAGTTAGCAACATTAAATTAAATACATGCCCCGTGTTAAGCAGTTCTCTTACAATTTTCTTCTGAATTCTGATTAGGTTATTTAAAGGGTTTCTTACAATCAATCAATGGTTGCTAAAATCTCTAGAGAAAAGGATATAAATTATAACAACAGACACTGCCAACTGATTCTCCATAAGTCCATATTATCTTAATAAAAAATATCTTGAATTAAACTTTGACAGGATTCAAAGGAACTACTTTGCACATGGGTGCTCAAGCTAAAATAAGATATGGCTTGACAAAAGGCAGCATGGTTGCTTAACTACAGATTTAGTCCAATAGCATGATCATTCATTTCATTCCTAAATCACCACAGCTGTCTGAAACAGCATGGATCACCATACTTAGTTGCTGCTTGCGACACTGAAAATTCTAGAAGGAACAATAGACATATGGATATAGATACCAAATTACCTACTTTAAAGGAATAATGGATGCAAAATTACCCATTCTGGAGGGAATGATGGTAGAAATAAATTACCTTTTCGGCCGAAGCGTCCAGCTCTGCCGATTCTGTGCAAGTACACCTCATAATCAGGCTCATCTCTTGTACCAAATTTGATTGGCATGTCATAGTTGATAACCAGGTTGACCTTTCAAAGGAACAAAGTTAGATGGTAAAAGTGTTTTACTTCCTGCAGTGTGAAGAAAAGTTCCACACATATGTACCTGTGCTTGGTCAAAACCACGAGCAAGAACATCAGTTGATATAAGAACCTTGGTGTACCCATCTTTGAATTCCTGTATTATTTTTTCCCTCTCTGCTTGGTCAAGGGATCCTTGAATTGAGGAGCACACATAGTCCTCTCTTGTCAAAGCATTGTGAACATTCTTAGTACTTTGCTTTGTTCTAACAAATATGATGACCTGGCCAACTTTTTGTCCAAACTCAAAGATCTTGTCCCTTATAACCTCTATTTTTGCCGCCTCATCAGGGACTTGAACTTTGTATTGCTTCACTTTTTCCAAAGTAAGATCTTCCTTCTTAACGAATATTTGATTTCCATCCTTAATGACCTTTGTTACAAAATCTTTCACTCTCTCATTGAAGGTTGCAGAAAAGAGAAGCACCTGAGAGAAATATAAATAAAATTTTAAAAATAGGTCCACAATCGGATAAGACATCCAGCATGATATTTTAATAATAGATTCATAAGCCATATTTCTATCATTAGCAATTTATGAGATCCTCTCAGAAGAAACTACATAAACACGTGGTGAAGTAAGAAAAGGTTTGTTTCCTGGTATCCATCCTCTACACTAAAAAACAACATTCATGGATGGCATTAAACAACTTCCCTGCCTCTATCGTTAGCAATTTGTAAGATCCTCTGGTAAGAAACAATACAAACACATGCTCAAAAAGGTTGTTTCCGTAGGGCAGGATTGTTCCCTAAATACATCCCTGGTATCCTCTTATAAGAAGGATAACACATATGATTTCACTTGATCAAAGCATCTGATGTCACCATGCAAGCTTTTTGATGAGATAAGAAAAGGCTAAGAGACTAGAAAGAATTACCTGACAACCACCAGCGCTTCTTTGAATATCCCTCATCATCCTTTCAGAATCACTCCTAAAGCCATCCTGCAAGAAGGCATTTCACCACTGTAAGTCAGTAACAAACTGGACTAGTTAAAGTTGTAAAGACAGCCAGCTTTCATAAGTACAGCACATGCGTGCATAGGAAAGCATGATGTTTTGTGAGTTTGCGAACAGCTCCAATTATAAAAAGATGCCGCAGAATAAAATAAAGTACCAGACATGAATATACTTTTCTAATTTAGAAAACATAAAACACACTTGGAATCAATTATAAAAAGATGACGCAGAATAAAATAAAATACCAGACATGAACACCCTATTATAATTTAGAAAACATAAAACACACTTGGAATCAATTATAAAAAAGATGCCGCAGAATAAAATAAAATACCAGACATGAACACCCTATTCTAATTTAGAAAACATAAAAACAAACTTGGAAAGGCCAAATTCGTTCTAGCAATAAGGAAACAGATACATTTTTGTATCTTTTCAGTGTATACTCAGAACAAGCACAATGTGCTAATTGACTAGAAGTGACATCTGGTGGCATGTATACTATGCATTATCAGTAGTTCATATCCTGATGAATAGACTTAACACTAAATAATGGTTTGTATCAAGACAAGGAAAAAACCATGCTCCATATTATGAGGGTGCATAAACAATAGCTATTAGGAAATTGGAAACAACAACACATCGCAGCCACTACCAATCTACTAAATATGTCGTTACATTCCTCTATTGCAATGGTTACTCGTTTACAGTTTGGTTTATGGCTGCCCATCTTTAGAAGAAAGGATAGTTAAGCTTTTTATGCTTATTGACATGTCGCTCCTTACATCTTACAACCAATTATACCACAGTGCAAATGTTTACCTCCCTGAGCCCCTAACAGCTAACGGCAATGTGACCTATTAAATAATAACAACCCTGGGAATTATCGTAGACTTATAGTGATAATAACTGATAATAGAATCAAAAGAAAATCAAAAGTACCTCAGCAAGCATATGATCTGCTTCATCAAACACAAGTATCTTGATCTCCCTTGTGGCCACCTTCTTATTGGTAATCCACTTGATTAGTGTACCAGATGTGCCGATCACAATCTGGTCATTAATTGGTGGCATCTTGGAGACTGGCACATAATCCTTTTGAGCTGGCGGGATCGCACAGGCACATGTGATGCCAGTAAACTTGCCCATCCTCATGAGAACCGCTTTATTCTGCACAGGTTCAATCAAGCAAATTAGATTCCATCAAACAAATTGAGCACTAAAGTTGCATAGCACCAAACATTTACAACCATTCATCATACTACCAAATATGTGAGAAGAGCGTACATGTACAGTGAGTAGTAAGATACCTGCTGGGCGAGCTCCCTAGTTGGGCAAATGCATATGGCCTGGGGGATCCTGCGGTTGGGATCGACGCGGCTGAGCATGCCGAGGACGAAGCAGGTGGTCTTGCCGGAGCCGTTGTGCGCCTGCGCGACGAGGTCCTTGTAGGGCGGCGTGAGGATCATGGGGAGGGTGATCGCCTGGATCTTGCTCGGGCGGCTGAAGCCCATCTCGTCGTGCAGCCCCTTGAGCAGCTCGGGCGACAGCTTCAGATCCTCGAACGTGGTGGCCGACTCGTACACCGTGCCACCCGAAGTCACCTGTAGGGCAGCGAAATCGAAATCACATCAACCAATCAGCAACCAGAAGCAACCGAGAATAGCTAGGGTTGGCGCTGGCGGGAGTGGGGGTGCGTACGGCTTGGATTTGCGCGTCGTCGGAATCGTCAAGGAGAGGCGGGGCCTCTTCGCCAGCGGCGTCGTCCTCCGGCGGGGCGAGGGAGAGCGCCTCGATCTGCTTGGCCTGCGCCTCCACCGCTGGGTCGGAGGTGGAGGAGGACGAGGACGCCGCCGCCGCCGCCGCCGCCGCGGCAGCCTCCGCCTCCGCCTCCGCCTTGGCCTTGGCCTCCTCCTCCTCCTCGACGTCGGCCCACGACTTCTTCTCCGGAGACGCCTTGTCGGCCATGGTGTATCGCGCTGGCAGGCAGATCGAGAGCAATCGGGGGAAGAGGAGAGCTTTTTCTCCTCCTGTTGATTTGGGAAGGGTTTATACTGCGCGTGCGGGCGAGTTTAGCTTAGTTTTCAAGCGGTCTTCGCAGTGCTCTGCTTGCGATTTACGCAGCGGGGAGGCGGTTAATCCGTATTTTCGGGCAAATCCTATATATCTTCTGGAAGAAAGTTTCCAAATGAACTAACCCAGTAGAAGCTCATTTAACAGCCCACCAGCCCCACCACCGACCCCTTCTTCCACCTCTTGCTCGCCGCCGCCGCGACCGGGAGGGAAGTCCTCGCACCGGAGGGGTGGGAGGTGGGCGGGGTGGTCGGCGGCGGGTCGCCGCCGGCCGGGGGCGGCGGTCAAGGCGGCGGCCTTAGGGTTAGGATTTCGGGGTTCGGGTTCGGGGGTCTCCATGTCCGGCGGACCTAGAAAGGGGGAGGTGGGGGGAGCCGGAGGACCGGCGGCGGCGGCGAGGCGGCGCGGTAGCACCACCGCCCGGGCGAGGTCGAACTGGCGGTGGGCCGGTGACCGGCGAAGAGGCACGACGAGTTAGGAAGAGCGGGGTCGCCTGCAGAAGTGGGTCACGGGCGGGCGGCGCGGTGGCGGGGAGCCATCGGCCGGGGTGGAGGACGAGGTGGCAGGGGTAGTGGCCGGCCGGGCGCGAGGAGCGATTCGGGTTAGGAAGGGCAGGGTTGCCGGCGGGCGGCGCCGCGGCGGGGAGCCGCCGGCCGGGGTTGGTGGAGGAGGCGGGGGTGGTGACCAGCATGAAGAAGAAGGAGGAGGAGGAGGAGGAGGAGGCGGCGAGGTGGCAGGGAAGAAGGTGGGAGGAAGAAGAAGGAGTTGATGGGCGTTGATGGGCTTAAAGTTTGCAGGCTTATCCACCTTCCGGAAGGGATATAGGAGCCCCCGTATTTTCGTTGGGCCACGGATACTGGGCCCTGATTGATGTGTATTGGGATGGTTTGGTTGTCCGAGTAATACTAGGCCCAATTGTAACGCCCACGGCGATGTAGGCAGGGAGGCGGAGGGGTCGCGCCGCCGGCGCGGTGGCGCCGCTCGCCGTGGGGCAACGTGCTGGCACCTTGTGGCGCAGTGATGAACCCGACGCGCGCCTTCGGGCCGGCGATCGTGGGGGCTCACGTCGCCGCCACTGGTGTACTGGGCGTAGCCCGTGGTCGGTGCTGGTCTCTCCGGTTTCTTTTACGAGCACCATCGTCGTCTCGTCACCCTCGGCCAACGGGGCCCGCCGCCGTGCGTAACGGATTGCTTCAGGACGTCGTCCTTCTTGTGAATAGAACTTAGAGCAACTCCAACAAGGCCCTCCATAGGGGTATCTACTCCAAAATTTGGAGATTTGTTGCAAAAAAATCAACTTCAGCAAAGCTTTCAGATGGGCCTTCATTTTGCATGTGTCTGCAAATTTTCCCCTCCAAACCTCCATTTCTAGAGGGTCTCTACTTCCCCCTCCAAAAAGTGGCTCCCACTATTTTTATTTTTTTGTTTCCTCTCTTCCCTGTCTCCCTCTCCCACGTCGGCCTCCATTCCCGGTTCGCCGCCTACCGCCGATGCGGTAATCCTGCGCCCGGCGACGGCCTGATCCCCAGCGTCGAGGCCGTGGTCGCCGCGCATGGCCGCACGCGCCGCTCTGCTCACTCTCGTCGCCGTCGCATGGCTCGGCGCCTCGGCGAGCGGCGCGGAAGGCGGCGGAGAGGGAAGGAGCAGCTCCGCGGAGGTGCGGAAGTAGGGTCCGCGGCGGAGGTGGCTGCTTCTAAACCCGAGGGCGGGACGCAGCTGGGGTCCGAATCTGACCCCAACCGAGCTCCCCTGCCGTCTCAGTCGTGCCCGCGCCGCCGGCCGGCCGGAGCTCCTCCGTTGTTGTCGAGGAGGCCGCGCCGGGCGCCGACGCCGCCCCTGTCGGTGGGCAACAGCAGCGGATCCGCCCCCCTCCCGCGGCTCGTCGTGGATCCGTCCCCACTGTCATCCCCGCCGCACAAGAAGACCGGCGCCGGCAAGAGGAGCCGGTATGCTTGCCGCCTCATGCCTCTGCATCGCGGCTGCGACCGCCGCCGCGGCGCGGACGTCCTCTGGAGCGGCGGAGGCAGCTCGTGGGACATCTCTGGCGAACTCGAAGTCATCCCCAGCCGCACCGCAGCAGTCGGCGTCTATGAGGTGGTGGGATGCGGCGGCCGCGGACCCGGTGACGGCACCGGCTCCGGTCCCTGGCTTCCGAAGCCTACCCCAGCAAGTGCGGCGAGAGCCGCGGGCTTGTTGTTGATGCAGGGAGCACACGGTCGGTTCTATTGACCGTGCGCGACAACAAGCTCCGCGCCGACGACGAGCGTCGACGCGCCAAGAACTGCGGCTGCTGCTGAGGCGTCGGCGGCAGGTCGTCGGAGAACAGGGACGGGAACTATTCGTCGTCGAGGTGGAGGTCCTCTGGGGGCGGAGGCGCCTAGGGAGTGGGACGCGCCCCTGTCGTCGTGGCGCGCGGCGCTTTGGGCGGCTGCAGCCACGCCATCCTCTGCTCCGAGAACAGTGGTGTGCTCCGCAGCCGGTTCGTCGCCGCATGCACGACCATGGACTCAACGGGATTGCCCGGGGATGTGAGAAGGAGAAGTTCACGAGGCCGCCCTCACTGGTGCTAGCGCTCGCAGAGCTCCGAGTCGGCCACGGCAAGCTGCCCGGTTGCAATCAGCATGGAAGATGTTCTTTCAGGTGAAGGAATTCGTCTTCGGGTTCCGATTTTCGCATATGTTTATCGGCTCACATGTCACTGTCACTACAATCTCCTCCAGTTATGTGGCTGACGTTGTCACAGGCGCGTCACCTCCGTCACCGTCGGTCCTGCGCGGCCATCCCCGCCATCACGACGCCATCCCGGACACTGCAGCGCCATCCCTGACGCTGTGGGAGTGCGGGGCGACAAGACACCGCCACGCCCGCGGCTGTGCCCCTTACGACCTCCCGTCAGCCGCACCCTCGAGTCAGCGTACGGACGACGACCACACGGGAAGTTTCTACGCCGCCACCCTCGAAGCCGCTCCTGGACGGATACAGGGCACGCCATGACGCTCCGCCAGAAGCAAGATTCGCCAGGACGGCCATCCACTCCGTTGCACTGTCCGCCATGCCATCACACGTAGCTAGAACAGTGCGGCACGCCTGTAAACTGCCTCCTCCTTGGCCTATAAAAGGAGGGGCAGTCCCCTGGCCGCAGGGGGACGACGGAGAGCACTGACCCACACGCTTTCTGCCTTCACCACGATATTGGCACTCGCCTCGATCAAAACCTCAGGGACCTGGAGGTCCGGCCTCCTCTCCCGCCCCGCTTGTAGCTCCCCTCTGCAAGCACCACGGTGCAACGCAATACAGTGCCTCGAGCACACCACTGCGGGACGTACGGCCCCGGCCGGAACCAGGATAAACTTGTGTCCCTTGTGTTGTCGTTGGCACCGACCATCGAGAAGCTGATCACAGCGTAACTCACTAGTTAGTGTCGGGACTACTTTCCGCACCGACAGTTGGCGCGCCGGGTAGGGGACCTCGCGATGTGATCGACCCCTCACCAGCATTCTCGATGGTGATTCGTACCGAGATGACGTCCCAGAGGTACGCCATGGGCAGCTCGGACCCTCTCCCCGCTGGATTCGAAATCCGGTTTGGGAGCCTGAACTTTCAGGCCACAGGGAACGGCTACCTCATGCGCCTCACCAACTTCGACGAACTCCACCCGTGGCGGTCGACTGGGCCGGGCCCAATGCCCGTCACGCCTGCTACTGACGCTCCGACACCCACCCGGGTGGCTGCCGCGAGCGCCTCGACGCCCCGACGCCGCAAACGCCCAGGTCAGCGCTCACGCCAGGCGCGCACGGAGCGACGCCGGGCAACACGCGAGGCGGCCCGGAACGACGCGCCCCCGCCGAGCGACACGGCAGCGCACCCTACGGGGGAGCACGTGGCCGCGGGGCCGCAGTTTCCCCACGGGATGCGCAACCCTGCTGCGGCGTATGCCTCATCCGTCAGCACCGACATGGCCGCGTACGAGGATCTCCCGGGCCATCACTTGCTGTCAATCCGGAACCTCATCGCCACCACCAACGACGAGTCGTACCACGGCTCGCCCAGCGAACTGCCGCCCTCAACCTCGCATGGCTACGCAGAGTGGGACTTCTCCGGCGTGCCGGACCCTGTGGTCTTCCGGCGATTCCTTGATGCCGCGGACTACTGGTTCGGTTGCTCCGACGACTCCAGCGAGGGGAGCTATGATCCCTCGCGCGAGTGCTTTGTTGTCGCCGCCAACGAGCAAGCTGACGGCGCAAACGGAGCGGGCGACGGGAACGCGGCCCAGCATCCGGAGCCGAACCCGCCACCGGCCCCACCAGCGGGCAATGCGGACATCAATGCGCAGCTGGCCCAGGCACGCGAGCTCGAGGCGAAGCTCGCGGAAGAGTACCGGCAGGTGCGGCTCCTGCGTGCAACTATCGCAGGGGAAGCCTCGGCGCGCGGCGAACGCGCCCGAGAAGCCGGGAAGCAAGCCTGCGAGCGCATCAATGCCAACTTCAACGTGGACGACCCACACACGCCACTTCGTGCCAGCCAAAAACTCATCGCGGCGGCAACACTACTTCGGGCCATGCCCGAGCCATCGACACCCGAGGCACGTAACCTGCGCCGCGAGGCGCAGACTCTCATCGAGCAAGCGGCCGTGCAGCAGGCCGAGAGCTCCGCGTCCCGCATGCGCAACCAGTCCAGTGCGCGGGGCGACGGCGGCGCGAAGGACCAGGAGGCATCCGTCCACGCGGACGGCGCGGCGGAGCAGCCGCCAAACCAGGGCAAGACGCCTGTCAAGTAGCGGATCCTGGAAACGCGCGGCGAGGCCCACGACGGAGACGCCCGCAACGTCCTGAACGCCAAGCGAAAGGGCGACGCGGAGGCGCGAGCGGCGGCGGGCTACCACCCTCGACGAGGTGGTCGCTACGACAGCCAGGAGGACCGCTCGCCAACACCGGAACCCCCGGGAACCCGAGTGTTCAGTCGGGAGATCCGTGCGGCGAGTTTCCCCCAGCGTTTCCGCCAGCCCACCACCATCGACAAGTACACGGGGGAGACGGACCCTCGTGTGTGGCTCAACGACTACCGTCTGGCTTGCCAGCTGGGCGGAGCCACCACCGATGCGGTGATCATCCGCAATCTGCCTCTGCACCTTGCGGACTCGGCCAGAACGTGGCTCGAGCACCTACCGCCCAGCCAGATCCACAGCTGGGATGACTTAGTCCGCACGTTCGTGGGGAACTTCCAGGGCACATACGTGCGCCCTGGGAACTCCTGGGACCTGCGAGCGTGCACCCAGAAGCCCGGCGAGTCGCTCCGGGACTTCATACGGTGCTTTTCAAAGCGCTGTACCGAGCTCCCAAGCGTTGCTCAGTCCGAAATCGTGCACGCCTTCCTTGAAGGCACGACCTGTCGGGACCTCATGTGCGAGCTCGGGAGGAGCCCGCCGGTCGACTCCAACGAGCTGTTCGACATCGCCACCAGCTTCGCCTCCGGGGAGGAGGCAGTGGGGGCCATCTTCGACGGCAAGAAGGGCAAGCGCGTGGACGACACGCCCGCGGAGGGCAGCAAGTCCAAGGAGCCCCAGCATAAACACAAGCGGGGCAAGAAGGGCAAGAAGCCGCGCCACGAGGCGCGCACGCAGGGGCGCGATGACGGCGGGGACGAGGCCCTCGCAGTTGACCCGGCTCGAAAGGGCCCTCGAGGGGCCCCTCGAGGCCCCGGCGTATTCGACGATATGTTGAAGAAGCCCTGCCCGTACCACAAGACCCCAGTCAACCACACCCTCGAGCAGTGCGACATGTTCAAGAAGTACTACCGCCGCGTCGTCGCGAAGGAGGACGAGGCCAAGAAGGACGGGGGTGGCGGAGACGCTGATGGCTTCCCCGCGGTGGAGAACGTCTTCTTCATCTTCGGGGGACCGACGGTGGATATGTCCACCAACCGGCGCAAGCGAGAGCGGCACGAGGTCCTCGCCGCGGAGAGGGCACCTCCTTCCTTCCTCGACTGGTCGGAGGACGCCATCACCTTCAGCCGCGAGGACCACCCGAACTGCATCCCAACCCGGGCCAGTACCCGTTGGTCGTCGATCCCATCATCGGCAACGCGCGGTTTTCCAAGGTGCTGATGGACGGCGGCAGCAGCCTCAACATCCTCTACGCCCACACCCTACGGCTGATGGGGATTGGGTTGGACCAGCTGCGGCCCAGCACGGCGCCGTTCCATGGCGTCGCGCCAGGCAAGCGCGTCCAGCCCCTCGGGCAGATCGACCTGCCGGTCTGGTTCGGCACACCGGACAACTTCCGCAAGGAGGTCCTCACCTTTGAGGTAGTGGGGTTCCGGGGCGCGTACCACACCATCCTTAGCCGTCCGTGCTATGCCAAGTTCATGACGGTCCCGAACTACACTTACCTCAAGATAAAGATGCCGGGGCCAAAAGGCGTAATCACCGTGGGCTCGTCGATCGAGCACGCATTCGACTGCGACGTCGAGTGCGTCGAGCACGCTGAGGCCCTGGCGCTCGACGAAACGTTTGTCGCGGACATGGAGAAGCTGGCCAACGAGGGCCCCGACTCCTCCGCCAAGCACGCGGGCAGTTTCGAGGCTGCCGAACAAACGAAGGAGGTGCCCCTCGACCCTGCAGCCCCCGAGGGCAAGGTGTTGAGGGCCAGTTCTAACCTCGACCCGAAATAGGAAGTGGTGCTCGTCGACTTTCTCCGCGCCAACGCCGATATCTTCGCGTGGAGCCCCTCAGATATGCCAGGCATCCCGAGGGAGGTCGCCGAGCACTCCCTTGATATCTTACCTCACTCCCGAGCCGTGCAACAACGGCTGCGCCGCTTTGACGAAGAGCGGCGCCGGGCGATCGGAGTAGAGCTGCGGAAGCTCCTCGAGGCCGGGTTCATCAAGGAAGTTTTTCACCCTACGTGGCTAGCTAATCCTGTACTAGTTAAGAAAAAGAATAGGAAGTGGCGGATGTGTGTAGATTACACTAGTTTGAATAAAGCATGTCCCAAAGTTCCTTTTCCTTTGCCGCGAATCGATCAAATCGTTGACTCAACTGCAGGGTGTGAACTATTGTGTTTCCTCGATGCCTATTTCGGGTACCACCAAATAAAGATGAAGGAGTCCGACCAGCTTGCGACTTCGTTCATCACGTCGTTCGGAATGTTCTGCTACGTAACGATGCCGTTTGGCCTCCGAAACGCGGGCGCTACATACCAGCGATGTATGCAGCACGTCTTCAGAGACCACATCGGGCGAACCGTTGAGGCTTACGTAGACGACATAGTCGTGAAAACCAGGAAGGTGGACGACCTGGTTAGCGACCTGCGCGTGGCATTCGATTGCCTGCGAGCCAACGGGGTGAAGCCGAACCCCGAGAAGTGCGTCTTCGGAGTGCCGCGAGGCATGCTGCTGGGATACATAGTTTCCCAGCGGGGCATCGAGCCCAACCCCGAGAAGGTCGCAGCCCTCGAACGGATGGGCGCGATTCGAGACCTCAAGGGGGTCCAGAAGGTGTTGGGGTGCCTCGCCGCCTTGAGCCGCTTCATCTCGCGGCTCGGCGAGAAGGGATTACCCCTCTACCGACTCCTGAAGAAACACGAGCGCTTCTCCTGGACCGTCGAGGCCCAGGAGGCGCTTAACAAACTCAAGGCGACGCTCGCCCACGCGCCAATCTTAACGCCGCCCCAGGACGGCGAGCCTCTGTACCTCTACGTCGCCGCGACCACTCAGGTGGTCAGCGCCGTCATCGTGGTAGAGCGTACAGAGGAGGGGCACGCCCTACCAGTCCAGAGGCCCGTGTACTACATCAGCGAAGTGCTATCCGAGACCAAGGCACGGTACCCACAGATCTAGAAGCTGCTCTACGCCGTAGTGCTCGCGCGGCGCAAGCTCCGGCACTACTTCGAGGCCCACCCGGTCACGGTGGTCTCCTCGTTCCCGCTGGGTGAGATCATCCGCAACCCGGACGCGGCGGGCAGAATCGCCAAGTGGTCTGTGGAATTGATGGGCGAGACACTCGCCTATGCGCCACGCAAGGCAATCAAGTCCCAAATCCTGGCAGATTTCATCGCCGAATGGACGGACACACAACTGCCGCCGCCGCAAATACAGGCCGAATGCTGGACCCTCTACTTCGACGGGTCGGTGATGAAAACAGGGGCGGGCGCGGGCCTACTCTTCATCTCACCCCTCGGGGAGCACATGAGATACGCGGTACGCCTGCATTTCCCCGCGTCGAACAACATGGCGGAGTACGAGGCCCTTCTTTGCGGCCTCCGAATCGCCATTGAGACAGGCATCAAACGCCTCGACGTCAGGGGGGACTCGCAGCTCGTGATTGACCAAGTCATGAAGAATGCGAGTTGTCACGACGACAAAATGGAGGCCTACTGCAACGCCGTACGAGCCCTCGAAGACAAGTTCTACGGCCTCGAGCTTAACCACGTACCCCGCAGGTACAACGAGGAGGCGGACGAACTCGCAAAAATCGCGTCGGGGCGAATCACTGTCCCCCCGAACGTTTTTGCGCGGGACGTCGCCAGGCCGTCCGTCAACCTCGAGTCGACACCCTCGAGTCAAGAGGAACCCTCGGGGGCTCCCTCGAACCCAGCGGGCGCGGAGCCCATGGATGAAGACCCCTCGAACGAGGCGTTTGTGCTCTCCTTGCTCGAGGGCTACGGTGCGGACGAGGCCGAGGCCATGGACACGGAGCCAGCCCCCCGCGCGGAGGACTGGCGGGCCAAGTACCTCGCCTGGATGGAGCAAGGGGAGCTTCCCTCAGATCGGTCCGAGGCCAGACGCATCGCCAAGAAGGCCAAGTCGTTCACCCTCGTCGACGGCGAGCTGTACAAGCGCGCTGCGTCAGGCGTCCTGCAGCGGTGTATACCCATCCCCCAGGGGCGCGAGCTCCTCCGGGACATCCATGCGGGCGTGTGTGGCCACCACGCGGCGCCACGCACCCTCGTGGGCAACGCGTTTCGCCAGGGCTTCTATTGGCCTACCGCGGTTGCTGATGCCAGCGAGATCGTGCGCACCTGCGAAGGGTGCCAATTTTACGCCCGCAAGACCAATCTCTCGGCGCATGCCCTCCAGACGATCCCCATCACGTGGCCTTTTGCCGTGTGGGGGCTGGACATTGTCGGGCCCCTGCGAAGAGCGCCCGGGGGCTACACACACCTGCTAGTCGCCATTGACAAGTTCTCCATGTGGGTCGAAGCGCGCCCAATCACGAATCTCAGGGCAGAGCAGGCCGTAACATTCTTCACCGACATCATCCACCGGTTTGGGGTGCCTAACTCCATCATCACCGACAACGGGCCCCAGTTCACCGGCAGGAAGTTCCTGAAATTCTGCGACAAGCACCACATCCGCGTGGACTGGGCGGCCGTCGCGCACCCACAGACCAATGGTCAAGTGGAGCGGGCCAATGGCATGATCCTACAAGGCCTCAAGCCCAGGATTTTCGACAGACTGAACAAGTCTGGCCGAAAATGGCTCCAGGAGCTGCCGGCGGTCGTGTGGAGCCTCAGAACCACTCCGTGTAGGGCCACGGGATTCACCCCGTTCTTCCTCGTCTATGGCGCGGAGGCCGTCCTCCCCACGGACCTGGAATACGGGTCGCCCAGAGTCAAGAGCTACGACGAGGGCACCAACCAGCGAGCCCGCGAGGACTCACTGGATCAATTGGACGAAGCCCGCACTGTGGCCCTGATGCATTCAGCGAGATACCAGCAGGCTCTGAGGCGGCACCAGGCCCGGAAGATACGACGCCGAGACTTCGACGAAGGAGACCTAGTCCTAAGGCTGCGCCAAGACAATCGAGGCCGCCACAAGCTATCGCCCCCATGGGAGGGACCCTACATCGTTGTCAAAGTGCTCAAGCCCGGCACCTACAAGCTGGCCAACGAGGACGGCGAGGAACTCACCAACGCTTGGAACATCCAACAGCTACGTCGCTTCTACCCTTAGAAAGGATTTCCAAGTTTTTCTTGTCATTTACATACCCAACACCCCAGTTAGCTGTAATTTCCATCAAATTAATAAAGCTAAAGTGGGACTCGGTTTTCCCCTGAAAACCGAATCCCCCTCGGGGGCTACTGCGGGGGGCGTCCCCCCCCCAAAAATGGTCTCATTTTTTCGCAAAATTCGCCGCAAATGTGCTAAGTATGCCTCGACCCAAACTTTGGGTGGACTCACGCGGGACGCGAGTGGCCAAAGGGCGAAGAAGCGCGAGTCGGGGATAGCCCACGCCTCCGGCAGGATACGGCCCTTCCCCCTCGCCACTTTGCCTATCGGCTACTCGTGCGAACGAAAACCTTCCCAGCCAATGTTCGCCTAAGAAAGCGGGGAGGCAGAACAACACAATCGCCGAAATAAACAACGAGTTTTTCAACTTACAAACATCAAAGTGTTTTAAACAGCAAATGTTTATTACAACAGCCGCGCGGCTCGAATTCTAACATCAAAAACATAAAGGGCACAAACGCCCAATGGTCTTCAGGCTTGGGGGCCGCCAGCCGGGGGAGCATCCGGGAAGAGGAAGTTCATGAAGTCCTCGGCGAGGATGTCGGCGGCAGGAGCAGCGAGCGCATCCGCACGGTTCATCGCCACCTCGTCGTCGACGCCGACGGGAACGACATAGCCCGTGGAAACGGCCTCGAGGTCGACCTGGTAGTGGGAAGCCACCACGCCAAGAGTTTTCTGAACTCCCAGGTGAAGGGCGCGGTGCACGCGCTGGGTAACGTGCCTGCCGAGGGCGCGGAGGCGACTCGCCATCGAGCTCCCAGCCTGCACTTCGCCTTCCTCGACCCCCTGGCACGCCTCGAGGGCGGCGGCCCGCAGCTCCTCCAGCTCCTGTTGTGAGGAGTTGTAGGCCGTCTGGAGGGACTCTGCCTGGGTCGTCGAGTTCCCAAGAGCGTTCCGCAGGCCTGAAACCCATGAACGAAAAACAAAAGTTGGGAGCGGATCCCAAGCAAACCAAATCAACAAGCAAAATGCGAAGAGAGGCGACCCACCTTCGACCTGTTTCTTCTCCGAATCGAGGGCCTTGCGCGCGACCTCGGCCTCCTGCTGCAGGCTAAGGACCGCAGCTTCCTGCTCCACGACAGCCTGGCGCAGATCCTCGTAGGAGACGCTGAGCTGGTTCAGCTCCCCGTCGAGCCGCGAGACTTCTTCGTCCCGTTGCTTGAGGGTTGCCTGCGCCCCCTCGAGTGCGGCGCGCTCCTGCTGAAGGAGGCCCTGGGCCTCTTCTCGCGCCAGGCGCTCGCGCTCGAGGGCGGCCCGAGCCTCAGCAAGGGCGGTTCACTCCTGCTGGAGCTGAGCGTCCGCCTGTTGGCGCGCGTCCCGCTCCCGCTGAAGCCGCTCCCCCGTCGAGGCGAGGGAGGCGGCCTGGTCCGCCAGGCTGGCCCTCAGCTGCTCGGCCTCCTTGGCCCTTTCCTCGGCCTGGCTCTGCCAAGATCGTGCTCCCTCGAGGGTTGCACGGTCCTGTTCGAGTTGGGCGCGAATCGCGACCACCTCCGTCTCCCACTCCGCCGCCACGGTCCGCATCGCGGCTGCATCCTCACGCGCCTTCCGCAGCGCCTCGTCCCGCTCCAGGAGCGCTGTCCGCACCTTCGCGACTGCAGAGGCGTCTCTCGCAGCCTGGGCGTCCTGCCCCAGGAGCTCGTCCTGCACTGCCGGGAGCCGGTACTCCAGCCACCCGATGTCAGTCCGCAGGGCCTCGACAAGGGCGTCAAGAGCGTCGTATTGGTCCCGGTACCAGTTGCGCTCGGAGCTCAGCCGGTCGAGGTGGCCGTACTTCTCCCGGGCTCGACCCTCCAATTCCTGCCACCGGCAGACAAGGCAGAAGAGAGTTTGAGTCGGAAAAAGCGCGAACGCGGGAGAGACGAGGGGAGAAGAAACTCCAAAATCCAACAGAAGGGACGCGTACCTAGAAAATCCGCCACGCAGGACCCCCGTGGATCCGCAGCGCCTCGTCCAGCGAGGCGCCGTGGTCGCGGAACTCTTGCCACAGCGCCTGCTCGGCCTGGGCCTCGATGCAGAGGGCTGGCGGCGCGCTGGCTTGCTCCCGCTTCCGCTCCACACGCGTCACGGCGCCATCGGGGGCAGGAGGGCCGGCACGAGACGACGAGGCCTCGGCGCCATGCGCCGAGGGCTGCGGCATCACGCAGCCATCCTCCCGCATCACTAACACCCCCGCCGCGGGCTCGGGGGCTGGCGCGGGCGAGTTCCCCCATTGGCCCCATCCAGGCGGCGGCGCGTCGTCGTCGTGGATCTCCACCACGGCCGCCTGACCACCCGCCGCCGGGACAGACAGAGGTCGAACCGTCGGCGCGGCGGTTGCCGCTGTCGTAGCCGCCGCCGTGGCTGTCGCCTCCTGCTGCGGCTCCGTGGCCACGGCCGCGCTGCGCGGTGGCTCGCCCGTCATCGCCGCGCTCCCGGCCGCCCGTGGCGCCCTCGACGAGCGCCGCCTCGTGGGTACGGACGTGTCCGACCTGAGCGCTTTAGCAGGCGCGAGAGCGGGGACAGTCGGCGCCACCCTGCGAACACAGAGACAAACAACTGAGCTCCAACCCCTCGAAACCGGAACGTCTGGAGGAGGGACTGCTTACCTCAAGGTGGAGAAGCCTCGCTTCCTCTTCCTCGAGGGTTCGGCAGGCGCTGCTGTGGCGCCCGTCGTCGCCGCTGCAACGCTCCAAGACGCTTCCGCGGCGCGCGCTGGCGCTTCCGCGACGCGCGCCGCCTCTTCAACGGACCGCCCGGCGGCGGGCGCTTCCGCGCCCACCACGGGCGCCTGCTCCTCTGCCGCCTCTGCGGCTCTCGGTGAGGGGGTCGAGGGATTCCACCTCTCGAGGGGGGCCCGCCCCCATCGCTCTCCTCTTCTTCCTCCTCTCCCGACGACGAGTTCCCCGGAGTCGCCGGGGAAGAGAGTCCCTGCTGCTCGCGCAGCCGGTACTCCTCGTCCCGCTGTTCCCGGCGCTCCCGCCGCCGGATTCTCTTCTCCTTCCTGCGCGCCGCCCGCTCCTGCTCCCGTCGCTGCGTAGCGCGGGCAACCGCTCGAGCTCGGGGCGTGGGCGGGTCGGACCGCGAGGCGTCCACGGTCACCCTCTGCTAAAAAGCGACTGTCAAAACCATGCTGGTACATTGCAAGCGAACGAGAAAGGGAGGAAGGCCTACTCACCGCCGGGGCGTCGGGGAGCATAATGAACGACCAGAGGTCGTCGTTGCTGTGCCGGCCGGTCTTGAGGCTGATGGCGCGCCTCGCCCTCGTGGCCGCGTATTCCCGAGCGAGGCGCTCATTCAGGAACCGCGAGCGCGCCAACGACGTAGGGTTGGCCGCCTCGCTCATCTCGTAAATACGGAGCTCCCTCTCCATGAGGGGGACGATCCGCCGGTGGTGGAGGTTCGCGAGGACCGAAGCCGCCCCCAACCCGGCGTCCGCCAGGCTCTTCGACGCGGTTAGGAGCGAATCCAACCGCGCCTGGTGCGAGGAGGGGGACACACCGTGGTGCCAGGAGTCGGCCTTCTCCTTCAGCACCTTGCCGGTGTAGGGGGGGAGGCCGGCGCCGTCGTTGCGAAGGTAGAACCACCCCCGCTCCCATTCCGCGTTGTTGGATGTCATCGTGCAGGGGATGTATAACTCCTTGCGCGAATCCCGCAACGAGATCGACAGGCCGTCGGCGCGCACCGCCCGGCGCACCCGTGCCTCGGGCGTAGCGAGCGTGTGCAGCTCCGCGCGGAAAAGATGGACCCAGAGATCCCAGTTCACTGGGATCCCCAGGAATCCCTCGCAGACACAGACGAAGGTGGCCGCCTGCGAAATCGCGTTGGGGGCGAAGTTGTGCAGCTCCACCCCGTAGTGGTGGCACAGTCCGCGCATGAAGCGGCTCGCCGGCGCGGCGAAGCCGCGCTCATGGTGCCGGATGAAGCTGACGACGTAGCCGTACGGCGGGTTGGGCTCCCGATCCGTCGCCGGCGGAACGATCCACGCCGGGGGCTGCCCCTCCACGTTCGGCGCCAGCTGGCCGCTGTTCACGAGCTCGCTCAGGGCGAGCTTCGTCACCGTCGAGCGGCTCCACGGCAGCGGATCCAGCACCGTGATCGGCTGGGGGGGAGCCATTGCGGTTGGCAGCGGCGCACGAAGACGAAGCTAGCGGCGGGCTAAACGAAAGGGCGCACAGCCGAGAAGCGAAGGCAAGGAGCAAAGGGCGGCGGCGCTAAGTGACGAGGTAAGGAGCTTCCGCCTCCCTCTCCTTGGATTTATAGATCTAAGGGAGCCACGCTCCCCAAACCGCGCGCCGCGCGCATTAACTGCAGGCGGCTGCATCTGCCACTGACAAGCGGGGCCCACCGCACCGAAACGGCCGGCCGCGCGCGCATGCGCGATCATTACGGCGCAGCATCCGAAGAGCCGCGGCGGCCTGTCACGTCCGCCCCCCCACGTCGCCCACTACGTGCGCGGCCGCGACGCCTGAAAAGGCGCGCCCGCGACGCACGACTGAAGCCACGACTGTGGGCATTTAACGGCCTGGTCCCTTACTAAGTAAGCGTGACCCTCGCGCGGCCCGAGCCCAGTGCTCGAAAAACCAGACCCTCGAAGGGTGCGATTACTGACCAGTGGCCTCGAGACCCGCTCGGTGAAAGCGGGCGCCACAGGTGCCCTCGATTCTAGAGGATTACTGATCAGCAGCTCGGGGGTCGGCTCGACCACGAACCCACGAATCCTGCAGATGCAATCAAGACGGGGGCATTTAGCTGCCACCCCGCAACGGCCCTACTAATCAGGGGTTCGAAGCCTGACCCTCGAAGGGTTCGAACAGGCGCCCCAGATCAACAGAGTCAGGGACGACGAGGGCGCGCGCATTCGAGCCTATCCTCGAGCTCACCAGCTCGAGGGCGCCCCACATGTTGTATTCAAGAGCCAACGAGGGCAGCTAGTCGAGGGATCCCATCGAGGGAGAGCTTCCGCGCCCTCGGTCCCCAACGAACGGGACCGAGCCCTGCCTAGCAAACCCACGTAAGCGCTTTCATGGACGAGTCTCCGGACCACGAGCCAACCCTTATCGAACGGGGCATGGGCGTCCACTTGAATCACCCGATAACAGCTCGAAGAGGAACCCGCAATTCGCGACCCGCTCGATGGGAGTTGTGGACACCTCACCCCTCTGTCCCGCGGAGGGACGGCGAAGGGAACGTACAAACAAGTCGGAGAGCCCGCCCCGATCGCCTCGAACGGGCCCAGGCTCGGGGGCTCGACGCGTGGCTACACCTCCTGGATATGCACCGAACGCACGCGAACGTCGGCACATGCGTACGGCACCGCCGAGGCCGGCTGAAACACCGCCGAGGCCGGCTGAAATAAACGCCTCGCACAATGATGACGCTGCGAAAAAACCTTGAAGGAGTACACACACTCCTCCAAGGCTTCGGGGGCTAGACCCGCGGGTCCGCTAGCGCACCCCCACGGAATAGCACAGCAATCAGGAGGGAAGAAAGTCCCATCAGCAAGCGTCAGCATCTGCGGGATCCTAACGGATACACCCGCAGATGCTCGAGGGCTACTGTCGGGGACAGCCATAAGGGTCCCCTAAAAAACCGGGGGGAACCCATTCAGTTTCGCAAAAACTAAAACACAAACGAATTCATAAACCTAAAACTCGCTCAAGATAGTCACGGCCCAGCGGCCGGGCCCACAGCCCTGGTGGCCCCAGTGGCCCACCAGAACAGTCGGCCCAGCCACCCCCGGGCGAAACTCCGCTTCGCTCGAGGGGCGCAACGCCGCGCTAACGAGACTCCGCCTCGCTCGAGGGCCGGTCGCCCCTTCGGGTGAGACTCCGCCTCGCTCGAGGGCCGGTCGCCCCCTCGGATGGGACTCCGCCTGGCTCGAGGACCTCACAGGCTCGCCGCCCCCGCACCTGCTCCCCCGACAGGGGCGTTTAATGTTCTAACACTTGCAGGCGCCCGGGTCAAAGACGAATCCACGTCATGCCGTCCCTCTGACACGCCCGGGAATCATATCCCGACGTTGTTCCGCCAACTCTCCCAGTGAGGCCATCCCCACCACTGTGCGGCAGGGCTAGTGTCAGCTCCGTGACACTGCGCCACCCACTCTCGTACGGCCAACGCGCCGCACCCTCGAAGGAGGACGGCGGAACCCTCGAAACGGGGACGGACGCCTGCTCCGCGCCTGCCCGGGGCCACGCCACGACGCCGGACCAGTGAGGCGCGTCACCTCCGTCACCGTCGGTCCTGCGCGGCCATCCCCGCCATCACGACGCCATCCCGGACACTGCAGCGCCATCCCTGACGCTGTGGGAGTGCGGGGCGACAAGACACCGCCACGCCCGCGGCTGTGCCCCTTACGACCTCCCGTCAGCCGCACCCTCGAGTCAGCGTACGGACGACGACCACACGGGAAGTTTCTACGCCGCCACCCTCGAAGCCGCTCCTGGACGGATACAGGGCACGCCATGATGCTCTGCCAGAAGCAAGATTCGCCAGGACGGCCATCCACTCCGTTGCACTGTCCGCCATGCCATCACACGTAGTTAGAACAGTGCGGCACGCCTGTAAACTGCCTCCTCCTTGGCCTATAAAAGGAGGGGCAGTCCCCTGGCCGCAGGGGGACGACGGAGAGCACTGACCCACACGCTTTCTGCCTTCACCACGATATTGGCACTCGCCTCGATCAAAACCTCAGGGACTTGGAGGTCCGGCCTCCTCTCCCGCCCCGCTTGTAGCTCCCCTCTGCAAGCACCACGGTGCAACGCAATACAGTGCCTCGAGCACACCACTGCTGGACGTACGGCCCCGGCCGGAACCAGGATAAACTTGTGTCCCTTGTGTTGTCGTTGGCACCGACCATCGAGAAGCTGATCACAGCGTAACTCACTAGTTAGTGTCGGGACTACTTTCCGCACCGACATTTTTTTAACGAGCTGATCAGCGTTCGTGTTCGGTCCGTGCAGAAATAGTGTTGTCATATCCAGTGATCCAAACAAAGTATGCTAGGTATGCTACGTTCCAAACCAACAACATGTTCGTTTAGGTGGTGGCTAGTGGTTGGTTTGTTCTGAGGGAAAAGTACTGCCGGCTGGTGGTTGGTTTGTTGAGAAAAGTAATGCTGGCTGTGTTGACGGTCGATTTTGGTACACTTAGCTATGAGTTTACCGTCAACATTTGCACGTATTTGATATTCTAACTAATGGTACTAACCCCCCGGAGGTATCAAGTTCACTCTTGCATGTCGATTTTGGAGTTTATTGTTTACGCAGGAAAATAACATTAAAGAGGAGACTTTCGGGATAAGTTCATCAAGCACTTCAAGAGAAGATCATGAAGCCCGGCACAAGTCAAGACACATCATGAACATGACTCCAATTGGCCCAGGGACTGAAGCATGAAGCCGTAAAACTCCAGGGACCTGAACAAAAGATGCTGAAGCTTGCGCGACAAGGAGCTCTTTCTAAACCGTGGAGAAGACGACGTCAAGGGCCCACATGCATAAGGGAGCAAGTCAATAATTGATCGAGAAGCATCGAGGAGCGAACCGGGGCCGAACCAGGCTGAAACAGGCCCAGGCCGGTCGGCCCAGGCCGGCCGGCCCAACCTCTTTTTGTGGCGGTTTGCGACACCCTTTGACCTAAGTGCTCTTCTATAAATTGCCTCTGCCTCCGTCAGCCGCCACATCCATCCATTCATCAGAGAGCCGCTGACACGAAGGAGAAGCACCGGGAGGAAGTCGACGGCCGCCGCAAGTCCTCGAGTTGCCTAGGAGATGGCTTAGGCTAGACCCTAGCCGCCATGGTTGGCCCTGCGTGGTGAAGCCATGGTGGAGTTCCGGAGCTATGCCTTGGATCCATCAAGGCATTTGTACTTTCGACATTCGATGGTGATATAAATCAATCATTGTCCTTACTTTGATCTACTACGAGTTGTGCTTATTCATATGTGTAGCTACCATATGCTTTTAGTAGGATTAGATCGAATCATGGTGATTAGTCTTGTCTTGCGGATACATCGTTGTAGTGCACGGATCGAGGTTGTCGTTCGGTGATGATTATCCTTGACTAGTGACAGTACGGTGGAGGAGAAAGCGGTGAATGAACGTGTATCGTACCATTCCATATCGGGTTACTCCATATCGAGTGTACTCCTTATCATAGTATAGGTTTAGATTGGTTTGTCACCTTGGCTGGAACGGCAACAAGAAGACGATAGGCTAAGATTACCTTTGGTTGTTTACCTTTATGGCTAGGTGGATGAGATCCAAACATCCCTTCGTGTTTGTATGTTACTTTTATGCAATCAACGCTTCATGATAGGTTAGATCATTAGATTAGATGGATAGCCTTAGGAGTTTGCTTCCGATCCTTGGATTGACAAATTTAGGGAGGACCCTCCTTGGTGAAAAAGGCACCAAGTCACCCGTAGACTTACGGTGAATTTGAGCACGATTTTGAACCGTCAACAGGCTGGTAGCTGATAAGCTAGACGAATAAGGCGCAAGTGCTATAAACACTGCGTCATCATCTTCACCGACAAGTAGCAACCATGGAAGAGCTCAAGTATCTAAGAGTAACTCCAACAACCTCTTTATTTTTGCTAGTTAAATTTGGAGATTTAGCCCTTTGTAAAAGTAGAAAACTTTATAATTCTATTGATTAATCCAAGATACTAGCTATTTTTCATTTTCCAAATCCCACCAACCACTCACTGACAACGGGACCCATCTGTCATCCTCTACATTCCTCCACTCCTTTTTTTCCTCCCAACGCTGGATTTCGGGAAGCAGAGCACGATGAGGAGGAGGGGCAGGAGGCAGGAGAGCATGTAGGAAGCGGAGAAGACACGGTCGATGGGGGCGCCGAGGTAGAGGAAGGTGAAGTAGTCAACGACGGTGATGTAGGCGTTCCAGGGGAGTAGGAAGCCGGCGCCCAGGGTGAAGAAGATGAGGTAGCCGACCCCGAGGCGGTCGGCCGGTGGAGGGGTCGCGGGGGGCTCGTCGGCCAGGGACGCCACCACCACCGCAGTCTCGAGGTCGCCGCTAGCCATGGGTTGGGGAGGGATCTCGCTCTGGTGGGGGTGGACTCCTCCGCCTCCCCCTTGTAACATCCTTGATGTTACTTCAGCTAAGTACTTCAATTACTCATGGTAATCAAGATTGATTAGTCCCTAAGCATGTTTTGCTTGATTGTGCACACTTTTGCACTTAAACCCTTGGTCAAACTCTCAAATCATGGTCAAACCCCTAGAGCTCCAAAAGGCTGATTCAGTTTTCTTGCGCGTTCTCCAAATTTCACTATAGAAGTTCAAAATCGGCCAATATAAAAGTTGTTCCTTATTTTCGGGAACACATTTTTCATAATTGGTGGACATTACAATTTTGAGTGCAAAGCCGCATAAACTCGAGATGAACTTCCTGTGCACAGTAATTCCGGGCCGAGAAGTCCTGCGTTTTCATCACGTTTTTCCCACAAATCTGTTGAGAAAAACATATGTCGCCCTTTGTGAAAGTGGTAGGTTTAAAGCTCCTCTACAACTTTTATTTTCGAAGATTTTTCACTTAGTTGGGATTTTCGAGAGTTATGCATTTTTGAAGATGCGTAAACAGTTTGAAAAACCGGCCCGAGCGACGTCGACGCCGTGCCAGAGCGCGTACGCGTGCCGGCACCCGTCCTGCCACGCGTCGAGTCGTCTGAGCGCCGGAGTACGGAGGCTATGGAAACGTCGCCGTGGACCCGCTCGACACCGTGGACCCTCCGCCCGCTCAAGACCCCGTGCGCCGCGTCCAGGCACTAGTCGCGGCCGGGCGACGGGCCCAGCTGGCCACGCGCCGCAGCGCGCCGTGCCGTGATGCGCATGCGCGCATGCAGCGGGCCAGCTGGCCCCGCTATGCCTTAAGGCGCCGGCCACCTCGTCCGCGACGTCCCCCACGCTTTTGCACTGCCAGACGCGAAGTCGCAAGCCGTCGTCGCCGTTCAGTCCGCCCGCCGCGCGCCATTGTTGCCACCGGCGAGGTCCTGACCCTTCCGCTCGAGTCCGCGCTACACCTACCCCTTCCCTGAGTTCCCCTGCGTCATCCGTCCGCGCCGCCAACGCGAATTCCGGTCACCGGCGCCGGAGCACCGAGCCCGGCGGGCGCCGCCTCTGCGCGCCGCCGAGGGGAGCTCGCCGGCGCTCCTTCCAGCCGGCCTGCGCCCCCCAAGGAAACAGGTGAGCCTCCTTGTGGGCTCCAGCCACCCAACCGGCCGGGGCTGGCCCCACATCGCCGGCCGGCCGCCTCCCCTGTGCCGGCAAGGGCCACATTGCAAGGCTTTAGATCTTCACAAGGTGTTTTTCGCAAACCAGGGACCTTTTCGTGAAGTCTGAGTTTAAGCCGAGGGTTCCTTTGTAAATATACGTTAGGGTTTCGGCTGTACCTTGTAAAATCCGTAGAAAATTTTAGAAATATCATAAAAATGCAAATCTAATTTTGTTGGGTTCCTGGTGAAGAAACCTACCTTTTCTAGAAAGCATGTATAGGGTTTTTCTGTGTAAATTTTGAATTAAAAATTCAAACTCAGTTTGATATCTTTTTAGTGTAGTTCGAAATTTACACATGCTATGGAAGTAAATTTTGGATATGTTGCTCTTTATGATATGTTTAGATTTGTGACCAAAGTTGGCATGAGTTTGATATGTAGATTTTGAGTTATGATTTATGTAAGCTTTATGCTAGATTAAGCTTGATGCTTTTTATAGCCCCTTTAGTAAACTTTTCTTTAAGCACCAGTGTACTCTAGGGCTTTGTCTTGATGAATAGCGCCTCTGGTAGAATGGATGTGATTTTAGGATGTGTTTTGATATGTGTTTTGGAATTAATCTTGTGTAGGAGTTTAAATTCAAATTTTCAAAAATAATTTGAATCTGCACCTATGCTTTGGCCAGAGGCTTAGATTTGACATGTATGACTTGTAGGAGAAAGTTGAGATCAAAAAGTTTAGTAAATCTTTTTATATGAATTAATGGTGTTTTACTAGGCTAAAATTTGTCTTTTTCGTATAAATTAATTTATAAATGTTCTTAATCTAAATTTTGGTGTGTGAGCTTAGAATGGGTATATGATGATGTGTGCAGAAGCTTAGACTTATTTGAAGTGTTTTTATTTTAATTTGGATTTATGGTTGAAAGGCTTGTTTTATGTAATTAAATAAAGAAATGGAAATTAAGGTGTTAAATTGTGAAAACATGTCATGTTCCTGTTTTTGAGTTTTCAACACACCTCCTTGCTGTTTTGTGAAGTTAAATACTTTAGTTTGCTCAAATATGTACACAGTCACCATCAAGGTTAACCTTAACTAATGCATGTGCATAAACGTGTAGATCTTCCCGACGGGACGTACACGCTTACTCAGGAGGAGGAGGGATCCGCTAGTGGTGAGCTGAACCAAGTTAGTGGGCAGCAAGACCTGAACCAAAGTCCAGAAGAGCCCAAGGCTAGTGTTGAGTCAGAGGAAGGCAAGCACCGGAGTCATATAACCTTTTTGGATTAAAAGCTCATACCCCTTTACATTTTAATATTTATGTTTTGTTTTGTGCATTTAAGTTTCAGGAGTTGAATTGAAGCCTAGGTGCATGATCCTTAGGTTCCTATGCTCTTTTACTAGTATATTAGGAACGCTAGTGCCATGCTCTAAGGATACGGTAGAAGTCCAGTAATGACTCATTGCTCGCGAGATATAGGATGCTTATGTTGGAATCATAAGTTGGTTAAATTGACTCGCTCATGTGGTAAGAGCAATGGGTTCGGTCTCGACCGAGTAGCATGGTGCTGGTCTAAGCTATTGAACGTACCAAGTGTTTGTCGGGAATGGGACCGGTAAGCCTAGTACCTAATGAACCAGTGCGGGGACTTTATCGTTACTACTCTTGAGATGCTTCTCCCGGTTTGCTTCCGGTAGTGCAAGTGTGATCCTGGACGTGCCGTGTGAGGGCGTTCCAGTAACCTTGTACTTAGGACTGTTGCGTCTGTCCCTAATCTGGGGAAATGACGGGAACCGCCTGGTTGGGGTAGACACTGCACTTGGTCTACCTTCTTCCGTGTATCTTGGGTTTACCTTGCAAGGATATAAATCGATCGATCGTCGGTCACTCGCCGTTATCTGAGTCGGCTTGACCACTGGCTACCCCATGTTTATTTATGGAACTTTTCGGATTAATATTGTCGGATGATTAATCTTGTTTGTACAACCATGCTTGCTTAGCTAGGTGCTTACCTAGAATGGTTAACATACTAGAACTTGAGCTAAAATTTGAAAGTAAGGATCAACTCTTAGTTGCTTTTGGCAAAACAAACCCACCAGCCAAAAAGCCTTGCATGTCTAGCTGTCTTTTATTTTTGTCGGGTCAGTCTTGCTGAGTATTAGTATACTCAGCCGTGCTTTTGTTGTTGTTTTCAGGTAATCTCATCTGGCCTGAATCTATTCCAGATGGTTGGGAACTTGAGTGGGAGAACGATGTTGATGAGTGATACTCTATGGACGGCCTCCCATGTGTATCTTCCGCTAGATTTATTTTCGCTGTTTAAACTCTGAAACACCTTTACTTTCATGTACGAAAACCTGGTTTGTAATAATGTGAACTTATGAACTTTTATGTAATGTAATGTTGTATTCTGGTCCCGCCTTCGTGTGGGCTTAGCGCATAATTCGATCCTGTGTAAGTGATTTACCGGGCATGCCCCGGCAGAGGCGACAGAATAGTTCTTTATTATTGCTTAATGGCCAGGTGGACAGGCTTAGGCGATAATACGAAATTATTTTGGGCGGTTCTGTCACACCCCTCTTCTCCCCCCTCCCGCCTGGACTCCTCCGCTTCCCCTTCTTTTCCCGTAGGCCACCGCAATCGCAGCTGACGGGCAAGCCTCTCCGTTGGCCCCACCGCCGGCGCCCCGTCCTCCGCGCCAGATCCGGCTGCCCCGCCCTCTCCGGCGGCGACGTAGTGGAGGAGGAGGGCCCCTCTCTCCCGTCGAGCTCGGAGTAGGGGCGTGGCCGCCGGCGGGCCAGGCGACGGCGGCGGACGAGCTTGAAGAGGAGGAGCGGGATGGCGGCGGCGCAGGAGCTCCGGGGCCGCCCTTGCCACATGTACTGCTGCTCGCCGCCAGGACCCCGCACCGCACCTCGCCGGGAGCTCCCTCCGCCGCGGGATCGATTTATGGGCGCGGGAAGCTGTTTTGGCTCGAGGAGGACCGCAGGACCGGGGGAGAGACGATGCCGCCGCGGGATCCGCCCGTTTTGCGAGCGGGGTGGACTCGCCAAAGCACGCGAGCCGCCACAGGGGGATGGTGAGGGAGAAAGCGAGGATGTATTTTGACGAGGCTGTTGGACCGTGTTTTTTTTGTTATTTTGTATTTTGTATACAGATAGAAAAGCATGTAGAAGAGCTGTTGGAGTTGCTTAAAAAATACAAAGAGTCGGGAAGCCATAATAAGAATCAAATGTTCTACCATTTCAATCCCACATAAATTAAATAAATTTCCTTTGGAATAGTCCGCTATGTAGAAATTCAAAGGAATTGTTGGGAGCATATTCCTTTTTCTTCCGAATTTTCTATAACAAATAAATCTTCCAAAATTCTTATATTTTCTCCATTCCAAAAAATAACCTTAAAAGCATAGACCACAACTTACTTTTCTTTAATCTGATTCGTATAAACCACAACTTACTTTTCTTTAATCTGATTATTAATTATAGGGAACGTATCAGGTGGAAACCAACCCCTCCGTGCAAACTATGAAAACTTCAATCTGAACCACACGATGTTGATCCAAAGGAGGGCTCATGAGAGGTGGGAGGGGTGATTTGCATAAGTGTATTTGCAAATCATCCCTCCCACCTCTCATGAGTTTTGCACATCACCCCTCCCACCTCCCATAAGCCCTCCTTTGGATCAACATCGTGTGGTTCAGATTGAAGTTTCCATAGTTTGCACGGAGGGGTTGATTTCCACCTGATATGTTCCCTTAATTATAATAGTTAGCATCAAACTCTGTCTGAAATCAACAATTGTTACTCGTCAACCGACATCTAGCACACCCACCTGCCGCGAGAGTGAGAAAGTTGATTACATGATTTAATTGTTTCATACATACACGCAAAATAAAAAGTAGGAGAATTACATTAGGACAAACAAATAAATCTCCATTTAGTTTTTTGCGTTGTATTAAGTATTCTCTTTCATATTTTCGTCATGTGGATTACATTAGGGTGCTTGGATTGGAGAGCTAAAGGCTAGTATGTGTCACATCCAATCTTCGAATGATAATTAGGGGACTTAAATATGAGCTATTTATAAAATTAATTATCTGGTTAATTTGCAAGACAAATTTATTGTGCCTAATTAATCCATAATCAACACATGTTTTCCGTAATGATACACTGCCTAATCATGGATTAATTAGCCTAATTATGAATTAATTAGACTTAATAGATTCACGTCTCAAATTAGTGTGGATGTCATGGAATAAGTTTTGTTATTAATATATATTTAATACTCATAATTAGCTTCAAACACCTGATGTGACATTTTTAACAAGTGAGGAGAATCTTTATAATAAAGTATAATAATAAAATTTTATATTAATATAGTACTAAAAAGCTACCACACCAGACACAAGGGTGGGTGGGTGGTAGTGTGTTGGCTTATGTGAATAGCTTCTCTGTTTTCACGTCCTCACTTATTGCATTGAGACTTGCGCTGCGCACGCAACTGTGAGCCCACTCGTGTGGCTTCCAAAATTCGAACGGAGGCGGGAACCACTCAGCATCTGTATCCATGAGAAACGCTCCACACAGACTTGACCACAAATGGATTTCCACGCGGGATCCTTTTGCACCATTACACCTACGGAGCACCACGGCGCTCCTTCGCTGACACTCCTGGCTGGCTGGCTCACAGTGGATAGGCTCCACAGGTCAGTGGCGCACCATGAGCGGCGTGCCCACAGCTCGCGCTACTTGGCGAAAGCAACGCAACACAACTTTGCCGCATTGACACGAACGATCTCCTCGCCGTCGCGGCCTCCTGCTCTCCTCTGCCACCGCCCCCAACGCGCCGAGGACGAGGGGGGCCAGAGGGACAGGCGGGGCGGGAGGTCGGCCGTGGTGACATTCTCGAGGCGGGGCGAGTGAGAGGCGGAGCCGGGCGACACTGTCGCCGTCTCCGTCCGCCGCGCCGGGACCAAGGGACAACAGAGGGATCGAGGGGACGGGAGAAGTAGTCCGAGACGCCTCACGAAGTTTCCAGAATGGTGGTGAGAGCTCTCTCTCTCGACCCCTCATCTTCTCTGCTCTCTTCCCTTCCCTGTATTCTGAGAAGATGTATTTTGCCTTTTTTTTTTCTTTGATGAATTCTTGACACTGATTTTTCCACGCTGCTACGGTGAATCCGCACGTTGTTGGCTGATTGCGGTGTACTACTCCCAATATTCCTTTTTTTTCGTTCCTTTCAGCGCTCCAAGTTGGGTTTTTTTTGGGGGGCGGAGTTGAGGCAGAGCTTGCATTTTGGATGCCATTTTGGGATTGGTGGTGATTTTGTTCCATTGTTGATTGAGACACCTGACGGCTGCTGCTTAATTTGTGTTACAGCGCTGGGTCAGCGACAATGAGGATACTGATAAATTTGAGTGGGAAAGTGAGGAGGAGGAGGAGGCGAGCTTCAACGCTGCTGGTGCCGGTTCTTCAGCTCTCGCCTCGAGGAATATTGCTCCAGGCCCATCCACAATGGTAAGGCAGCTAGCCAATAGATACATATCCAATAATGCTTGAACTCACCACTAGTTGTTCTTCAGTTCATCTCAACCGGCTTGCCAATCAGCTCAAACTGGCTGGGGCTGTTACCTTGTTTCTTGGGGCTATGAGTAATGTGATGTTTGTTTGTTGGTCTGTTTTGAAAGGTTGCCAATGGTAACGGGAGGGCTGGGCCATCTGCCTCTTCAGTTCAGAAATATGTGGATATGGGTTTCCCGGAAGCGATGGTTCTGAAGGCCATGAAGGATAACGGTAGTTACCTAATACCCCATTTCTTCTCATTTATTTGGGTTATAGGTGATTTTACGTACTCCATCTGACTGCTGCTTTTCCTTTCAGGGGATAATGGTGCAGAGTCGTTAGTTGAACTTCTTCTTACCTACCAAGTATTAATCTACAGGCTTGCTTTTAATAGTTATTCTTTGTATTTACATGGCATGAAAGTGGATTTGTATTTACAAATGATGCGAAATGCAGGAAATAGGCAATGATCCCTCTGTGGATAATGGTTCTGCTTCTGGCTGTGTCCCCCAAGCTGCTGAGGATAGTGATGATGATGATGATGTTTTAGAAAACTGGGATGATGAGGATGCTGGTGAGAGAAACAACGGTCCTACCTTTGATGAATCCGGTGATGAGGTATTTTCATGCTCCCCCTTGATGACTATATGCATTTACTTTTCTTTTTGAGAAACATGTTATGCATCTACTTTAACTTTAAACATAAATTCTTCTGCATTAAACTAGTATCATACTAGAAAAAGAGTGTGGCTTTGCCGCTCTGCTATCAGAGCTAACCAGCCCGTGGATACCTGTTGCTTTTCCAAATTGGGTGCTATGTTTTTTTCAGCAGTGAGTACTTTACCCTTCAGCAAAAGATATTGCACTTGTAACAAAAGATTGACCTACAGTGAATCTACTGTTGGAGACAGTGTAACTGTAAAAAATGATTTTCTTTTTTTATCTCATCTTTCTATTTTAACAAAGCACCATAAAAAATATAGGCCATGAGACATTCATAAACGCCACCTAATGAAAGCAGCAGTTGCAATCAAGAGCACCCAAAAACAAGTTTACTGATCAAACACTAAAAATAAGTGGACTGACCAAACACTAATTCAGGTTGTGGTAAGAATGGTTAGTATATACTAAGGAACAGAGGAGGATGTCTGGAGCAAGAAAATAAAAAGGCAAAAGCAAGGTACAATGTAGAGAAATTAGTGGAAATGAAAATCAGAAAGTTGAAGGTTGTACTTGTACCTCTCCCAGCTGGAATCAGGAGTGTGATCTGAATAAATACAGTGGTCTCGTTCTGATTTCTAATATAAACTTACATGAGTATTTGTGATCTGTTCTAGAACTGTGAAGTTATTCCTGTTCCTCAATAGTAAAAGGACTGAATTTTATATGCACTGCTACAAAAAGATTGGGTGGTTAGATGAAACCAAGCATTGTAGAAATTGACAATGTAGCTGATTCTTTGACTCCAACTCTTGGACCCCTGATATACAGACATAAATTAAACATGAACAATGTAAGTAATTCTGCTGGCGGTATTAAAACATGATAGTTCAGCTTTCTTTTTTCTTTGCTTGACTGCTTTACATCTGCATGCTATATACAGAGTACTGCTACAAGGAGTAGTTATGAATTAGATCCTAAATTTGACTGGTACAGTAGTTGAAAATTAGGACAGAGCAAGCATAACAGAGTGGTCAGTTGTTATTGTGGTTGTTCACATATATTTTTTAGTTACAAGTTATTCTTCGGCTCCAGATCTTCTGGTTTGGGTTTCTTCCTTTTCTCAGGAGTCAGGACCATTGCAACTTAGTCATGTAAATCTAGTTCAGACAAATCTTTAATACTGAATGCTAACAACAGATCAGAAAATACACGGTTAATTCTAATCTAGTGTAAGGGGTGTGTAATCCATTAGTTAATGGACGCAGTCATGAACTCATGATTGTACAAGGTGACTTTTACTTTCAGGTTAACAATGAATTGCATATATGCATATAATAATCAGTGAAATTCATTATTCATAGCACAATTAACCGGTGAGGTTATGGACATATCTGGCAATTTCTAGCTTATTTCTAGCATGCAGCCATGCAATCCACATGAAAGGTACCACGTGTCGTATGATTTAAATGGATAGTTTAATCGTTTTAACATTAGTATGCAGCGCATTCGAACAGGTTGCATTGCAGGAATGTCCCAGTTGGGCATATCGTCGAACAAGATAAGAGCGTGGCAGTTCACGTACAGCTAAGAACCGCGTGGTGTCGTGGCCTTGTGCGTGCTACTGACCTGCCAGAGGCCATCTACTCCATGCCTCCGGCTAATTCGCTTGCTTCCTCCAGCAGCCGCTGCTCATTTTTGTCGGCTTCGTCTCCCTCGAACCAATACTGGTTGGAGGAAGGGGCCAGTGCTCGGAGGCGGGGCTTTGGGGAAACACGGAGTGAGGATATGGGGAGTAGGCTGCTAGGGCCTAGGCGGCGGTGATGTGGGAGGTGTCTGCTAGGGGGTGCCGGCCACGGTGAACCGCGGTTGGACGGCGCCCACAGCGGAGGAAGCGATACGACGCGAAGTGTCGAGAGTCGAGACTGTCCAAGACGCTAATTGCCACCGTAGAAGCACAATCCGACGGCCAATAATTACAGGCGACGTGGTCCAGTGAGGAGCTCGAGCTTGGACTCTGAATTCGGTCTTTAGAGAAGAGATTATAATCCTGTAAATGGACTACTTACCTCAGAACCATAAGGTTCCTTACTTTTACTTGCTCCTGTTATTTTTTATTTCAAACAGGTGTTAGCCGCATAGCTGCAATCTAATCTGCCTTGTTATTTCCCTTGGGAGAATTGTGTTCTTTTAGGCGAAACGATATGTTCCCATGACACTAGAAACCTGGATTTTGTAAGATAATCATATTGGTGGTCATGGTAGCTGTGTCAGCTATAAACTTTGATCTACTGCACTTCATCTACAAGGCTACAACTCTTTGTTAGTGACATTCGTGAACAATACGCCACTGCAGAATAATAAATCTCACTTGTAATCCTATAAACATCACCAGTAGCATTCACATAAGGTTCTTCAGTTATAGAGCAGAACCTATGTCATCTTAATTGTGTGTTTTCCTTTTGGTACTTACGCAAATTGCTCACGGATCCTGAGAATTGGATCTCTATAGTGCAATGGCATTCCTGTTTCACTGTAACATTGAGCTTGTCTTGTACTTTCTGGTCGAGGGCATGTGACTGCCTGTATCTGAGTTGATTGAATTAGACTACCTCTGGGCTTCCCATTTCTTTATCACTTACAATCTTTTTCTCAATCAAACAGCTAATTGTTTTCTTGACTTGTCCATAGTTGTGATGATTCAAGAATTTTATTTTAACTTTGTCCTATGGAAGTCTTTCTCTCGAACATGCAGCAGAGTTGTGTATCATTACATTAAGAAGAAAAGTGTTTTGGAAGTTAATTGGTTTATTCAGCTGCATTTACTATACTCTCAATGCTTTCCTGTGCTTTTCTTACAGGATTTCTTAAATGAGATGTCACAAACGGACGAGAAAGTTAATTTCTTAGTGAATATGGGGTTTCCGAAAGATGAGGCCACCATGGCTATTACTAGATGCGGTATGCTCTTTGTTAATTTTGTACGCCTTAGATTCTTTAGCAAAATAAGCATTTTTTTTTCATCAGAAACCATGTTTCTAGGTTAAGCACCAACCTTGACCTGTTCACTGATCCTAACGCTGTCTACTATGTCTTGTGGTTTAATTAACTCAGGCACGGATGCATCTATTTCTGTTTTGGTTGATTCGATCTATGCTTCACAGGCAGCAGGGTACTGTGGCAATTCATCTGACCATGAGGTGTGCTCTGGTTTAACTGTCAATTTAAATCTGCAAAAAGGTTTGGTTCTAATTTAATGATCTAACAGTGAAACTGTGTTTGTAATTCTGCAGGATTTTTACGGAGGCAGAAAGAAAAAAAGGCCCGTGGAAGGGATCAGGAGAAAGAGGAAGAGGTTTGAAAGTCAAGCACAAGGAAGTAGAGGGCCCTTAGATGGTAGTGATGATGAGCCGATGCGTCTCCCAAATCCGATGGTTGGTTTTGGCTTGCCAAATGTGTCAAGGACAGTCAACAGATCTCTGCCCAGGCAGGCTATTGGACCACCCTACTTCTATTATGAAAATGTGGCACTTGCTCCAAAAGGTGTTTGGGCAACCATTTCAAGGTTCCTTTATGATATTCAACCGGAATTTGTGGATTCAAAGTTCTTCTGTGCCGCCGCTAGGAAGAGAGGCTACATTCATAACCTGCCTCTTGGGAACAGGTCAGCTCTACTTCCCTTACCCCCAAAGACAATATCTGAGGCCTTCCCTCGTACCAGGAAGTGGTGGCCCTCATGGGACCCAAGACAACAATTTAACTGCCTTCAGACTGTTATGGCTAGTGCTAAGACGACAGAGAGGATTCGTGTGGCGCTAACAAATAGTGAAAACCCACCTCCACAAAGAGTTCAGAAGTACGTACTTGATGAATGCAAGAAATGGAATTTAATGTGGGTTGGTCTCAACAAGGTTGCTCCTCTTGAGCCAGATGAGATGGAGTTCCTCCTTGGTTTCCCAAAGGATCATACGAGAGGAATTAGCAGGACAGTGAGATATAAGTCCCTGGGTAATTCTTTCCAAGTGGATACTGTTGCATATCACCTCTCAGTACTCAAGGACATGTTTCCACATGGCATGAATGTGCTGTCCTTGTTCTCTGGTATTGGAGGAGCGGAGGTGGCTCTCCATAGACTTGGTATTCGCATGAACAATGTGATTTCAGTTGAGAATTCTGAGGTGAACAGGACCATTCTAAGGAGCTGGTGGGATCAGACGCAAACGGGCACACTCATTGAGATTAGTGATGTGCAAACACTGAACTCGGAGAGCATCGAGTCATATATTAGAATGATTGGTGGTTTTGATCTGGTTATTGGGGGCAGTCCATGCAACAACCTAGCTGGGAGCAACCGTCACCACAGAAATGGCTTGGAGGGTGAACATTCTGCTCTGTTCTACCATTATTTTAGGATCCTTGACTCTGTGAAGTCTGTTATGGAGCGTCTGTAGACTAGTCCTGAGATGATCTGTGTCGTCTTGTTCCAGAATTTTAGTTCTGTAATCTGTGTTGTCTTATTCCAGAATTCTAGTTCTTTTTGTTGAACTGTGAATGATATTCCAAGCTTGCTCCATGCCGTAGTCGGTGTTCTGTATTGGTTGAGTTACTAGAAGGCAATATGCTTCTCAGGTCTCGGTCACTGGTAGGATGAATTTGGCTGAAAATTGCCCTGTACTATGTACCGAACTGTCCTTGTCATCTGCTTATTTACTGGAGAGGTGATAGATGCTGATAAAAGTTGGCTTATTGTGTAAACCAAAAGCCCTCTTCAGTGTCTGTCACTTCAACTGCAGTATCAAGGGGTATACTAGTAGAGAGCCTAAGCCCCGCGGACGCTGAGCTGATCAAAGCTATTGAGGCTGTTCCGGATCTGAAGACCTACCTTGCTGCACGGTTCTCTCTCAGGGATGGCGACATGAGATGGTTTTCTAGATTAGTTGGTGCTAGGTGCGAAGCTCAATTAGTCACTTTGCCTGGTCTACCTGAGTGTGCTCCTGGATTTTGTATCTGACTGGTGTTCCTTTGGTTTCCATTTGAATCACTGAAATCTTTAATGAAGTCGTATATTTTGCGGATTGATTTAGTGATGTTTCGCACAATACTACTATATTCTGGCATCTGTGCATTCTTCTGTGGCTTTGATCACATGAACTGGAGTATGGGCAGATATTACATTTGTGTCTTGTTCCGTGTTAAATCAGTTAAGTTATTGCTTTCAATTCAGGTTGCTTAGATGAACTTGTCTCACCATTTTAATTGCAGTATCAAAATGTGAATGTATTCTGACTATGTTTTGGATGCTGAATGTGTTGTTTTGCCAAGGTATCTCAATTTCAGTCGTACTGATGAGTTTTGAGTAGGGCGATGGGGAATTGAGATCAGTGTATGGTGTATCTGTGTATTATGTGCATCCGAACGACTGAACATTCATCGATCATCATGGCAATAATAGTACACTGTAGTGTGCATAACAAATAATAATACTCTTGTTAACACTATTGCACTCAAAATGAACTACAGGCTGTTCTGCAGTGCATTTGAAACTGCAGCCCGGTTTGCGATGGAACAAAAATGTAGTGCTGCTATTCCGTATACAAATGAGCTGCGGAGTGCAGGCTGTAGCATAGTGTCAGCCCGGGACGGCAGCCTCTTGAAGAAGTTGCCGGCAGCCGACGGCATCCTGCTCTTGAACCGCGGGTGGCGGAGGCGCGGAGCACGTACAGGCCAACGACGAGCGCCACGACCCGGATCGGTGTGACATAGAACACGACGGCGGCGACGAAGCAGAACGCCGTGAACATCGCCGTGGTCCTCGGGTCCCTCCACGCGAGCAGCGACCGCACCCGCTCCCCCTGCGTGGCCACGTCCCTGACCACCGCCTGGATCCGCCCGGACACGCTCCGCAGCCGGTCGTACCGCACGCGCACCACGGCGTTGGGCCTCGACGTCGGGAACGTGTCAGGCTCCTCGTCAAGCTTGTCGGGGTGCGCCGCCTCGGCGCACGAGAGCCTCGCGTCCATGTGCGGCAGCCGGCGCCGGTAGTTCCAGAGGCCCGCAACGGACATGTACAGGAACACGCCAACTGGATCGGCGGCGGGGCGGCACGGGGAGTCTGGTCGCCTGCAGCCGACGATCACAGACAGGCAACCCTGCAGAATGGAGTGGCCGGCCCTGCAAAAGGTAGCGACGGCCGGCCGGGCACGACAACGGGGACGATGAGTAGGCGGCGGCGCCGGTCTGCGGGAATTGGAGGAGGAGGAGGTGGCGGTGGCGTCCTGGAAACAGAGTAGGAGGCGTCGACGGACTGCAAAGGGAGGAGGCTACGACGGCGGCGAGGGAAAGGCACGATGGCCTGGCGGCGGCGGCCTGGCAAGGTCGCAGCCTCGCAGATCGGAGCGGTAGGCGGCCGGGTGAACGTGGTGCGACCGTGCGGGGCTGTCACGGGTGAACGGCGCCCTGCCGGGAAACAATTCAAAATAATATATTTGGAGCTAATTACTATTTTAAGCATAACAAAACACCGGTTATACTTCGACACTTCGTACTACGGCTGAGTAGTATTGTGCATTTGTGTACCGAAAAAGACCTCTCTTGCCCAGCACTGCTGGGCTCAAGTGCAGAGGTCGAGCTGGCTCTTCAGTTGTGCAGAGGGACAGAGGGCTCTTGGACTCGGAAAAAAAATCTTGCAGGCGCCTCCAACGAGAATTCAAGATGTGAGTTTTGATGAGAATGGAAAATATGTTTGCTGCCCAAACTGGGGAAATCAATTCACCTCTAAGAAAATTTACTCAGTCATAAGGTGGTGTGGAAGTCTAGCTGCACATCAAGAATCAAATTCTTTACATGGTTTGTCCTAGTTGACAGACTGAACACAAAATGCATGCTAGCGCGCCATCACATTGGAGCTCGGGACAAAGATCATTGTGTCATGTGTGATACTGGCAGTGTTATCCTAAACGGGCGGTTTAAACGGGTCTAAACGCTAAATGAGTTACCACCGTCTATGTCGTTTAGCCCATTTAAACACCGTTTATCCCGTTTAAACGCCATTTAGTCCCGTTTAAACAGACGTTTAAATAGATTAAACACTAAACGATGGTCGACCAACTTGTCTCCTGTTTCCGCCTAGGAAAACATTGGATACTGGTTCAGAAGAAAGAAACAATTGACCATCTATTCTTCTCATGTCCATTTGCAAGAAAATGTTGGACGTCCATACATTTTGCCTGGGACATTTCTCTCAGCATGGATGGGACATCAAGTTTCACACATTAGTTACGGATGTATGGACAATCAAAGGTGACAAACATTAGGATACATATCAATATGCAGATTTCTACAAGGCAAAGGTTACATTCTCGTGGAAGCTTTGACCTGAAAAGACGTACTAGATTGGCTTTCTTGAGCATTCTTCCTTAGCCACTCTATATGCAGATTTCTTGAGCTTTCTTGAGCAATGCAAAAACTTGACGAGCATCACTGGAATTTTGCACTATTTATACCTGTACCATTTACTTGCAAGTTATCACACCATCTTCAGACCAGATAATGTTTGTTTCAAGGGAGAAGACACATAAGGCACTAAGAAAGGCAGATTTTGGATCAAAGCTCAGATTTTCTCAGATTTTGGAAGAACCTTTATCCTGAAGTAACTTCTTCCATACTGTTTGGAGTGACAACTGCCATGACAACTCGATTTTCTCAGGCTCGGCAGGTGCTGATGTATAGAACCAAGTTTGTTGTATTGCGTTTGGTTTGGCACAAATAGAGGCACATGAAAGTGGACTCCAGACAATTAGATGTCAATGAATGCAACCATTCAAGCCAGAACCAGCAAGGGCCTGTTTAGTTGGCTGAAATTTAGCAAAAATTTTGCTACTTTTTCAACTCTCTCTCCATCACATCACATTAAATACACCAAAAGATATATGTTCGGAGCAGTAAATGTAGGTAAAAAAATTAACTAATCACACAGTTCTGTTGTACATCACGAGCCGAATCTTTTGAGCCTAGTTAGTCTATGATTGGACAATATTTACCACAAACAAACGAAACATGCTACAGTGTACTACAGGAGTTCAAACAGTTAAAAAGTCAAATTTTCCGCCAACTAAACAGGCCCCAAATATCGAACTTGAAAGTGAATTCGACAAGTAAAGAGACCAATAACTTCGCACAGACCTCAAGTGGACAATAAATTCAATCAATTCCGGTGAGACAAATTTAGGTGACAAATTAAACAAAATATAAATTACATGGTGAGTGATGGTAATAAATATTTTCAGTTTCCAGTATTTTGAGTTGATGTGCCCATGAAGTGATGAGGACATCCTAGGGCATGATTTGGCCAGAAGCACAACAGGGTAGGCGGCAGCCGTGGAGCATGGTTTGGCTAGACGCACGACAGTGTAGGCGGCAGTCATGTCCAACGGGAGTACGGATTAGCCAGACGCAGAACAATGCAGGCGCACGACGGTGTAGGCGGCGAAGCCGTGCACGTCCGAATTATCCCACCTTGCTTGGCTTGGGAGGACCAAGCCACCTAAAAGGGAGAGCTACCCTTCCCCTGTTGGACTAGTCTTTTTTGGTGATTGGGCCTTTCCTAAGCGGTGTGCTGGGTCGTACTCATCATTTGGCATCAGAGTTGGGCCCTTGTTAAGAAGGGGAGGATGATGAAGACATCCTAGGGCACGATTTGGCCAGACGCACAACAATGTAGGCGACAGTCGTGGAGCTGGTTTGGCCAGGCGCACGATAGTGTAGGCGGCAGTCATGTCCAACGAGAGTACGAATTAGCCAGGCACAGAGGGAGAGTCACCCTTCCCCTATTAAACTAATCTTTTGAGGTAATTGGGCCTTTCCTGAGAGGTGTGCTGGGTCGGACAGGAAGTGTGCTAGTAATCTCATATATGATCTTCTTTCTGTTAATAACAGACACCAAGGAACCAAAAGAATGAAGGCTCAAAGTACACCCAGTAAACTCGAGAGCACGAAGCTACCTTCTCCTAATAGTAGAGGTACTTCAATTGTTAGGGTCTGTTTAGTTCCCAAAAATTTTCCCAACTACCCGTCGCATCAATCTTCCGACACTGATTAGGAGTATTAAATGTGAATTAATGACAAAACTTATTCCATAACCCCTACCTAATTTTTCGATACGAATCTAACGAGCTTAATTATGTCATGATTAGACAACGTTGTGCTACAGTAAACAATATCTAATGATGGATTAATTAGGCTTAATGGATTCGTCTCGCGATTTCCCATCCATTCGTGTAATTAATTTTGTAATTAGTCTACATTTTTTTACCTCTAATAGACCTTCGAAGGGGCTGCTAAATTTTTTTGCCAAAAATTTTTGGTAACTAAACAGCCTCTTAGGTTACTTGACTAACCTAGAATCTCCATATGATCATATCCAAGGGAAGATACGCCACAAACTACAGGTGCTTCAACATGCAGACACCCAAATTTACAGACATGTCAAACCTGTTTGTTCTATTACAGGATTATAGTTCAAGATAGCAGTATAAATGATGTCAAAAGGCTCAGAAGAAATACAAAGGTACAGTTAAACAGAGTCACTTTGAAAGCAAAGTTATCACAAAGTTTTAAACAAGAAACAAATAAGTTGACCTAGTCCATCCTTCTGCACATAATTCAAGGATGCTCACAGAAATAAGCTACATTCCAATAGTTTTATAAACATTCTTCGTTATCACCATCATCGTCATCATCATCGTCATCAAGTAGAAACTATGGTGTAGATAAGAGTACAGGGTTCTTAGAAATACAAGAATCGAAAGCCATAGGATTCAAATGTTCTACCGTTTTGAATCCCACATGAATTTTCTCAAGAATAGTCTGTTTAGGTAGAAATTCAAAGAAAATATATTGTTAGGAGTATATTCCTTTTCTTCCGATTTTTCTATAAAAAATCTTCCAAAATTATTACGTTTTCTCTATTTTTCCAAAAAGAACCTCAGAAGCTAGAGATGTATGTAATTCTTTTAGGCCACAACTTACTTTTTCTTTAATTTGATTGTTAACCACAGTGGTTAGCTTCAAATTCTATCCGAGTAGAATCCACGATTGTATTAAGGAGACAACTATGAGGAGAGGGCTCTCCCAATAACGCTCGGTTGAGAGCCCCTCGTAGCCCTGCGTCTCGCTTTATCCATTCGCAACTCATGAAAAAAACGAACATCTCTTTCCCTCGCCCACTCATCTTCCTCGTCGTGAACTTCGCCCCGCTACTAGCCTCCTCTTATCGGTGTAACCTTCGATGCCGGCGAGGGCTGCCCAACCTCTACCCCTCCCTTCCATCTGAGATTTGCGACCAACATTGTCTCCAACAAGCATCCCCGTCCTCTTCCCCTTTGGCGTGCCCGACCACCATTGTCATTGTTCACCACAACCCCATTCCCCACCCCTCATAACCACTATCGAAATCTCGCCCATCGTCAACCCCATCCACCGAAGGTCCTCCTCTACTGTTCCGACGACGCCATCACCATCTGACCTCGGTGCCCACACCCTGTCACCGCCACGAGCCCTGGTGCCGTTGCTAGGCATCCCTCTGAACCTGATGACCATGGGGTCCTCCCCCACAACCCAACCATGGGAAACCCAAGAGCAGTAACCCCGTCGGCCGCACCCGACATCGATCCACCACCATCTGTCCTACCCACCTCGCACATGTAGTCACCTTTCCCGTCTTGTTACTTTTCTCTTTTGTGTTGTTTCTGTCTATTTTGTGCGTATGTATGAAATGAAACAAATGAGTTCTGCAGTTAAACAAAACTATAGAGAGTTCTTTGTTTAGGTTTTACGTTGATTAAATATTAGATCTCGTGTTTGGTAAGACCCTCTTGTATGCATGGAGTACGGAATTTAGTCTATTTGCAAAATCTTTTCACATATGTGCGCAACTTTGCGTGACGATTCTACTAATAAGTATAATTAATTCATGATTTGCTACAGTAATGCTACAATAAACATCGTCTAATGGTGCGGTCAAAGACCTCATCAGATTCGTCTCGCGATTTTACCCGGGGTTGTGAAGGTAGTTTTGAAAACCAACTTTATTTAGTACCTCTAATTAACGATCAAAAGTGGAGTACAATTTTTTACTCCACCAACCAAACTACACGTGGTTCACACCATCTCTCACCTATCATGTGTGCTAATGAATCTTTTACAATAAAGTACAATAATAAAATTTCATTAATATGTCATTAGAAAATTGTCAAACACATGCAAGTGGTGGTGCATTATTGCCTTGCAGTCACTTATTGTATTGAGACTAACGCTGCGCAGTCTGCGCACACAACTTTGAGCCCACTCTTGTGGCTCCTAAAATTCGAACGGAGGCGGGAACCACCCGGCGTCTGTTGTCCCTGCGAAACGCTCCACACAGGATCGACCACGAAAGGATCTCCACACGGGATCCTTACTCCATATTTTTTTTATGTTTACGAAGCACCACACTGCGCTCCTTCGCTGACACTCCTGGCTCACAGTAGATAGGCCCCACAGGTCAGTGACCCGTCACGAGAGGCGTACCCGCAGCTCGTGCTACTTGGCGAGCGCAACGCAACACACACCAGCCTTGCCGCTTTGACAAAAGCGAATCGCCGTCATTTGCCAAAAAAAAAAAAACGAATCGCCGTCTCGTGACTCGTCCTCCTGGTCCTCCTCTGCCGTCGCGGCCTCCTCCTCCTCCTCTGCCGTCGCGGCCCAACGCGCCGGGGAGGAGGGCGGCCAGACGGAGAGGCGGGAGGTCGGCCGTGGTGAGATTCTCGGGAGGGGGTGGAAAGAGAGGCGGATCCGGGCCACACCGTCGCCGTCGCCGACTCCGTCGGCGCAGCATCTCGCCGCGCCGGGACCAAGGGACAACAGAGAGGGATCGAGGGGAGAAATAGTTCGAGACGCCGCGCGAAGTTTCCCGAATGGTGGTGAGAGCTCTCTCTCGACCCCTCATCTTCTCTGCTCTCTTCCCATCCATGTATTTTGAGAAGACGTGTGATTTTTCTTTGATCAATTCTTGATACTGATTTTTCTGACGTTGTTGGCCGATTGCGATGTAGTACTCACTATAGTTTTTTTGGTTCTTTTTAACGCTCGAAGTTGGGGTTTTTTTTGGGCCGGAATTGAGGCAGAACTTGCATTTTGGATGCCATTGGTGGTGGTTTTGTTCCATTGTTGATCGAGATACCTGACGTCTGCTGCTTAATATCTGTTACAGCACTGGGTCAGCGACAATGAGGATAGTGACAAATTTGAGTGGGAAAGTGATGATGAGGAGGCAGCGAGCCTCAACGCTGCTGGTGCTGGCTCTTCAGGTCTTGCCTCGAGGAATATTGCTCCAGACCCATCCACAAGGGTAATGCATCTAGCCAATCGATACATATCCAATAAATGCTTGAACTCACCAGTCAGCACTAGTTGTTCTTCAGTTCATGTTACTCAACCGGCTTGCCAATCGGCTCAAACTCGCTGCGGGGGGAATACACTAATGATTAACAGAATCAGGATCATGATTTGTGTACTCCCTTCCAGGTGGTTGGGGCCGGTTTGCGCCAAACCGGTTTTAACAACCCCAATGTTACTGTTACCTGATTTCTTGGGCTCTGGTCGTAATGTGATGTTTGTTTGTTGGTCTGTTTTGAAAGGTTGCCAATGGTAACGGGAGGGCTGGGCCATCTGCCTCTTCAGTTCAGAAATACGTGGATATGGGTTTCCCAGAAACGATGGTTCTGAAGGCCATTAAGGATAACAGTAGTTACCTGATACCCCATTTCTTCTCATTATTTTAGGTAATAGGTGATTTTACGTACTCCATCTAACTGCTGCTTTTGCTTTCAGGGGATAACGGTGCAGAGTCATTAGTCGAACTTCTTCTTACCTACCAAGTATTAATCTACAGGCTTGCTTTTATTAGTTTTTCTTTGATGACCCTATTACATGGCATGAAAATGGATTTGTATTTACAAGTGATGCGAAATGCAGGAAATAGGCAATGATCCCTCTATGGATAATGGTTCTGCTTCTGGTTGTGTCCTCCAAGCTGCTGAGGATAGTGATGATGACGATGTTTTAGAAAACTGGGATGATGAGGATGCTAGTGAGAGAAATAGCGGTCCTACCTTTGACGAATCCGGTGATGAGGTATTTTCATTCTCCCCCTTGGTGACTATATGCATTTGCTTTTCTTTTTGAGAAACATGGTATGCATCTACTTCAACTCAGTTTCATGTTATAACCCAGTAAATTGACTACTTACCTCAAAACCATAATGCTCTTTTTACTTGCTTGTTTCAAACAGGTGTTAGTTGCATAGCTGTAATCTTATCGGCTTTGAGAATTGTGTTCTTTAAGGCGAAACTATATGTTCCCATGAAACTAGAAACCTGGATTTTGTTATATAATCGTATTGGTAGTCAAGGTAGCTGTGTCAGCTATAAACTTTGACCTACTGCATTTCACCTAGAAGACTGCAACTCTTTGTTAGTGACATTCCTGAACAATACGCCACTGTGGAATAATAAATCTCACTTGTAATCCTATATACATCACCAGTAGCATTCACATAAGTTCTTCAGTTGTAAAGTAGAACCTATGTCGTCTTAATTGTGTGCTTCCCTTTTGATACTTGCGCAAATTGATCACTGATCCTGAGAGTTGGATCTCTATAGTGCAATGGCATTCCTGTTTCACTGTAACATTGAGCTTGTCTTGTACTTTCTGATCGAGGCCATGTGACTGCCTGTATCTGAGTTGGTTGAATTAGACTACCGCTGGGCTTCCCATTTTTTTTGTCACCTACAAACTTTTTTCAATGAAAGAGCTAATTGTTTTCTTGACTTGTCCATAGTTGTGATGATTCGAGAATATTCTTTTAACCTTTTCCTTTGGAAGTTTTTCTCTTGAACATGCACCAGAGGCTTGTATCATTATATTAAGAAGAAAAGTGCTTTGGAATTTAATTGTATTGCTAGTTTATGCAGCTGCATTGACTGTATTCTCAGTACTTTTCTGGGCTTTTCTTACAGGATTTTTTAAATGAGATGTCACAGACGGATGACAAAGTTAATTTCTTAGTGAATATGGGGTTTCCGAAAGATGAGGCCACCATGGCTATTACTAGATGTGGTATGCTCTTTGTTACTCCTGTATGCCTTAGATTCTTTAGCAAAATAAGCATTTTTTTTCAGAAACCATGTTTCTAGGTTAAGCACCAACCTTTGACCTGTTGACTGATCCTAACGCCCACATACTGTGGCTTGTGGTTTAATTAACTCAGGGACGGAGGCATCTATTTCTGTTTTGGTTGATTCGATCTATGCTTCACAGACAGCAGGGTACCGTGGCAATTCTTCTGACCATGAGGTGTGTTCTGGTTTAACTGTGAATTTAAATCCGCAAAAAGGTTTGGCTCTAATTTAATGGTGTAACAGTGGAGCTGAAGCTGTGTTTGTAATTCTGCAGGACTTTTATGGAGGTAGAAAGAAAGAAAGGCCCATGGAAGGGATCAGGAGAAAGAGGAAGAGGTTTGGAAATCAAGCACAAGCAAGTAGAGGGCCCTTAGATGGTAGCAATGATGAGCCGATGCCTCTCCCAAAGCCGATGGTTGGTTTTGGCTTGCCAAATGGGTTAAGGACAGTCAGCAGATCTCTGCCCGGGCAGGCTATTGGACCACCCTACTTCTATTATGAAAATGTAGCACTTGCTCCAAAAGGTGTTTGGGCAACCATTTCAAGATTCCTCTATGATATTCAACCTGAATTTGTGGATTCAAAGTTCTTTTGTGCCGCCGCTAGGAAGAGAGGCTACATTCATAACCTGCCTCTTGGGAACAGGTCAGCTCTACTTCCATTACCCCCAAAGACAATATCTGAGGCCTTCCCTCGTACCAAGAAGTGGTGGCCCTCATGGGACCCAAGACAGCAATTTAACTGCCTTCAGACTTGTGTGGCTAGTGCTAAGAATACAGAGAGGATTCGTGTGGCCTTAACAAATAGTGGAGATCCACCTCCGCAAAGAGTTCAAAAGTATGTACTTGATGAATGCAAAAAATGGAATTTGGTGTGGGTTGGTCTCAACAAGGTTGCTCCTCTTGAGCCGGATGAGATGGAGTTCCTCCTTGGTTTCCCAAAGGATCATACGAGAGGAATTAGCCGGACAAAGAGATATAGGTCCCTGGGTAATTCTTTCCAAGTGGATACTGTTGCATATCACCTCTCGGTACTCAAGGACATGTTTCCACATGGCATGAATGTGCTGTCCTTGTTCTCTGGTATTGGAGGAGCGGAGGTGGCTCTCCATAGACTTGGTATTCGCATGAACAATGTGATTTCAGTTGAGAATTCCGAGGTGAACAGGACCATTCTAAGGAGCTGGTGGGATCAGACGCAATCGGGCACACTCATTGAGATTAGTGATGTGCAAACACTGACTTCGGAGATGATCGAATCATATATTAGAAGGATTGGTGGTTTTGATCTGGTTATTGGGGGCAGTCCATGCAACAACCTGGCTGGGAGCAACCGTCACCACAGAGATGGCTTGGAGGGCGAACATTCTGCTCTGTTCTACCATTATTTTAGAATTCTTGACTCCGTGAAGTCTGTTATGGAGCGACTGTAGTCCTTAGATAATCTTTGTTGTCTTGTTTCAGTATTCTAGTTCTTTTCGTTGAACTGTGAATGATATTTGAGTTTGCTCCGACAGCTCCGTGCCATTGTCGGTGTTCTGTATTTGTTGAGTGGCTAGAAGGCAACATGCTTATCGGGTCTTGGTCACTGGCAGGTTGAATTTGGCTGAAAAGTGCCTTGTACCATATAATGAATTGTCCTTGCCACCTGATTTGTTACTGGAGAGGTGATAGATGCTGATCAAAGTTGCCTTATTGTGTAAACCAAAAACTCTTCAGATGGTCTGTCACGGCAACTGCAGTATCAAGCGGTATACTAGTACTTTAGTAGAGAGTGAGAAACACAGCGGCTGAATGATGAGAGCATCTGCTTGATCGATGATTCCGTTCATCGATCCAAGGTGTGCTGATGACCTCAACTGGAGTAAACATAGTACAATTCTAATGCTACCACCACCACCACTACTGCTACATGTACACGGTATGCCAATTCCGCATAAGACCACCCGCACCGGGCCTGGATCCGTCTCCTGGAGGAGACGAATCCCGTTTTTTTCTCTGCAGCGGTCGTCCTGCAGGACGCCGCCAAAATGGCGTCGGCCTCCCTCTCCTTTAGATTCAGGGGGATCCAGGAGGGTATGCCAGCCTGCGCCCGGCCCCACCACGGGACCCGCTGGTGCTGCCCCAACGACCTCGCGCCGCGGCCCGCCGCCCGGGAGGGAGAAGGCCGCCCCGCCGCGCTCCGCCTAGCATCCTCCGCCGGCTCGGAAGGAGAAGCCGGCGAGGGAGAAGGCCGCCCCGCCGCGCTCCGCCTCGCATCCTCCGCCGGCTCGGAAGGAGAGGCCGGCGAGGGAGGAGGCCGCCCCGCCGCGCCCCGCCTCGGATCACCTGCCGGCGAGGGAGAAGCTCTGTTCGCCGGCGCCAAGATTGACCTCGCCTCGTCGCCGACCCGCACGAGCTGCGGCTGCCCCTCCACCTCACGCCGCCGCAGACCGTGCGCCCGCCGGATGTGGAGCAGGGAGCCGCCGCCGAGGAGATCTCCACCGCCATCGGGTCCACCTCCGAGGAGGCGGGCGCGCGCACCGGCACGGGGAGGGACGGCCGGCAGCGAGAGCGGCGGAGAGGAGGCGGGCGACGCGCTCGAGGCCGCCGCGTCTCTTCGTCTGCTCCACCTCCAAGTGGGCACCGGCCGCCGAATCGAGGCGTCCGGCGGCACCCGCGCCCGCCCCTGCTCCTCCCGCCCTCCTCCTGCTCTCTTCTGTGCAGCACCGGGATCAGGCCCCGGATGTAGCTGCTTCGCGCCTTGCCGTCGTCGTCGTCGTCCCCTTGCCGGCGCCACCGCCCGAGCTCGACCGCCATGGACGCCGCTTCGAGTCGCCGCGAGTAGGGGAGGAGGAGGCAGCGGCAAATGGAGAAGGGAAAGGCGGCGGAGGCCGGAGGCCGTCGCCCGTCGGGATGCGCCTCCGCCCCTCCCCTCGCCGAAGGCCGGGACGTGGGGTTGAGGAGCGGCTGCCGGCGTCCGGGAGAGAGAGAGACGTGGGGATGAGGAGTGGTTGGTGGGGCGGATGAGTGGAGATGAGGTTGGAAAAAAAAGAAAAGAAAAGAAAACGTGGGCCCCACAGGTTGGTGGTTGGGATGAAGGAGAAATATAAAGGAAGATGGATGCGGGAGAAGTGGATATGAAGGAGAGAATTTTGATGACGAGGACGGAATATTCTGTTTTGAAGGAGGTTTTGAAGGACGACGAGTGTGGATGGTCTTAGAGAATTGCCTCTCTTCTTGCTTAGGCACAGCTGGGCTCAAGGGCAGCTATCGAGCTGGCCCTTCAGTTGTGCAGAGGGTTGGGCGGGGCATCCAAGTGGTTTGTATCCGTAATACGATAGTACTTTTCAGGTTTAGTGATGGACTTCACCCAGGTAATCAGAAAAGTGAGCACTGGCCTTCAGATTCCCCACGCCTCTCAAAATAAAATAAAAAGACATCAACAGAGGATTGGTAAATAGAAAGACATCAAGTGATTAACGGCTCAACCTGATTGTAGAAACTCGAATTGGAATTACCCACACACACACACAAAAGAAATTCGAATTATAGAAACTACTGTTTGTTTCCTTCTCTCCTAGATTATATATAAGTTGGGTTATAGTCCATGATTCTAAAATGTTCTTTTTATATATGATACATATTTCAGGTTATATAATCTAGACGGATTGTATAATCTAAAACAAACGTGGCCTTAATACTGTTGCAGGTCTCTAAAAGAAGGGAGCGAATCCCCAATTTAAACTGATAATAGAAGATCAAAAACATAATTGTGTCAATTGGAATTACCAACAGCTTACAATTTTGCTTTGCCCTATGGCGTGCAATGTTTACCAAACGAGCAATTTGAAAGTGTGCCACACTACACGTATGTTTTTTGGTATCAGCTTGTGAATGAACCAGTAAGACAGCAACCCATGAACCAGCGAAGATACTTCATCGCCAAACTCTGGAATGCTCACTGGTTACCAACCTTAAACGGATCTCTCAAGAAACTGTAGTCTGTGCTTAACCATAAACATAGGCCAACCTATCTGAAAGCAACGGCAATGGATACATACTCCCGATCTACAGATTTTCCACCATAATCTTAGTAAAGTACAGTTGATATAAAAATATCAGAAAACTTGTCCCTAAAGATGATCAGCAAAGAAACCAGCAAAATCTGCTTCATTTGAGAGGCAAAAACCAAACCAGACTTTGAATTATTAGTGTTTTATAAGCTCTGAGAAGTCTGAATCATACAGCAGCATCACCTGCTCTCGAGACAACTGACCGTCTACCTTATTCATTATTCCCAGCAAAACACATTCCAACAACAATGGTGGCCATGGAAATGAAATCCCATGAACACCAAAAAAAGTGAAAAGAAATATTGCAAAATAGTTACTACGGCACTAATACTACAGACAGATCACAAATGCCCAAAGCAGCTCTTGCAAAGAGCACACTTACGTTATGAAGAACAAAACATCTTGCTAAATTGCAGCAATACCAAATGATCATAAGCACAAGCCAATCAGGGGTTCCTAGCTTGGAAATCCTTCATGAACGCGACAAGCTTCTCCACACCGGCGAGCGGCATGGCATTGTAGATGGATGCGCGCACGCCACCAACTGACCTGTGTCCCTTGAGCTGCACCATGCCCTCCTTGGCCGCCTCGGTGATGAATTGCTTCTCAAAATCTGGCCCCTTGGCCAGGGTGAAGGGCACGTTCATCAGCGACCGCACTGACTTCTCCAAGGGGCAGATGTAGTACCCGCCGCTGGCGTCAATGGTGTCGTACAGGATGCCAGCCTTGTGGGCGTTCTTCTTCTCGACCTCAGCGAGGCCACCCTGCGCGAGCAGGTCCTCGAAGACGAGGCCGCAGATGTAGATGGCGAAGCAGGGCGGGGTGTTGTAGAGCGAGGCGTTGTCGGCGTGCGTCTTGAAGTCGAGCATGACCGGCGTGATGGGCTGCGCGTTGCCGATGAGGTCCTTGCGCACGATGGCGATGGTGACCCCCGAGGGTCCGACGTTCTTCTGCGCGCCCGCGTAGATGACGCCGAAGCGGGAGACGTCGACGGGCTTGGAGCAGAAGTTGGAGGACATGTCGGCGACGAGGATGCCGGACTTGTTCTTGGGCTCCGGGTAGTCCTTGAACTCGACGCCGTGGATGGTCTCGTTGGAGCAGATGTGGAGGAACCTGGCCTCCGGGTTCTGCTTGATGGCGTCAAAGGACGGGAGGGCGGTGTACTTGCCATCCTTGCCGGACCAGGCGACGGAGGCGGCGGAGTACTTCTTGGCCTCCTTGAAGGCCTTGTCGCTCCAGGAGCCCGAGACGACGAAGTCAGCGGGGTCGGACGGGCCGGCGCAGAGGTTGAGGGGCACGGCGGCGAACTGCGTGGTGGCGCCGCCCTGGAGGAAGAGCACGGCGTGGGTGTCGGGCACGGCGAGGAGCGCGCGGAGGTCGGCCTCGGCCTTCTTGATGGCGGCGTCGAACTCCTTCCCGCGGTGGCTCATCTCCATGATGCTCATCCCGGAGCCGCGGTAGTCGACGAGCTCCGCCTGCGCCCGCTGGAGGACGTTGAGCGGGAGCGTCGCGGGCCCCGCCGCGAAGTTGTAGACGCCACGGTCACCGGCGCCGGTGACCGGGGAGGACGCCGACGGCGCCGCCACCGCCGCGCAGGAGATCTTGGCGGCGCGCGCCGGGAGGCGCAGGGAGGAGGCGGAGGCGGCTGCCCTCGGCGCGGCCGGGGTCGTGGGGCGCTGGATGAGGAGGGAGTGCGGTGTAGTGGCGGCGGCGGCTGCCATCGTGGGGGAGGAGAGGAGTGAGGAGACGAGGGTTTTTGGGTTCGGCTGGTTGGGGCGGAATGGGGAAAGGGGACGGAGAGATCTATAGGGGGGAGTCGCGGCGGGTAGGCGTCAGAATCGGGGGTTGGTGGCTTGGTGTACCGGCGGCGGCGGAGGAAGTGAGTGACGAAGCGAAGCCTGGGTTTGGTTGGTGCCCGCCCGCGGCACTGAAATGCTGTGCTGGAAATGGCTCGTCTTTGGAGCAGATGCAGATCTCTCTGCCCATCAGGTCAGGTCCACGTTTTTTTATAAAAAAAAACTGGGGGGTTTTGAACTAAAAAAAAAGCCTGGTCCACGTTGGAAATCTGAGCAGCTCACTCCACTTTCATGTTCCACCCATTCGTGGCAAACTTCAGGGTTCTTGCACTTGCACATGCGTCTAGTGAGCTGTTGGTGTCGTGTGTTGAGATTCCGCTTGCCACAATGGATGCGGAACAAAGAAGCAGCAAACCAACGATCTGGTTCTGACGGCAATCTCGAGCGTGTAGCCGTGTAGGAACTTTCTTCTTATCGCTCGTTTTCCATGCTGAATCTAAAACGCCTTGTTGGAACAGGCGTTGCTGTGTGCAGAAAACGTGGTGCGCTGCTCGAAGTCGATTTGGTCACTACGGGCTTGCAAGTTGCAAACGAACCGCAGGCCAAAAGTGGGAAGGGAATGAGATCCCTAGAAGTGGAAGGGACGGGTGTGTCCACGTCCACGTACAAATCTGGAGCAGATTTCTGCTTCTTTTTGTCAAAGTTGTGCTGCAACTACAATCTATTGGATCATCAGAAAAACAGTACTAGATAATGCGGCATGCATTAAAAAAATCATCAGAAAACATGAAAGCACAAAATGAAAGAAGCAGCACAGGGGAAAATGACAGAACAAAGCTGTTTGTTCCAAAGTCTGCTGTATTCAGGTGCTACGCTATACCAGTTTTACAGTATACCACTTTGTGCAATGCCAGTATTCACAAGTGAACCACAACACAGATTTGTCTGACCGGTAACCCGTTACATGAGCCAATAAGAAGGCACTAATCATACCCTGCATCTACCGTCAGTGTTGGGATTCTCACCAATGAGTTAGTCGAATGCCAAGAATTCAGGGAGGCATTCAGAGGGCTAAGTAAAACAGCCCAGGTTTTTGTTCTCTACACAGACAATTTCTGCACAGGGATGGATGTTCAATGCTGGGCGACCATATTTTCCTTCTGTTACAGTACATCTGAGCAGCTACTGGTATGGTCTATCATATCTGCTACTAGAAGGCGGGTAAGATTGCCGTCTCAGCGGATTCTGGAAATTCCCTTCCTTATTTCTACCAGGAAGTAGTCCTGTCCCTGTACTTTGGCTTATCGACTGAAGGGTGGGCTCAAAACCAGACAGGTAGCTGGACATCTGCATGCCTTCAGGTTCATAACGGTTCCCTACATCTTCACTGCTATATCCTGGAAGCTGTGGGTAGTAAGTAGCGTTGCCCAGTTGCATTGCTTCATTCATCTGAGTTGATTGCATCCAAACATTATCACTGTGCATTCCAGTATTTGGATAAAATGATTCCATGGGGCCAATAGCAGCTGAATGTTTCACCCCATCAGAGAACTGCTGGAAAGAAAGTACAGAAGATCTAAAGTTCTCCACATTGCTCCCACCCTGAAACTGAACAGCAAGACACAAAATCTAATCATAAAACATGATATAGTCATGAAAATCAATAAACAAAATGTCGAGGCCAAATGTACCAAGAATTTAGTAGTGTAAAGTGTAAACAAAGTTGCAAACCCAAGAGCAAAGACGCAAGGATACTCAAGCTAACCTATAGCAAATATTTTCTTTCAAAACTAAAAAAAAGGTATAGTGATAAACAAAAAAGAACAATAGCATCAATAGTTGACGAACTAAACCAAGTATAAAATTGTATGCAACTCTTCAACAAAAAAAAGTAGATTGATGCACAGAAATCGTGTATTAAGAATGAATGGTGTAATATTCTCATTGTTCAGAGGAACAGTTTCCCTGTACCTGCTCCTTTGAAAACCCTCCAAAAATTTCTGTCTGTCCTCCAGGTGCTGAATTTCCTAAAGCTCCTAAAGTGGGCCTCTTCAGTTCTTGAGTAGCCTGAGTCACACACACACAATGCAGCAATATAACTACAGAACATAATAATAAAAACCATACAGCTGATTGATATATTTCTTACCTGCTGATATCTATCATTGCTCAGGACATCCTTATTAATTGGTCTGGTCAGGCCTGACAAGGTCTTGAAGTTCTTAGCTGGTGACGTGGTTCGAGTATTGTCGTCTAGGTGGATGCTGTCGATCATGGCTGTTTCAATCATAAAAGCCCCACTGCCAGAAGCAACACTGACATTTGCAGTTGATGAAAGAGCCACAGAAGACTGATCGGCTGTATCAATATTACTCTTATCACTTTCAGCATCCAAATGAGTTTTTTCATCACCGACCTGAACACTTTTCAGTGCCAACTGCACAAGATAAGATATTAGTTACAAAAGAAATCATTAAGCACCAGTGCCAAAACTGAGCAGTCTTAAAAGCATTCCCAGCAAATGAATGGAAAACTGAATCCACAGAAGTTCAGCCTAACAAACCTGTTCTGACCGTTCCTTCTTTAGTTGTTCAGCTACTCCTTCAAATGCATAAGAATATTCAAGCGCATTCCAAATGGTGTATGCAATGTCATCGAGATTGCGCTCAACAAATGGGTATTTTGATTTTACTATTCTTTTTAAATGCCCAGTATCTGTAGGCATCTGCTTTGCTTTGGATCCAAGAAAATAGGAGTAATAAAAGAGTTAGCAAAGTTACACATCTAGCTTTGCAAAATAACAATATAAATAGATTAGCAATACCTATCTCGATTAAAGCCTTATTTGGCAATACATAACCAGTGCTCTCATCTTCCCGACGAGCTATACCATCTCTCCACCCATGCAAGGCCTGAGACAGGGAGGAGAAGAATAAATATGGGCTGCTCATTATACTTGCACTTTGGTAGAAGAAACCACATATAACATAATCTTACATACATAAACAAAATGAATAATTTCAGTGGAGCAAATTCGTTGACTTGTTATTTACAAAAATGATATCTTAATTGTAACTTCACTAAAGTCAAAATATCCAAAAGTTATGAAATCTAGCCAAAAAAAAAAATCTGAACAAAATTATCAGCAGTCCGTAGCAAAAATTGGAATCTAACAGCCAAAAATCCATTTCTAGGGAAATGCCATGTTGCATGCTAGCCTTGCTTGAGGCAGAATAATCATGTGATGATGTATAAAGTATGTTCTTAGTTCTTACAGCAACAACAGCCAGCTGTTTTGAATTGAGTTCATGTTCCTGCAACCTGTAATAATAATATATTTCGATTAACCAGATAAGTACACAAAATATACTTCTGCGAATCTGCGCACTTTGAAACGAGTGAAGAAACTGAGAAATCAGCATTCAAACCCATATATGTGGAGATAGGATGTATCTGTCAGCAGCTCCTTTTCATAGAACTGTAAGCAAATTTCATTACTGCGCTTATGAACCTGCAGTAACCAGAACTCTCATAAAAACCTAAAAACTACAAATCAGCACATGCAATTTGATACGTATGTGAGTCCAAATAACAATGATTCAATTCAGATCCCTGACAACAAAGAGATAGCAAATTTTTTTTAATAAGATGGCAGAAGGATTAAAAAAATTATCTGGCGTGCAGTTCCAAATTCAATGAAAGAATCAAAGAAAAGCTTTTTTTAGGAATCTACAGTGCTACATTTAAGGTTCGAGGTAAACAATTCCAAACTGTGCACTGACCTCAGCATATAAGATCGGGACCCAAACAAAGTTTACCTCTAGAAGAAGATCATTTTCAGGTGTTGACTCCCTTTGTAGTCTCTGTTTCATCAAGTCGTATATGTACAGCAGGTAGTGTGTATCTTCTCTAGCATACCTGGATAGCAGTAACATCAGTTGCATACAATTGACAACAAGTAGCAATAACAACAAAAAATAGACCAAAGTAATCAACACCAAACACAACAGAAAAGAAACCCATGATAGAGTTTATATGCACATTACTTGATCATTTCATCAGGAAGTGGCCTCGACCTCCAGTCTGCATTTTGATATCTACAAGAAGGTATCCTTTAATCAGAAAATGTCCATTGTAGATTCAAGGGAGATCAGAGTGTATCTTTATAAATTTATTTATTGGGTAGAGCCATACTCCTTCTTTGCTGTAACTCCACAAAAGTGAAGCAATAGGTATTCTAGGCTGTTTCTCTCCATCTGTAAGACTCTCGAAGCCTGAATAAGTTTGGAAAGAAAAATCAAGCTTCAGTCTATTACACATTAAAATGAGTGTTTCAAGGAGAATACAGAAAGAAGCAAAGTGTATGGCCGTTTCATGGGATTGTGGGTACTTGTTTGAAAATTACCTGTCCTGTGTCAAAAAGATTGCATATGTAAATGTGGAAATCCCGTTGGAGCCACATTATATCACGATCTGCACCATGCATAACCTATTTCACGAAGAACGAATTAGCAACCAGAAACCTGAGTGCGTATAGACAGAAACTACTGATGAGTTCTTCAAAACCTTTCTCTTAGTTGGATCTTTAAAAGGTTCTTGCAAGTAGAGACCAATGTATATGCGAAGCTTAAGAGTGTCCACAATAAAGTCTTCTGTTCTGGTTGAAATCTGCATCAAGCAGGTCAAACCTTGAAATGACCTATATTGATTGTGCTCCAAATCCACCTGAAATGAAATAAAATCAGGTAAAAATTTGTTAATTGTCAAACAAGGAAGAAGAGGGGAAACATACAAGCAACAATCCATCATGGAGAAGAAACCTCCTACCAAAAAGTCAAGGAACCAAGAATACTGTTTTCATTTGAATTTCAAAACGGAATTATATAAGCTCTTGTATTTGAACCTTATGTCCTTATATGATCCATATGGTAGGCACTTTTGACCCAATCGTTCCAGTATAAGACTGTCAAGTTCAAAGTGCATTCCGCGACCACTAACATACAGAAATAGCGAGGGCCATGCTTAACTTAAAAAAGTTTGCTGAGAACTAATGACTAATGTGCACGAAATAAACTTTGCAAGGACAAATGTCCAGGAAAGCATGCTAACAGTTTTTCAGATAGAAATGCATGCAAAGCGAACAAAACACTTGGCAACCTCGAATTTTAGTATTCAGCACAACATAAGTGGCAGGTAAGTGTGACATAGATTCATTTGAAATTTATAAACACAAAAGTCAAATACAAATGCTTACAGCAAACTCAGTTACACTCTTCAGCTTTTTAGCTAATTCCATCAAGCCTTTGTGATCCTCAACCAGCGTAAATGGTGTATCCTCTAAATCAGCTGGCTTCACTGGTTCAGTCTCAGGAACATTTCTGTCAACAAACTGTTCAACAGGCAGTTTTTCCTGCAAGAAAAGAACTTAACACTTATGGTACATGGGCATGTATGCAAATTACAAGCAAACCATTTGTGCAGAGTAAGTACAGAAGATAAACACCAGACATATAGAGGAGTCCTGTGACTACTTTTGATTTACTTTTGCGAGTAGCTTTCGATTGGACAGCGGGATGGTCCCATGGTGGTCCTTTTTCCATCCAAACCATATTTAAAAAAAAAGAACTATTTCCCAAGTCAACATGCTCATAGATTACTTTTGGTCATCAAACATAAATAAATTCTGTATTCCACAACAACAAAAGTTAACATTTCAACTAATACTCAACATTTCCTCTTTTATTTATCAGATGCATAGTATCATAAGGCTATCTCCCCCCAAGTGCAATTGTTAATTTAGCTCAAACAACATGGACCCGACTATTTGGGCATTTGTACTCATTCCATGCTTCACATTTTGGACAAGGCCCAACTCAAATCTAAACTCACCAAGTGATGGAACAGGGACCGCAGTGTGTTTGGTCAAGAGTCAAAACTCAACTCCAGCTCAAATAGAAAGAAAAAGGAATCAACTAACAAAGCAATGCAAAACAATTTAACTCAAGTCTCACGCTTGATCAAGGAGTCCATAGCTCCTCCTTTCTGGATTTCTGGTTGAACACGCCAAACCATGGAAAACGTGGCAAGAAAATCGTCACTAACGGACGAAATAGAGCACTGACCAGCGGGTGAACACGCCGGGCGCCGTCCTCGCTGCGCTCTAGCCAGACATGCTCGAACGGTTTGTAGTTATCCACTATGATCTTGTACGCCTCCTGCGGCCGGGGGATGGTCGGATCGTGGAAGGGCACCTTGGTCTTCGTCCCCGGCGCGGGCGCGGCTCCCTTGTCCTTGGTCAACGCCCGCACCGACCCGGCACCGAGAAAGGAGGCGCCGGAGCCGGAACTCCCGCCACCCTCCTGGCCGCTGGCGCTCTTCTTCTTCTTCTTGCCGTGCGAGACGAGCTGGAACCCGTCCCCCGCCTCCTCCGGGTCGCCGGCCTCGCGGCCCGGCGCCTCCTCCTCTCTCCCCTTCACGCCTTCGGGCCCGTCCATGGAGGACCCGCGGCGCGCGAGCAGGCTGTCGTCGAGGTCCCCGAGCAGGCCGCGCGCATCCGCGAGGACGTACCCGCCGCCCCGGGACAACGGCGAGCGTTGGGGAAGTGTCTTCCTGCTGCGGCGGTGCGCACGGACAGGCGGGCGGGAGGCCGGGGAGCTCGCGGCGACGAGGACTCGGAGTCGACGACGGTGGATGTCTGGGGAGCTAGGGTTTTGGGTTGGTCGCGCCCCGCGCGGCGAGGGGCCCTCGCCGCGGGGGGTGGAGGTGGAATTGATTGAGGTGGGGAGACGGACGGGGACTGGGGGGGTAATGGCGGGCGGTTTCTACTGCGGGAGGGCTCCTAGCTTTTATTGGCGCCGACGGCGAGGAGGAGGGAGGGAGACCTCTCGGCGTGATGAGACGATGGCAGCCTCCGCCGCCTGCCTGCTCAGGGAGGCGTGATCGTGATGGCGCGTCGAGTTGAGTGGGCGTGTTCATGCGTCGGCGGACGGAAGCCTCGGGGTCTGGATCGGGACGGCGCATCGGCTCGGCTCGGCTCAACAAATATCTCCTCATTTACTGAGAGGAGATAGCCCCTGTGATGTGTCAATCAAGGTCGATTTCCCCTGATGATCCTCAAGCATTGTACTGGATTCTGGTTAGGTACAAACAAACACGAAAATGCCCATCAGGTATACAGTGCTAAATTCGGCGCCTGCCTGATTCTGTGATCAACACTAGGATTAGGATATGAACATGTTTCAGATAAGAGGAGGCAACAGTCCACAGTTTTGGTCATATAAAAGCTAGATTCAGTTCAGAAGGCATAATCTTTATTTCTTGGACTGCAGCGCTGCCACTGCAAATCTGCAATGTGCCAAAGCCAGTTCCACGCATGAAAAAAAAACAAGCAAAAAGGATGCTTAAAATGGCTAAGGGGACAATGTAGACAAACACAACCGAACATCTTTATTCTCAGCCCACATCTTTGTTGGCTTATTCCTGAACAAGAACCTGACAAAATTCTCCTTTGCAAGTCTAACGGTTCACAGTTATACAGAAGTGCACGCGATTTCCACTGTAATTCTGCGAAAACATACACAAAGCTGTAGCCCCCGTAGCGCACGGCTACAACACTTGTCAGTTTCGTCAAAAAGCTATTTTCGCAGCTCGTTCTTGTCAACAGTCCGAACCGGGACGGCAGGGATGGACTCCCACCACTCCCTCCACCGCCGCCCGCCCTGCGGGTTCGACATGGCCTTGGCGACCCTCGTGTTCGCCACCAAGCCGCCAGCCGCCAGGCCTATCAGGATGAACCTGAACGGGATCACGGCCACCACCACCGCGGACGCAGTCAGCATCCATATCATTGTCTCCGTGTGCTGCAAAGTGCAGATACAGAACAAGCAAGGTGAAATGTTATCTAGGAGCTTCACAGGGGGTCTCATGACAGAAGAGAGAGGGTAGAACACGGTCAGTAGCCCAACAACGAAAATGGCAGAAGGATCAAGCAGCTACAAACAGTACTGTATCATCAGCTGCAATGGTACCTTTGGCGACCTCGCTAGCGCGATCGACCACAGCCTGAGGATGACTACGTTTGCTGTCTTGATGTACTCATGCACTTTCCTCAGGCTTTGCTGTGCTTCCACTATGCTCTCCATCGTTGTCTTGTCCGATGAAGTGTCGATGATCACTTCTGAGCATATCTTGCCGATCTTTCTTTGTTTAGCCCAAACCATCATGCCAACTGCCAGTATCAGGGATGCGGCTAACATATAGTTGAACCACTCGCTGCATGAGGAAAAAATAACATCATCACATTTCCTGTTATATTTACCGATTCCGATGTAAGACACATGGCCACTGGCCAGGATGATCAACTCTAGTGGTGTGTGGAGCCTTACTTGTATATGGTTAGCAAAGTTACAGCAAGGACACTGCCAGTGACAAGCGGTCGCTCCCACGAGATTATCTGCTGGATCAATGGACGCAATTTGGCAATGGGACTGACCAAACCCTGCATAAAAAGTAACAAGGCTAGCCTAAGAAAGCACAAGAAGAGCAATGAACATACCAAGTAAATATTAAGGAAGTGATCGTACCACCAGTACAAGAAGGCTATCAGTGATGCCTTCCTCCTGCATCCCTTCAATGGCAGCATTGGCAGCAGTGACTTCCCTGGCCTCATCTTTCACTTGATCAATCTTGTTTTCTAGGGATGCCAGGATCTGCTCGTGACCACTGGAGTCTGTGTCCTGATCTTTTGCTATCTCCGCACTCAAGGGTATCACATAAGATTTGCTTAAACCCTTGAACACATAGGATGCACTCAATCGAGTAATGGTGGAGGTATGTTTCAGGTTGCTCGCCAGTTGTTCAAGTACAAAATCACCTTTAGGCAGGTCATCATACAGTGAGAACACTAGAAAGCTAGAAGGGGGTGGCTGTGACATCCGGAGCATCTCTCTTGCAGCATGGAGCCTTATTACCCCCAATATAATCCTAGAGTGCACCTCCCATTTGTGAATGGGGGATTCTATGTTGTACATTGATATAAAACGGTGAATAGAGATAACTTCTCTTATCAGAGTAAGCCACATATCACGCCTTGTTGAGCTAGTCATCTCCGGGAATTCCAAAACAAGAGGTTCTGATCTGCACAGATGAATAGTTCAGGTCTAATTGATCGATATGTAAGCTCTTTGTATGAAGACCAGAAGGGTCTATGTAAGATAAAACTTACAGTGACTCAAACACAATGGCTTTGTCAAACAAAGGCACACCAAAAGGGCCTGTTGAAGCCGTGTTAATTTGGTGTTCTATTCCAGTGTCCGAAAGATCAACTTTAACAGCTGATTCGTATGAAATTGTGCCAGAAGCCTCAAAATATAGTGCCTTGTTTGTCAGAGTCACTCGACCTAAAATAACCCAAAGCACCAAGCATTGCAAAGATTTATGGTATTTACTGATGAAGGTAGTTAAGTTCATATTTACTACAATATGAGAAATGGAGGCAATCAAAATCAGGAAACCAAAGCTTTTTAGATTGATTACCTGGCCAACTACTGGTTCCAATGTGTCTCACTACCCTTTGTGTTCCTGCTGTCCCCTCCATGTGCAAAATGAATTCGTCTTCAGCAAATTCAACTCCAGTTGGAGTTGGCAAATTTTGCAAGAACTTGAACGACCTGAAGGAAAAGTTTCGAGAATGTTATGCTTAATACATTTGACAGTTATGCCAAGTTGTGGAACCAGCAGCATACTTATCCATTTCTTTCAGGAATCTGTCATAAGCAGGATAATGCAGCCTGTTAGCTGTGGTAGCTGTGAGAGCTTCAAAAGTGAATCGAGCATTGACCACGTCACAAGCCAAAGGGAATACAGAACCAAACCACACGTACGCTTCTTCTCCAACAGTTGGGTCTTCGTTCACCTGTTAACCAAGTGATGGCTTAGAACGAACTAACCCTGAGATACGGGTAAACAGTAATGCCTTTGACACGCTTACAAGAAGAGGCATAATATCTGAATAGAACAGTGAAGTCTCATCACCCATCACAGCTTCATTTGCTCCAAGTGGCTCCTTCCTATCTTCCCTTTCTTTCGCTACGCTCTCCTGTAATATTTAGCGTGTCAGTCAGTCGAAGATTCAGCCATTTTCATGTTTGACATACATATGCTGAATTACCAACCATGGTAGTCTGTTGATCCGAGGGAGTGGGGGTTTCCCAAGCTAGCATCATATCAAATGTGAATCGACTAAGCGATCCCTCGCTTATCTTTTCTCCAATATCATGAGAAGTGATTATTTGCAGGGCCTGAAGGCTACAAAACTCAACTAGTTTTCTTGAGTAGTTGTCAACTGCAGCAGTCTTTAAGCCCAACTCGAAATCTGCAACCAAATCATTAACACTCCTGCCCAATGTCCTGCGTGGCAGTAACATATTAGTTGCCATTTTTTTTAAAAAAAACATGCATGCTAGTATACCTTCTAAACTAATGAGTGCAAGGATTGGATCAGAAGTTTATGACTTAAGCATCAAGGTTCGAATAGACGAACACAAGATAATTCAATTCACACCCACATCGTGCATCCGCAAATAATTTTATTTTTTGAACTTTCACTAAGAAGCCAGTCAACTTCCACATATATAACTCACACTACATCGAAACTAAACCTGCAACAAAAAAAGATTTGAGAATTCATTTGACCGGATGCTGAAGCATATGTGGAAATTGACCCAGTGACCGCATTTTTGCAGTTGGCATGCCATTCCATCACCCAATGTATTCACTATTCAGGCAAAAATAAACGAGATTGGCTTGAGGCAACAGGAAAATACATAAACTTCCGAATCTGTGAGCGATGTGGTTTGCTATGATCCAAGACTGCGCTTATACTATCTTTCGGGGGCGAAAAAGGATTTCACTTCTTTCAATCAATACAAGCGACACAGAGTAAACGAACATAAATGAGATGACGAACAGGCGGACGCACAGGGAACATTGGCGGAGCACGTGGTTGGCGATGGAGGAGAGGTGCTTCCGCCGGCCGCCGCCGGCCGCCTTGGCCCCTCCAGCTTCCGCCGGCCACTTCTCCCGGCTCTCGACACCCATGTCCATGGCTGCGGCGTGTGCGCACTGGATGCGTCTGCGGAGATTGAAGTCTTCTCTTCCATCGGGGTCTGTGTGCTCGCCTACTCGTTGGTGCGCCACGGCCGTGCATGAGCACATGCAGCCCGCCACCTCGCCCCCGTCTTCCGCCGCACGCGTCCCCTGCCCCCGCCGGCCACGTACGTCCCTCGCCTTCTACAGTTCCACCACCACTCTCGGAGTCTCGGCGAACTAGGTAAGTTGAGCGGCAGCCGCTGCCACCGGTCCGGCTCGGCCCACCCAAAGTTATCCGGGCCGTGCGTGTCGGTTTGGGCTGACTGAAGTCGGCTCTAACGACCCTATAGGAATTTTTTATTTTTTACGATTTTGCAAAAGTAGCTGCCCATAGCAAAAATTTACAAAAATTACACTCAACCGTCAAGTGTACCGGCAACTATAAAGTCAGACGGAGATAAACCTTATATGAAAGTTTCAGATCTCGACGAGATCTCCAACTTTGTAGTTCAAATATTTTTCATTTGAAATCATCTTCGTGCTCAAATAATCGAAGTAGGTTTCAAATCTGCGACAGCCGCCGTGGGCCGAGGTGGTGGATGGCTTCTTCGCACCCCTCGCATTGTTTGTCACCGAGGGATGCTACTAGTGCACGACAGATGGTGGAGGGAGGGGGGGTCAAAGTTGAAGATGGATATGACGGGTGGGTCTCCCACATCAGAGGAAGGAGGGAGGGCAAGACATAGAAGCCAGGGGTATTATTGTCTCTTCACCGTCCACTTTAACAACTCAGTTAGGCCTCGTTTGGGAGCCCATGATCCCTGGGGGATCCCTCCTTTTACCCCGGGTCGAACCCCCGCGTTGTTTCTGGCCCCGGGCCGATTCTTCTCATCATTTGGCAGCCCGCGAGCCCAGGACGCTGCAACCCTAGCCCCCCTTTTCCCCGTGCCGATCCTTCCCCACCTCCCGACTCGTGACGGCGCCGCCCCGTCGTCTCCCTTCTCTCACGACTCGCAGCTCCCGGTCGTCTTCCTCCTCGATCCACCCCGTTCGCCGGCCGCCGCCATCCCTCTCCCGCAGGCGGCACGCTCCCTCCGCGGCGTGCTCCCTCCGCGGCCGCGCGTTCCCTCCGTTAGCCGGAACCCGCCTGCCCCAGCGCACCCTCCGCCGTCTGCTCCGAAGACGGTGCTAAGGGAGGCGTACAAGAAGAAGAAGCTGCTCCCGCTTGACCTCCGCCCCATGAAGACCTATGCCATCCGCAAGCGCCTCAACAAGCATAAGGTATGCCATGAATGAACCTAAGTTGACCTCTGATCTAGCATGCCCTACTCAGCTCCGAATGTTTCGATTTCTATCTTGTCTGGACTGTGGACTCTGGATTGCCGTGCTTCTTTGATTCTGTAGAAAGGCAGTGGTTCATCTTGAAACTTCGTGGAGTTGTTGTGGCCTACTTGTGTTGTTTATGTGAACTATATATTGATAATTATCAATTGTATAAATTTACATGATACCGGTTCATAGTTTTCATGGCCCCCTCACAACCAATCAGCGATCCATCAGGGTCTTCCTGAACTGGTAGCAACCAAAGCACATGTTACAGTATGATGTTAAGTGAATTCAGAAGTAGACTATGCAAGACCAACCATTCGAGAGTGCATGCAGTAACTGACAGCAAGAGTGTTCCATTTCCACCATTGTCAGCCTCCTCTCAGAATTAAAGCTTTTTCAGAATGAACTTCCCTTCCCTTATGTTTCTGGCTTTAATCATAGGCTTCCACCTGCAGCACACCACCCAGGATTCTGGGTGCATCAAATAGAAATGTTGTAGGATACTTGCTGAATAATGCATAATGATGTGCATGGATAATTTTGAGCAAGAATGTGAGCCAGTGGATGCTAGAAATAATCTGATATCTTGGAAATGTAACTGCATCATACTTCATAAATTGGACATGTCCAACTAGTACTATGCACTACTTCTAGTGTTTACAATTACCCGAGGTAATTTATTTTTTTGAATAAGAATTAGCTTAGGTAAATGAGATACAATATATACGAATTGTTTTTCATTGCTTCATTGTATCTGATTGTGATTGTGACTCCTGAAACTGCTTACTACTTGTGACCCTAGTACATGTGCCATGTATCTAGTTATGAACATAATTACTGATTTTTATTCTAGTAAAAACGGTAATTGCTTATGTACAGATGCTGCATTGCCTACACCAGCTGATTGTAACAAGATGCTGCATTGCCTACACCTGCTGCTAGTGTCCTCTCTGAATTTTTTTTGATGTGCACTTGTCTGAAGAGTATCCTTTTGGTTATGCTTGAACAAATATTTTCTTCTTACTTATACTTCTCTTTTAAGTTACATGTTCTTGTCCTACATTAGCACTACATGATTGGGACTTCGCATTGTGTGTACAGGGGGTACGTGGGGATCCACAGCTCGGGGTTCAGAGACTTCCTGCTCAAGCCGGAGCTTCTCCGTGCCATCCAGGACTGTGCCATCCAGGACTGCGGATTTGAACTTCCTTCCGAAGGCAAGCTTTATCTCACTGTCGCTGCTGCTTATAATAGCCTTATCCGTTAGCCTTGGATGCTGCAGAATTGAATATAAGTAAACCATGTGCTATTTCTTAAATTGAATTATCTGACTTCAACCATGTTATGGCATCTTTTTTCTAGTTCCTATTATCAATTTCAGTTTCAGTTCCTTCCTCCAACAAACATAGATGATCCATGTGCACATATGCGCTTGATGCATGAAAACTATGAGCTTGATGCATGGTGGTTAAGTCATTTCCTGTTGGGCTGTTCATCATCTTGTTTTCTGCTTTGTTTTTGTTCATTTTGTTTGTCTCATGGCAGATGAGTTTATTAGAAGGCATCTGATCTTCGTTTGATGCGAAATGGCCAGTTCATTGTGGTTTGAATTTTACCATGCTTTTCTTTTATTCACCCTAGGTCTGTAAGAATATTTGTGGCATAACTTGATTCATGAGAGGACAGCGATTAGCAGCTAAGTAGCTTATAGCTAAGTAAACTTTTTTTAGCAGAAAATCATAACATGATCTATCTGCAGTTCTGCATGGCTAGCTCGTGTTGCAAAAGAAGCGTGTCTTTTGTGTTGGTGAAATATGTGTCTTCCTAGATTTCATTCTCTTTTGTGCGTCTATTGGTGTCTCTCACATTGTACATGAGATAACTTCAGTTCTTATATTTTAGTAGGGCAATAGCCTACAGATCTTGTAAGGAACTCTTATAAACCTGCCTTTTTTATAAAGCCTTTACACTTTGCAAATGGTTTATGTGCAATTCATTGTTTACCAGACCTGATAATTCATACTTAATTTCATGCCTATGCAGCAAAAAATGACGGCTGGCTACATGTGGGCTCACTGATAGGATCCTTTGTCGTTGCATACATGTGTGACTCATTTGTTTGGGACAGGAAGGCATTTGGTGGTGAGTGAAAAATTACATAGATTCTCATGGAGTGGTTTAAAGCAACAGACGCCAAGTTCCAGGCTTGGCCTCGCACCGTTGGCCCACCTGATGTAATGATTGTGTTGTCTAAATTTATGAAAAATCATGTGGCCTCGCACCGTTGGCCCACCTGATGTAATAATTGTGTTGTCTAAATTTATGAAAAAATCATGTATATTGCTATGCGATTACCTGGTTGGTTATGGATTTTTCATGAGCTGAAAAATGCATGTCATTTTTGCTAGATATATGTATTTTTGGTTGGCAGTCTTTTTATTAAAAAAACTTTGGTTTAAGTCATGTTCTGCAGTAGATAAATAAGCATTTTGTTGTTATTCTTTGTAGCAGTTTCGACTGCAGAATAGTAAGGCTGACGGACAGGGCTGCCCCTGGTCCCCAAACAGCCACGGGGGAGAGGGGGGCACCACTGCCCTGTGGGTGGGGGGATTTCAAAATGCAAAAAAACTCCTGTTGGGCCTCTCCTTCCCTGGGCCATCTGGCCCTTGCTCCCAGTATAGCGAGGATGGAAAATTAAAAACAACCCATAAGAGATGAGTTACATTTTCTAGTGGCAAGAGAATTGCTCTCATTTCATCTAGATGCTACGCTAATCACCGGGGATTATCGGCTTTTTCCTGATGCTACGCTAATCACCGGGGGTTGCCGCAATACATTGCGCATTGGGAGGAGCACGGGATTCCCTCAGCTCCTCCGATCCCATACCCGGCTTTTGTCACGTGTAAAAAATAATCCTATCTTTTTCCCGGGCGCCCGGCGGCCCTGAGTGATGTTCGTGATGGATTCGTGGAAGGAGACCGGGATTTATATAGCTAGCCAAGGCCACATCCATCTATCACTATCTCTTCTTTTCTTTTTTTCTTTCTCCTCTTTTTTCTTTTTTATGGTGTTCGCCGCCTGACCCTTTTTCTCTTGGAGGAGTAACGGGTTTCTTATACAATTTCCACAACATGGGCAGAGAAGAAGCAGTTGTGCATTTTGTTCACGGGCTGCTTTAGAACAGATTGTTACTTATTGGTGATTCGATATCCGCTACACGATGATATGTGTGATAGGCAGTGTTAAGTTGCATATCAAAGGATCGCATATTATTTCACCGAGGGAATCTTATATGCATGAAGTACTAAATGAAGTTTATTTGTTAAAAAAAATTCATAGATGAGTGTAACTTTGCGCGACGAATTTAAGAGTCTAATTAATCCATAATTTACTACAATGATGCTAAATAACCATCCTCTAACCGTGTGGTACCCTCATTATTAGGTTCGTCTCACAAATTAGCGTAGAGGTTAAGGAGCGGTCCCTCGCGTCGCTCTCGGGGGCGACAGGCCGCCCTCCACACTGCACCCCCCCCGAACCCTAGCCCGGCGGCCGCCGCCGCCGGCAGCCGGCCGGCCGGCGGCGGCGGCCAGCGGCAGCCCGGAAAAACCGGGGTTGCTCGCGTCTCCAGTTCCCTTCACTCCCTCTCTCCCTCTCTCCACACCCAACCACACATGCAGGTGCCCCCTCTTCCCTACCACCGGCGGCGCTCCCTCGGCCCTCCGGTCGCCGGATCCGCGCCTCCCGGTGCCGGATCCGTCGTCTGCGGGCTCGGATCTGCAGTCTCCCGGGGGCCTGTCGCCTCCTGCAGCAGGGGGGTCGTCGGCCAGCGGCCGGCGGTGCGGCGCCGCACGTGCGGGCCGTCATCCGCTCGCGCGGGTCTGGCGGCCGGCTGCTCGACGCCAGACGCGAAACTGCGGCGGCGGAACATGGCCATCAAGGACCTCTGGCCGGTGCTGCTCCCGTGGTGCTCCAAGGGTCCAGATGCACGACCAGCTCGCCTCCAACTTGCCCTCGCGACCCCCTCGCGGCAGCTGCAGTGGTCAGGTATAGGCTCTGCTCGGTGCTCTCTGTCGTGACCTCTGGCCGGTGCGTGTGCTGCAGCAGGTGGCTACAAAAATCGCCGGGAGAAATCCTAGCTTGGCTTCATGCCATTGCCGACAACGGTGACACCTTTCAAGTGCCGTTCTTCCTCCCTGGAGGCGTTGTTTTGGGGCGATTCACAACCGGAGAGGAATGCTAGTTCGGATGTGTGACCATAAGGAGAAATCCTAGCTCAGCTTTGTGCTGGTGCCATCAATGGCGACGCCCCTTGGGCGCCGCTATCCTTCCTGAAGGCATTGACGAGATGTTACTCTTCCTGTCCTAGCAATGTCTGCTACCGTGTTGGTTGGTTCTCTTTGTCGCCCTTTGCCAGGCGTGCTTCTACGCCCTCACTACTCTTCACGGGTGAGGCCAGCGCTGATGGTTGGGGGCTGTCGTGGTTTGAAAAGTCTCTATCGTCGGCGCCTCTGCTTCGTCGGCGCTCTCCTTGTTGGCGGTGACAGAAAATCAATTGCCGGGTGGTGATTCACCGCTTCCGTCATCCCCCTTCAAGGATTCCTCCCCTTGAACGGCGTTGGATGGTGGTACGTGGAGCCCGGATATGCTGGAGGTGTTACCATTAGCTTCAAGGGAGGTCGTCGTGTCCGGTGAATCTTGGCTTGCGTGCCTCTTGCCGCCTTTAGTCCCCATTCCACTTGTTAGACCTCAGATGGAGGGTAGCGGCGGGGCGGCGTAGCTACGAGAGACAGTGAAGGGTGCAAGGGTCATGTAGGAGTCGGCAAGTATGTTTTTCGATGGTGGTGCAAATCAACAATCGACGGTGTTCAACTAGATGTGCCATGCTTTGTTCTTGTTTTGTTTTGAGTGGTGTGTTGCCCTCTGGTGTTGTACTCTCCTCTGTGTGTCTCTATAGCTTTCTTGCTGAAACCATTTCTGTAAGGCTTTTTGGCTTTCCACAAGCTCTTCAATGAAAATTCAGGTGGGGATGCTCTCCCCCTGGTGACCGTCAAAAAAAAATTAGTGTAGAGGTTGTGACGGTAGTTTTGTAAACTTACTTTATTCAGACTCCTAGACGCGGTCAAAAGTGTGCACACCTTTTCACCCCAAAACAAACGCATCCAACACGATCCATACACCACCAAGAAGCCTGGCCTAAAGCATTGCATGCCTTTGCAGGTCGAGCCGTGCATCGTGTGAAAAGTGGAAGAAGCTGGAATTGCAGTGGGACCGATCGATCGATCGGATAGTACATCTCTACATCGTCGTTGGAGCTAGGGTGGTGCCGACGAGCACGAATCACGACGCGCCTTTTTTCCAACCGTAAATGGAGCGCCCAAGAAAGTGACCGAGCTGCTAGCTGAGTGCGATCCCAACTACTCCCCGGACTCGAGTGGGCTCAGCTGCTAGGCGTTAGCACGTCCAAAGTGCGGTTAGTAGCGTAGGCTACTGTGTGTCGTTTGACTTCGATCTCCAAGCATCATCCGGTATACTATACGCTTTTAGTTTCTTTGATTTGTTGGCTGATTTGGTACTCCAATGCAAATCAGTGTATAGGCTGTGTAGTGGATCATACACGACACGCGTAGCCTTGCTTGAAGCAGCCCCTGAAAGGTTTTTTTTTTTTGCAATACCTAGCTAAAAAGATTAATTGTTTTATCTGACTCCAAGGAACGCGTACTATGGCCCGCGCAACATTTCAGCATACGTCGTACAATATTGTCTAGCGCCGTTATCCCAGTGGGAGTTTGTATAGGAAATAAATTAATTGATAGTCGTTCATGCATTATTATTATTGCAAATATAAAGGCAGCTTACCTAGCTCGGTCGGTTGATCTATATACTGGCAAAAGCTAGCTAGCAGCAGCTACCACGGATCGTGCAATGGGTGCGTACATGATTCACGTCAACACTTAACAAACAATTCATCAGTACTATGCGCACCCCTTTATTGCATATATAGTTTATGGATCCTTCTGTCCATAACCCAAAAAGGGTCTGCAAATTCACCCAACCATTTTCCTCGTCTAGTTCAGCAAATTGCACGTGTGAATGATATTGAAACAGAAAAAAAAATTATCGAATTGGACACGTGTGTGAGCACATGTTGTGAGAGCTCCTTCGCACGTGTGTGACACGTCGCGTCAGCACCTCCTACATGTACAGACACAGCTAGCTTCGTAATAGTGTACTGTCAGTCGTCTAAAGACAGAGGTTATTAGTAGCATCATTGACGGACAGGGGGCAGGTTATTATCAGAGACTCAGCTCGGAGCAATCCATATCTAGGTCGCATATAGGATGGATCAGTCTGCTGCGGCTGCACGCAATCAGAGCGCTTGGCCCAGCTCAATACCTCAATGAGTGAGTGAGTGAACGGCGCACGGTGGATTTAAAAACTTACACATTTGCACGTCCAGATCTCCACGCATTTGCACGAAAAGGGCAAAAAAACAATCTTAGAAGAAAAAGGGACGCTATCCCACGAGAGCAGAGCCAGGGCAGCTGGCGTCTGCGGCGTCCACCTCATCAGAAACATCAAGCGATCGAGCGCGATGCCGCATGCACGTCCACCACCACCGTCCGCAAGGTCGATCGTGCTCGATGGCGCAACGCAAAGTTGCGCGGGAGCTGCTGCTCTGCTGCCCTCTGGATAGCGGCACAGTGACTGACCGGCGGCGGCGACGGGTCGGGCTCCGCTCTGCTGCTGCACTCTGCCCTCTGGGCTCTGCTCTGCCTCTGCAGGATAACTGATGCCTTAGCTCGCCAAATGGCTATGCTGTCAAAACTGCAGTAAGCGCCAGCCAGTTGAGCAGCATAAGCTGACTTGAACCATGGCCGGTCCACTTCCAGATAATCATACCCTCTTGATCAGTCAATTGGACTTCGCTTATTAGCGCCCAAAGGGTCACAAACTGGGCCATTTCATCAGCCGTAGTCATCCGCCATAGGCCCCGTGTCCTGTTATTATTGGACAGATCATCTCTAACAGTCTGATTCTTTCTCCAGACGAGCCTGTACAAATCTGGTGCCAGATCACGTGGGGCTTGACCTCCCAGCCAGGAGGATTCCCAGAAACTAGCTCGACGCCCATCGCCAACACCACAGATGTGCATGCTCTGAATAATTGTTTGTCTACTTCATTGCATGGAACCTCTGTGCCCACCCAAGGACGATCTGGGTCCAGCCATTGATACCATAGCCATCTCAACCTCAGTGCCCGGCCGAAAAGCTCCAGATCAAGCACACCAAGCCCTCCTAAATGTTTAGGCCTCTGAACCTTAGCCCATTGTACAAGACAGTGCCCGCCATGCACGCTATCAGCTCCTTTCCACCGTCTTTTTTGCTTTTTGGCCCTTTTCGGGAAAGAATCTCACAAATGCGCCCCTTTTGGAAAGATTTCAAAAAATGGACCCTGACCTCGGCGCCCTGGACTGCGGCGCCGAGCTTACACGTCTCGGCGCCTTGGATCTCGGCGCCGAGGTGGTAAGATTCCCGGCCGACGTGTGCGAACGTGGCGTCCGACGTGGCCAGGGGCTCGGCGCCCTGATCTGTGGCGCCGAGCTGCCTTTCATTACTCCAGCCGTCTTCCCCAGCCGAACCTTACTCATTTTTCTCTCCCTCCTCTTTGTTCCTCCCCTCCTACGTCGCCACATTTCGATTCCTAAGTTTTGACCATAGAAACTTCGATTTGATCCGTAGATTGTGACAAGGAAGGTATTTACTCATTCCTCCTCAATTTTAACGCATTGATTTGGTGTTTATAAGTTGTATTAGGTCATTTACATTCACTTTGTTAGTTAGGGTTTGAAGCAATATAAGTTTGGTAGGAGTTGTATTATTTCATTTGTTGGCAATGTGAATTGTTGAAATATGAGTTGTATGAAATTTATTGGCAATGTGAATTGTTGAAATATTTGAATGAACACACTAAAATTTGAAATATCATCTTGAAATTTGAAATATCACCTTGAAATTTGAAAAAGCATGTTTATTTTTTGCAACTTTCACTAAAATTATTAAGAGTGAAAAAATGTGTAGTTTTTGTTTGGAAAATGTAAAACTAAAGTCACTAAACCCTAATGTTAGTAAATCAGAAACTAACTAAAATTTGAAAAACCATCTTGTTTGTTTTAGAATTAAATATCATCTTGTTTTGCAGCTGCAATGGCTACCTCAGGTCCTGAGTTGGACTTGGATTTCCTCACCAAGAGGAAGGACAATGTAGAGGTGCCAAAGGGGATCCACACTCCTATGTGCTTCTGCGGTGACAACTGCAAGCTTGTCAGGTGCACGGTTCTCGGGTACGCCTACGGGATGAGGTTCTTCATGTGCGCGAACTATGCGCACGACCCGATACAGCCATTCGACCGCAATCTCAGAGCCAAAGTAAGGACTTACTACATTTCTTGATTATTCATTTGTCATTTCTGTTTTATTATTTGCTGACATGTCTTTGAAAAAAGACTCCACCTCCTCTTTGTGATTTCATGCAGTGGTTAGATACCGAGCAGTCTGACTTCGACAAGAGGTACGTCGAGGGAGCTGCCCGTGATGCAAGGGAGAGGTGGTTGCGCATGGTTGAGTGGGAAAAGAGAGAGGAAAAAAAGGAGGAGGAGAAGGAAATTCGCAATCGCCAGGAGATGAGAGAACGTGAAGCGGCCCAGGCCCGTGAAGCAGATAGAGAGAGGAAGAGGGAGAGGGCTCGCCGGGCCAAGGAAGCTGGGCCGGATGCAATCAGGAAGGGGAAATACCCCCGTTGTACTCAGTAGTCCTAGAGTATTATTAATTGTGGAGTCATAGTGTATCAAATAATTCTGGATTTCATGTTATCGTCAAGTAAAGTTGGTGTGTGTTTTCTGCGTATTTTGTGCTTCGTTAGAGTGACTGCAATATAGAAAGTTGGATGTGTTTCCTCTGAGTCACTGACGCGTTCCCCTCCCACAGATCGACTGGCCCACAACGCAGCAGTACCCTAGTAGTAGAGTGTGTTTTCACCGCAACAGTGCCCTAGTAGTAGGGTGTGTTTTCACTGAGTCACTGCTGTGTTTCCCTTCCCACGGATCGAACGGCCCACCACCCAGGCAAAATTCTTCTTCTACCTATATGTACCACCATTCACTCATTGCCTTCTCACATCATTCAACAATGACTTCCTGGAGTGGGGATGAAAACGGTTTCGGTCCTGAGTTGTGGCGGCAGCAATCTCCAGATTTCGTAGCCAATTTTCCACTGAAAGGAAAGAGTGACTTCACTTCCATGCGTGAAGTTAGAAGCTACGCACCCAAGCAATCGGTGTTGTGGCCTAGGTGTTCACACGGTGAGTTATGCGTGATGCAAGTCTACGAGGGATGGAACAACTCTGGTCGCCGCTTCTGGCACTGCCCATATGCATGGGTAAGCAATGTCCACAAATTTGTTCATCATGATTCTTTGGTTTGCTAACGTTTTCTTGGCTTTTGCAGTACTCCAACCAACCAGAGAACTGCGGTTTCTCGCAATGGGTGGATCCACTAGCTATTGATCCCTACCAACAGCACATCGACTACCTGGAGGACGTCGTCATCTACAACTTGAAGCGGGAGCTGTCGGAGGCACTGGCTTCTCCAGATCCATCGTCTAGCGCAGGAGACGATCGGTACTGCAAATGTTCGACCTGCACTTGTGAATGCCACAACAAGATCAACTCCCCCCTAAAGATTGGTCCCCTCCACCTTCACCTCCACCTCCACCCCCAGCGGGGTACTACTATATGCCGTCCCAGCACTCCGGAGGCTCTATGTTATCGGGGCAGTTCTCGTACAACTAGATTAATTAGGAATGTTGTAATCGAATTTCTAAATTCCCTAAGGCATGTTAGGACTAGGTAAGGCGCATGGTTAGGGTAGTAGAAGCGTCGTACATGCCATTGCAATGTTGTGTGATTGTTTAATGTAAGTCTCATGCGTTTAGTTGTGAAACTTGCAATTTCATTTGTTGTATGAGAAAAATTTGGCAGCACCTCCCCTATATTTGCATACATAACATGACAATAGATAAATTATGAATATCATTGTAATACGAACATAGCCATCCATACACATCCAAATTTAGCAACACACAGTCCTCCATAATATAGTCCATACCACAATCCATAATACAGTCCAGTCCATAGTACAATACATAATACAGTCCATAGTACAATCCATGATACATGCAATACAACGAGCGTCAACTCAAGTCCTCCTCTTAGTCTTACCCTTGCCCTTCCCTAGAGCATCGGTGCCTGGAGTGTATCTGTTTGGCGGGTGGGTTGATTGACGTGGTGAAGCCTGTGTCAAAGGGGCATCATGTAGCTGAGATGGTCCAATCTCATCCGGGAGAATGTCGTCGGCATCCTGCAATGGCGTGCCGTGTCCTCCGGAGCCTGTACCTGTCGATGGCTCGTGAACGTCATCCGTCGTGACAGACCTACAACCGCAACGGCCAGCTGCAAGCCGTAGACGCTTTTTCAACCTCTGTTTACCCAAATTCCAAGTTAGTTGATAATAACATTATTACGATGATTGAAGATGTGTACAAGAAGCTTACCTGTAGGAAGGAACGGGTCCTCTGGTCGCTAACTCTCGAACTGAAGGCCTCAATGTCATCTACTGAGCGTCTGAGGGTGTTGCCCTGCACAAAGAAAACAACTCAACATTAGTAACTAAAGGCCTCAACTAGAAGAAGACATAAGAAGTAACATGTACGAAATTACCACTCGGTCCAATATCGGTGCTATCTCGACTTGGGTTCCAACACGAGTAGCTTCGTCGTATGTCGTTGCTTCGTCGTCGGTAGACTCTATGTCAGCATAATCATCACGCGTCCACTGTGTCTTCAACCTGCATCTAGTAGCTTGCTGGTACCAAGCTTGGTACTGCCTGAACTCTCTGTTTGTGTGTGGCTCCTCATTATCATCGAGGTTATCACCCTACAAGTCCCATTCAGCAATATAACTCTTGTGTTCCTCAGCCCAATCAAAAATCTTCTTCTTCCTCTGACGATCCAACCTGCATTTCATTTCATAAGGCCGGTTAGATATCTTTAAATGTCGCCTCGACTCTCGGACCTCACCATCTGACGTTGTGCCACCCCTTTGTACTACCTCATAGGAACCTGTTTTATGATCGAAACATGTAGCTTCATGTGTGTATGCTCTTTCTAATGCTGTAGTGATATGCTTTCTAGCCTTCCAACCCCATCTATGTCCAGCACTCTGCGACTCCAATGCTTTTGCATGTCTTTCATTGAAAAACTCATTAAGCTTATAGAAGCTGAAGATTACAATAGCATTCACGGGCATAGCACGTATCCCCAACAACAATTTATTAAATGACTCTGCCATGTTGCTGCATTGAAACTCGTACCTCCAACCACCCTTGTCATGAGCCCTAGTCCATTTGTGCACATCTTTCATCAATCCGGACAACCACTGTCTACCTTCTGCATTTGATGCTATTCTGACTTTTTCCAAAATCTCAAGAAAGTGCTTATCCTCAAGTTGACGGCATGCTATCATAAAGCGATCGAAATTATCCTTAACACCGTCCTTCCGAAGTAGATTCTCTGCAAGGTGCCGAGTACACCATCGATGGTGTATAGGTGGATATCCCTCCATCTGCTCACGCACAGCATTAAGTATGCCCCCGTGCCTATTAGATATGACACCCACCTCCCTACCAGGCCCAACCACATGTATCCGGACAAGCCTCAAGAACCATCCCCAGCTGTCATTGTTCTCCTTTTCAACAAGAGCAAAAGCCAAAGGAACCAACATATTGTTTGCATCACATGATATGGCTATAAGCAGTGTGCCTAGGTACTTGCCTATAAGAAATGTGCCGTCGATCGAGAACACGGGACGACAATACTTAAATGCCTCGACACACTGAGGGAAGCACCAAAATGCACGAAAGAAAATTTGTCGGCCACCCTTAGTCTTGTTTGGATTTGCCATGTACTCATAATGCATGCCGGGATTGACCGCTTTGATTGCATTCAAAACTTCTGGCAACCTCTCATACGCAGTCTCCCAATCCCCATATATCATTTTCCATGCCGCCTGCTTCGCCCTCCAAGCCTTACCATAGGTAATCTGATAACCATCATAAATCTCCTTTACTGTGTTTATAATTGTCGACACCTTCATATTGGGTTGTCCCTTCAAGATATGCAGCATGCGCTTGGCAATTAGTGTGGAGGTCAACTGCCGGTGCCTTCTTCTGAGCTCAAGTTCAACACATGTGTGTGGGCCAACAACCTTTGTGATCTTCCACTTACCGGTGACCTTTTGTTTCCTTCCACAAACCCTCCAATTACAACCTTTCTTGTCGCACACAACTGTGTACCGCCGCTCGGCATACGAATGTAAGACCTTGTATGGCCTCTTTCGTATCACTGCATAATGCTGCAACCACCTCTTCAAAGCAGGAAGGTCATTGAAAACTAGGCCTTTCTCAATAACCATGCCGTGATTGACCTCAGGAGCATCTAGAAGGTCATCATCCCGTCCTTCTGCAATTGCCATACCGGATAGTTCAAGATTCCTAAATTCATGTACCCTAATGTCGACACCAGGGAGAACACGCTTCATGAGCTCAACATCACTCTCTGTAAGTGTGACGCCCCAGGTTTTTAATTAGCATCATTAGTGCTAATGGCCGAGTCAAACCTGTTGACCTAGTCAAACCGTGGTCAACCTAGGTCATCACCTCGAAAACTTAGTCAACAATCACTAATGACCCTCTTAATCAAGTCAACACTCCCTTGTGGTCAAAGCTTGGTCAAACCTAGCTAAAACCCTAGTCAAACCCTTTGACTTCCTGGGTCACTTTAGAACTTTTGCCGCGTTCTCCAAATTTCACGTAAACACTTCAAAATCTCTCAATATAAAAGTTGTCCAGTTTTTCGAGGGACACAACTTTACTGTTGGGTGGCATTTCAAATTTTGAGTGTAAAAGGGTGAAAAACTTGGTCAACTGCAATAAACACTACTCATCGGCGCCATGGAAAACCGGCAACTTTGCCTGCAGTTTATGCTCAAACCGTTGAGCAAAACATAGGACGGCCTTTGTAAAAGTTGTAGAGGGATCATTGCTCTACAACTTTGCTATGTACACCTGGTAGCACTTCTGTTGAGAAATCTCGAGAAATTGTCGGTCAAAGACGGCTAAACGGAATCAGGAACGGCGACGTCGCGCCGCAACGCCGCGCTCTCGCGCCAGAGCGCGCCGCGCCCGCGCGCCGCGTGGCGCCCCGCCGTAGCCTCGGCGTCCGGGCCCCCACCGGCCCGCGCCTCCCCAGGACCCCGTCCCCGAGGCAGCACGCGCCCCGAGCGAGCCTGGGAGCTCGTGCGCTCACCCGTGGCGTGCCCCCATGCGCACCGCGCCCGGCCCCCACCCGCGCCGCCCGCGCCCCGATACGCCGGCCGGACCCCCTCGTCCCTCTTGATCGCTTCAAAGCACCGTGGACGCCGCCTATAAAAGGCCACGGCCTGTTCCTCGCGCGTGCAAGCCACCCCGCCGTTCCCGAGCCCTCTGCCGCGCCGCCATTGAACCGCCGCTGCCGTGCTCCATCATCCGCTTGCAACCACGGCCTCCCGACCACCCTAAGCTCTCCCCTGGACCCCATAGAAGCTCGAGCTGCCGCACGTTGCCCGGCATTGCCTCGGCCTCGCCGGGATTGCAGCCCGCAGCGGCCGCCGCCGCCGTGCGCCGCCGCACACCCTCGCTGGAGCCGTCCCCACCTTCGACTCAGCCACCAATCGAACCCGCGTGAGTCCAATTTCACCCCCGCGCCATCTGTTCCCCACCTCCGGCCGTCTCTCGCCGCCGGCGAACTCACCGCCGCCGTCAAGGGCCGGGTTGTGAGGGAATTTTGCCCCGAGGGCATATCTGTGAAGAATAGAAAAGTTCCAGGGACCCCGTTGTAAAAGGAATCTTCAATAGTACTTGGTGTTTTGCTGATTCTTGTAAAATCCGTAGAAAATTGTAGAAAAATCAGAAAAATGCAAACTCAATTTTCTGGAATCCTTGTGAAAAACCCTACAACTTTTGTAAAGCACGACCATGCTCTTTCCTGATAGTTTTTGCATGAAAAATAGAAGACTGTTAAACCTAGATCTGTTGTATCTCAAAATCTACATGCGCTCTGTAGCTGAATTTTGGATATATTGTGTGTTATGCCATGCCTAGCTTCTGTACCAAAAATTGCACAAAGTTATTGTGTAGATCTTTTAGTATGATTTATTTTGTATTTATACTAATTCTGTCCAAATGATTTTTGTTGCTAAAGATAGTTAGATTTTTGTGCTCAACTTCTGCTTGTGACCTTTTTATGCCTAAATGCACCTTTGGTGAATTAATCATGATTTTATATCTGCCAGAAATATTTATTCTTGAAATATACTTAGTTTTAAATGTAATTGCATAACTCAAGATCTTTTGTAGCTCTAGGTGTATATGTTGCATGCCTAGATTAGATTTGGACCAGAAGACATGTGTGAGAAGGTTGGAGTCCATTTGATGCTTATTTATTTTTATATGCATTTATCTTGTTTGGTAGCTAGAATTTGTTATTTTCGGTATAATTAATTTATAGCTCTCCTAAGTGTGCATGTGTGTGCAGTGGCTTTGTATAGGTTTATAGTGCTTCTAAAACTCACTCACTGAATTTATGAAATTATTTTATGAATAAAAGCTAAGGAAGTCATTTAAAGCTTAAATTGGGTTTAATGGGAAAATCACCAACACACACCTAATGACCTTGTGTATGTGATGTTAATCTTGCTAAGAAGCTAAGTGTCACCAACCCCTTGCTGTTTGTGAAATTAAATTAATTTATTTATATAAATGTGTACACAGTCACTATCAAAAAGAATAATTATTAAAGAACCGCAAATTATTCCTTTATTGGAAGAGTATGCTGAATGTATGTTTATCTAGGTGAATGTGGTCGACCATGCACCCCCAGGGTTGTCACATGTTGTTTGGTAATTAATTAAACCAAAACCGTCAGTTAAATCTTGCATTTGCATACTCGTGTAGATCTTCCCGACGGTAGCTGTACGCTCGTGCCGGAAGGAGGAGACGAAGGTGCTGACGGAGAGCTGCAGTACGTGGACGTAGCTCAGGACCTGGACCAAAGTCCAGAAGGGCCCAAGGCCAACCTTGCCAACGAAGACAAGCCCCGGATCATTAACCCTGTCTTTTTAAAATTATGCAATTATCCTTGCTATGATTGTGCATTTACGTTTCAGGAGTTAAATTGAAACCCTAGATGCATGATCCCTAGGTACCTATGTTCTTTTACTAGTATGCTAGGTCGATAGCTGCTATGCTACAGGACCCAGTAGAAGTCGAGTGATGTTCGTCACTCGCGAGAATAGGTTCTTATGTTGGAATCATAAGATCTTTATAAATGGATTGCTCATGTGGTAAGAGCATGGGATTTGGGCTCCGGTCCAGTGGTTTTCGTGGGCTAAGCTTTTGAACGTACTAAGCACTTGTCGGGAATAGGACCGGTAAGCTAGTACCTTAATGAGACGGTGCGGGAACTTACTATTACTAATCTTGAGTAATCACCTACCCGGCTAGCTACTGGGGGAGGTGGGTACATGTGTGAAGCTGGGTGTACTGTGTGGGGCACGCCAGATAGCCTTGTACCCGGGACTGTAAGATTCGATCCCAAGCCGAGGATTTTTGGGAACCGCCTGGTGGTTGTCCATGTGAGGGCACCCTACCGTGTGTCTAGGTTTACCTTGCAAGGTTATAAATCAATCGATTGTCGGCCTCTCACCGTTATCTGAGACTGCTTAATCAACTAGCCATGACATCCCTTAATGATGGAACTTCGTGAATATTACTGCTTGAATTAATTGTATTGTACAATTCTTGATTGAATTAGTTGGCTCACTTAGAAATGCTAATTAACTAGAATTTGTGCTAAATTCTTGAAAGTAATGACATACTCTTTGTTGCTTTTCAGCAGAAGAACTCCACCGGCCAAAAAGCCTCTCATGTCTAGAGTTTGGTGATGTAGTTCTCACCCGACGGTTAAGTCTTGCTGAGTATTAGTATACTCAGCCTTGCTTTATAACTGTTGTTGCAGGTGTTGTTTGACCTGGTGAGATTCCACCCGGCTGGGAGCTGAAATGGGTGGATGACGACGAGTGATGGCATCACGGATGGCCTCCTGTGATGTTTATCGTTGCGCTAGTTTATTTTATTCCGCTGTTTTCGAACTCTAAACCTTTACTTATCATGTCATGAACAATGGTTTGTAATAATTAAACCCTTAGGGGTAATTTGAATTTAATTGGTGTTTGTACTCTGGACTCGCCTTCGTGTGAGTTTTAATGCATATGTTCGATCCTCTGTGTGAATTCCAAGTGATTTACCGGGCGTTAACCCGGCAACTTACGACGGGATGATACTTTACTGTCGCTTAATGGTCAAAGTGGATTGGTTTAGGCGATAGTACGGTATTTTCCTAGGCGGGTTGTCACAGTAAGCTCCCCAACTGGGCGGTCATCATCAGGATCACTGGCCCTAGCAATGTCATAAGGCTCCTCCTCATTCATGTAATAAGGCTCATCATCATCCATGTCATGAGCCTCCTCTGCATTCATAGCTTGAGGTTCAACTTCGACACTATTCGAAGCGCGAAATCCATCTTCAAGATGCTCACTTGGGGGAATGGGAGGTGCACGTGCATTTTCAGCAACATTTCCTACAACACATGACAAAACACAAAACACAAGTACTGAATGAGAGAAATGATTGATGAGAAAACCCTAAGATTCGAAGAAATTTGTGCTTCCAATACTTACTTGGATAATTCTGTGTCAAAGGAATCTCCTCAGGAGGAGCAGCCCCACCATCATGTCCCGGTGCCTGAGAAATATTCACCCCATTTGGTGCTGATTCAGCATCAACCAAACTTCGCACAGTCTCATTACCAACACGAGAGACAGTGCGTGGCAGTTGGGTGCGTGCATTAAGCAATGGGCGCACTACCACATCCAAACATTGCAACTGGCTCTTCAGTGCCGATCTCACATAATTATCCCATTGATTCTTAGACCCAATTGGGATGATGCGCCTCAGATCATTAGGTGGAGCACCTAAGTGAATTACACCCTCCACTACAATGTCAACATCACGTCTAGGACAATGTAACTCCTCACGAACCCTTGAAATCACCTCATTCAAACTTGGTCTATCATTGAATAGCACATGCACACATTGCATCTCAAGAAACTCAACATTTCCATAACGATCTCTTTCCACACTACCTCCATGATATATGGTCACTAGGTTGTTCATCTATAATTGCAACCAAAAATGCACAAAAGTGAATGGACCTTGATGTCGCCTAGAGGGGGGGTGAATAGGCTTGACGACCAAATTAAACTCTTCTTCCCCGAATACTTGAGCTGACAGTGTTCCACCGGTCAGACCGGTGGTGATGACCGGTCAGACCGGTCAAGCACTGGACTTCACAGGAGGCACCGGTCAGACCAGTGTAGCACAGAGCACCTGCAAAAATAACTTCAAGCACCTCTTGACTTCTAGCACGAACCAAACTTGGTGAGTGACCTTTGTAGATGATCACAAGCAAGGTAATGAGCCCTGCACACACAAGTAGCACACCCAAGTAGATCGAAGCGGAAGCAAATCAAATATGCTAGAAAAACAACTTAGAGAGTCAAACCACACGAGGAAGCAAAGGATTTGTTTCCCGAAGTTCACCACCCACTAAGGAATGGCTACGTCTCCGTTGAGGAGCTTGTAAGGGACAATTCCCACAACAAGCCGGGTCTCTTTCAACCACTTTCCTCCTTTCCACTAAGGGGATCTTTTTCACGAAGAGGCAAGATCGCAGCCCTTACAAACTTCCCGCTGCTCACCACAACCTTGGGAGCTAGCCGGCGACGCCTAGCCGTCTAGGAGGCAAACCTCCAAGAGTAACAAACGCTTCAAAGCTTGTAGACGCGAAACCAAAGTGCTCAAGCTATGGAAATGCTCTTGTTAGCTCACAAGGTCACTCTTGAGCTCACTCTCTCAACCCAACACCAAGGATATGGCTTGAATCCACAAATCTCACAAAGAGAGGGTTGGGGAGAGCCACTAAGGCTTGGAGCTTGTTAGAAATGGCTTGGGACCTTAGCAATGTCACTAGAAACAGCAACCCTCACTTGAAGAAGGCTTGGGGTATTTATACCCCTCAAAGGAGAAAACTAGCCGTTGGTCCTCGGGTGGCACCGGTCAGACCGGTGCCCCACACCGGTCAGACCAGTGTTTGAAAAACTAGCCGTTGGGGCTAGCGGCACCGGTCAGACCGGTGCCCCTGACCGGTCTGACCGGTCAGACCGGTCAGGCCCGAGACACCCCCAAAACCCTTTCTATGATTCTAACACTTCACCAAAGATATGAAGTGGCTCAGGTTAGGTTAGGAGGGTTTGTTAGCACACTCTAAGGCTCTTAAAGCTAGATCTCACTTAGGTCAACTAATGAGCACTTTGACTTGGTCAACTCGCTAAGTTGCATCCCTCTTAATAGTACGGCATACCTATACTCAAGAATAAATAAAAATACTTTGTTGATCTCTTGAGCTTGAACATCTTCAATCTTGCCATACTTGATCAATATTCACTTGAGGGCTTTCAACATAGCCTTTGACTTGAGCACGTCCATACTTGAGCTAATGACTTAGGATCTTTCCATCTAGCATAGGAATGCATACTTGGATCCATAAGTCACTCCATATTGCCAATCTTAACATGTTGATGACTTGCATTGCTTCCCTCAGTTAAGGTTTGGATATGATACTTGGAGACCCCACGGATGCTAGAACTTCACCTTAGCAAAACACGAAATGGCGGCTTAGCTAGGGCCCCAAAGATTGCTTAGTCCCTCACCCTAGACATCTCGGTTGATCTCTTCATCACTTACCCAATCCACTTTTGAGTTCCACTTTGCTTCATACACAATTAACCTTCATTTGAAAATCCGCTTCAAATGCTTGATCTTGATTGACAACGAATGTGCAAGCTTCCAAATTAGAACCATAATGTGTACACTCATCCTTATGTCCTCTTTCAATAAACACATGAAGCCTTGCACTTGACTTAGAGAATTACCATCTTCTCTTTTATGATCCTTGTAATTTTAATCAAGCTACGTCTTCATATGGGAGACCATGAATTGACCTTCTCAAATTATCCTAATATTTATCTTCATTTATTGCTTGATATTTGTCACTTATGCATTAGGATCATCCATATATTTGTCTTTTCCAATGTGAGCCATATAATATTCATCCATAAATAAATACTTCAATAATTGCTCATGAATATATAAATAAAACCTGCTCACAATCTTAGACAAATACATTAGTCCTTTAATCGCCTTGTCATTCAATTCACCAAAATCCACTTAGGGGTCTAGATGCACTTTCAAAAAGTAAGTTGGAAGTAAATTTCTTTTGTCCGTGACTAATTGCCCTAAGTCTATAAATATATATCTCTCTAGCTCTAAAAATGTATCTCTCTATGTCTATAAAATCAACATATATATCTAAGTAATTTTTCTATTTCCTAAGTCTCTGAATTATGTAACTAGGTTAAATATCTAAATACAAATGGAAATATTAAGGTTTTAGGGTTTACCTTGCTAATGGAGGAGAGGGATCGGGGGGCCGCGCCGCGGGAGGCCGCCCGAGCCGCTGCGCCGCATAGGCGCCCGCGCTAGGCCGCGGGACGCGCCCGAGCGCCAGGGAGCGGCGGCCGGGGGCGGGGTGGCTCAGGCGGCGGACAGGGGCGGAGCGGGCCGGGGCGGCTCGGTCGGCTAGGGCGTGCCCGGCCACAGGGTGCGGGGGCGGCGGCCGGGGGCAGGCGGGACGTGGCCGGCGGCCGGGGGCGGACGTCAGGAGGCGGCGCCGGCACGTGATGGGGGGCGGCGGCAGCAAGACTTGTTCGAATGGGGTCGCGGGGAATGGAGGAAGGGATGGGCCCAGGTGGAAGGCAGCTCGGCGCCACAGATCAGGGCGCCGAGGTCGGCGCCGTGGATCAGGGCGCCGAGGTCGGCGCCACAGATCAGGGCGCCGAGCCCCTGGCCACGTCGGACGCCACGTTCGCACACGTCGGCCGGGAATCTTACCACCTCGGCACCGAGATCCAAGGCGCCGAGACGTGTAAGCTCGGCGCCGCAGTCCAGGGCGCCGAGGTCAGGGTCCATTTTTTGAAATCTTTCCAAAAGGGGCGCATTTGTGAGATTCTTTCCCGAAAAGGGCCAAAAAGCAAAAAAGTCGGTCCTTTCCACAAGAAAGCCCGCCTGATCTTGTCTAGTTTTTTTATTGCCCATTTCTTGATGCTGAACACCGTGAGAAAGTAAGTCGGAATTGAAGATAGCACCGAATTAACCAATTTCAAACGCCCAGCCTTGCTCAGGAATCTGCCTTTCCAAGAGGGGAGACGATTTGCCATTTTGTCAATGATGGGTTGGATCTCTACTCGATGCAATGCTCTGAAGTGCAATGGTAGACCAAGATGGGTGCATGGGAATGACTTGATGGGACAGGAGAAACCCCCCATAATCTGTTTTAGGTCAAGCTCATCACACCGAATAGGTCAGGCAGAAGTTAAACATCGTTTCTTCGCCCGGCTGATGGTCCAACGCAAAATCCTAACAGCTGATAAACTGATTGCTAGAAACTGACCGTGTGAACCCACCTGCTCGTTGTGTGATCAAGAAGACGAAACAGCTGAACATTTATGCATGCGATGCGTTTTTGCTCAGGAAGTATGGATGCTTGTTGCTCAGTGGACAGGTGGTGCAGTGCCTATGCCAGACCGAACTGTCTCTATGATTGATTGGTGGAACAATGCTATGAGGGAGGTCACAGGGAAGATGAAGATTAAGAGGGCAACAGTATTGATTTACACATGCTGGAATCTTTGAAAAGAGAGGAATATGAGAATATTTGACAACATAACAGCGACGCCAAGGAGAGTCTTGCATCTGATCCAAGAGGAGTTCAACATGAGAACCGTGTGGGGATCCCCAGGATCTCTTTTCTGTTTAATGTTTAACGTTGTCTTTGTTAGTGAGTTCCGAGTTTTTCATTTTAGCTTGTAATCTCTTCCATGCACTGAACCGATTATATGACATAGCAGTGCTCATGCTTTTTTTTAAAAAAAATATTTGATGCCACCCCGTCATCCATTGGGCACGAGAGGAAAAAGGGCACGGTGGCCAGCCCACACACCCACACGCTGACACGCATGGCTTTTCTTTGCTCACTCAGTGCGTGCGTGCATGAGAAACCGTGCAGCTGCACGCCATGCACGCACGCTTCGGGCACGTACTCCTGCTCCTGCCGTGCCGAGAAACCGGCAGCCACACGCGTGCTTCCCTTTTCTCCTCTCTGTCAGCGTCGCCGCCACCCGCATGCTAGGCTCAACTGGACACTGGAGTGACACTTCTTGAGGTCAGAAACGATAAAGGTTTCTAGCTCTCACGCCAGCTCAAAATCTTGAGACCAATTTGAAAAACGAGGCATAGCACAGTTCTACTTCACTTTATCACATCGAATAATCCAACCACAAGCCAATCTCGGTTGATGCACACGCACCTTTAATTATTCCATTATATATCTATCACAGATTCACAGTACAATAGTACATTATATGCCAGCATCTGAGAGTATATATGTATAGAATGTTCCAATCCCATAATGCATCGTGCATGCACGGAAGTACAAAAAGGGGCAGCAGGGTTTTGCATCATGTTGCGACCATTGCAAACTCGTCAACCTCCCTTGCGCGTGCCGACACGGTTTGGTGCTGCCGAGGAGCCACGAACAACTACGGGTCCGTTTGGCAGGGATTCTCCACCGGCTTCGGGAGTCGTTTTCGACGAATCCCTGCCAAAGGGCTGTGCAAAACGGCTTCGAGAAAGAAGCTTTCGGCATTTGCGTTCTCTGGAGCCTTTAGCGACCGGGAGCCAAAAATTGTAGCTTCCCCCGGTTCCGTCTGCACACCTGTCAACCTCCTTACCAATTTGCCCCTGCACTTGACGGGAATAACAACAAAAATGCCACCGCATTGATTGCCTCGCATGCTCCCACCGAGCTCCCCGCGTGCGACGCATCGGCCTCCTCTGTTTTCCCCACGACTTCAAGAGAGCTGGCGGCAGCCGTCGCATGGAGGAGCAGCAGGATGCGGCACCAGCGGCCGGAAAAGGAGCTCCGGCGGGTGGAATCAGTAGATCCGGTGGTGCCCTAGAGGATGCGTCCGACGGCGGTGGCCCGTTCGTGCCCGACGGAGGGGGTGGCGCGCCCTTCCTAGGCGCGCTACTTGCCGCCGCGGGAGTGCCTCCCGGCGTGGAGGAGGGCGTGCGGCCGGCACAGCTGGGAGGCCGGCGGGTGCAAGGACGAAGGCAAGGGGAGGTGCGGCAGGGGGGCCAACGCTGGAGGTAGGAGGAGGTCCCATGGTGAACGAAAGGATAAGGAAAGGAAAGGGAAGGAGAAAAAAATAAGAAGGGAAGGGGAAAAGGAAAAATAATAGGAAAGAAAAAAGGAAATAGAAAAAATGAAAAAAGAAGGGTGGTATAGACATTTCACCTTTCGATCATGTTACACAGTCAGAAGAAGCTGTTTTGCCAAACGTTTTCCTAAAACGGCTTCAGCTTCTCCACAGAATTCGCTCCACCAGCACAGCCACAGCCGAAGTCCTGCCAAACGCACCCTACACTTGCCTCTGACTTCATGCCATGCAGCATGCGTATCCTAGCTACTACTCATAGTACCAAACCTATCCAAAGCGGAAAAAAGCAATGAATTCCGTTGCCCGCATCTTTCCCACTCTAGCTTCTTTATCTTTAAGAACTGGGAAAAAAATAATTGCTAGCCCACCGTGCACCAACTTTGTAAATCCACATGCACCTAGCATACTATAAAGGAATACTACGTGACGACAATAGCTAATGTTTGGAATATCATGGTATAATTTATGATACAATAGCATACTATAAAGGAATACTTTCTAGATACATTTTTTAAAACACCTAGATATATATTTACCTAACAAAAAATATATCTAGAAAAACCAAAACACCAAGTAATTTGAAAATTGAAACAGAGAAAGTATATATTTTACGTATTATTTACAACCAAGCTAGGTTCAAAGTGTCACTAATCATAAGCAGGACGTGCACCTATTGTGGATTTCACAGAGAAAAATTCTCTGTGTGGCCGAGCTGGAGGAAATGATATCCACGGGGCGCGCCATCCGAAAAGCCACAAGGCTATTGTCGTGGCACGGGCGACTCGACACTGCACGCGCGCAAATACCAGCACGCCGCGGGGCCATTTCCGTCAATGCCCGTCCATAAGAGTCCACTCCCCTGCCCTCTGCTTCCCCCTGTGCTTCCGGCCGAGCGCCGCCGAGCGTCTCTCCGCCCTCGACCTGCTGCTTCTCCGGCGGCACGGCTCTCCGTGGCGGGGGTGGAAGCCGACGGCGGCGGTGTCGACGCAGGGTGGGGCGCCAGCGCCAGCGTGGAAAGCATAGCGTCCCTTTCTCGTGAGCTGCCACCACAGCCTCGCCCACAGAGACGCCCGAGGCGCGCGCGCTCCTCCTCGCAGTCGCAATCCCGTCTCCTCGCGCGCGTGCTCCCCTCGACTCGCCGCCCCCATCGGTCGCTTCCCGTCCGGTCCATCCGGCTTCTTCTTCCCACGCCGCGCTTGATCTGGTGAGTGGCTGAGAATGGTGTCCAACTGGTTGGTGATTTGAATTTTTTTAAAGCGTTCGGGGATTCGGCATTGGGGTTCCGTTGCCGCCCCCTTCTTTACACTCGATTGTGGGTCTGCCTGAATGGGCACATCGATCTGTACACTACTATTGGAACCGGGCCTTCCAAGATTCATTACTGGTTGTCTGGTTACCGGGCTCGTTCGAGGGATTGTTGCGTCGCCATTTCGTGCTTCATCGCGTCGTATGTACATATACAATAAGCACTACTGGTAGCAGTAGTACTCCCACCAGGAGTCTCAGCATTTCCTTTTCTTTCCAGTTGTCCCGGTGTAAATTCTTGTGTTTAACTGGCGGTTCAGATAACTTGTGGGTTTGCATCACATGGATCTTAGAGCTGCCAGCCAATTTGAGCCTGAATTGATTGGACATTGCTTCTCAAAATCCACTTAATTAGCCTCATTTTCTCAAATTATACTGGGACCAGATTACTGCTATGCAAAAGCGATTGTCTCCTGCATATGCCAGGGCGGTTGTGTATGAATATACTTACCAAGAACCGAATTTCCACTCGTGCAGGTAATTTCTGGTGCAGAATAAGCAGAAGAACCGAAGACTTAACAGTCTAGCGCAGGGGCCCTGAAAGCATACGATGGCTGGGTCTTTCGGTTGACGTGTTCCGCAGGGGGATCTCCTTGAACCTTTACTGCTGTGTGATTCTGTAAATCACCTCTGTGGATACTGGAGACCTTCCTGATTCATAGGCTTGTGAAGGCATTTCAAAACTTTCCCCATCCGGTCTCTGGTGTTGCTGTTAAGGGGCCGTGGTTGCTTGGCAAAGCTTTTGAGAAGAACGGAGTGGAGTACTAATGGTGTGGAACGCAGCTGCTCAGACAAGATTCCGCGTGTTAAGCATGAGAATGGAATCGCTGTGAGAGTTCTTGCTTTCAGCCGCTGCAGAATTGCAGGTAATGTGATGAAAGAAGCCACCTGTTGTCAAGAGTTGCCTTTTCTAAACCTGATGGTCCTGACATTGCTTTGGCGTATTTTCTGCAGGCTGAGTACTTCCACCATCTCCTCAAGCCTGTGACGTAGCTTCGCTCTGCTCTCCTTTTGCTGCTGAAGAAAATTTTCCGCTTTAGGTTTCTCTCCATCACAATTCAAGTGGGAGAATTTCCCGTTCATCTGAACTTTCTGCTGGTAACGATATCCTTCTTTTGTTCATGTTGCGGCTGCATGTTATTATTTGATATGGGTATACTTATGCTCAATTTCTTCTTGGCAATTTCAGGTTTTTCTTTTGTTGGCTGTCTCTTCATGGCGGACGAGGTTAGTCCTTGGTGGCCTAATTCTCCATGGAAATTCAACACTGAAAGCTCTACGGGCAATATGTGCCCACATGATATTGGACTTGCTGAAGCCAATTCGGTGGCATTGCCTACATATCTGAACACAGTTGCACCTGTGTCATTTTTCACAACATCAGTTGCTGACAGACCTCTTCCAATGGCTCCGAGATTTGTCACAACATTGGCGCCCAATTTGGAATTGTCTGCACTGTATCCCTCACGTAAGAGATCTCTGGTATTCTACCAGGAGAATCGTATTCCTATTGCAGCTCCTTTGGTAAGCAAGGGGACACTGGATCCTGTGCCAGAGCTCCAAGGTAGAGAAACTGAGGGTATTCACGAGAAGACAGATGAGATCAATGCACTCCTGAATTCTGACTCAGATGAAGGGTATGAAAAGGTTCAAGAACTCAACAGAGTTAGGAAGCCATCTCCTGCTGAGAATGACACCTTGAGTGTGGAATCAGTGGCCAGTGCTGGTGCTAGCGCATGTTCTGCGCGACCAGCCAAGAAGAGAAAACTGAGCTCTGGCTCTGACATGTCTGTTGTGGACACCAGCTCAGCAAGGATTGATCATTCCATCAAACAGAAACTTCTTGTCAATGACTGTGATGCACAGTCCTGTTGCATTGGTGAAGTGGAGAGCGACCACAAGTTTGCTCTTGGGGAAGGTGAAGCAGGAGAAGGTGACAACCCAGATGATCAAAAGCGAAGAGAAGAGAGGATCCAAGAGACTGTTGCTGTGCTCAGGAAGATCGTTCCAGGGGGCATCGCCAAAGATGCCACAGCTGTTCTCGATGAAGCAATATGCTACCTGCAGTATCTGAAATTGAAGGTCAAGACACTGGGAGCTGTCTCCCTCTAGCCCCTGGGCAGTGGTGATTCGGTTGTTGAAGCAACTAGCTTCTACATATATGAAGTGCCACTGTGCCAGTATTAGTAATAAGGTTAAGGTGCCAAAGATAACTCAGTTTGGTGCTTGAGAGGATGCACTGGAAGAAAAAGATCCAGTGGTGTGGTGCTTGAGAGTGGATGCACTTGAAGAAAAGGATGCAGCGGTGTGTGGTGCTTGAGAGAGGATGCACTGGACGAAAAGGGTGGTGCTTGCTTGGCTTCGCCTGTACCCATAACAGAAGGCTTTGATGATTGAGTGGACAATGAGCAAGCAGCATTGCAACGCTAGTTAAACTGAATCAAGCCATGCAATGCCTTCTTCCATTGCGGTGGACTGGAGTGCACCACCTTGGCACCTTCCTCAAAAGTCCCTTGTGGTGTTGATAGGAGCAATATGTTATGCAAAGCTACAAAGATCTTTCGCCGAGACTAAGCGTGATCCAAAGCAAGCAAAGGGAGAGGATAGGGAGCCCATCCCATGCAAAGGGCACTGCTGTTGTGCTGTTTGCGCCCATGACCTTTTGACCCCAACTACCAACAAAGGCAAAAGGGGCAAGGAGATAGCTCAAGGTTAGGTTGTGTGGGGAGTTCCTGGTGGGGGTCCGACCTGTCCAGCATTCAACAAAGTGTTGTGTGTGCCTGCTGCTGTGGGACGGACTATGGAGCTTAGCCTCAACACTGCCTTTCATCAACCCCCTGCGGCTTTCTTCTTTCTCCCTCCTCGCTACCTTGTTGGGTGAGCTTGGAGGCAGCGGAGCTCCTAGTTTGGCATCGAAGGACCTGTGCATAAGTTACCCCTCACTGAGCATAGATGATGGCAACGCGAACCTCACCGCCAAGGTGAAATCGGATCAGGAGGAGATGTGTGTGATAAAGGTTGACATGGGGAAGAAGACACTGAAAGAAATTTCACCAGTTTTCAAAGAAAGACAGCGTTTCCAGCTAAACTACATTTCCTGTGCCTTGTCCAAATATTTGAATACAGATTCAGGTAACTGATGGGTTTTCTACTCTCGTGTATTATATTGATCGTCGACACATAGCATTTGTTGTTCTGTTTTGTGTATTTCAATTGCTAGGCCAGCAACATTTTGGTTCAATCCCAAACTTCAATAATTTGAGCATCTTCTCTCATACATTTTTCTTGAACATGCAGAATTCTCCCATCTTTTTAATTGGTATGACAAATGTGCATATTAATGGTGTGCTAAATATGGCCTTGCATTCAAACGTTGATAGTTGGTAATCACACTGTTAATTTGCTATAATGTTGTTTAAGTCCAAACTACAAAGTTAGTGCTGCTGATGTTAATGTTTGTTTTCAACCACCAGATGTCACTCAGATTGGTGAGCAGAATGCTGATTCCTGCCTGGCCTCTTCTATTGATCTCCAGGTATTTTCTGACACCCTAATGTCCCCGTACTGCTTCCTCTTCGTGCAATAACTAACACTGTTAGTATTTGCACTCAACCCAGGAAAGTGGTGACAAGCTGATTCGAGCCAGGGGCAACTACTATCCACCTAGTATACTTATACTATCGTGATTACTGTTCCCCTATAACCCCATTCTCACGCCCATGCTTAGGCAACCGCGGCTACTAGCCTACTACCAGATTGGGCCGCGACAACCAACAGTATTATGGCAGCGGCCACCACCACAATCAGGTAATCAACATATTCGTGAAGTTTGAGTTATATAGCACTGCTGTTTTTTTTAGCAGCAGCAAACTCTTCGTACAAGACACTAAATACCAAAAGCTTGATTTTATTGATTTTCAAAAAAAGAAGTGCACTATAATAAAATGGTATCTCATCCATGTATGATCCAATTTCAATAATGTGTGTAAAGATCTTTACATTATTAATATCATTTGATCTGATACTTAGCTACTATTGCTTCTATCAGTAGATGATATTCAAGAATATAAGTGCAATAATGCATTGCCTGCTTTTAATCTGCATTTTAAGCTTCAAGGGGCTATTTGGAAATAAAATTCTAAGATATTGCTGTGATCAGATTCTAGCTTGGGCATGTTTACTTTTCATTATTCATAGATCAATCCTTCTCTTCCCTAAATCCTTGGTATTACGACAACTCCACTACCATAGTTGGTAATGGCATTTGTCCAAACTCCAAAGTTAGTTCTGCTGATATTAATGTTTTACTCTTCAACCGTTGACTAGATGGAACTCAGATTGGTGGGCAGAACGCTGAATCCTGCTTGGCCTTTTCTACTCTCCAGGTACTTAGTTTACACTGCAACGTCCATTGTTTCCTCTTCGTGCAATAATATCTTAAGCATTTGTTGTGGACCCAGGAAAGTGGCAACCAGGTGATTCGAGTTAGTCCATCTTTACCATACTACTGTGGTGATCTGATCCATGCCAGCAACTACCATCCATCTACGCAACACTACAGTGGTTACTGACTTACTGGTGTCCCCCTTCGCCCCCAGCCTCACGCCCATGCTTTGGCAACTACCAGTTGCGGCCACCCCCGCCACCACCATCAAGTAATCAGGACATTGGCAAAGATTGAGCATATAGAACTGCTATTGTTTTTTAGCAGCAACAAACTCTTGGCGCAAGATATTAAATACTGAATCTTGGTGCTATTAATTTCCAAGAATGAAGAAAGAATCTGAGTGTGATGCATTGCCCACTTATTGATTTTCAGAAAAGAAGTGCACCATTGTTCCATGGTCTCTTGCTTATGTATGGTCAACTTTCACTGCTTGTAAATATTATTTTGCTTCTGTAGATGCATATGAGTACGTGCAGCTCATTTTTCTTCGTCCTCAAACACCATGACAAACCAGCAAAAAAACACCATAGTGCTATATAACTGCTAAGGCAACTTGAGGGTGGTGTCAGTAACTTAAGCGAAGATCAGTGCCGGTGTCCAACTGAAAACCTAAGTTTATTCCTTGTGGTCTCGTGGAAGACGACGGATGCACACTGGCAGAGGCAAGGAAAAGGTATCGCCAAGGGATCTGCCGGAGGCGGCAACCACGCCCAAACTTTGCGAATAAATGCCTTCCCCTGAAGCAATTCCTCCTCTCGTGCCGCACTCTTCATTCCAAGTTGCTCGCTTCACCCCACAGCTAGCTAGTATATAGCCAGGTGCCCCCAAGGTGCACACGAACAATAGCCTCAACCCATCAGCTCCGTCCCTCCGTCCAAACTGTTGTGAAATCACATCTGCCGCAGAGCCAAGACCCCATGGCCACCGCAGCTCGGCGCACGTACGCCGACTTCGAGCCGCCGCACAGCCTGCAGGAGGAGACCGACAAGTTGGCTCTCCGTGTCGACCTCTCCGCGGAAGGCATGTGAACGCCCAGAGCATGTTCATCCACTAGTTTACGTGTTCGTCGATCGCATGACTCGTCAATCGTCGTCCATTCATCCGTCCGATATGATTGCAGGGTTCAAGAAAGAGCAGATCAGGGTGCAGATCGACAACTTCGGCAGGCTTCGGATATCCGGCGAACGCCCCCTCGGCGTCGACGGCAGCCGGTGGAGGCGCTTCGGCAAGGAGTTCGAGGTCCCGGACACCTGCGACGCCGCCGCCATCCGCGCCAGGCTCGACAAACAAGGCGTCCTCCTCATCACCATGCCGAAACTTTCCGCGACGGCGCCGGCCGAGGAGCCGGCGGCGCCTGGCGTGAACACGGGTGCCACCGCCGTCGCTGGCCAGGACCACGAACCTGCAGGTCACGCTCACGCCAGCGCACCCCAAGCGCGTACTGCTGCTGCAGCCGGAGCTGAAGAAGAGAAGGGCCACAAGGAGGAGCACGACACCAGGGCAGCGGACATGGACCGTCCGGGCGGCCAACAAGACCAAGACGAGCAGCAGCCAAGCAGCGACGACGACGCCGGGGCGGCAACTGAACCTGCCGGTCGCCGTCCGGCGGCGTACGGCTTCGCCAAGGACGGCAGGAAGATGCTGCTGGCGATCTTCGCCGTGATGCTGGCCCTGGTTGCCGCCGGCCTGTTCGCGAGGTACACGATGGATCCATCGGCTGAGACGCCGTCGTCAGGCAACCACATTGTCAGCCTCTCGGATATATAACAAACGTGGTGTTGCATACTGTACTGTAGTTTATACGTTCCATCACTGTACATATATGTGTGTGTGATGACTTCGTATTATATTGGTATACACAAAAGAAAAGAAAAGAAAAACAGAGCGTTCAGTTCAGAGCTTGGAAAAGTACAAAACACCTGTGAAATGGGATTACTTACTTTTCAGTGCATAAAAATATCTGAGACAAACGCAAAGGCCATTGCCGTGCTCGCTGGTCGTGAAGCAATCCCTTGCTCCTCAACAAGGATGCCAAGCGCAAGCTAACGGGAACTCTCTCCGAGCTGACACGAAATCGACTCCAAACAGAATGAAATTTGCTCCCAGCAGAACACGTAATCAGGTAATTTCGTCCACAATAACCAGGAAATGTGCAACCTTAGCGATACAAGAAACATCACTTTCCTCTACACTGATGGCCCGATTTCAGTTACAGCTACTTTTACTGCGTCTCACTGAGGGCTTTTTGATACACCCATTCCCCACGTGGATTGGAGGAGTGACCGTAAAAAATAAAAATCTCCAATCCACAAGAGGAATGGTTTATCCAAACTAAGCCTCAATGGTTGCCGAATCTCAGATCATAGGGCAGTGTACAGCTAAAAGCGGATACAACAAATTAACATTGATCCAGTCGTTTTCTTTTGATGTGCCTGTGTCCTGAATTTCCACCAGCAAAGAACCGAACAGCAGGCTCCATCCTGTTGCATGCAAGCTAAGCTACCGCCTCCAATAAAATTATACAGTATACAACACAATATGAAGCTGCACAGTAGACTGCAGATGGTCTTCTCTTGTCGCGTCACCTGATAGCTCCCAGTAGATTTGCACCTCCAAGTTTAGCACCAGTTAGAAGCTGTTGACCAAAGTAAACATAGTTAGGATTGAAGCTTAAACATTGGTTTGTTTGGTACCATGAGATGTGCAGCAACTACTTGCGCAAAAGATGAGGTATACATAAGTGCCCAAGATCCTTTGGCTTACAAATCAAGAAAAAAGAAAAAAAAACTAGAGAATGGAACAACGAGCAAAAACATACAGTGTCACGCAAATCAACTTCTCGCAAGTAAGCCCGCTGAAGATTTGCACCTTGCAAGTTTGTTCCAGACAACTTAGCACCCTGAAAATCAGAATGAGCTTGGCACGTGGTTCTGATTGATATAGGTTAGGCACCAGAAAATGACTGGTGTGACTACTCAATAGTCTGGGCAAGACTGCATGTTTCAATAAACAAACATAAAAAATGCCGTGCATCTATGGAACCTAGACAAAGTAAAAATACAGTTTTGTCTATCCTCATTTCAAGCTTAGGATTAGTCAGATAAATAAATTTAATTAAAAAATTGGGTATTTGAGAGAAGAATTTGCTAAAAGTAAATTTTTACCCCATTGTCAGATAGTATATTCCTTGAAATCATATTCATAAGGTTCTAAAAAGGAGAGAATGAATAGTTTGAACAACTTGGATATATTTTACCATGCTAGAAACACAAAGCCTGACAGTTGAAGCCTTTAGCATGAAGCTTAATGATTACCACTGTCACAAAGTTACTTCAGTTATGACTTCTAACTAGAAAGCACATAAACATTCCCTGTATATCATGCGACATGAATTTTCAATTTACCTTGAGATTGGCTGCTTCAAGGTTAGCTCCACTCAAGTTGGCAGACATAAGATCAGCAGTCTGAAAATCCATTTGAATTAACAATAAGATGCACACATAATAATCAGCTTCAAAGATGTTATGGTTTCTGACTTGCTAAAAACCAGTCCCTATAAATCATTTATCTGCAGCAATCTAGGAAAATAACATAGCATATCCCTATGAAGGGAAAACAAACAGGCATGTCTCTGAGGTGCGATTCGCTAAGCACTGAATTCAGCTGCCACATTTTGGATGCAACAACATATGGCTGGGATGAACTATAGATGTCTAAACACCAGCAGCACTAGCATTAGCACCCAACAATTATTCTACTGCTCTTTTTTTTTTACACTGAACATAATGTATTTGAACGGCAACTCAATAGTTTGCATACCTGTAAATGGGCAGAATGAAGATCTGTTTCAATGAAGCTACAACGTGCTAAGCATGCATCTGCGAAATAAACAGAGCACACAACATTTTTATCATCATTTGCTATCAAAGCTTAAGAAAGATGATTGCTTTATAGCAACTCTCTGATGGATCTTCAAGAATACAGAAATATCAAGCTGCGTACCCAGTTGTATAGGCATAGTACAGACTACAGGCAAAGATCAACAACAATGCCACAGTAATTATGAACCAAGAAATGAAGGAACATCAATGATAGCACCGTTACCTTGCAGGTTCGCACTTCGAAGGTTTGCTCCATCCAGAATAGAATCTTGAAGGTTTGCTCCAACAAACTCACATCTGCTACTCCGAAGTGGGTGAACAGAACGAATGCCGAGTCGCATAAAAGGGAAAGTGAATGAGAAGGGAAGAATTTTACTCTTACAGCCTATTGAAAAAGACTACAAGCAGCTTGTTAGAGTGTCTTACTCACGCAAAATTGCATTTTGGAAAGATGAAGATGAAGCTTCCACCTGCTGATAGGAATAATAGAACATAAATGAGAGGTATTATCAGTAAAATGTTTCATTTTTATAGAAGTAATCTCAGACAATAACTTAACTAAGAAAAAATATTTTAAAAATTTAACATATAATGCAGTCACAGATTGATTTACCCCGAACTTTGCTTTGTAAAGGTTAGCACATGAAAAATCAGTGTTCTTAATGCATGCATAACTGAAGTCCACCTCTGACAAGTCCTGTAGAGCATAAAAAGGAAACCAAATTTTTTAGAGTGTAAGTTGTAATAAACTACAAAAAAGCTATAGAAGAGAGTTAAAAAATTGATAAATCTATCAGGTACACCACACAAAGATAAGATAACAGGGCGGTACAGAAATCAGAGTATGTACATGCTAAACAACAGCTCGAATGCTAAAGAAACAATAGTCAATAACACCAGCAGAAAACAACAGAACCAAGTCTCTCAAAGATCTTACAAGCTTAGACAGATCAAGGCCAGATAAATTCACACCACGGAACCTGACTCTCTGAGCCTGGATGCATTTTATCACGTCCTTGCGTGTCAATTCAGCCTCTGAACTGTCGACTTTCTTCCAACCGAGCCTCTCATTTATGTAATCAGCTAAGCCCTAGAGCAGAAACTATCGCCTTATGAACATCAGTGGAATCAAATAGCAATGTTTGAAAGAGACAAGACAGAATCGAGCGTTTTTTCTTTTACAAGCATTTGGTAGTACTCTGCCTCGCGCAGCAGCTGCTGGTACTCGGACTCGGACATCACGGGAATGGCCCCGTCCCTGAGCCAGTTGAGCACGTGTCGGAAATGCTTACCGTCCCTGTCCACGAACACCATCCCCTGCACACAATGACACAAACCACTCGACTGATCCTCTGAAGCCGCACAAGAATCAGCAGCAACAAGAGACCTCCGGTGCCCGGACCGTACCGTGGTGGGATGGTGCGGGAGCGTGTGCCGGCCGCTGAACATGGCGGCGAGCATGGAATCGGGCTCCCGCTGCGTCAGCGTCTCCACGGTCGTTGCGTACTTCTTGCCCCCTGCATCATGACGGTAAACGAATAAGACTGCAATTCACCCCCGAACGGCAAGGGAGGCAATGGATCAGGGAAGGGGGGAGGGACAGACCTATGTTGAGGAGGACAGGGGAGGAGGACTCCGGCGACTGCATCTCCGCGGTCGCCGGATTCGGCACCGGCTGCGTGGTAGGAGGAAGGCGTCGGATTGCGGAGGGGGGATCGGGGATTCTGGTTGGGTCGCTCCTTCGTCTACCTGCCGCTCCGCTCCGGCTGGGTTTTACTTTTTCTTTGCCGTCTCTTTTCTTTTCTTTTTTTAAAGGTATCAATTATATAATTCAATTTAAACTTCGTATTATTTGCACTAACACTGCGAAAGTGCAATCATGAATTTTAAAAACTTTGACTCTCTACCCCCCATCCCCCTACTTAAATTTTTTTAATTCTTGTGTGAATTTTTTTTATATTTTTTTCTCTATTTTGCAAAAATAAATGGTCCGTCAGAAATTTTGCAAAACTATACATCTGCCGTCGTGGCCCACGGCGGCAGGGACATACCGCCGTGCGGCACGGCGGTAGGGGCCGTGGCCCACGGCCAGACGTGGGCCTGTAGCGTGCGACAGACATACCACCGTAACCCACGGCGGTAGGGACATACCGTCGTGGGCTACGGCGGCAGGTCCTAACGCCGTGGGCCACGGCGGCCGCCGTGCCCCACGGCGCTAGGAACTGCTGCCTATATAACACCGAAATTCAGCCGAAAATGTCATAATAATTCGAAAAAAAGAAAGAGAGGGGGAAGAGGAGAAGGGAGTGAGGAGGAGGTGGTGAAGGTGCGAAGCTCTGCCGGTTTTTCGTCTCGTTAGAGGTAATACTCTGGTACTTAATAGTTTGAACTGTGATAATAGTAAAAATATAGTTTTAGTGTAGATCTGCTTAGTAAAAATATAGTTTTAGTGTAGATCTGCTTAGTAAAAATATAGTTTTAGTGTAGATGGATTAGTAAAATTATAGTTTTAGTGTAGCTCTGAGTAGATATATTTTGTAGTTGCAGATCCACTTGTTAATAACGGTTTATTTTTCATACTGTCAGACATGTCGGATGCAGTCAGTGTCAAGTTGTATTTCGGTAATGGGCAGATTAGATATGGTGAACATGGAGTTGACTTGTCAGAATTTAATTCGGTTGACCATGTGATTAGAAGAGCAGCCGAAAGAACTTGGGGATCCATTACCAACTTTTTTATAGGGCATTCCATGTAGATGCAGAGCAACATGACTTGTCCATTATGGCTCTAATCAACAGGAGTGAGTCAGTATATTGGGAGCTTATGCCACTTCAAGGCACTGAACATTGGAGAAGTTATATCAAAACAGCATGTGAAATTGGTTTGCCTGTGATGTTGTTTATCCAAGTTGTTCATAAGGCTGGGTCTAGTAGTCAAGTGCATGAGGAGGGTAGTGCTGCTCACCAGGGTGAGGCTGAACTACAAGCAGGAGATGGTCCTGCAACTGAGCCACAAGAAGGAGATGGTGCTTCCACTGAGGCAGAAGGAGGAGATGGTGACACACCCTTTGAGGCCCGTGGTGAAATTGACGAGGGGGAAGTTAATGAAGAAGTACTCAGGCAATACGAAATGGAGGCTGATGAGGATGAACGTGGGTTGGAAGAGGACTCCTCAGATGATGAGGATGACCCGCTAGTTCCAAGGGACTGGGACAGTTACAATTTCTCACAGAACGTGAAGCGGCCGCGGCCTGTGAAGCAGATAGAGAGAGGAAGAGGGAGAGAGCTCGCCGGGCTAAGGAAGCTGGGCCGGATGCTATGAGGAAGGGGAAATACCCCCGTTGTACCCAGTAGACGTAGAGTACTGGACGTCGAGTGCTACTGTATCCATAAAAATTTATGATTTCATTTCATCATTCTCTAGAGTCGGGTTGTATCTTTAAGAACTTGATTTCAGATGCATTTCAGATGCAAACAGTAAAACTCGTACTAGGGTGTGTTTTCTGTGAGTCACTGCACCAAACAGTGTACCTAGTACTAGGGTGTGTTTCCTCCGAGTCACTGCCCGTTTTTCTTGCCCCGGATCGAATGGCCTACCGTCCAGTCTGCTTTATTACCAACATATATGTGAGCACTCTTCTCCGGTGTGTAGCGAACATGGCCTCATATGCCATTAGTTCAAGTATGATTTTGGTGATTCATGACAACATGATCAATGGGACTAACCATATTGTCTAGCATGCCCTTGTAGGCATTTATAGGTCTCATGGATGTAACCACAAGTAAAACCAAAATACCACATGCTAAATTCAGAAGATAGTCTATTTTTCAAGGTTATAAAACAGTGGTAAGATGGCTCCAAGAGGTGGCAAGTTGAACCAAAGTCAAAGACGCAAGAAAACAGGAAATGGCACCGTCGGATGAACCGACGGTACCCTAGAGGCGAGCGTCGGTGTACTTGGTACACTGCGTAGAAGGCCAACTGAATTGGCACCGTCGGATGAACCGACGGCCCACATTCTAGTTGCGTCGGACGAGTTGCAGAGCTGAAGCCGCGAAGACAGAAGCGCCGGATGAACCGACGGTCCATTGGACCGAACCGTCGGTCTATCCGATGAACAAGTTTGAACAAGACAGAGACGCGCCAAGACGAACTCTTCAGCACCGGATGAACCGACGCCTTGGTCAAGTGGAAGCATCGGTCTATCCGACGGTCACGAAGCAGCATACAGAGACATTTTGGCCGCGAGGTCTTCAGCACCGGATGAACCGACGCACCGTCGGTGTATAGCGTCGGAACAGTTGTGTCAGTAGAGCTGCAACGGCTAAGTGACGTGGAGGGCACCGGATGAACCGACGCCGTGGAAAAGCATAGCATCAGTTCATCCAACGCTACCTTTTTCAGTGGCCGTTAGCCAACGGCTAGCTGAGTGCCTTGGGCTATTTATACCCCCTCCACTCACCAATTTGAGGAGGCTGGATTGTGTGGAAGTGCAGAGGAGTGCAAGACACCTAGAAGATCATATCCAATCCATCCAAGTGCTTAATTGCTCATCCTTAGACATGCATATGCTTAGTGTATGTGCTTAGTGCTAGGCTTAGCTTAGAGCTGAGTGAGTGCAAGGTTGTGCCAACCTTGTGAGGTGATTCTTGAGTGAATCAAGGTGTACAAGGTTCGCCGGAAGCCTTGGGGCCTAAGTGGCTCACCGGCAATCGTCATCGACCCTCCGGCTTGGTGTGGAGTGGCGAGGACACTTTGTGCGGGGGACGTGAAGACCCCCTTCCTTGGTGGAGAAGCTCCTTAGTGGAGGCGGCATCAAGGTGACCAAGGGAACTTTACGAGTGCCTAAGTGGCGAGCCTTTGTGACGAGTCAAGTGGTGCTCTTGGGAGAGACTTGGTGACCGGGAAGCAATACTCTTGTGTGAGTGCTTCAGCAACGTGGACTAGGGGTGGCTTAGTACCTACCGATACCACGGGATAAATCGCGTGTCAAGAGTTTGCTTCCTCTCATCCCCTTTACGTTTCCGCATTTACTCTATTGCAATCTTTGCTTGCCTTCACTTTCCTAGAGTAGTATCATGCTAGGATTGGCTATAGGTTGCAAACCTTGATTTGGGATGCGAGTTTCACACTAGAACAACCCTAGTTGCACATCTAGATAGTATGTTCTAGTTTTACTTTGTGTAAAAGTAGTGAAGCCATAGGTTAAGGTTTTTAGTTTGCCTAATTCACCCCTCCCCCTCTTAGGCTACGAGCATACGATTCCTTACAAGTGGTATCAGAGTCGGAACTCACTTCCTTCACAAAGAAACGCCAATTCGATTGGTAAATTGTGAAAACCGGCTCAGTGGAACGGTTAGGCTTCACCGCCTAGTGAGTTGCTCTATAGAGGTATGAAAGGGGTGGATACCATAGGTTTGGCTCCACATTTCGATGGCACGGGCTATCCTCGGTGGAAGGTTCTCATGGAGGCATATCTCCAAGCGAAGGACCTTGATGTTTGGAGAGTCACCGATGAGGACATGAAAAATGGTACTAAGAAGGAAAAGCAATTTGATGTGATTGCTAAGAGTATCATTTTGTCCTCTCTAGATGTAGGTGTTTTCAATAGAGTTTTTACTTGTGAAAATGCTCATGAGCTATGGAAAACCATCAAGGAGCAAAATGAGGGTTCAAAAGAAGTTGCTAATGAACGTTACAGTTGTCTCCTTGAGGAATTCAATAGCTTTAAGCAACTTGCTAATGAAAATGTCGATTCTATGTACTCACGCCTAAATGTGCTTGTCAATAGAATTAATTCCTTAGGTGTGAAGAACATTACGGACTTGAACATCAATCGCAAGATCCTTCAAAGTCTCCGGAAGCCCGACTATGACTTGGTGAAGGCTATCATTTATGAGAGAAAGCTCGAAGAATTGAAGCCATCTCAAATCTTGAGCAAGATCATGGCACATGAGCTTCAAATCATGTCTGAGTCCAAGAAGGCGTCCCAAGAAAAGCCTCAAGAACCATCTTCTCCAAGCACAAGCCATGCCCTCTCAAGCCAACAAGAGAAGGTGTTGAGTAGGATGGCTACTCATGGAAGCTCAAGCGAAGATGATGGTGATGATGGTGATGATGAAGATTCCTCAAGTGATGAAGAGGTTGAATCCATGGTGGTCGAGTACGTGAAGAAGATCTTCAAGTATGTGAAGAAAATCAACATGTACGGCTACAACATCCACTTGAGAGAAGGGCGTCATCATCAACACATCAAGTTCACCAAGATCGAGCACAAGCCAAAGAAGAAGGTGGTCAAGGAGAGAAGACCAAAGCAAGAAGCAAATGTCGTCGTCCGTGAGTGGACAAGTGGTGGAAAATCAAGTTCTTCTAGCTCAAGTGATGAATCAAGAAAGAACTTCACCACCCGCTTCATGCAAGGTTCTTCATCATCACCACACATGTGCCTTATGGCCCAAGGTGTGGAGAGCAATGTAAGTGATGATGAATCCGAAACCACCTCTCTCGATGATCTTGTTGAGCTAGTCCATGAGCAAAAGGAAATACTTAAGAAACAAGCTAATGAAATTAAAGAACTCAATGCTCTCAATGATCTTAGTGCAACCCTTGCTACAAATTATGAACATTTGTTGTGCAAATTCAAATTGCTTAGTAAGGAGTGTGATGAGCTAAAATCTAAGCTTGAGAGTAATGAGACTAAAACAAGTAATTCCTTTGAGCTTGATGAATCATCTATCCCTTGTGTAATTCCTATTTTCAAGGTAGATGCTTTAACTTCTTGTATTGATTTGATTAATGAATCTTGCTCACCATCTTGCAATGAGAATGTGGTTGTAGAAACATGTGATTGTCTCATAGACAAGAAGAATGATGAGCTCAAGCAAGAAGTGAAATGGCTCCGAGAGAGGTTGTTTAACTTGATGGGCAAGGGCAAGAACATTGAGGAACAAGTGGACATCTCTCAAGACATGAAGAGCAACGTCTAACCTTCTCAAGATAACCGTGATCCCATGGTGAAGAAGCTTGAGAAGGGTGAAACCGTGACTTGCTACAAGTGTCATGGAGAAGGGCACAAGTTCTACAAATGCCCTCAATTTGTCAAGAAGATGGACAAGGGCGAGAAGAAGAAGATGAAGACTATCATCAAGAGCTCCCTCATCTACACCAAACCCAACCGCAAGAACAAGACCAAGAGCAATACCTACGTCATCAAGAAGAAGGCAAATGGCAAGGTGGTTGCACACAAGGTTGGGAAGATGAAGGAGGAGCGGGGTTGGAACCAACCCATTTGGGTGCCCAAGGAAGTCATCACCAACATGAAGGGGTCGGGTTCCAAAGGCCACTTGAAGGCCTTGAGTGCGGGGACTTGGGAGGCTTGGCACAAACAAGATGTGAAGATTCAAGCCAAGAAGCCAAGCTTGCTAGTTGGACATGTGTTGCCCAAGATCCCCGGTTGAGGTAGTGGAAACTAGAACCCATCTCATGTATCATTGTAGCTCCATTGCCTTGTCTAGGTTTGCATTTGTTGCTATGCCTAGTTGTTTACATATGGTAGGTTGCTTGTGTCATGTGCTAACCCATGAGCAACCTACATGGTTTGATTAGTGTGTAGGAAAGCTACACTTGTTCTTTCATGGTGCATGTTTTTATATATATCTCTTTGCATCATGAGCAAGCTATAGGGTTAGCTTCCATTTTGTTGTCATAAACAATGTGCATACATTTGGTGGGTGATTCAAACACTAAATGCACACATTTAGGGGGAGCTCATCCTATGGTTTGGTTATGGGACTAACATTGTTTCAAGCTTATTTTGTGTAGTTCCATAGTGACGCGTTCCGGTGCGGTACTTCATTCTAAGAGAATGCTATTTCACTCTCAATGTGATCTAACATCTCTAAAAGAGTGAATATAGCAATATGAGCTTCATGCTATTGAGTCATGTCCTTGCGAGCTTATGTCTCTATATAAGTTCAAAGGCAATGTACTCATACATTCCTAATCCTTGTGGTACCCCAAGTGTCTTCTATGCAAGCTTCTTTTAAGTGGTGTCACCTAGTGATATCATTTCCAAGTGGCTCATCTCAATGTGGTGCCAACAAGGATGAGAGGATCATCCCCCGGAGGTATGCAATGGTCAAAAGACTACAAGTGATATCTACAAGTGGTAATGTAACAAGAACCCATTTGTCTTATCTCTTGTCCTTAAGCTACCTCCTTGCATGATATGCTCTAAGCTTCCTTGTCTTACAAGTGTTTGTAATTGTGCACTTGATTTTCACACTATCATATTGTGCACACACTTAGGGGGAGCTTAGGTTGTATCATGCTAGTCTCATGAGCTTGTGATCCACCTTAGTTATTCACACATGTGATATCTTCATTGATATCATACATATGGATCATGGTTCGTGCGGCTTTCTCCCTTGTATTTAACATTTTTCTTTGAGCTATGTTTGCTAGGACTTGCTAAATTTCCTTGGAGACATCTTGTTTTGGGATCTTTTTGGCGATTTTATTCCAAAGGGGGAGAATGTGGGACCAAAGCAAGCTAGTGTTTTCAAATTGGGAAAAGGCAAGCTATGTGTGAACATAGGAAGAGAAGATCAAAAAGGGGGAAGTTTAATCTAGAGGGAGTTTGGATGATGGTAAGCATCCAAGCAAGTGTAAGTGGCTCTAATTTTGTCAATTTTTACAAATTTATGCTTGCTTTGATTGTGTTGTCATAAATCACCAAAAAGGGGGAGATTGTAGCGAACATGGCCTCATATGCCATTAGTTCGAGTATGATTTTGGTGATTCATGACAACATGATCAATGGGACTAACCATATTGTCTAGCATGTCCTTGTAGGCATTTATAGGTCCCATGGATGTAACCACAATTAAAGCCAAAATACCACATGCCAAATTCAGAAGATAGTCTATTTTTCAAGGTTATAAAACAGTGGTAAGATGGTTCCAAGAGGTGGCAAGTTGAACCAAAGTCAAAGACGCAATAAAACAGAAAATGGCACCGTCGGATGAACCGACGGTACCCTAGAGGCGAGCGTCGGTGTAGTTGGTACACTGCGTAGAAGGCCAACTGAATTGGCACCGTCGGATGAACCGACGGCCCACATTCTAGTTGCGTCGGACGAGTTGCAGAGCTGAAGCCGCGAAGACAGAAGCGCCGGATGAACCGACGGTCCATTGGATCGAACCGTCGGTCTATCCGATGAACAAGTTTGAACAAGACAGAGACGCGCCAAGACGAACTCTTCAGCACCGGATGAACCGAGGCCTTGGTCAAGTGGAAGCATCGGTCTATCCGACGGTCACGAAGCAGCATACAGAGACGTTTTGGCCGCGAGGTCTTCAGCACCGGATGAACCGACGCACCATCGGTGTATAGCGTCGGAACAGTTGTGTCAGTAGAGCTGCAACGGCTAAGTGACGTGGAGGGCACCGGATGAACCGACGCCCTTGAAAAGCATAGCATCGGTTCATCCGACGCTACCTTTTTCAGTGGCCGTTAGCCAACGGCTAGTTGAGTGCCTTGGGCTATTTATACCCCCTCCACTCACCCATTTGAGGAGGCTGGATTGTGTGGAAGTGCAGAGGAGTGCAAGACACCTAGAAGATCATATCCAATCCATCCAAGTGCTTAATTACTCATCCTTAGACATGTATATGCTTAGTGTATGTGCTTAGTGCTAGGCTTAGCTTAGAGCTGAGTGAGTGCAAGGTTGTGCCAGCCTTGTGAGGTGATTCTTGAGTGAATCAAGGTGTACAAGGTTCGCCGGAAGCCTTGGGGCCTAAGTAGCTCACCGGCAATCGTCATCGACCCTCCGGCTTGGTGTGGAGTGGCGAGGACACTTTGTGCGGGGGACGTGGAGACCCCCTTCCTTGGTGGAGAAGCTCCTTAGTGGAGGCGGCATCAAGGTGACCAAGGGAACTTGGCGAGTGCCTAAGTGGCGAGCCTTTGTGGCGAGTCAAGTGGTGCTCTTGGGAGAGACTTGGTGACCGGGAAGCAATACTCTTGTGTGAGTGCTTCAGCAACGTGGACTAGGGGTGGATTAGTGTCTACCGACACCACGGGATAAATCGCGTGTCAAGAGTTTGCTTCCTCTCATCTCCTTTACGTTTCCGCATTTACTCTATTGCAATCTTTGCTTGCCTTCACTTTCCTAGAGTAGTATCATGCTAGGATTGGCTATAGGTTGCAAACCTTGTTTTGGGATGGGAGTTTCACACTAGAACAACCCTAGTTGCACATCTAGATAGTATGTTCTAGTTTTACTTTGTGTAAAAGTAGTGAAGCCATAGATTAAGGTTTTTAGTTTGCCTAATTCACCCCCTGCCCCTCTTAGGCTACGAGCATACGATTCCTTACACAGTGTCACTTCACAACACAACAAGCACCAATGAGTTCCTGGACTGGGGATGATGATGACTCCCTCGGTCCAGCACTGTAGAGCTAGCAAGATCCAGAGTTCAACAACAATTTTCCAGTCTTAGATAAGAGAGATTTCAAATCCATGCGTGATGTTAGAAAGTACGCACCAAATCAAACGGTGAATTGGCCAAGGTGTGCACACGGTGAGTTCTGTGTGATGCAGGTTTACCAGGGATGGGACAACTCTGGTCGACGCTTCTGGCATTGCTCACGAGCATGGGTAAGCAAAACTCCTTGACCTCCGTCCTTCATCATTTTATGATTTACTAATGTAATCACGGTTTCTACAGTACTCCGAACAACTAGATAACTGCGGTTTCGTGCAATGGGTGGATCCCCCAGCTATTGACCCGTATCAACAGTACATCAACTACCTCGAGGATGTTGTCATCTTCAACCTGAGGCAAGAACTCGCGTCGGCATTGGCTTCTCCAGATCCGACATCTACCAACAACGACGACGGACCGGTGACCGGACCAATGGTGGTGAAGACGAACACCGGGTGTGAGGACGAGTTCTGCTGTTGTCCGTGTCATGAGAAGAAGGACAACACTCCACCAGCAACTCCACCCCCGCCACCGTCTGATCCAACTCCACCCCCGTCAGGGTACTACATGCCCTCTCAGCACTCCGGCAGGTCTATGATGTCCGGGTTCTCCGGGTACTATTCGTACAACTAGACTACAAATGTTGTAATCGTTTATCTAAATTCCCTAAGGCACGTTAGGACTAGCAGCGGCAGAAAGTTAGGGTACTTGTGTCGTACGTGTCATTGCTTGTTTCTGTAATTCGTCGTTAAGTATTAATGGTTCGTCGTTAAGTATCAATGCTTCAAAAATTGAAATTTACAAAAAAAAAATCCTACCGCCGTAGGGCACGTCGGTAGGTCCATACTTACCGTCGTGGCCTACGGCGCTACCTGGAGGTCACGCTGCCGTCTGGCGCTAGGCTCCTACCGCTGTGCCGCACGGCGGTAGGCCCCTAATGCCGTGGCCCACGGCGGTATGTGCCCTTGCCAGTGGGCCACGACCCCTGCCGCCGTGCCGCACGGCGGTAGGAACCCTACCGCTGTGGGCCACGGCGGCAGATGTATAGTTTTGCAAAATTTCTGGCGGACCATTTATTTTTACAAAATAGAGAAAAAAATATATATAAAAAAATTCTTCTTGTGTGATGTTGTTTTGTTTTATTTCCCCTACTTAGATCATTCTAATTCCATATTTTATTTTAAAAAGGTTGAATTGTAAAGTTCAAGTTCAAATTCTTCTAGTTTGCACTAACACTGCGAGAGTGGAACCATCATTTTTTTTAAAAATAACCCTTCAACCATCTAATTTCCCCCAAACTTAAATCGTTCTAGATTTTGGATGATTTTACAACCGTTACTGTAGTGAGTTCGGGGCTGTACGTTAAACGACTTCACGATCTGTGTTCAACACAGGCAATCCAAACGGTCAATCGTGTGTCTTTTTATGTATTTTATTATAGTGATGATCTCGTCGAGATAAATAAATGGTACCCTGGGTGGCTAAACACCCAAGTATAGTTCCTTGTTTAGTTGGCAAAAAAGGTTTATGATTTTTTTCAACAGTATTAAACATAAATTAATTATAAAACTAGTTACACATTGGACAGAAAACCACAATACGAATAAGTCTAATTAAATTGTCATTAGAGATTGTAAATTGTAACACGACATGTCTATTCATGACATAATTAGGCTCATTAGATTTGTCTCGTGATTTTATGGTATGAGTTTTGTCATTAATCTACATTTAATTCTTCTAATTAGTATTTGAACATCCGTTGTGATGGATGAAATTTTTTAAAAGGAACTAAACAAGGCTTAACTTTGACTCGCAAGGGTTGCCTTCTCCTTTTGAACAGCTATTTCAAAAGAAATGGTACATTCCAAATAGACCTAAGGTTATTGGGTCTGTTTGTTTGAACTGCAATTTTTAAAGTTTTTTGAGAAGCAACTGTTGACTTTTGGTTCTGAAAAACCAACACCAACTTTTTAGAAGATGTATTTAGCTTTTTGAGCTAAAAAACTAAGAAAAACTCATAAAGCTAAGGTTTTTTATATATAAATTCATTTGTTTTCTAAACTTTCAACATTTCGGAGTTCAATTTGTTGTTTGTTTGAACTTCTACTTTTTATGCTTAGAAGTTGTCAGTGTAAAATTAGGCTGAAACGTGATCGCCTATCTTGGCAGATTCACGTGTTACGTGTTAATTATATAGGCACTAAAGGCCTTAGAGATTACAAGGAGTTTGATTTGAAGTACAACTTGACTTGCAAGGAATCATCTACTCGTATCTCTATCTCTGTCCTGCACAACAACCTGCACAAGGAGATATTCTAGAGTACCTGTACCGGACTCTAGTTACATGAAACATCAACTACTTCTAACAGCCTCCCTCAATCTAAACTCCGCTTCCTTTTGAGATTTAGATTGCTCTTGAATTCTTCTAGTTTCTTGACAGTGAGAGCTTTTGTAAAACCATCTGCAATCTGATCATTGATGGAGATAAACCGAATCTGCAGCTGTTTGTTAGCAACTCTTTCTCTAACAAAATGAAAATCGATCTCAATATGTTTAGCTCTTGCATGAAACACTGGATTCTGAGAAAGATAAGTTGCACCCAAATTGTCACACCATAACCGTGGTGGCCATGTCAGTCGCATTCCCAATTCGGTCAGCAATGACTCCATCCAAATTAATTCTGCTATTGCATTTGCCATTGACTTATACTCTGCCTCTGTGCTAGACCTCAACACAGTCGCCTGTTTTCTAGCACTCCAAGAAACAAGATTAGATCCAAAATAAATAGCAAAACCGCCAGTTGATTTTCTATCATCAACGTTGCCTGCCCAATCAGCATCTGAGAAAGCGCTCAACACATTCAACTTTGACTTGTATATACTTAAACCAATATCAACTGTGTGCTTAACATACCTTAATATTCTTTTGACTGCTGTCCAATGTGTTGTAGTAGGCGCATGTAAGAACTGACAAACCTTGTTAACTGAGAAGGCTAGATCAGGTCTTGTAAGAGTAAGATACTGAAGTGCACCAACAATGCTTCTATAGAGAGTACTATCATTAGGACCGAGCGGATCACCTTCATACAATGACAGTTCCTCTGTTGTTGGCAATGATGTGGGAGCAGGCTTGCACTTTTCCATACCAACACGTGTTAGGATATCTCTTGCATATTTCTCCTGAGTCAAGAGTAGTTATTATCTCTTTGAACTTCAATTCCCAGAAAATAATGCAAGTGACCTAGATCTTTGAGAGCAAAATCTCTCTTCAAATCTTGGAGTAGTGCATCTACAGCAGCACTAGAGGAGCTTGCCACAATAATATCATCAACATAAATCAGCATATAAATTATAACTCCAGATTTTTGATAAATAAATAGTGAGGTGTCAGACTTAAAGGCCTTAAAACCAAGCTGAATAAGTTTGTAACTCAGCCTAGAATACCATGCTCGTGGCGCTTGTTTTAAACCATAAATAGCCTTGTCAAGTCTGCATACAAGATGTGAAGTTCCCTCAAAACCAGGTGGCTGCTTCATGTAAACCTCTTCTTCCAGAACACCGTGTAAGAACGCATTCTGTACATCAAGTTGCCTAAGACACCAACCTCTAGATACTGCAAGAGATAGAACCAATCTGAATGTAGCAATTTTAACTACAGGACTAAATGTGTCTTCATAATCAATGCCATAGCGTTGCTTATATCCTTTTGCAACTAGTCGAGCTTTGTACCTGTCTATCGACCCATCGGGTTTTCTTTTAATTTTAAACACCCATTTGCAATCAATTAAATTAATCCCTTTTGTGGTTTCAACAAGATGCCAAGTCTGGTTTCGCAAGAGTGCATCATATTCATCTTGCATTGCCTTTCTCCAATTTGAATTTGCAAGTGCCTCTTGTACGCTAGATGGAATTTCTGTAGAAGCCAACATGCCATACCTGATAGTCCCGTCAGTGTACCGCTTAGGCTTAACAATGCCACTTTGAAGGCGTGTCTGTATGCGAGGAGGCTGCGGAGGAGACTACAGATGAGAGGATCCCGGTGCACTTGCCGGAGAAGACAGCGAGGACGTGGGCGCTTCTGAATTTGCTGCCACAGGTGTTGGCGATCTTGTCGGCTCTGTCCCCCCAAGCGTCACGTCGTGAGAAGGCCCGACCGGAGCTGCAGCGGACGAATCACCACCGGACTCCGCGCTTGATCCACCTTGGACAGAAGCTGGTGCTAACAGAGTATCTGTCTCAGATCGGACTCCTGAAGCAGCGTCAGGATCATTTGTAGGTGTACCGACTGGAAGTCTGCAGACTCCAGGTTCCTCTAGGACAAGCCCCTGTGTATCATCATCACTCAAAATTTGATTATTAGAAGAATCAGTAATAATTGAGTCATCACAGCCTACATCCCTTGGGTTTAATAAATGAGAATGTAAAAGAATAATTTCCTTTCTAAGAAGAGCTCCCGCATTAGGATGTAGGCTAGCAAAGGGAAAAGATGTTTCATCAAAGACAACATCCCAAGAGATATAAATTCTTCCTGTAGATATATCTAAACATTTAAATACTTTATGAAGGGGACTGTAGCCAAGGAAAGCACACTTAGTGGAGCGAAAGGACAATTTTCTAGAATTATAGGGTCTAAGGTTTGGCCAACATGTACAACCAAAAATACGAAGTGATCCATAATCAGGTTTTCCTTCAAGGAGCCTTTCAGCAGGAATCTCAAAATTAATAACCTTGCTAGGGAGAATATTGATAAGATGAGTAGCTGTAAGAAAGTCTTGGTCCCAAAATTTAAGAGGCATGGAAGCATTTGCAAGAAGTGCTAGGCCAACCTCAACGATATGACGATGTTTCCTTTCAGCAGCGCCATTTTGTTGATGAGCGTGTGGACAAGAAACTCTATGAGAGATCCCTATGTGTTGGAAAAAGGTATTTAGCTTCTCATACCCCCTCCCCAATCTGTCTCCATAGATAGGATTTTTTTTGTTGAACTTTCTTTCAACAAGATTTTGGAAATCTTGAAACACACGAAAAACATCATACTTGTGTTTGAGCAAATAATCCAAGTATATTTGCTAAAATCGTCAATAAAGCTTATATAGTATGTATGCCTTCCAACAGATATGGGTGTATGCCCCCAAACATCAGAGTAGACTAGTTCAAGTGGAGCGCTAGAAATTTTATGAGATCTCAAATAAGGAAGTTGATGGCTCTTGGCCATTTGACATGAATCACAGACTGAGACAGGTGTTTGATCACTAACACAAGGAAGTTTATTATTCTTAACCACACGCTCTACGATAGAAAAAGCAGGATGACCTAAATGACTATGCCATCTAGATATTGACGGCTTATTGACTCCATAAACTTGTTTTCTTCGACCCTCTTCTGGAACCTGTGACTCTAGAGGATAGAGACCGCCTTTGCATCTACCTTGATGAAGGATTTTCTACGTTCCCTGATCCTTGATAAAAAAGAATTTTGGATGAAATTCGAGAAAGGCCTCATTATCTTTGGCTAGTTTATGAACTGAAATAAGGCTTTTATTTATACTAGGAACATGAAGAATATTTTGTAGATGCAAATCTTTGATAGGGGTATGTAAGACTGTATGACCAATATTACTGATCTTCATACCTACGCCATTGGCTGTGTGGACTTGATCCTGTCCACTGTACCTGTCGCGAACGGTGAGCTTCTCCAAGTTGCTGGTAATATGATCTGTAGCACCACTGTCTACGTACCAGTTGGTGTCATAACCATACCCAGTAGATGTTGTTCCAGCGATCTTGGGATTGTGCTGTTGTTCTTCATCTTCATCTTCATCATACCGGTACCAGCACCTTGGAGCTTCGTGTCCTTCCTTCTGCATATCTGGCAGATAGGTTTGCTGTTCTTCTTGGCAGGAGGACGCCCACCATTACTGTTTCGATTGTTGCCCCGACCAAACCCCTGCTGACCATTGCTGCGTCCCTTGCCACGGTAATTACCGCGTCCACGAGGGTTGCCACGACCACGCCCTGCAGAGTTTGCTGAAGACTGGTACTGATAGTCACCGTGGTACATCTCCATGCGTTATCAGCTGAGCATACAAATCACTCAAGGGAACAGGTACCATGCACCCCAACATGGAGGTCACAAAGTCCTTGTAATCATAGCCGAGGCCATTGAGAATATGCAAAACCATCTCATCATCTCCTACGGCTTACCGACAGCAGCAATCTCATCTCGGATGGCACACATCTTGGTGTAGTAGGTCGCAGTGGTCATGCCGCCTTTCTTCAGGGTAACCAACTGCATGCGCAGGTGTGTAACCCGCGCCATGGAGTGCGCGAAGAGCATTGCCTCTAGCGCCTTCCATACCTCTGCAGAGGACGTCAAGGTGGCCACATGCGCCAAGACCTCCTTGGAGATTGAGTTCAACAAGTAGCTGAGGAGCTGCTGATCCTTTTGCAGCCATTGATCGTACTCAGGATTGGGCACGATCTCCTTCTTCTTGTCTGCCGTCTCCACCTCCATTGTTGCAGCTGGTGCTGGTGTAGACCCATCCAAGATGCTCACGAGTTGAGCACCGCGGACGGCCGGAAGGAATTGCGGCTTCCAGAGGAGGTGGTTGTCGCGAGTTAGCTTCTCTGCGACGGGCTTTCCCAAGTGGACCACTAGGGGAGAGGACGACGACGCCATGGAAGAGCTAAAAAGGTTGTAGATGTATCTAGGAAGAAGATGCTCTGATTACCATGTAAAATTAGGCTGAAACGTGATCACCTATCTTGGCAGATGCACGTGTTACGTGTTAATTATATCTATACTATAAGGAGCGAAGATAATTGAAAACTTTTCTCACCCAATTCGGGCCCGCCTTACCCCTCACGCCGGACCTACCCGTCAGGTTGCATGATGACCAAAAAAGTGGAACAACCATAGAAATCGCAATTTGGGGAGTGTTTCAGCCAAAATCGTAATATTTTTCTCACCCACCCGGCGCATACCCACCCGCCGTACCCGCTAGTCCCACTTAGCGTTCCGTCAATCAGGCGCCTCTCCCGTTTCTTTCTCCATCGCACCCGTTCCGATTTCCGAACTACATCAATTGAGACTTTTTTAGCACTATATCGATCGAGACCTAGCGCCTGCCGCCGCCACTTCAATGCCATCCCCGTTCTGTGCGATGAGTCGCCGCCTGCGAGAGCGGCCAGCTATAGAGCGCTGGTGTGGCGGAGCTCGGCGGCGAGCTGGGTGCCGGCGACACGGACGCGGCTGAGCTCGACACTGAGCTGGGTGCTGGCGGCACGAGCGAGTGCTGCTGGAGGGATAGACGGCGCAAGCGAGGGTTGCCGACGGAGCGACGGCGAGGGCGAGCTCCTCCGTCGAGCGGTGGCCCTGATAAGTGTCGGCGCGCGCGAGCTCTCCGACGGGCGAGCTCCCCGGCGAGCTACCGCCCACAGGAGCGGCGGCGCGGTCGAGCACCCCGACGAGCTGGGCAGCGGAGGTGCGGGCGAGTTCCCGGCGAGCATCCGCCGCGGCGGCTCCGGTGCCGGACACAGTGGGCGTCATGGCGTGTTGGTCTGCGGGATGGCGGCGGATCGCTGGGATCCCATCTGCGGGAGGCCAGGTCCAGCAGGTTCCGTGCGTATCTACCTATACGGGTGGTGTCACCGTCGACGAAGCGAGGGCCGCCGTGGTGTTCGACGACACCTGTGCGGACTCCCATCTGCTTCCGTCTGTGGCTTCGCCTCCTCCGTTGACCCTGCGGCCTCCATGAAGGCCAGCTCATTCCCTGCCTCCTCCGCTTGGCGACAAGCAGAGAACATAACCATGGCGAGGCACCTCATTCTGGAACTATCTCCCAATCCATCGCCTCGCCTCCGCGTGCTACGCCCTCGCCGGAGGTCGCTGCTGCCGCTCCTGTGCAATGTTGGAGGAAGATTGACGAACGACCCCTGTTGACCTCCAGTTCTCCAATCAACAATATGTCCTCGCCATAGACCCCTATTTTATTGGATCAGAACACATAAATGACTGACGAACTACCGTCGTCTCCGTCACCAGTTATCACGGCATCATCTCATGTTAGTTATTTTGTTATTCACTTAATTAAATTGAGACGATTAGTCACTAATTTGATAATTATCATTTTTTACCTTTTCCAGAGAGCAGATTCTTGCAATGTTGTATCAAGAAAAGGTTAAAAAGGAAAATGTTCTGAAGCAATTGAGTTTGAATCAGATAAACTGGGTGGTGATAAGCAACAGGATGAATCTGAACAATCCAAATTAGATTTAACAGATGACTACCTAGCACAAGGTTCATAACATGGCACTGGGTCATCTATTGTAGATGTGATGCTCTTTCTGAATGTGAGTGGGCACAGTTAAGGTACAATTCTACCCAAACAAAATTCGTCTACTTTTGTGTGCTCTATTTTACATTTTAGTCAAGACAACTAGACATTCAGGGTACAATTCTACCCAAAGAAAAGTCATCTACTTTTGTGTGCTCTATTTTACATTTTAGTTACGACAACTAGACATTCAAGTTAAATAGATGTATAGCTAAATATTGTTTGTCATTTGAGATATCATTATTCTTTGTCTCTGTAGGGTTCATTTTTTCCAATGACATTATAATGCTCATATAATTTTCTGTCCAATCTCTAGGTGATTGCGAAATTGCCTCTGTTGACGGGTGCTCCTCAAGGCAAAGAGTGCAAGTGGAGAGAAGTCGAGAACTATGAGCATATGTTATCTCGATTTCACTAGGTACGAAGAATAGGATGACAACATGGAGGCCAACATTATGGCTGCGATCTTAATCTGTCAGGTATAAATGTGTACTCTAAAATCACTAGATATTGTGTACCAAGATAATCTAACAATTCCAATGCAGACTTGTTAAGACACAAAACTTTTGTGTGTTAAGACACAAGGCTTGTAGCTGTATCATATTTTACATGTTGCTTTTAAGTGGTACTGACCAAGTGTACCTGTGTCGAGGATGAAGGAAAAAACAATTACTTATTCATTGTAACGTTCCAATTTTTTTTAGATTTTTTAAAGCAAGAACTTAAATTTACATTTTTCAAATTGATGCTCTTGAGGCTTAGTGCTTTGAATTTCTTCCCCCAACCGACCAGAGGCCCCAATCGGCGTGGGGCCCAGCGAAGGTGGCCTCAATCGGTGTGGGGCCCATCAACATGTCGATCGGCTCGGCTCCCCGATTGACACTGACCCGGCTCTCGGGCCGACATCTGGCTTGGCTTCCCGACCAACTGCGGCTCCCCAAATCGGTTCCCATGTGACACGAGATCAGGACGAGAGACTCAAGCCACGAGTGGAGAGTGGGTGCATGCTCGGGAAGGGGTGGAGTGGTGGCAGAAGTAATGCGAGTGGAAGACGAGGGTCATTTGCGTTGTCTCGTTCATGGGGCTGTGCCACCGTGAGATTGTTGTTGGGATTTTGCATCCTCCTTACGATGGAATTGTTTCCTATGGTAATAAAATGATTGTGGTATGAGATTAATTTTTTTTTTGTTATTCGCCTTGTTCAATTGGTTGGTGCCGATTTGTTGTGGAAGAAAAATATTGTTGGCTAGGTGTCACGTGACTCGTGCTGATTTGTTATGAGAGAAAAATAATGTTTGCTGGTGATTGATAAGCCATGCAAACAAAGCAGATATATCCATGTACCTCTATTTAAAATGTATTTTTTATTTATTGTGTGTTCTTAGATCGCTTTACAATATAAATAAAATTTTTATTTATTGTGATTTTTAGACACATGCGTGTCGCACGTGCACTTTACTAGTAGGCACTAAAGGCCTTAGAGATTACAAGGAGTTTGATTTGGACTACAACTTGACTTGCAAGGAATCATCTACTCGTATCTCTATCTCTGTCCTGCGCAACAACCTGCACAAGGAGATATTCTAGAGTACCTGTACCGGACTCTAGTTACATGAAACATCAACTACTTCTAACAGTCAGGAGGTTGAAAGGAACATACTACTTCTTTGTAAAAAAAAAAGGGAACATACTACAGGGAAGAGACCGGGGGCGGGGGTGCCTGCTGATCGCCTCTCACGTCATCTGCGGTTCCTTTTTCTGAAACAGAAGCCATTATCTGCTTCCTTGCAGCTTCTCAGGTGCCGTGCATTTCAGGTAACTCCCCCGATCCCGATCCGTTGCAGCTTGGGTTCCCACCGTTCGCGGATTGTTTAGATGGAGTCCTAAGAAAGCTGTGAGTCAGGCAACAACATCCGACCCCGAACGCTCAAGATCAGACGTCTGAGATTGCTGCTTGGGGCAAGCAGCTTTCTCAGAGTCTGAACCCCAAACAAGACTTAGAGCGTCGTAACTTTATATTACTCCTGACGGCAATTAAGTCTTTTCTTCATCTCACACGGGTCGGGTGGGCTGTCCCGCTCCCGCTCCCCTCCCGCGCGAGACTGGCCATGGCACGACCACCACAAAACGGGGATCCGACGGCGTGCCCATGCCATATTTGCCAATTGCCATCTCCCAGTTGGGCAAACTGGTCGGGTGCCTCGTCGACGTCTCGGGCGCTCTCTCTCGGCGGCCGAGCACGCACGCATTCCCCTGTCGGCTGATGCGCGGCGCCTGCCTGACGTTCACGGGAAAAGACCGGCCGGGGCGTCGTCCGTCGCCGCAGTTCACCGGCCACCACTCGTTGCCTTGCCACCAACTTGACACTGCAGGACAGTGCCCAAACAATTCTCTCTGTCCCTGTAGTAACCGCGGCTGCGAACATTCAGCGTCGTCAGTGATCCGATCCTCATTATTGTGCTGGGCGCGATTTGCATTCGCTTTGATTTTGTGTGAATTTGGAAAGCGGCGCGCGGGAAGAGTCGTCGCTCTTGTCTCTGTCGCCTCCACAGTCTTCTTGCACTCCTCGTCGGGCGTTGTGTGCCACTGGAGCAGCAGAGCTCGGAATTGAAGTTGGCATTTGCAGATAAACGCGTGCAATTATTATTGTGCTAGTACCTCAGACTCAGAGCAATCTCGCGTGTAAAAGATCTTTTCAGTCCCGTGGAAGCTGCTCTGCTGACAAACCGATGATGCTCCGATCCGTTTGGAGGATACTTGGCCGAAAATCCAACTGCGTTTCAAGCGAAATTAACGTCCAAACTCGCGCCCTGCATTTCTTTTTTATTTTTGAAACATTCGCCCTGGAACTGTTCGAGAAACCGCTCGGAATTCGCCACGACACGCTGCAGCGCGACCAAGCAAAATGATCAGCAGGGCGAAACCAACGCATCTGCAAATATCATCCGGCAGCAGGTTTCAGAGAAACCATTCATGGCGCCGGCTGGCCGGCCGGCGGCCGATCTCCATCGCTGCTGTCTCGCTTCAATGTCCGATAGCCAGGCGGCCAGCCAGCCGGAGAATCATGCATATCAAGGGACCGGATCGATCCAAAGGCTTGCACGCGAGCGATCGAGGAGAGATTAATTGGTTTGAAGCCAGGACGCGGCCAGATGGCGTGGCCGCGAAGGCCGGAGCGCCTCGACGACGTCCCCATCGGACCCGCGCGCGCCAGCCGGCAGGCAGGCGGCCGGAGGCGCACGGTGCCCTGGGCGATACGTCGTCGTGAGGCCGGCATGTGTGGAAGGCGGCTGCCCGGGCGCAGCGCGGCCACACCCCCACTTTCCCGCGCGCCATCAATGCGCGAGGGGCCACCCGCCGCGCCGCGCTGGCGAGCCCCTGCCCCTCCGTTGCCGCCCCGCCGTCGCTCTCGCCACCGCCCGTCGCCCCCCATCTCTCGCCTCTGCCTGCCCCAGCCAGTCGCTCGCTTGCTGGTTGCTGCGCGCGTCGTGGCGGCCCTGGCGGACGGTATATAGCAGCCCGGTCCGTGTAAAAGCTACAGTTGTGTAGCTGTGCGCACGCACGTAGCTTGGTGTAGCTAGCAGATGATTGAATCGATAATGGAGAAGCCGGCGGTGGGGGACGGCGCGGGCGGCGGCGGCGGCGGCGGAGGCGGCAGAGGGGGAGGAGGTATCAATAAGCATCACGAGCGGGCCAAGTCGGAGCAGCTTGCGCCGTCGCAGTCGCTGAGCCGGACGGCGTCGGCGGAGACGGTGCTGAGCAACGTGGAAACGACGACGAGCCAGTCGCGCAAGTCCAGCTTCGGGCGGAAGCAGCGCGCTGGCGGCGGCGGCGGCAACAGCCACATCCGCAAGTCGAGGAGCGCGCAGCTGAAGCTGGACGTGGAGGACCTCGTCAGCAACAGCGCCGCCCTCAGCCGCGCCTCCAGCGCCAGCCTAGGCTTCTCCTTCACCTTCACCGGCTTCACCCCGCCGCCCCAGTACATGCGCTCCGCCGACCCGGTGACCTTCAGCGACGACGACACCCGTACGCACGCTCGCTTTCGTCTAGCTACCTCGATCGCTATATATATCCGCCCGAAGGCCGAAGCTAAGCTAGCTACTGCTTAGCTCTGACGACGACGTACGGTAGTGTCGATCTAATAAACTGCTTACGCCTGCAGCCATGGACATCGAGGCCGGCACGCGGCGGCGCAAGAAGCTGATGACGGAGCCGACCATGCCGATATACCTCAAGGTAAAAACACAAGCAAGCAAAAAACGCCATGCATGGTGCAGAGATCGAAAAGCTTGGTACTTATCACTATCAGCGGCGTGCGTACAACAACACAATACATGCAGTTCACGGAGGTGAAGTACAGGGTGCCGGCGAAGGGCTCGCCGCGGGAGATCCTGGGCGGGATATCCGGGTCGGCGTCCCCCGGCGAGGTGCTGGCGCTGATGGGACCGTCGGGCAGCGGGAAGACGACGCTGCTGAGCATCCTGGGCGGGAGGGCCGGCGGCGGCGCCGTCGAGGGCTCCATCTCCTACAACGACGAGCCCTACTGCAAGTCCCTCAAGCGCAGGTAACCTACCTACCGCGCCATCGATGCGCGGCCTTAATTGCACCACTGGCTTAACTAGATAGCAGGGCATCTGATCACTAATTATATTTTCTGAAAAAATGGTATTGAATTCTCTGGGGCAGAGCTATTCATTCTCTGTGTTAGTTAGAGGGGGTGCTTGATTAATCGTGTGGTCAGTAGCTTTCGGTTAAGTTAAGTGGGTCCATCACCCGGTGATGAGGTGTTGCTCGCAGCTACAGGTGGTGTCCATGCACGCCTGTCTGCCTATAGCTGATAAGAACTAATAAAAAGATGGCTTGGCTAGCTGCCTAGGCCTAGCCATGGTTCACGGTTATCCTGCCAGTTTGTTAACTGTTCATGCATGGCTTATGTCACGCCGGGTTACTGTTCATGCACCTTCCGTTATGAGTAATTGTCTGTACGGTGCACTGTCAGTGCCCCGGTGAAATTGACCAGACAGACGGCGCCTTGTCACTTTCGCCTCCTCTTCTTTGATCTCTCGCCGCCACCAAAGAAGGAAGGAAGAAGCTGGCGGAGATAGAAGCTGTGAGTAAATTTGGCCCAAATTATATGGGCCTAGCTGTTATTGGGCCAGCCAGTTCCTCGCATCCGTCCGTTGCGTTCACCCTGCTCCTCTCTCCCCGCTGGCAATGGTTGAAGGCAGGGCGGCACGCGCCTCTCTCGCCCGCCCGGCGAGGCGTCGGCCGCTGGCCCTGCCCCGTCTCTTCCCGAGTCCCTGGTGGCCTCGGCCGAATGAGTTTATGTGCGTTCGTCAGGTGACTCACTATTCATGCTGCGGTGCTCCCTGATGCAGCCATGTCCCCGTCAATCCGCAACTGACACAACCCACTCTCTTGGTCTCATGTTTCGGCTGTCACTCGCCTGCCGGCGCTGCCAACCCTATGGTGGGTAGGTCAGTAAGTGGCCAACCTACTAGCGCGGTTCGTGGTGTTGGATTGCGGGGTGAGATCTAGGGTCGAATTCTTCGCCAATCCGATGGGTAAGGGCCACTAACTAATCAGTGACCTGACCTCCTATCTAATAGCGTGCAATGCTATGCCAACCCCGCATGCCTGCAGCCTGTTCGACAATTTGCCTTAGCCACCTGTGGTTTGAGGCTGAGGCCCTCGCGCCCGTTGAACGTGCAAGTTTCTGTGTTCAGACGTCGACATCTCCACAAACGTCGGATTCTCGGACCACCATTCCTGTGAACGACAGAATTGATGATGCTCCTCAATTCCTCGTGCCTGTCATCGTCACGAGGACTAGTTCCATCTCTGCTTCTGCCCATTCATTTTAGTCGCAGCTGTTGCAATAGAGCCTTGTGAGGTCCTCAGGGAGACAGAGACACCAAGAAAGGACACTAGTTTTGTAGTTCCGCTTCCTGTAAACTATATGCGATCTTGTTTTCACTACTTGGGTAAAACAAGCACCTGATTTGCAATTTGGAAAAGACGTAACATTCGTAGTTGTCAGTTGGCATGTATGTGCAAGATGTATGATTCCCTGAAGGATGACAATTAAGACCAAGAAATAGGTTTGACTGTTGAATAAATAGATTGGGAGGCCTCAATCAATCCTCATGATACCTTCCTTACGAAAGATCAGAGGGCTCAATTGTTATATTGATCAATGACATGAGATATTTTTTGGGCTTTTTAAATTTTCCGTAGAATGTAGAAGTTGAGGCCTTGGGACAGAATGTTAACGGGTGTGTCAAGTTTCTTTTCTCCGAAAGGGAGATTTTGGGAAGGTACAAAGGGTACATAGAAATCATTCTGGAAATTCGCGGCTGTACCTGACTATTTCACTTCATTAGTATTGTTGCATTTTTTTTTTGGCTTCAGAGCTGTACTGTGCTGACTTCTGCAGTGTAATAACTGTTGCTTCATAAGTTGTGACTTTTGAGTACAAATGTTGACTTATAGTTGGACTCATATTTTCTGCAGGATAGGATTTGTGACTCAAGATGATGTTCTCTTTACCCATCTTACTGTGAAGGAGACATTGACTTACGCTGCACTACTTCGTCTCCCACGAACAATGACAAGACAGCAAAAACAAGAACGGGCAATGGACATTATATATGAGCTTGGCCTTGAAAGGTAGACTGCATTTTACAGTTTCGGCATTGTTGAATGTTCACTATTCTTACAAAGTGGCTTGTTTTTGTGTGTTCAAAGGTGCCAGGACACAATGATTGGAGGATCTTTTGTACGTGGGGTTTCAGGGGGTGAAAGGAAAAGAGTTTGCATTGGAAATGAGATTCTTATTAATCCATCTATATTGTTCCTTGATGAGCCAACATCTGGGCTCGATTCAACTACAGCCCTAAGGATCGTTCAGCTTCTTCATGACATAGCAGAGGTGAGGTGGAAGTAACTACTAACGAGTAATGGCACATTGGCTGTCATAGTTCAGTTTGTCTTTAATTTTAGTTGATTTCTGCAGGATGGGAAGACGGTAATCACCACAATTCACCAACCTTCTAGCAGGCTGTTTCATAATTTTGACAAGCTTATCCTCCTGGGCAAAGGAAGTTTACTATACTTTGGGAAGGCATCTGAAGCCATGCCCTACTTCCAGTCCATTGGATGCACCCCACTTATCGCGATGAACCCAGCAGAGTTTCTACTGGATCTCGCCAATGGCAACACTAATGATGTTTCTGTCCCTTCAGAATTAGATGATAAGGTGCATATGGAAAATCACAATTTGGAGAATAATAATTCCAAGAATGACTGCAGGCCATCAGCACAAGATGTTCATGAGGTGAAGCATGAAATCATTGTGCTGGTGTTATGATATATGGATTGGTTTTTAATTGTACTGAATAAGGTATTTGTGATGTTATGCAGTACTTGGTAGATGCTTATGAGACTCGAGTGGCTGTTAAGGAGAAGAAGAAGCTTCTAGCACCACTTCCAATCAGTGATGACCTGAAGGCAACTATAACATCATCAAAGCGAGAGTGGGGCACAAGCTGGTGGCAGCAATATTCCATCCTCTTTTGTAGAGGGATCAAGGAAAGACGGCACGATTATTTGAGCTGGATGAGAATCACCCAGGTCATAGCTACATCAGTTATCTTAGGGTTACTGTGGTGGCGCTCTGATCCCAGAACACTAAAAGGTCTAGAAGATCAGGTACACACACAAAACTGGCTATTTGATTTGGTTAAGTTAATTCCCATACAAATGACTTATTGATACATCGGACCATAGCATCATAAGACAACACACTTTGTGCATGCAGGCTGGCTTATTATTTTTCATTGCTGTGTTTTGGGGTTTCTTTCCTGTGTTTACTGCAATCTTCACATTCCCTCAAGAGAGGGCAATGTTGAACAAGGAGCGTGCAGTTGACATGTACAAGCTTAGTGCATACTTCTTGGCCAGAACGACAAGTGATCTACCACTTGACCTTTTCCTCCCTGTTGTATTCATGGTGATCGTCTACTTCATGGCAGGCCTCAAAGCAACTGCCACACATTTCTTTCTTAGCATGTTGACCGTCTTTCTCAGCATCATTGCTGCTCAGGTAAGAAATTCAGAGCCAGTTTCGCCATAGATTACAATCGCCATATCTTGTTTTGCCATTTATAAAAGGAGAAAATTGGACATTTGATACACTTGCATCTTCAATTTTCAAAAATTTCCTTTTTTTTGCTGGCTTACTAGTTACACACAGTGTGACTGCTATAGTTGAAGAAGACGTGACAACCTCTTGTGTCAAATAGATAGTCAATAATAAATCACCTGGGGTCAATGAGAGAGGTATATTGAGCATAAGGATGTTCTCTTGCCATGACCATTCAATCCATATTATTAACCATTGGTTAATATAACTAGAATACACTGCAAAAGGATATATTACCATTTATCAGAGTTTCTTCTCAGAACTAGTGGTCTCAACAAAAACTGATATTGCAGGGACTAGGATTGGCAATTGGAGCTTCCCTGCTGGATATCAAGAAGGCAACAACTCTAGCTTCAGTTACAGTTATGACCTTCATGCTAGCAGGAGGCTTCTTTGTAAAGGTGAGTGCATTACCTGATGTAGTTACTGCAGAACAAAATATCTCGTAAAAACAGTCACTTGGCTTGGAGCACCGAATATCACTGTCCTAATTTCACTCTCATAATCTGCAGACGGTTCCACCATTCATCTCCTGGCTGCGCTACCTGTCCTTCAACTACCACACGTACAGGCTCCTGCTGAAGGTGCAGTACGATCCCGTGCCGGAAATCCTGACCACCACGAAACATATGGACAACGGTGCCACCGAGGTTGCGGCTCTCGTCGCTATGATCATCGGCTACCGGGTGCTAGCGTACCTTTCTCTGAGAAGGGTGAAGTCCCCAGGCAGCTAGCACATCGCATCACTAAGTGTGTGGACTGACTGACTGAAGCCTCGGCTCCTAGAGGCTGCCACTGCAAGGGAAGTTTGGGTTATATTGCGCCGTGAAAAGATGGAATCATTTCACTTCTCTGTCTTTTTCAACTAAGTTCAGAGGGCCCGAAGGCCCAATATGAGAACTGAACAAGAAGAATCTGTAGCGAGTACCACAGACAAACTGTGTTGTAATCGTTCCTTCACAATGATTACGTGTTTCAAGTGATGAGAAATCAGCATGAGTTCAGATCTGAGGGGGGGAGAGGGGGGTGCAGGTGGTTTTAGGACAAATCCTACTCAAATTCCCAAGCATTCCTAAAAGGGTGAAGGTCTGATGTTTTACAGTTCAGGTGGCAAACATTCGCGTCGGTGTATTTTCATGATCATCTGTATCAGGCTTGGACGGTCCCACTTCTGCAATGCTTGTTCTGTTTTTATATGTAGAGAAAGAGCACTGAAATTATAGACTACATTGATCTTTTTATCTTGCGAATAGAGATTCTTTTCATTTTTTGCGACTGTTTTTAAGGTAAAAAAGCACATACAAAAAATCGGCTTCTAGAATCTTGGAAGAACTGACGATGTTAACCGATGTTAGGCTCGACAGGCCTGTAAAAGGTGTGTTTACAAAGTACATACTGCGGCTATGCCCCAACATATACTAGTATAACAGGGTCATGGAAGAACCATCACGGACAATGGACACTAAACATAAATACAGCACAGAACACATTGTCGTATCACTACTCTGGCAGTACGATATCAGAATATATTTTGTCAATATCTTTACAGAAGTCTGCTCAGTGCTCCATATATTGACATGGCGGTGGGGTGGTCTTCGTCTTTTGGCCTGCAGGAAAAAGAGGCAACATAGAATCAGTATTCCCGCACAAGTCACAAGTCAAATTCTCGCATGCAGGTTATGCGATCAACAGATCTGTTACCGAAACAGAATCCCATGTTGCGTAGCATGATTTACCAAGTATATGATAAAAGGGAAGGCTTCAAATTTGTATCATTTTGCTACATGTTTCCTATTTATTTACCAAGTAGGCAGCTTACGCTGTAGCCTCAGTTGTCTCACACCTAATTCAGTTCATGGTTTACTAATTACTAGAAGCATTTGAATAGGAAACTCACCATAAGCTCCACGAATCTCAACTTCCCGCCATTCTTGAACAAGGGCGCAGCAACAACACAGCAGATGTGAAAGGAAGTCGTCACAGCAGCCTCCCTGTCAGAAGCATAGGAGCATCAGAACTACAGGTACCACAACGACTCCAGCAAGTTTGCTAATATGTAAGAAAGCTTATCTTCCAGTTAGGAATGTACCAGCCCAACCGCTTCGTTAGCAGTGGGCAAATATATATATTGTATAAGATAACTTTATCAAGATAATTGTTAACCAAATGTTCCCTGGATATTCTGGTTTTGGTAAATGGCCAATCCCCAAGCCAGTCAGCTCCAAGTTATAGGGTATCGTGAAGAGATGAGCTCACGAGTATTTCTACTTTAAAAACAATTACAGTATCAAATAGTAAGACGTCCAAGAATATTTACTGCAATGTCCAACTTTTGACGAAGCTTTCTCCTCACACAGCAAGTATAACAGCAGCAGGATAATATCAGGGAGTATGCCATAATATCATTGCAAGCCTCTCCAGAAGCTGAAAACAGCACAGAATTACAGTGTAAATCAAGCTAGCTAACTGAAGCATTCTATTTGAAAGTATGCATGACTGTGTGTCCATTGCTGCAAAGAAAGAGGAGGAAACCATGCCATGTTCTCACTTTTAAGAGAAAAAACAGCATGTAAAATAAGGTGATGATATTTTCAATTTTCTGAGAAATATTCTTACACATTGGTCTGTCCTTGGCAACTGAAGCAATTCTCGAGAAGGTCCCACAGGGGAAAAACAAAGTCTTCATACCTATGTTACCATAACAAGTGAATACAAGGGAAACAAATAATCTCCTAGCCTCGATTGAGTAATCATAAACTGAGCAGTTATAAATAGGAAAAGCAGGAGCAATCTAGATGAGCAAGTGTTCTTAGACTATCATGTAAAATACAATAGTGAAATTATTGAACTAAATACTGAACAGACAGAATAAAATTATGACAATTAAATCGCCGTTGCTCAAAGACAAGATTAATAGACATACACAATGTTGGCTCTGAACAGCAGCCAAGTAAATCTGCATGCCACTCATCGCTGTATGATCCTCTACTTGAGACTATATCATGTCCATGCGAAACTGGTGAAGAACATCTGCATGGGATACACACCATAAGAAGTTCAGAACTACCAAACATATGTGCTTTCACGTTGTGGAAGATAACCTAATTTCCCTTCAAACTACAAAATAAAAATATTTACACAGGAGTCCAGTATGTTTCTCTTTTAGGACACACAATTTAGTGTACCAGAATCTCATCACTCGCAACTCCCTACGGACTCAAAATGCAGGTTATGTTAACCCAAGGGGCAAAGGGTTCCATACGCCATCTTATATGTCAATATATCATATCATAAAGAAACAGTTTCCAAAACTAACACAGCTAAATTTACCAACCTTTGTTCACTGTAGGTATCTTTTGGCTTCTTAGGATAGTCATCATCATCATCATACGATTTTGTGACATCTCCTTTGGATTCCTTGTAATTTGAATCCTTCTTTTCAGAAACTTTTGCATTTGTTTCTTCCTCTGGAATGGTACATGCCACAGTTTTTGTTACCCCAATCAGGTGCTGAATAACCTCACATGAGCCCAGATCCATGTGGCTTTGTGACCTTTGAAGCTCCACCTGGAGCTTCTCACTCTCCTTCTTGAGGGCTTCATTGAAAGGCAAGTTTGGATAGGAACATGACAGAGTCTTCTTGAGCACTATTGTAGGATTTGTACAAGGATCAGGATTTAACAGAGCATCTTGCACTTTCTTGTCTTCCTCATCAAAAGAATACTCACACTGGTCCCTCTCAATATACTCAAGCCGATCCTGGAACAGTTAAAAAAGAAGAATAAGACAAACAGAAAATTGAGAGGAGCAGCAAAAGATGATCGTTGATTAGAGCTAAAAATGACCGACTATGTACATAATTCAGTTAAACATCCTAGTGGCTATCTATAATTCCACAGGTCGACAAAAGCAATGAAAGCGATGGAACATAAAAAAAGTTGGAATTTCATTATCCGAAGAACATTAGAATCCTTGGTCGCACCAACTTCATGGCCAACCAACAGAAAACAAGAAACCAATCAAGAAAACCACCCTAGTCAATCAGAGAGTAATGCTTTAGAACCTCAAAAGTGGAGATTCCATGCACCATGCGTCAGAACCAAAGAATGATACACATCACGTTTCCTCTGAAGTCTAACCCAGAAGGAATATCCCAGTAGGATGGAATAATAACAAATTAAAATTTCCGAAAGCCTACCTAGCTCATCCAGTCTACCATTCTAGTGCAGGAATAAACAACTGAATCTAGTGGAAGTAAACAAAAAACGAGAGAAGGCCGATTACTGACCCGAATGCGGGCATTGTCGACGAGCGTGATGAGCGGGACGAGGCGAAGGTAGTTGTCGATCTCGCTCTGCGCCTTGCGGAACTGGTAGACGATGTTCCAGCCCATGGCGAGGAGGTAGAGGTAGGAGCGGTCCTGGCACGAGTTGACGAGCAGGTAGCCGCGGCGGAGGGCGTCCTCGAGCTGTTCGAGCGGCTCGCGCGTCTCCGGGTACTTCCTGAGCTCGGAGACCCGGAGCTGCTCCAGCAGGCCGCCGATGAGCTTGAGGTGCCGGGCGAAGCGGCGGCAGTTGCTCTTGTGCATCCGCGCCGTGGACGCCGCCTTGACGATGAGGGAGATGAGCTTGATGGCGTCCAGCCCCGTGAGCTGCGCGATGTTGGAGAGCTCCCCCAGGTTGTCCCATGACGCCATTGCGATCTTGAATTCCCTTCTCCTTCACTTGATGCACGAGTCGCTCGGTCTCTCGCCTAACTCGCTCGCGCGCAGGGCGAAGATCAGGGAGACACCGGCCAATTCTACCCGCCACGGTGCATCCTCCCGCCGGCCACGGTTCCAAGAACCTCGCTTTTCGGTTCTTGATTGCGGAGAAAACGACCGCGGCCGGGCAGATCTGAAAGATCACGGCAGCAGCATTCCTCCTATCGCCTGCGAGGAAGAAATCAATCAAGATTAAAGATTTTTCTGCTCGCGCGAACAAATTCCGCGCCGGGAACGGCAAAATGCTGCTAGAAATCCAGTTCGCTGCTATACTGAGCTAGTACCTCTCGTTGGCAGCCGTGGCAGAATTGGAGACTGGACTGGGGATGCGCAACCCTATCTCCCTCCCTCCCTCACTCCCTCCTCGAGCCGCGCAGCGGGGGAACTGGAGTGGAGAACAGGCAATGCCGGCAAGTGGAATGGAAGGGGGAGGCGTGAAGCGGATGAGGCGAGGCCGAGGAGGCGGCTCACAGTCCAGTCGTCTCCTCCTCTCCTCTCGGTCTCGTCGGCTGCTTGGGCGGGCGGTTACTGCTGGGACTCGCTCGCCGTTTCACTCCACTGACCAGTGACCACCAGAACACCACCACACCCAGCTCGGTGCTCGCCTCATCAGCATGTTGCGTTCCCCGTGTCTCCGAGTCCGTGCCGCGCGCACAGGTTTTGGGTCCTTGTGCTGCGCGCGCGGGTGCCTCGCCCTTGCCCTCGCTCCGCTCCAAGGCAGCTCCAGGCTCCAGCGCTCTCGTCACCCGTGGCTCGTGGGCAGCGGCACTAGCACTCCACCGCGATCAGCGACAAAGGAATAGTTAATTTCTGGGAGCTTGTGCGTTTCAGCAGGAAAATTGTTTGGGTTGCTCCGTCACATGTGAATGACAGGTGGGCCATCTGTCCAGATTCCAAGGCCAGTCAGCTACTCTACTGTAGTAGTTGGGGTTCATCAGTTCATGGCTCGTTGAAAGGCTGCGAGCACCCGTGAGCTTGGTGGTTGGAATAATTGTTCGGTGGTGGTAGTAGGAGTACTAGGATCACCTTTATTTTGTTTATAAAAAAGAATGTAGGTTGTTTAGTTAGTAGAAAAATTTGTCTTTTCAACGTTTCGAACTCATGTAGCACACTGTAGCACGTTTTGATTGTTTGTGATAAATATTATCCTACCATAACCTAACTAGGCTTAAAAGATTCGTGTCGCGAAGTACATCAAAACTGTGTAATTAGTTATTTTTTTACCTATATTTAATACTCCGAACATATGTCTTTTGACGTATTTAATGTGATATGATGGAGAGAGTGGAGAAAACGTTAGAATTTTCAGCAAACTAAACAAGACCGTAGTTACCGAAAAGCCCCTGCAGCTGCACTAGCAACTTTTGTCCGGCGCCGCGCTGGTACCACCGCACCAGCTCCTCCAGTGCGCGCCAAAGGTGGTGGTGGACATGCGTGGCACTGCTTGCCTCATTTGGTGCTCACGGGTAGTGCAATTTCGCGATCCGAAGGCATGAGTGCATGACACGTCCGGAACAAACGGAAAAATGATGGGTGGATTTGGGTAATTAGATACGTGACAGGTGGTGCACGACTGCACGCATCAGGCATCAGAGGTTTGTCACGTTGATTTCCCGGAGCGGATCGACAGGGTTGCTATACTTGCTAGAGCCTGCAGATCCTTGTGTCAAGCCGACTCCCATCTAGCCCGTCGCCACCTAGCTTTCTTTCTTGAGTAAATTTCACTGGCGGTCCACAAACTTGTTCCACATTCTCATCCCGGTCCCGACACTTGCAAAACGAGCTATCAGCTCCGTAAACTTGTTTCGTTATTTCAAACGAGGTCCAAACTCCATCCGCCCAACTACCGCTGTCGTGCCTGGCCCGATCACTGCGCCCTCCTGCTCATGCCCACACTGGTCGAGCTCACAGCGCCAGCGCCAGTGCCGGCAGAGCTCCCGCGTCGCCATGGCCGTGGCTGCGCCGGCCGAGCTCCCGCCGCCGCGCCCGGCCAAGCTCCCGCCGTCGCGTGCCGCCGCCGTGCCCGGTCGAGCTCCCGCCGTCGCGCCCGTCACCATGGCCGTGCCCACGGTTGTCCGAGCTCTCGCCACCGGCCGCGGATCCGGTCCTGCCGCTCGCCCCGCTCGTTAGCACCACCCTGGCGGCCTGGCCTCTTCTCGCCACCGCGGCTCCGCGCCCGGCAAATGTCGTTGTTGCCAGCGCCGGCGCACGGAGAAGCACAACGCTGACGACTGCTCCGTCTCAATTGACTGCGACGGTCAGGGCATCGACATCCTCCACATCGTCGCCAACGCCATCTCCGGCGTCATGATGGGCAGCTAGCCGAGATTCGACGTGTACAGCTGCGACTTCAGGTAGGGGATGCCGCTGGCGGCGCGCAGTGGGCAGTGGCAGCTGGCAGGCCGGCAGGGCCAGCAAGTTCGACGGCAAGATATCGTTGTACCCAGGCCGGGACAACGGCGGCAGCATCGACGCCGAGCTGGTGCTCACGCCGGAGAACATGGCGCGACTTGAGCAGGACCAAGAGTTCTGGGCGGCAATCACGCCAGATTCTCCTCCACCGGGCATTTGATTTTGTTGCTTGCCTTCTTAATTTCTTATTACTCCATCGTTATCATTACTAGTAAAAATCAAATTTTCCCTATTGATTTGGAGTTCATATCAGTCAGGTGAAGCATTTGATTTGGAGTCCCAGTGCCAGCATGCGGCAGCAACGAGTCAACGACATCCGCGGGGTGAGGAGCCGCGATGGTGAGAAGGATTTTTTTTCCCCAACAGGGCGGGCGGCGTGAGCTCGGCCGGCCGCGGCCACGGCCATGGTGACGGACGTGGCGGCGGGAGCTCGACCTGGCACGGCCGCCGCCATGGCGGTGGATCTTGGCCGGCTCGACGGGCGCGGCAGCGGGAGCTCGCCCGGCGCTACCGCGGCCATGGCGACGGGCGCGGCGACAGGAGCTCGGCCGGCACGGCCACGGCCACGGCAACGCGGGAGCTCTGCCGGCACTAGTGCTGACGCGGTGAGCTCGGCCAGTGTGGGCACGAGCAGAGGCAGGAGGGCGCAGTGACTGGGCAGGCACGGCGGCGGTAGCTGGGCAGATGGACTTTGGACCTCGTTTGAAACAATAAAACAAGTTTAGGGAGGTGACTGCTCGTTTTACAAGTACCGGGACCGGATTGAGAACGCGGAACAAGTTCATGGACCGCCAGTGAAATTTACTCTTCTTTTATCTTCACTTCAGAGTGATTGTGATTGTACTAATCCAACTAATTTTTTAGAATATGGTTTGTTTTTTTAAAGTCAAATCGCGCAATGCAGGAAATAATTGTTAGCCAAATCATGACTTCTTTTTTTTGGGAGTCAAATCGCGTGAATTGCTAAGCCAAATCTAAATCATGACTTATTTTTCTGGAAAGTTAAATCGCACAATGCGGGAAATAATTGCTAAGTCAAATCATAACTTCTTTTTTTGGAAAGTCAAATCACGTCAAAGAATTGCTAAGTAAAATCTAAATCATGACTTGTTTTTTGGAAAGTCAAATCACGCAAGGAAATAATTGTTTTTTTTGGCTTAGCAATTCTTTGACGAGATTTGACTTTCTAAAAAATAAGCTATGATTTGGCTTAGCAATTATTTTCCGCATTGCGCGATTTCACTTTCCAAAAAAACAAGTCATGATTTAGATTTGGTTTAGCAATTCTTTCCCACATTGCGCGATTTAGAAGATTTGCTAAGTTAAAAAATGTATTTTTAAGAGTTTTCTATTTTAAACTTGTCAATCTATTCTCTCTAATACATTTGTATCATGAACCCTTCTCTATTTTTTATTTTTTCCCACTCTCTCATCTGGCTTCGTGCGCGCGAGTACGCATGTATCTTTGCACGCTGGAGACATGTTTTTCCAAATTAACAAAAATTGTCAAGTCTTTTTTCAAACTAGTAAAATGCACGTGCGGCACGCACGTGTCGAAGAAAACCACAATAACGAAAAAACTGATCATCAAACATAGGCATTAGATTGCTTTGTTAAAATAGAGAATTATTCGATGCAACCAAATATAATGCAATATAACACATTAGCCCGTTCACATCACATGCACAACATTTCTATGCTTCTAAAACGTCTCTATACACGATGTTCTTAGTTTTCTTCCCGGTTGGATCAGCTAGAATGTTAGGTTTAGCCAAAACACATGTCGTATTACGCCCAACTCCTCTAGACAATGCTACATATAGCTGACCATGAGAGAACACCGGTTCAGGAAGGTATATTCCAACATTTGGAATGGTTTGTCCCTGTGCCTTGTTGATGGTCATTGCAAAACTTAGCCTGATCGGGAATTGCTTCCTTTTCAACTTGAATGGTAGCGTCACATCCTCAGAAGGGGACAGAGGTATCCTTGGAAGAAAAACCCGCTTGCCAGCATGTTGGCCAATAACAATCTCAGCATCAATTGAATTGTTGCCAAAGCCCCTAACAACCAAATGGGTGCCATTGTAAAGACCATTATGGGGGTCAAGATTGCGAAGTAGGATCACTAGGCAGTTTTTCTTGATTCTAAGCTCATGAGGAGACAAGCCATTAGGAGTGATAGAATTCAGAAAATCAAGTGGATAGGTATTGCTAGTGTCATCATCGACCATGTCATGACTAAAGTACACCTTTTCCTCCCCTGGAAACTGTTCAATCGTCCTAGCATTCATAGCATCCACGTGCTCGTTCCTAGTGGACAAGATTGCCCGCTCTCTCAAATACTCTGATGATGTGCAATTATCTTTCAGATCGGGAAACACGTGCTTTATAAGAATATCGACAGATTCGTCAGACTCATATTCAATCATAATGTCGTCGGGGAGCCGCACATAATCATTAGTGTCACTTTCTTCTCTTCCATTACCGATCCTTAGTAGAAAATCAGAGTACCATGGGTCACTTTGTGCTCTCATGTATACCTGAGCATTTTTTGCCCGGCCCGACCCGGCCCGCTGGCCCGGCCCGCGCCAGGCCCGCGCCACGAACCTTACTGGACGGGCGTGGGCAGAGATCTTGAAGCCCGCGAAATTTTTTTTTGGCCCGAGCCCGGCCCGAAATGTTGTTTTTAGTTACTTTACACTATAAAATGCGCGGGCGGCCCGCCCAAGCCCGGGCCCGGCCCGAGCCCGGCCCGAAAACTGAGGCCCGACATGTCCCATGGGACGGTCATGGGCAGGATTTTCTCGGCCTGAAAAACTCGGGTTTTTTTTCGGCCCGGCCCGAACCCGGCCCGGCCCGTGGAATGCTCAGGTCTACTCTCATGTTCTGCGACAACCAGATCTTATGTATTTTATCCCATAGATACGATCTCTGCAGGGTTGCATCTGTAATCTGTGCTCGAGTACCACGTGGCACGACAGGAAGGACTTGTCTAAAGTCACCTCCAAACACAACAACCTTTCCACCAAAAGGGTCACTACAATCCATTATATCTTTCAAAGATCTATCAAGGGTTTCAACAGCTTGTCTTTTGGTCATGGCCACTTCGTCCTAAATGATTAACGATGCTGTCCGCAAAAGAGTTGCTGCACCACTCTGTTTTGAAAAGTTGCATACAGTATTATCACCAAGTTTAATAGGGATCTTGAACCTTGAGTGGGCAGTACGCCCGCCCGGCATGATAGAAGCCGCAATACCAGATGTTGCCGTTGCGACAACAATGAGGCCCATAGATCGAACCTTGGCAAGTAACGTCCTGTACAAAAAAGTTTTGCCAGTACCTCCAGGTCCGTCAACAAAATAAACTCGGCCTCTCTTATTAATGACATGCTCCATAATTGCATCGAAACCATAATTTTGTTCAGCATTCAATGATCCTATGATATTCAAATCATCCTTGTCATAAATAACATTCCTCTCCTTGGTTAGCTCCCTATAGTAATCTCTCGATGCATCTGTAAATGGGGTGAAAAATTCGTCATACATAATTCATGAACTGGACATAATATAATTTAATTTGAATAGGTTGTATATGTAACCTTGTCGGTGTTGAGATTAGTCCCGATACTAACTAGTGAAATGCGCTGTGATCGGTCTCTCGATGGCCGGTGCTAAGCAATGCGGGGACACGGGTTTATCCTGGTTCCGGCCGTGAGGCCGTACGTCCAGCAGGTTGCGCTTGAGCGCTGTATTGCAATGCACCGTGGTGCCTGTAGAGGGGGGCTACAAGCTAGGCGGGAGAGGAGGAAAAGCCTCCAAGTCCCTGCTAGATGATTGAGGCAGAGTGCCAATATCAAGGGAATGAGCGAGCGAGTGAGCGTGGGTGAGAAGTGATGCCGATTGTCCCCCCCTGCGGCCGGGCGGCCACCTCTCCCTTTTATAGACCAAGGGGAGGCGGCTTACAAAATGTGCCGCACGGGGTTTTGTACAGTATTATAGTACCAGTATACAGTGCTTGTGATCTGATGGTGTCCCGACGAGTCTTAGTACTTGCGGGTGTCGTGGTAGCTTTGTACTCGCCGGGGAGCAGCTTCGAGGGTAGTTCATCCGGCGTTCGTGTCTGGATGCCGTTCGTACATCAATTCGAGGGTCTCGCTGACGAGAGTGCCTGTGCTGCACAGGGCTCGGCGTGGTGGCGCCCCATCGGAATGGGGCTCCACAGCGTCAGGCATGGTTCCACAGCGACGGGCTGTCCGCACAGCGCTGGGATGGCCGCACAGCCCCCGGGTCAGTTGCACAGCGCCCGAGATGGCCGGGCGGCGCTGGAGTTGGTGGAGGGGACGCGGCGCACGCCGCTCGTACAGCGGCGCCGGTCAATGTGTACGTCTGCTCACAATCCGTACACCTTTTGAGGGTGCCCCATGCCCTTTTGAGGGCCTCGATGGCGGGAACGCCCATGCCACATAGGGGCCGACGTGGTGGTGTCCCATCGGAACAGGGCTCCACAGCACCAGGGATGGTTCCACAGTGCCCGGGATGGCGGCACAGGGCTGGGGATGGCCGCTCAGCGCCAGAGGTGACAGAGGGAACGTGCCCTGCCTACCCTGCGCCATGGCACCGTCATGGGCGTGCGCCAGGGCGGCGGCCGTACGCCCCTCGAGGGTGTTGCCATCCCCTTTCGAGGGGCATGGCGGGGAGAAAGGACGGGAGCGGGCGGTACAGTGTCGAAGAAAGACACCAGCCATCCCGCACAGCGCCTATACAGCGCCGGGGATGGCCGCACAGCGGTGGGTTGCTCGAACAGCGTCGGGATCAGATTCCCAGGCGATGTCAGGAGATCGGCGTGGCGGGGGTTTGCCTTTTGACCCGGGCGCCCGCGGCGTGTCAGGGCATTTAATGCTCCAGTCGGGGGGAGCAGGTGAGGCGCCACGGGTCGAGGGGTGGCCTCGAGCGAGGCGGAGACTCGCTCGAGGGGCGCCGCGCCTTCGAGCGAGGCGAGTTTTTGCCGCGCGGCGTTCGACCCTCGAGCGAGGCGGAGGTTCGCTCGAGGGCGGCCGGGGATGGCGGTTTAATGGGCCATGGAGGTCGCTGGGCCGTGGGCTTTATTCGTATTCGGGCTGTGGCCGGTTTGGGGAGTGTTTTTGTGGTTTTGTGTCAATTTTTTAGGAAGGGTAAATTTCCCCCATAGTTAGGGGACCCCTATGGCTGTCTCCGATAGTAGCCCCCGAGCCTTTACAGGGGTATCCGGAGGGACCCGCAAAGGCTGAAGCTCTCTATTAGGACTTTCTTCCCTTCTGGATGTGTATGACGTTCCGTGGGGGCGCGCTAGCGCACCCGCGGGTGTAGCCCCCGAAGCGTTGGAGGAGTGTGTACACTCGTGCAAGGTTTTTACGCTGAGCTACCAATCCGTGAGGCGTTTGTTTCAGCTGGCTTCGGCGATATTTCAGCCGGCCTCGGCGATCTTACGCGTGCGGAACGGCATTAACCCTGCCCGGGACGAGTCCCGGGGGGTTCGCTCGCTGCCCTCGAAGGAGCGGGGGAATGTGTCTTTTGTCAGACACGTCCGGGAGGTGTAGCCGTGCGATGAGCCCCCGAGCCCGGGCTCACAAGGAGCAATCAGGGTAAACTCTTCAACTTATTTGCGCGCCCTTCGCCGCCCTTCCGCGGGGGGGAGGGGTGAGGTGATCCATGCTTCTCATCGAACGGGCCGCGAGTCATGGATCCCTCGTTGAGCTGTTCACGAGTAATTCAAGTGGACGTCCGTGCCCCGTTCGATAAGGGTCGGCTCGTGGTCCGGAGACACGTCCATGAGAGCACTTACGTGGGTATGCTAGGCAGGGCTCGGTCCCGTTCGATTAGGACCGAGGGCGCGAAAGCTCTCCCTCGATGGGATCCCTCGACTAGCTGCCCTCGTTCGGCCTTGAACACGAACTATGGGGCGCCCCCGAACCTTTGAGTTCGAGGACCGGCTCGATCGCGCGCGCCCTGGTCGTCCCTGACTCTGTTAATCTGAGGTGCCTGTTCGAACCCGTCGGGGGTCAGGCTCCGTACCTCTGATTAATAGGGCCTTTGCGGGGTGGCACCGGGTGCCCCCGTCTTGGTCGATCTGTGGCACTTACCGAATTGTCATCGAGTTGAGCTTTGAGCCACTGATCAGTAAATCCCCAGATCGAGGGGCATCTACAGCGCCCACCGTTCCCTCTGCGGGCTGGGCTTCGAGCCGCTGATCAGTATAGCCGTGCAGGCCAGTGAATCCCCAGATCGAGGGGCATCTGCGGCGCCCACCGTTCCCTCTGCGGGCTGGGGCCTCGAGCCGCTGATCAGTATAGCCGTGCAGGCCAGTAAATCCCCAGATCGAGGGGCCAGCCCTCGAGTTCTCGGCTCTGGCTTTACGGGGGGTATCCTTACGCGAGAAGGAACCCCTGTTTTTAACGAACGATCGACGTGGCGCGGGTCGTGCGGAGTGGGTGCTCTTTTTCAGGCGGTGCGACGTGGGCGATGTGGGGAGGCGATGGGATGGGGCGCTGCGTCCCCTGGGTTACTGCACGGTAATCATGGCGCGTGCGCGTGGGCGCGGCTGTTTTGGCACGGCGGGGCCCGGCCGTCAGCGACGCGGGGTGTCGCCTGCATTAACTGCCGCCGCGCGCGGTGTTCCCGGGGACTCCGCCCCTTCCGATTCTATAAAATGCGGGGAGAACGGGGGAGGAACTCCTTACCTCTGCCATTCACGCGCATTCCCCACACTTCATCTTCCTCTGCGCCGTGCGTTTCGCCGCCCCGGATCCGTCCGCGCCCTTCCGTTCCCATAGCCACCCGCGCTTCTCCGCCTTCCCCGCCATGTCTTCGATTCGAGTGCTGGACGCGTTCCCGTGGCCCCGGTCGACGGTGGATCGGCGGTCGCTGGAGGCGCTGGTGCTCGGCGGTAAGTTGACGCCGGCCGGCGATGGCCCTAATCCGGCGTGGATGGTCCCGCCGCCGTCGGACAAGGAGCCGAATCCTCCGCCGGGCTACGTCGTCAGCTTCCCGCGGCTGCACGAACGCGGCTTCAACGCCCCCGCGAGCAAGTTCATGCGGGGACTGTGCCATCATTACGGGGTGGAGCTCCACAACTTCGCCCCCAACGCCATTTCGCAGGCGGCCTCTTTCGTCGCCGTCTGCGAGGGATTCTTGGGAATCCCGGCGCACTGGGACCTGTGGGTCCATCTCTTTCGCGGCGAGCTCCACACACTCGCCACGGGAGAGAAGAAAACACGTCGAGCGGTTCGCGCCGGCGGCCTCACAATCTCGGCGCGCGACCTCCGGAGGGAACTATACCTGCCGTGCACGATGACGTCGAACAACTCCGATTGGGAGAAGGGGTGGTTCTAGCTCCGCAACGACGGCGCTGGCCTTCCGCCGTACATCGGGAAGGTGCTGAAGTAGAGGCCCAGCTCGTGGACATACGGGGTGTCGCCCCCAGCGAGGCAGAGGAGGCTCGAGCCTCTCACCAATGCCATAAGCCAGTTGGCGGACACCGGGCTGACGGTGGCGTCCGTCATCGCCAACTTCCATCACCGGCGGATCATCCCCCTCATGGAGAGGGAACTCCTCATCTTCAAGATGAGTGAGGCGGCCAACCCCGTGTCCTTGGTGCGTTCGCGGTTGCTGGAGGAGCCGCTCGCCCGAGGGTACGCGGCCACGCGGGCGAGGCGCGCGGTGAACCTCAAGGTGGTGCGGAACAGCGACGACGACCTGTGGTCGTTTGCGATGCTCCCCGACGCTGGCCAGGTGAGTACCGTCCCTTCACCTTTTGCTCTCTTTATCTCCGTGTTTGGCCTAACGGTGGCTGCTGGCGACAGGGGGTGGGCGTCAATGTCACCACGTCGGATCCGCTGACGCCTCGGTCGCAGACCGACAACCGCGCCAGGCAGCAGAGGGAGCAGGACCGGGCAGCCCGGGCGAAGGAGAAGAGAATCAGGAGGCAGGAGTGCCTCGATAGGTACAATGAGGACTACCGGCTGTGGGAGCAGCAGGGCCTCTCCCCTCCGCCAGAGCCGGTGAACTCGTCTTCGGACGAGGAAGAGAGCGAGGGGGAGCGGACCACCTCTGATAGGTGGGAACCTGCGCCGCCCCCGTCACCAGGGGTCGAGGGGGTCGCCACGGAGCCCACCCCTGAGGCGGGCGCGGTGCCGCCCGTCGGAGGATCGCCGCTGAGGGCGTCGACAGGCGCTGAGGCGGCGCCTCCCGAGCCCTCGAGGAAGCGCAAGCGGGGTTTCTCCAGTTTAAGGTGTGTTACGTTCCTCCCCCCGTGTTCTTGATATCATGATGCGGTCACTCACATTTCCTCTTTCTCGTTGACAGGGCGTCGCCCGCCACTCCCGCCCTCGCGCCTGTTAAGGCGCTCAAGCTGGGGGTGCCGCGGGTGACGGGGCCCCGCTCGGAGAGGACGCCGCGGGCGGCGGCGGGCACAGTGGCGACGGGTGAGGCGTCGTGTGCCACGGCCGCGACCACGAGGCCACGGCAGCGGGAGGAAGCTGCGGTGGAGGAAGCGACGGTGACCCGTGGCGCTCGGCAAGGGCGAGAGCGGGCTCGCACGGCGAGCCAAGGGGTCGGGGGCCGCGGGGCGGCCGAGGCCCCTGCTGATGGTGGTTGCACCCCCAGCGGGGGTCTGACGGGGGTAGTGGTCGGATCAGCCCCCGGGCCCGTGCCCGGGGTACTGGTGGTGCGGTCTGACGGCTGCGTGATGCCACAGCAGCCGGCGCCTGGTGCCGGGGCGTCGACATCCGGTGTCGCGCCCCCGGCGTCCGAAGGTGACACGCCGTAGTGGGAGTGAAGGCTCCGTCTCCCCGGGGTGCCGGGGAGTCTGATCGAGGAGGCGAGGGCTGAGAGGGCGCTGTGGCAGGAATTCCGTGCTCACGACGCCTCTCTCAATACTGCTCTGACCGAGGCGCTCCGGCTCCACAGAGGCAGGTCGCTCCAACTCTTTCAGGTAAGAGCCTCCGTCTGACCGTCACTTGCTCCCCCGTCTTTGTTGTTTGAGCGTTTCTGACTTATCCTCTTCCTTGCCTTCCCATTACTACCCGCAGGAGCTGCAGGACCAGGGGGGCGAGAGGCTCAACCGCATCGCCGAGCTGAGCTCTGACCTCGATTGGTACCGGGAACAGTACGAGTCCCTGGATGCCATGGTGGAGGCCTTGCGGGAAGACAACGGTTGGCTGGAGTACAGGCTCATGGGCGTGGAGGACGCCTACACCGACCAGCGTACCTCGGCAGCGGAAAAAGCCAGGGAGGTTGAGGAGGTGAAGGCCGCGCTCCAGGAGAAGGAGGGGGCGCTGTCGACGGCAAGCGGCGAGCTACAGAGGGTGCGTGACGCCCTGGTCGAGGCACAGACCTCGCTGGCGCAGAAGGAGACAGCCCTTGCCGAGGCGCAGGCTCAACTCCTGCAGGATCGCACGACCCTCGAGGGGGCGCGGTCCTGGCAGACCCAGTCTGAGCAAAAGCCCAGGAGGTCGAGAAGCTGGGTGCTGCCCTACAGGAGAAGGTCACGGCGCTCGCTGGGGCGGAGGATCGACTCCAACAGGAGCGCAGCGCGCGGGCGCAGGTGGAGACTCAGCTCCAGCAGGACCGAGTCGCGCTCGATGACGCTCGGTCCGCTCTCCAGCGGGAATGCTCGGCGTGGGAGGAGGCACAGTCCCAACTCCACCAGGAGTGTACCGCGCTGACGGAGGCCAGGGCTACGCTTCAACTCCGAGAGGCGGAGATCGAGTGGCTCACCGGGGAGCTGGTCCAGGGGGGCGTCGCCGTCGAGGCCTTGAGGGCTGCCGGCGCGGAGAAGGATGCTTCGGTCCTGCAGCTGCAGCAGGAAGCCGAAGTCGTGCATACGGATCTCGAGAAGGAGAGGAAGCAGGTCGAGGGTGAGTTGCCGCCCCCGGTCCTTTGTTTGCTGATCAGGTTTGCCGAGATCCGCTCTCGACTTACCCTTTTTCCTCTCAGGTTTGCGGAAAGCCCTCGGGGAGTCAGCGACGCAGGTGGGAGTGCTCCAGACGGCCTACAACTCATCCCAGCAGGATTTGGGACTTCTGGAGCAGGCGGCCCTCGAAGCGTGCCAGAGCATTGACGAGGGTACCGGTCTGTCGGGGAGCTCGGTGGCGAGTCGCCTTCGGGCTCTGGGCGGTCGCGTCGCCGAGCGCATGAAGGGCGCCCTCCGCCTCGGCATCCGAAAGACCCTCAGCGTGGTGCAGTCGCACTACATTGTTGACCTTGCGGCGCTGGCCATGGGCTACATCGTCGCGGACGATCTTGACGATGACGGGGCGCAGGCCGCCGTGAACTGCCTCGATGCTGCTGCCGCGAACGCTACTGCGGACCTCGCCGATGCCTTTGAGGAGGACCTCTTCCCGAACACTCCTCCCGCGGGTCCCCTCGAGCCCTGAAAGTAGTCGGGCGCTGAGGCCCTTAGATTGTGGTTAGAATTTGAGCCAGGTGGCTTTTGTAACAAGACAGTTCACTTTTGATGTTTGTAAGTTAAGTACGACTCGTTTTGTTTATGCCGTTATGTCCTTTCCTGTCGCCTAGGCAAATTTCAGCTGTGATCGATCGTTTTCGCGAGCAGCCTGAAGGTAAAGTGGTGAGGAGGGGAAGTCGTATCCTGCTGGAGGCGTGGGCCGTCCTTAACTCACCCGTCTTTACCTTTTGGCCACTCGCGCCCTGCTTCTTTCTGTCCAAACTCCCGGGTTGGGACATACTTAGCATTTTTGGAAGAAAGATTTTTGTGAAAAAATGGGACCGTTTAGGGGGGTGCCCCCCGTAGTAGCCCCCGAGGGGGACTTGGCTTTCAGGGGAAAGCCGAGTCACCCTTGACTTTATTCACAATCTTAACGTAAATACAACCGACTAAGGCGTCGGATATGCACAAATCGACTTGGAACTTTCTAAGGGTAAAAGCGACGTAGCTGTTGGATGTTCCAAGCGTTGGTGAAGACTTCGCCCTGCTCGTTTGCAAGCTTGTATGTGCCGGGCTTGAGCACCTCGACGACGACGTAGGGCCCTTCCCAAGGCGACGATAGCTTGTGTTGGCCTCGATTGTCCTGTCGTAGCCTCAGCACTAGGTCGCCCTCGCTGAAGTCACGGTGTCAGATTTTCTGGGCTTGGTACCGCCGGAGTGCTTGCTGGTATCTTGCCGAGTGCATCATCGCTACATCGCGGGCTTCCTCTACTTGGTCCAACGAGTCTTCGCGAGCTCGCTGGTTCGAGTTTTCTTGATAGGCCCTGAGCCTGGGCGATCCGTATTCCAGGTCTGTGGGGAGGACGGCCTCCGCGCCATAGACGAGGAAGAACGGCGTGAATCCCGTGGCTCTGCTCGGGGTGGTCCTGAGACTCCAAATGACCGACGGTAGCTCTTGAATCCAATTTCGACCGAACTTGCTTAGTCTGTCGAAGATCCTAGGCTTGAGGCCTTGTAGAATCATGCCATTGGCGCGCTCCACTTGGCCGTTGGTCTGTGGGTGCGCGACGGCCGCGCAATCCACGCGGATGTGGTAGTTGTCGCAGAACTCCAGGAATTTCCTGCCAGTGAATTGGGTACCATTGTCGGTAATGATGGAGTTCGGCACCCCGAATCTGTGGACGATGTCAGTGAAGAATGACACGGCTTGTTCGGATCTGAGGTTGGTAATGGGGCGTGCCTCGACCCACTTCGAAAACTTGTCAATTGCGACCAACAGATGCGTGTAGCCCTCGGGCGCCTTCCGCAGGGGCCCGACGATGTCTAATCCCCACACGGCGAACGGCCACGTAATGGGTATGGTCTGGAGGGCGTGAGCCGGGAGGTGGGTCTTGCGAGCGTAGAACTGGCATCCTTCACAGGTGCGCACGACTTCGTTAGCGTCGGCGACCGCCGTAGGCCAATAGAAGCCCTAGCGGAACGCGTTGCCCACGAGGGTGCGCGGCGCTGCGTGGTGGCCGCATACGCCTGCGTGGATATCCCGTATTAACTCGCGACCTTCAGGGACGGGGATGCACTGTTGTAGGATCCCTGACGTGGCGCGCTTGTACAGCTCGCCGCCAATCACGGTGAATGACTTGGCCTTTCTGGCAATGCGCCTCACCTCGGTCCGATCCGGGGGTAGCTCCCCTCGATCGATCCAGGCGAGGTACTTGCTTCGCCAGTCTTCTGCGGGGAGGGACATATCGATTTCCATGGCCTCGGCTTCGTTAGCCCCGTACCCCTCGAGTAAAGAGAGTACGAATTCCTCGTTCGAGGGGTCCTCTTCCATGGGTTCCGCACCCGCTGGATTCGAGGGAGCCCCCGAGGGTTCTTTCGGACTCGGCGAGGCTTTGCTAAGATCGACGGAGGGCTTGGCAAGGTTGCGCGAAAAGACGTTCGGAGGAACGGTGATTCACCCCGAGGCAATCTTTGCCAGCTCGTCCGCCTCCTCGTTGTACTTGCGGGGGACGTGGTTGACCTCGATGCCGTAGAACTTGTCCTCGAGTGCACGCACGGCGTTGCAATACGCTTCCATCTTTTCGTCGTGGCAGCTCGCGTTCTTCATGACTTGATCGATCACAAGCTGTGAATCTCCCCTGACATCGAGGCGTTTGATACCGGTCTCGATGGCGATTCGGAGGCCACAAAGGAGTGCTTCGTACTCTGCCATGTTGTTCGACGCGGGGAAGTGCAAGCGCACCACGTACCTCATATGCTCTCCGAGGGGCGAAATGAAAAGCAGGCCCGCGCCTGCTCCGGTTTTCATCACCGACCCGTCGAAGTAGAGGGTCCAACACTCGGCTTGGATCTGTAATGGGGGCAATTGAGTTTCTGTCCATTCAGCGACAAAGTCCGCAAGGATTTAGGATTTGATCGCCTTGTGCGGCGCGTAGGTGAGAGTTTCCCCCATCAGTTCCACGGACCACTTCGCGATTCTACCTGAGGCATCCGGGTTGCGGATTATCTCCCCTAGCGGGAACGATGAGACCACAGTGACCGGGTGGGCCTCGAAGTAGTGCCGCAGCTTGCGCCGTGCGAGTACCACCGTGTAGAGCAGCTTCTGGATTTGAGGGTACCGCGCTTTGGTCTCGGATAGCACCTCGCTGATGTAGTATACCGACCTTTGGACTGGTAGGGTGTGGCCCTCCTCTGTTCTCTCCACCACGATGACCGCACTGACCACCTGGGTGGTTGCTGCGATGTAAAGATACAGAGGTTCACCGTTTTGAGGCGGCGTGAGGATCGGCGCGTGTGCAAGCGTTGTTTTCAGCTTGTCAAGGGCTTCCTGGGCCTCGACGGTCCAAGAAAAGCGCTCGTGCTTCTTCAGGAGTCGGTAGAGGGGCAGGCCTTTTTCGCCGAGGCGTGAGATGAAGCAGCTCAAAGCGGCCAGACAACCCAATACCTTCTGCACCCCCTTTAGGTCTCGAATTGGCCCCATCCGCTCGAGGGCTGAGACCTTCTCGGGGTTGGGCTCGATGCCCCGCTGGGAGACTATGAAACCCAATAGCATGCCGCGCGGCACCCCAAAGACGCATTTTTCGGGATTCAGCTTGACCCCGTTGGCCCGCAAGCAATTGAACGTAACACGCAAATCGTTAACCAGGTCGTCCGCCTTCCTGTTTTTGACGACAATGTCATCTACGTATGCCTCAACGGTCCGCCCGATGTGATCCCCGAAAACGTGTTGCATACATCACTGGTATGTAGCCCCAGCGTTTCGAAGACCAAATGGCATCGTCACGTAGCAAACACATGCCGAACGGCGTGATGAAAGAAGTCGCGAGTTGGTCGGACTCCTTCATCTTTATTTGGTGGTAACCCGAATAGGCATCAAGGAAACACAAGAGCTCGCATCCCGCAGTGGAATCCACAATTTGATCGATTCGTGACAAAGGAAAAAGAACTTTAGGACATGCTTTATTTAGCCTGGTGTAATCTACACACATCCGCCACTTCCCATTCTTTTTCTTAACTAATACGGGGTTAGCAAGCCACTCGGGGTGGAACACCTCCTTGATGAATCCGGCCTCCAGGAGCCTTCATAGCTCCATTCCAATCGCCCGGCGCCTTTCTTCGTCAAAGCGTCGCAGGCGCTGTTGCACAGCTCTGGAGTGAGGTAGGATGTCAAGGGAGTGCTCGGCGACCTCCCTCGGAATGCCCGGCATGTCCGAGGGGCTCCACGCGAAGATGTCTGCGTTGGCGCGGAGAAAGTCGACGAGCACCACTTCCTATTTCGGGTCGAGGGTGGAACTGACCCTCAACACCTTGCCCTCGGGGGCAGCGGTGTCGAGGGGTATCTCCGTGATTTGCTCGGCAGCCTCGAAGCTGCCCGCGTGTTTCGTGGGGGAGTCGAGGCCCGCGTTAGCCAGCTTCTCCATATCCGCGACGAGCGACTCGTCCAGTGCGAGCGCCTCGGCGTGCTCGACGCACTCGACGTCGCAGTCGAATGCGTGCTCGATCGACGAGCCCACGGTGATGACGCCTTTTGGCCCCGGCATCTTCATCTTGAGGTAGGTGTAGTTTGGGACCGCCATGAATTTGGCGTAGCACGGACGCCCGAGGATGGTGTGGTACGCGCCCCGAAACCCCACCACCTCGAAGGTGAGGGTCTCCTTGCGGAAATTGTCCGGCGTGCTGAACCAGACCGGTAGATCGATCTGCCCGAGGGGGTGGACGCGCTTGCCTGGCGCGACGCCATAGAACGGCGTCGTGCTGGGCCGCAGCTGATCCAGACCGATCCCCATCAATCGCAGGGTATGTGCGTATAGGATGTTGAGGCTGCTGCCGCCGTCCATCAGCACCTTGGAGAATCGTGAATTGCCGATGATGGGGTCGACGACCAACGGGTACTGGCCTGGGTTGGGGATGCGGTTCGGGTGGTCCTTGCGGCTGAAGGTGATGGCCTCCTCCAACCAGTCGAGGAAGGAAGGAGGGGCCTTCTCGGCGGCGAGAACTTCATGCCGCTCGTGCTTGCGTCGGCTGGTGGACATATCCACCGTCGGCCCCCCGAAGATGAGGAAGACGTTCTCCACCGCGGGGAAACCGTCGGCGCCTCCGTCACCCCCATCCTTCTTGGCCTCGTCCTACTTCGCGGTGACGCGGCTATAGTACTTCTTGAGCATGTCGCATTGCTCGAGGGTGTGGTTGACCGAGGTCTTGTCGTACGGGCAGGGCTTCTTCAGCATGTCGTCAAACACGCCGGGGCCTCGAGGGGGCCTCGAGGACCCTTACGTGCTGGGTCGACTGCGAGGGCTTTGTCGTCATCCTCGCCGCGTCCCTGCGTTCTGCTTCTTCGCGGGTTCCTTGGACTTGCTGCCCTCCGCGGGCGCGTCGTCCACGCGCTTGCCTTTCTTGCCGTCGAAAATTGCCCCCACCGCCTCTTCTCCAGAAGCGAAGCTGGTGGCGATGTCGAACAGCTCGTTGGAGTCGACCGGCGGGCTCCTCCCGAGCTCGCGCACGAGGTCCCGGCAGGTCGTGCTCTCAAGGAAGGCATGCACGATTTCCGACTGAGCAACGCTCGGGAGCTCGGTACAGCGCTTGGAAAAGCGCCGTATGAAGTCCCGGAGCGACTCGCCGGGTTTCTGGTGCACCCCCGGAGGTCCCAGGAGTTCCCGGGGCGCACGTACGTGCCCTGGAAGTTTCCCACGAACGTGCGGACCAGGTCGTCCCAGCCGTGGATTTGACTGACCGGCAGGTGTTCGAGCCATGTCCGGGCTAAATCCGCAAGGTGTAGCGGTAGGTTGCGGATGATCACCGCATCGCTGGTGGCGCCGCCCAGCTGGCAAGCCAGGCGGTAGTCGTTGAGCCAGACTTGAGGGTCCATTTCCCCCGTGTATTTGGTGATGGTGGTGGGCTGGCGGAAGCGCTGGGGGAAGTTCACCGTGCGGATCTCCCGGCTGAACACGCGGGTCCCCGGGGGTTCCGGCGTCGGTGAGCGGTCCTCCCGGCTGTCGTAGCGACCACCACGTCGAGGGTGGTAGCCTGCTGCCGTTCTTTCCTCCGTGTCGCCCCTTCTCTTGGCGTTCAGGACGTTGCGAGCATCGCCATCTCGGGCCTGGCCGCACGTGTCGAGGATCCGCTCCTTGACAGGCGTCCTGCCCCGGTTTGCTGGCTGTCCTGCCGCGCCGCCCGCATGGACGGATGCTTCTTGGTCCTGTGTGCTGCTGCCGCCTTGCGCACTGGACTGGTTGCGCATGCGGGATGCGGAGCTCTCAGCTTGCTGCACGGCCGCCTGCTCGATGAGGGCCTGCGCCTCGCGGCGTAGGTTGAGCGCCTCGGGCGTCGACGGCTCGGGCATGGCCCGAAGCAGTGTCGCTACCGCGACGAGCTTTTGGCTGGCTCGCGGTGGCGTGTGTGGGTCATCGACGTTGAAGTCGGTGTTGATGTGCTCGCGGGCTTGCCTCCCGGCTTCTTGGGCGCGTTCGCCGCGCGCCGAGGCCTCCCCCGCGATGGTAGCGCGCAAGAGTCGCACCTGCCGGTACTCCTCTGCGAGCTTTGCCTCGAGCTCGCGCGCCTGGGCCAGCTGCGCATTAATATCCGCATTGCCCGCTGGTGGGGCCGGTGGCGGGTCTGGCTCTGGATGCTGGGCCGCATCCCCGTCGCCTGCTCCGTTTACGCCATCAGCAGGCTCGTTGATGACGACAACGAAGCACTCGCGTGTGGGATCGTAGCTCCCTTCGCTGGAGTCGTCGGAGCAACCGAACCAGTAGTCCGCGGCGTCAAGGAACCGCCAGAACACCATGGGGTCCGCTACGCCGGAGAAGTCCCACTCCGCGTAGCCGTGCGAGGCCGCGAGCGGCAGTTCACTAGCCGAGCCTTGGTACGACTCGTCATTGGTGGTGGCGATGAGGTTCCGGGTTGACAGCAGGTGATGGCCCGGGAGATCCTCGTATGCGGCCATGTCGGTGCTGACGGATGAGGCGTACGTTGCGGCTGAGTTGCGCATCCCGTGGGGGAACTGCGGCCCTGCGGCCGCAAGCTCCCCTTCAGGGTGCGCCGTCGTGTCGCTCGGCGGTGGTGTGTCCCTCCGGGCCGCATCGCGTGTTGCCCGGCGCCGCTCCGTGCGCGCCTGACGCGAGCGCTGACCCGGATGTTTGCGGCGTCGAGACGTCGAGGCAACCGCCGTCGTGGGTTCCGGCGCCGGGACGTCGGTCGTCGGCGTGGTGGGGATCGGGCCCGGCCCGGTTGACCGCCACGGGTGGAGTTCATCCCGATTGGTAAGGCGCATGTGGTAGCCGTTCCCCGTAGCCTGAAAGTTCAGGCTCCCGAACCGGATTTCGAATCCGGCAGGGAAAGGGTCCGAACTGCCCATGGCGTACCTCTGGGACGTCATCTCGGTGCGAATCACCATCGAGACTTCTGGTGAGGGGTTGGTCACAGCGCGAGCCTCCTACCTGGCGCGCCAACTGTTGGTGTTGAGATTAGTCCCGACACTAACTAGTGAAATGCGCTGTGATCGGTCTCTCGATGGCCGGTGCTAAGCAATGCGGGGACACGGGTTTATCCTGGTTCCGGCCGTACGTCCAGCAGGTTGCGCTTGAGCGCTGTATTGCAATGCACCGTGGTGCCTGTAGAGGGGGGCTACAAGCTAGGCGGGAGAGGAGGAAAAGCCTCCAAGTCCCTGCTAGATGATTGAGGCAGAGTGCCAATATCAAGAGAATGAGCGAGTGAGTGAGCGTGGGTGAGAAGTGATGCCGATTGTCCCCCCCTGCGGCCGGGCAGCCACCTCTCCCTTTTATAGACCAAGGGGAGGCGGCTTACAAAACGTGCCGCACGGGGTTTTGTACAGTATTATAGTACCGGTATACAGCGCTTGTGATCTGATGGTGTCCCGACGAGTCTTAGTACTTGCGGATGTCGTGGCAGCTTTGTACTCGCCGGGGAGCAGCTTCAAGGGTAGTTCATCCGGCGTTCGTGTCTGGCTGCCGTTCGTACATCAATTCGAGGGTCTCGCTGACGAGAGCGCCTGTGCTGCACAGGGCTCGGCATGGTGGCGCCCCATCGGAATGGGGCTCCACAGCATCGGGCATGGTTTCACAGCGACGGGCTGTCCGCACAGCGCTGGGGATGGCCGCACAGCCCCCGGGTCAGTTGCACAGCCCCCGGGATGGCCGGGCGGCGCCGGAGTTGGTGGAGGGGACGCGGCGCACGCCGCTCGTACGGCGGCGCCGGTCAATGTGTGCGTCTGCTCGCAATCCGTACACCTTTCGAGGGTGCCCCATGCCCTTTTGAGGGCCTCGATGGCGGGAGCGCCCATGCCACATAGGGGCCGGCGTGGTGGTGTCCCATCGGAACAGGGCTCCACAGCACCGGGGATGGTTCCACAGTGCCCGGGATGGCGGCACAGGGCTGGGGATGGCCGCTCAGCGCCGAAGGTGACAGAGGGAACGTGCCCTGCCTACCCTGCGCCGCGGCACCGTCATGGGCGTGCGTCAGGGCGGCGGCCGTACGCCCCTCGAGGGTGTTGCCGTCCCCTTTCGAGGGGCATGGCGGGGAGAAAGGACGGGAGCGGGCGGTACAGTGTCGAAGAAAGACACCAGCCATCCCGCACAGCGTCTATACAGCGCCGGGGATGGCCGCACAGCGGTGGGTTGCTCGAACAGCGCCGGGATCAGATTCCCAGGCGGTGTCAGGAGATCGGCGTGGCGGGGGTTCGCCTTTTGACCCGGGCGCCCGCGGCGTGTCAGGGCATTTAATGCTCCAGTCGGGGGGAGCAGGTGAGGCGCCACGGGTCGAGGGGTGGCCTCGAGCGAGGCGGAGACTCGCTCGAGGGGCGCCGCGCCTTCGAGCGAGGCGAGTTTTTGCCGCTCGGCGTTCGACCCTCGAGCGAGGCGGAGGTTCGCTCGAGGGCGGCCGGGGATGGCGGTTTAATGGGCCATGGAGGTCGCTGGGCCGTGGGCTTTATTCGTATTCGGGTTGTGGCCGGTTTGGGGAGTGTTTTTTTGGTTTTGTGTCAATTTTTTAGGAAGGGTAAATTTCCCCCATAGTTAGGGGACCCCTATGGCTGTCCCCAACAAACCTAAAACAAAATTTCAACATAGTTGCCTAAAAACAAAACCATGAAAATTAGTATATATAGTATACGACATAAAAAACCTGTGTAAATAGTGTCATCACAAACAATATTTAAATTGGGTGTAATGTAATTTAATTCATCATACATAATTTCAGTAATATGAAAAGCAAGATGATAGTATCTAATTTAATTGGCCACTCTAACTTAAAATTACACTTTAATATATAAGAGAACATATATATGTTCGGGAGTAAGTATCTGGATCCAAGATTATTATTTATATTGTATTATAAATTCATAAATTTATATATCATAATAAAAACTTAACATATTTGTTGTATATGCACTGTAAAAAGGGTACCTGACTCGTCAAGATGGGGCAGCCCAAAAGTCTTTATATCCTTCCCCATGGATCGCACGATGTCTGCTATGTCTCTCAGCACCAATTGTGTTACTGATGCGTCATCTCCAACATTGCGGCGGTAGTCTTCAGCCATTGATTCAAAGTGATTGTCCCATAGTTTACGTATGTCAGCACACTCACAAAAAACAGTAATGATAGCAAACATGCGCCTTAATGCACAAGGCATTTGAAAGTAGGATGCTTCAGTCATTGCCTCGTTGAGAGATCCATCGCTGGTAATAAGACCGAGCTTCTCACAAGCATCTCTAAAGGTTGGGCACACGACACCTCTAATAGTTCTAAGTGCCTCATACGATGTTGCACCTCTCACATGATTCAGAAGAATGCGAAGGTAGTACCTGCACCCTTCAGCTGGATTAGCATAGACTAATCTTCTAATCTGAAAACGTTGTTTCCTCGGTTTCCAAAATTTACCAGACTTGACCCATACCCATATGTAATGTTCCGGAAATTCTCTGTACAGATATTGACTTGCTTTGGGATCTTCGATGTTCATCTTGAAGTATTCAGTTAGCATAGAGCGTTGAGACTGAACACGCTCAGCCACTTCTTCAAGGTTGTCTGTATCATTGAATGGTACCATATGCATTCCAGGGAGGTGTACTTGCATTTGAAGGACATGTGGATACATACTGTACAATGGAAAGCGATATAGTCGGTAAACTACCTCTATTGCAGTAATACATCTAGCTTTTCCGTACTGCTTCACCTCATTGGTCTCAATAGGCCCATCTGATGTACCCACCTCAACGAAAAATGAAGCACTGTCATGTCCTTTGAAAATGTATTTGTATATATATTTAATAGACTTGATGCTGCAGCAAGCCTCAACATTGATATAACAATTGTAACGCATCAAAAGTGTAGGATTGTACGGAACCACCCATCTGTTGTCTAACCAATGGTTTCTCAAGAATACCTGTTGACCATCCTCTTGTCTTCTGTATACTGGGTATGCATCTTTCCCTTGCTGCGTCTGGTCAGAAAACGGTCGTGGAAATTTGAAACGACACCCACCATCAATCATACAGGGACATTTTTGATTAAGCGTTCCACAAGGACCATGCATCATGTGAGTGCATACCAATCTATGAAGTTCAGGATATTTCTTTTGATCCGGCAACTCGGCTGAGATGTACTTGTCGAAATCATCAGGTCCGTTCAGCTTAGATTTTTTTTTCCATGATTAATAAGAAGTGCTCGTGTGGTAATCCCCTTTTTTGAAACTCTGTGACATGTGCCCAAGCCGCAACTTTGCCAAAATGACCCTTTACGATCATGAACTCATGAAGATCTCGTAGCTTAGCATGGTAGACTCTAGCCACAACATCCGGTCTGTCCTGTGGGGTCTGACCAGGTAGCAATTGTTCTGTAATTTCCGGCCAATAAGGATTGCATGTCATGGTTACGAAAAAATCAGGGCGCCCATACCGTGCTACCAAAGCCATTGCATCCATAAAACGTGAATGAACATCCCCATCAGAACCCGGAAAATCCTTTGACAGCACAATACATATTCCAGTCTTCTTTGCATCAGAATCACCACGAGCCAAGCAATCTACGATACCTTGTGAATTAACATATATACATAGATTAGGCTAAAAACCGAAATGTTTTAGTAAGTAATATAATAAAATTTTCAAACTATAACCTGATATAGATCTGCGCGAATAATTTTCTGATGATCAGGCTTGGAGTACCAATCAAGCCGCATTGATTCAATTTTTATGTACATATCAACAATCCATTGCTGGAAGAGACGCCCTCCATGGAAAAATGTGTTAAACACACCACTCCGTATCTGCATTAGGAAACAATAATACTCCCGAGCGCTGACGTGATACCTCAACCCTGGTATAGGTATTTTTCAGTCACATGCAACATCCAACAAAGAAAATTACAACATCATTGTATGCGCAATGTCAATTAAATTCTGAATATATTGAATAAAACACATACCACCATCTTGGTCATTTTCATCCCCGTCGTTATCATGACCACCATTACCATCATCATCAACATCTGCTTGAATTGCTGCTACATGGCAAGTGAGGCAGTTGTTAAATGGATGAGCACAAAAAAGTTTAAAAAATGCAGCAAGTGTGTAACTATGGCTAACATTATATTATTACCGGAATCTTCAATCGACATGGTCCGGGTTGACGCCATGTTTTTCTGCCTCCCTCTCTTACCATTTCCATTTTGGACCACAATAGATGGTCCGGCAGGAACATCTACAAATTATAAATACAATACTAATATGATCAACAATCTGAATAATAAATGATAATATACACTCAATAATTAAATAAGCTATGAGAATATACCATTTTTCTTTTTTTTGTTGTATCGACGCTTTACCCTCGGAAATTGCACAACGGGATTCTCTTCCAACAACACCTTTTTATCCTCCCACCCTGTCTCCCCCAGGGTAGAAGAGCGGGTAAGCTAATGGGTCGTAGCAACCATGATAAACGCGTATGAAGGTGGCATGCCCTGAGTTTGCATAAACCATTATACTCCGTTTAAATTTCCGTTCCTCATCCGAACCATCTTGCCATATCGCAGCTACTTGGTCCATTGCAGGGGCATTAAACCTCCTCTGATCAACTGAGATGCTCGTATTCAACTCAATCTTGTACTTTTCGATGTTTGCTAGTTGCCCCACGATTCTGAATGTATGCAAGTAAGGGTTCATAGCTACTGTGCTTAGTATACGCAGTATCTCCTTGATCAAGTTTTCATCAAGATGAGGAGACCTATTTCTTCGATGCACCATGTTCTCATCCGTGTCATAAAAATACAGCTGCATGTGGCGTGGTCCCTTACCACCATGCTTTAACTGGTCAATTTTGTGATATATCTGACCATGTACCTTGAATGTATAGATCCCAGTACCTATGTATATACATAAAAAGGATGGTCAACATAAAATTTAATTTCAAAGTTGCTGATGTGAAACAAATTAAAGTTTGCATAGAAGTATCTACATACCTTTCGTTGTGGCTAGTTGTTGGTCAATAGTAGCACCAAATGTCGTGAACGAAAAATGCGAGTTGAAGTAACGTATGTTCTTTCTAAAATATTTGGCATCGCTGTCCGTTTGACTCTCAAACAAACGACGCATCTCAATTGGCAGCTCGTGCACATAAATATTAACCTTGCCTTTCCTGCAGCAAAAACCGTCCGTTTCGCTAGGGAATTTCAAAGCTCCACAATACTCACAATTAGGGACTTTGCGAAGCAGGTGATGTTTTTTTGGTAAGTCCTTGTACACCCAGATGTATGGATCTTGATCTAGAATAACCATGTCGGGATCTCGACGTGTCCTACAATGAACAACTGAACAAACGCAACAAGTTTTGAAGATAGATCAATACAGAGATGTGCTAAAATAAAATATAGGAATGTTATCCTACAAACAACGCAATTACCTCTCTCATGGAACACCCTGGCATCGTCATCTTCGTAGTCATCAGGCAAACCTTCATCTGGGTGGTGACAATCTAAATCCTCCTCTGCCATGAAAATGACAATATAAATATTATAATCCAAGGTATAACACATGTGTTAGGTGAGAAGCTCAGTAAATAATTCGAGGGCAAACCTTCCAATATAATATCAGGATCGTCTGGCTCCCAAATACCCGATCCCCTTGGAGGTACTATTTTGGTTTGATCATTGCTAGTGCCTGATGAAATTAACCAATACAAACGTATTTATACAAACCCAAATTTATAATAAAATAATGATAAAAGAACCTTGCATAAAATATGAAAGAACAATGTATCTATATAATATAAATAATATTCTTTCACGTGAAATACACAATGATAAAAGAACCTTGCAATGCAATGTTTGGGTTGACGGGCTCCCAAACCGATGATCCACGTGATTCATGATGATTTTTTCCTTCGTTTCCACCTGAATGTTTAATTACTATCATCATGGAAGTTGTAAATATATTCTATATATATATATTCTAAAAGTATATATATTCAGCAAGGATTGAAAATTCATATAAAAAATATAGGAGGCACAAACCACCACCAGAACATCTACTCTTAGAATGGGTGACGACGCAGTTCACAGCAAACCCGACTGTTCCCGGAACGTAGTCTGCAAAGGCATATACCCTGTTTAAGCAACTATTCAATGAAAACAGAATGAGCAAGCGCGGCACCACCGAGATAGATAGATTACCTTGTTGGGGAGTAGAAGGATTATGATCGGTGTAAGGTGTACCCTGAACACTTGTTAAACCAGACTGCATGGCTCTTTGCAGCTCAAGTTCCATAGTCAAATTTGTTTGGGTGGCCCTTCTCTGACGTTTTTTTTGCCAGCCTTGCTTTCTTTGCATCGTCTGACATCCTACTATAATGTCTCATTGACTTCGCTCTTCCTTTAGCCAACTTCCTTTCGGCTGCATGCATATTACTCTAGGTTATTATTAACACTAAACCATAATAATTTATGTTATACTGTATACACAATCAAAGCACATATGGACTGGTTTCAAAATGAAATTACCACTGATTAATGTATGAGTATCGTTTCGGCGCAGCCATGTAGCACCAATATCGTCTAGATTTTGATCTATGTGTTTACAATAAAATGGAATTCAACTGTAATTAGAGACCAAAATTAAACTGACAGAATAAGCACATATTGTTGTTACTAACCAGCAGGCACATTCGTAAATATAGCTCCACTTGTAAGCCTACCATCACATGCAAGTCAGTAATCAGCACACTATACAAATGGCAAATGGCGTAGCATACTCACATAATAACGTACCCACACCTGATTCTGGTGACGGAATTTGAACAGGCAAGGTCGCAGCCTTTCGCTCAGCCTTTTTGCGGTGGTAATCTTCTCTCCTTTTTGCGTTTAGTTGATCCTTCTCCGCTGCACGTTGCTCTCTATGTTTCTGCAGCAATGCTTGGTGCTTGTCAACATTCGCGTCTAACCATCCATCTTGATCTCGAGTCACTGCACAAGAACGTTTATGGGTTTATGGCATGCATAAACATTATTTGTCAATTCACCAAGTGGCACTCATACGCCAGGTTCAGGGATGTCACCATCACATGCACCACATTGTTTCACATGCTCATTCACAACGCCGACGACTACAAAAATATTGCATTTAAGTCATCGAAAATTCGACTTACCTGTAGTTTCAACTTGTTCTGCAAAATCCCTTTGCCTCTTGGAACCACGTCGTGGCCGTGAATTAGTATCAGCCATAAGAAGCAAGGGACGATGATGTCTGAGTTCAGAAACACGTGAGATTGTTACGTGCGAAAACCACATGTCGAAGGAATAATCTATTTTGGTGAACCCACCGTCGCCTAGCTAGTTACGCAAGAGCATGATGAGGGAATTCATTACAGATTTCAAAGCACAATTAAAACATGGAATTATGAACGAACCTCAATCATAGATGAACTGTTTTTTTACTGGCTACCATGTCCAGGCCATGATTGCGGCTAATCAAATCATCTGCTTTTGACTGGCTGTTGTGTCCGGCCGTGACTGCTGCGGCTGATTTTGACTGGCTGCCGCTGATTTCGATTGGCGGCGAGGAGGCGTTGTTCGGCCGGCCACCAGGATGGGATTGTTGTCTAGCACGTGGCGGACCAGGCTGGTAGCCTGGTACACGGCGAGAGGGCACGGCCGGCGAGCTCCGTAGTGATGTCGAGGTTGAAGGACCTGAACTTAGGCGTAGTCTACGCGCTGGAGAAGTGGGCGTCGGTGCTCCAGATTTTCTGACGGGAGAGCAAGATGGCTGCTGCAGCGGTGTTCCTCTGCTAGGTCCTGGCCAATGCGTCGTCATCTCAAGGGGGGAAAAAGGAAATGTGCATTTGCATGGATTCTGATTGTTTTTTTTTTGAAAGAAAGCATGGATTCTGATTGACAGGAGCGTCGGAGGGTGTAGCATGCATGCATGGACGTTGATAGAAAGAAAGGAAAATAAATGGAAAGAAAGGAAAATAATCCAAATTGTTTTTTTTGAAACTTAAATCACGTCTTGTTTTTTTGGAAACTCAAGTCACGTCTTAGTTCAGGGATTGTGTTTTGGAAAGAAGCGCGCCGATCTCGATCGCTAAGCCATTAAAAAAAACACAACGTGATTTAGTTACCAATTATCCTCCAAAATCTCTTCCGAAAAAACACGCAACATTGATTGTATCCTTTTCCAAAAAAAAAACACAACGTGATTTGGTTACCAATTATCCTCCAAATTCCCTTCCAAAAAAACACGCCACCTTGTATCCTTTTCCAAAACACAATGTGATTTGGTTACCAATTATTCCCCAAAATCTCTTTAAAAAAAACACAACGTGATTTGACTTACCAATTATTTAAACGGTTGACGAAAGGGGGTTAGACCCATCGAAAGAACTCGTTCTTTGTAGTATAGATTGTTAAATGGATGTTCAAAGATGTCAACACGATTTGTGAAAGTGTTGAGATGTTATAACGAAAATGAATGCTACTCGTATGTTTCCAAAAGAAGAATCCCCAGAAAAAAAAAAGATAAAAAACTCCAGGTCCGGAAGGCCCAAGCGGGACGCACAACCCCACGTTCGGGCCCATCCCACACTGCCACAAAACCAACACAATGGAGCATTTGGGCCTGCACATTGCCTTTGTAGCCATAGGCTGAAAGCGTCTTCGCTCTTGGACAAACAAACTGGTATTTCGATTCTCTATTTTTTTTACGTCCTTTGCTATGGCATAAATAAAAGTTACCAGAAATCAACCAAGAACCGTGTGTACATTTACGCAACCACGTCAGCAGTCAGTTACTCCCGTGGACCAAGCCATTAACATCTCCATCGTGCCAGAACAGTACGCCGAGCAACGTGCGCGACGCACCGCCACCACCTTCTCTGACTACACACCCGCGCGAGTCAGCCAGCCAGCCGCCACCACCACCCAACCAGCTACCGCACGCGAACGCAGTCGCCGACTCGCCGTGCCGTGCTGGGCGACCCGCCCGAACCCAACCAACCCCCGGTCGGTGGGGCGGCCCGCTCTTCCGCTACCTTCCACGTTGCCGAGCCGCCACCCCCATCCATCACCATCCTCGCCGAGTCCAGAAGAAGTTGCCCACATCATCATCCTCTCCCTCCCTGGTCTCCCGGACGACTCCCTCTATCTTCTCCTCCTCCTCCCATGGAGCGGCTCATCTCCACGCCCGCCGCCTCCCCCACCCCGACCCCGTCCCCGTCGCGGGCCCGGATCCGCGTGCCGGGCGGGGCCCCTCTCCTCCCCTCCCGGCGCATCCCCGCCGCCGCATGGCCCCGGCTGCGGCTGCGGCTGCTGCAGCCGCCGCGGCCCGGCGCGATCGCGCTGGCGTCGCCGCTGCGCCACGACGCCGTCTCGGCCGCGCCGAAGGCGGAGGCGGTGGCTGCTGGGCCTCCGTGGAAGCTGCTCGGGAGTCTGCTCCCAAAGGTGATAGGATTTCCCCCCCTCTACTTCCCGTCTCAGATTGCATGCTTTGGTGGTGCGAAAAGTAGAACGCTGCCAGGGCATGGCAGTGCTGGTGGTTGGCGTAATTGAGTGTGATGTGTAAGCAATTTATGGTTCGCGTGCTACTTTTCTGGATCAGGGAGCTTGTTGTGCCTGCCTGGTTCCCGCACTGTCTGATGAATAGGATTAGGAACATGTTCTGGGGTACCGTATAAGGGCAATTTACCATTGGATTTCAAAAGTGATTTAAGTGTAATTCGGCCGCTCTAGTTGCTAATGCGAGGAAATAAATCAGTTCTATTACATAAGGCGAGGGAATGTCACGCAAAACTTGCTGTGCATCTACACGCCTTGTGCTCTACTGTTCTGTGCTAACCAATGCAAATAATGTTAAATGCACGCATGGTAGAGGGAAAAAGCAACTTAATTAACCTCTCTGAGGCATGCCGTGCAAGTTTGTATTTGTTCTAGGAATACACCTCAAGTGCATTGTTGCAATTGATCGGGCACCGGATAGTGCGTTGGCTTTCGATAGCGCTGGATATTAAGAAACCTATGGTGACTGGTGGCTCTGAGTTAGGTTTGAGAAGTTTTGAACGGGGTTTCACTGACAAACCAAGCCCAAATACCATGCAGCGCAAGGACTTCCAAGTGTCGTTGAGTTTACAAATTTGTGTAAACTCTTCGAGCTTTTAGTCGTGATGATATGTTTTGGTGTAGAATGTTGATGTCAATGCATTGCTTTATATCATAGGTTTGGTGAATTGCCTTTTGTTCTAAATGCCTTATTTACGTTTCCTCATGAGTGGGCCTGAATTGTTCCGATAAACATGTGGCAGTCAGAACAAGCTGCATGGTCAGTGTTCGTATTCCAAAAAAGAAGTGATAAAGTGCCATAAATTGAAGGTATTCAGTTGCATTTTTACCACAATTTCCTGTTGGAAACAAAAGGATCCTTTTTTTTACTTGGCGGATGGTTTTAACTTTTAGATATGCTAAGATATCTTTATCACTGGTAATCATGTTAGTTTGTATATTCAATTGAATTGTTCCCTGCTACGGTTGTATCACTTGGTTATTTATTGGCAGGATTCAACAACCATTTTCACAGGTACTTTTTTATAATTGACAATAACTCTGGTACTAGAATGTTTTTTTGTGTGGTAACTATTCCAAATTTGCGATGCTATTTACATGTTCTAAATAGATTTTAGTACTTCACAGCTGTCATTGTATAGTTTTATCAATTTGTATAATGTGAGTCTTGCTAAACGATTTCCCATCACAAGTCTGTATTCGGTTGATTTGTGGTTTATTTACTATGTGCATAAGGAGTTTATCATCTACCATGCCATTGTTCATTAAAATTTAAGAATTTGTGCTGGTCTTTCTCTGTTCTGTTCTGATGTGCTAAAAAAAACTTCTGTATCACAGGCTTCCACTGCTGCCCTTTTCCTATTGACGACACTTATTACTGGCACCCTGCACTCGGTCATCCCTCATTCTGCCTATGCATCGATGCAACCAGTAGCCAAAACTGGTGGACTCCTCACGACAGAGATACTAAGCAGTGGTTGGGCTGGTTTTTTAGCTGGGTGCTTACATACCTTGTCTGGACCTGACCATCTGGTTGCGTTGGCACCACTTTCTATTGGGAGATCAAGCCTTGAAAGTGGACTGGTTGGGGCCCTTTGGGGCTGTGGTCATGATGCAGGACAAGTTATTTTTGGCCTGCTCTTCTTGTTACTCAAGGATCGATTGCACATTGAGGTTTTCCGTGCATGGGGAACACGAGTTGTAGGCCTGACCCTTCTGATCATTGGAGCCATGGGTATCCGGGAAGCTTCAGAGGTTCAAGAGACCACACAGCTAGCTTTGGAGGGCTTCGATGCCAGCATGAGCAGTAGTGAACCTTTGCAGGGCCCGTCTTCTCCCATAAAGAAGAAGGTTGGTTTTGCAACATTCGCCACGGGAGTCGTCCATGGTCTCCAACCGGACGCGTTGCTGATGGTCTTGCCCGCCTTGGCTCTTCCTTCACGCTTCGCTGGCGCCGCATTCCTCGGCATGTTTTTGGTCGGAACTGTGTTTTCGATGGGTAGCTACACGGCTTTTGTAGGTTCTTGTAGCGAGGCCCTGAAAGAGAAGGTTCCTAGGATAACAGAGAAACTGACCTGGGTTGCTTCACTAGCAGCTATAGGCATGGGATTAGCTCTTTTGGTGGGGCAGTTCTTTGGGTTCAGCTTGTACTGATGTTAGCCACTTGTGTGTTTACTCGGCGAGATCTTGTTTCGTGTAAGAGCATTGTTGGCAATTAGTTTGGTAATAGATGGTTATTGTTTGTGAGACTACTTGATGTATACTGCTGCAAATTGACCTGGCACTTGCTCACTTTTCCCCCGGTTTCCTGATCTCTATCATTCGCTGGTTTTATCTGATGGAAAGCTGATGGGTATCATGAGGATTGGAAGGGTAATCTAGTGACTCTTTCAATGCTATGCCCTCCCAGCAATATGTGTGTGCATCTCGAAGGATTATGGTACAGAAGGTTGGCGCTGCTGTTCTTGCCTTCCCGACAGGATTGAGTGGGACGGAGATCCTAGCAAGAGAAAGCCGACCGATACAAACAAAGCCACCAGTGTAGAAGAATCGCGAGGCGCTAGTGATCAGGGCCCCATTCCCCCATTTGGGACAGGAAATATACTGATCACGTTGCTTGATGGTAGTGGTTAGAAGAATTTGGAGAGATCCAGATGCCAGATGCGTCTCTGAGGAGTTAAAAAAAGGAGATTAGAATAGGGCCCTCCATCCAATCCTGGCTGCTCCTTTTCTGCACGACTGCACATGACATCCCTGAGGCGACGGGAAGTTCCGGGCTCACTGCCAAATCCTTTTGTCGCTTAAGCCGTTAAGCGCTGCTAATTACGCGTCTGGAGTGTTCCTAACATCGCCACATGTAATGGTGAAGCCACTCGAAGAAGAAAAAGGTTTACGCAGCACTGAATAAAAAGTCTTGCTTGATCGATTTCAAACCGAAAGAGGGGGGCGCACCAAAACTGAAGTGAACACACGATCTTTCCTGGGAAAAAGGTCCCCTAAAACCTTTTGCCCCTGCAATCAGGATCACAACGATTTGACTCCGACGTGACAACTGACAACAAACGTATGTCCTCTCGCTTCCGAAGCGCGGGAAGCATCTCAAAGTTACCCGATCGACGTCCCGACGAGCCAGGCCATCAACTAACCATCTCCATCGGCATAAGTACTCGGGCGGCACGAGAACAACGGCAGCATCCGACATCAGATAGATACCCCAAGTCGATCTCGGAAAGGCGAAACCATCGCGAGAGACAGAGACCCCTCCTGCTCTTGGTCACCAGCACAGCACGATCGGAATGATTCGCGTGGACGACCTCATCGCCGAGCTCTGCGAGCTGCCGGCCAAAGTCATCGGCAAGAAGAAGCGCAAGGAATTCCAGGTACGGCATCATGCTACTCTACTCCACTCTCGCGGAGGCGGAAAGAACAGTATGGCAATGTGACTGAAACTGATGGTGGCATTTGGCCAATTCCAGGATCTGGCCTTCCTGGTCCGGATGGACTGCGAGGGGTGCGAGCGCAGGGTGAGGAAGGCGCTGGAGGACATGAAAGGCGTGAGCAGCGTGGAGGTGGACCCGAAGCAGAACAAGGTGACGGTGTCGGGGCAGGTGGAGGCGCCGGAGGTGGTGCGGCGGCTGCGGCGGCGGGCGGGGAAGAAGGCGGAGCCGTGGCCGTTCGTGCCCTACGAGGTGGTGCCGCACCCTTACGCGCCCGGGGCCTACGACAAGAAGGCGCCGCCCGGGTACGTGCGCAACGTCCTCGACGACCCCGACAAGTCGCCGCTCGTCAGGGCCAGCTCCATGGAGGAGAGGTACACCACCGCCTTCAGCGACGACAACCCAAACTCGTGCGCCGTCATGTGATCTCCCTCCCGTCCACTTCCATCTCTGTCACTCTGTAAATGTTTCCTAGCTTTGCTCTGAAATCTTGTGGCAACGCCAAAATGAACTCGGGCATGGGTGGTTTACTTGTTTCAACATGACCGAGCGGGATTGCTGAGCCAAAACTGCCTTTTGGTTTTGTTAGCTGACACTAGACTCTCAATGCTCATGTGATGGGAGAACCAGAAAAGCAAGCGAGTGCAGGCAGGCAATGCAATTTTTGCACAGGCTTAAAGAATCTCGACCAACAGTTATAGCTACATAATGGGATCGGAGCTACTACCAGATATGTGTAACCATGTTGAATGCACTCGCATGAACAAGACACAGTTGATGACCTTCATACCAACATGGAACACACGACAGATCACCACTAATATTTTATCACCATGGTATCCAAACTGCACTTGCAATGGACATGAATTCATCAAAATATATAATTTCAAAACAGCAAGAAATGCAGACAAAATCATTGCACCAACCATCGAGCAACACAAGAATTAATACTAGTGTCACCAACTTTAATAAAATTTTGTTCACTCCATAGTTTATGAATGACACTGTTCACGACCACTTGACATAACTGGTTCACACACAAAGACATCAAACTGATAGCATTCAGTGACAAGTCTACCGACTGGTGGTAACACATCTCAGAAAATAACAAGAGTTCTGATACATCTACCTATGCCCATCTTTTTTACCTTTTTCATTTTTTTTCTTTTTCAGTTTTTGTATATTTCTATCTCTATTTTTTTTGTATTATGCCTTTTTTTTGCCTTTTTAACCAACTGATCTTTACACCTCGTACTTCGATAAGGTGTGCATGCCGTCACTGTGAAAACTCGGCCTGCCTTTATACTTAATATCTCTCTAACATATAACCTCAAAAGGTATCACTCCTCAGTAAATTTCTTGCTGCCTTTGGTCCGAAAAGAGGTCCACTCCCATTGTTGTGTATCCCACTCAAGGTTGGTGCTTGATAACCTAGACTAACTGAAGTCGCTGATCTAGTCAAAAGAGCTTCACCAGGCATTCCTTGCATGTTACTATGGTATGTTGCCCCCTCAAGTCCAGAATGAAACTGAGATACCAGCAAATCAATGCTAGATGTCACAGGGGACGACAAACCAGAAGAGCTTCCAGCATAATGATTTGGTTTTGGGAGCAGCCAATTCCCCCATGTTCCACGCTTTCTTAGCTTATCACCCTGTTCAGCAAAAAGAATGAGTCAGGCCTTTGAGTGAGGACAAAGTAATTATATCAATTCCTAACTCTAGGCCATGCAATTACAGGACAAAAGGAGAATCATGAGATTATCTAACATGTGTAACCAAGCAAAGCATCTGAGAAACAAGATTTTGATCTGGTTAATGCTAACTTTATTGGAAGGTTGATCAAATCCAGAGACAAGTACCAATAAGAATGCAAACGCCTTTGATCATTAAGGACAGGGTTCAAATTTTTGCTGTCCCTAATTGCACATACAAATGCAACGCTCACTTTTCCATAATCAATGGCAACACTTAACGCCCAGAAACTATATCTGATTAATTAATTAATCAAGATTTGGTATTTTTCACATTATTGAAAGAATTTATCTTAGAGTTAGTATAGTAGACACTGCATGAAATCTAGCCACACACAAGGGTTGATCTGCTTGGATTCTGGTCAAATGGCCTAGTATAGCGATTGAGAATAAGTTGTTTTGAAGCACTCGAAAGATTTGCTATGACCTAAATAATATGAATTTCCAAATAATGAAGTCACTTTAGGAACAACCCTACCATCAGTTAATCCTCATTGGAGAAATTTCATAATAAATATATTTTCCATGGTCATACAAGAAAAACATGCCCTCACCAAGTAATTGAATGATATAACTCTGCTAGTATGTGGATACAATGTCAATTTAATAAACTCCAGGCGTAGCCGTGCAGAATAAGATGCTAAGAGGTAACCATATCATGCGTTATTAACAAGCTATGAATGACTTAACTATGCAAACAGATAAGATAATTAATAGCACTTGACCATAAATTCTTTAGACTTAATGTGCAATTGATATGGGAACATTCACATGTTCTAATAACCAGGCCAAAGCAGACTTTACTTGAAAGTGTATGAAAGTTAATTGAACCAAGAAATCATCACCTGTACTTCCACAACGGTAGACAGCATGACTGTTTCCAAGATAAACGGTATATTGTTAGTCAATTTTTCGACCTGCAAAAAAAGGTAGATGAGTGACACAGTCTCTTTATTAAAGAAAGAAATACCTATTTCAATATTCTGGAAAAGGTTATCTGATTCTATTATTATACGCCACAAAGACACCTCATCAATCAGCAGTATCCAGTCTCATGTGTATATATGCAATGTCACCGACTTTTTGCATTTGCAAATGAATTATGTGCCAGCTGTAGTAATGGCCAATTATTGCACATACTTACGAGCAACACAACATAAAAGATAAACAAAGCATAGACATAAACCGCAAAGTAATCCATTATTTCGAGAAGTTCAAATTCTAAGGAACTTTCATCAGCAGTCTGTTCTAAATTGTGCAATCATTCCCAGAAAGTCAGACTAGTACGGTGCATATCATGACTTGACTGCAATGCCACCTATAAAAACTGACAGTTTCCAACAATGTTAAAAGCATAACTCATTAAAGTCAGGATCATCAAAAAGAGAAATAGGTATCCTGGAAGCATATGATAGTAACCCTAAAGGGCCATAACTCTCAAGTCTCAACGTAAGCCATGTTTTACAGCATAGGAAACCGCACTGAGAAAAGAACTACATGATACCATGGAAAAAAGGGGCATACAAAGCCACCCCAGAAAGCAAAATGTCTTTTTTTCAAAAAAAAAACCAATGCAGGAAATAAAACCATTCTCCTATTGTGAGGGAAATATCCTTCATATGACAACAGAACTTGCATCGCCATGCTACCTTCTGTAGTGAACCAAGCTAAATCTGTTTACTTCTGACTGCTACTCATTAAATATGGAGCAACAGCATACTGATGACACAATGAGCCTTTCATAGCTACCAGTTTTATTGTCAGTATTCCAACCCCCTTGGGGGGGAGGGGGGGGGGATCAAGACAAAATTCGTCAAAATTTGGACAATCGGTTGTGTATACCTGATTAACCCAACACATATTGTGATAACAATGGCATATGCATATTAGTTCAAGAGCTAACCCCTGTCCTCTGAAGGTAGAATTAGCATGCATATGGACACAGTAGTTAGTCCATACAAATAATCTGCAGTGGCTCAACCTAATATAAGTACCTATGGTTCGCGTCTTGTTTCATGCAAATCTATGGCAGCAGTGTTATTTAGCTAAGTACATTAACATACCGTACGCATGTAACTGAATATCCTAAAAATGTCCAAAGCTATATACCTATTGAAGGTACCCCCAAGGCATTAAGGGATGGACTAAACTCGCTGGGCCTTGAACAAAAATCTGCATGTGAGACAACCTGACCCTTGTGTAGATTGACCCTCAACTGAAGCTAAACAGAATCACATAACCAGACCAAGAGCACCCTCACTAATACTAGCATTGAGCTTAGACCAACTGTAAACATTGTCAAATAATAGGACCTGCTCTGTTTCTGAATACATACCACTTTCCAAACCATATGAATGATCCAAATGCACACCTACTCTATCCCAACGTCATCTACTTTGTCACTGACATTACTACTTGGCAATATAATTAACTGTGAAGATATCTGATTTCTGAAATGTGGATTCTAAAAGATTAGATACAATAATGCAATACAGCTGTGTCATCCATGTTATCAACTACACCAGTCAACACAAATTCTAATTAATTGCGTTTGGGGTCATCTTGTAATTCAGTTAAATTGATCAACGCCACAATATGCAGTCCCTCTCATCCAACGGTGTCAAAGTAACTACAGAACAGGCCCATAAGCTTACTAGATAGCCGACTGAAGAAACCGAAATACAGAATAAGAACTGAGTGGATTTTTACTGAAAAATATCAATTCAGAAGACTTGCAAACTTACTTTGGGGAAGCCAGCAATCAGGGATAATGGCACCCAGCCTTGGTCATCCATGTGTTGCCGCAAGAATGTGTCCTTGCACAAATTGTCATCACTGCAAAGTTCACAAGTGGATAAAGAATTTGACCAGAGCAGTTTCACAGATAAAAGTCGATAAACAAAAATGTAGATGAACAACTACCTGAAATAGTAATCAATTTGCACCAGAAGCTCCTTTCGAAGAGGATCAACAAACATAGCCTGGGGGCTTGCCGGATGAGGCACAAAAGGCAGGCCTTGGATCCCTTCTGTGGGGTGCGGCCCCGGAAAATAGTAAACATGCGGCGCTATGTCTAATATTGACAACAAGAAAATCAATGCAACATAACAATAAGAAAATAAGACAAGTCCAAGATCTCATAAACCACATGCACAAACATGACATACCAGGGAAGCCCATAGGTGCCCCATAAGGTGGTGTCTGAGGAGTAGTAGGACTAACGAATGGTGGCGGGGGTGGAGGTGCTCCTGCTACAACAGCCAGAGCAGGAGGAGCCCTAACGTATGTTGGCTGGTGGCCACGATGCTGGTGAACTGGTCCATGCCCATATCTGCGGCCACCTCCACGCCATGGCCCATCAAAACCCCCATGGTGCTCGTTCCCACGTCGACCCCCGCCTCCACCATTGCCCCTCCTGTTTCCCCCACCATAGCCCCCACCACGGCCATGGGCATGGGAACCAAAACGTCCACCCTGATGATGAAAATCTCCGCCATTGCTGCGGGCATTAGGCACATAGACAGGGGACGGTTCTAGGGGAGGGGCATTCTTCTCCAGCCCATCCGCCGGGGGCATCACCAGGGCACGCCGGGCCACAGGATTGCGGACAGGAGACTCATTGCCAATGCCAGGTTTAGCATCCGGAGCGCCGGAATTGCCCAGGGAGACTGGCGAGATCACCGCCCCCTGACACCATTCCCACAACAGTAAAACCCAATCTATCAAATGGCACCAAATTTCAAGCTCGTCATGAGTAACTGTATCAAACAATGGTAACAACTCACTGTGGAAGCGGGAGAAGCGGCCTTAGGTGAGGCTTTGGCCGCCAGCCCCGGAGCCGGCGGCGGGGGAGACGCCAGTCCGGGCAGCGCCGGCCAGGACTCCGTGTCGATGATGGGGTTTTCAACCGCCACCGCGGCTGGCACCGTCGCGGCCCCGGGGCGCTTCCATGCGGCGGCCGCCGCCCCAACCTTCTTCGCCCCAACCGGGCTATCGGACGGGGGCGTCCCGGCCCCAGCAACGGCAGCATGCACGTCGGCACTGGTAGCCATCGTCCGCACCCTAATCCGACGAGGGATAGCGCTTCTAGGAGGCGGAGGCGACTGAGGGAGCGGCGGCGGTGGAGGTGGGGAGCGGGGGCGGGATCGGTCAGTGGTACGGCATGAGGCGATCGGTGGCAAGGGTTCCAAATATTGCCGCGAGGCGATGCGAGGCGAGGGTCGGCGGTCGAAGATCGGCGATCGGATCGGGGGGTGAGGAGAAGGGGGGCCGGTGCGGCGGCGGCGGCGGGCGGGGCGGAGGGGAAGCCGATGCCTGCGACGCCTGCTGCTCTTCCCTTCCCTTCCCACGGGCGGTGGATGGACGCGGACGGGATCCCTCCTCCTTCCCAGCCGTGGTGGGCCACAAAAGGGGAAAGCCCGCAGGCCGCAGCCACCAGTGTGAGCCCCGCTGCCGCTGCTCCCCTCCGTCCGATCACGGATCAGCGGCAAGGGCGCGTCCCGGGCCCGCGCGGCGCTAAAGCGGCTCGCGCTGGCGTCTGCTTGGCTACCCCCGGGCCCCGGCTGGCGCGCGGGCCCCGCCGCGCCGGGCGGGTGCGCGGCGTTGGAGGGTTTGTTGACGAGCGGGGGCGGCGGGGAGCCGCAGGATGCGGGGCGGACGGCTGGAACGCCACGGCAGGTCCGCGTCCGGCGAAAGCGGAATTATTGCGACGCCGGCAAATCCAGCGTCGGAAGCGGTGGCGCGCCCTGAACGAAGACGAACCGGCGCGGTGGCGGCGGCGGCGGCGACCGACCACCGGCGTTTTTGCAAGAGCACCCTCCGCTATTTCTGGATTCCCCCAACTCTTTTCACTGGCCGTGGATAAGGATACATAACGCCGTGTTTCACGGCCAGGTTCTTGTTCTGTTTCTGTTTGAGCCGGGAGCTCGATTTTTTTCCTTTCAAAAGGGGTCTTTTTAGAAAAAAAACGGAAAACACAAAGAGGGTGGAGATGTTATTTCTCTGCTCCAACAAATGCGCCGGGAATCTGCTCGATTTCCTGGCCTCGCCGCTCCCGGAAAAGGCGAGGTGCGAATATGAACATGATCTGATCGAAAAGAGCACCGAATTTGCTGATCGTTCTAAGATCTTGAGCGTTTCTTTGTTTTTGTTCAGGGGAGATCTTCACGGGCCGTTGGAACACCTTGCAGTCCAAGTGTGACGCTGCCGGCTTCACCGGTCGTTCACCGTCGCCGCGCCGTTTCTTGCTGGAGCCGTCGCTGCTGATGCCATCGCCCCCATCGCCGGGCAATCGCCACCTGACGCTGTCACGCTGTCCCACCACCCATCAGGAAACCCGTTGGACGGTCACTCACCGTCGTGTCTCGTTCCGTAGCCGCTTGAAATACCGTTGGGAGTCGATTCGTACGTAGTACGGGTTTCGCTGCACGTGCGCGCGTGGGTCGTGCATGCGTGCTCCTCTCATCGCCGCTAGCTAGTAGTGTCTTTTTTCCCCTTCCTTTTCGTGGCACGTTGTTCTGAATTCTGATCGCAACGAAAATCTGCTCTGGCTGTCACCGCCGCATGAAACACGAGAGTGCGTCTCGAAGAGGACGTGAGAACGGATTCGTAGACACTAGACAGCGATTACAAATCCATTAATTAGAGCTTAATTTAGGTAACTGAGCAAACTTGCAATGGCACGAAAAAACTTGCAAATTTTGAATTGTTGGTAGAGAAGGAAGGGATTGATTAAATTTACAACCACTAGTTGGCGACTTAATAATAATAATAATAAAATGATTCCAAGCTACAAAGTGAGATGACGCCATGAAGGGAAATGAGACGGTGCAAATAATAAATAATAAAGAATACTAATGATACTCCCATGAAGGAGTGCAAATTTTTTGATAATACGAATAATCAAACGTGATCAACAGAAGACAACAAATGCTTATGTTTTGGAACGGAGGGATATTAGGCCTTTTTTAGATCGGCAAGTTTCTAGTATTCACATGTCACATCAGGTAATCATCTGGCTAATCACTATTTAACGTAATATGATGAGTCGAAGATATAAAGGTCGCAGAAAAATCAGTAAATTCTTTGAATTAGCTACTCATAAATTTTTTGACAAAAAATGTTTCATACCAAACTTTTAATTTAACACCAGAAGTGACTAAGCATTTACTAGATCCTGTATGTTGCTCTTTTACTGTCTTTTCAAGTCTCTTCAGAATGTGCAAGCAAAACCCTAGTCTAGCAGCAACATACATAACCTGTGGTGGCATGTAGTAATACACATAACTACATGTAGAATACAAAATTTCAGGGAAGGACCAAGATGCTCTGCTCTGCTCTGCGTGGCTGCCAATCATGTGTGGCGGTGATCTCTTCCTCATGGACACCATCAGTTGTTGAGATCTCCATTTACAACAACTATATAGCCTATATTGTGGATTGCAAATTTCCCACAAGGTCTATGACCCCCAAACAGGACATCCTGCGATACACTTTTGGAACTTCTCCATGTGCAAAAGATTCTTTTTGTTTTTTGCTTTTAAATTAAGAATCTTGTTGTTTAGTCATCAGGAAACATAAGACATTCAGTTACCTAGGGGGTATAGGCCATTCAAGGATCCCATTGGCGTGCATGATACATGAAGAGTTATCTGCTTGATCTCTCAGGTTTGCTAGCGCCAACTCCAACAATGACCACTGAAATTGATCTTAGAAGTCCTGAGAAGAGCTACCAGTAAGCTTCTTGGATTAAAGGTTCTAGCATAATAGATGGTGTTGTTCTGAAACTTTATCTTGGCCGATCGATTTGTCACTATGATTTTATACACACACCAAACACATTTTCTGTAGATAGAAAGAAATCTTTGTAATAGGTCAATGCTAGTATCACCTAGTTTTTCCAAACTCTTATCCAGATAAACAATGACCAATACCCCACTTGGCAGGATTGAAACGAGACATGACAAGAGATGGATCACCTTCTCATGATTTAGGTCTTCTGCGTACTTCTCTCTCTGTGTTCAGCTGCCGCACTATGGCTTGGTTTGTGACACATCATCGCTCTGGGTCTTTGATGATATCAACTTTGTGGTAGCATCCATTGCGGACAGTCCAATCTCTTGCCATCAGTTGGCGCCCTCTGGTTCAAGTATGACCCATGATTGAAGGGACAGATACCTCCATTCTGGGCTGCTGGGAACCTCTACTGTCACTGCAGAGGATAGAAAATCGTGCAATTATTCTTCAGCCGCAGGACGACAGACGACAGTACTAATAAAAACTGCACATTCTACTCTGTTAGTGTTATCAGCCACAACGTACTACTAGTAATATTTATTATTAACAACTGAAGAGGAGAGAAAATGACAATCAGAAGTTCAGAACAACCAAGAAAAGGTTGGAGGAATCCGAAATGTGAAGCATTCATCATGGGATGGTCAGTTGGCAACTAGGGACAGTTGGTAGACAAGCTGTGGCAGCATAAACACACGGCAATCTTCACAGGAACACAGAAGCAGAAATTTAAATGTATCACATTTAGAAAGAAGATCCATGTCAAATCCCACGGGTCAGTAGTGACAATGATGCTGTACTTCCAAAAATAATGAGATATGTCGAATCCACATCATTCAGAGTCTGGATCTAGCTACACGGGGGTGCAGAAGTTCATAGAATCACACCAAGCAAATTGAAAGGAAACCTCGACGGGCTAAGTTACAATGCGATTGATGAATGTTGTAGGTTCAGTGAACCGAGTGTATCTTAAGTTCCTATGTTAGTTTACTTTATAAGTTTGAGCTTTCCATTTTATGTAATAACAACATTTGTAAGACATGCTTGCTTCTCCTTCTTAAATGATTAAGCAATGCTCCTACCATTTGCTTCAAAAAAAAGAATGTTGTAGGTAGCTGCACTCTAAATTTGCACTCTTCTGTCAGGATCGCTGAATTAAATTAACACTGACAGTGGCAGGACCTTTCGAACGTCAGTATTGTTAAGGGACGAATCAGAACTATTTCGAATTTACTGGCTCAAAAAAACTCTTTCGAATTTACTGACATAGTGACACAGACATATATTCAGAATACCCGAAAAAAAAAGACATATTCAGAAAGAGCGAGATAGGAGAAAGATAATCCAGCAGGAGAGGTCTCGTTCCATTGGTTGCTTTTGTTTCATAGCTCGAAAGCTGAGATTTGAAGGTAAGCAGACTAATCAGTTGTGGGTGATTGGTATCTCCAGTAGCCATATTGGGGTTCCTGTGTAATCATGTTGTAGCTGTTCCATGCAGGTGCAGTCCATGAAGCTGATGCACCTTTACACCACCCAATCACGCATGAATAAAACCATTTGCCTTGGGGTCAACTGAAATTTCTCTGTAACTTATGTAATAGAACTTAGTTGGTTCCTCTTCCTTTCATACCCCCATTCGCAAATTGTCGGAGACAGCCATAGGGGTCCCCTAAATAACAGGGAAAACCACCCTTCCCTAAAAAATAATCGAACGCGCGATCGTAAATCACCCACTAACGACAGCCCGGGAGCGAATGAAGGCCCACGGCCCACAAAGGCCTCAATGGCCCACCAAGCCATCATCCCAGGTCCCCCCCGAGCAGGCTCCCGCCTCGCTCGAGAGGCGGGCACCACACCACGAAACCTCCCGCCTCGCTCGAGGGCATGGCGCCCCTTCAACATGTCTCCACCTCAATCGAGGGCCTTGGCCCCTCGAGCGAGCTCCCGCCCCGCTCGAGGGTTCCGGCTCCTCGCGCAAGCCTCCGCCTCGCTCGAGGCCTCCCTCGGCCCGCTGCGCCCCGCCTACTCCCCCGACCGGGGCATTAAATACTCTGACACACCACGGGCGCCCGGGTCAAAGGCGAATCCCCGCCACGCCAACCCCCTGACACGGCTTGGGAATCAGATCCCGGTGCTGTTCGACCAAACCCGCCACTGCACAGCCATCCCCGGCGCTGTACGAGTACTGTGCGGGATGGCCGGTGTCACTTCGTGGCACTGTACCGCCCACTCCCGTCCTTCCTCCGCGCCGCGCCCCTCGAAAGAGGATGGCGGCACCCACGTGAGGCGTACGGCCACCAACTCGGCGCTCGCCCAGGACAACGTCGTGACACAAGGCAAGCGGAGCGCGTCTCCTCCGTCACCTCAGGCCCTGTGCGGCCATCCCCGGTGCTGTGCCGCCATCCCGGGCACTGCAGAGCCATCCCCGACACTGTAAGGGCCTGTGCTGATGGGACGCCGCCACGCCAGACCCTCGAGCCGACGTACGGACGACGACCAGACGTAAACGCCAGCGCAACCACCCTCGAAACTGCCTCCGGACGAGTACAGGGGCCACCACGACGCGCACGGATGCCAAGATTCGCCAGGACAGCCATCGAATCGCAAGCACTGTGCGCCAGTACTTCAATACTGCACCTAGCACGACGCGGCACGATTGTAAGCTGCCCCCCTTGGTCTATAAAAGGAGGGGGTAGCCTCCCCGCTGTGAAAAAAACAACACACACGTAACGACTCGCTCTCCCACCTTCACCCAAGATATTGGCATTTGCCTCAATCAATTCACAGGGACTTGGAGGCTTCTCCTCCTCTCCCGCCTTGCTTGTAGCCCCCCTCTACAAGCACCACGGTGCCTTGCAATACAGCGCCACGAGCGCACCCCTGCTGGACGTACGGCCCGCGGCCGGAACTAGGATAAACCTCGTGTCCTGTTGTTGCTTAGCACCGGCCATCGAGAGACCGATCTCAACGCATTTACTAGTTAGTGTCGGGACTACTTTCCGCACCGACAGTTGGCGCGCCAGGTAGGGGGGTCGCGCTGAGATCAGCTCCTCACCAGCAGTCTCGATGGTGATTCACACCGAGATCACGTCCCAGAGATACGCCATGGGTAGCTCTGACCCCTTCCCAGCCGGATTCGAAATCCGGTTCGGGAGCCTGAACTTTCAGGCCACGGGGAACGGCTATCTCATGCGCCTCACCAACCGCGACGAGCTCCATCCGTGGCGGTCAACCGGGCCGGGCCCGATGCCCGCCACGCCTGCGACGGACGCTCCAGCACCCACCCAGGTGGCTGCTGCGAGCACCTCGACACCTCGGCGCCGCAGGCGCTTAGGCCAACGCTCGCGCCAGGCGCGCATGGAGCAGCGCCGGGCCGCACGCGCCGCGGCACGAAGGGACGCGCCCACCGACGGAGCAGCGCCGCCCGCGGAGGAGCACGCGGCCGCGGGGTCGCAGTTCCCCTACGGGATGCGCAACGCTGCCACGACGTACGCCTCATCCGTCAGCACCGACGTGGCCGCGTACGAGGATCTTCCGGGCCACCACCTGTTGGCAGTCCGGAACCTCATCGCCACCGCCAACGACGAGTCGTACCACGGCTCGGCCAGTGAGCTGCCACCAGCGACCTCGCATGGCTACGCCGAGTGGGACTTCTTCGGGGTACCAGACCCCGTGATGTTCCGGCGGTTCCTCGATGCCGCGGACTACTGGTTCGGCTATTCCGATGACTCCAGCATCGGGAGCTACGACCCCGCGCGCGAGTGTTTCGTGGTCGTCGTCGACGAACACGCCGACGGCGCGAACGGAGCAGGTGACGGGGACGCGCCCCAGGGCTCGGAGCCGAATCCACCTCCCGCCCCGTCGGCGGGAGGCGCCGACATCGCCGCGCAGCTGGCCCAGGCGGCTCTTGCGCGCTACCATCGCAGGAGAGGCCTCGGCGCGCGGCGAACGCGCGCGAGAGGCTGGCAGGCAGGCCCGCGAGCGCATCAACGCCGACTTCAACGTCGACGATCCGCACACGCCACCTCGGGCAAGCCAGAAGCTCATCGCAGCGGCAACGCTGCTCCAGGCTATGCCCGAACCATCGACGTCTGAGGCACGCAACCTGCGCCGCGAGGCGCAGGCCCTCATCGAGCAGGCGGCCGTGCAGCAGGCCGAAAGCTCCACGTCCCACATACGCAACCAGTCCAATGCGCAGGGCGACGGCGACGCGCAGGACCAGGAGGCGTCCGTCCACGCGGGCGGTGCGGCGGGACAGCCGGCAAACCAGGGCAGGACGCCAGTCAGGGAGCGGATCCTTGACACGCGCGGCCAAGCCCATGACGGCGATGCCCGCAACGTCCTGAACGCCAAGAGAAGGGGCGACGCGGAGGCGCGAGCGGCGGCAGGCTACCACCCTCGACGAGGTGGTCGCTACGACACCCGGGAGGACCGCTCGCCCACACCGAAACCCCCGGGAACCCGCGTGTTCAGCCGGGAAATCCGCACGGCGAGCTTCCCCCAACGCTTCCGCCAGCCCACCACCATCACCAAGTACTCAGGGGAAACGGACCCTCGAGTGTGGCTCAACGACTACCGCCTGGCTTGCCAGCTGGGTGGCGCCACCAACGATGCGGTGATCATCCGCAACCTGCCGCTGCACCTCGCAGACTCGGCTCGGACATGGCTCGAGCACCTGCCGTCCAGCCAGATCCATAGCTGGGACGACTTAGTCCGCACGTTCGTGGGGAACTTTCAGGGAACATACGTGCGCCCCGGGAACTCCTGGGACTTGCGGGCATGCACCCAGAAGCCCGGCGAGTCGCTCCGGGATTTCATACGGCGCTTCTCCAAGCGCTGTACCGAGCTCCCGAGCGTCGCCCAGTCGGAGATCGTGCACGCCTTCCTCGAGGGCACGACTTGCCGGGACCTCGTGCGCGAGCTCGAACGGTGCCCCCCGGTCGACTCCAACGAGCTGTTCGACATCGCCACCAGCTTCGCTTCCGGAGAGGAGGCAGTAGGGGCCATCTTCAACGGCAAGAAGGGCAAGCGCGTGGACGACGCGCCCGCGGAGGGCAGCAAGTCCAAGGAGCCCCAGAAGAAGCAAAAGCGGGGCAAAAAGGGCAAGAAGCCACGCCGTGACGCGCGCGCAGGGACACGACGAGGACGACGACGAGGCCCTCGCTGTCGACCCTGCCCGCAAGGGCCCTCGAGGGCCCCCTCGAGGCCCCGGCGTGTTCGACGACATGCTGAAGAAGCCATGCCCGTACCACAAGACTCCCGTCAACCACACCCTCGAGCAGTGCGACATGCTCAAGAAATACTACAGCCGCGTCACCGCGAAGGAAGACGAGGCCAAGAAGGACGGTGGTGACGGAGGCGCCGGAGGTTTCCCCGTCGTGGAGAACGTCTTCCTCATCTTCGGGGGGTCAACGGTGGACATGTCCAGCAGCCAGCGCAAACGCGAGAGGCACGAGGTCCTTGCCGCCGAAAGGGCCCCTCCTTCCTTCCTCGATTGGTCAGAGGAGGCCATCACCTTCAGCCGCGAGGATCACCCGAACCGCATCCCCAACCCGGGCCAGTACTCGTTGGTCGTCGATCCCATCATTGGCAACGCGCGGTTCTCCAAGGTGCTGATGGACAGCGGCAGCAGCCTCAACATACTCTACGCCCACACCCTGCGGCTGATGGGGATCGGCTTGGACCAGCTGCGGCCCAGCACGACGCCGTTCCACAGCGTTGCGCCAGGCAAGCGCGTCCAGCCCCTCGGGCAGATCGACCTGCCGGTCTGGTTCGGCACGCCAGACAACTTCCGCAAGGAGACCCTCACCTTCGAGGTGGTGGGATTTCGGGGCGCGTACCACGCCATCCTCGGGCGTCCGTGCTACGCCAAGTTCATGGCGGTCCCGAACTACACCTACCTCAAGATGAAGATGCCGGGGCCAAAAGGTGTCATCACGGTGGGCTCGTCGATCGAGCACGCATTCGACTGCGACGTCGAGTGCGTCGAGCACGCCGAGGCCCTCGCGCTTGACGAGGCACTTGTCGCGGACATGGAGAAGCTGGCCAACGAGGGCCCCGACTCCTCTGCCAAGCATGCGGGCAGCTTCGAGGCCGCCGAGCAGACCAAGGAGGTACCCCTCGACCCTGCTGCCCCCGAGGGCAAGGTGTTGAGGGTCAGCTCCACCCTCGACCTGAAATAGGAAGTGGTGCTCGTCGACTTTCTCCGCGCCAACGACGACATCTTTGCGTGGAGCCCCTCGGACATGCCAGGCATCCCGAGGGAGGTCGCCGAGCACTCCCTTGACATCCTACCTCACTCCAGAGCCGTGCAACAGCGGCTGCGGCACTTTGATGAAGAAAGGCGCCGGGCGATCGGAGTAGAGCCGCGGAGGCTCCTCGAGGCCGGATTCATCAAGGAAGTGTTTCACCCCACGTGGCTAGCTAACCCTGTACTAGTTAAGAAAAAGAATGGGAAGTGGCGGATGTGTGTAGATTACACCGGTTTGAATAAAGCATGTCCCAAAGTTCCTTTTCCTTTGCCACGAATCGATCAAATTGTAGATTCCACCGCGGGGTGTGAACTTTTATGTTTCCTTGATGCCTATTCGGGTTACCACCAAATAAAGATGAAGGAGTCTGATCAACTCGCGACCTCTTTCATCACGCCATTCGGCATGTTTTGCTACGTAATGATACCATTTGGCCTTCGGAATGCAGGCGCTATGTACCAGCGATGTATGCAGCACGTTTTCGGGGACCACATCGGGCGGACCGTAGAGGCATACGTAGATGACATCGTCGTCAAAACTAGGAAGGCGGACGACCTGGTTAGCCATCTACGCGTCGCGTTTGAGTGCCTACGGGCAAACGGGGTGAAACTCAACCCCGAGAAGTGCGTCTTCGGGGTGCCACGCGGCATGCTGCTGGGATACATTGTTTCTCAGCGGGGCATCGAGCCCAACCCCGAGAAGGTCTCCGCCCTCGACCGAATGGGCTCGATTCGAGACCTAAAAGGGGTGCAGAAGGTGTTGGGCTGCCTGGCCGCCTTGAGCCGTTTCATCTCACGGCTCGGCGAGAAGGGACTGCCCCTCTACCGACTCCTGAAGAAGCACGAACGCTTCTCATGGACCGTTGAGGTCCAGGAGGCACTCGACAAGCTCAAGGCGACGCTCGCACATGCACCAATCCTCACGCCGCCTCGAGGCGGCGAGCCTCTGTACCTCTACGTCGCGGCAACCACCCAGGTGGTCAGCGCGGTCATTGTCGTGGAGCGAGCAGAGGAAGGGCACGCCCTACCAGTTCAAAGGCCGGTGTACTATATTAGCGAAGTGCTGTCCGAGACCAAGGCGCGGTATCCCCAGATCCAAAAGCTGCTCTAGGCAGTGGTGCTCGCGCGGCGCAAGTTGCGGCACTACTTCGAAGCCCATCCGGTCACGGTGGTCTCATCATTCCCGTTGGGAGAGATTATTCGCAACCCGGACGCCGCGGGCAGGATCGCAAAATGGTCCGTAGAGCTCATGGGCGAGACGCTCACCTACGCGCCGCGCAAGGCAATCAAGTCTCAGATCCTCGCGGATTTCGTCGCCGAGTGGACGGACACGCAGCTGCCCCCGTTGCGGATCCAGGCCGAGTGCTGGACCCTCTATTTCGATGGGTCGGTGATGAAAACCGGAGCGGGCGCGGGCCTGCTCTTCATCTCGCCCCTCGGGGAATACATGAGGTACGCGGTGCGCTTGCACTTCCCCGCATCAAACAACATGGCGGAGTACGAGGCCCTCCTCTGCGGCCTCTGAATCGCCATCGAGACCGGCATCAAGCGCCTCGACATCAGGGGAGACTCGCAGCTCGTAATCGATCAGGTCATGAAGAATGCGAGCTGCCACGATGAGAAGATGGAGGCCTATTGCAACGCCGTACGCGCCCTCGAGGACAAGTTCTACGGCATCGAGCTCAATCACATCCCCCGCAAGTATAACGAGGAGGCGGACGAGCTCGCGAAGATCGCGTCGGGGCGAATCATCGTTCCCCCAAACGTTTTCGCGCGAGACGTCGCCAAACCGTCCGTCGACCTCAGTCCGGCCCCCTCGAATCAGGAGGAACCCTCGGGGGCTCCCTCGAGTCCAGTGGGTGCGGAACCCATGGACGAGGACCCCTCGAACGAGGCGTTCGTGCTCTCCCTACTCGAGGGGTACGGCGCGGACGAAGCCGAGGCCATGAAAATCGAGCCGGCCCACCGCGCGGAGGATTGGCGGGCCAAGTACCTCGCTTGGATCGATCGAGGGGAACTCCCCTCAGATCGGACCGAGGCTAGGCGCATCGCCAGGAAAGCCAAGTCATTCGCCGTGATTGATGGCGAGCTGTACAAGTGCGCCGCGTCCGGCGTCCTGCAGCGGTGCATTCCCATTCCCCACGGCCGGGAACTCATCCGTGACATCCACGCAGGCGTGTGCAGCCATCACGCGACACCGCGCACCCTCGTGGGCAACGCGTTCCGCCAGGGCTTCTACTGGCCCACAGCGGTTTCCGACGCCAACGAGGTTGTGCGCACCTGCGAGTGGTGCCAGTTCTACGCGCGTAGGACCCTTCTCCCAGCTCACGCCCTACAGACCATACCCGTCACATGGCCCTTCGCCGTGTGGGGATTGGACATCGTCGGGCCCTTGCGAAAGGCGCACGGGGGCTACACCTACCTGCTAGTTGCCGTGGACAAGTTCTCCAAATGGATCGAGGCACGCCTAATCACCAACCTCAGAGCGGAGCAGGCCGTAACATTCTTCACCGACATCATCCACAGGTTCGGAGTGCCGAACTCCATCATCACCGACAACGGCTCCCAATTCACCGGCAGAAAATTCCTGGAGTTTTGCGACAATCACCACATCCGCGTGGACTGGGCGGCTGTCGCACACCCACAGACTAACGACCAAGTAGAACGTGCCAATGGCATGATTTTACAAGGCCTCAAGCCCAGGATCTTCGACAGACTGAACAAGTCCGGACGGAAATGGCTTCAGGAGCTCCCAGCGGTCATTTGGAGCCTCAGGACCACTCCGAGCAGAGCCACGGGATTCACGCCATTCTTCCTAGTCTATGGCGCAGATGTCGTTCTCCCCACGGACTTGGAATACGGATCGCCCAAGATTAAGGGCTACGATGAAGGTTCGAACCAGCGAGCTCGCGAAGACTCGCTGGATCAAATAGACGAAGCCCGTGACGTGGCCATGATGCAATCGGCAAGATACCAGCAGGCGCTAAGGCGGTACCAAGCTCAGAAGATCCGGCGCCGAGATTTCAGCAAGGGCGACCTAGTGCTAAGGCTACGCCAAGATAACCGAGGCCGCCACAAACTATCACCACCATGGGAGGGGCCCTACGTCATCGTCAAGGTGCTCAAGCCCGGCACGTACAAGCTGGCGAACGAGCAAGGCGAAGTCTTCACCAACGCTTGGAACATCCAACAGCTACGTCGCTTCTACCCTTAGAAAGGATTTCCAAGTCTTTTTGCACATATCCGACGCCCCAGTCGGCTGTACAAATGTGAAGTTTTCTTTTCGATAAAATCAAGGGCGACTCAGCTTTCTCCCCGAAAACCAAGTCCCCCTCGGGGGCTACTGCGGGGGGCACCCCCCCTAAACGGTCCCATTTTTTCGTAAAAAATCTTTACTTCAAAAGCGCCAAGTACGTCTCGACCCGGGAGTTTGAGCGAAATGACGCAGGACGCGAATGGCCAAAGGGCGAAGACGGGTGAGTCGGGGATAGCCTACGCCTCGCGGTAGGATACGGCCCTTCCCCCTCACCACTTTGCCTAAGCGCTACTCGTGAAAACGAACGATTCCAGTTGAAATTCGCCTAAACGACAGGGAGAGACGGAACGGCGTAATCACAAAAAACGAAATGGCACTTAAACTTACAAGTACTTTAAGCAAACTGTGTTTATTACATAAAGCCACGAGGCTCGATTCCTAACTACGATCTAAGGGCCTGAGTGCCCAGCTACTTTCAGGGCTCGAGGGGCCCGGCGGGGGGAGCTTCCGGGAAGAGGATCTCCGCGGAGTCGTCGGTGAGGATGTCGGCGGCAGGAGCGTCAAGCGCATCCAGGCGGCTCGCCTCGGCCTCCGCACCATCGTCGTCGAGGTCGTCAGCGACAATGTAGCCCGTAGCCAACGCCGCAAGGTTAACCCGGTAATGCGATTGCACCACGCCAAGGGTCTTCTGGATCCCCAGGCGGAGCGCACCTCGCATACGCCGGGCGACGTGGCCGCCCAAGGCTCGGAGGCGACTCGCCACAGTGCTCCCGGCCTGCCCGTCGCCCTCGTCGATGCTCTGGCACGCCTCGAGGGCTGCCTCCTGCAGAACCCCCAGCTCCTGCTGGGAGGAATTGTAGGCCGCCTGGAGCACCTCCGCCTGTGTCGTTGACGTCCCGAGAGCAGCCCGCAAGCCTGAAAAACGGAAGACGAATAAGTTGAGAGCGGATCTCGACGAACCCAAGCAACAAACGAAGAATCTAAGAGAGGCGACTTACCCTCGACCTGCTTCTTCTCTGTCTCGAGGGCCGCACGCGTGGTCTCGGCCGCCTGCTGCAGCTCGAGGATAGCGGCGTCCTTCTCTTCGCCAGCCTGCCTTAGCTCCTCGAACGACACGGCTTCCTGGACCAACTCCCCGGTGAGCCGCGTGACCTCCGAATCCTGGAGCTGGAGCGCGGCTCGAACCTCCCCCAGCGTAGTGCGCTCCCGCTGGAGCTGGCCTTGCGCTTCCTCCCGAGCCGAGCGCTCGCGCTGGAGGGCGGCCTGAGCCTCCTTGAGGGCAGACCGCTCTTGCTGGAGCTGGCTCTCTGCCTGCTGACGCGCGCTCCGCTCTTGGCGAAGCTGATCCTCCACCACGGCGAGCGACGTGACCTTCTCCTGCAGATCAGCGCTCAGCTTCTCGGCCTCCCGGGCCTTCTGCTCGGCCTGAGCCTGCCAGGACCTCACCCCCTCGAGGGTGGTGCAGTCTGGCTGGAGCTGGGTCTGCGCCGCGACGAGGGCAGTCTCTTTCTGCGCCAGTAAGGTCTGCGCCTCGGCCAGGGCAGCGCGCGCCTTCTGCAGCTCGCCGTTCGCTGTCGTCAGCACCCCCTCCTTCTCTAGGAGCACGGCCTTCACTCTGTCGACCGCGGTGGCGCCCTCCGCGGTCAGAGCACGCTGGTCCAAGAGCGCGTCCTGCACGGCCATTAGCCGGTACTCCAGCCAGCCGTTGTCCGTCTGCAGGGCCTCCACCAGGGCGTCCAAGGCTTCGTACTGCCCCCGGTACCAGTCGAGGCTCGAGCTCAACTGGGAGAGGCGGTTGTACTTCTCGCGCGCCTGGCCCTGCAGCTCCTGCGAGCAGCAACCAAAGGGCGGAGAGAGGAATCAGAACGTGAAACACTCGGACGAAAAAGAGACGGGAAAACGAGCTCCAATCAAGCAAAGACGCTTACCTCGAAGAGCTGGAACGACCGGCCTTCGTGGAGTCGGAGCGCCTCGGCCAGCGCAGCGTTGAGGGAGGCACCGTGCTCGCGGAACTCCTGCCACAGCGTCTGCTCGGCCTGGGCTTCGTCGAGCAGGGTACGCGGCACCCCGGGGCGACGCAACCCCTGTTCCGACTGCGACGCGGCGGCGTTGGATGCTGGCGGCGCGGCACGAGACGTCGACGCCCCGGCGTCATGCGCCAGCCGCTGCGACATCACGCAGCTGTCAGCCCGCATCACCAGCACGTCGGGCGCAGGCTCGGGGGCTGGCCCGGATGACCTCCTCGAGCGGCCCCTCCTGGGGGCAGAATCACCACCAGCGGGGGCCTCGGCCATCTCGCGGCCCCTGATGGACCGGCTCTCTGAATGAACCAGCCCGCGCCCTTGATGAGGGTCGCGGAGCACCAGCGCCTGCTGCGGCATCGCGGCCGCCACTGCCACCTCCTGCTGCGACCCCGCGGCCGCGGTCGGGGTGCGTGATGGCTCGCCCGCCGCCCGTGGCGCCCTCTCCGAGCGCCGCCCGGTCGTCAAGGACGTCCTTAACTTGAGCGCCTTGGTGGGCACAAGATCGGGGACGGCCGGCGATGCCCTGACAACGAAATGAAAGGGGGGGATGAGCGGCTGTATCTCGAAATCGAGGGCGTGCGGGAAAAGATGCTACTTACCTCAAACTGGAGAAGGCCCGCTTCCTCTTCGTCGAGGGCTATGGGGGCACCTCCACTGCACCCACGGGCGCCTCCGCGGTGCCCACTGGCACCTCCACCGACGACCCGGTGACGGGCGGCACCGTGCCCGCCTGAAGGGTCAATTCCGCGGCCGCCCCCTCGACCCGCGGGGGCGGGGGCGCCGCGGGTTCCCACCTATCAAAGGTGGTCCGCTCCTCATCGCTCTCCTCCTCGTCCGAGGACGAGTTCACCAGCACCGGTGGGGGAGAGAGACCTTGCTGCTCACGCAGCCGGTACTCCTCATTATACTGATCGAGGCGCTACTGCCGCCTGATCCTTTTCTCCTTCGCAAGGGCCGCCCGGTCCCGCTCCCGCTGCTGCGCGGCGCGACCGGCGGCCTGAGACCGAGGCGTTGGTGGGTCCGATCGGGCGGCCTGGACGGTCACCAGCTGTGGGCAGGGATTGTCAGGACGAATAAAAAAACGCGAAACAAGAATCAAAGAAGAAAAAACGGTGCTCACCGGCTCGGCGTCGGGGAGCATCACGAACGACCAAAGGTCGTCGTCGCTATGCGGCACCACCTTGAGGTTGATCACGCGCCTCGCCCGCGTGGCCGCATACCCCTTGGGGAGAGGCTCCGGCAGCAGCCGTGAGCGCGCCAGTGACGTGGGGTTGGCCGCATCACTCATCTCGAAGATGCAGAGCTCCCTCTCCATCAGGGGAATGACCCGCCGGTGGTGGAAGTTGGTGATGATCGAAGCCACCCCCAGCCCGGCATCTGCCAGCTGGCGCAGGGCGGTGGTGAGGGACTCCAACCTTCGTTGCCGCGACGGGGGCGACACGCCGTGAAACCAGGCGTCGGGCTTCCCCATCAGCACCTTCCCAGTGTACGGCGGAAGGCCAACGCCGTCGTTGCGGAGGTAGAACCACCCCTTCTCCCAATCCGCGTTGTTGGAGGTCATGGTGCACAGCGGGTACAGCTCCTTGCGCACGTCCCGCAGTGCGAGCGTAAGGCCGACGGCGCGAACCGCCCGGCGCGTCCCCTTCTCGGCCGTGGCGAGGGTGTGGAGCTCGCCGCGAAAGAGATGGACCCAGAGGTCCCAGTTCGCCGGAATCCCCAGAAATCCCTTGCAGACGGCGACGAAGGAAACCGCCTGCAAGATGGCGTTGGGGGTGAAGTTGTGCAGCTCCACCCCGTAGTGGTGGCACAGCCCCCGCATAAACCGGCTCGCCGGGGCGGCGAAGCCGCGCTCGTGGAGACGGGCGAAGCTGACGACGTAGCCGTGCGGGGGGTTGGGCTCCTTGTCCGTCGCCGGCGGGACCATCCACGCCGGGTATAGGCCGTCGCCGGCCGGCGCCAACTGCCTGCCGTTCACCAGCTCGTTCAGCGCCAGCGGTGTCACCGTCGACCGGGGCCATGGGAAAGGCTCCAGCACCCGAGTCGGAGGCGCCATGGAAGACAAGGGGGAGAAGCGAGGACTGCGGCAGAGGCGCACGGAACACGAGCAGATCCGAAGCGGCGGAGCGCACAGCCGGAAGGAAGACGAGCTGCGTGCGGGGATGGATGCGAATGGCAAGGTAAGGGTCCTCGCCTCTGCCCCCCTCCCGTGATTTATAAGATCCAGGGGAGCAACACCCCCGAAAACTCCGCACACAGCGCCAATTAATGCGGCTGACGCCCTGCGTCGCTGGCGGATGGGCCCGGCCGCGCCGAAACTGTCGTGCGCACGCGCGCACGCTATCATTACGGCGCAATAACCGAAGGGGCGCGGCGCCCCGTCCCGTCCGCCCCCCACGTCGCCCACGACGCCTGCGGTGCGCCGCCTGAAAAGGCGCGCCCGCTTCGCACGATCTGCGTCCACGATCCGCGCCCATTAAATGGCTGGGTTCCTTCCTGAGTAAGGATGACCCCCTCACGAAACTAGAGCCAAGAGCTCGAGGACCGACCCCTCGCGGGTGCGATCGATGCCCCGATCTAAAACGGACGGAGCCGTGGATCACCGAACAAACTCGAGGGCCGGGCCCCTCGAACGCTGTATTTACTGATCAGCGGTTCCAAGACCTGCCCGTCGAGGGTGGGCGCCGCAGATGCCCCTCGAGCGGGGATTTACTGATCAGCGGTTCCAAGACCTGCCCGTCGAGGGTGGGCGCCGCAGATGCCCCTCGAGCGGGGATTTACTGATCAGCGGTTCCAAGACCTACCCGTCGAGCGTAGGCGCTGCAGATGCCCCTCGAGCGGGGATTTACTGATCAGTGGCTCAAGGGTCGGCTCGACCACAGCCCAGCGGCTCCACAGATCAAGCCAAGACGGGGGCACGTTAGTGCCACCCCGCAAAGACCCTACTAATCAGAGGTTCAAAGCCTGACCCTCGAAGGGTTCGAACAAGCGCCTCAGATTGACAGAGTCAGGGACGACCAGGGTGCGCGCATTCGAGCCTGACCCCGAGCTCACAAGCTCGGGGGCGCCCCATAGTTCGTGTTCAAGGCCAACGAGGGCAGCTAGTCGAGGGATCCCACCGAGGGAGAGCTTCCGCGCCCTCGGTCCCAATCGAACGGGACCGAGCCCTGCCTAGCACACCCGCGTAAGCGCTCTTATGGACGTGTCTCCGGACCACGAGCCGACCCTTATCGAACAGGGCACGGACGTCCACTTGAACCACCCGCTAACAGCTCGACAAGGAACCCATGATTCGCGACCCGTTCGATGGGAGTCATGAGCACCTCACCCCTCCGCCCCGCGAAGGGGCGGCGAAGGGGCGCACAGACAAGTCGGAGAGCTCGCCCCGATCGCCTTGAGTGGGCCCAGGCTCGGGGGCTCGACGCGCGGCTACACCTCCTGGACGTGCCCGAACGCAAGCAAATACCGGTACACGCGCATAGCACCACCGAGGTCGGCTGAAATAACGCCGAGGCCGGCTGAAATAAACACCTCGCGCACCGGCCGCACGCTGCGAAAAACCTTGTAGGAATGCACACACTCCTCCAAGGCTTCGGGGGCTACACCCGCGGTTGCGCTAGCGCGCCCCCACGGAACGTCACAACGCCCAGGAGGGAAGAAAGCACCAGCCTTTGCAAGTTCCTACGGATACTGTTGCAAAAGCTCGGGGGCTACTGTCGGTGACAGCCACAGGGGTCCCCTAATAACAGGGGAAATCACCCCATTTTCGAAAAATAATGAAAGCGAACAAGCAAACCTACGAACCGCAAACCACACCCCGTATGCCGCGGCCCAAGGCAGAAAGGGACCCACAGTCCAAAAAGCCCCAGCGGCCCATCGAAATAGCCAGCCTCGGCACTCCTCGAGCAGACCCCCGCCTCGCTCGAGGGCCAGGCGCCGTGCCGCGAAACCTCCGCCTCGCTTGAGGGCTTGACGCCCCCTCAGGCGAGTTTCCGCCTCGCTCGAGGGCTTGACGCCCCTCGAGCGAGTTTCCGCCTCGCTCGAGGGCTCCTCTGAGCCGCGACACCATACCAGCTCCCACGACCAGAGCATTAAATGCTCTGGCGCGTCGCGGGCGCCCGGGTCAAAGGCGAATCCCCACCACGCCGGCCCTCTGACACCGCCTGGGAATCAGATCCCGGCGCTGTTCGACGAACCCGCACTATGCAGCCATCCCCGGCGTTGTGCAGGTACTGTGCGGGATGGCCGGTGTCATTCCGTGACGCTGTGCCGCCTACTCCCGTACCTCCTCCACATCGCGCCCCTCGAAAGAGGACGGCGGCACCCTCGAAAGGGGTACGGCCACCAATTCCCCGCCCGCCTGGAACGACGTCGTGACTCAAGGCCGGCGGGGCGCGTCACCTCCATCACCTCCGGCCCTGAGCGGCCATCCCCGCCCCTGTGCCGCCATTCCAGGCACTGCTGGGCCATCCCCCGCACTGTAGGGATCCAGGTTGACAGGACATCGCCACGCCCGCCGCTATGCAGCTTCCGGTCTTCCGTCAGCCAGGCCCTCGAGCCGGTGTACGGACGCCGATCAAACGAAGAGCTCCAGCGCTGCTACCCTCGAAGTCACTCCTGGACGGACACAGGAGTCACCACGACGCCTGCCAGGAGCAAGATTCGCCAGGACGGCCATCGAATCGCCGGCACTGTGCGCCATGCCGCCATACCATGCCTAAAGCCATGCGGTATGACTGTAAACCGCCTCCCCTTGGTCTATAAAAGGAGGAGGCGGTCCCCTGGCCGCAGGGGGACGAGATCATCACTTCACACTCACTCTCACTCGCATACTCGTTCCCTTTGATATTGGCACTTTGCCTTAATCACTTAGTAGGGACTTGGAGGCCTCTCCTCCTCTCCCGCCTTGCTTGTAGCCCCCCTCTACAGGCACCACTAGTGCGAATCAATACAGCGCGCACGCGCAAATCTGCTAGACGTACGATCGCTCATCTCGAAGATGCGGAGCTCCCTCTCCATGAGGGAGATGATCCGCCGGTGGTGAAAGTTGGGGATGACGGATGTCACCGCCAGCCCGGAGTCCACCAACTGGCGCAGGGCGTCGGTGAGGGGCTCGAGCCTTCTCTGCCTTGAAGGGGGCGACATGCCGTGCACCCAGGTGTCGGGCTTCTCCCTCAGCACCTTCCCGGTATACGGCGGGAGACCGGCGCCGTCGTTGCGGAGGAAGAACCACCCTCTCTCCCACTCGGCGTTGTTGGACGTCATGGTACACGGCAAGTACAGTTCCTTGCGCGTGTCCCGCAACGCGAGCGTGAGGCCGCCAGCGCGAACTGCTCGGCGCATTCCCCTCTCGCCCGTGGCAAGAGTATGGAGCTCCCCGCGGAAGAGGTGGACCCACAGGTCCCAGTTCACCGGGATCCCCAGGAATCCCTCGCAGACGGCGACGAAGGATGCCGCCTGCGAGATGGCGTTGGGGGCGAAGTTGTGAAGCTCCACCCCGTAGTGGTGGCACAACCCCTGCATGAACTTGCTCGTAGGGGCGTTGAAGCCGCGCTCGTGCAGGCGGATGAAGCTGACGACGTAGCCCGGCGGGGGGTTGGGCTCCTTGTCCGACGCCGGCGGGACCATCCACGCCGGGTGCGGGCCGTTGCCGGCCGGCGTCAGCTGCACGCCGTTCACCAGCTCCTCCAGCGACAGCTGGGTCGCCGTCGACCGGGGCCATGGGAAAGGGTCCAGCACCCGAATCGGAGCCATGGAAGACGGGAATGGGGAGCAAGGACGGCGGCGGAGGCAAAGAAGACGGACGGATCCGAAGCGGCGGGGCGTGCGGCTAGGAAGAAGACGAAGCGCAAGGGGAACGGATGCGAATGGCAGAGGTAAGGAGCCTCACCCCTACTCCCCCTGTGATTTATAAGATCCGAAGGGGCGATTCCCCCGGGAACTCCGCGCGCGGAGGCAATTAATGCGGCCGGCGCCCCGCGTCACTGACGAATAGGCCCCGCCACACCGAAACGGCCGCGCACACGTGCACGCGCGCTATGATTACGACGTAGTTACCCAAGAGACACAGCGCCCCGTCCCATCACCTTGCCACGACGCCCGCAACGCCCGCGCCGCGCCACCTGAAAAGGCGCGCCCACCCCGCGTGGTCCGCGGCCACGTACGCAGTCTGTTAATGGCAAGGCTCCTTCTTGGGTAAGGAAGATCTCCTCACGTAACCAGAGCCGAGAGCTCGAGGACCGACCCCTCGCGGGTGCGATCAACGCCCTGATCTAAAATGGGCAGAGCCGCGAAGTCACGACTCGCTGACTCGTTACCAGGGGAACAGACTCGAGGGTCCACGAGGATCAGGCCCACACGATATTTACTGATCAGCGGTTCGGAGCCTCGCCCGCTGAGGGAACAAGGGGCGCCGCATATGCCCTCAATTTGAGGAGTTACTGATCAGTGGTTCGAGGATCAACTCGACCGCGGCCTAGCAGGCCCCACAGATCAAGCCAAGACGGGGGCGCCTCGGTGCCACCCCGCAAAGGCCCTACTAATCAGAGGTACGAAGCCTGACCCTCGAAGGGTTCAAACAGGCGCCTCAGATTGACAGAGTCAGGGACGACCAGGGCACGCGCATTCGAGCCTGACCTCGAACTCACAAGTTCGAGGGCGCCCCATAGTTCGTGTTCAAGGCCAACGAGGGCAGCTAGTCGAGGGATCCCATCGAGGGAGAGCTTCCGCGCCCTCGGTCCCAATCGAACGGGACCGAGCCCTGCCTAGCACACCCACGTGAAGGGCTTTTATGGACGTGTCTCCGGACCACGAGCCGACCCTTATCGAACGGGGCACGGACGTCCACTTGAACTACCCGTTAGCAGCTCGATGAGGGATCCATGATTCGCGACCCGTTCGTTGGGAGTCGTGGACACCTCACCCCTCCGCCCTGCGAAAGGGCGGCGAGGGGCGCATAGAGAAGACGAAGAGCTCGGCCCGATCGCCTCGAGTGGGCCCAGGCTCGGGGGCTCATCGCACGGCTACACCTCCTGGACGTACCCGATCGTAAGCAAGCGCCAATCCGCGCACGTGGCATTGCCGAGGCCGGCTGAAATAACGCCGAGGCCGGCTGAAATAAACGCCCCGCGAACCGGCAACTCAGCGCGAAAAAATCTTGCAGGAATGGACGCAATCCTCCAAGGCTTCAGGGGCTACACCCGCGGGTGCGCTAGCGCGCCCCCACGGAACGCCGCAACGTCCGGAAGGGAAGAAATGTCCTAACAGAAAGCCTCAGCCTTTGCGGGTCCCTGCGGATACCGCTGCAAAGGCTCGGGGGCTACTGTCGGGGACAGCCATAGGGGTCCCCTAAATAACAGGGAAAACCACCCTTCCCTAAAAAATAATCGAACGCGCGATCGTAAATCACCCACTAACGACAGCAAGGGAGCGAATGAAGGCCCACGGCCCACAAAGGCCTCAATGGCCCACCAAGCCATCATCCCAGGTCCCCCCCGAGCGGGCACCCGCCTCGCTCGAGAGGCGGGCACCACACCACGAAACCTCCCGCCTCGCTCGAGGGCGTGGCGCCCCTTCAACATGTCTCCACCTCGATCGAGGGCCTTGGCCCCTCGAGCGAGCTCCCGCCCCGCTCGAGGGTTCCGGCCCCTCGCGCAAGCCTCCGCCTCGCTCGAGGCCTCCCTCGGCCCGCTGCGCCCCGCCTACTCCCCCGACCGGGGCATTAAATACTCTGACACACCACGGGCGCCCGGGTCAAAGGCGAATCCCCGCCACGCCAACCCCCTGACACGGCTTGGGAATCAGATCCCGGTGCTGTTCGACCAAACCCGCCACTGCACAGCCATCCCCGGCGTTGTACGAGTACTGTGCGGGATGGTCGGTGTCACTTCGTGGCACTGTACCGCCCACTCCCGTCCTTCCTCCGCGCCGCGCCCCTTGAAAGAGGACGGCGGCACCCACGAGAGGCGTACGGCCACCAACTCGGCGCTCGCCCAGGACAACGTCGTGACGCAAGGCAAGCAGAGCGCGTCTCCTCCGTCACCTCAGGCCCTGTGCGGCCATCCCCGGTGCTGTGCCGCCATCCCGGGCACTGCAGAGCCATCCCCGACACTGTAAGGGCCTGTGCTGATGGGACGCCGCCACGCCGGCCGCTGTGCGGCCTAAGGTCCCCCGTCAGCCAGACCCTCGAGCCGGCGTACGGACGACGACCAGACGTAAACGCTAGCGCAACCACCCTCGAAACTGCCTCCAGACGAGTACAGGGGCCACCACGACGCGCACGGATGTCAAGATTCGCCAGGACAGCCATCGAATCGCAAGCACTGTGCGCCAGTACTTCAATACTGCACCCAGCACGACGCGACACGATTGTAAGCTGCCCCTCTTGGTCTATAAAAGGAGGGGGTAGCCTCCCCGCTGCGAAAAAAACAACACACACGTAACGACTCGCTCTCCCACCTTCACCCAAGATATTGGCATTTGCCTCAATCAATTCGCAGGGACTTGGAGGCTTCTCCTCCTCTCCCGCTTTGCTTGTAGCGCCCCTCTACGAGCACCACGGTGCCTTGCAATACAGCGCCACGAGCGCACCCCTGCTGGACGTACGGCCCGCGGCCGGAACCAGGATAAACCTCGTGTCCTGTTGTTGCTTAGCACCGGCCATCGAGAGACCGATCTCAGCGCATTTACTAGTTAGTGTCGGGACTACTTTCCGCACCGACACAAATCTTGTATGCTCAAACTTGCATATTCATCAATATATAACGTTCAGGTCGGCTTCTTGCTTGCCGTAGTTGCCCTAAAAAAATCTCTGTCACTGAAAGGTAGGTAACACAGTTCTTCTTCGGAAAAAGAAAAAAAAAGACTCTAGCACGGTAACACCTACACCTACTGTACGTACCACTGAAAAGATCAAACTCAACATTTGACACGAAGATGTATTGCTTGGATTGGATGTCTACGTATGCTTTTCCACGAGTGGAATCAAATAATAGATGTTCCCTGTAACGGTTGACTGGTACTGGTAGTTAAGGTAAGCATGCAATGCATAAGGCATAAGAAATCAGGGAACAGAAGAAGAATAAGTAGCTAGTTATCCCTTGCGTCAGGTAACAACCATAACCCTTTTGTTCTCCTGTGTGCAAGTTTTGTCAGAACGCATAAGGGGTAGCATTCTGCAATTCAGCCACAGATAAATAGCACTGCTTTTTTTTTAGAAAAAAGATTAAAACCCGGCCAAATAACACTGCTTAATGTGCTGAATTGCAGAGCTTTCTATAATGGTACACATAATCACGACATTTGAAATGCTAAATCCGCTAAATAGATGATTTGGTTTGTCTCTGCTGAATGAACTGTGCCCCCATTGCCATCCTTGATCAGAAGAACACCATTCTCGTGCTAGATGCTGAATCAATCACCATGTCAGCTGCAGATGAGTCATCAAGAAGCACAAGATGCTAAGCCTAGGATCAATGCGAGTCTACTGAAGCAGCTGCGCCTCATTGCCATCACTGATCAGAAGAAGACCGTTCTAGAAATAAACGTCACTCAAAGTCTGAATCCTTGAGTTTGAGAGATGGGATTCGCCAACATTGCAGGCCGTTCTGGCTGTATGGTCTAGGCTAGGGGATTCAAGCGAACCTTCCTCCATTTTAAGCTTCGCGAACGCGATTTCCAAGGAATGGGACGGCGAAGAAGATGGCGGCACTTTGCTTTCGACTGAAGCGAGAAGCGGGACGTCGCCGGCGAGGGAACGAGCAGTGTGTATTGTATGAGACCTGGAGCTTTGCTTCCTCGTCTGCGGAGAGCCACGCTCGGTCGCGTCCCTTCCTCCCTGGTCACCTACCACGGCCGGCCGGCCGCTCGCCGCCGCGGCGCCGCCCCTCCTCCACTGCCGGAGCCGGCGAATCGCCGTGCTTGTTTGCAGAAACCCCCCTAAAATGGATCGCGATTAATAGTCGCGATCTGTTATTTTCATAAAACCCCCTAGATTGGATCGCGATCAATAATCGTGATCCAATATTATGCATATACACCCTAGTAAGTTTCAAAATAGTCCCTATTTTCTTCCAAGCCGGTTCTCCACCGCGCTCCCCCTTCCCTTCCAGCTCCGGCGACGGCGACGGTGAGCCGCATCGAGCGCCCTCTCATCCAGACCTCCCCTCCCGTGCGGAAGCCGCTCATCTCAGGCACCGGTCCTCCGCCCGATGCTTCGCTTGATAATTGTCCAACGATGGAGGCAAAGAAAATTAAACTCGACGCCCGTGCTCGACGCCGGCGACGACGACGAACAGCACCCACCTATCGAAGAAAAGCAACGCGCGCGTCGCCGGCGGTGGGGAATGGCGTCAGCTTTGCTGAACTGGCCACTGGGGCCTGGGTATTTGACCCTTAACCGTCCTGTAGGGCTGTAGTTAAACTTAAACTTTTGACTGAGAACCCTGCAATCGAGAATTTTTTGTTTATCAAGATTTTGAGGTGCTTGCTCTTGGTCCCAGAAATATGTGCATATTCAAGCATATTTGTCTTGGAATATTTCTTTTCTCGGACAGGATAAGCACAAAAAGAGAAAGGAAAATGTGTGCAGAAAATAGTTGATAATCATAGTACACCGCGGGTTAGCTCTTAAAATAGCCGACTCATATCATCCACGCCTTGGACTTGGTTGCTATCAATAGCGAGCTACCAGTGTCATATGATTATTCGACTGCGGCTGCGTCGATCGCTCACCGCATATGATCCGTTTATCCGACAAACTGGTCACTAAAAATAGGATCTCACTTAGTAAAAGCTCAGACTCACCACAGGATATCATCCCTATCCATTTGATTTACTATAGATACTAGAGGCCAAGTTCACTTGATGAGGAAAAAAAGGGAACAGAAAATGCCATATTTCTAGCAAACGTAATTCTAAACATAGAGGTTTTTCATCAAAATAGAAATCATCAAAAAAAAAAACATAGAGGAGAAGTGTGCTTACGGCTGAAAATGAGATGGCACCGTTTGTGCCACCTACTGATCTGCATATTTAGACTTTTGCAAGGTTCAGGCTGGAGCACTTATTATCTGAAACATACTGTAGGTGCTCCAAATATAAGCAGAAACCATAAGCTGGATAACCAACAATCACATAAACTGTTACACAATCCAGCTGTTAGCCTCTAAAAATGCTCTCAAAAGTTAAGATTGGAAGATTAGAACAATAACAGGTTTGATGAGCTGCGTAATGAGAGGGGCGGCACCTGCTAACTCTGAACGGGCCCACCTGTCAGATTGCTACCCTTTGCTGTCGGTCGGACCCGCTCCTCTCCGACACGTGGCAGTTCCAGCTCCTGCGACGTTGGTTTTGTTCTTATTATCCAGGATTTATCCATTCTGGGAATAGTTACCGCCAGCAAACCGGATAATTACTGGAGGTCCTCCACGTGGCATCTATCGAGCAAGCCCCTAACGGATCAGACGGCTACAAGTAGTTTCGATCGGCGGTTTTTACTTCCTTCCCTTTTATCCACGCTTTTAAAAAGGCGCCATTACATTGCGTCGCCGCTTTCTCGAATCCCCCCTTTCCTCCTCTCTTTTGACGCTGTGCTCTCTCGAGCTCGGTGATCCGTGAGACCGTGAGCACGGTAGACATGGCGGCGGCACAGGCGATGGCGAAGATGAGCGTCGGGTCGCCGGGCGGCAACCGGGCCGCGGGATCCACCGGCCGGCGGAGGGGCGCCGTGGCGGCGGCGCGCCTCGGAGGATCCTGGTCCTGGAGGAAGAGCCCGTTCCTCGGCGGGAGGATGGCGGTTGGGCCCAAGAGATCGAGGACCGTGCCCCGGAATCCTGTTGCGTCGGCGGTGCAGGTTAATTACTCGTGCCTTCCGACTCCTGAGTAATCATATTGATTTCAAAGTGACTTTATTTTTTTGTTTTAGGATTATCGTCTCCTTTTATCGTGGTGAAATTGCTAATACTGTTAATCCGGTAGCCATAAAATTTCCACATTGACCGTGATTAGTTTCGATATTACCCTCATTTCCCCCCGGAAACCTCTTCTTTTTTAATCTTTACCTTTGTTTGTGCTGCTCTGACATTGTTTCTTGTTCGCTGTAGCAGATGAACCTTTCGTTTGGGAAAACCATGAAGTGGTGGGAGAAGGGATTCCAGCCCAACATGCGGGCGATCCACACTGCCCAAGAACTCGTCGACTCCTTGATCAATGCTGGCGACGGGCTCGTCATCGTTGACTTCTTCTCACCTGGCTGCGCCGGCTGCCATGCCCTCCACCCCAAGGTAATATTAGTATTAGTAAGCAGGATACTTTGCATCATTGCATGCCACTTTGCTGTTCTAACAGTTATCTTTACTCGTGCAGATCTGCCAGTTTGCGGAGCGGAACCCGGACGTGCAGTTCCTGCAAGTGAACTTTGAGGAGCACAACTCTATGTGCCACAGCCTTCATGTTCATGTGTTCCCTTTCTTCAGATTCTACAGGGGAGCCCAGGGCCGGCTCTGCAGCTTCAGCTGTACCAATGCAACTGTAAGATTTTGATCCTATCCATCTACCATTCGTGTCCCTTGTTCAAATCATCGTGAAAACGCATAAAACAATGGAAGATGTAGTTGTCCTACGAATTAAAAGCAACATGCCCGTCTTGTATCATTTTGACATTGTTAAATGATTATTACTATCCTCTTTGGAGCTACATAGAAGGAAGTGGGAAAACTTGGGTAGTTTGTTCATTGTGTCCAGATCTTCGTGTTTACAAGCAGATACAGTTTGCGGAATTGAATACGAAGTTATTTTTGTACTTTTAAATCTAACAAACAAAGGAGGGCTTTACAGCGTACCCCTAGCGATTCATACATCATTCCTGATCATATGATTTGGATCATGTTTCTGACGTATAGTCTGCATTGCACTACAATTTAGACTATCTGTTTTGCGTCTCGTTGCGGAATCAATGAGGTTCCACGATTGTCATTTGTTGTTAGCAATTCAAGTCCAGTAGCTAATTGGAGTGCTTGACTCTTGTATGCAGATCAAGAAGTTCAAGGATGCGCTTGCCAAGCACAAACCAGATAGATGTAGCCTCGGCCCAATTAAGGGGTTAGAGGAATCAGAGCTACTGGCTTTGGCTGCAAACAGGGACCTGCAGTTCACCTACACCAAGCCGGCTCCGAGCATGGAAGAAGCCGCGGAGGTCATCACTCCTGACCGTCCAAGACTTCCTGCACCAGCAAAGCCTCTGGTCAGGCAGGGGTCCGAGGACAGGGCCGTGTTCTCACCGGGAAGATAATGTGTGACAATGTTCACATTCTTCAGTTCTGTACAGTTCTTTGTGTATACGCTGTTCCTTTTCATGGTTGGGGGCTGCAGGCTTCAAGATTTTTAGTTATGAAGCCCTCCCCTGTCTGCTGTTGGAAGTGTGAAAAATGTAGTGGCTGTAGCAACAAGCGTTGCCGGAGCTCTTGTCATCAGGAAGTTGCATGTTGCGTTTTATGAATCGTTGTGCATGGGTTCCTCCCTGGAAATGACCCCACGATCTCCGGGCTCCAGCGCGCTAGGGTGCAGTGGACGCTAATCGCGGTCTCCGACGGGGAGGCGCGGACTCGTCCTCAACAGTTAACACTAGACGAGCTGGTGTAAGATGGCAAGTGCCACGAGAAATTCTGATCGGCTCCTTCCGCCGCAAGCACCACCGCGGCGGCGCCGCAGGCTGTCGCAGACGCCCGCCGCCGATCAGGCGGACAAGTCTGGTCTGGCCTCCGACGTGCTCGTCGACGTCGAGCGATTCTCGAGGCGGCCTCCAATCCACCGCAACGCAGGCGCTCCCTTTCCTCCTCTTGTCGAGTTCCATGGAGGTGGTACGGTTGGCCTGTTAGTATTAACTCACGGATCTCTAACAGTAGATCTAACCGGGTACAAACTTGATTAACAAAAAGACATGAACTAGATCTAGATCTACAACACTATAACTACACAGAGACAAAATAACTACACTAACAGAGACAAACTACAACTAAGAAGAGGAGCAGGTGAACACCGACCATCAACAAGGGAGGCAGACGGTGCTGACGGGTTGGCCATCTCTTCGGTCGAGGTAGCAGGGGCTTCCTCGGCTTGGCGTAGAGGTGGCAGGGACGGCGCCGGCTCGGTGAGGGCGGCGTTGGGGAAGCGGCGTAGATGCGGTCGATGGCACCGTGTACGGGTGATGAAGCAGGACGACCGCGGCGGCGATGGTGGTGCTTCCCGCCGCTCCAGTGCTCCCTCGGTTGCTAGGGTTGTAGGTGGGGTTTGTGGCGGCACAGTGAACCTCGTACCGCGAGCCGTGGCCCCCACCTCCTCTATATAGCACTGTGCGACGGGGCCCACCAACCATGGATCGGTTGGGCGCCCCCGACTAGGGCGCGAGGTCGAGCCCGACTCGGCCTTTGGGCCGCGTCGGTGTGGAGATCGAACTAACATTCTCCCTCGCGATCTCAACTTACTCTCTTTGCACTTCAGCTTCTCGCTGGGTATCCACTTCATCACAAACAAACATACCGAGCATGGGTCATCTTAATCGTAATGACAATCAGACTAACCAACCACAATACAGTTATTCATTCTTAGGGATCTTAACTAGGCCCATCCAGGATTCATAGGCTTTCCTTTAAACCCATACCGGTAATGTGTTCTCTAAACACACTGGGTGGTAAGCCTTTTGTGAGCGGATCCGCAAGCATCTCTTTCGTACTAATGTGCTTCAGACTTATAGTTTAATCCTGGACTCTATCTTTTAACGCATAGAACTTCACTTCTATGGGTTTGGTAGCATTAGTTGACTTGTTATTGTGGGCATAAAACACTGCTGGCGCATTGTCGCAGTATAATCTCAATGGCTTTCTTATGCAATCCACAATTCTCAAATCAGGGATAAACTTCTTTAGCCACATAACCTGTCCTAGTGCCTCATTACATGCTATAAACTCTGCATACATCGTAGATGTTGCAACTAGATCTTGCTTGGAACTTCTCCATGAGATAGCTCCCCTGCGAGAGTGAATACATATCCAGATGTAGACTTTCTATCATCTCTATCTCCCGCATAATCAGCGTCTGAATATCTTACTATCTCTAGGACATCAGATCTTCTATACGTTAGCATGAGGCCTGTTGTGCCTTGCACATATCTTAATGCTTTCTTTGCCATCATCCAGTGCTCTGCACCTGGATTAGACTGGTATCTTCCGAGTACTCCTGTAACAAACGCTAAATCTGGGCGAGTGCACACTTGTGCATACTGTAAGTTACCTACTGCTGAAGCATATGGAACCGCTTTCATTTGATCGATCTCGTATTGGTTCCTTGGACATTGATAAAGTCCAAACTTATCGCCCTTCTGAATAGGAGCAGGTGTGGCCTTACTCGCATGCATATTATATTTCTTTAGGATCTTCTCCAAATATGCCTTCTGCGATAAACTTAAAACCCCATTCCTTCTATCTCGGTGAATTTGGATGCCCAAAACATATGAGGCTTCACCAAGATCCTTCATATCAAAATTTGAGGACAAAATATCTTTCGTCTCCTGTATTAGTCTAACATCATTGCTAGCAAGCAAGATATCATCCACATACAGTATTAGGAAAATAAATTTCCCCTTGTTAAACTTTACATAAACACAGTTGTCCTCAATGTTTGCCTTAAACCCAAATTTCTTAATTGTCTCGTCAAACTTAATGTTCCATTGTCTTGAGGCTTGCTTCAAGCCATAAATGGATTTTCTCAAACGACATCCCATATGTTCTTTGCCTTTCACAACAAAACCTTTGGGTTGAGTCATGTAGATATCTTCATATAGGTCTCCATTCAGGAATGTCGTCTTTACATCCATCTGATGTAACTCTAAATCATAGTGCGCCACTAATGCCATTATGATTCTAAAAGAATCCTTACAAGAGACCGGTGAAAACGTCTCATTGTAGTCTATCCCTTCTCTTTGTGTGAAACCCTTAGCCACAAGTCGTCCCTTATATTTCTCAATATTTCCTTCGGAGTCATACTTAACTTTGTAGACCTATTTACAGCCTACGAGCTTGGCTCCTTTAGGAATTTCTTCTAAGTCCCAAACTTTATTAGCACTCATGGATCTCATTTCATCCTCCATGGCATCTTGCCACTTGGATGCATCTGGACGGCTCATGGCTTCTTCAAAAGAAGTGGGATCACCCTCTATGTGAACTTCTTCACTATTATATACCTCATAGTCATTTGGGATAGCTGACTTTCTAACTCTTTGAGACCTTCTTGGGGTCTCAATGGCTGGCACTTCTGGTTCTGGGGACTGTTCAGGTTCTTCCTGTGCAACTATAGGCTCTGTAGGATCCTGAAGAACAGGTTCCTGATTTTCACTCATTGTTTGCACCGGAGAACTAGCAACAGGTTCTGGCACCACAGTGGGCTCCACTGCAGGTGTCGGAACAACACGTGGCAAGAAAACTGGTTCCTGAATCATTGGAGTAGGTACATATACCCACTTCTCTTCAAGATCAATTTCACGTGGCACCATGCTCCCTCTAACCATCTCACTCTCTAGAAAAACTGCGTGTGTCGTTTCCACAAACTTTGTGTGTTTGTTAGGACAATAGAAACGATAACCTTTAGACTTCTCTGTGTAGCCAATGAAATGGCAACTGACTGTCTTGGGATCTAGTTTCCCAATATTTGGGTTAAAGACTTTAGCCTCAGCTGGACATCCCCACACACGCATGTATCTTAGGGAGGGTTCTCTACCCGTCCAGAGCTCATATGGTGTTGTAGGTACTGACTTACTAGGTACTTTGTTTAAAATGTGGGTGGCGGTTTTTAATGCCTCCATCCACAAATTTACTGGCAAAGTGGAGTAACTTAACATACTTCTAACCATATCCATTAAGGTACGGTTTCTTCTTTCAGCTACTCCATTCTGCTGAGGCTCACCCGGTGTACTATACTGAGCAACTATGCCATTCTCCTGTAAGAACCTTGCAAAAGGTCCAGGAGCTTGGCCATATGGGGTGTGTCGACCGTAGTACTCCCCTCCACGGTCTGATCTTACTACTTTTATCTTTTGATTGTGTTGATTCTCTACCTCTGCTTTAAATATCTTAAATTTATCTAACGCTTCTGACTTTTCTTTAATTGGATAAATATATCCATAGCGTGAATAGTCGTCTGTAAACGTGATGAACGAATCAAAACCGTCCACAGACATCACAGGGAATGGACCACAAATGTCCGTGTGTATAATCTCTAACACCCCTGTGCTTCGCTTTGCGCCTTTCTTACTTTGTTTAACGTACTTGCCTTTAATGCAATCAACACATTGGTCTAAGTCTGAAAATTCTAACAGCGGGAGAATTGATTCTTTTACTAAATGTTCTATTCTTCCCCTCGAAATGTGGCCTAAACGACAATGCTACAATTTCGAAGATTCGCTATCAATTCTCTTTCACTTGCCTTTCTCCTTTGTAGACGAGGGGACACTCGGTGTCTCACATACATTCTCATCACACACATTGATCTCATCATGCATAGATAACTTATAAAGCTTGTCTTGTCGGAAGGCAAGACCAACACACTTATTATTGAACTTAATTAAACATTTTTCAGCGCCAAAATGGCACTCAAATCCACAATCCGCTAAGCATGAAACGGAAATCAAGTTTCTATTTAAACTAGGTACAAAGAGGACATCATGTAGATGGAGGACGAAGCCATCATGTAGCTTGATAGGGAGATCTCCAATGGCTTCCACTTCAGCCGTCACTCCATTAGCAACTTTAATGCTTCTTCTGCCTCTTTGCAGGATCTGACTCGAATGCATACCCTGCATAGAATTAACAACATGAACAGTTGCACCTGAATCAATCCACCAAGTAGATTTAGAATAACTTAAGTACAGGGTCTCATCTACAAAAGTAATTGTATCCTCACCTTTTTTCAGCATATGCTTCATCCACTTAGGACAATCCTTCTGCCAGTGGCCAGTCTCCTTGCACCAGAGGCACTGATTTGGAGCAACTGCTGGTTTCTTGTCTGGTTGGTGCTGAAACTGCTGAGCAGGAGCTTTCCCCTGAGACTTAGTAGGAGCATGAGAAGGACCACTTTCATGTTGATTCTTAGCTTTGTCGCCCTTGCTACCAAAAGTCATTTTCTTATTGGTATTCTGCAAATAGTTGACAGAACCACCATTTTGCTGTTTGAGCCTCTCTTCCTCTTGCACACACATAGAAACTAGCTTGTGCAAGTCCCACTTCTCAGTCAAGGAGTTGTAATTCACCTCAAAAGTGGAGAACTCAGGCGGCAGTGACTTAAAAACTAGATGCACCAGAAACTGTTCTGGCAGACCCATGTCCATGCTGATAAGTTTACCATTCATGTTACTCATCGATAGAATGTGGTCTTTTACACCACCTCCTGTGTACTGCAGACTGGTAAGCTTATTGATCAAGGTACTAGCATATGTCTTGGAGTGCGCATCATGTTGTTTCTCCACTATTGCCAAAAACTCGGCAGCAGTGTGGTCCACTCCATCAGACTTTTTCTCAGGGATTGAAGCCCTGATAACTTCAGACATCTTTGTCTGCATGATCTTTAAGCATTTCTTATTATTTTTCTGCCAGTTGGCACGATCAAGGTCGCGCTTGGCAATCTTATCTGCGTGGTCACGCTGCCGAGCCTGAAAAGACTCCTCACTCTCATTTGCTCCTCTCACCACGTCTGCAAGAACTGCAGGGCATGGTGAACTCAATACATAGTCGAGGTCCAACATCGTGAGGACGCAATCCAGCTGGTTGCGCCACTGCTTGAAGTTGGGTCCAACAAGCTCAGGGATGGTGCTGAGATAACTCAGTCCTGAAAAACATCATTAACTTATAAAGGTGAGAACATAAAAAGTTACCAAAAAATGCTGCATGTATTAATTCAACTTTGGTTAAAAGTAATACATACAACAATACTCTACATTAACTCTATATCACCTTTGGGCAGAAAAATAGAATTAATGCATAACAACTTAAAACATTCAGTTTTATAATATTGTAATTATCAGCTTTGGCCAGAAAAATAGCAATATCATAAAGAATACTTTAAACTTCATTCTATTTCTCTAATTAAATATCCCTTTGGTTCAATTTAATTAAAGAATAACTCGCAGCGGAAAAACATTATTAAACTGAAAATTCCAGAAGCATACTACTCTCTGTAAAATTTATCACTTTGGTTCAAAATTTAAACAGAGATTTAAACTTAACATTCAAATGAAAAAACTCAAATTATACTAAAATTGCTTCTGAAATTCTCAATACTATTTGCGAAAAGCTACTGTACATAACCAACTATGTGGCCCAGCAGCCAAAAATGCGGCCCACGGCCTGTTTCTCATGCCCGCACGGGCTCTAGCCCAGCAGTCAATGGCTGGGCCGGTGGAACGGCCCACAGCCGCTACCCGCCTGGGCTGTTTTCAGCCCACTCAAGCGCCTAGCTGCCCGCCGCCGTCGATCTGAAGATCGACGGTGCTCCTTCATCCCGGCGAAAACGGGACGTATAAGAGGCGGCCGGCTCCCTGGGTGAAAACCCTAGCCCCCATTTCTTCTTCTCCCCGGCGCCTATCTCATGCCCTACGGCGGCGGCGGGGTCTTCACTCCCGCGTCCGGCGACTTCGCCGGCGGCGGTGAGGGTGGGCTCCGCCGGTGCGTGGCCGCGGTCCCCTCCCACTGCTCTCTCTTGTAGCCCCTCTGCCTCTTTCCTTCTCTCACATCTCGCGAGACCCAGAGAAAGAACCCGCCTGCATGCGGTTCAGAGAAGCCCGGTGGCGCCGTCGCCGGCCCCTTCGCCGGCGCGCGCGTTCACCCCGAGGGTGAGCGCGCTGCCGTCGAACGGCTCGGTGGCGGTGCCCTTTACCCGCACAGCGGCAAGGTAGGTGCTCCGGCGAGGTAAGACCACTGTGGTGGTCCGCATCGTCGTATATCGTTGTAGGGTTTGGATTTCGCCCGCATTTCTCGATTTGTTTCGTTTTCTTCCCCTGACCCGAATAGATCTAGGGTTAGGGTTTGCTCACGACTTCGATTCGCTTTGAATCTCGGAATTTTCTCTTCGATTTGCATCGAAACGCATCTGTTCCAGTGTTCCTCTCCCCCTCCTCTCTTCGATTCGGGGTAAAAAACTTCAAACAAAATGAACACTAACTACCCCGGTGCTCAGATCTACTAACTAGTAGGCGACTGATACCATTGTTAGTATTAACTCACGGATCTCTAGCAGTAGATCTAACCGGGTACAAACTTGATTAACAAAAAGACATGAACTAGATCTAGATCTACAACACTACAACTACACAGAGACAAAACAACTACACTAACAGAGACAAAACTACAACTAAGAAGAGGAGTAGGTGAACACCGACCATCAACAAGGGAGGCAGACAGTGCCGACGGGTTGGCCATCTCTTCGGTCGAGGTAGCAGGGGCTTCCTCGGCTTGGCGTAGAGGTGGCAGGGACGGCGCCGGCTCGGTGAGGGCGGCGTTGGGGAAGCAGCGTAGATGCGGTCGATGGCACCGTGTACGGGTGATGAAGCAGGACGACCGCGGCGGCGATGGTGGTGCTTCCCGCCGCTCCAGTGCTCCCTCGGTCGCTATGGTTGTAGGTGGGGTTTGTGGCGGCGCAGTGAACCTCGTACCGCGAGCCGTGACCCCCACCTCCTCTATATAGCACTGTGCGACGGGGGCCCACCAACCATGGATCGGTTGGGCGCCCCCGATCAGGGCGCGAGGTCGAGCCCGACTCGGCCTTTGGGCCGCGTCGGTGTGGAGATCGAACTAACATGGCCAACTCAGCGTTGTCCGAAGTTCCGTCCCCTTCCGCCGGCGTCGAGGAATTCTCCGCCGTCGACATTACAGAACACAGGACCTAAACTGGCATAATTTGGAATCAGTGGGGTTTTTTTGAAAAACATCGGATGACGACTATTAATCACAATCCAATTTCACAGGGGCCTATTTGTAAAATATTGGATCGCGGTTATTGATCGCGATCCATTTAGGGGATTTTATAAAATACCAGGGGTGCATACGTAAACTGTTTATCCCGACCTCGCTGTCACGGGCTCACGGCTCCCTGCCGCCGCGATCGCCATGGCGGTCCCTTCCAGCCTCCAACGTCGGCGGATGGCGGCATCGGTGGAGACAGCCGTGTCTTCGATGCGGACAAGCTCCACGTAGCTCAATGCCGCCCTCTCCGCGGCCCTCATCCCCGGTACAACCCCCGCCGTCGCGCGGGCTAACCATCCGCCGCCGTCTCCACTAGTAGCGCAAAATCAACCATTCCCATAGCCGCATCTCGGTGCTCTCTCATGATCTGCTCCTCTTCTCCCTGAGCGCTTGCTTGCTTGTTCGATTGGAACATTGGAAGACTCCCACTGCCTGAATCGATCGACCTGAGCGTTTCAGAGGTGCATACTGAAATTGCCGTGATTAACACTGACGCGCCTGCATGGCTGCATCAGTAGCAGTTCATGTGGATGTGAAAGAAATTAAATTGCCGCGATCACTTGGCTTGCTGATCAGTCAGTTCGTTTCTCAATTAAGTACCGCATCTGAATCAGGCCACTCCAGTTCCAAACTTGTGTTCCAAAGATGGCATGAAAAGTTGAAAACTACACTAGTACTCTAGTATTACTGAGTTACAATATATTCCTCTTATATAGTCTTATCACAAGGAGATGTACATGTACAAAGTAGCCTCAAGAGAGAGAGAAAAGAACGAACAAATCATCGCCCAATCACAACCAAAAGTACCCCTGCGCTTGCTTGGCCGCACTCGAGCTATGGCTATGGATCAGTAGTAGAAGTTGTAGTTGCTGACGAAGGCCATGCCGAACTGCCACCACGCCGGCACGACGTTGTTGAGCCACATCGTCTGGCCGCCGGTGGAGGTGACGATGAAGGAGAGCTCCTGGCCGACGAGCGCCGAGTTGCACTGCCAGTTGGCACCCCAGTTCCGGTTCAGCGCGATCCACCCCGTCTTGGTCCCCTTCACCGACACCGACCGGATCGACCCGCTCCCGCCCACGTTCGCGAAGTTCATCAGCTGGAAGAAGGTGGAGCCTCCGATGGTGATCCTGATCCCTCCCTGCCTCCAGCACGTCACCCTGCGCAAACGCACACCACCATGGCCGATCAGCTCGCGAGCTCACCGGAGAAGAAGGAAATGGGATCGATTGATGAGCGAGACGACTAGCTTACTGCTGGTAGAGGACGGGGATGATGCCGGCCTTGTAGACGCCGATGCGCTCCCAGGCGGGCTGCGCCATGTCGAAGTGTGGCCGCGGCGGGTTGCACCAGCCGCCGCGGTTGCTGGGCTGCGCCCAGTTGGGCGGGCAGAAGTTGGTGGCCGTGACGGTGACGGCGGCGCCGCCCTTGCACCAGGGGGACGCGTTGCTGTCGCACATGATCAGGTAGCACTGCCCGCACGCCGCGCCGTCGTTGAACAGCACCGAGCTCAGCGCCGCCGTGTTCGTCCCGTACCCCGCCTGGTACAGGTTCCCGTACCCGCACGCGCCACCTGCATGCATCACGCACGGCATCGTGTTATGTTATTAGCCCCATCCGGAAATTACTCATACTGATTAATTGCAGTAAAGATCAATTGATATTGCCATGGGTAAATTAATGTTTACCCATTGTGCCGTAGAACGTCGCCGTCCCGTAGTTCCAGGCCTTGGCCGGCGCGAAGAACGCCGCCGTTACAACGGCGACGAACAACGTGAGGGATCTGTCCATCTCTGCTCAGAGGTCGGTACAGAGCACCACAGGAAACCTCGTCGGTTTTCAGTACACCACTGGAGTTGGTAGCTAACAGCTTCTGATCTGACGGATTTGCAGTGATCGTGGCGTGGCTTATATAGAACGAGGAGTCTAGCAGACGAGAATTATTTATGTTCAGGGGACGGCCAGGCAGGGGAATAGCAGGGAACATGCCACCGAATGATCAATCGATATCCCAGTGCGTGTTCGGCTGCTAGCTAAGCTCACATGCGTGCAGGCAAATGGACGCATGCAGCTGGAGACTTCACTTGCTCGCGCGCCCTGCTGATCAGTTGACTCTTTTGGGCTTAAGATTTCCTCCAGCGTGTCTCCTGATAAGCATTGCATGCGAAATCATTTGCGTTTTCGTGCACCCCTGCATGTTCAGTTATCCGTACTTGCCGGGGTTGAGCTGAGTTGGTGACCTACCTCCGCATTAGTTTATGACACAAGATAGACTGTAATTTGGAATGAATTTTTTGAAAGTAATAAAAAGTTGTCCTGAGCACTGGCCCGTCATGTAAGGAGTTTGGGCGTCTATATTGACCGGACTCAATACAGACGAGGCTGCCGAGTAGTCTTGAACGCACCATGCTGAAGCACACACACCACACGCACCCACCCACGCACGCACCCACGCTTCAGCACCCGGTGCGCACCCACGCCGAAGCGAGGCTTGGAACGCGGGCGGGCAGGGAGCCCACCGGCATCCCTTGCCAACTGAGCTACGACTCAGTCCAATTTGGAATGAATTTAGCACGTACTAAATTAAACTATGATTTGGAATGTGCTGCCGTTCTTGCTTGCTTATATATACCTGGCATATGGAATTTGGAGATGTGAGGGAATTCTGGCCCACATGAGGCCATGAGGGCCAGCGGTGTCAGCACATGGATGATTTATGCCCTGGAGGTGGATAAACAAGTGGGAGGTGACGAATTCAACGCGCACAATTTGATTCTAATCATACCAACCTGGAGGTCTAGAAGAGTCAGAGGTTTATCGACCGGCCGTACCTCCTCAGGATTCTTTGCGTTTGTTTTGGAGTAGCATGGAATCGTTTGTCAACTTGCACAAGCACAATGCTGCATCATTTTATTTGATGCATAAAAAAAATCTAGCATGCTCTGTCTATACTGTAGTAAAAGCGCTCTTGAAAATGGCTTGGACCGTGCTAATACAGTGATTTCAGTTGCAGTGTACTTGCAGTTACTGGGTCAGTCTGGAATATGGGCTTAAAGTATCTGGGCTAGCCTAGTATGGAGTGCGCATTATCCTTGACTACTGGAAAATTGGGCTTAGCACCTGTAGCAACTAAAGCCCATTAATCTACCTTCCAAACGGGATATTGCAGGCCCAACTACAAAAAATTGCCAAAGACGTGATTTTGCTATATAAATTTTCATTCAAATTACCAGGGGGACTAAGGTCATCATGGAGATGGAGTCAATTAAAGTTGCACTGTCCCGTGTGAACAACAGCACCACAAACAATAAGACTGAAATTATTAACAGAGTCACCAGCACAAGAGCTCAACTCCAGACTACAATAACTTTCCAGTGTCAGTGTAAATACCCTGTCATGAACCATGCATGTATGGGTCCTCAATGGCATGGCCTAGCAGGCTACAACTGTGCATATCACAGCACACACCCTAGTGCTCATGTCTCCCATTATATTAATCTTTTTAATTAAGACGGCATGTGCTTCTTCAATTCAATTCAACCAGAAAGGCCTAGATCTGCAAGACGGCAACTGAGCTGGCCGATGCAGTCGACGCTCGAAACTCCGATGGGTTGCCAGGGTTGGTCAGTTGGAGAACTGGACGCCGGAGGTGAAGGACTGCCCGAACTTCCACCACGCCGGCGCGACGTCGGTGACGACGACGGTCTTGCCGTCGGTGTTGGTGACGCCGAAGGTGAGCGCCTGGCCGGTGAGCTCGGCGTGCGACTGCCAGTTGGCGCCCCAGTTCCTGCTCATGGGAATCCTGTCCGTGTTGCTCCCCTTCACCCACACCGCCTTCACCGACCCGGTGCCGGCCACGTTGGTGATGAGCACCAGTACGAAGTATTTGGATCCGGCCATGGTGAACCGCACCCCTCACTGCTTCACGCACGACGTCCTACACCGACGTCATAAAATGATTCACGTCACCAGACTAAATTAATCTTTTGTTAATCACTTACTTAATCATAAGTCTAGAACTGACTACTGACTAATCACCTGGGTCAAACCGTCCAGGATTAGTATAAGTGATGGTGAATTGATTACCTCTGGTAGAGCACCGGCACGATGCCGCCCTTGTACTGGGCGATCTGGAGGAAGGCGGGCTGGGCCATGTCGAGGTGGCGGCGGGGCGGGTTGCACCAGCCGCCGTCGTCGCCGGAGAGCGCGTAGTTGGGCGGGCACAGGTTGGTGGCCGTGACGGTGACCGACCTGCCCTTGAGGCACCACTCCGACGAGGCGGCGTCGCACGTGACGGTGAAGCACTGCCCGCACGACGCGCCGTCGTCGAACAGCGGCGAGCTCAGCGCCGCCGTGTCCGTCCCGTACGCGGACCAGTACAGGTTCCCGTACCCGCAGGCCCCGCCCATCGTGCCGGAGGCGTCACCGCCGCCGTAGAACGTGGCCGTACCCTTCGACCACCCGCCGTCGCGGTCGTCCCCCGCCGACGCCGGCACCAACAACCGCGACGCCGCGGCGACGACGAGGAACACAAGAAGGAAGCTCGGTGCTCGCCGCATCTCCGTGCACTTTTGGGCTTTCGCAAGCTGGGGTACTAGCTAGCTCTACAGAGACTGACGAGTGATGAGCGAGACTGTCGGTTACACTTGGTGTTGGTGTAGTGAAAATGGAGTCGACTTCTCGTACGGATCTTAAATAGGATGAGAGCAGCTAGCTAGCGTCGTCTTGGAACTCTGCTGCTCGATCTGAAGCCAGGGTGAGCAGAGCGTATGAGTGACACATGTACATGCAGCTACAAGATGAGTGCGCGTCTTGTAGATCACGGGCGATCGTTTCTTCCCCAATTATTTGTAGCTTCTGCCACGGGCACATGACGTGTTAGCAATTAGCATAGCTAAAATATTCTAGATCAGATCGATCTGCGCCTTCGCCCCTTCTATTTTGTCCTGCTGCATGTATCGTCATTCACCAGGCGCAGGACGAGGTCGCTGACCCGCTTTGCATTTTGCTCGAGCAAGGGGAATGACCAGCTGGATTTGTTTACTTGTTTACGGTGACATCGTACTGTAAAAGTCTACTGGACAAAGTTGACATGGTCGGTAGAGGGTCGGCGGCCATTTGATTGATGGTATCTGGAGATTGCTGGTCAGAAAGTAAACATGGCGGCAACTCGATCACGTATTCACGTGAAGATAGCGCACGGTTATGCCTAGAAGGTGGCTAATTATCAAATTCACTTGCCCTGTTTTAAATCCACGTGAAGATAGCGCACAGTCATGCCTAGAAGGTGGCTAATTATCAAATTCACTATTTCCTTTTTTTGCCCTGTTTTAAATCAAATAAACTAATCTTCTCGGCAAAAAAAAAAGGTCACCAAAACTCGATTCTAGATGATCAGTGGGCTTATTGGGTTGTCTGCAGAAACTCTCTCTGTTCTGGTAGGTAGGTATAATAATATCTGAGTGTCAATCACTCAGCCCAGCCAATCTATCTATAACAACTATATAGGTGAGACCCATTACAAATCATGGATAGATTTCTCTTAACATGCAAGCATTTCACATCACCATCTACTATACGACATGTCACCATCCACTATATCATATATTTATGTCTTCAACCGATTTTCTGTGGTTAATATCACGTCTTTGTGAGTAGCATGCTACAAAATTCCCGTAGTAGAGAAAAATGTAGGATCAATAATTTAGAATGGTTCTCTCTCAACAAAATTATCATGCTTCCATGTATAATGTTATTTACAAAAGAATGTTGTCATGAAATCACTTTGGTGCTCCTACTTTTACATTGCACCTTAAAATTTTGTTTTAAAAATTTCCGCAGCATGGCGCGGGATATCACCTAGTATATAATCAGTTGTTTAGGATTAAGCCCATAGTCCCATGGTCACAAAATAAGGCAATTGAGTTTGTTTGGCGGGTGCACAGTCCTTCAGAGGTGCTCATAGAAGTAGGATTTGCGTACATATGTTCATATGAGGAGTGTGCGTGCATGTTGTGAACGTTTGCATTATACTGTGTAATTATAAAAAAAATGTAGAAAGAAAAAAAGTACCTGCTCCATTTCTAAACCGTTTGGAGTTTGGACGAGCCAACTACAAGTATTTCTTGGATTGATTCAATAAATCACAAAATACTTTCCAAGTAGTATGTGGTTTCTTTAGTGACCAATGATCTGTTTCAACCATTGATCTGTTTCTTTAGTAGTATGTGGTTTCCAAGTAGTATTTCTTGGATTGTACTGAAAATGGAGTCGTTCTTCTCATATGGATCTTAAATAGGATGAGAGCAGCTAGCGTCGGCTCAGAACTCCGCTGCTCGATCTGAAGCCAGGGCGAGCAGAGCGTATGGGTGAGTGACACATGTACATGCAGCTACAAGATCAGTGCGTGTCTCGTAGATCGCAGGCGATCGTTTCTTCCCTGATTATCTGTAGCTTCTGTCATGGGCACATGACGTGTTAGCATAGCTAAGATATTCTAGATCAGACCGATCTACGCTTTCGCCCCTTCTTTCTGTCCCGCTGCATGTATCGCCATTCACCAGGTGCGGTACGAGGTCGTTGACCACCGCCTTTGCATTTTGCTCGAGCAAGGGAAATGACCAGCTTGATTTGTTTACGGTGACATCGTACTGTAAAGTCTATTGGACAAAGTTGACATGACCAGTAGAGGGTCGGCGACCATTTGATTGATGGTATATGGATATTGCTGGTTAGAAAGTAAACATGACGGCAACTCGATCACGTGGAGATGGCGCACGGTCATGCCTAGAAGGTGGCTAATTATCAAATTCACTATTTTCTCCTTTTTTTTTGCTCTGTTTTAAATCAAATAAACTAATCTTCTTGGCAAAAAAACCCGGCAAAACTCGATTCTAGACGATCAGTGGGCTTATTGGGCTATCTGCGGAAACTCTCTCTGTTCTGCTAGGTAGGTATAATAACATCTGAGTGTCAATCACTCAGCCCAGCCAATATATAAGCAGTTGTTTAGGATTAAGCCCATAGTCTCACGGTCAGAAAATAAGGCAATTGAGTTTGTTTGGCGGGTGTACAGTCCTTTAGAGGTGTTCATAGAAGTAGGATTTGCGTATGTATGTTTACAGGGGAGTGTGCGTGCATGTTGTGAGTGTTTGCATTATATTGTGTAATTCTAAAAAAAAGAGAGATGTATAAAAAAAAGTACACGCTACATTTCTAAACCGTTTGGAGTTTGGACAAGCCAATTACGAGTATTTCTTGAATTGATTCAATAAATCATAAAATACTTTCCAAGTAGTATGTGGTATCTTTAGTGACTAATGATATGTTCCAGCCATTGATTGGGAGCAGCAATATTTTTGAAAAATATTTAACAAAAGAGAGATGTAGAAAGAAAAAAAAAGTACATGCTCCATTTCTAAACCGTTTGGAGTTTGGACAAGCCAATTACGAGTATTTCTTGGATTGATTTAATAAATCACAAAAAACTTTCCAAGTAGTATGTGGTATCTTTAGTGACCAATGATATGTTTCAGCGATTGATTGGGAGCAGCAATTTTTAGTGAAAAATATTTAACAATGTCAAATTGAGAAAATGAGCCACGGAATTATTACTAACTTCAATTTTGGGAAATTTTAGAATGCTTGTAATTAATGTGAGTAATACATCTGATGAAATCTAACGATGGTAGTACCATGTAGTACCAATAGGATAGTATCACGTACTACCAATTTGATGGACATGGTACTATCCCATTAAACTAGCTGTTAAAAAAATCGATTGCACACAAAATAGCACCGAATCACTAACACATAATGGTTGTGTTGCAAAAATATATAGATTGTTACGTTTGGTGCAGATGCAATATGGTAGATCGCATATTTCTATCACTTGCAAACACAATAGTTGCTATTAAAAATATCGAAACGAAAGGGGTGTGGGGTGGGGGAGGGAGGCTCAGGCCCCTTACGTGGTAAAGGGCAAGGATGAGAGAATGGGAGAAGCCTTGCCAAATGAGGGTCTCTGTGTCGGCACGAGTAGTGGCAGTAGCTACGACCTAGCCGTCACTCAAACCCTCTTGCACACTCTGAGTGTGTTAGGAAGTCATGATTTACACAGGTGAGGGTGCCCCAAAGGTGGTGTTCCTGAACATCTCCACTCACTACCAGCTCAACTCCTTAGTGATCTATGCGGTCAATGGTACAATACTTCATGTCAAGCCGCCACAGCCTCCTCTCATGTTCATTGTGTGAAGCACCAACTTTGATTTGCTACTATCAACAAGTTGAGATAAAATTTAGAGCATTTCAAGAAAATAATTTGGAAGAAAATTTAGAATACCAAAGAGTCACGCACCGCCGCCGGGCTCGCTATATCCCTGTTGGAGAGTCGTGCCACCGCGTCTTCTGATTAGACCCGCGACTCCAAGCCTTCTGTGCACCACCGGAGACACAGAGAGCCCGCGTCTCCCGACCGGGAGGCCCAGGTCTCGGTCGTGTCGATCGCGCTGCCCCTGCGCCTCTGAGGTCCAAGTCACCACACGCCGCACCCACTGCTCCTATATATGGCCCACTGTGGCCTACGCCATCCCCACCAGGTAGCCGCGGGGCTAACACCGTCGGGCCTGAGAGGCCACACGAGGGGGTGAGAGGGAGCTTAGGGAGGAAGAAGATAAGTTTGATGAGATGATGGGATGCGAGGGAGTGAGGACTTAGAGATAAAATGGTGGTGGGAGGAGAGGAAGGAACGACACATAAAGATGGTGGAAGGAGGGTTAGAACATTAGTACGGGTGGATTCCTCACCAGGTAATAATGGGCAACATTTAGTACCTGGTGAGGCTTCCATCTAATGTGGCTCTCAGCCTTTAATATGGCTGAAGGTCCCACTCGATATTAAAGGGTGACCTTTAGGGGTGGATATCGAGCCAGCTCGGCTCATTAGTGGCTCGACTCGATATAGCTCATTAAGGTACCGAGTTAAAAGCTAAGCTCGGCTCCTCGGCTCGGCTTGTTTGAAAGCTCGAGCCAGCTCGTTAGCTCGTGAGCCAGGGCATAAAAAATTTGACTGTTGATCACATACTGAGATATACTATAAAGGTAGAATAGTCAATTCAGTCCCCGAACTATCACTCAAAGCTCAATTTCGTCTCTGAACTATGAAAATGGTCGTTTTAGTCCTCAGACTTTCGCAACCGGCTCAATTTCGTCCCTGAACTACGAAAATTGTCATTTTGGTCCTCTAACTTTCGCATCCGGCTCAAATTCATCCTTGACCGATAGACAAATACCCTTTTTACTCTTCTCCTATCCCTACGCACCGCTCGCTACTGGCGAATCGGAGCTGTAGGTCGTCCTCCCCTGAGATGGAGCAGGGGCCTCGCGCCTCCTTCGCCGAGCGCGCCCACGCCCAATCCATGGCCTGCCTCCGCCGCGGCCGCGCCTAAGATCTGCGCCCGCCGACGCAGGAGGAGGTGCCGGCGTGGTGGATTTGGCGGGGCAGCAGGCCGCCAGACTGGAGGGGCCGGCCTTCGCGGAGACGACAGTGAGAGTGAGGAGCAGCGGGTTCCCCAGCAGCTAGCAGTGAGCAACACGTAGGGGTAGGAGAAGGGTAGAAAGGGTATTTGGCTATCATCCAGGGACGAATTTGAGTCTGATGCGAAAGTTTGAGGACCAAAACGACCGTTTTCGTAGTTCAGGAACGAAACTGAGCCAGATACGAAAGTTTGAGGACCAAAACGATCGTTTTCGTAGTTCAGGGACGGAATTGAGTTTTGAGTGATAGATCGGGGACTGAATTGGCTATTCCGCCTACTATAAATATATATTAGTCTATATAACCTCACAAAAAAAAATGAAACAAAGCACATATAATCTATCCGAGCATTAAATAAATCATTCATCCAATAGAAAACACTCCATGCGACCATGCAGCCATGCAGCAGCAGTGCAAAACCACATGCTAACACTTGACACTCAAAAATCATCATAAGTTTAGTCCATTCAACAAAAAACTAAAACACTTCATGCAACAACACTTAACATTTCATCACAATATTTTGCTATGCTGCTAAGTAATGTTGGATCGTTATGGCTCGCGAGCCAGCTCGAGCTGACTCGTTATACGACCGAGCTGAAACCTTAGCTCAGCTCGTTTAAAAATCCTAACGTGTCGAGTTGAGCCGAGCCACTAACAAGCGAGTTCGAGCGAGTTTGCGAGTCACGAGTTTTTTGTCCAGCCCTAGTGACCTTTAACACCGGATTAGATTTCCACTCGGTACTGAATGGAGTCATGTGGCACACATCAAAAGGTTTATCGTTTAGACTCGATGCTAATGTTCAAAATGAACTGGTACTGCGATCTAGGACGAAAGATCAGTTCCCCAATAGTGATATATCCCAGTCATGTGCCATGGTCCATGATCCGCTACTGCGATTGGGAAAAACACGCCATGTACGAATGCACCATCAGTTGATGCCATGCTTATATATCGTAGGAACGGGAACGTACTCGCTTAGCATGCTCGTCTCGCCTGGATGCTTGACAGTTCAGAGGTTTTTTTTTTTTGGAAACCTGGCCGTTCCATCATTAGGAAAAGGGCTAATCTCCAACAGTACGCTCACATGGCCGGCTCTCGCTTCTTCCAAAATAAGCTAATTAAGAAGCGCCATTTTGGCACATCATTGATCAGTGCACGATAACCTCGTGTCCAAGCAAAGGCAGTCGCCTCGAATCAACTCTTTTTTTTGTTGTTGTTCTTTTTGGTTTTTCTCCAGCAACAAATCATCCGTAAAGCAGTAGGCATGGCGGGCACTCGATCTGGCCGGCCGGAATTACCCATAAACCCCACTGCACCTCTGCCACGCCAACCGCATTACACATACGCAAGCGATCTACTAGACGCTAATCGACTCACTAACATTTCCATCACAATGACGCTAAATAAGGCCTGCTTCTTTTTTGGCAAGTTTTCCAGATGCAAAAATGAAGGGAGAAATTAACTGTGCGATCAGAGAGATCCGGCGGCTGGCGGCATGCATGGCTCGCCGGCCGGAGCGCCGCCGCTAGTAGAAATTCTGGCCGTTGGTGAAGGTCTGGCCGAACCGCCAGTCGGACCCCGCGACCCCCCAGAACTCGATGGTCTGCCAGTTGGTGGCGGTGACGCGGAAGGAGATGCTCTGGCCGTTGAGGTAGTTGTTTGCCTGCCAGTTGGCGCCCCAGTTCCTGGACATGGTGATCCACCCCGTCTTGGTGCCCTTGATCTGCACCGACCTGATCGACCCCGGCCCGCCGACGTTGGTGATGAGCACCAGCTCGAAGTAGTTGTTGCCGTTGATGGTGAAGCGCACCCCGCCGCTCCGGGAGCACGACACCCGCTGGTACATGACCGGGACGATGCCGCCGCGGTAGACGCCGATCTTCTCCCACGCCGGCTGCGCCATGTCGAAGTGCTGCCGCGGCGGGTTGCACCACCCGCCGTTGTTGCTGGCCTTGGACCAGTCCGGCGGGCACAGGTTGGTCGCCGTCACGGTCACCGTCACGCCCGGCCGGCACCACTTGCTGTTCTGCTGGTCGCACATCACCTGGTAGCACTCCCCGCACGCCGCCCCGTCGTTGAACAGCGCCGAGCTCAGCGCCGCCGTGTTCGTCCCGTACCCCGTCGAGTAAAGGTTGCCGTACCCGCACGCGCCACCTGTTGCATCATTGCAAGAAGCATCCCGATCAGCTATATTGCCAAGCGATATGATTAATACTACATTGGAAGTGTTTTGCTGCAACCAAGACGAGGCGGCATCTTAGTCATCACTCACCCATTGTGCCGGAGGCGTCGGCGCCGCCGTAGAACGTCGCGGAGCCCCTGATCCATCCCGCCCGGGCCGTCCCGGCGAGGCTCGCGGCGACGACGGCGACCACCAGCAAGCGACACGAGACCTGGCGCGCCATGTCGATCAGTCGATTGGCAATCTACCTGGTTTTAGGACCTTGGGCAGTCACACAGATCGACTCACACACAGGTCTGGATCGATCGAGGAAGTAGCAGACCCAGGCGGGGAGGTGGATGAGTGAGGAAGATGGCGGTGATCGCGGCGGTGCTTAAATAGGAATGCGGCGACGGGGGAGGCGGAGCTCACGCGCGCGTACCCCGGCGCGGACTCACATGCCGATGCATGCCGCACTCAGACGCTGCGCCGTGCGCTTTTAATGCCACGATTCCTCCTCCTCCCGTCCAAAAAGTCGCTCTCTGTTCCATTGGCATTTCGAAGAAAGATTCTTCTCTGCACACAGCCGGCCGACTCCGCCATTTTTCTATGCCGGCCATGGCGTTTCGAAGGAGCTGATCATTTTCTGCGCACGCGATCTGGCCAATAAACGCTATATAGAACTAATCAAACAATGATTAGTGAAGAAAAAAGAAAGATCAGTTGCTGCATGCTGCTGCGAGTCGATCGGAGAGCTGAGGCAGCCGGCCGGGAGCGTCACGTGAGCTCACGAGACTTGAGTGGCCGGAGCACATGGGATTACGGCGAGGGGGGTTGCGTGATTACCGACGATGCATGAGTGAGAGACCTTGGATCGAGGGAGGAGCCTCACTGCTCAGCCCAGTAATCACGATGGGAGCCCTTGGATGGTGGCGGTTGACGCGCTCTCTGATCTTTCCATCTAACCTTACCTGACAGAGAAAAAAATGAAAGAGAATTCCTTGCTGCTTGTTGACAGTTACTCCAATGGCCGAGGCTAGGGAATTTAGCTGCGTAGGTAGGTAACCGTAGTTTCAGGGAGTTTATAGGCTACTACTAGTAATTTTGGCTTCGGAATAGTGTTCTCTAGAAGCCTGCTGTTGCTTCGATTGGAATCGACGAAAAGGAACTCCACTTGCAAGTCAACTGTCACCTCTTGGCAAAGGCCACCATGCGTTGGACTATTTAGGGGCACATTGTTTTGAATTGCACAGTAGTACTTTGTCTTTTGAATCATCAGCTGCTATATGACTTTGTTTATCTTAATCTGCTGGCCAAGAAGTAGTGGCCCTGGCGCCCTGCTAGATTTATGGTCAAACGACCTCTGGATTTGAATGAGGAAAATGTAGTGAAAACTAACAGGAGCTGACAACAAATTATTTCCCTGCTTATTTTGGCTTCAAGGCGGTGCCACTTGGATGTAGATAAGCTGATACGGGCAGAAGCACAATGTGAGTATGTGACTAGCACTTGTGCTTGGAGAGTGAACCCCTGTTGGCCCCCTCTTGAGTACGTACTCCAGCACTCATGTCTCCTGAGTACTTTTCACACTTGCACTGAAATGTTAAAACGCATGCATGTCCCCCTTTCCAGCCTCTGCACCCCTTGAACTTTATTAACAAAACTAACTTAAAATGTTGGTTTTCATAGGAAAGTTTCAGTAACAAACAGATTCTCTCTGGTTGCTTTATTAAGACTTTAATAGTATTCGAATCTTCGGAATTTCCAAAGAAATGTTCATCTATGACTCATATTCGACAATGTTCTATGTATTCGGGTTTAGGCTACTTGTAGAGTTGTATCCTCCTGTTCTCCATCAGGACAAAATGTACCTGTGAATCGTACAATTCGATTACCAACTAAGTTTTGCGATTTTTTCGTTCCCTGGGTGGGTCAGAGCCATTGGATCCATCTATGGCAGTAGAGAGATGCATGCTGCTGATGAAGCCATGCATCCTCTTAATTTGTCGGTTAATGATAAGGACTAGGGATTCTTTCACACTTGGCACGGCAGATTGCTTCGAATCGCGGTCCGTGTGAGATCCCCGGATGCGGATGAAGCCACTCGGTCAAACCGGTTTGTTAATCCGGCCATCTGCACCATATGCTCGTTTCGTTCATTAATCGCGGCATGTGGTTATGGCAGTTTCTGTTGCTGCCGCCCCCATCTGCAGTTGTGCGTCACGTACGAAAACTCAACTCCGAGGGTGATCAAACTCCGTCCTTTCGGTCACAAGTCAAATGTTGACATCAAGCTTCGTCTAAAAAAAATATACGTCGACTTGCCATGTGCATCTGCGATGCATGCTGTACGTAGCAGTACACCCGTACGGGGTTCTTGCAAGTTGCAACTTTCTTGTAGGGGAAAAAAATCCAAGTGTTTAGCTAGCGCCCAAATTAATGGTGTTGCAAAATTCAAATAATTTTGAGATAGCTCCATGCCCGAACTTTTAGTTACACCAAATCAGCATAGAAATTGCACATAAATAATCACCACAACTCTAATAATGAGTTCGGTATAAAATGGCTAGCTAGAAAATTTGAAGTTAACGGTCATTTTGGCAAACCTAGATTTGTAGTTCTTATCATGTATATACATAAGTATATATCTAGATTCATAGTTTAAAAAAAGGCAGAATAGCCATTTGGCCCCCAAACTATCACACAAGGCTCAAATTGGTCCCAGAACTATCAAAACGTCTTATTTGGCCATTAATGTTTCAATTCCAACTCAATCTCGTCCCTTTTGGCCCGTTGAGTATGAAAAATGTCAAATTTACCCCTCTCAATTCCTTTTAGATGCTGACCGCTGACGCCGTTTATGTGTACGTCGCCCCTCCCGTCCTCATCCTCTCGACCTCGCCCTTTCTCTCTGTTTTTCTCCTCAGGTCAGCAGTTCCCTCTCCTGTGGAGGCCAGCCGTCGGGCGAGCGCGACCAGCAGCGGCGCTTCCCGTGTGCTTCTTTGGAGTTCTCTTCCCCTTGTCCCCCCATCTAGTTGATCCATTGCGGAGGTGCGCCTCCACCAAGAGAAGCGTGTGCCCAGTGCTATCCTCCCCAAGCTCGAGCTCTAGCCGCCATGGAGAAAAGAGAGAGGATCGATGAGGACGGGAGGACAACAGGAGGATGCGGGGCGACGGGCCGACAGGAGGAACAAACGGAGTCAGCGGTCAGCCGTAAAGGAAGACAAGAGGGGCATTTTAGCCAAGTTGCATGCCCAGCGGGCCAAAAGGATGAGACTGAGTTGCAAAGATTAAGTTTCAAATCAGACGTTTTGATAGTTGTCAATTTGAGCCTTGCGTGATAGTTTAAGGGTCAGTTTGGCTATTTCCGCATTTAAAAAAAATATATGTATACATAACAAAAATTGTGAACCATAACAAAACGATCTACAATTTAAAACGGGGGAAGTATAAATAGGAAGATAAAAGAGGGGTGAAAGTATATGCCAAAAATCAAGTGTGGGGGCAAATAAAATGCCCGGACATGGCTTTGAGAAAATTCCCTGTATGCCACGTAAAATTGTAGCCCGTGTGCTTTATACTATTGAAAATTAGAATTTGAGCTATATGCCATAGGTTATATTTTTTGATGTGTTCTATGCCATTTTTATGGCATAAAGCACATAAACAATGCAATTAATGGCATATAGCACATCAAAAAATGCAAAAAATGGTATAGAACACATAAAAAATACAACTTATGGCATAGCGCTCAAATTCTAATTTCCAATAGCATAGAACACACGGGCAACAATTTTACGTGAGACATTACGAGAATTTTCTCCATGGTTTTTTTTCTTTTCTTCTTGTAGTACAACTTCTGAGAAAGACAAAATGGCGGCGAGCCTGTGATTTTGTCCTCGTGTAGGAACAGGCTGTCCTCTCCTCAGCGGCGAGCCTGTGAATGTCTCCGAACAGCAGAATTATAGCTTTCCACAGTCGTAGTCAGCCATGGCGACTAGCGTCTTGGCTAGCAACGGCGACAGGAAGGTGTCCCTCAGGAACTTGACGACGATATTATTGCTCTGCTGGATGAAGCCGACGACGTAGGCGGCCGTGATGAGTTGGATGCTCCGCCACCGCCTCTCCTCGGCGTACTTTTCAAGTGCCGCCCTGATGGCCCCATCGTGGCCGCTGCCGCCGCCGCTGCTGGCCGGGAAGGCCTCGCCCAGGCACCGGGCCAGGACGACGCCGTCCTCGAGCGCCGCGCACCCGCCCTGCCCGAGCTCGGGCGTCATCGGGTGGAGCGCGTCCCCCGCCACGCACACGCCGCCCCGGCTGATGCTGCCGCGGAGGAGCGCGAGCGGCGACCGGAACCGCAGCGGCGACGACACCACGTCGCTCATCTCGCTCCGCTCGATCACGTCCAGCGCCGCCGCCGGGATCTTGGCGGCTCGCAGCTTGCCCAGCACGTGGCTCCGCATCTTTGCCACGCTCTCCTCGGCGTCCCCGTCTGCACGCGCGACACCGGATCGATCAGCCGACGAAACGTTTGCAACTCGAGATGGAACACAAAGAGAGAGTACAAAGGGTAGCACGTACATACCAGCTGGGGAAGGGTACCAGGTGTAGTTCCAGTAGACGGAGGTGTCGGAGCAGGGGAGGACGCCGGAGCGGAAGCCTTGGCCGATGAACTGCAGGATCTCGGGGCCGAAGCCATGGCCGGCCGGGTACTCGGCGAGGCCCCTGGTGGCGGAGCGCCCCGAGAGGATCGGCTTCGGGAGACCCAGCCATTTCGCCACCACGGAGTTCACGCCGTCGCACCCGATCAGAACCTTTGAGCGAGGATCAACAAATTTAAGAAATCGATCGATCCTGTCAGCACTGTGAACTGAAGAAGAAGAAGAGAGGCTGATCGGTATGGCTGCGCCTTGGTATCTCACCTTGGTTCTTATGATGGAACCGTCAGCCAAGTGCAGGACTGTGACGTTGCCGTCTTCCTCTATGGCGACGATCTTGGACGAGTACCTGATGGTGCCCTTGGGCAGCTCGTTCTCGAGCGTCTGCAGCAGGAAGTCCCGCTTCACGCACCGGATCTCGTGTGACCCGCTGACGTGACAAAACAAAAATTGTTGACAAGGGGTTTTCAGATGTTTGCTCGGACAGACTGGAGTCCTCTGAAAGAAAATAGATTGGATTTATGCATGGTTTCAGAGTTCAAGTACCTTTTCCCCTGCATCTTGAGGCTTACTTTCGCAGCAGGTTCGCCAGTGGCAGCAGAGAAGGTAATCATCCTGTAAAGTAAAACCAGTCACACACCAAAAAAAAAAAAGATTTCTTCTGTTCTGAATAAAAAATTTACAAAAGTATTGTGATTTTGGAGTTCTGGGCTGATTATGGGCCGGCAGAGTAAGTGGGCTTGCATAGAATGAGAGGGCAAATGGGCTACAAAAAATCAGCCCAAGAGACAGTTGTCAACGATAAGTTTCTTGGGCCGATATGGTTAATGTGCTGGATATAAAAAATGGAAATTAATCTAGCTGCCGCCTGGCTTGACCGCGTCTACTTCCAGTGCTCACCTCTCGTATAGCAAATGGTGCTCCCGGATCTTGTCCCCAACGCCGAGGGCATCGAGTGCGCGGAAGGCGTTCGTCCATGTCGTGAACGCGAACCCCGACGCGCGCAGCATCGGCGACGACTCCAGCACCACGCTCCTCACCTCTTTCCTGCACGGCACCGACAGTTCGTCAGTCAACTCGATCGCGATCCGAATTGCTGAATTGTGGATCGGAGTCTGGAAACCAGATGTGCCAGCTAGCTTATACATACCTGTGTAATCCGAGTGCCGTCGCGAGCCCGGCGAGCCCGGCGCCGGCGATGACGATGTCCTCGACGGCCTCCATGGCTTGCTCTTGTTGCCTGTTTGGTGGAGAAGCTCCTCAGAGGATTCACAGGATCAGCTGCGTTCTGATGGTCCAGGAGCTTCTTTGAGGCATCTGTTTATATATATAGCAAGATGCTGAAGGGGTGGCTGGCAGTGGCATGGCCGGATGGTCACTGGCAGCTTCGCACCGGCGGCGCCTGGGGTTTGTTGTTGGTTCTCGGAATGGGGGAGACGAGACCGGACTCTGGAAGGAGAAGTTGGAATTGGGCCCAGCGAGGCGACCGATGTTTCCGACTATCCGTAGCGGCCAAGCTGCACATGCAGAAAGCAGCAGTAGCACTAGCAGCCAGGAGAAAACTGAAAATTGTTTTTGTTCCAAAGGTATCCGACATGGAATGCACCTCACCTAGATAGAACCTGAGGAACTCTTCTTGCAGCAGGTCATCAGTGAGTATTAGCCAACAAAAGGGAATCTCGAGTTATCATTCTTTCTAATAGTAAGAGTATGTGACAACGTTTATCAGCCGTACTTTTAATTTTTTTTGCCCACACCTCAAACCTTTTTAGCTGGAATTGTGACACGTACGGAGTATCAACTAACACGTACTGGCCGGTGGGTGACGCGTCTGTTATAAACAAGACGCCAGAGGGCTGTTGGGATGAGACCGAAGAAATAATAGGTAACCTGCTAATCGATTTCCTGAATCTCAATCTCCTTTTAGACCATCCGACACCTTAATTAGCTTGATTAATCGGCATCGAGTTCAATTCGGTCTACGAAGCGTATATGTAAACCTTCGAGATAAAGGTGATATTTGGTACGAAGATTTTGTATGGAATGAAACATTACAAAATTTTGACGGCATGAAAATCCTTGAGTAGAAACTTCTAGCTAGGTGGAGAACAATTTTTTCTACCTTCTGTGTGCATTCGATAAACGGGATACTATATTAGATGATATTTATATACAGAGTATGTAGTCTTTGCTTGTAGTAACACACAAAGTACATTTTTCTAGTTGAGAACAAAAAAAATCAGAAAAGCTTCTTTGCACATTTTATTTATATATTTATTTATTTGGCTTAGCTATGTAACTGGAATACTCTAAAGTGTCATCTTTAATATAATCATCTTCCCTTCAGAAAAATTCACATGGATTCGAATAACTCGCGTGAAATTATTTTGTACTCTCTTCCTCCCAAATTATTTATCATTTTAACTTTTTACTAGCAAATATGCCCGTGCTTTGCAATGGGAGGAGAAAACTCTTTGTATAAACTTACATTATTACTTGATATATATGTTTTTTTTCAACCATAAGTTCAAATTCCTGCATAAATTAGGCTTGTTGGATGGTAGGATCCCACCATATATATAGTCATGATTTTTACAGGTATAGTAACATAAAACAAAATAATAACAATTGTATTCTCAATCTCATACCGTGCTCTCATACTTAAAAAACAGTGAGGATGAACATATATAATTTCTAGAAATCTTTTTAGTCTGAATCTGATGAATCATATAAAAGATGTGAGAAACAACTTTCATTTCTTAAAAAGCAATTCAATTGTGTACATTTTATAAAGATAAAAGAACCTAAGATCTCCACAGCGTGCCACAGTCATAGTCTGCCAGCTTCAGAAGCCTTCTCGCGAGAAACCCTGATAAAAATTTATCTTATAAAAAGCTTACGATGACATTGTTACTCTGCTGAATGAAGCCGACCACGTAGGTAGTAGGAACGAGCTCGGCGCTCCTCCATTGCCGGATGCCAGCGTACTCTTGCAACCCCTGCTTGATTCTTCTCTTTTTCGTGCCGCCCCTCGCGCCCTCGCCGAGATTGGCCTTGCCGAGGCACCTTGCCAAGACGACGCTGTCCTCCAGCGTCGCGCAGCCACCCTGGCCCAGGTCTGACTTCATCGGGTGCAGCGCGTCGCCGGTCACGCAGCGTCGCCGGTCACGCAGACGCTACCCTTGCTGATGCTCGCGGTTATAACACTAAGTATTAGTTTCTTCTTTTCCTTTTGTTTAAGTGTTTATCAAAGAAAGAGGTCCGACCTCTGCAACCGCACACAACCAAATGTTTATGTTGATGTGTTCTTAAAATGGTGCATCCCATGCAGTCTAACTATGATCCGTTTTCTTGCATGTTGATTCTGGGTGCGTACTTGAAAGTGCATCTAGACCCATAAGTGGATTTTGATGAATTTAATAACAAATCGATTAAAAGCCTAACATATTTATCTAAGATTGTGAGCATGTTTTAATTATACATTCACGAGTTATTGTTGGAATATTTATTGGTGAATAGATATTATATGACTCACATTGGAGAAGACAAATATATCAGTAATCCTAAGGCATAGTGGCAAGGATGTGGCTATTTTACAGCCGGATGTAAAATAGTCTATGGTACAATCAATTTTTTTGGAAGGTGACGAGCTATGCACTGTGCAAACTACTTTTTCAGCACTGAAACCGTGTCCCACTCATGGCAGGTAACTCCACCTGTACCGGTGATTAAAACAACAAAAAGTACTGATAAAAAAATTCATAATTTTACAACCGAGCATCAAATCCAAAATCTGACTGCACCATTATTTTAGTCTCTCCACAAGCTTCAAAACAAGACGCACTTCAATATATTTTTTGATCCTATTTTTTTCATGTAGTACTAAGCAACTTTGCTAAAAGGTAAATCCATATTACAATAAACTCCGAACCAATTTAGAGAACAAATTTATGAGCAAGTCCACATCATTTAAAAACACACATAAATTTTTACAACCGAGCATCAAATTCAAAATCTGATTGCACCGTCATTTTAGTCTCAGTAAAAGCTTCAAAACAAAATCTCACTTCAATATATTTTGACCCTATTTTTCTCATGCAATGCTAAGCAATTTTGCTAAAAGGTAAACCATATTACAATAATCTGGGAAGCAATTTAGAACAAATTGATAAGCAGGTCAACATCATTCAAAACACACACATAAATTCCTCACTAAAAAAGGAACAATGTGATGGCTAGTGCACAGCCCCCAACAACCTATTAGTAGCATGGTCATTTAAGGCCAGAGCACGGCAGCTATTAGAAGGAGAACAATGAGCGGAGGAGGAGAGCAGCAAGCCACGCAAAGGCACGGAGCATTTCCATCTGCAAGGGAGAAGGAATAGAGCAGGCGAAGATCGAAGTCGGCTGAACTTAGCAGCAGGCGCAGGAGTACAAACACCCCAACGCTAATTCAGGGATCTGATAAAAAACAGTTCATGTGATTAACATAGAAAACCTTTGATGAAGCGCAAAGTTGCTTATTGGAAATCATGTTATTGCTTATCTAGAATAATATGTTGCCTAAGCTGAATCATGTTATTGCCTAAAAAATCAGAACCAGGGAAAAAAACTCACAAAAAAACGATTATCTCAACCACTGAAGACAGATCCAGGCAGCTTATGCCCATGGTGTCAGGCCGAGCCGATGGCTCATCGGCCGCGACGCGGACCGGGCACCGGTCTCCCGTCTCGCGCCGTCGGGCGTCGCTGCCGCCCTCCAACTCCTACACGTCGGCGGCCGCCGCCTAGCGCCGCGCCCTACCTTGGCCCCACCATTTGATGCCGCCGCCTGGGGCGCAGTCACGAGGGACGAGGAGCACCGCCGCCGTGCGTGTGCAGGCCTCCGCAGGGGCGCCGCCGCCATGCGTGTGCTAGCCTCCTCGTGGGCGCCACCGTGCATCGCGGGGGCTGCTGCTCCGCACGCGCCTCCCAAGGACCTTGCGCCAAGGCCAGGAGGGACGTCGCCGGAGCACAACCACCACACATACTCCCGGAGCCGGTGTCGCGTGGGTCAGAGAGATGAAAGGATAAGAACGATAGAATCTGCCGCAAGAAGTGAGAGAGGGTGCTGGGGACACGTAGTACATCTGGTGTGGGGCCCATGCCTGGACAGTGGATAGGTGTTGTCATGCAGTGCCGTGTGCAGGTGGTGTGAGGCTGTGCGACTGTTAAAAACACAGCTGGTTGCAACGAAGTCCTTGGGTAGTGGCAAATATCAAGCAACAAAGGAAGATAAATATTGAGGATATTTTGAGAAGGTCAATTCATGGTCTCCGGTGATTATGGTAGCTTGATTAAAGTACAAGGATCATAGAAAGAGAAGATAGTAAATCTCTCTAAATTAAATGCAAGGCTTCATGTGGTAATTGAAAGAGGACACAAGGATGAGTATAGACTTTATGGTCCTTAATTGGAAGGTTGCATATTCGTTGTCAATCAAGAACAAGCATTTGAAGCGGGATTTCATATGGAGATTAATTATGGATGAAGCAAAATGGAACTTAACGTGGATTGGGTAAGTGATGAAGAGATCAACCGAGATGTCTAGGGCGAGGGACTAAGCAATCTTTGGGGCCTTCGCTAAGCCACCATTAGTGTTTTGCTAAGGTGAAGTTCTAGTATCCGTGTGGTCTCGAAGTATCATATACAAGCCTTTACCGAGGGAAGCAATGCAACTCATCTACATGTTATGATTGACAATATGGAGTGACTTGTGGATCCAAGTGTCCATCCTTATGCTAGATGGAAAGATTCTAAGTCACTAGCTCAAGTATGAACGTGGTCAAGACATAGGCTAAGTTGAAAACCCTCAAGTGAATATTGTTCAAGTATGGCAAGATCGAATATCGTTGAGTCCTTGATGATTGCGTCGACTAGGGTACAACAAGTTAGTTTCTCCAGAACACGGGAGCCTCGGACTTGATTTTATGGCTGTCGCAGGGGAAGCTCCGTGGCGTGCGTGGCAAGAGCTCAGTCACGGTGGCGCGTTCGAGTCGAGCTCGGGCCGAATTTGTTCCTTGCTTTAATATTAGGTAGAGATAGATATATTTATTTTATTATGTATCTAGAGATAAATATATCTAGGTGCATGGCCGCGCCGGAGGAGGGCTGCGCTCGGCCTCCACGCGCCGGCGTCGTCCAGCTCACCGCTGGCGAGCCCCCTGAAAGACATCTAGGCCCTAAGTGGGTTTTGGAGTATTGAATGACAACTAGATTAAAGGTCTAATGTCTTTGTCAAGTATGTGAGCAGGTTGATATATGAAAGACAAAGCATATTGTATGACATTGGTTATCTACATGGTGAAAACAAGCTATGTGTATACAAGATAAGTTGAGGCATGGTTTTAGCCTCATATTGTGAAATGGCTTAACTCAATGATGAATGTCATGATATTTGATATGTATGATCCCATGAAGCATATAGATGGTATATGACAAGCTAATGAAGGTTAAGATAGAGGCATATTGATATTGGAACATTGGATGGTCTCTTATTGAAGGAAGAAGCTTGTTATAATCAAAAGGGATATTTAAATTAAAAAGAAGGCATGATCTCAATTGGATCTCACTCTTGTTGTTGAATCAAGCTAAACTCAAATTGGCAACGAATGGATGAAGAAATCAAGCAAGGAATTAGCAACGAGGTACTAAGCTAAGGTTGGCCAAGTAGTGACTTGGACCATGTGCTTGGCTAGGGTGAAGTGGCTATAGCCTGGAGAATTTCGAGGTATCAAGTCGAGCCTAATCGAGTGGAACAATAAGGATGCAACAAACGTTGTTTGGATCATGTGAAGGGTGACTTGGCATCTAGAAGTGGATTTCATTCACATGTGTTGAATATTGATCCAAGTCACTAGCTCAAGGTGAAGTGCTCAAATCAATGAGACATTGAAGGATGAATATCTCAAAGGGATATATTGTTCAAGTATGGCGATTCATGAAGATGAAACTCAAGAGTTCTAATATTGCATTTATATTTGATCATGAGTATAGGTATGCCGTACTATCAAGAGGGATGCAACGTGGATAGCTTTGCTTATGTCTCGGTGCTCAAACCTAACCTCCCAAGTGCTATCATGAGAGAAACTCTTACCACAACACATGCACCTGATGGTTTTGGAGCTTATTTTCAGTTGGAATGGATGCTGCTCTGAATAAGCTTTCCATAGAGTCCAAGATCAACGAATTCGGAGTTCGGAGTAAAAAGTTATGCCTTTTTCTCCGAGGTGACCTGTGCTGTCCAGTGAAGCTTCGGAGATTCCAGGGAATTTTCCGGAGACTCCGGACTTTCCAAAGATTCCGGAAAAATGTCCGGAATATCCGAAACTTTTGAACCTAACGGCTAGTTTTGGGGATTCCGGAGTATCCGGGGGTTTTTCTGGAGATTCCGGGACTTAACAGCCAACGGCTAGTTTTTGGATGATGGGTATAAATACCCCTCACCCTCTCCCATTTGTGGCTGCTGTTTCCCCACATAAAAAACACATCTCCACAGCCCCTTTAAGCCCTCCCATCTCTAGTATAGCAAGAGATTTGAGAAGAGAAGAGATTTGGGTGAGGGATTGAAAGATTGAGTGAAAGTTGAGCTAATCCATCCTTGAGCACTCGAGTTCATAGCAAGAGATCTTCGTGACGTTTGTTACTCTTGGAGGGTTGCCTCCTAGATGGCTAGGCGTCGCCCATAAGCTCCCAAGGTGTGGTGAGTTGTGGGAAAGTTTGTGAAGGTCTTGCTTCGCCTCCGCAAGCGAAGAAGCTATTTAGTGGATCGGAGAAAGGGTTGAATGCAACCCGACTTCGGTAGGAGAAGCACCCAACGGAGACTAGGATTCACACGGTGGTGAATCCGAACTTCGGTAAAACAAATCTTGTGTCTCTTGTTGGTCTACCTCACATTTACCTTGCTTTACATTCTTAGCTTGCTTTTGTCATATATTGTCGATCTACTTGGGTGTTAGTGCTTGTGAAGTGCAGGAGCCTAAGAACCTGCAAAGATCTCCACTTTGAGCCACACTTCAAGGTTGAGTTCATTTCGAGCAAGCAAGCAAGAAAAGGTTTGGGGTTCCTCTCTGACTCAGGCAAATCCAAAAGTTCCGGATTTGCAATCCAGAAGTTCCAGGTTCTGAGAAAGAGAACTTGTATTCCGCTGCGCAGGCGCTAGTCCAGAGATTCCGGACTTTTTCCAGAGATTCCGGACTTTCCAAAAACTTCGGAGAAAAGTCCGGATTATCCGAATTTTGTTGATAAATTTGTTTTAAGTGGTGATTTTCAGGACTCACCTATTCACCCCCTCTAGGCGACATCAAGATTCTTTCAATTGGTATCAGAGCCTGGTGCTCCGATTCGAGCTTAACCGTTGGAGTTTAAAGATGTCGACTACATGTGAGGTATCATTTGAGCCTCATCAGTTTGACGGCTCAAACTACTCTTCTTGGTCTGCTCATGTTCTTCATGTATTACATACTTGGGGTCCTTCTTTTGAACGAGTTGTGGTGGCTAGCATTCTTCCCGAGGACTTTGATAGTGAGGACTCATCCAATCTATCAAAAGAGGAAAATGATTGTGTGCTCGACAACTCCTCTATTACTAACCTCATGTACAATAATGTGAGCAAGGTTGTTCAAGAAGTTATCTTCAGCCATGAAGACATTTGTGACGATGCACATCTTATTTGGGTGGCACTCAAGGATATGTATATAAGTGCCGATGATGAGAACAAAGAAGAAGAGGAGGATGAGTCACTAGAGGAGTGCTCAACATCAACATCTTGCATTCCTCCTCTAAAGACCTCATCCACAAAGCAAAAGAGCGACAACATCACGACCACTGCCTCTGACCAGGCAAACTCGGTGGCACCGAGTTCAGAACCCGGTGGCACCGGCTTTGGCAGTGATCAGCACCAAGTCGCTTCGTCAAGCTTCAGAGCAGCATCACATAAGCCTAATGAGGTATCTACAGCTCCTAGTACTTCCTTACTATGTACTAACAATTCCAAGTCTCAAGTGACTAAAGGTAAAAGGAAGAAAGGAAGTGAAGTTGAGCAATTTGACTTCGAGCTCAACAAGATGACCAAGAAAGACAAGAAGAATGTGCTAGATCTCATAAAGAGAGTAAGAAGGCAAGAAGATGAGCTCACAAGACAACAAGCTTATCGTGACTCCTTCGAAGAAGAATTGAAGAAGCTTAAGGAGTCAAGTGCCTCCTTATCTAGTAAATGCAAGGAGGACATTACCAAGGCATATGCTTGTGCTACTAACTCTCTATCTTGTGCAGCTTCCTTGGAAAAGGAAAATCAAGCTCTCAAGGATCAACTTGAGGAGATCATTCGTAAGCTTGTGAAACTACAAGGCACTCACAAAGAACTTGAATATTCTTATGAGAAGCTTGTAGAGTCACACACCTTGCTAGAAGTGGCAAATGAGGTTATGGTAAACTCAGTTAAATCTTATACACCTCATTGCACCACTAGCACATGTACTCAAATTGAAAATAATATATCTTGTGCTAACCCATGTGGCCCAAAAGGCAAACCTACTAGTCACCTTGTTGTAAAACAACGATAACAATACTTAATTTTGTTCAAAATATTCTACAAATTGACATGAAACCATATTTTAAGGGTATAATGCTCCTATAAAAAATTCATATGGTTTTGATAAAGTGAGATTATAGATGTTCACAAATGGACACAAGTCTAGCATAGTTTTCTACAATTGAAAACAAACTTTGAGATTTGAACAACTAATAACGTGACCGAACTTGTATGCACCTCAATTTTTGACACCATCTCATGTTGACCATAACATTAGAGAATATTAAGTTATATTAGCAATTATTATGAAAAAACATGTTTTTATATTCTCTTTTTAGTTGGAAAAGATGTGTTGTATGAAAAGCAATCAAGAAATAGTAATTAAGATACAAACAAATGGCACTGAGTAAAACATCTCGATTTTAAAAAAATTAGGAAAAAGAATCAACCGATTTGGAGTTCGTATGAGGAAGAAAAACAGTTTACAAGTTTTATCCGAAGATTAAAAACAGAAATTGCACTTGCTATGAACTGAGATGAACAAGTGTGTTTTCTCTTTTTAATCTTTGACTAAAACTTGTAACTAGTTTTTCTGCCTTATACTAACTCCAAATTGGATGATTCTTTTTTCTAAAATTTTCTAAAATCATGCTCTACGAAGATCTACAACTTTAACAAATGAAAAAAATGATTTCGGCAGCAGTTTGCTAGGGATAATTCAAACTTACATCTCAAATTTACACTATCATAATTCAAATAATATCATAAAATGCTCTAATGGTTCTACGAATTGACGTGGTAACATAATTTGGGTCCATAAACTTGTGATCAAAATTTCAAATGATTTCGGTAACAGCGGAACCTACATTGTTTAGAAATGGATACATGTCTCACATAGTTTCATGAAACATTACTTGAACATTGAAGTGTATCATACCTTTTGAAATTTTCGAATTCATATGCACTTTAAACTTTACCATAACCTTGTGTTTAGCTTATTATTGCAAAATACGAAGTTACATTAGCAATGTTTGTTCAAAATGCATTTATTTATATTCTCTACATAAATGCATGAAAAGAAGCCATGTGAATAAGATTAAAGAAACAATAACCGACCTACAAAACAACACAACAAAATGAAAGAACGTGATTCTAGAAAAAATTGGAAAAAAGAAACACCAAATTTGGTCGGAAAATTCTACAAATTGGTATAACAACATGTTTTTGTCCAAGATCTTGCCATAAAAAACTTAAGTGGTTTGAAGGAAGTAGGACCATACATCATTCACAAAAGGATACATCCCTCTTGTAGTTTTCTAAAACTCAAAGTCAAACTTTGAGATTTGAATACCTCATAACAATTTTAGACTCGTATGCATCTAAATTTTGGATGCAACCTTATGTTGACCATAACATTAGCAAACACGAAGTTACATTACCATTTTTTCTTCTAAAAAGTTGGTTTTCTATTTTTAAAAACCTAATTAAGACATCTTTATGAAGTAACTTGAAAAGTAATTATCTTATATACCTCCCAACACATTTTCACATGTAGAAGACAACATTTAAGTTTCCTTCTAGGAGTTTCAAGATTTTTTGAATAAATTTGCTATTTTCTATCATTTAATTGAATTTCTACTTGCTTACCAAAAGTAATTCCTAGTTGACCTATGTGTACCTCCAATAAGACTAGAAAAAATTCACAAAAATCATATTTAGGCTTCTATGTTCCATTCTAGGTCATGTTTTGAAGATAGATGACAAAATCAATTTGAGTTATAAGGAACAATCAAACTTCTACTAGTCACTTTGTTATAAAATAATGATAATAAAACCTAATACTTATCCAAAAATTACGTAAATTGGCGTAGAATCATTTTATGGATGTAAAAGTTTGACAAAAAAAGTTTCATAAGATTTTGTGAATATTGGAGTATACATTGTTCATAAACTAGATAGTTAATCACATTGTTTAAGAAACTATCTTAGAGACTTGTCAAATTTGTACTACATGTTATTACCACTTTTGAAAATGACAAAATGACCTAAATAAACATTTTAGATCTTGATGAGATATGAAACTTTGGTATTCATCACTTTTCCATTTGACATCATCTAGTGTAAAAAAATCTTGCTCGTAGTTATCACTTTTTGGAAGAAGTGCAAGATGCATACAAAATTTTCGATAAATAAAAATTTCTATACAAATAAAACATCCTTGAAGGAAAGGCTGATTTTAGGAAAATTTTAAAAAAAAGAACCATCAAATTTGAAGATCTTACGTAGGAGAAAAACTAGCTACAAGTTTTAATTCCATATTAAAAAAAGAAATACGATAATCCCGTGTTCTTCATCTCCACTGGCCGCGGTGGGTCGATGTGGCCGCGTGACTGGGCCGATGTAGTGGCTCTGGTAAGCAACATCTATTAAATAGCTTAATCCTTAAATAATGACACAAACAATAACATAGCTCAGTGGTAAGGTCCTATCTTTGGATTGATAGGTCGCGGGTTCGAGCCCTGGATCTCCCAAAATTGGCACTTCTTTTTCCCTTTTTCCCTGCAGGCTACTCTTGTGGTTAGATTTCGTACAAAACAATTAAAGTGCTCTACTGAGTCACAAACCTTCGAGTAGCTTAGTGGTATGGAACTGTGGATCGTGGGCTTGTGGTCATGGGTTCGATCCTTGTTTTTTACACATTTGTGCTCTGTTTTTCTTTTTTATTAATTGTTGACATGGCGGGTGCGGCCGGGTGAAGTGGCGGGTGGGAGACGTGGCGCGCGGCTCAGTGAGGTGGCGCAGTGATAATTATAAATGTATAAAAACATTTTATACCACACTTAATCACTAATATGTATGTAGTGTAGTGGTAAAGTCGCTGGGCCGTAGTCTTTCTCCCCTGGGTTCGAATCCCCGCCCCTACACATTTTTTGACCATTTTGTAGTTAATTAATACAAAATAATAAAAATACTTGGCTAAAACAAAAACTGTGGGGTGTGGGGTAGTGCAATGGTAAGGTGCTACGAATTGCAGATTGAGGTCGCAGGTTCGAGTCTTTCTTCCCCCCTTGGCGCACTGTTTTTTTTAATTGGTGATGTGGGCGTGTGATGTGGTAGGGATCTGAGTACAAATAAGTTGAAGATCAAATGAGTACATAATGAAACTTGTAGCTCAATAGTTTGTGTGGTGCTTGGTGTACCTAAGGTCTTAGGTTCAATTCCTAGCTCTCTCACAATTTTTTTGAGATTTTGTTTCAATTTATCGATTTTCCCATTCATAATATGACTATTTTTTAATTTGTTGATCACGACGAATCTGCTCAAACGTCACGGCGTTGTGGGTCGGATTGTGACGAATTTAACAAATCGTCGTAGTGTTCTAGGCTTCAATATCCATCAATGCACATCCGTGACGAAAAATCAGAATGTCGTAGAATCGCGACGAATTTAACAAATCGTCGCAGTGTTCTGGGCTTCAATACCTATCAGTGCACATCCGTGACGAAAAACAGGAATACATCGCAGACGCAGTGCTCTTCGTGATGTTTTCTGAGAACGTCGCAGAAAGTTCGTCGCGGATTAAATAGTTTCTTGTAGTGCCTTCTTGGTATGATTATGTGATTGCAGAATCTTGTGATGACTTCATTGCTCAAGAAAATGATGATCTTATGCAAGAAGTTGAAAAGCTCAAGAAAGAGGTGGCTAAGTTGAAGGGAAAAGAAAAAGTGCAACCTTCTCAAGATAACCGTGAGCCCATGGTGAAGAAGCTTGAGAAGAGGATAATCGTCACTCGATCAATCTCTCAACAAAGCCACAAGATCAATGATCACAAGATTAGCAACAAAAAGAAGCTAGATCACATCAAGTGCTACAAATGCTCACACATGGGACATTATGCATCCATGTGCTCATTCAAGGAAGAAGACAATCCAAACCAATCAAAGAGGCAAAGAAGTCTTGCTCAGAGAAGATGCTTTGGTTGTCATGAGAAAGGGCACAAGATTGAAGCTTGTACCAACCGGGCAAAAATTCCCTCAGGGAAACCCGGTGGCACCGGGTTTGCAAAACCGGTGGCACCGGTTTCCACTGAGAAATCTCAAGAGAAGCTCAACAAGGTATTTTTGAAGGCTCAAGCTAAATACAAGGAGAATGATGGCTCCATGACAAGTGTGAAGAAGATTAGCAACATCAAGCACAAGATTTGCTACACTTGTCGTCAAAAAGGACATCTTGGTAAGGATTGTCCAAATAGTAAGGATTCTAAGCTCAATCATATTCATTACCAAAATAATATGCTTGAGAGGAACTCAAATGACTATTGTGCCTCTAGAGTGGTTGTATCACAAAGGAAGGGCACAAAGGCCATTTGGGTACCTAAGTCCTTGATCACTAACCTTGTCGGACCCAATGCACGTTGGGTACCAAAACATGCCTAAAAGGACTTTGCAGGTACTTGGAGCAGCATTGGAAGCTTGGTTCACTTGAGAAGATATTTATTTTCATTCATCTATATCTCAAGAGAAAATTTATGACTCATCATAGAAAAGGACCAAGTGACATAAATAAAAGAAATCTCATTCAATGCTCCTCCTATGATAAGTACCTCTCCTAGTAGTTGTTCATGCTCATATGTAAAACATGCTCTTGTGCTAGTTGATCATATGAGATGGACAATCTATATATGGTCTCTTTAGCAACATTATGTCAAATACCATTCGATGCGTTTAACCTCTTCATCTAGAAGCATTGAGTGATTTTTGCATCCAGGAGAATATATGTAAGCTAAAGTGGAAGAAAGAATCAAGAAAAGGATAATCTACTTTTGAGAAAATGCAAAGATGCATAAATCTGGGAGAATCCGGTGGCACCGAATTGGTGAACTCAGTGGCACCGAGTTTCCCAGGATCAGCAGAGGCTAAAGAAGAAAATATTGCAAATAACTCAAGACCCATTATTCTTGATTCAAAATGAAAAGAAGACTAAGCAAATATTATTTGTGAGCTTTTCTTGATCTCATTTCACATATTCTTATTTGCTTATATATTTTGACCAAAATGTGGAGCTTGCTACTCTAGTGCCTTAATTGAGCTAAAAGTGCATTTATCAAGATTCAAATACTTGATGCACCTATTTAGGGGGAGCTCACTTCACATTTTGTGTCTCTTGGTACTAACATCACTTGCAAGGATTCATGTGTGTAGTTCAAGTGTGAGGTGTCTCAATATTTTATCTATACTCTTCACTTGAATAAATTTTATGTCAAGAATGTTGGTTGTGAGTAAGCCATATGACAAGGAGGTCACCAATCCATCTCTGTGATTGTATCTCTCACTCTCTACTTATGGATTGGATTATATTTATTTTTGGCTACTCACCATAGCATGGTTTAAATTCCTTAACTTGGACATATTTGACCAAGGTAGTGCACATGTCCTTTCCATCCACATATCCATGTGTGCACTATATCTTTGAGGAATTTAGCCCATTCTATGAGGTTTCTTGTTGGGTGACTTACTTACATTCCACTCTCAAAGAGTCATCCAATGTGAAACTAATGCTTGTGCTTTTAATATTTATCTTCTCTTGTCCTTTTAGCACAAAAATAGTCATTTTCCATGAAAAGTGACAAGATGAAATGATTGAAAGACTATAAGTGCAAGTTAACCTATGTGAGTTCCTCTATTTGAGAATTTCATAAAATAGAGGCAAAGGTATGGATCCTTAAATTCAAGACGTTAATTTGAGCATCTAGGCCTTATTCTTGCTAGTGTGAGTTTTGGTGTGCAAAGGGAGTTAGCATCACCTTGATTTGTTGCTTGGTGGTAGTGATGGGTTTTAGATATTTAGTTGATGCCTCACAATTTTTTGTTGGAAATATTGTTTTTCTAACCGTGGCTGAAATTTCAGTAGAGGTATGAGCTAAATATGCTAAGACCTATCTTGGCTAGTAATCTTTGCATACTCTTTGTGACTTAGGTAGATTTTCAAAAAATTCACTAGCATGTGTAGGTGGTGTGCTTTTTGCAAAATATTCGAGTCTTGATCTTTTAGATTATGTCTTATTGTTTATGGTTATTGTTACTCTTGTTCGACTGTTGGCTAACCATAAAAGGCAAGACTATCTCAAGTTCAAAAGAAGCTACTCATTCTCATCTCAAGGGGTTGCAAACTTTGGATTTCTCACATTTCATCAAAATCTCTCGAATTCATATCTGAGACAAAGGTCTGTGCAAAAATGGATATAAAGGGCAGAGAAAGAAAGTTGGAAGAAAATGGAAATGCAGAAATAATTTTATGGACAAAAGTCCACGAGTCAAGTGAAACCCGGTGGTCGGTTTCTGAAAACCGGTGGCGCCGGTTTCTGAAAACCGGTGGCACCGGTTTCTGTCGGCAATAAAAGGATATGACCCGTGACTCACCCTACACAGTCACCATTCACCCTCATTCACCCCCACAACTCAGAACAGTAAAAGGAGAGGGAGAGAAGGGGATTGCATGGCGATTTGAGGAGTGGACCATGGGATTCAAGGTTTGAAGCAAGATTCCGGTCCTCCAACCCGGTGGGATCGGATTCCCCTCAGTTCTAGGGCTGCAGCAGCTTCTTCAACATGTCAAGAGATCCAAAGTTTGATCTCGTTTATGGAAGAAGACAACCTAGAACGAAGAATGCAAATTTTGAGCTTAGAAAAAGAGAGGGAACTAACAGCACTCATGAGATTACAGAAGAAGTACCAGTACCTCCTAGAAGGTCAAAAAGGGCAGCAGGGAGAATTAATCTTCCTAGAGGTGCTATGCGCATTGAGGACTCCGAGCCTGAGTCGACCTCTAGTGATGATGATGAGGAGAGCCCATACAGGCAGGAACCCTCTCCTCCCGAGTCACCTACTGCAGCTTCTCAGCGCAAGAGGAAGGGCAAAAACATCCGCACAACTAGCCATGAGCACAGTCAGGGCACCGGAGAGGATGACAGTGATGGTGATTATGAGGGCATCTCAGTTCTTGGACCACAGCCAGTTGAGAGTGATGGTGAGAGTCACTTCAATGTTAGAATGAGGCCACCCGTTGACCCTGAGCACCGCAACATAGTCAACTATAAGGGAAGGGGTATGACAGAAAAAGCAAGAAAAGAAAGGGAAAAGAATCCTATGGCAGTTGGTGGAAGGAATTTGGATTATCGTTTTGGCACCAAGTTTCATCAAGACTATTATGCAAGTGCCATCATCAAGAAAGACTACCCCATTGCTCGCTCGGAATACATTGATTGGAGGTTCTTGGAAGACTTGGAAGATGCAAAGATTGCTGAAATTATTCGTGAGTGCAAGAGGAAAAATATTTTTGATATCATGAGCTTTGCTAAGTCATGGAACAATGAAGTGATTGCACAATTCTATGCCACATGTTACTTCACCACTTGGAAAGATGAGAAGATTGTGCATTGGATGACTGAGGGAAAATGGTTTGGTATCACTTACACTCAGTTTGCCTCTCTTCTTGGTTTTGATGAAGACGATAAAACAAGGGAGAAGATTCATAGAGGTCATGACATGGATAAGGAAGATATGAAGTTCATGTATATCCCGGGACAAGAATGGAACTATGGTCGGGTAAATGGCATGCTACCATTCTATGCATACTTGCACCGCATGTTTAGAAAGACACTTGCTCCTAGGGAAGGGGACCAATCAAATGTGTCAAACTATGGAAGAGATTTGTTGAAACACATGAGCCCTAGTGAGCCGGAATTTAGTGTTGTGGACTATATTTGGGAAGAAATTCATACCATCTCAAGTTCACCACAAAAGAGTTGTGGATATGCTCCTTATCTCATGCACATCATTGAGGCAATCACCAACTACACATTTGGATATAATCATGAGCATAAACCTTTCCGTTTGAAGAATGATGTTGTGGGACCATCCCTAGCTGATTTCGCAAGTGCACAAGCAAACATTGGAGGTCAAGAAGCCCCCGAACAGCCTGCTGCAACTGTTGCTCCATCTAGGATAGCAAGGCCTTCATATGGTCAAGGCCGTGGACGTGGGCAGCAACATGTGCAAAAGCCTCCTTCTCCGCTTAGAAAGTTGTTCAACTTTTGGTGTGGGTCTTGCATGAAAGCAAGCGATGTTGTTCACAAGGAAAGGCAACTTAGGAAGAGGGATTCAAGGATGATAAGACTCATGTATGAAAATCCCTCTCCCACAAATAGGCCTCCCATTCCACATGCACCGTCCGATGATGAAGATAGTGAGCCGGAGACCTTTGAGAGCATTTGGGACAAGTCACAACAAGTTGATCTGGCAATTAACAAGGATTATTGGGATAGAGCCTATGGAAACACATATTACAATCCAACCTTTGGAGGAATGTATAGTGCTCGATCTTCATATTCAGAGGTTCCTTTCATGGGCACACAAGGGCAAGGCACATCCTCTAGCATGCCTCAAGTGGATCCTAATGCACAAGGAAGTTCAAGTGCTGCAGGTGGATACTACTATGGTAGCCTATTTGGCTCGGTCAATCCATATGAGGGAATGACGTCTCACTTTCCTCCATTTCCACCTCCACCATCTTTTGTGCCTCCAAGTCATTTTGTGCCACCACCTCAAGATGATGATGAAGAAGAACCATGAGCAGTTGTCCAAGACCCCCCAGGACCTTTATTGGTGATTAATGACAAAGGGGGAGAGAGGTGTCGATTCAAAGCTCAGCTGTCTGTGTTGTATCTGCTCTGTTTGCCAAAACCCGGTGGAACCGATTTCCAGATCTCGGTGGCACCGGTTCCAGTGTGTCTCAGTCTCAGTATCTCTTCTGTCAGGTAAACTCGGTGGCACCGAGTTTCCAAAATCGGTGGCACCGGTTTTGGCTGTTGAATGCAACAGGCCCATGTAATAAACTCTCTTTAGCTTCAATTGGCCTTGAGAACCTTTGGCATGTGTGCTTGTGTGTTGAACGTTTTTTATGCTTATTAAGACTCATTTGCATGTTAGTGTGATTTTATGAGTGATGTGATGTTTTTTGACAGGGCTGCCTACGCAAAACCGGTGGCACCGAGTTTGGCAACTCGGTGGCACCGGGTTTGGCCATACAGCACTGCCATTTCTCTACTTTATTTGTTGAAGTGCCTTTTAGTTCATGCATCACGGTTTAAATGTTCACACACTTGTTTTGCACCTCACTGTTACAGGGATTTAGGGGGAGCTCCATGTTTTCTTCAAAATGTGCAAACTGGCATTAAGGCCAAATATTGTGAATTCCACTCATAGCACGTATTAAGGGGGAGCTCAACCTAAATCTGAGTTTTTAAGCTTTATTGAATATCTTTTGTAAGATTTAATTGAGGTTGTCATCAATCACCAAAAAGGGGGAGATTGAAAGACATCTAGGCCCTAAGTGAGTTTTGGTGTATTGAATGACAACTAGATTAAAGGTCTAATGTCTTTGTCAAGCATGTGAGCAGGTTGATATATGAAAGACAAAGCATATTGTATGACATTGGTTATCTACATGGTGAAAACAAGCTATGTGTATACAAGATAAGTTGAGGCATGGTTTTAGCCTCATATTGTGAAATGGCTTAACTCAATGATGAATGTCATGATATTTGATATGTATGATCCCATGAAGCATATAGATGGTATATGACAAGCTAATGAAGGTTAAGATAGAGGCATATTGATATTGGAACATTGGATGGTCTCTTATTGAAGGAAGAAGCTTGTTATAATCAAAAGGGATATTTAAATTAAAAAGAAGGCATGATCTCAATTGGATCTCACTCTTGTTGTTGAATCAAGCTAAACTCAAATTGGCAACGAATGGATGAAGAAATCAAGAAAGGGATTAGCAACGAGGTACTAAGCTAAGGTTGGCCAAGTAGTGACTTGGACCATGTGCTTGGCTAGGGTGAAGTGGCTATAGCCTGGAGAATTTCGAGGTATCAAGTCGAGCCTAATCGAGTGGAATAATGAGGATGCAACAAACGTTGTTTGGATCATGTGAAGGGTGACTTGGCATCTAGAAGTGGATTTCATTCACATGTGTTGAATATTGATCCAAGTCACTAGCTCAAGGTGAAGTGCTCAAATCAATGAGACATTGAAGGATGAATATCTCAAAGGGATATATTGTTCAAGTATGGCGATTCATGAAGATGAAACTCAAGAGTTCTAATATTGCATTTATATTTGATCTTGAGTATAGGTATGCCGTACTATCAAGAGGGATGCAACGTGGATAGCTTTGCTTATGTCTCGGTGCTCAAACCTAACCTCCCAAGTGCTATCATGAGAGAAACTCTTACCACAACACATGCACCTGATGGTTTTGGAGCTTATTTTCAGTTGGAATGGATGCTCCTCTTAATAAGCTTTCCATAGAGTCCAAGATCAACGAATTCGGAGTTCGGAGTAAAAAGTTATGCCTTTTTCTCCGAGGTGACATGTGCTGTCCAGTGAAGCTTCGGAGATTCCGGGGAATTTTCCGGAGACTCCGGACTTTCCAAAGATTCCGGAAAAATGTCCAGAATATCCGGAACTTTTGAACCTAACGGCTAGTTTTGGGGATTCCGGAGTATCCGGGGGTTTTTCTGGAGATTCCGGGACTTAACAGCCAACGGCTAGTTTTTGGATGATGGGTATAAATACCCCTCACCCTCTCCCATTTGTGGCTGCTGTTTCCCCACATGAAAAACACATCTCCACAGCCCTTTTAAGCCCTCCCATCTCTAGTATAGCAAGAGATTTGAGAAGAGAAGAGATTTGGGTGAGGGATTGAAAGATTGAGTGAAAGTTGAGCTAATCCATCCTTGAGCACTCGAGTTCATAGCAAGAGATCTTCGTGGTGTTTGTTACTCTTGGAGGGTTGCCTCCTAGACGGCTAGGCGTTGCCCATAAACTCCCAAGGTGTGGTGAGTTGTGGGAAAGTTTGTGAAGGTCTTGCTTCGCCTCCGCAAGGGAAGAAGCTATTTAGTGGATCGGGGAAAGGGTTGAATGCAACCCGGCTTCGGTAGGAGAAGCACCCAACGGAGACTAGGATTCACACGGTGGTGAATCCGAACTTCGGTAAAACAAATCTTGTGTCTCTTGTTGGTCTACCTCACATTTACCTTGCTTTACATTCTTAGCTTGCTTTTGTCATATATTGTCGATCTACTTGGGTGTTAGTGCTTGTGAAGTGCAGGAGCCTAAGAACCTGCAAAGATCTCCACTTTGAGCCACACTTCAAGGTTGAGTTCATTTCGAGCAAGCAAGCAAGAAAAGGTTTGGGGTTCCTCTCTGACTCAGGCAAATCCAAAAGTTCCGGATTTGCAATCCAGAAGTTCCAGGTTCTGAGAAAGAGAACTTGTATTCCGCTGCGCAGGCACTAGTCCAGAGATTCTGAACTTTTTCCAGAGATTCCGGACTTTCCAGAAACTTCGGAGAAAAGTCCGGAGTATCCGAACTTTGTTGATAAATTTGTTTTAAGTGGTGATTTTCAGGACTCGCCTATTCACCCCCCTCTAGGCGACATCAAGATCCTTTCACCCCCGTCCTGTCGCGGCGGCGCGTTAGCGTGGTGGGGCCGGCGAATCCGAGGTGCGCTGGAGGCCTGGCAGCCGCCCGGGGAGCCGACGGCGGCCCCTAGCAGCTCTATGCGTGTCGGTTCCATTGCCGCCCTGCTGGTATGGATGACAATATGACATGGCCAACAAGGCACCGGTGGGGCGTTCGCCATGCGCGCCGCGCTCACCTACGAGGAGTGGGCGCACGCCGCACGGATGCTGGACGGAGAGGCTGCCCCGCGCCGCTCCAGTGACGCCGACCTCTACGAGGAGGAGCTCGTCCGCAACAAGCTCCGCGAGCTTAGGCACCAACGCTAGGAGGGGTCTCTCAGGGACATCATCTTCTGCACGCGCGCCGACCTGCTCAGGAACCTCGCAATATGTCGCAACCCGAACTGCACAAGGGGAGGCTGCAGGTACGTGATGCCCTGCTATCATGTGGATTAACCCAATTTTTTACAGCATCTGATGATTGCTCTGAGACAATTTGGCTCAGTTTATGTTTACAGGGTTATATTAGTATATTTGAACAAACCAGAAACCAAATTTAATAAGGAGGAATCAGCACAACAATTTAGCTAATCTTTGACATATTGCAATCCTCATTTTGTCGCGATTGGGCTTGTAGTCCAATGGTAGGACGGTCCAGTGGGACGCTACCCACTAGGGTTCAAATCCTGGTGCTCGCACCTTTTCCTGGATTTTCCAGGATTTACCGGCGTTATGCGTTAAGTGGTAAGCGACGTTCCCGTCGACGACGAGGCGCCATTGGTGACTTCGAGAATCTCCAGATCTGCCGGTGCTCAGTCCTTCGGAGGTGCTCATAGGGGTAGGGTTTGCGTACGTGTATTCATAAGGGTGAGTGTTCGTGCGTGTTGTGAGCGTCTGCGTTGTACTGTGTAATTCTCAAAAAAGTCCTCATTTTGTCATTTCGGAGCAGACTTGTGCTCTAATTTGGGGATGGACAGTCCTGTTTGTACAAATGAGCACTAAACTTTGATCAGTCAGTTCTGTTCCTAAGTCTAACCATGTGAATGGAGATAGTTCATTTCTGAATATGTAATTGGATCAAAAAAGTTGAACAAGTACTCAAGTAGTAGCCACATATAGCCTATATACTGCCCCTTTAAATTACAGTAAGTAATCGTATATAACAAGATTAAGGTGCCCTAATGATTTTAGCTATATGTAGCTGTCTACAAGTGAACAATGACAAAACATGTTGCATGTTTCAGACATCTTTCGGTTACAATGCTGTGTTTGTACTTTGTAGTTGTTTATTCAACTGTTTGAACTTGAAACACAAGTGTAGCACTATGTTGGTCATTAATGTGTTTTGATTGTGATGTTCAGTTTTGGTCCTAAATTATTTCTCTGATCTTCCTGAAAAGAATTGAAGCTTGTAGGATTCTGAATACACTATTCTAATGGAGGGTTTCTGAATCTTCTTGGTCAACATTTCAAAATAATTCATGGATGACAATGAAGTTGGATGCATTTCTGTATTTGTTTTGATTTTACTCTGAAGTCCAATTTTGTTACATCAGGCGTCTCATTGATAATCATGAGTCGACAGGTTGCTTATGTGCCGATGCAACCGCTTGCTTCTTCCTTTAATGTTTTCCTTCTTTTGCCTGTGTGTTCTGCACAACATTTTGATAGAAAAGTAGTGGATTGGCATGTTGTCTTGTATGCTTACAAAATCAATGGTGCCCTTGTAGCTGATGAAATGAATGATGTACCTTACAGGCTTAGAAGGCACAGATCAGAGATCATTCGTTCTCAGTATATTGATGTTAAAGAACTAAGGTAATCACCTTACAGTTCTTCAAGCAAGTTGCCCTCGAAGTTGCGCAGCTTGAGGCGGCGTGCCGTTTGGACATCTCTGATATTTTCGTTTTCCCAGTGCCGCCTAACTCTACCATTTTGTTCACACCCTGACTCGAATTGAACGTCGCCTATAATAATGCCTGATAGATCAATATATAATAACTTTAAACTGCACTGCCGACATCCTTCTTCATTGAGGTGGTTCTACCTTCTATATGCACTTATCTATGCTTATGCTTTTGGCATGATCGGAGATTCACATGGCTGTATAGTATATGCCCTGATGCTACTCATTCTGAGAAAGTGAATGTCGTTTTGATACTGGTAACATAATTTATGAAACTAACTATTGTTGGAAGGAGTAGTGAGCGAGCAGCGGGAGCCAAATTATTTGATCAAAGATTTGTAAGGTGATGTCACAATCGTTATGCCAACCACTCTTGCACAGGTCTGCAATGTTTTTATTTCCTTTCTCCGCACATGTAAATATGCTAATGTAAATTATTGACACAATATTCAGTAAACTTACACATGATTTCTTTTGCTCTATCACCAGTATTCCAAGATGATACAGAACCCATCTTATGCTGAGCTTTGGAAGGTTGCAGAACAAGGTGGGAGATGCAATTGGGAAAAGCTATCAGCCAGTAGGGCGAATTGTGCCATCGAGCTTGCATTGGATGAATTTGTTGCCCTCCTAAAACCACTTGTGTCGGCTGAAAGGAGTGTGGAACGAGCATCTGCCTCACAAGGACATGGTCCTACAATCAGGCTCTGTCCTACAATCACCTGGCAAGATCTGCCTATACATTAGTCCATCCTCGTGTTTGTGTGGCACATCAGGCTCTCCAGTTTCATTGCTACGAGTGACAATAAACCAGGAACTCGGTTCGCCAAGATAAAGTCGGTTGTGGTTTCCAAATGAAATAGGAACGAAGCACACCAGAAGCATATGTGATTCTGTGTCATGAATGAAAACGAAGAGCGTGCTCTCACCAAAAAAAAAGGAACTGGATGCTACAACTTACTCTTTTCTTGGACTGTTGTTGCTTGATATTAATGGATACTTCTATTAGTAAGTAAATATTGCTTTCAATTGTTGAAAAATTGATTGCTAAACAAATCTTGTTAAATAAAGTTGGTTAAACTGATTTTCATAGAAGATGTTGGTGTGTAGTATAATTTAAATTTTTAAATAATTAGAGTAGTTTACCATAAGTCTTTAATTTTTTTTCAAAACGCGTGCGTGCCGCACGTGCACTTTACTAGTAACATAAGAAATATATGTAGAAAAGTCAAAATAATAAGTAATTTGGGACGGAGGGAGTACATGCAAATCCAATATTTGCACAAAATGGTACTAAGGGTATTCATTTTCAACGAAGGGAATATAAAATTTATGAGTTTACCACCACACGTAACACCTCAAGATCACGTTCCACGGTGGCGCACAAGCACAAAAGTAGAAGTGCAGGAGCTAGTTTCAGAGCGTGCCGCAGTCATAGTCCGCCATTTTCAGAAGCCTCCCCGCGAGCACTCCAGACAGGAACTTGTCCCGCAGGAAGCTTACGATCGCGTTGCCACTCTGCTGTACAAACCCTACGGTGTAGGCCGTGGCGACGAGCTCGACACTCCTCCACCGCCTGATCCTGGCGTACTCGCGCAGCCCCGCCTCGATCCGCTCGTTCTCGGTGCTCCCCTTCGTGTTTTTGCCCACAAGGGCCTCGCCGAGGCATCTGGCCAGGATGACGCCGTCCTCCAGCGCAGCGCAGCCGCCCTGGCCGACGTCCGGTGTCATCGGGTGCAGCGCGTCTCCGGCGACGCACACGTTGCCCCTGCTGATGCTCGCGGTCAGTAGCGAGAGCGGCGGCCGGAACCGGAGCGGCGTGGCGAGGACGTCGCTCATCTCGCTCCTGTCGATCATCGCCATCATCTCTTCTGGCACCTTGGAGCCTCGGAGCTTGTCCAGCACGAACTGCTTCATCTTCGCCGCACTCTCGTCGACGCCCTTATCTGAATGAGCACGACGCCAACTTAAAAAAAGCAGTTAGCATCGAATTCGCGATTCTGTAATTTTGGTCGTGTACAATCGTCATGGACCACTGACCGTTTTCGGATGGAGCCCAGGTGAAGAACCAGTAGATATCAGTCTCGTTGCAGGGCAGCATGCCGAAGCGGAAGCCGTGGCCGATGAACTGCAGGAACTCGGGCTCGAAGTTGTGGCCGTCCGGGTAATGCGCAAGGCCTCTCGCAGCCGAGCGCCCCGAGTAGGAGGGCTTCGCGAGGCCCAGCCACTTCGCCACCACGGAGTTGATCCCGTCGCATCCGATCAGTACCTGCAGATGCAGAGGTTTAACATTTCAATCTCCTGTATGCGAGACTCCAAAAAGGAAAAAGGAAAATGACCTTTGCTCTTAGAACTGAGTCATCGGCTAGTTGGATGATCTTGGTGTCGCCATCCTCCTCGATCGAGACAATCTTGGAGGAATAGCGGATGGTGCCTTTTGGTAGCTCCTCCTCCAACACCTGCAGCATCAAGTCCCGCCTGACGCAACGGATTTCATTGGGGCCTCTGCATGAGGCAGGAACATTCATGTCAGTATGTAGTAGGAGTATGCACCAGACGCATAGACGTTGTCCGAACCCGAACGGCACGATGCAGTGGAAGATGAGTTGTGAGTGATCTCACCGCTTCCCCTGCTGCGTGAGGTCCGCTTCTCGCACGATCTCTCCGGTGGCGGAAGAGATGACGCGCAACCTGCTGGTAAGCGTCGGAGTTAGGACAGACAGATTGGAGAGCAATATGGGGATCGAGCAGAGCAACAGGCAACATAGAGATCAGCAGCAACGCGAGCCCGTCGGGAATAGAAATTGAAGATGGGTGGTAACAACGTACGACACGGTCTGCAGATGCCGCTTCCTGATCTTGTCGCCCACCCCGAGGGCGTCGAGCGCCTGGAAGGCGTTCCTCCACGTCGTGAACGCGAACCCCGACGCCCGCAGCGACGGCGACGACTCCAGAACCAGGCTCCTCACCCCTTTCCTACGGCGCGCCGGGAACAGACAGGTTATTACGAGTCAGATAGAGATTGCAGCAGAGCGCGGAGACAGGACGTAGCCAAAGGCCAGCATCTCTGCATACCTGTGCAGTCCAAGAGCCGCCGCGAGGCCGGCCAGCCCGGCGCCCACGATCACGACGTCCGCGGCGGCGTCCTTCCCCTGCATGCTTGCGACGGCAATTTCCTGGTGCAGTGGAAAACTAGCGAGCAAAGGGAATAATGGTGGTGGTGGTGGTGCTACCGTGCTAGCTCGCCAGCTCGGATTAATGGCGCGATCGACTGAGTGGCCGATCGATGACCAAGTGACGACTGCCGGGCGAATCAAGAAAACAAGAACACTTTCTTTGCACGAGAATCAGGAGCTCATGGTTGCTGGTTATATAGAGGATCGCCCGCAGGGGGTCCTGGAACTTGAAGTGAGCTAGGAGGAGCTAGTAGCGAGGAGTGAAGCCTATACTAGCGAGAAAGCTTGAGTGAGACGTCACTGCTGATGGTGTGGCGACTGGCAGGTAGTGCGGTCCATGTAGACCAGGGAAGGGCTGCTAGCTATTTTCCTGATGCAGAGCAGAAGTGAAGATGGATAAGCTTTCTCCGGGAAGCTGGATGTCGGGAAGTCCGCACACCAGGCAGACTTTATCATTGCAGCATCTTGCTCGATCGAGTTTCCTTTTCGACTGCGATCTTTTGGAGAACAAGATCGATCCACAGTTCTGCGTGCCACGGTCACTGGCATGCGGGCCAGAACAAAGTGTAGCCATCGATCTGTGTTTCCTAGTGAGGACTTTCTCTCTCTTGATTGGTGTTTTTTCTCCCTATGTCGTCTAGAAACCACTGCCACAGCCTTAAAATCATAAATTGCTCTCCTCCATAATAGTTTAATTCTGAAATTCCGATGTACTCCCTCCGTTTCAAAATATTTGTCGCTGTTCAAAAAATTATCGCAAACATGTAAAGCGATAAGTCAAGCTTAAAATACATAGAACATTAAAATATATAGCAAACAGAATAAATTGTGCTAACACAATATTTTGAATAAGACGAGTGGTCAAAGTTGCAGAAAAAAGTCAATGACGACAAGTATTTTGAAACAGAGAGAGTATTAGTTTTTTTAGCTCAACACCCGCAATGTGCCAATTGTTCAAATCTGCCCATTAAGAAGATTAAACTCTGTGTACTGGTTTTTTTTATTTAATACCCCCAGCATGTCAATTGTTCAAATCTTTCCATTAAGAAGAGTAAACTTTTTCCCGCACATAAATGAAGTTTTACGTTAAATTCTTGTGGGAAAGATGGTGACTGTCATAGTACTAAATTCTGAATTATTTTGATAGGCTAGCAAATTTAATAATTCTTAACCTCTCAAACCATGAAATCATGTACTAAGTAACACTCTAGGTGGTTTTGATGAACAATTTTGCTGACGTTGTGCTTGATGTGGACAATGACATGGCAACAACTTGACGAAAGGCACAACGCGCCATGCTATACATTAAATAGTTCAGGGTGCTCAACACATGTTTTTTTGTTGTTCATCATTGGTTAAGTAGATAAACTTTAATAATCATCAAGATAAAAAAATAAAGCACGAAGAACAATTGATGACAACATATTCTTTTTACGTAATTTGTGATGGCTGCTATCATCTTATAGAAATCTTATTTTAAAATTTAATTGTTCATGAATACGTAACAACTTGATCGTGTGAGAAACAATTTTCATTTTTTAAAAGCAATTCAATTGTGTACATTTTATAAAAATTAAAAGAACCTAACATCTCCACAGCGTGCCACAGTCATAGTCTGCCAGCTTCAGAAGCCTTCTCGCGAGAAACCCTGATAAAAATTTATCTCGTAGAAAGCTTATGATGGCATTGTTACTCTGCTGAATGAAGCCGACCACGTAGGCAGTAGCAACGAGCTCGACGCTCCTCCATCGCCGGATGCCAGCGTACTCTTGCAACCCCTGCTCGATTCTTCTCTTTTCCGTGCCGCCCCTCGCACTCTCGCCGAGAATGGCCTTGCTGAGGCACCTTGCCAAGACGACGCTGTCCTCCAGCGCCGCGCAGCCGCCCTGGCCCAGGTCCGGGGTCATCGGGTGCAGCGCGTCGCCGGTCACGCAGACGCTGCCCTGGCTGATGCTCGCGGTTATAAGCGAGAGCGGCGGCCGGAACCGCAGCGGCACGGCGAAGACCTCGCTCGCCTCGCTCCTCTCGATCACTGCCAGCGCCATTGGAGGTACCTTGAGGGCCCTGAGCTTGGTCAGCACGAACTGCTTCAGCTTCGTGCCACTCTCGATGACGCCCTTATCTGCAATCACACACGAAACGACCATCTTCAGAATTCGGGGACAGTTCTGAATTTCAGTGGTAACGGCGGTTCAATCGTCACAAGATTCTGCATTTCGATCAAAAGTCAGTGTTCAACAGTCGCCATGAACAGTGAACTACGTACAAATAATTTTGGATGGTTAATTTGGGTTGGACATGGCCATGATGACTAACCGTCTTCGGAGGGAGTCCATGTGAAGAACCAGTAAACGTCAGTGTGGTTGCAGGGGCGCATGCCGGAACGGAAGCCCCGGCCAATGAACTGCAGGAACTTGGGCTCCAAGCCGTGACCGTCCGGGAAATGCGCGAGGCCTCTCGCCGCCATGCGCCCCGAGTAGGACGGCTCCGCGAGACCCAGCCATTTCGCTACAACGGAGTTGATCCCGTCGCATCCGATCAGTACCTGCAGATGCAGAGTCCGTCCTGTTTAGTACTATCAGTTTTCATGCTCCTGTGCTGTGTGGACTGTAGAGCCGATTTTCACCTTTGCCCTTCGAGTTGAACCATCAGCTAGATGCAGGATGCTGACGCCACCGTCTTCCTCGATGGACAAGAAGCCCACAACGTCATTGCTGATGAGCAGACGAAGGGGTGGACCTGATGGTGCCATGACGGCGTGACGTTTGGCGTGTCACGTGTGGCTGCTATTTCCCCGGTGCACAAGTGAAATTGGGCACGCTTTCACTATAGTTGTTGCATGGACGTTACAGCTCACAATCATATCGTCGCAAATTGCAGAGTTCGTTTACTAATCTTGCTGTTGGGCCGTCATGGGCTCCTTTCTATCGTTGTCTCCAAAGCGGCCCGCCCGGCCCGTGAGTTCTTTTGTACGAGTACCTTCAGAAGACGGTCAGAAGCGTCCGGCTCGACCTCCCTCCCGAATCCCCTTCGACCTCGCCATCCCCGTCTCTACCGATGGAGGCAGAATAAATCCGAGTTACCCAAACGAAGAGAAGAGGAAGACGAAGAGTAAGAGATCCATGGATCTACCGATCCCCCCAGCCTTGCTACTCAGGTATGCGACCCGGTTTCAATTGCAAGATGCCACCTATCGCCCGCCTGCCTTGTGTCCCGACGACGACGGTGCTGAGATCCCCTGGGTGCTCCTCGACTGGCGCGCCTACGTCGCCGAGCGCAGCAACGCTACAACTGCCTTCTCCGAGACTCGGGACGGGCACCGGATCCAGGTCACCCTTTACCTCGCCCGCCCGCCGGGTGTGTCCTACCTCTGCGTCTTCTGCCCTGAGTTGGAACACACCGTGTTCCCCATAGAGCCGAAGATCCTCGCCACGGAGGAGGACCTCATCCTCCTTCGCATCATCGTGACTTGGAAAAGGGATGTCCTTGAGGATTCGGACTGCTACATCTACCAGGCCGCCGACGAGGCCGCGGGCGGGCGGCCGTCCCTCAAGCGGGTTCCGCGGCTCCCTTAGCCCCTATGGCGTCGATTTACAGCATGTTGGCATCCTGCGATGTGGCACCAGCGACCAACGCCACCGCGACATAACAGGTGATTTCTACATTGTCGCCGGACTCTGTAGGGCAGCTTATTACGTGCACCCTGGAGACTTCGTCCTTTGTCTTTACAACTCCAATTTCCCAAGTAGTTGGAGTATCCATAACATTTCACTGGACGAACGACATCGGCGTCAATATGGCCGCGGCTTCCACTATGTCAACAGCAAGGTCATCACGATAGGAGGAGATGCTGGCACCATGGGCTTCGTCGACCTCTGGCGGGGCATCCTCTTCTGTGATGTGCTCAAAGTTGGGCAAGGAAAACCCACCCCTTCTCTTCGATATGTAAGGTTGCCACCGCCTCTCCTTCCAGACGTGGAAGACAGCTGTGATTCTGAACTTGCTCGGGACATCGCCATCGTCCAACAAGGTCGCACCATTAAGTATGTCGAGCTGCAGGTTCACTGGAAGCCTTGCCCAAACTCGAGAGGTGGCTACATCAAGGATGGTTGGATGTCCAGAATGTGGAGTAGGCCAGTGGCTGCTGATTGTTCTGATGACGGTTGGGATGTGGTCTCCAAGCAAGAATCTTCTGATATCACTGTTGACAGTATGGTGCTGGATGGCGAAGGCATGCCTCTGGAATTGAAGAGCCTTGTGGTATGTCAACCCACACTCAGCTTGTGTGATGATGATACTGTTTACTTCATGGCCAAGAAGAACCGCATGGATCACAAGGGTTGGGTGATTGCTGTGGACATGCAGAACAAAACAATACAAGGGGTGGTTGAGTTTGCTGCAGAAAGAACTGTTGGCATGAGTTTCACCTATATTCACAGCAGGATATCCAAATATCTGACGGCAGGTCAAGGTAATTATGTCCTTCATCCATCATCGTGTGGTTAGTTGCATCTACACACATCTTTTATTTGGTTGCCCTTCTCTATAAGACTATAAGACAAAAGTAAAATGACATGTCTCTGAATAGCAATATATAGTAGATTGTTAGCTGATTGCTCGACCATGATTTATATCTACCTATGTATGAATCAAGGGCAAGCCTGGACACCTAGTCCATGTTTAACAGATGCCTCAAACCCCTGTAGGCTGTAGGTTTAGTATCAATGGTCAAGCTGCCCTATATAGCAGGCTTATTAGGTGACTAGTTGGAATTTAGTTGTTAAGTGTTAAACCATTATCATGAGTTAGGCTGCAAAACTAACTCAGTTCGTATAATCACTGCTGACATGAAATTTAGACATGGTAGACTGCAACTGATGATCAACGTTGGATCAACACCACTTGTTTTAGGTAGATAACAGGAGAATTCCCAGGAGTGGGTGTTTCCTTGCTTCTCAGAGATGGCGCCAATGCATTCCTATGGACCTTATCACTGTGATTCGTGAAATTGTAAATCAATTCATTGTATGTTTGCATGCCCGTGTTCTCATCTAGTCATCTTATTAATAGAGGAAGTTACGAAAAAAAAATGTGCTTCTTGAACAGGTTAGTTTGACCCCTTACTTTTCAAAAGTGTCAAAGAAGTATGTGACACTTGGTAATGTGTTTTTAAATTGTCTATTCATTTTTTTTTACTCCACTACTAGTAAACAACTTATCTGGAATGGGATCCTCTGCAATTGAGTGGATGGTATGTGGACCCGGGTCCGTCGGGACCCACATATCAGTGGCTCAACTGCAGAGGAGGTAAGGATCCGGTTCCATTTATCTACCCTATATGTTTGCTTATAATTTTGCTTTTTGCTTGTGCTATTTCGTTCTCCGACCCCACATAGAGACACACACACAGGTTAGCTACACGGTGCCCCTTAAACTAGCAATTCATTAAATTGATGTTGCTTTGCTGGACGCAGGAGCAATGGGAAACCTGAAACGACCAGGCACAGTATTGCTGGGATTATCTAACAAGAAGTCTCGCTCATGGGTTCTGGATGTCAATATGCCACCCCGGGACGATGAGCAAGAGCAACAAGATACCAAAATGGAAGACAGTTGGGATATGGTCTTGGACGTAGGTTGGTGTGCAGAATGAAATGGTTGCGACTTGCGAGGGTTGTTTATTTCTGTCTCGTGTTTAAGTCTTGGATTTGTTAGGTTGGCCATTCTGTTCTTCTGGTGTTTTTTTTTAAATCATTGTCAGTGGTACTGTCGTGTATTTTGACATGTTCTCTGGATTTGCCTTGTCACGCGTGTTCTGCAGTGTGTTTTTATTTGATGTCTCTCGTGACTCGTGGACCGTGGTCGCTAGTTCTTTCTGAATCTAGAGTTATTTTTTGTTGTAGTTTGATTGTCACAACCAATGTTGTCGTGTAGCTATTTTTTTTTGAAAAAGAAACTGTCGTGTAGCCATCGTGTCTGAGCTAAACTTCACGCTAGCATTTTGAGTTATTTTTTATTTTTATGATTTTGCAAAAATAATCACGCCTAACAAAATTTTACGAAAATAGCACTCAACCGCAGATGAAATGACAGTAAGTTGCTACTATCGTTTCATCCAACGGTTTTTGGTATTACAGCAAAAAAAAACTACCGACTGAAACGAATGAATCAGTTTTTTTACTACAGTACCAAAACTGCCGTATGAAATGGCTACAAGTTATGGTTGAATGCTATTTTTGCAAAAATTGTTAGTTGCAATTATTTTGTAAAATTAAAAAATTAAAAAATTTATCATTTTTTGCACGCGACGGGCCTGGCCCGTAATCTCCCCTAGGTTGTGTGGGCCTAGTCTTCCTATTGGACCATTGTTGGTTATATTTTAGCTCCAACATGGTCCAGCACTTATTCTAGCCCAGCCCATGAGTTCCCCTTGTCTCGTGTAGCGGCAGGTCCCACACGCCAGATTTTATGCTCTGATTCTCTCTCTTGATGATTAAAAAAAGCACAAACAAAATCGCTGGGGTTTAGCCGCGGCGCTTGTCTCTCTCCTCACCTAGGGTTTGCGGATCTGCTCCGCCTCGCCGTCGGCTAGCCTCCGCCGCGTGAAGCCATGGACTTCGACGAGTACGAGTACTTGGAGAAGACGGTGGAAGCGTCGGGGGCGCCGGTCAACGGAGCCGCGGCCCCCGTTTCGGGGGAGAAGGAGAAGGATAAGGAGCGCAGCTCCCGCCGCCGCTCCTCGGGCGGCGACGAAGAGCGTGACGACGTCGAGCGCAGATCTAAGCGTTCTCGCTCCGAGGAAGGTCGCGACCGCGATAAGGAGCGGCACCGGGATCGGGACCGGGACCGCGACCGGCACCGCAGCAGCCGGGAGCGGCGGGATCGGGACCGCGACGACAAGGAGAAAGAGCGGGAGAGGGACAAGGACAGGAGGAGCCGCGATCGCGATCGCGAACGGGAGAAGGAGAGGGAGAAGGATAGGCAGCGGAGGAGCCGGAGCCGGTCGGAGCGGCGACGTGAAGACGAAGAGCGTGACCGCTACCGTGACCGTGATGTCAGGTGCATGTTCATGACCACTTTAACTCCGAGCTTTTCTGATACTGCTAGAACATGATCTTTTTTTTGTTGTGTGTTGGCTTATATGACATCATCACTAAGTTTTTAGGTTTCAGTGGAGGAAGTGGGGTAGAACTGGTTGGATTGACTTGACAAAGTTGGCCTCATTGCATGCATCTAAGCACAAATCTTGTTAGAACACTGGTTTAAATTAGCACAAATAACGGTCATATTACATCAGCATAACCAAAAGTTTCACATTCGGTTTGTTATCGATACAAGTTTTCTGATGTTCAAAAAAATCGAGCATTGGTGTGGGGACTTGCAGACATGGTTTGCTTCAGTGATCTCGAGATGTTTTTGACAGCTATATAGTTTGGCCTGGGAAATTGGGTCACAGACTTTTGAATACTGTTTTTGTGAGATAGGAATTAGCATTACGCTAGTATAAGAAAAGTGCATTTGTGATGGTTAGATTAGATAACCAGTATGATGCCGTCGATGATTGACCTGTTTTCCTTCATCCACAGTGTGGACCTGAACTGTATTTGTCGTGTGACAGAAGTGCTGTTCAAGTTGTGTGTTGGTTTTTTTCTGAGTCATTTCTTTTTACTTTTAAAAACATTCAGTGTTCAATGTTCTGCTTGTTTTTTCCCTTCCACTTTCAATGCTATTAAGTTGCAATAGAGAATTCTGTAGTCAGAGCATACCATCTGGCAGGTGTGGACATTGTCCACATTGTGCTACCTTTTTGTCTTTATAGAAAATTACACCGTGCACGGAAGATTGTTGGACCACTTTGAGACGGAATATGTTGTGTACTTGGTATTCCATTATCATTTGATCTTGCAATATATAATGTTTCTTTCTTTTTTTTACTACATCAATTCATATGAGGGATTCTCTTTTCACAGACGTAGGAAAGAGGAGGCTGTGGAACCTGAAGTTGATCCTGAAAGAGATCAGAGAACTGTGTTTGCTTACCAGGTAGCATTTTGAACAAGTCTTTCACATTGTAGTCTCTGTAACCTTCAATCTGAAGCTAATTTTTTAAAAATTACAACTGCAGTTATCTTTGAAGGCAGATGAAAGAGACGTATATGAGTTCTTTTCTAGGGCTGGAAAGGTGATAAGTCTTCTGATTGCAATTTTGTTTTTAATTATGCTAGTCTGACTGGTGCTCGTTATGTTTGTTATGTTCACATACATAGATTCAGTATATACAATGTTAGTTTGCTAAGAGTTTCTGCAAGTTAAATATAATATGCTTGAGAGAATGTAAATTTGTTAGTAGATCAGACTAAATATTTAAGTTGATAGCTGCATGGATATCACACACATTTTTACAACAAAGCCTTTGCACTCCCAAGCAAGGAACCGCTAATCAAGGTTTACCTACATTTTGGCGTGATTTCCTGCTTCTTTTTCTAATCAAATCAAATTTTTGCTTGAACTGTTATGTTTTCATTCTCTAGGTCCGGGATGTTCGCCTCATTATGGATCGAAATTCACGGCGTTCTAAAGGAGTTGGGTGAGTACCTATACTAATACTAATAACATCTCACACTGTTATACAGCATGTATTCTCGGTGCATAGCCTTGCATTTCTGTTTTTACCATGGAGGGAGCGATGATAGGGGTTAGTTGTTCTTCTGGAGTCCTCATGGTTCCCTGATTTTTAGCTCTTTGCAGCCCATGAATTCATGGCCCTTGATTAAGGATAGGCATTGTCTTTCATGGTCTCATATAATAAATGGTTTGTTTTGGCATAACCTGGTCGGTTTGGCACCATTTTCCATTTTTCTCTCTCTCTCAAGTGGTGAGCCCTGAAGGTCTGAATAGATGTGGTGTATCTTGGTGGATGGAATGAGTTTCATGAAGCTGAATGTTGTGGCTGATATAGATGGAAAACGTGAATTAGTAAACAAATTTAGGGCTCACTGTGGTCAGCTTAGGAGGCATGAGAGGCAGCCCAGTAGCTATGAGGAGATGAAGATAAATTGGCAGGGACAATTTCAGTGGTCTAACGTCCTCCGACAGAATGTTGTCAGCTTAACTCATTATTTGTTATTGTGTAAGCCCTTGATATTACTGTGTTTTCATAACTTATCGGTTCCTGATAGTCATAAATCATATCAGACCGATATTGGAAAAGTTAAGGTTACACAGTTGACAAGATCATGCTGTCTATTTTGTGTCTCATTGTGCACATCAGTTGCATCACAAGCTCATATACTTCTCTTAAAGTATTCTAAGTAACTAACTATATTTGGTACATTGTTGCCCCAAGTTCTGGATTATCATCTGCATTAAACTGTAGTTACATACTTTTTATGGGGAAAAATATTCATCAGTTTTTCATACTCGGCAGGAATATTTATAATTTGGTGTACCTGCTGGAATAATCACTTATGAGTAAGATGGAATACAAGATCATATTGGTGACAGTAAGCTGTGTGGAGCATCACAGTTCTGCATTATTGGAGTCAATTTCAATGCCAAACTAACACTAACCTTGATTTAAAATTACCAAATGCAAATCATTTAAATTGATCTAAAATTTTGAACATAAAGTAACTAGTAGAGCAAGGCTTGCTTCATTTATGGCTGGATAGTCTGATTTTTGTCATGCCATTCACATTATGCAGGTACATTGAATTCTATGACGTTATGTCAGTTCCAATGGCAATAGCTCTTTCTGGTCAGCTGCTTCTTGGTCAACCAGTGATGGTTAAGCCTTCAGAGGCTGAAAAGAATTTAGTCCAGTCAACTGCTTCTTCAAGTGGAGTCGCTTCAGGTGGAGCAAGGAAGTTGTATGTTGGAAATCTTCACTCCAACATTAATGAGGAACAATTGCGACAGGTCCATATCGAACATATTGTTCTCTAGATTTTTTGTTCTTGGAGCAAATTGTCTCTTGATTATTCATATTATCAAATCTTATTGCCAGGTCTTCGAACCATTTGGTCAAGTGGAGCTTGTCCAGCTGCCGCTGGATCCACTCACTGGGCTATGCAAAGGTTTTGGTTTTGTGCAGGCAAGTTTTTCTGTACGAAGCATTTTTTTTTGTTTTTGTTTTTGTTAGCGCTTATTTCTCACCACTTCTATTTTGTAATTTAGTTTGCACGCCTTGAAGATGCAAAAGCAGCTCAGAGTTTAAATGGGCAACTTGATATTGCAGGGAGAGTAATTAAGGTAAAACATTATGTTTCATAGTTACCAGAGCTAGTCTTAGATAAATTTTTGGCTGTCTGACGTTATAGTAACCAATTGGCCAGGTTTCAGCTGTGACTGACCAAGTGGGTATGCAAGCTAGTGGAGCAACCACTGGAGATTTGGATGATGATGAAGGTGGAGGCTTGGTAGGTGTCATTCTCATTTATTTGAGATAAACTGACTGTCCAAGAGTCTGAACTTTGGCATTAATGTGCTCTCCTTTAGCTTATTGTTACTATTATTTCAAGTATGATGTAGAAATCAAAATATCAGCAAATGTCAATTGTAGTATTTCTTGTGTCCCCCTTTTAATTCCATATATAGTGGTTGTGTAACCATGCATACCTTTACTTCTTTTAACTTAGCTATGTGCATTTGGCCTACCATATTTAGTGGGTTCCTGCACTACTGGCTCCTAATTTTAAAGACCTGAGCACTTATGTTGCACATAAGATAGTGAAGATGCTGAATTATCACCTTTTTCTCCTATATTATCAATTTAACATCTGTTATCCTGATTTTAGAAGTTGATAAACAGAAGCTGTATACATTTTCCTTTTTTTTGTTTGCACGATAATGCGTCTTTCCATGATGACACCAGCCAACTCGTAAATTCTACAATTATTACTTCCACAGTAATTATTTCACGCTTGATCTGTCCTTAAAAATGGGCCTAACTTCATACCTTATAACCATCAGTGCTTATACCTCTTATACCTTATAACCATCAGTCTGGCACCATAACGTCTCAATTATGACCTGTTTATAACTATCGACAGGCACGATGGTAGTGTATAATTTTAAAATCATTATGATTGATGTGTGTTCCTTGATGTATGCAGGCATTGAATGCTAGTTCCAGAGCACTTCTAATGCAGAAATTAGACCGGAGCGGCATTACAACCAGGTATATTTTTAGAGGTTGATTGCCTGATATTTATCTGACATACCTCGATCACTGCTACTTCCTAAAATCTTATTTTAGTATTGTTCCATTTTTGTTGATTATTTATTAATTGGACTTATTAATTAAGTGGTGATAGGGCCTGTGCTTACTGAGCTGCTGAATGGACGATGCGTCCATATTTTGATTAATTTGTTTTCCTAGGATTTAGAGAATTTCATTTTAGAATGTCAATTATCTTGCATGTACAAGTGCTGTTGTTTGTACCCAAATCTCTCATTATTGACCTCTACTATATTATCGTCAGGATTCATCCACCACTACAGCAACGCTGTTTCCATATATATCTAGCTTGTCAAGGTCATTCTCCATGGACCTCCTCCAGTTCTTTGGTGTAAAGTGGTTTGGCTAAAATATTCTGTTACTGCAGTTCTAGCATCTAGTGCGAATCGCATTGATTGCAAATTTCAAGAGGGTGAATTGATGATGTTTAGAACTCGTTACAGTACCTTTATATTCTTAATGTGCCAATTCGATGCAAAATTTAAGTTGGTTTCATAAGAACCTGTAGTCCTGATGGCTTAATTTTGTTCCATTTTCAAGTCCTGAAGCAGCATTGCTAGAAGTTTGTGTGGATATATTCTTTCTCTGTACACTCAATTCATGCTTCATATCTTGTGTATCTGCAGTTTGACTGGTGGGATGGGCACTACTAGTTTGAATACTCCGGTGGGAATACCAGCTGTATCTGTCCTTGGTGCTGCTCCAGCTACAGCTCCTGTTCTGCATCCTACTGTGCCTGGACTTGGTTCAATTTCTGGGGCAACCCTTCCAATTTCTACCCCGTCTATTGAGTTGGCTCCACCTAGTGAATGCTTATTGCTGAAGAATATGTTTGATCCAGCTGTAGAGGTAAGGATGAATTTTCTACAAACAGGAGGATTATCAATGCCACATCAGTAACAAGAGGATTATTAATGCCACATCATTTATTTGCTGCTAGTAGATCTGGAGGAGCTTTTTTATTTTGCATTGGTTGAACAAAGCTAACAGATAATTTACAATGCTATTTTTGCAGACGGATCCTGATTTTGATTTGGATATTAGGGATGATGTTCAGGAAGAATGTTCCAAGTTTGGCCAATTGAAGCACATTTTTGTAGACAAGTAAGATGTTCATTTTAAAAAACCTGCTACCCTGCACCTAAAATTCCAGTTTGCTCGACTATTCAGCATGTTGCACTGCTAGTTTTCTTGTGATCATGGTACATAAATCTGAAGTGTCAGTGCACTATTTAATAATATTTCAGAAAATAGTGGAGCAGCTTTGTATTATTCTTTAACATCTCTCTTTTGAAGTTATTATGATTCTATGGAGTAAAACACATGCTTATAGTCTAATTTGACGCATGTTGAGACCTTTTGTGCTTCTGATAGCTTCTGTTCTGTCGATATCAAATCATTGGTTTACACTTTTGAAAATCTTTAAGTGGTCTTGTCCAAAATTTCCTCTCAATATCTATCCATTTTCTCTAACAAACATTTGTTGCTATTGTGGAGCAGAAATACTGCAGGTTTTGTGTACCTTCGGTTTGATAGCATAACAGCAGCTATGGGTGCACAAAAAGCACTTCACGGAAGATGGTTTGCGGGGAAGATGATTACAGCAACTTTCATGGTATATTAAGTGCTACGTCCCTGTTCTCCTGTGTTTTGCTTGCTGCATTTTGACTGTGATGAGCTTACTCAAATATCAATGTTTGTTTTGGCAGACGCCCCAGCAGTATGAAATGAAGTTCCCAAGGTAGTGGGCAGACGATTGGTTAACATGGAGAATAGCTTGGTCTCATGTACTGGCATTTCAACTTAGTCGTGTTAACTGTTAGTGGCAACCCGAGAAAAATGATTTGTCACTTTATCGTCTAACATTATCATCAGATGGTTTGTAACATGGATTCATGTCCTAGAATTTCGATCCAAAGTCTGTCTAAGTGTTGCATATTGTTTACAGAAACGTGCATGGAAAAAGAAAGAAAAAAAGTGTTATCTCTGGCAATTTGGAAAAAAAAATGGAGTAATCCTTACGCTGATGTGAACATGTAGATAGTGCTGGATTCTGGCGAGTATCTGTTCTTGTGGATAAGGATGTGAGTGGAACACAATCAGTGTATTAAGTCCGGAAAGCAAAGATACAATATTCCTATGCTAGTGATGAGTAGAAAATGTCACCATCATGCATAATTAATCAGGTTTCATTTAGTTGTGTGAATAAACTTATAGAAAATATCACAAGTTTTACTGATGTTAATTAAGAGGATTAAACATAATTTAATTACTAAACTAATTACATATATGGATTGGAACTCGAGACGAATCTATGAAGATGTTCATTGTACATAATTAGGTTTAATAAATTCGTCTCGTGAATTGTCTCAGGTTATGAAATAGATTTTATCAATAATCTACATTTAATACTCATATTAATCATGAAAATAACCAATGTGACGGATGATCAGCAGAGACTTGCCCATAACCTTTGATGTAAGAATCTGTGCGCCCAGCTCTTCTCCAAACTAAAATCAAGTACATTCTCCCAAATAAAATTCAAGTAAATAGATATGTAGGACATTTTCCATCTCTGAAATCAAATCAAGTAAATAGATATGTAGGACACTTTCCATCTCTGAAATCATATACAACTACATAAATGGAATCCACTACAAGTTATGGATAAATTTCTCTCAATATGCAAACATTTCATGTCACCATCTACCATACGTCATGTCACACAATCGTCCACTGGAGCTCCACATGCAGCTCTGGCTCCTTTTGTCCTCATTCCAATTGAAGAATCACAGAAGCAACAAGAATCCTCTGACTACATGGTGATGCGGCTTAGCCCGCACCTGCCATCACTGCTGAGCAACTGTCCACTAGAGCTCCAGATGCAACTATGGCACAATGGCAGACTAAAATCATTAAATTTCTAAATGAGTATGTGGGCTTTCCTCTGCAACTTATCTGTACCTGTATAAGTTTGCGTCTCTAAGTTCATTATTTACTTTTCAGGTTTCTGACATCCAAACCACAAGCTGAGTATTACAATTCATATCTTGAAATGTTGGGGTTGCTTCATTGCTTGAGTTCTTTGATTTCACCATTAATTTTAATCACTTGCTGAGCTGGGACAAGAACCTTGAAGCATTATAGTGTTCGGCTGGTATGAAGAATAGTGTTCGGCTGATAGATTGAATAGTGTTGTGTGAGAGGAAATAAGCCGAACATGCTCTATATGTAATGGACAAGGACGATAATTAATTTTGCTTTGCCTATAACATGTTCTTACATCTTAAATATACATGGTCCTACTTCATTTACCCTTGGACTTAGATCACAAAGTGATGTGCCATCTTTAAGATGTAGGGGTTGGATGTAGTAGATGCACATATGCACTGAAAATCTAATATAAAGATTTTACTGGACTGCATACTTTTTTATATCTCTTTGCGAGTATGTAGCTTTAGGATGCTGATTGCTTGCCCTTATGGCTGCTCATTCATTCTACAGAAGTGTTGTCCTTATGGCAGCACACATGTATTCTTTCAAAATGTAAACACACTGCACCACGTTATATTCTAATGTAATTCATTCGTCTTCGATGCAGTGATCATAAATGGCTTAGACAAGCTGTTACTATATTTATGAACGAAAATGGGTTGGCCTCACAGTCAGGGAATGTCAATGTTTTTAACATTCCTACAAGGTACTGGCCCTATAAATCTTATCTTTTGGACTCTAGTTATTTTTGTCACGTATTGACAAATTGTTGTGTTTTCAGCTTGAAAACAGGGAGATATATTTTTAGTGCTTCAGAGGACTTGGCTACTCCAGTTGCAATATTCAAAGGCGATCGGACGTCGCTGATTTCCTCATTTCATTGTTCTCAGTTAGTGGGATTGTTAGCCCGACTCAGGCAGGTATTTCTTGGTGTGGGCTCCTTACAATAGAAGATCTCGAGTTCACTAAAATTGCAGGAGTGCTTCGTTTGTTATCAAGAGAGATCCTGTAGTCCCTGAAAATGCCTCTGATGACAATCAGGCTCTCGATGTGCAAAATCTGTCGCCAATGATAGAGACAGTGGTCTACATGGGAAGGAAAGTTGCCATTATATTTCAAGGAGCTCAAGCAAGATCTCCTCCCTTTCAAGCGGCATGTGAACCAACACATGGATGATTTGGATGAGATTGAGATATATCTGACTGGTATATGCTCTGTGTTCTTATGTACTAGGTTAGTTTAAGGGATTGCTACATAAGTGTGGAATGAGCAGCAAGTAAGTCTTCTCCATAAGATTTATCTTTTCTTTTTTTATTTGGTTTTGTAATCTTTTCTCTCTAAGAAAGTTTCCTCTTCTTTTCTCTGAAGGTTTGCTATAGTGTGGTCTGCTTACGTGGCAAGGAAGTCAGATCCACGACGTCTATCAAATCCACCACCTCCTGATGATAACACTAAGTATTAGTTTCCTCTTTTACTTTTGTTTAAGTGTTTATGTTTATTTTTTTAATAAAGGAAAGAGTTCCGGCCTCTGCAACCGTACACAACCAAGTGTTTATGTTGATGTGTTCTTGAAAGTGCATCTAGGCCCCTAAGTGAATTTTGATGAATTGAATGAAAAAGCGATTAAAGGTCTAACATATTGTCTAAGATTGTGAGCAGGTTTTATTTATATATTCATGAGTTATTGTTGAAATATATATTGGTGAATGAATATTATATGGCTCACATTGGAGAAGACAAATATATGAGTGATCCTAAGACATAGTGGAAAATATCAAGCAACAAAGGAAGATAAATATTGGGGATATTTTGAGAAGGTCAATTCATGGTCTTCGGTAAATATGGTAGCTTGATAGAAAGAGAGAATGGTAATTCTCTCTAAATTAATGCAAGGCTTCATGCGGTAATTGAAAGGGGACACAAGGATGAGTGTAGACTTTATGGTCCTTAATTGGAAGTTTGCATATTCGTTGTCGATCAATAACAAGCATTTGAAGCGGATTTTAAATGGAGAATAATTGTGGATGAAGAAAAGTCAAACTCAACATGGATTGGGTAAGTGATGAAGAGATCAACCGAGATGACTAGGGTGAGGGACTAAGCAATCTTTGGGGTCCTAGCTAGACCGCCATTAGTGTTTTGCTAAGGTGAAGTTCTAGTATCTGTGGGGTCTCGAAGTATCATATCCAAGGCTTAACCGAGGGAAGCAATGCAACTCATCTATTTGTTATGATTGACAATGTGGAGTGAATTGTGGATCCAAGTGTGCATTCTTATGTTAGATAGAAAGATCCTAAGTCACTAGCTCAAGTATGAACGTGCTCAAGACAAAGGCGAACTTGAAAGCTCTCAAGTGGAAATTGTTCAAGTATGACAAGATTGAAGATATACAAGCTCAAGTGGTTGACTCGGTGCTTTTATTTATTCTTTAGTATATGTATGCCGTACTATCAAAAGGGATACAACATTAGCTAGTTGACCAAGTCAAAGTGCTCTTAGATAAACCTTGTGAGAAAATAGCCTTGAGAGCCTAAGAGTGTGCTAACTAACCCACCTAACATAACCTAACCTGAGCCACTTCATCTCTTTGGTGAAGTGTTGGAGTGAAAGAAAGGGTTTTGGGGGTGTCTCGGGCCTGACCGGTCTGACCTGTCAGGGGCACCGGTCTGACCGGTGCTGACTGGCCCAACGACTAGTTTTTCAAACACCGATCTGACCGGTGTGGGGCACCGGTCTGACCAGTGCCGCCCGACAGCTAACGGCTAGTTTTCTCCTTTGAGGGTTATAAATACCCCAAGCTTCCTACAGTGGAGTGCTGCTGTTTTTAGTGTTTGTGCTGAGCTCCTAAGCCATTCTTTGCAAGCCCTAAGCCTTAGTGGCTCTCCCAACCTCTCTTTTTGATATTTGTGGATTCAAGCCATATATTTGTGTTGGGTTGAGAGAGTGAGCTCAAGAGAGCCCTTGTGAGCTAACAAGAGCATTTCCATAACTTGAGCACTTCGATTCCGCGTCTACAAGCATTGAAGCATTTGTTACTCTTGGAGGTTTGCTCCTAGACGGCTAGGCGTCACCGGCTAGCTCCCAAGGTTGTGGTGACCAACGACAAGTTTGTGAGGGCTGTGATCTTGCGTCTTTGTGGAAAAGATCGCCTTAGTGGAAAGGAGGAAAGTGGTTGAAAGAGACCCAACTTGTTGTGGGAAAGTTCCCTTACATGCTCCTCAACGGAGACGTAGCCTTTTCTTAGTGGGAGGTGAACTTCGGGAAACAAATCCTTACGTCGTGGTTGCATCTCTAAGTTGTTTTCTAGCACATTTGATTTGCTTCCGCTTCGATCTACTTGGGTGTGCTACTTGTGTGTGCAGGGGTCATTACCTTGCTTGTGATCATCTACCAAGGCCACTCATCAAGTTTGGTTCGTGCTAGAAGTCAAGAGGAGCTTGAAGCTGTTTTTGCAGGTTCTCTGCGGCTCACCGGTCTGACCGGTGTAGGGCAACGGTCTGACCGGTGTAGGGCAACGGTCTGACCGGTGCCACCTGCTGAGCAGAGCCGGCGACTGGTCTGACCGGTCAGCCTCACCGGTCTGACCGGTGACGCCTGACAGTTCAAGTTTTCGGGGACGAAAAGTTTAAGTTGGTCGTCACGCCTATTCACACCACTCTAGGCGACATCAAGGTCCTTTCAGTTCTTAAAATGGTGCATCCCATGCAGTCTAACTATGATCCGTTTTTTTTTGCATGTTGATTCTGGGTGTGTACTATCTTTGGATGTTGATAGACGCTGGAGAAAATCTAATTAAGTGCAGCTTTCTGCAGGGGCGGACCTAGTATAGGGCATGGGTGTACACCCATGTACACCCAATAACTGTTGCAAAAGATCAAATTCAGTAGGTAAAATTATAATCAAATCCGAATACAAATACCATACGTGTTTGATTTCGTGCAACAGGATGGAAAAGGAGTGGAATAGACAGGCATATCCCTGCCAGATGTTCATCACCGATGAAACACCCATCGCTTGACGAACAACGGGAAGCACAACTCCCCTATTGTCGCTGCTGGGAAAGGATGAGAGAACACAGAGGCCGTGAGAAAGGATGGTGTTGTCACACCAGACAAGCTCGAGCTGCAGCTGGGCAAGGGAGTGTGGAGGGCGGTGCACGAGCTGACTGTGCGGTGAGCGGCGCACGGGTCGACCGCCGGATAGATCTAACATGAAGAAAGAAGGTGCTCGCGGGGAGCACGAAGGTGTGTCTGTGCATGGGTCACGAGGAGGATGAGGAGGGCCGTTGGGGACTGGGGTTTGTACGAGGTTGAAAGGGATAAGTTGAACAAGTATGGTCATTCTTTATTGGGACGTACTATTAAACCAAAATTGGGATTATCCGCAAAAAATTACGGTAGAGTGTGTTATGAGTGTATACGCGGTGGACTTGATTTTGCCAAAGATGATGAAAACGTAAACCCACAACCATTTATGTGGAGAGACCGTTTTGTCTTTTGTGCTGAAGCAATTCATAAAGCACAAGCAGAAACCGGTGAAATTAAGAGGCATTACTTGAATGCGGCTGTATCGGGAAATCGCTCATACATATAAACAAACGTATCAACATTTAAAATTTTTATTTTTAATTTAAATATTTTATGATACATATCAAGTGCATATTAGAAATGGCTTGATGTATCAGTGTAACATAGTGGGTGGAACCGGAAGAAGTCCATAATTTTAAAATCAATCAATTATATTAGCTTAAAAAACTAAAATAAATTAATATTTGAACCTAACAAATTTCACCACTTTAAAAATTAGTCTGACATTCAAAATAATATAATCAACATCACTATTAGTAGCACACTCAATATTTTCTTTAAATTAACTACATATGAATATAACAAATTCAAACAACAAATTCAAACAATTTTAAATTGAATAAGAATTTTTTAAAATGTTATTTTTTTCTTCTCCCCCATAGTCAGTAGTTGAAGGGTAAGCGCTAGCAGCATGCTGCAGAGATAGATGACATCGATAAGCCATGATCACAGACAAGGTAGGAAATAGCACTCGCAATGAGCACTGGTAGCTATGACAGAACGATGTGCACGAGGCACTGCAACAAGAATGGGCAGTGCATGGAGGAGATGACACCAATGGATGGAAACAAGGGCAAAGCATGCAGTGAGCATCCATAGTCTGAATGTGATATAAATATTTAGTCTTATTTTTTCTAAAGTATTACCATAACATCATAATATGCAGTTTTACCTTAAAAATATTCTTACTTTGTGAAGAATACTTTTAAAATATTATTGAAATCAGATAGATACATACATCTTTCAAAATAATATAAAATAATTCAGAGTTTTTAATGATAGTTCTACATAAAAGATTTTTTAACAAAAATATTGCTGCTACATAAAAATAAAGTGAACTTCTTAAAATAAGATAATATAAAAGCACTAGTTATTTTTGTTATTTGATTAATGCAACTACATTGTGATCTACTACATTTTCAGTGAAAATAACCAACCAAAAACTTCCTCATTAATGAAGTTAGTTACCTTGACATCTCTCAAAATATATGATACTCGTAGAACGTTTATTTTAAGCAAAAAAAACCTAAAATACATTTAAAGAAACACAACTTGAAGAGCATGCAAAGATTATTTTTTTTTATGTATATTTAGGATCATTGGTTTCAATATTAAAATCTTATAATAGAACAATATATATTTAGGAACAAAATTAAGAATATATGTGCGTTTTTTCTTATGTGTGTTTCATATTTGTTATGCTGATTTCTGAAAGAATATTGTTCTTACAAGACCCGACTTTTGTTCGGAAAGCTGGTGACTAATTGGTGCAAGCTGCTTGTTGATGTATTTTGGGATGGTGTGTGGGTTCGGTAGTCATAACCTGGTAGATGATTTGGTCTAACAATCAAGAGAATCCTATAATGTGTTTTCTGTTCTAATAACTTTGACCAATATTTTTTCTTGGCTTTGAAGCTTCTATATCCTACTCTTGTCTCCTTGTAAAGAGAAGCATATGTGTCGGTTTAATCGTTAAATTCAGCAACTATCGTAATCTGGTGTAGGCTGCTTTTTACGACATGGGTGTCCTGAACGTGTACTGAACATGCCTTGGAATGCATTGTCTGAATGAACAACTACTTGGCAAACAAAGAATATTCACAGTGAAGAGCTGGTGAGACAGTGTAATGCAAGTTTACTAATCCATCTTCGTTATGTTTCATGATTTATGGAGGCATGTCTATAAGCAGACTCACTGTTCTTTCAAGGCTCTGAACTAAACCTAGAGTGTGTGTATGAGTCGCTAGTGGCCACCATCACCCGCTTGTGTAGCCTTGTACGTGTGCACGGTGATGGATGATGGCCTGTCATCCGCGGCAACTCCTTTGGCGCACCCAAGTAGGCCAGTAGTACAATATATACAGAGGAGCGGGGAGTGCAGTGGCGGGCTGGTGGCCACCCTGGGTGCGATGAGCACAGTGGGAGCGGCCCGGTGGCCATGTTGGGATGGAGCCGACCGCCTTGATAGCACTGGCCACTTGTGCACGGACTCGACGCGGTCTGATGAGGGAGTGATGACACAATTTGGTTAAGGGCCTAGACAAACTTCCAGTGCTTACCTGATCACGTCGCGCCCCTACCAGCGGCTACACCTTTCATTTCATTTGGTTCCAGAATTAAAATCCTGGGTACTGCGAGCGCCACTACTCTCTCTATTTCTCATCCCTCTCTCCACATGCCGTGCCTCCCACCCTAGCAAATCTCTCTTCTTCGACCACTGAAAGTGACCACCACGAGAGTGTGAGATGGACCGGTGGAAGCGCCCTTGTTCGCCTTGCGTCGACCCGCACTTGGTCTCGTCTCCGTAGGTGAAGTGTGTGGGGCTGGGGATCAGCAGCCAGGTTGTGGAGCTCCATCCTGCGAGCCACGTATGGCATGCGACGTCGCTCTCACCGCGAATCTCCATCCACGACCACCAGCCTCCCTTCAACTGGTAAGCTTAGAACATGTTTGGCAATTTGAATCGTTCGACGCTAAATTTCCTGATACCGCGAATTGGAGTTCTCAGTTCGATCCTCTGCATCTAGAATTGGTTCGTGCTGGATTGAATTTCGTAAGATTGGATCGTGCTCTGCTTTGATTTAGCTAAAAAGCTCATGCGTGTATTTTCGTTTCGAAACGATTTTAAAACTGTTGTTGTAGTTTTAGTTTGATTTGGAAGCAATCGTTATTCTGGTCTGGGGCTACCAGTATTTGGAATTGGTACATTGGAAGCTTGGGAATGACTCGGGTTAGTCACCTATAGTAGCTAGAATAGATGATTATTTCAGTTGAAGGTATTTTGAACTAGAATTTGTTCATTTGATAGTAACACAATTCCTGTTGTACGGGAACACACCAAATTGATACCTGATTAAAGCATGCATCTCTGTTTTAACTTTCAAGTTATAATAACCACGACGAAATCACAATTGCGGTTGTTGCGTGTGATGAATTTCAGTATGACTTCATACTTGTTTGAATTTGAATCCGTTAGAGCAGAATGCTTGAAATTTCTGCTATATATTAATCCGTTATGCTTTGGAACTAGGGAATGCAGCTTGGATGGTGGGGCTACATGACTAAATTTCACTTTGTAGGATTTCCGCATTGCATCTAATTGCTACAAAAATTGGAGAAACATTCACTTTTAGGGAGGCAAAATTGCAAGTGCATCTGCCTTCACTTTTTATAATTTTTACTTTGCAAGATTATACACCTACATATCTGGTTTTGCCCAATTCTTACAAGGAATTTGAATTTTGAATAAGGAATGTGCTTCCATGTAGCTACGATGCAGATACTTGGACAGAGGTGGCCAAGCCACCTGAGCGGCTGTGATCTGCTACGACTCTCTAGCACTAGTTGATGGTTCCGCCACTTGCTCGCCGATGACACCGTGTGGCGGCACGCTTTCTATAGTGACTTCAACCTCACCACCATGTTGTAAAAAAAAACCTCACCGCCGCGAACCCGCACACTGCACGGCCGCCACACCGCTCCTGGTGCCGTCTCCTACCTCCGCATTTAGACTATCTCCAGCAACGATGCGGATGCCCATCTGCAAAACACTCATATGCGCGAAGGAAGGTGGTAGATCCAGTCGCACAAAGGAGAGAGCCCTGCAGCGGTAGAGCACATCCCTTCGCGCATCGCACTACGGCAGTTGGCTCCCGCGCGCTCCTGGAGGCCGCCGTAGCTCCGCCGTAGGGGCCGCCTCTAGCTCCGTCGCAGGCCCTTGCTGGGAGGCTGCCGTCTGCACCTCCAGCTCCCCCGTCGGCGCCTTCTGGAACCCAAAGGTCAACGCGCGTGAAGGGAACTGCGCTGCCACCAGAATCCCCGACGATGGGGCCACCACTCGCCGGATCTGCATCTACAGGGGTGAAGGAGATGACGGGGATCGATGAGACGGTGGAGGGTGGAGAGGTGGCGGGGATCGAGACGGACGGCGTGGAGCTCGCGCCTCCTAGGTGAAGCCTCACCGGCCGGCACCAGATCCGACCATTACGAGCTTTTGCTCACCTCACCGGGTAGGCAGACGCCACCGCGGACGCAGCGTCCACCAGTGCGGCTGAGGGTGGAGTAGGCCGACCGGGGAAGGATGAGACAGGTGTGGTGGAGGCGGCGCGGGTGTTGGAGGCGGTTGGGGAAGGAGGCAGCGCGGGGAAGGATGAAGGAGGCGGTGCGGGTGTTGGAGGCAGCACGGATGTGGTGGAGCCGACGAGTGTGGTAGAGGCAGCACGGGTGGGCAGAGAACGGGGAGGAGGGGACGGACGTGGGTGGTTGGGTTGAGGTGAGGAGAGAGAATCCCAAGAATGAGGGTTGGGAAGCTAGCTTCATTTTGAAGGAATGGATAAGGGTATTGATGGAGGGGCTATAGTGCCCTTTCCTTCCTCATTTTGGGATAGGGGAAGAGATGAGAGGATTGTTGGAGATAGTCTTAGTAAGCCCAAACAACCCTGATCTCATACGAGTTACAACCTCACTGGCATTGGTCCTGCTTATTGCCACGTGAGTATGTCTCCCTCTAATAGATGGATCCCACGCATATTGGTTCCGAGAGAGGGACAGACACATGGGTGAGTCCGTACAAGCAGATGGATCACACACATATTGGTTATGAGACTTATATCTTTCCATTGATGGATATCATTTCGTTGTGACATCGTGTATTTGTGAAGAGTTGCGTGGTGCCTTGGTGGCTTGTTATTGGATTGCCCGGATTTGATGCTCTCGGAAAAATTGTTGTTTCCGATGTGGCCGCCGTTACACACTGCAGGCGTGAAGCACGACATCGAGACGAAGGGGCCTGCGTAGTGACTGACGTCACGTGAAATTTCTTTGGTTCGCTCGTACCTCATCAACCATCATATGATCCATCACTGTTCTCAACCATTTATGTCATGCTCCAGACTTCCATCATGTTAGATGTCCTGGGTGCAAGTACAAAGGCTGCCAAGGTGACCTGTGAATGTCCAAAAAATTATAGTTACTCGACTATTCACTATTATTCACTGCTTAATAATACTGAACTTCTGGATGATTGTTCAGGTGTCTTGCAGGTTCTAGACGCCCGCCACTCGGACACATTTTAGAGAAGGCGTATAGGGATGGGACGTTGTAGTACGAAGTACTTGGCGAGTACTTGCTTCAAGAGAAGGCAGCTGTCATGTTTGCTGCTGTTTCAACCTTAAGCAGCCATCTCGCGTCTCCATCTACTGCATGTGAGTGTCACGATATAAAATTGTTTAATGCTTTTCTTTTGCTTGTTGTGTCTGTTTTAACAAGTCTCGTGTCCGTTCTTCAGCCGTTCTCAGCATTGAGAAATAGACTAGCATAAAGAGTGAGACCAATCGAGAGTGAGACCAATGCTCTTGATGTCAAAACAGTCATCAAAGCATATGCTGATGTTGCGACCAATGGCTATAACCTCGCTGATAGTGAAGGTGCGCGTATTAGGGTTACAATTGACCGTTGTAGGCTTGTAGCTGCACACTTTGCAACTATTGTACTAGCACTAATTCTGATATATTTTATTGTGTTTGTGTGGGTGATAAGACTTCAGTCCACCTTTCAGACTACGCGGGACATAATCACAGTGGCGGACATAGGATGATACAAATGAGTGTACATACATTCTAAATTTTGTTCCTAAATATATATTATCTTATTATATGATTTTAACTTTGGAACCAACGATCCTAAGAATACATAAAAACATAGTTTTTGCATGCTCTTCAAGTTGTGTTACTTTAAATACATTTTAGTTTTTTGTCTAAAATAAATGTTCCACGAGTCATCATATATTTTGAGAGATGTCACGGTAACTAACTTCATTGACGAGGAAGTTGTTGGTTGGTTATTTTCACTGAAAATTTGGTAGATCACAATGTAGTTGCATTAGTCAAATAACAAAAATAACTAGTGCTTTTATAATATCTTATTTTAAAAAGTTCACTTTATTTTTATGTAGCAGCAATATTTTTGTTAAAAAATATTTTATGTAGAACCATCATTAAAAACTCATTGAATTATTTTATATTATTTTAAAAGATGTATATATCTATTTGATTTCAATGATATTTTAAAAGTATTCTTCACAAAGTAAGATATTTTTTAAGGTAAAACCGCATATTATGATGATAATGTAATACTTTAGAAAAATAAGACTAAATAGTTATATCACATTCAGACTATTCTTGCTCACTGCATGGTTTGCCCTTGTTTCCATCCACTAGTGTCATCTCCGCCAAGCACTGCCCGTTCTTGTTGCAGTGTCTCGTGCACATCGTCACGTTACGGCTGCTCGTGCTCGTTGCGAGTGTTATTTCCTACCTTGTCCGTGATCATGGCTTATCGATGTCGTTTATCTCTGCAGCGTGCTACTGGCGCTTACCCTTCAGCTATTGACTATGGGGAAGAAGAAAAAAGTTAAAATATCAAAAATATTCTTAATTTCTTTAAAATTGTTTGAATTTATTATATTCATATGTAGTTTAAAGAAAATATCAAGTGTGCTACTAATAATGATGTTGATTATGTTATTTTTGAATGTTAGTCTGACTTTTAAAGTGGTGAAATTTGTTAGGTTGAAATATTAATTTATTTTAGATTTTTAGACTAATATAATTGATTGATTTTAAAATTATGGACTTGTCCCTCTACTTATTGTTTTTTTTACTCGAAACCTGCTCATTCCTTTATTCAACCGAAAGAGCAGTGAGGTCACTGCCCACCAAATCGATTACAACACTTGGGAGGGGATCGTTCCAAATACTTGGGACGTCCGGGTCCCTAGTTAGACCAGAATGAGCTAGCTCATGTGCGCAACGATTACAAGAGCGTGGAATGGCACGAACATCTACTAAAACAAAATGCAAAGCCAACAAGTCGCGTGCTTCACGAAATATAACAACGCCTGGGCTCTGATCAAAAGAAGCTGACAGAAGAGTTGTCACTAGGTTCGATGAATCAGTCTCCAGAATGATCCTCGAGATGCCAATGTCCATAGCAGCATAGAGTGCAGCAAGGCAGGCTTCTCCTTCAGCTGCCAGCGCGTCATGCACAGCCCGAAGCTTCCCTGCTCCTGCCAACACTCCTTGTCCTTCGCAGTCCCTAATCACAAAGCCCCAAGCACCACATTTCTCTTGTGCAATGAAGGCTCTATCAGTGTTTATTTGCAGGATATCTACAGGAGGGGGAATCCATCTCTTTTCCTCAAGTCGTTGTGCTCTCGGTCTGCTCTCTGACCTGGACTGGAAATATGCAGCATTTGATGTCATCTCCATTGTTCTTTGTAACACTACCGTCAGAGGTCGTGCCTGCTCACCAGCATTGAGCTTATTCCTGTAATCCCACCACACCCACAGAAAATTGGTCACCAATAAACGCTCTTTTTTCTTCAACTGTAGGATGTGGTGAACGATCTCCTTTGGTGATTTCAAGGCCAGAAGCTGAAGTCGAACTCCCTCAAGATCTAGAGCCTGCCAGCCTTTCTTCACGAATTTGCACTTGAGGAAACAATGGCCCCCGTCTTCATTTAGGCGCCAACACACAGGGCATCTCGTGTCCACATCCTTGATGCCTCTGCGATCAATGCTCATGTGCAAAGGCAAACTATTATGTGCTAATCTCCATAAGAATTGCTTGATTTTCGGTGCATATGGAAATTTCCAGAGATGCAGCCACTCGAAATCTTTCCCGGAGTCTGAAGAAGAGGAACTCGATGAACCTGACTGCCTTTGTTGGTGATGCTCTCGCATATCCTCTAGAACATGATAAGCAGACTTGACAGAGAACAATCCTTTGGGATCAAAATGCCAGGCAATGGAGTCATCTCTGCCATGCTTGATAGGGATAGCAAGAATCTGCAGCACATCCTCCTCCCAGAAAATATCACGAACTAGCTCCTCATCCCATCACCCAGTGTAAGGGTCTATGAGTTCTGACACTTTTGACAGCACAGTATTGCGTCGAGGAGTAATGGGTCTTCGCGTGGTGCCCCTCGGCAGTCAAGGATCAAGTCACATATCAATTTCCTCTCCGTTGCCCACACGCCAAATCATGCCCTCTCTGATAGCTTCCATACCACGAATAATACTGCGCCAAGAATAGGAGATTCCTTGTTGTTCTACGGCCTGTAGCAGATTACCATCTGGGTAGTACTTGGCCCGCAGAACTTGTGCACAGAGGGAACTAGGATCAGTTAGTAGTCACCATCCTTGTCTAGTCAGCATAGCTAAATTGAACAAATGGAGGTCTCTGAAGCCCAGACCACCTTTTCCCTTGCGCTTGCATAACTTTTCCCATGCCAACCAATGCATCTTGTTCTCATTTTCCTGTTGAGACCACCAGAACCGGCTGATCATTGTGTCAATGTCATCACATAATGTTTTCGTCAGATCAAAACATGACATTGCATAGGTGGGAATCGCCTGCGCTACTGCTTTAATCAGTATGTCCTTTCCAGCCTTGGACAAGAGTTTCTCCTTCCACCCCTGTATGCGCTTCCACACTTTCTCCTTCAGGTAGGAGAAGGTTTGTGACTTTGACTGACCCATATAGACTGGCAACCCGAGATATTTCTCATTTCGAGCTTCAGAACTAATGCTCAAAGCAGCCAAGACCTCCGCTTTGTCACTGTCAGCAGTATTCTTGCTGAACATAATTGAAGACTTATCCTTGTTGATAGTTTGCCCCGAGAAATCTTCATACAATGAAAGAATATTTTGCAGACACCTGGTACTCTGCTCCTCAATTTTGAAGAGTAACAACGAGTCATCTGCAAACAAGAGATGATTAATACTCGGCGCACTTGGGCACACCCGCACACCTTTTAATTCTCCTCTCCCCTCTGCTGCACTTAGCAGACATGAAAACGCTTCAGCACAAACCAAAAAGAGATAAGGGGAGAGAGGATCTCCTTGTCGCAATCCCCTTTGAGGGGTAATCTGATCAGTGAGTTCACCATTTACTCTCACCCGGTATTTGACTGTAGAGACACATTTCATTACCACTTCCACCCAGTTGGCATCAAAACCCAATTGGAGCAGCATCCTTCTGAGGAAGCACCACTCCACACGGTCGTAGGCTTTGCTCATATCTAGTTTCATGGCTGCATAGCCTTCCAAGCCTGTCCTCTTTTGCTGCATATAATGAGTGAGTTCATAGGCTAGGAGGACATTGTCAGTGATTAGCCTGCCGGGCACGAAGGCACTTTAGTTTAGTGATATGACATCAGGCAGGATCAGTTTCAGCCGGTTGGACAGGACCTTCGAAGCTATTTTATATACCACATTGCATAGGCTTATTGGCCTCAGATCTTTTAGTCTTTCTGGATTTGAAACTTTCGGTATGAGGACCACAATTGTATCATTCCATCCTTCCGGCATCTCGCCCCCACAGAGGAGTGACTTGACCTCACGCACCACATCCTTGCCTGTTATATCCCAGAACTTCTTGTAGAAGAGAGCCGGCATACCGTCAGGGCCAGGTGCTTTCAAATCTCCCATGCCATCCAGGGCTTGCTTGATCTCTTCATCGCTGTACTCTTGTACCAGTAGCTCATTCATGGCAGCAGTGACACGCGATGGTACGTGCTGCAGAAGTTCATCATCACGACTACCTGCATGGGATTGGAAAAGAGTGTTATAGAAATCAGCGACCATCTCCTGGATTTCTCCCGGCGCCTCCACAGAACTTCCATCATCCTTAATTAGCTTCTTGATCTTATTAATTCTCCTTCTCTCAGAGGCGTGTTTGTGAAAGAATTTAGTGTTTCGATCACCATTTTGGAGCCAGTGCACCTTTGCCCTCTGTCGCCATTAGAGTTCCCTCTGATCTTCTAGTTTCTCCAACTTATACTTCAAGATTTCTTCTCTGGCCACATTGTCATTTGCGATTCCTCCTCTTCGGCAAGCCTCAAGCATTTTCTTCTGACCCTTGATTCTTTTCTCAATATCCCCAAGGACATTTCTACTCCAATCCCAAAGATCAGCCGCCACATAATGTACTGCACCCAACACCTTCCCAGATCTCACTCCCATAGACAGATTCCATGCATTCTGTACTATTGCTTCACAACGCTCCTCATGCACCTAGCTTGCTTCGAAACGGAAAGATGGACCTCTAGATGACTGTCGATCCACTCCATCCCCCTCCAATACCACAACTATCGGACGGTGATCAGAGTGTCGAGGATCCCCATTTCGGATATGTACATTGGGGAATCTCGTTCGCCATTCAACATCTGCAACTGCACGATCCAGCCTCTCCCTGATGTAGTGATCACTGGTGTGGCTATTGTTTCTCCACGTGAATGTATCCCCTGAATAGCCCAGATCGTCTAGCAAACAATCCTCCAGTGCTAGCCGGAACTTGTCCATACACGCCTGTGGTCTCGGTGCTCCCCCTTCCTTCTCATGAGAAAACAGGATCTCATTAAAATCCCCCAAGCATAACCACGGGCGTCTTCTCGCTGCGTTCAACACTCGGAGGGCTTTCCATGAAAGGTCCTTCTTGTCCGACCGTGATTCACCATAAAAGCCTGTTAGCCTCCACGTAAAACCATCCTTCTGCACTACATCTCCATCAATGTACAGCCGAGCCGCTGTACGCAAGTGGAAGTTAATTCCTTTCCTCCAAAAGACTGCAAGACCACCACTTCTCCCATTGCAATCTTTGACAACCATGTTTGTCAGACCCAGTCTCCATCTCAGTCCTTCTATCCTATTCCTATCCATCTTTGTTTCAGACAGGAACAAGATATCGGGGTCCTCCTCCTTCTGAAGGTTCAGAAGGCCACGAATTGCCGGGCCATTCCCCAATCCCCGGCAATTCCATGCTACAATCTTCATTGCTGATCGCAGGGCTGTTCCGACAGCCCCGCCTCATCAAGTTTTGTTGCAACCTTCATCTTCTTCTCATCACGAACACCCGCCTCACCCTCCTGCATCACCCTCTTCCTACCCGACAAGATGGTAACATTGTCCTCCTCCACTCTAACCCTATCCCTCCCTAACTTTTTATACTTCCCACCTCTACCTCCCTTCTCCTTGTTAGCTCCCACTATCGTTTTTGGGTCCACATCCTCCTTCCCCTTATCCCCATCCACCTGCATGGCACTGTTCACTGCAGCCTCTTTTTCATGTAACCCATTGTCCTGCCCGAGCAGCAAGGGATTCTATTGTACCACACCATCAGCTTCTCCTAAACGCTCAGCTTCCTCTATCTCCTTCGCCGGGAACAAGATTTTCTTTGATTTTCCGCCAGAAACTTGAAGCTCGCTGGGCAATTTCAGTGGGCTTGTTACCTCCTCTTCTTCCTCCCTGCTTTTTGCACCCCCACTTCCTCCTCCCTTCAGTACTGCATCATTCCTCCACGACGGCACATCACTACCTCCGTGGCCAGAGTTATATCTGTCCCCCGACCCTCGCTGCGGAGGCCTACCACCGGATCCCCAACTCCCCCTGCTACCGCTTCCACCCTGTCTCCAAGATGGCCTGAAGATTGCATTGCGATCTCCCCCACTTTCCTCCATTCTCCTCCTTTCTGGTAGATAGCGCAAATCTTTGCTATACTGCTGCACCTCATCTTTCTGCAATTTCTTCACGCACACCTTATCAATGTGACCAATTAAACCACAGGTATAGCAGAAATCCGGCAGGAATTCATACACCACCGGACACCATAATGGTCGTGCCTTCCCCTCCTTCGTTTTTGTTTGCACCGTGACTCCTCTCATCAGGGGTTTACGAATGTCTAGGCGGATCTTAATTCTCAGATATCTCCCTATCGCCGATCCATCTTCCTCCTTATCCATCTCCATGAACTCCCCCATTTCCCCCCTATCGCTTCTCCCACCGCCTTGTTCATCATACCAAAAGGAAGTTTAAAGATTCTTACCCAAATAGGAATGAAGGCAAAACACATCTCCTCCAGGATCTTTGTCTCCTCGTACTCCACCATGACCACCAGATCTTTCCCAAACATCCACGGCCCATCTTCCATTGCCCTCCTCTTCCCTGAAGCCTGATGAAAGGTGAAGAGAAAGTGATTCTCCCCGAGATCTTTGCAGCTCACCCCTCTAATTGGACACCAGATCTTCCCAAGCGCCTGTCCAAGCCCCTCCGCATTCACCAACCGTTCCGCCATCACCTTGCCAACCGCCTGAACAAGCTTCCCGCTCTCTCGGGAGGATCCTGATCCATCCACCTTAACAACCTTTCTCTCCACCTCCGACAGATTCATCCTCTTTAGCATCTCCTCCATGGACTCCATCACCCCCTCCTCTAACCCCGCCGCCACAGCGCGCGGTCCGGTGAACTTGAAAACGACGACGGGAAACTAGGGCTAGCAGATTGGTTTAGGCTCCGAAGCGGAGAATTTGACGTGGACTCCGAAGGATGGGATTGGACGTGGACTCAGGATTGGACGTGGACTCAGGATTGGATCCCAATGCAAGATTCAATCATGCACGGGGGAGAGAGAGGAATCCGGATGAGAAAAACAACCGACACGAGAGACCAACCTCGAGTCACCTAGGGGAGCCCTAGACGCCGAGGACCGCAAGGTTCTTTTCCAACACTGCAGATGCAAGGCACGGCCCCCTCTACTTATTGTTGGGGGGGCTCGTCCTGTGGATCCCTCAACCCCGAGCATCCTTGGAGTTTGTTGTTGGAGAGAGACCGTGAGGGGAGAGAGATGTTAGGGGGACCACGGTCAAGGGGGTGTGGGGGACTCAAATCCAGTGCCTATGCTTCGACAAGGCACCGTGCAACTTTGTTGTCTGATCGAAAAAGCAAGGATTTTATTGTAGCGCAAACACTGTTAACAGCACTGTAGTACTGAACTATTATAGTCCTGATCAATTTACTGTAGCCTAGGTACTGTTCATCTTGATCCATCTGTTGCCTCCCGATCTGACGGTTTGCGGGGGGTCCAAAGGTACACGGTGCCTTGCCGAAGCAAAGGCACCGGATCTCCGTTCGTGTGGGGGAGGAGAGATGACCAAATTCAAAGGGAAAAAGTCTATACCACCCCTCACCTATGAGGGGTAGACTACATAACCCCCAACCTATGAAACGGTCTGTATTTCCAAAACCGGTCAAATTACTCCCTAGAGCAGTTTTGAAAAATCATAGTAAATCACAGAAAAATCGTAAAATGAAAAAAATCTAATTGTATTGGACTTAGAATGAGTAGATCTACACAGTGAACATATAATATGGTACGCTTTAGTACATTTTTTACAGCTATGAAAAAAACATAGATCTAAAGCTACAACAAAAAATATAATAAGCATAGAGTAAAATACGCTAGCGGTACCTAAACTTGTTGCGCTGTGTCAAGCCGATCTCCGAATTTGCAAAACGACCAATCAAGCCCCTAAACTCTGTTCGGGTATCATTGAACTCCAATTGGATATGGGAAAGCACAGATTTGCTGATATGGCTTTGCCACCGTGTCAACAACGTGGCTCATGGGCATCCCACGCCGCCGCTCGACACCCTCGTCCACATCCACGAATCCACCGGTCACGCCGCCGCCGCCGCTCCGGCCCCCTGGCACCGGCCCCCGTCCACAGCACGGCAGCGTCATCCGCCCCGTCGTCCGCTCGCCGAGCCCGAGCCGGGCCACCCAGCGTCCGCGTCTGTCTCCGGGCGACGCTCCTTGACCCCAGCCACCGCTTCCTCCTCCATCCCCGGCGCAGAGGCGGCATCCCGGCATCCCGGTGCAGAGGCGGCATCCTCGCACCCAAGCCTCGACGCGTCGATCTCGCCCGCCCGGCAGCTCACCGCGTTGAACCGGAAGTCAAGCCCGGCTTGCTGGCCGTGCCTCTTGAGCCGCTGGCCAATGGCGGCGAGCGCCTGCGCTAGGGCCGCCGTGAACGGAGACGCGGGGTCCGCCTCTACGGGGCGGCTGGCGAGGGCTTGGATGAGGCGCCCCGTAGCAGCAATGGACTGACTGGTACTTTCGCAAGTGCTGTCACTGAAATCCTAATCCTTGTTTTATCATTTTGAGCTGGAACTGGAACAATCCGAGGCTTCAAAGCAGGGAAGGAGGTGGCAGCACGCAACTTTGATCCAAATTCGTCGAGCTCCCGTGCTCATGACCCGTCGCACGGTCGCAGAGCGAAGAGGCGGCGGAGATTTGAGTCCGGGAGAAGCGAGGAGGACAGAGGCCCGCGAGAGCTCCCTCCGCCGGTCGCCACCGCCGCAGCGTCCTGCGACTGCTGCGGTTGCAGCCTCAGCACTGCGTCGGCGTGCAGCACGACGGCGGAGGCAGGCCCAAGGTGAGTGGCGGCGGCGAGTCTGGGGGCTTGTGCGCCTGCGCCGAGTGGCGGGCGAGGCGGCCGTAAGGAGGAACGTGACGGCAAAGGCGAGCAGAGCGAGGACGGCTGCCGCGGCAGCGAACGCGACGACGATGGCGGCCTTGGGTGTCCTGCCAGCTATTTTGTGGACTTGGGAGGCACGTAGACAGCCACGTCATAGTGGACTTATGGATTCAGACCCGTTATCGGACCTCAGTGATACCCAAATGGAGTTTAGGGGTCTACTTGGCTGTTTTGCGAGTTCGGGGACCGACTTGACACAGCGTAACAAGTTTAGGAACCGCTAGCGCATTTTACTCATAAGCATACCATATTATATGTTCATTTTGTAGATCTACCCATTCTAAGTACAACACAATTGGATTTTCCATTTTGAGAGAGAGAGCACTCCGACTGAACCGGTAAGGGATTAAAAAAACTAGTTACATAAAGGTAAGGGATTAAAAAACTAGTTACATAATTCTATTTTAACTTTCAACGAGAAATCAAACCTATGACTCAATTTCTCTAACCAACTAGGAGGCTAGATGATCTTTGGCAACCGGTTAGCCTAAGAGAAACTGCAGTGCAAACTTGGATGAGCCTGACACCCGATTCACAACGACAATTTTCTTCTCCTTACGTGTGCGGGTCAGAGGTGGAGGCGCGACTTGTGAAAAGTGACAAATTAACAATGGCAACAACAATTGTTTCAAAAAAAGGGCAGCAACACTATAACATAGGAATTTATACTCTCATGAGCAAGCCCACAATGATAGCTTTACTTCCTGAGCATAATGATACCAAGAGATGACTCATTGGACCTCTCTTAGAAATGCAGGATTTGAATCTAAAGCCTTCTTAGCTAAATTACGCGTATCTTCTCTCGGGGACTCTCTTGATATGCGAAGCAGCTCCTTGATCCCCCCAGAAGCAATGATGTCACAGGTGTTGTCTTCTGCAAAGATGAGTGGGCGGATTTGGTATCAAATTTCATATGACATGTTGATTGTGCATCAAATGTATGAGCTTATACACAGGGCAAAACAGTGAAGCACAGCCTCTATTAACTTACCGTTCTGAGCCAGATGGCAAAAGGCAAGCTCGATGTGCCTTCGTGTTGAAGCGGGAAACCTAGTTGAATTGGCCACCATCCAAGTAAGAACACCGTCTTCAATGAGATGGGACTTCCCTTTCCTGTGACCTATTGAGTAGCACAGGTTGTTACTGAAACTGTAGAACCATGGAAACTCAATATATCCAACTTCAGTGGCACAATGTTAGGAAGTGGGGCAAATGCCAGCACTCCCAAGTTACCAAGAGGCGGCAAAGCCATATGTTGAACAAACACTTGACAGTGCTGCGGCAGTGGCCCATAGACTAAAAGCTGTTCAAAACTTACAAATGTATTCATGCAGCTGTAATAGCTAATAAGGAAAACAACTAATGAACATTTGAGGAACAAATGGAAAAGTTGCAGACCTTGGCTTATCACCCGAGATTCACATTTTGCAAAGTTTGCTATTCCTCGTGCTATCTGGGCTATGACATCGGCATTTCCACTGCGAAACATTCCTAGTAGTGCTTTTATTCCACCATCTTGTTTCAACATCAAGTGCAACTTTTCTGAAAAAATATACCATTGCTAAGTCACATTTTTATTCTAAAAAAATCAAGGTTCCACTTCTAGTAATATGATAAAACAAAAACATTGGGTCAACATTTACTTTCATCTCACTATAAGGTGTACAGTTCATAGCAAAACGAACTGCACAATAATGCATGAGCATAACTGATCTTCTAAAACATTTCATATAATTATAAATTTGTTAAAAACTTGACATAAATGACAACAAACTAGCTGTACCATTTCCACATAAATTGGCGATCGCACCAGCCACCATCCGCAAAGTTTGAGGATCATCAGTTTTAGAAGCAACATTTGCCAATAATCGAGCTCCACCTTTGTTCATAATAACTCCCTGGTTTGATCCTGCAATATCAAGTATTAACATAAACACAAAATGCTTAGAGATGTAAAACTTTTACTACTGCAAACTATAATATTTAGATTTAGTGGATACAGTTTAAAAAAATCAAAACTACACAAGAAAATGGAAACTTCGATGGAGATGCAATTCTTAACTAACTCGAATGCATATAGAATATTTCCCAAACTGTTTTTAATTGATGGAGATATGAAGATACACATGTTGACAACCATTTCCGGTTCGCATGATGATTAAAAAATTCTCGTAGTGAACCGCTAGATGATTATCGGCCCATTCCGACCAAATGTGAAAGATAATCTAAATAATGCTTTGTTGGAATCCATTACCATTCATTGCCAAGTTAGCAACAGCACCAGCTGTGACTCGATGAACAGTGGTGTTTTCTGATGTTTCTAGAAGGGATAAAAGAGCATCGAGCCCTCCTTCCTCAACAATTCTTTCCTGATTAATATCTGCAATCCCAAAAAGGACAAGTGAGCAAACACTGTTCATAGTCCTAGTCCTTCATTAGAAATATAAGACATTTTAGATATTTAAGTTGGCAAACTTTACTTTAGCTGTTGATATGCTTAAAACAAATCTGTCACATAAAAAAGTATTCTTAGGTTTGTTATGTGAATCACTTTAATGATGAAATAATGTTGTACCATGGGCAGAGCCAGGCCCCTTTGTCAGGGTCAGCTGACCCCGACAATTTTTTCAAAATCAGTGAGAAGATACTGTTTCGCACGGTTCAGCTATGGTGATTACTCCGACTACAATGGAAACAGCCATTGTCAAAGTTACTTGCTGGAGACTTTGTTGTGTGCAAAGCATCATATATAAAAAGAGAGTAATTAGCTATCCCTTCTAGAGAACAGAAACATAGTTACTTTTTTCCAGAGAAATATTGTTTTGAAAAATTGTAGTTATGCATGCAAACCCTGAAGTTGATTTTGTAGTTTCATACTCCCAACCATACAAGCAGGCAGTACAACATACAGCTGTCAGGTTACAGTTCATTTTCGATCATGGGCCAGTCCAGATTGAATTCATATAAATAATAACATGTAGCTGTCAGGGAACAGCACAGTTTCTTGTTGGACATCAAAATAGCAACGGGTACAATAACAGAATAGCAAAAAGTGCAATAAAAATGTGCTTGTGGCTCATGATGTAATTCTTAAATTTGTATGTGGCCGTGTGTGCAGGTATATTGAACATTTTTGTACGTTTTGTAGCTCCCTATATTCAGATAAGCTTTTCATACAAATAGGCTCACGGAGATCAAAGCAGTATGCAATATATGCACAGTTCCAAGGGGTAAACTTCCAGACCTTCAGCAGCAAGATTAGCAACCACCTTGACAGCGTGGATCTGCACATCTAGATCCTCAGACTTCAGCAGAGCAAGCATGTTTGCAAGACCAACTGGGTGTTAATTGAGCCAAAAACCCTGTCAGGATGGTGGCTGAAGAAAGACATGGCTGGTCTGTGGTCTTTCATAAAGTAAAGTTACCTTCTTCAAATATCTTTGATATGGCACCCCTCTGACCAGATAGGGCCTCTCTTATTTTTCCTGATTTGGACACAAATGCTGCATTGCCCAATCCAGATCCTGATCTAACCATACCACATGATGTTTTAGACTGTCGAAGAGAAAATTACATGTAAGAAAATGAACATCAGAATAGCAACGGGTACAATAACAGAACTGTACCTCGTCAGCACAGTTATCAGATGCGGATTGTTTCAACCTTAGAATTTGATCTTCAAGGCCTTGCCTCTGCCTCATTTCCTGCTGCACCTTTTCTTGAGTAGACTTCAGTTCTTCATATATCATTTCCTACAAGAATTACCAAATAAACGGGCTGATCATCACTGCAATTTAAAGTAAACAGAAAACAACCATGTGTTCACAAGAATCACAGATAATGTCAAAAAGCTAAAACAGGTTTGCTATACCTTCTCTGAAATGAGTTCGCTGATCTTTTCTTTAAATGATTGTACTTGACTTGCAAATTCTTCAGACACTTTGGTTAATTTCTTTTCCAATTCACGGGCCATGCTTTCCTGCAACTGGAATATACTTTTATTACACTTCATAGTCAAGTGAAGACGTCTGTAAGATGCACATGATCCCTCCACTCTCTTTGTTGGCAACTCTTGTTGGATTTGATCTCTAGCCTACCCAACTTGCATGAGATTAAAGGATTTGTTGTTGCACACAGTTCCTCCACTAAACAAATATCAACTTCCAAGAACGAAGGTTATTAAAGCACATGAATATACATAGAGTTCAAGTCTCATGATCCAGTAAACATAAATATAGGGAAATGATTTCTGAATTGTGGCCAGACGGCCGCTCAGGTCTTTTCGCAATTTCTTACTAGCGTCAACATTGTTCAACAGCGTAGCACAGTAATGTCTCTGCAGAGTTAAATCTTTTGGATACAACTCAAAGACCATGCAACATGTGTGGCCCTGTCAACCACTCATAAGATGAAATGCTTTTTACTCACTGAAATCAGACTATCCTATGAACTGCTAAACATTTACTCCAGATGAAAAAAAGTAAAGTTCAAAAGTTAGCTGAGCAGGTGAGCTGTGAGCATGCCATCTTCTAAGCCTATAACTGAAAAGTGAACAGAAACTGTTAAATGTATGCAGCAACATTAAATTAGCACTGAATTAGGTTAGATTCGAAGGTGGTAGAATTGCATGCGCGTTTCTATTTGCATGCACAAGAAATACTGTACAGAAAGTTACACAAGCTTTTCATGGTAGATTCAATCTTGTTAGTCAATAGAATCAAACATTATAGTCAATACATGACTTATAAGTGGATTTATTAGTTTGAAATTTGGAGATGGAGAAAGAGTTTTCTAAAGTTCAGATATTAAACCTAGTTGAGACTTGAGAGTATGGAACCCTTAATGATGCAAAGTTTGTGTTTTATCACTTAAGAGTACAACTTAAACTGTGCTGGTTAAGGAAGAAAAAATTAGAAAAACTACATAGTATCTGAGCAGGATGCATCTAGAAACCAGAATTCAAAAGTAAGGCACAACTTTTCCACTTACTAGTTGTAATACTATACGAATTCTGGCATATAGTGGATGCATCTGAAAGTTTACCTGTGCAGAACTCTGAGCATCATGTAATTGCTGTTGTAGTACACTCATACGGTCTTTCATGTTTGATGAACAACATCTTTCTTCCTCAAGTTGCCTCAGTAATTCCCCCCTTTCCTTCTCATGCTCTTTACTCGTATCAGCAAGAATTTTTGTTTTTGAGAGATTCTCAAGCTGTTGCTGCTGCTAACAACAAATCTTGCATCAGAATTGTAAAATTGCCATGAGCTGAACTTTTTCAATTCAGCGGCAATATAATGGAAACTAGAATAAATAAATAAAAATATTAGCATATAAGATGGTAATGCCAAGCTACCTTGTTTTCGTTGAGCAATTTTTCAAGCTCAATAATCTGTTCTGATAACAAATTATTTTGGCCTTTTTCTTTCTCCAAGTCCTGCATCATTTTTTTTACTGCAGATTCCAATTGACACGTTTCCTTCTCCAGATTCTGTGTTAATAAATCACTCGTTATATTCTTGGTTTTACATGGTGATACTGAAGAGGGTCTTAATGGATGCTGACAGTGAACAACTTTGTGAAAAATAAAAAATGATTGTACAAACAATTGTCTATTTACGGGAAAAATGGTGGCAGAGAAAAATTCATTTATTATAAACAAAGCAATTAATCATAGTGTATAAAAGAAAAACATAATTAATATGCGATAAAAGATACCTCAATTTGCCTGTTAGAGGTCATTCTTAAATCATGGAAGGACCTCTCAGATTCTTTCAACTTTTTATCCAACTGCGTTTTCTCACTTTTTATGAGCTTTTGTTGTCTCTCCATCTCTGATGTGATTTGGTCAACCTCACGCTCCATCTTCTTGTAAAGAACTTCGTAGTCAACCTCTTCTTTCAACTTTATTGTATTCACTACTTTCATTGCCTGCAATTCACAAACTAATAAAAGCCCAAGAAATAAATTTTAACAAACTCAAAGAAAGCATTCCTTTATCTGAGAAAAATGCGGTTACAATCTTGAATACCCCGGAATGTCTTTCAAGGTGTTACAGTGCTATGACTAAGTCATATCTCAAAGTTAGGTTTGCTTAGCTTCACAGTAGCAATTTCTATGAAATTACAAGCTCAGTAGCATGTGACATCGCATTAAATTAGGGTAGGTGCACCATGAAATGAATATATCTAGAACTGACTGGAATTCAGGCAACTGATTAAGAGCAAGGATTTCCTACAGATATGAATGGAGAAAATACCAAAACTACGGTATTACATACAAGAATAAAAAAAAGAAGAGAATGCAGTATTTGACCAATGGAATGGCAAACTGAACTTACCCTCTGCCCAAACATAATTGTGCTTGAAGTTTCTGAGTAATGCCTAGAAGATGGACCTATTGTCACAACAAGAGAAGTCCTAGCAGTCCCTGCCAAATAAAGATTTGAGCAAAAACAACACCAGATGATATAGCAAATGGCAGCTATTATGTCATTCACAATGAATTAATACACTATTAATTAATATCCAAAATGAGCTGATAAAATTCATGAAAAATGCAATTTGGCCAAAGCATGGTAATATTTCCCTCATTTCCCCCCATTTCTTAGCTTCCCGTTGCTTCAAAAAGGCAGACTGCTTGGTTGTATTCCAAATGTGCATATTCCAAAGTTTTAAGATTGACTATGAAAACTTTACACCTAGTGTGACTAAGTTAACCCAGTACTGTACCTAGACAAACTGTAACTCAACCTGCATTATGTGGCGCTTCCTGATAATCACCTTTATATAGTTCTTTCCAATGCTGTCTGTTCTTTAATAATTAAATGGAACTTCACTCACAAACATCAGGATCGAAGATGATAAACAGCAACTGAGCAACAACGTGGCACCAGTCCAACTATTAGACCGAGAAAGTGTAACATATATCTCATTGTTTGTTTTATTTAACTAAGAATTGCACAAGATAGACCGCTGCCTACTGTAAAGAACTGGAATCATGTAAGAGTACTCTCAGAAGCTAGTGATCAAGGAACATTGGAAAAACATGAGCAAGTTATAAGCACCTCCAAATGAATCACGGAGTATCCTTGTAAGCTTTGAATCTCTAGTTGGTATATGAGGACTATTCTCTGCTAATGCATTAATGCACTTTCCCAAGGAAGTTAATGAGAGATTGATGAACTTGGCTTCTTCAATCATGTGACCTTCACTTCCTGAGATAGAAAAGGTAATATAGAGAGATGAACACGTTTGACAATATCTAGTGACCAACTTATTTTGCAATTAGAAATATGGTGAGAAGTCTTACCTGATTTATCAATCCGTTCTGATCCAGCAAGATCAACAATCAAGAGTTTACTTTTGAGAACAAGCGGCAAATCATCAGGCAGAATGTCATGTATATCATTAGATAAAGAGGTACAATTTTCCTCTTTCGTTCTTGAACTTCTTTGCAGATGGATCTGAAAAAAGGCATCAAATCTGCATATTCATATCATTTACTCATGGAACCTTAAAAAGGAGAGTGTATCGCAGAACTGGATGGTGTAGTGCAGGAACATACAATTAGAATTGCATGGCTACGAGATGACTCTGTGTTCATCTTGGTATTGGCAGCATGACGATTCGCTTCCCCAATTTGCAGAAGTTGAAAAGCATGTTCAAGGTCTTTAATTTCAACTATTGCAGCACCTGGCAAGGAAACTTCACCAGTTCTTGCATCCTCAACTATTGGGATATTAGTCTTCTCTGGGGCCAGTAAATCTTGCACAGATTCTAAGTACAGCTGTACACCAAATGAATACACATTAGTATGATAAACCAAACTCAAATGAAGATGAAACTTAGGAAGGGTGGATGGAAAATTTGCTGAAGAACCGCTTAAATAAATTATGCCATTTTTTGATACAGTGTCGTAGTACACAGTAAGAGGTCTGCATAATAAACAACTCGACGCAATGCTCAAAAAAAAACAACTCGACACTTTTTTTTGTCAGGAAGGTCAATTTAGCATGACAGATTGAAATATTAGATGGATTAACCATGTGTCTTGCTCTATGCCTTTATAGGTAGGCAGTTAGGAACTTCTCAACATATAAGTGTCAAATGAGTGAAAATAGTCAGACCCCTTTCACATTTAATGGCCTATCTAATATAGCATGTTACCGTAAATTTCAAGCAGGTCACAGACTGTGCCATCTTCTTGTCTTCTATAACCAGTCCAACTAGGTTAACAGAATATGCAGTTGTATGATCTACACTAATTGCACAACAAATACTCCTAAATATGAATATCGTTATTCTTGTGCTAACAAAATATGTACAAATAAATATCAGTTTTTGCATTAACAGAATATGCAGTTGTATGACCTACAGCTAAATTACACTATCATCAACATATAAATATGGCTATTATTGCAAATTGCAATAACTAAAGCACTGAACAATACTGACACAATAAGAAACCTAAAGAAATTCTAGAAAAATGCTGATGAGTGCTAATGAATAAAGTTAAATAACAGAATATATCACCAGTTGGGGTTAGAACCTGTAGATATGATATTGCGACATGATCCGTCTCAAAAGGCATACTAGAAAGTATATGCTCCAATGCTCTGACCATCATTCCACGTTCAGAAGGGTCGTCTTTTCCAAGTCGGCCAACTGTGTATGTTTTGCCAGTACCTGTTTGACCATAGGCCATTACTGTCCCATTATAGCCTTCTAATACACTCTGCAAAGGTATGTCGACATTTATTTTATATTTATTCAAATAAAATGGAACTCAATGACTGCTCGCGCCCTGAAAAAGAAGCCTTAATTGAAGAGTTTGTAGAACAACTAAAGGAAATCATGAAAATGTTAAGCTGATCAATCAGTTATTTTAAAGTATTACGACACTCAACAACAAGAATAAAGCCTTTTAGTCCCAAGCAAGTGGGGTAGGTGAATTTTTTTTCTCTGCAGTCATTAAACTATGAGGTGCACTGCCTACCAGAAAAATTATAGGCGCAGTCCACAGTCTGTTACTGAAAAAATATTAATAACTCATTATTATAGCTATTCTAAAGCCTGCATTGTAGCAGCTTAAACATTGAAAGGCTAGCAAATTGCACGTCCAAATAAACTAGTAGAATCCAGAATGCATGACTTGCCTCAACCACAGGCTTTGCAACGACCTCATAAACACGCTTTTGTGAAGCATTTTCACTGAAGACCTCATCGAATCTGTAGGATTCACAGCTCCAATTATTTTTCTTCAGTTTCAGCCTCTTGGACTGCAGAAAACAAGACACTATACACAATTAGCTGCAGAAAATTTTCCTTGATAACTAAATGCAAAAAGATAAAATGGGATGGACAGGCTGACCTCAGGCTGCAACTCAACACAACTATCGAAGTCAGCGCCATGAGCTAGATCCTCTGAATTCTTCGGTCGGAGCCTTACAGCGACTCTCACTCTGCACGAATCTGTGATTGTCAAGTGAAGGGCGCCTTTATATCAGTTCTGAACTAACGGTGCAACTGTGCAACGACCAAAACTTCCCCCAAAATACAGCCTGTAGCCCATTTGTCTACAGTACCAGGCAATACACTGGAATTAAATAGCAACTATTACGATTTATGAGACTAGTGCTATTGTGCAAGCATCAATCAATCAGCAAGTAAATTTTAGTGCAAGTGACTAGCAGGGTTGACGTGGACAAGCTAACCAGAAGGGGAGTATCAGCGAGCTGCCAACGCAGCAACGCTTATCTCTCCGCGGCATTTCCGTTATCGTTGCAATAGCACCCGTTTCATTTCAACCCGAATCAATTCCGTACAATGAGAAACCGACAGAAATGAACAGCGGAACCCCAACACGCCCTTCGTTCCGACTTTGCTGACGGGAAGAGGGGGAACAAAAGTGCATTCACCGATCGTTTAGCGGGAGGTAGATACCTGCGCTGCTGCCGTTGTCGGGGGCGGGCCGCGACCTCGCTGGGGACGGGGACGGGCGGCGTGGACCCGGAGCGACCGACTTGGACCTCGTACCGCCGCCGGCGCGGGGCGCGCCGTGCCTGTCGATGGACCGCGCCGGCGCCCACCCGGCGCCTGTCGCCATCGCCGCCGTGGAAGGCCCAAATGCGGGTGTATCGATCTCGGCGGCGGGCGAGCGGGGAGGCGGGGGGAGAAATGGGGGGAGACGCCGAGGGTCGATTGAGACGGCGTCAGGCGTGGTGCTGGGGTTGTGGTTTCCGTTTTGTGTTTTTGAGTTGAGGCGCGCACGACGACTTGTTGGGGAGGGAAGGAGCCCTTCCTTCCCGATTCCCAAACCGAAACGGGGTGGGCCGGTGGGGCCCGACTTGCGGTGGCTCCGCTGTCTTCCTTGATTTAAAAAATGGGAGAGAAAACGCTTCCTGTCTTGTCCCCCTATTTTGAATTTTGCATGATAATTTAAAGAAGCTTCCTGTCTTAGCGCTGTTCCAGTTCCCATTAATCAGTTACTGCAACAGTTCGATACATCCACTTTTAACAAAGACCGTTGCATGAAATAATAGTTCTTTTTAAAAAAAGAAGAAATAGTTCTTCATTTCATATAATTTGTTAGTAGACAATTGACATAGCAGTGTAGAAATAACACGATTACAAGAATAATTTCCTGCTCAGTAAACGACCTTTTTAATCCAGTGCTCAGTAAAAGAGCTACTACACATGCACCTTGGCCAAATATAACTCGTCACCCATCAATTACTGTTAAACCGTTTAGACAAATGGTTCATGTACTCGCATATGAGCATCGGAGCATGTAGATTTACACCGATATACAGAATACATGTTATATGCTAGCATGAGTTTTGCTATTTGACAATGTTACATCCTCGACCAAACGCTGCTGCACTGTATGACTTGGAGGTTCTGCTGTTTTATTGGATCCGGAGGTTCGTCACTTCGTCAGCAAAGCAGTTCGCAGGTTCTTCAAACTTCAAAGCGAGTTTGTTTACTGAACTTATCATCAACCTAAACCATTGGGCCTCCAGGAGACTCAGGCTTTCTAAGTGGAGTTGGAGCTCCTGAATTGTGACTTTGCTGCCATCTTTCGTCAGAGAAGTACTTATCCGTGTTCAAAAATCGTCAGTAAAAGAACTCTCGAGTCATCTCTAGCCGTTGCCTTCTAGTGCCTTGAAATCAGCCATCCTTGTCTATTTGTTGCCTTCTAGTGCCTTGATATCAGCCTGTTTGAGCTCAACATACTTCCCGATTCTGAAAATGTAACATAATAACATAGGGTTAATACTCAAGTTTTCATTCGCATCCTACATGCTGCCTCTGTCAGAAAATTCGCCCACATGTTTTCACATCTGTGTTTCTACAGGCATTGATGATTTTATAAGTGCAGCCCACACCTAGTGTGCCAGATTGACACAAATGATACTTGTACAATGAGTATATTAAATATTGATCTTAACAAAACAGATTGCTCAATTTCCCATTGGAACGACCAAAACACACCAAAAAAAAGATAGCCCAAAATCTATATAAAGCAGTCAAATCGAGAGTAGAATGGTATCAATCCATGCCGAAGGAATAGTATTTGTCGAACACACACAGATACAGTAAAATACATTACCCCAGATCTGCTGGAAGTCTGAACCTGCCTACCCGAACACGTTTCAACGCGTAGACCTGTCAGCAAGAAGGATTAGGTATCAGTTGCTTCCCCAAGGAAAAAGCAATAGAACAAAATGTGGCTCACAGATTTACATTCTATTGTATCCAGGTACAGTGCCAGACAAACTATGAGAAGAATGAGAGGGGATGGCTTCTGTGTATTGGTGAGTGTACAGCAGTGTGTGCACCCATCAGGCCATCATGTGTTACTTTGTATGTGTGAGGGGAGCACTGCAGTTATCAGGTGTATTTCGCTTACATTTTAACAGTGCAGTGAGAAACATAAGGTGAAAACAGCATTATGCTACCATCTCAAACATAAACCCAAATAAATACAATAACTAACTTATTATGCGAAAAGAAATGTTAAGATATGAATGAACAATAAACTACAAGTAAACTTGACAAAAAAGACACAGATCATACAAACCAACCTTTAAACCTGCATTCTGTACAAGTTCACGAACTTCATGATTTCGTCCTTCATGGACCTGCAAGAAATCACCAACATCAACTGACAAATAGAAACTAATATGCAATAACTTAGCATGTTTAAAACATTGCTTTAATCAAGTCTATTTGCAGCAATTAAAATATTAAACAAAAACTTGGCATGCTAAAATGCTAGTATGTCCAACAAAAATGAGGCTCTGCATAGAGAAGGGACCAAAGGTGGATCGGCAATTGCAATTAGTAGACACTTGGCTTTCTCAATGTACAAATGTATGAAATGCACTTTCCCGTAATATGGTACAATACAGCAATAGTGAAAGAGTGAATATAAACGCATCAATGTAACAAAACGTAGTGTTTCTTGCACCCTAGTTACATTACATCAAGATGACAATATGCTCATTCCACCAAGCTTTGAATCAGTAAGGAAGGAAAGGTTCCATTCCAACATTAGTTCATCACAGGTAATAATGCTTTTACAATTATGAACAAGCTGAAATAAAATGTTTCTTTAATACCAGCAGCATGATTTCTGCAGGCTAGGACAGTTTCAAACATTGCAAAAGGTAACCTACATAGATTGGAATTTATGTTAGTTCTGAACAAATTGTTGAGGGAATTACTTGCTTGTCACACATTGTGATGAACTTCATAAGTTTGCCAAGCACTTAACCAAGCCTACCAAGCACCAAATGAGGCACATCCATTCCCACAGGATAGTGTAATACTATCCAGAAAGAATCCACATGAACATTGCTTGAGTGAACAAGCAAAGCAAGCAATGATGAATAGAACAGAATAAAGCAAACTAGAAATAAAAATTACCACTATCTTAAGACGGGTCTTTCTTGTATCTGATTGTGCATCCAATGGCTCTACTAAATCAGGAACACACATGACCCCATCAATTTTTGTGCCTTCACTGATAGCTATGAGGTGTTTCTTGTGCACAGCACCATCAATTGTTACTATATATCTGCAAAAGTGAAAAACTGCCAAATTCAAATTTATATTCACTTCTAATGTTCATTACCCAGCAACCATTTCAAAAATGATTTGGGCCTGTTTAGTTCGCGAACTGAAACGTTTGGGTCCCCTTTCAAGGTCTATTAGGAGTATTGAACGTAGATTATTTACAAAAATAATTACACGAATGGACCGGAAATTGCGAGACGAATCCATTAAGTCTAATTAATCCGTCATTAGAGATTATTTACTGTAGCACGCCATTGTCTAATCATGACATAATTAGGCTCGTTAGATTCGTCTCGAAAATTAGGGTAGGGGTCGTGGAATGGGTTTTGTCATTAATCTACATTTAATACTCCGAATTAGTGGAAAGAAGATTGGGAAACCATGGATGAAGAAAATTTGAAGTTAGATCAGATGCAATTCTAGTGTCCTTCATAATTAATTCTCATATTATAATGGATACCTGAAGGTGGTACCAAAAAGACATTAACAAATATCCGTGCTAAAATTCTTTGAATAGGTAACAGTAGTTGCAGTAACATTACTTTGGCATCACAGTACGCAAATAACATTTAAACCCACAAAAGGGGTCAAACTTACTCCTTTGTTACATTTGAAGAAGGATGCGCAAGTTTCTGAGCAAACTCGCCTGGAAGGGAGAACAAAAATCAAGTTTAGGTCTCGGATGACCAACATCTGAACTTTTCCAAGTACATATTACCAAGAACGATCAAGTTACCATCATTTGTGACTATTATCAAACCAGTTGTGGCAACATCAAGACGACCCACAGTAAACAAGCGTGGTTTTGGCAGCCCTGGTTGAATCTTGTTCTGTAAATATGCAAAGGTATATTAGAGATTGGCAAATATATGGATGGTCCATAGTCAGACTTTCAGCAATTCATCAATTATTGTGAAATCCAATAATATCATTAGAATATGAATGTGGTGTCAAACCCTGATATGGAACATATTACATACCCATCCCTTCAAATAGTCATTAAATAAGGAGACAACTGACTTCGATTCTTCGTCACATGAGCAGATATACCTATAGCAAATGGAAACAACATTCATAAAATTGATGGTTCCTTTTCTCTGATAAATATTTCACTGGAATGCAGGAAAATCACGGCACAACATGATTGATGCAGAACATAAGCCAAGTATGAAAAATAAGAGACCGACCCTTTTGGCTTGTTGACAGCAAAATACAGCTTCGGGGGCAGCTTCTTGGAAATGCGATTCCCATTAACATAGATAGAATCCTTTGCGATGTCAACTTTGGTCTGTATAAAATCAATTAATTTATCCTTTGATTTAACCAATGAGATTTTTTTCTTAGAGTAATGCAATGGATGGTTGAAAGTAAAAAGTCATATAAAAAATTTCAAGTTTCCTCAGATCAAACAACTGTTGTTGTACGAGCAACAGTGAGCAAATTTGGATGCAGCTAAAACATTGTTATGAATGTAAGAAACTAAAATACTATAACTAGTATCTCCTCTCATACCTGAGGAGAAGTGCAGACTGAGCCATTGACAGTCACTTTCCCTTGGAAGATGAGCTCCTCACTGGATCTTCTTGAGGCCACTGAAGAGTGATTGAGTAAAAAAAAAGAGAGTAAGCACCAAAACAGAAAAAAAGTAATCAACTCCAAAAGTGTTGAAGAGTAAAATATATTACTTCTAGAGTTAGTCACAATGAACTAAAAATTCAACTTCGCCAATATTAGAAATGAAAAGTGGAAATGCAGACCTCAACTTCTTAAGCATCAAGAGCTCACAAACCAGGGGTGTGCAAACGGAAGCAACCAATTTTGTGAAGCTATATGAATCCGAAGGAGAACAGTCTGAGTTTTCTAGGTAGTTCGTTTGGCCTAAAACTCTACTGTAGGTGCTAAGACCCAAGAGACCATCCAACTATTCAGTACCGAATCATCAACACAGATTCAGTACCAAAGCATCGGATATAAAATGAGGCATGTTAACTTATCTGACTACTTCTCAAGCTATTACTATTTGATTCAAATTTCAATGCAGACAGGCTCTTGAAGTCCAAAATTACAGAAGGGCAAGGAGTACCTCCTGCAGCGGCAAGGACTTTGGCGAGCCGCTGAGGCTCGTGGTCCTTGATATTCTCATTGTAGAACCTCCTGGCTGCCTTTGAAAACTTGGGCGGCGCAGCCGGGGCGGTCTTCCTTTCCTTGGCCTTGACGCTTGCACTGGAAGCGGCAGAAGCGGCAACGGCAACCGCACCCTTCTGGGCCTTGAGACTTTCCTTCTTGGCCGCCTTCTTAGCCTCCGCCTCCGCGAGCGCGATGGCCTGGAGCACCTCCGGCGGCGGCGAGGTGCTGAAGCTGGGATTCCCGTCCTCCCCGCGGACGATCCACGGGACCAGCGGCTGGGAAGACGGGGCGGGGGACGAGGCCTTCTTTGCCGGGGCGGGCTCCGCGAAGGTGATGTTGAAGTCCGGGGCGTTGGAGGTGGAGGTGGAGGCGGAGGAGGTGGCGCGGAGGAGAAGGGGAGGGAGGCGGCGGCCGAAGCGGAGGACGCAGGCGGGCCGGGAGAGGAGAGGGTGGAGGGAGACGGCCGCGGTCGTGGCCGCGGTGGCGAGGGCCATGAGCAGGACGATGGCCGCGGAGCCTGCCGGGGCGCGGGGTGCTTGCGGAGCAGGAGTGGAGTGGTTTATCGGATATCGCCGCGCTTGCGCCCCCAAGCCGACCGAGGCACCACCACCGCCGACCGAGACGGGAAGATCTGCGGATTTTTTTTATTTATATTTTTTTTATTTATTTTGCAAAAATATAGGACCGTTTTGAAATTTATCAGATTTGACCACCAACCGCCGTGGCGCATGGCGACCGCCATGAGGCCACGGCGGTTAGGTCAACGGCCGCGGGCCCAACGGGCGGGACGGCCAGCCGCCGTGGACCACGGCGGTTGAGGCCTATTCGCCGTGTGCCACGGCGGCAGGGCCAACAAAAACGTCCTGCAAATGTCGTGCGCCACGGCGGTTAGAACTCCAACCACCTTTCGCAAACGTCCTGGGCCTGAAGACGCTACGCACTTCGTGGGGTTGGAACCCACAACCTCTAACTTCGCGCGAAGCCTCCCTTACCACTACACTACACAATCACATGTGTTCATACTTAGTTTCTTTTCTCCTCATATTATACCTAGCCGAGTATAAATTGCTTTTTAAGGCTCTAAACGACATCAAATGAAAAAGTTGTAAACTACAAAGTTTCATAACTTTTCGAGACACACAACTTTCATGTTTGCAGTTTTTCCATTTGAGATCGTTTACAAAATTTAAAAAAAAAACCCAACCGTCGTGAGCTACGGCGACTGCATGGGCCGCTGCCTACCGCCTTCCGTGGGCAACGGCGGTTGGCCTTACCGCTGTGGCCCACGGCGGTTAGACTCCAACCGCCGTGGCCCACGACGGCCGCCGTGCGTCACGGCGTTTGGTGGTCAAAACTGATAAATTTCGAAACGGTTGTATATTTTTGCAAAATGAATAAAAAAATATAAATAAAAAAAATTCAAGATCTGCCAACACCGGCCTGATCAAATCTTGGGCCTGACCGATACACATTGTTCAAACGTGGGCTGGGGCCCATTTGTCCCGGCTTCGTTCGGAATTTTATTTTGTTTTTTTTTTCATTTTAGATCGTTTCAAAATTTAGCAAAACTAACCTACCACCGCAAACCGCCATGGGCCACGGCGGTTGCGGTGGTTTGCTATTGTAGCACCTGCAACCGCAGTGACTTATGGCGGTTAGGGTCAGTCTAGTCGTCCATATCTCAGTTTTCGGTATCCATATATGGTATCAATTGTTTGAGGCCTAAGATGACTTCAAATATGTTTAATTTTTGATAAGTGGTCTTGGAAGGGAATTGGGGGGCGACTACTTGGGCTGACAGGGTCCAGTCGTACGTAGACGCTTGGGCTGTCGTTGCCGTGCCGGAGAACGTCGTCACCGAGGACCGACCCCACGACGTACATCGAGTAGTGCACCCCGAGGACTCGGACGCGCATGATGCATGTTCCAACGCAGCCACCACCGCAGGTTCCGGACGGGCAGAGGATCCTTCCTTCTGTCATGTACCCAGTGTGACGGGATCAGAACTACGACCACGCGGTGAGTTTGTGGATGAAACGAAATTTTTTTATGCTACCAATCATTATAATATTTACTAATAATTTTGTTTGCAGTACGATGTGATTGCGGAGATTTCGCATATGGTAGGGGAGGCGAGGAGGAGGCTACCCCTCATTAGACCTGAGTATTTTTCGGGTCGGGTCGGGTTCGGGCCGGGCCGAAAAAATCCCTGTTATTTCGGGTTGAGAAAATCCTGTCCATAACCGTCTCAATAGACGCGTCGGGCCTTAATTTTCGGGTAGGGCTTGGGTGGGCTGTCCGCGCATTTTATAGTGTAAAATAGCTAAAAACAGCATTTCAGGTCGGGCTCGGGATAAGATTTTTTTCTCGGGCTGCAAGATCTATGCCCACACCCGCCCAGTAAGGTCCGTGTGCGGGCCGGGCTCGGGCCGGGCTGAAAATGCTCAAGTATGCCCCTCATGGGGTATCAGGAGCACGAGCAGACGTACGAGAGGATGAACAACACCACCACGAGGTTCTTTGCCGCCGTCAACTACGGTGATAACGTGGCTCTACTTATTTTTCCACATTACCCCCAGTCGTCCTCCAGTTCCGTCTCAACTGGTCATTCATACCAGGCACCGTCGTCCTCGTAACGTCCACCCTTCCCGGCCACTTTCTCGGCTCCGTCGTTTGTGTCGCGCCCTCGGTGCATCCCTGGAGGATGCATCCTCCGGTGGGACCTTCCGTGTTGCCTCAGCCTACACATATTGTGCCAGCAAGGGTAGCAGCAGCACCACCACCACCAGCACCAACAGGAGATGTTCCTTCCTCGTCCACTGACGCTGCTCTTCAGGTAATGACCACACTGGTTTCTCCAAACACATACACTTTTAATACTACATTCTTTTAAATACGATAACAGTTTTAATAATATTATTTGTTCCAGCTTACGGCGGCGGCGATACTCCTGACTCGACTTTAAATGGAGAGGGGTAGCCGTATGACGGCCTCAGCTTCGACTACTTACGTAGTGTGCCGTGCACCGGGATGCAGGAGGAGCTTGGAGGGTTGCAGCTACCAGGCGCACCAGCCACGGGGACACAGGACGGCGGAGGGACGCAGTCGTCTTCAGAGGGTGGCCGGAGGTCGCAACTGGAGGTGAGGTGTAGGGTCGTCCCACCCGGTTGCAGGGTCGGCGGCGGCGGCGATGACGACACCGCCTGTCGACAATGTTAGGCGTCGACAGATCCACCCACGTGACCAATTCACGTACCCTCGCGACCAAACGTAGGCCGCAGCCCGAGCAGACATGTAGCAACAGAAGAAGAGGCGTTGCTAGGTTATGTTGGATATTATTTAGAAAACAACACTCTTATTTGTGATCATGACTATCTGTATGAATTATTTTTATATTATGTCACTTTGCTTTTCTTTGTTAGCAGCAAGTATTTCTTTGTACCATGCAAGTATTTATTTTAACAAACAACGTATAGAAAAAATAAAGTGAAAAAAAGTTAAATGAGGCAACCGCCCTAGCGTACAACGGTGCGACTAACCGCCATACGTCACGACGGTTGGAACTAACCGCCATGAGTCCCTCAGCAACTGTCGTGGAGGCATTCTAACCGCCGTGGCTGACGGCAGTTGCACTAAAACCGTCGTGACCGACGGTGGTTAGTTTCAACAGCCATGCACGGCGGTTGCACGGGAACCGTCGTGGGCCACGGCGGTTATCGTATAGATTTGGTAAATTCTAAACGGTCGTCTAGTTTTACAAAATCGAATAAAAAATATAAAAATATTCTTGTTTCTGCGTGGGCTACTGAGATTAGTGTTTCGGTTCACCGTCGGATGTGCTGTGGACGATTGTGATGCGTGACTGCAGACCGACGCCAAGAGGGTGAATTCAGATGATCTGATTCCCCTTTCTCACGCACACGGAACCAAGGACAGTCCGGCGGAGGACGACGGCGGCGGCGATGGTGGGTCTCCTCTCCTCTTCCTCTCTCTCCCTCACGGCCTCACGCAGTCACGCCGGCACCTCTCTCTTCTCTCTCTTTCTTCGGTGGGTGCGGCCGTGGGCGGTAGGTGGGCGGAGTGACCGGCGGCCGTGGGCGGTACTGGATGACAGCGGGATAGGGACTGCTTCTACTTCCCTCAGATTCGGCCACCGTCTGACAGCACCTGATGCAGCTTGTGTGCAGGTCGAGCAGATAGAGGAGAGCTGACCTGAGGTGGGACTTGGGAGACGCGGATCGTGGGGTAGAGGCAGGAGATCAAGAGGAAGGAGAGGGGGAAGGCGGGAAGGATGGTGCTGGTGCTTGCACTGGGGGATCTGCACATCCCGCACCGGGCGCCCGACCTGCCCGCCAAGTTCAAGTCCATGCTCGTGCCCGGCAAGATCCAGCACATCATCTGCACGGGAAACATCTGCATCAAGGTAAGCCTTACTTTCCTCGCCGCATCTGTGTTCGGGATAAGCGGCATCTGTGTTTGTTAGGCAAGGTAGTGCGACAATTGAGGGTAGAGAGAGCACCAAGCTTACAATGGTTAATTATAATGCCTGAGCGTGATCTCGTGATTTCCTTTTTTTTAAACGAATTGATGATCAATGGACGCCATCTGTTTGCAAATTGTACTCCATTGTTGACTCTGTTAAAAAAACTGTGATTTAAAAGCTCAAATGCGTAGTATTCAGATGAAGCGCACAAACGCTGCATCTTACTTCTTAATCATGGAGCTCACTTCGATTCTAGTTAGAATCTGTCAACAGGAAATTATCAGTTTGCAAAATGTTCATCATGTTTATGTTTACTAGGCATTATGCAGTTGCTAATACATTGTGGAGTTTCAGTTTTCCTGAAAAAGAATCTTTACTGACAACACTAGGGCATATTTAAATGCAGCCCTGTGGTTGTCATATTGTATTAGCGATTTTCTTCTTCTGCAAATACCATGTCTATCTGTCGATGGATTGAAATTTGTTACCATTGTTTTATACTCTTAGCCAGTTCTCCATTTCAATATTGAGCTTAAGAAACTACAAATTTCCTAAATCAATTTGTTTCCAGATCTTCTTTGATGAAACTTGTTCTCTTAGTTGATTTTTTAAGAAGTAAACTACAGGGATCGCAGCATAGCTGCCACCGCTAGATTTATTGAATGAAGAGCCTAGTGTGTACAACTAATATTACTTGTACTATCAGAATCAAATGATCAGCTAAAATAACTCTTTTTTTTATTTCATCATTCATTGTTAATACTCATCAATTATCATAATGTTAGCTGTTTCATAATGTCCTAAAATTCAGAGAAATTTGTCCTAAAAAAGATTATCTATTGAGAACCCTGTGCAGGTTTATGAAATGTTATTAGAACTGAGAATTGTAGGAAACTATTGAGTTAGAATAATTAATAAAAAATAACAGGCACCATGGATTTCTGAGAACAGCCTTCTGGACTGTATTAACCTTACAAAGCTGCACAATGATCAAGGCTAAAAGATGGAAAATTCAAACTCATTTCACTTGAAGCCTTAGTCATAGTCTCTTACTAATTATCTAGAGATATCATATATTCCTTGAGAAATTCTAAATATTGTACCAGGGAGTTCTTCCATCGTATATTTAGAGGAACCTTGTCAGGAAGCATTCTAGTTATTCTTATGGAAAGAGTGACTGGCTCCTGGCATTAAAAAATGCTACTCATACGGGTCAAATAATGATTACAATATTAGTCCTTGTAGGGAAAATTGGAAAGGTAATATTACTGTAGTTAGTTTTTTTAATGATTTTTCATTGCATTTAACTGAACAAGATTACTAAATTCAGAGGGACTATGAAATGTTGTTAACTGCTGATGGTTCATTGAGCTCAAACAGTATCGTGGGATGCCCATGTATCCATTCAGATATCAATTTGTACATATATGGGCAAGCTGATTATTAACTACCCAAATTTTTGGTTCTCTCTAATCTTACATCTTCGAGGGAAATAGAAGAAATTAATTTCATGCCAACTAACTTGCCTACGGATAAGGATAACTGTAGAGAATAGTCCTTCAAGTCCCATGTATTGCTTCCTGTTCACTTTCAAGGTTTTGGCATCATATAAGCATGCCAATTGATTTGGCCTACTTTAAACTTCTCCAAAAACCTGGTTTATTGAAGGTTCAGAGGTTGCTCACAATTCTTAAATCCTTATGGCCCTCCCACTAAATTTAGCTTATTTAGGATCTCTAGTACAAAATGGACATAGGCAGGTTAGGCTATTTGGCGTAGCTTGGTGTGCCATCATGTGTTGAATTATCCTTTTGGAAGTTAAAATAGACAAAGAACAATTATCGTTTTACATATACGGGGGAAATGCTAAGGCAGATCTTGTGCATCAGGAATTGATAGGCAGGGTTGTAAACACTAACTGGGACTTAGAAGTTTTTCCGGCTTAATCGAGCATACATACTTGGTTGGAAGTTTTTTCTTAAAAAAAACAACAGTAGAAGAAAATTGTATTTCATGTTGATGAAGTTGGTCTTTATTTTTTTAGTTTTTTAAGAACTGTAGAAGAAAATTGCATTTTATGTTGATGAAGTTATTCTTTAGTTTTGTTTTTATTCTGTATGGGGGTGGAGGTGGAGTTTTATACCTAGTATCTACTTGTTGGAAGATACAAGAGAAGATACGTTGATATGATATTCTTCGCAAGTGCCTTTTTTTTTGTATATTTCCATGCATTGGTTATTCTTTTATTTTACATGGTAATGCACTCTTTGACTTGTCACTGTTATGATTACACTTCAGAACTAGGTTGTGGTAGCCCATTTTTCTAATTCAGACTGACGACCTATTGACTTGTATGAACTGTTTGTTTTTATTCTGATGAAGTACATACTAATAATTTTCATTATTTCCATCTAGGAAGTCCATGACTACCTGAAAAGCCTTTGTCCTGATCTCCACATCACCAGAGGCGAATATGATGAGGATGCTCGATACCCAGAGACTAAGACACTTACAATTGGTCAGTTTAAGCTTGGGTTGTGCCATGGTCATCAGGTTCGTTTGTGACTCAAAAATATATGAAAGCTTTTATTTTCATGCATATGGTAATATACATTTTATGCGATCCTAGACTGTTTTTAGTTGGATGAAGTGAAATGTTATATGCACGTGTTAAGTGATCTCACTTTAGCACACTAACATTTTTTGTTATGGCATGCCCTGCACATATATTCAACACTTCTTTGCAACTATCTCTAACTATTAGATGAAATAGGTTGATAAGATACATCATCAGCTTGTCGGCAATATATTTCTTAGCATTATCAGTGGACAGTGGGATCACATATAACTTTAGTTATAGAATTACTAAATATATACTTAAAGCACTGCACTCATTAAACTCTGTGTTCTAGTCTTCAGCGTTGTAAGGTCAACTGTCTTGTCCTCCAAAATGCAGAGTGTAACACTATAACCATAGATGTTTTCTGTCCCCTGCAATACATGGCTGCAATGTTGCATTGACAAAGAAAGTTTTTGTTTTCTAAAGTTTAAACTCACGTTGTCCATTTCCATAGACCATATCCATAAAGTGATTTGATACTCCCTCCTTGGGAACATGAAGCCTAGCCACACCATAAAGCCCAAGTCTTGGACTTCACTTCTGGAGAGTCATGGACGATGTTGGTTCATTGTATCTGCCGGTGCAGGCACCGTGTTATGCACCTTCATTCACGCCACTTGTGAACATTTTTTTTTTCTGTGTACTCCATTATACTTTTTTAACTCTACACTTCACCATCTCTAACCATACAACTTCAGTGAACATGATTAAAAGGCAAGAGCTGACTATAAGCACATTATGTGGCTCTTGATTTCCTGTAGACCAGCTCTAGACTCCTGAGCAGTCCCCATTGTCAATGAAATGTTAAAGTCGTGCATGTGGCCATTTAAACATGGACTGTCAAACCGATAATTTTCCTAATCAGTTTCACTAAATCTGTATACCATCCACACCAGGTTGTTCCATGGGGCGACCTGGACTCCCTGGCGATGCTGCAGCGGCAGCTGGACGTGGACATCCTGGTGACGGGGCACACCCACCAGTTTAAGGCGTACAAGCACGAGGGCGGCGTGGTGATTAACCCTGGGTCGGCCACGGGCGCCCACAGCAGCATCACCTACGACGTGAACCCGAGCTTCATACTGATGGACATCGACGGCCTGCGTGTGGTGGTGTACGTGTACGAGCTGATCGATGGCGAGGTGAAGGTGGACAAGATCGACTTCAAGAAGACGGCGACGATGCACGCCTAGAGCCTTGGACTGAAAATGGACTCCAGACATGTCTAGTTCCTTTCGTGTTGACCCCCCCCCCCCCACACACACACACACACCACGCGGGGTGTTTCTCTCCCTACCCGGTTGTGGACTTGTGGTCGCCACTTAGCCAGTTCATGTGCAAGAAAGTGAAGTTGTTTTTAGTTCACCAGATTGTCAGGGTGGGTGGGTGGTATTAAATCTTAAGGTAGCTATGACAAGCCCGATTCTTCGATTCAATCTAAGCTGTTTTTTTGACAAATATCACATATATTATATTAAAGCAGCATTCTTACAGGAAAACCCTTAACAAAAGGGTCAATTACATCAAGGTCCCAGAGGGACTCAAACCCAAAACCGCCACCGGGTAACAGTTTGCCGGCGGACGGCTGCAGCGGCGTCTGAGACGCGTGGAGCCTGGGGTGCGGAGGGGCCTCGCGAAGCGTAGGCTTGAGGAGCTTGAAGGCGGCGTTGAGTAGAGGCATCACCGGCGAGCCACAGATGATGTTGGAGAAGACGCCGACGGGTATATGACCACTGCCTTCGAAGCCGGTGGATGGGTCACTGCCATGTCGATGACGGAGGGTCTTGAGGAAGCTTGATGTATGTTGAGACAGCGCTGCTTGCTCGGTGGATCTCCATGCGTTCAACTCCATATCAATCGCCTGAAGAGGAGGCAGATCCAGAGGAACAACCACAGAGAAACAGGACGGTGATGGAAGGCAACAGCACCTCGGTGCGTTCAACAATAGCAGGATCCCCTCAGGAAGAGGCAAAGCTGTCGGAACAATCAACGAGTTGCTGAAGCAAAGGTGGAGGGGATAGATCGAAGCGTTCAACGACATCAAACATGCAACAAGGCAAAGATGCCGGAACAACCAACGATGCAAAGGGAAGAAATGAGAAAAAGCACCAGAGAGCAAATCCAACCCACCAAGAGCCGGATCTAGAGATGCAGTTCTCAAATCGACCCCAAATCCCACCAAATCCGGGGCGGCGGCGAGGGACCTCAAGCTCTAGAGGGGAGTGGAAGGCGGAGGCGAGGGCGGAGGGAAAGGAACTTGAGGGGGCGAGTTTATTTTATTTAGCCATACCTTGGGGTCGACGGCGGCGCGACCGGCGCTGAAGACGACGGCGACGGCGGCGGCGGCACGCAAGGAGGACGGGCCACTTAGGGTAAAGGCCATAAAGGCAAAACTACAAGTACTAGGGAAAGATAAGGACTACTAGAAGAGCTAGGGGACCCCTACCCCTCTCGCCGCCGGCGGCGATGCCACCGACGGGGAGGAAGGGAGGGGTCCTGGGAGGCGGTGTGGAAGGGGCGAGAGGAGGTGAGATCCGAGTTAGCGTGATCGGCATGCACAGGCAGGTAGAATCTAAGGTGTTATGGAGTGTGATTTTGTTATCACACTTTCATATAAATCCTCCATGCAGAATGATCTCGACTTAAAGACAGATGAGATAGAGCACAATCCAACCTCCCATGTCAGTTTGAGTACTATCAAGGACTTCTATCAGCCAACAATACTCGAGATGATCAAGAGTTACTGTAACACCCTAAATTCCATCACCAAAATAATGTAAGCAACATGGTGTTTTAGATTTTATTTTCTAAGGAATAAATAAATTATCAAATAAATTTGGCATTTAAATATTTAAATATCATTTGAATAATTTTAGAAGCAACAAGTGTTTGAGCATCATATTTTGTTTGCATGGTTTTTGTTTGAACGTGTGAAGTTTTCAAATTCATAAAAAGTTCAAAACCAAACCCCTCTTCTCTCCCCCTCTCTTTCTCTTTTCTACCCAACTCGGCTGGGCCTCATCTCTTTCGGCCCAAGGTCGCAGCAGCCAGCAAAGCAGGTTGTCGGCCTCTTTCTTCTCCCCCGCGGCCCAACATCCCGCGGCCCAGCTACCCTGCGCGACCCAGCTTTCCCTCCCTCTCTCTTTCACTCGCTGGCATGCGGCCCCCACCTGTCGGCCCCTTCTCCTACCTCCAGCTCCTCCCCTGCATCGCATCCAGCCGCGCCCGCCGGCATTTCCTTGCGCCGCGCGCCTCTCCCCTCCTTCAATGCGTAGTGAAGGCCCTGCGCCGCCTCCTCCCTTAACTCCTCTTCCGTTTCTCCTAATCAAGACCCCTCCCTTGATTACAATCAAAACCAGTCGCCCCCATGGCCATTCAAGGCCATTGCTCCCCGGCCGTCCCCCTCTCCCTCTCCTCGCTCTATAAAAGCCGAGCCTGAGCACCTGCTTCGCCCCTTTCTCTCTCGCTCTCGCTCCGCTCCTCTCCTCTCTCGTTGTGCGCCACCGTCGTCTTCAACCTCCGGCGTGGACGACCCGGATCCACCCTTGACTCAAGTCAATCCAGTCCATACCGGTCAATCGTGGCGTTTTTTCTAAAGAGACCCTTAGTTTTCTTAGTTTCGCAAACTGTTCCTTCCACCTATAGAAATCCTTGCAGATAGGTCCTTTCTTTTATGTTTTAGCCCCTGATCTTCTTTGTTTTTGCGCCTGAGGTCCTGGATAGGTTCTTTTGTGCGTCAGACCTTCGGTTTATACGCATAATTAGATATAGGCCCTCGGTTCTTTTAGTTTAGTCCCTGAAAGCTTAGTTTCTTTACAGTTTAGCTCCTGAACCTTGTTTTAAGCGTATCTTGGTCGTTATAGATCCGTTTTAAGTGTTTTAGGTGTCTATACGTTCTTCACAGCGAGCCCGTTGTTTTAGAAGTGTGTTTGTAGCTGTTAGACCTGTTTGATGAATTATTTTATTTATTGTATGCTTTATTTTGTGCTCGTAGATCTCATGCCTGTTTCGACTGAGCATCCCGTTGGAGTTGATTAGGAGTAGCTTTTTGAATAAGAAGAAGATTTGTTTGTAGGTGAGGAAGGCAAGTGGTCTTCTCCCCCTGCATGATTCTACTTGTCCTATGTAGTTGCATAATAATTAAGTTTATATTTATTCTGATATTGCATTAAATTGATAGGAACACCTTGTTAAGGACATACCTAGATTTTTACCCATAATCCTTGGAACAGCCCGATTTAAATGCTTTTGGGTAGATTATGCTAGTTGCTCAACTTGGGGTGGATAAAAATGGTTTTCCTGGTAAAGACTTTTATGCTTAATAATCACTCGATTTAATCGGAACATGGAGAACCACCCAAGAAAACATGTGCAAGCAGAGTGTCATATGGCTCTGACCTTAGCCAATTAATTAGGTGTGCGATTGATCTAATGGCCCTTTTCTGAAAGGAGCAGAGGGGGATCCAGGTTGCAGGGGTATAACCCGGTCCTCTTGGGGTAGCAGCCTTTGCTAAGGCGTTGACCACTAGGGAGGGTTATGGTCCGCCCGGTCCTACCCGTAACTATGCGGGTCGTTAGTCTTTTGCATGTCTTTGTAAAGGCTTCGTAGCGTACCTATGCATTCACACCTCAGAAGTGTGGTATGATGCTTGGCCAACATCGCATGGTTAGGTTTAAAGTTCTTCGGAACTTTTACGCGAGCTGTGGGTAAAGTGTACAACCTCTGTAGAGTGTAAAACTGATCGATCAGTCGTGCTCACGGTCAAGAGCGGCTTGGACCCGCACATGATAATCAAACTCAAAGATGAAATTAAATTGTGGATTGATGGGTTTTGAGATAAGATGTTTTTAAATTCTTAAGTGGTTGGTATGTTCTTGGTAGCCTTGCATCATTCCCCACTTGCTGAGTACCAACCATAAGTGTACTCATCCTTGCATATCGCTGTTCAGAGGAGAACAACGGTGAGGAGTACTACATCGACTTTGAGGAGTTCTGAGGAATGCGATCCCCCAGTCAAGTGCCTGTGGAAGCGGAAGACGAAGACTCTTCGTTTAGTTATCATTGTTCAATGTTAAAGACCTTTGTGTCTTCTGAATGATTGTAATAAAGATGTTAAACCCCATGTTACGTTTTGAATATTGTCTATGATATTACACTTATTTGTCTATCATATGTGTGTAACTTGATCCCGACGCACATATGAGATGTATTTGGTTTCTCTTCGAAAATCAGGTGTGACAATTACTTGGAGAAGCTTCAAGACTACTCAAACTCGCTGCTCTTAACTATAAAGTGTTCGGGAGCTTGTTGGACATACACTCCGGGTATCTGCAAAAGAAAGGAAGTAAAGGAAGGAAGAAGGCGGACTCCTGCTAGAATTCTCATGTATTCCTACTAAGACTCATATCGTGTAATTCTACTAGGATACTTCTACCTTGTAACGGATTAGTAACCCACTCTTGAACTATATCAAGGAGCACCGGGGTACCTAGATCGGCAGACACAACATGAGAGCATCCTCATACCTCAACACCCAATCGTAGAGCGCAATATACACAACCCAAACAAGGTGCAGGATATTACTCTCTGGAGGTCCAAATCTATATAAATTTGTGTCTCGTGTCTTCGCTTTAACCTTCGAGTTTTAGGTCTCACAATCTCAAGCAGATAGAGTGAGAACCTGACTAGCTAGTATAGAAAAGGTATCGTCATCGTTATACTCTGTATCAAGATGCATGTCAAGTTGGATGTGCTCCATCTTCCACTAATACATACACATATTTGTGTTGTTTGTGCTATATGTATCATGATCACGTCAAGTTGGACGTGCTCCATCTTACACTATCGCATTAACTCAGATTTGAGATGAATGATCGAAGAAAGAAAGTAACTTTGGCCGCCAGTCACATGTTAAACCTCAACCAAATATCCGGCGACCAATAATTTCAAATGCATGTGCTTACGAAGATATGGATGACGCGCTTTTGCATACCCATGCATGTGCGTAGAAGCTAGTGCTATCTATTTGTTAGAAAGAAAATATGTCGTGCATATTGTTTGTTGAGCTCAATGACAAAAACAAATTACTCAAAAAAAACAAGTGTAGTTTAAACGACACATATTTTAGAGACTGAGATAGCTAAAAATCAAAATTGTGTTTCGCAATTTAATAAGAAGCAAATTGGTTTCATGGTGATGCGTGGTAAAACGTAATTCTAATTGCGTAGCATTTTACGTCTCTACACGGCGCACATGTACCTTGTCTGGGGTGTTCCTCCAGCGTCATAGATCCTTCATGGCCATGTGCGCCACCCTTTGCGGCTCGGAACCGAAGAAAGGAGAGAAGACAGAAGCTGCAGCAAGTCAGCGACTGGGCCAACCAGATGCTGGGCCGCACGCCCGCTCATGAGCAATTGCGCTTGCTGGACCGACAGTCCATGTGTTCCTAGTTCCATCGAATCCGAAATCTTATACATCTTCTGGAAGTTTGTTTTTAACTCAACTTCCAATGTTTGAGATTCGTGCAACCAACCACAATCATTGGATCTCACGTTCTAACCCTAGCCTCACCCCTCTCTCCTGCTCCTTTACCTGCCGCCGCCCCTAGCCCGCGTGCGCTGTCGCTCCGTGGCGCGCGCCGCCCCCTAGTGCCACCTCGCCCAGTTGGCAGCCTAAGCGCTCGGCTCGAGCTCGCCGGCCACACACCGCTGCACCGCTCGAGACCGCGCGACCGCTGTGGCTCCGCGCGTGAGCCACACGCCGGTGCCACCCGAGCCTGCGACGCCGCCTCCTACTGCACCGCCGTTACTCCGACCCCACCGGCGAGCCCGCTGCCGTGCCTCCTGCCGCGCTCACGACCGCCGGTACGAGGAAGAAGAAAGTAAATAGAAAATTGTTAAAAAAAATGTTGGAACATTTTAAAAAATGATGAAAAAATGTTGACGAAATCAGCATTTTTTAATAGTTATAAAGTGGGAGTAATAGGTAGTAATTCTGTATAACCTTTAAATTAATACGTTGGAAGTTTAACTCTTATCCACCTTCTCAAGCGAATTAGCGATGCAGTAGCCCTCATCGAATCCCCCACTAATCTCGCGGTTTCCGTGGCCACCACCCTTCCGGCCCCGGGAGGGGGAATCCGGAATCCACGACCACCACATGAAAGCGCCGACCAAAAAGTTCCCCCTCGGGCTTTTATCCGCGATCGATCGGCCGCGATCCCCCACAGCCGTGCCGTGCTGCCGCGTTTGACTCCTCCTCGCGTTCGCCATTCCCCATGGCCGATTCCGCCGCGCTCTCCTCCTCCTTCCCCCGCTCGCTGGCGTCCAGGAGGCCCCTCTCCTCCCCTCTCCATCACAGGTCCCGGCTTCTCCGGCGCTGCCGCTCCGGATCGCGGTGGCTCCACCGGTTGCGAGCTCGGGCGGGGAAGGACGATCCGGAGGACCTCTACGGGCCGTACCCCTGGGACCAGCCCCTCGATCTCACTACCGGGCTCGGTAAGCTCGCCGGCTACCTCTCGATCGTTGCCCCCAGATGCTTCCGTCGCATTGAGCTGACCTTTCGCTAGACGTTATGCTATGTTGTGTTGGGACCGTGTGGCGTGTGATGTGGATTAAGACTCAAAGCTACCAATGATTGATGCGGCAATTGCTATCTTGTACTTTGTGGAAAGCTAATAAGATTGGCTAATGGGTTCAGTATTTTACACATTTCTGTTTGCTTTTTGTAACTGCTTTTTATATATGCTGATACGCATTTCTAACGCCTTCTAAAAAGGGTTCAATTTGCATACTGGCAGATATTCAGTGGGTGCCAGAAGACAGGGTCACACTATTTACTTCGGATGGGCTGGTCCAAATTGGGGGTTCCCTGGTTCCCCGTCGAGTTAGTTCTTCTGAGGTAGTGAATCTTCGAATCAGAGCACTTACATTAACTATCTATGTATCTCATGTTGAGCTCATTTGTTTTTTTACACTATTCGATGTATAAATCTCTTGACGGTCGGGGGTAAAAGCCCACTTTATATCATACTAAAGCAGCAGTAAATTGATTATACATTTTTTTTTGTTTATACAACTGTGTTCTGTGGCAATTGTATATGTGCTTGAATTTTTTGTTTAGATATAACAGATGCATATTAAAGGAAAGCAAACTGTAGTAAGAAATATTCTGCATAATCAGCATCACGTTCGATGTTCAATAGTAAACACTAGCTCACCACCATAGAGCATTGCAATGTACCTTATTTGCAAAAGCTGTAAAGGATATAGTTGTGACTATTATCATCTAAAATTCGCCTCAAAATGACGAAGAGTGAATTTCAGATAACTATACATGCTGTATAAATTGTTGCAGAACCTCGCCATTTATAATCCATTTCAAAAGTACATATTAATTGTAAAACAAACGCATTGCACTGCAGAATCAGTAAGAGGTACTAAGTTCATTTTGATGTGATTATGTGAATGCTTTTCTCTAGTCACATGCATCTCTAGCTGCACCTTATAAACCTGAAAGATCTTGCACTTCATAGCACACAGCAATGCCCCATGGTTCTAGGTCAGCAAAGGTATAAGTTGATAGGAACTTTATAAGAGTATGCATTGTATTCTTGCATCTAGACTTTCATATACTTGCCAAAGCTGTTAGTTTTACTTTGCGCTCATCGGTGTTTTCGATGGTATCCGGACTTCTGTTCTCATGTAAGTTAATTATCTTTTTATCAGAAGAGGCAACGGAAATTGAAGAGTACACAAAAGTTGCGCCGCTTTCAGGAGAGCTCTTACATGGATCCAAATCAAAGTCTTTGTCTTGGAGCACTATTTAACATAGCAGCAACAAATGTAAATATTTGTTACTTCTCATTTGTTTATAAATTTGCACTTCTTTTAGTAATACCATGAAATTTGTTTATATTCAGGGCCTAGACATGGGCAGAAGATTATGCATTTTTGGCTTTTGCCGTTCCATTGAAATGCTAAGTGATGTAGTGGAAGATACAGTATTGGAGCATGGTGGTGAGGTATGTTTTGCTATCTGACGAACTATACATGTGCAATAATCCTTCTTTAATAAGTGCTTTGGCATGCCTTGCATAATAAAGGAAAAGTTGTCCTGTTTATTTCCTTATTTTTGAAGAATGAAAACTAAGAGCTCCACACACGGATTATTGACCTTAGATTACTTCAGCGAAAAAAGACAGTGCCAGAGGAAGGCTAAATTATGCATTGTTATAGAGCAAAGGAAACAACATAAAGTTTAATCGATCAGAATTAGAAGTGGATAGGATAGCTGGATATATAAATGTTAGAGTTGTATGGTTAGTAGGTTGCAGCTCACCTTGTGCATTGAACTTAGCATGGAGTGAGCGCATGTTTATCATTAGTTTGTAAAGGGCGTCACATTTGCAGGTTGTCACGGCAGAGAAGGCGAGCAATGACGGCCTCCAAGAGAAGCTAACCATGTCTGTCGCGGTACCATTGCTGTGGGGTGTTCCTCCAGCGTCAGAGACCCTCCATGTCGCGGTGCGGAGCGGTGGGGGTATCGTCGACAAGATCTATTGGCAGTGGGACTTATTCTAGATATTCCAGAAACGTTAACATAATTGATTCTACGTTGTACATATAATCCACTCTAATCCGTTGCACGCATTGTGCCGGCAAATGTGAATTTGTGCATTGTGCAGAAACTGTTGTTTCAAAAAAAAAATTCTCTACTCTGTATAGACCCGGTCACCATTGTGCATATATAAAAGAACACTGGGATCACATCTCAATTGCCATTTTTTAAATTTGTACCTGCTTTAATTCCTGGATTTATTTATTCCAGCATTCTGAGTTCTGATTCTTCAGCAGTTCAGCATCTGCCACGATAGAGACTTATCTGTGGTGCCAGGAGGCGACCGCGCAATGCGCGGATTCAAATCGACAAATCGCATGGTTTTTCACATGCCATCATCTTCGACATGTGAAATGTTTAGCTTGGATCGGGTAGTTGGTCAGTGTGCCACTGTCCACTGTGCCCATGCATATATCGGTGCACAGTGCACTGAGAACGAGATGGAAGGTGCTCTCCTGCTCGGCGATTTTCACGAGCGAGCCGGACGCAGCGAGGAAGCACGGGGGCAAGAGAGGAATGGCGAGCGAGGCGGCGGTGCTGACCGCGGGCTACGGCGAGGACGGCGTGTACCGTTCGCTGCGCCCGGCGGTGCCCATCCCGTCCGACCCCGATCTCTCCCTCAACGACCTCATCTTCCGCCGCGCCGACGCGTGCCCAGACGCGCTCGCACTGGTCGACGCTGCCACCGGCAGCGCCCTCACCTTCGCCGGGCTCCGCTCCGCAGCTCTCACGGTGGCTGCCGCGCTTTCCGCGCGCGCGGGCGTCCGTCCCGGCGACGTCGTCCTTCTCCTCGCGCCCAACTGCGTCCTCTACCCTGTCTGCTTCTTGGCTGTCACCGCGCTAGGCGCCGTCGCCACCACGGCGAACCCACACTACACCACCAGAGAGATCGCCACGCAGGTTGCCGACGCCGACGCTAAGCTCATCATCACAGTCGCCGACCTCATGCCCAAGGTTGCAGAGCTCCGCCTCCCAGCCATCCTCCTCGATGGCGACGCCGCAGGCAGCGCCACCGCCTCCATGCCTCCAAGAACCAACCTTATTATACCCTACTCGGACCTCATCGACGGGGTGCGGGAGGCGGAGTACCGCCGGCCGGCGACCAAGCAGAGAGACACGGCGGCGCTGATGTACTCGTCGGGCACGACGGGGACGAGCAAGGGCGTCATCCTGACGCACGGCAACTTCATCGCGGCGCACGCCATGCTCACGTCGGACCAGGACGCGCGCGGGGAGGGGCCCAACGTGTTCCTCTGCTTCCTGCCCATGTTCCACCTCTTCGGGCTCTCCGTCGTCACGCTCGGGCAGCTGCAGCGCGGGAACGCCGTCGTCGTCATGCCGCGGTTCGACGTGCACGACGCGATGGCCGCCGTGGAGCGCCACCGCGTCACGTACCTGTTCTGCGTCCCGCCGGTAATGATCGCGCTCGCCAAGCACGGGAGGGCCGGGAGGCACGATCTCAGCTCGCTCAAGTTCATCCTCTCTGGCGCCGCGCCGCTCGGCAAGGATGTCATGGAAGCCGTGGCCAAGGACTTCCCGGGCGCCGAGATTGTCCAGGTAACTGAGCATTTGTGACTGCAGTTTACAGGCTAAGTTAATTGGTAAAACGACGGTCTTTACAGCCAGCAACACTATTGATGCAAAGAGTTTCACTTATGGTGCTCCTCTTGCAGGGATACGGTATGACCGAGACATGTGGGGTCATAACTCTAGAGAATCCAGAAAGGGGAAAAGTTCGTCAACTTGGATCAACTGGAACACTTGCCATTGAAGTTGAAGCAAAGATCGTTGATGTAGAGAGACTGAAACATCTGCAACCGAATCAACTAGGGGAAATTTGTGTTCGAGGACCAAACATAATGCAAGGTATGTACTGCATAAATTGTGTTTCATGACGAAGGGGCCCTAGCCCCGCGGAATGTTATGCGTCGCTTCAGCGACAGATTCGCCGCCTGTTGCTGAAGTGGCGCGGGGTGGGCGCGGGTGGGAGGGGATCGGGGCTTTTTTTTTCTTTTTTTTACTTTTTTCCTTTTCTATTTTTCTTGTTTCTTTTTTATTTCTTGTTTCTTTTTCTTTATTTCTTTTTTCTTGTTTCTTTTTTATTTATTGTTTCTTTTTCTTTATTTATTTCTATTTTTTCTGTTTTTCTTTTTTATTTTTTCTTCTTGTTTTTATTTTTTATTTAGATTTCCTTATTTTTTTTGTTTCATTTTTTCTTTCTTTCTTTTTATTCTTCTTTCCTTTTATTCTATTTCTTTTATTTTTCTTATTTCACTTTTATTTCTTTTTTCTTTTTATTTATTTATTTTTTACTTTCTATTTCCATTTTTTATATTCTTTCCTTTTTAATATTTTTCCCTCCATTAATATTTTTATTGTTCGAGATGAGATGTAAATTTGTTCTCATTAGAATAATAAGTTGTTCTGACTATAAGTGTCTTGTTCGGGTTATAATAACAATTTGTTTCGACCCTTGTTCTGATTTGTTCTGACACTACATTTGTTTTTGTTCGAGATGACACACAAAATTGTTCCGACTATAATCGGATTTTGTTCTAACAGTTGTTCTCATTTGTTCTGACACTTTTTTTTCGAGATGACATACAAATTTGTTCTGCCTATAGTAATATCTTGTTCTGTCTATAATAATAACATGTGTCTGACTATTGTTCTGATTTGTTCTGACACCATATTTGTTGTTCGGGATGACATATAAACTTGTTCTGACAGTTGTTCTCGTTTGTTCTGGCACTTCATTCGTTTTGTTCTAGCGATAACAGAATATATAACCGTAATTAAAAAATACGAATAAAAAAGTTTGTCAAAATATAATCAAGTGGGATCTTGTTTCGAAGTTTTTATTGTCAGAAATCCAATGGTGCGATCGGAATTTAATTTTGATGTTTGGTTTGTGATTTATAGATTTTTTTAGTTTCAATCAATGTTGCATGTGGCTGATGTCATCACTTTTGTTTTCTTTTGCATGCATGCACTCTGGCCCCTCCGTGCCCCTTTCTAACGACGGGTTGATTTTTTGTCGCTGAAGCGACGTATAAGACCACCCCCTAGCCCCCCCCCGCACTCATTTGAGCTATGATTAATGGTATTTTGTCCACGCTAAGATATTGTACGAGTTTTTTCATGCATGTTCTCAAATGGCCAACTAATTAAACAATACTGAAGCTGTTAGTATCATTTTGTGTTTACGTTCATTTGCTTACGGTACAATATACAGCAATCTAAGCATTAAGAAGTACATATGTGTATGGAAATTGTCCTCAAGAGATAATCGAGCATAACTTCTCTCCCTAGTCCCTACTGATTTGGGTAATTAATTTGACTGAGGACTTTTAGGTTATCTAAAAAATGCGGAGGCTACTGAATTTACAATCAAGCAAGGGTGGTTGCATACCGGTGATCTTGGATACTTTGATGAAGGAGGTCACCTTTTTGTTGTCGATAGACTTAAAGAGCTGATTAAGTACAAAGGATTCCAGGTAAAAGTATCAGTTTTTTTCTCAAAAAGAAAGTAGCAGGGCATTGCTTAGGCAAAGAACATTTTTACTTTATATAAGCTAGTCTCCCTCAGGCGCGCCTATGCTCTTGTTTTACAAACTGTCAACGGTGTAGGACCTACTCAAAGTCTAGCATAAGGATTTGCATAAATATATAGGTAGATTAGACACTTCTTTATAAAAAAAAAGACACTCGCGTCTTCTTGCTTTTTCAACGACCAGTAATTTTATAACATTATTATGCATAGATATATCATAGCAATTCATCTCATGGTCATACCATGATCGACTTAGCCTATTTGTATGGGTATATTTTCTTGCAAATATGCTAAAAATTACTTTTTTTACAGAAATTGCTACTCCCACTTCTACAATTACCGTTTAGTTTTAGACTTTTGGAAATGTAATTTAGTCGAAGGTGTGTAACCAAGACAACATCAAATCTAATTAACTATCATGAAAGGAACCACTACTCGCGAACAGTTGTTAAATTCTTCGGCCATATCGACAATTATTGCAAGGCAAATGTTGCGTTTACAGATCGCACCGGCTGAGCTTGAAGGGATGCTTCTGTCTCACCCTGAAATTCGTGATGCTGTTGTTATCCCGTAAGCTGAGCCGCCTGAATTTGAACACTTGGAAACTTGTCGACTTTTATCACTTAACGGGGAGTTTAACTTGTAAGGTTTCCTGATGCTGAAGCTGGGCAAGTTCCTGTTGCCTATGTTGTACGATCACCACAAAGCTCACTGAGTGAAGATGATATCCAGAGTTTCATCGAAAAACAGGTGATGCCGTCCTAGGAAACTTGACTTTGATTTAACCTTTTGGCATCGGAATTTTGCGTGTACAGTTGAAAAAATGAAATTTGATATTTACTTTAATTAGATTCTTTTCACAAGTAGCTCACACGATTTTCTACGAAATTTATGGGTTTATTTGTAGCTATTCTTTCTACACAGCTGTTTAGTGGCATCATCGATATATATATGCACTGTGGTTTTGTTCATGAATTGCATTGCAGGTCGCCCACTACAAAAGACTCAAGCGTGTTACCTTCGTGGACAGCGTACCAAAATCTCCTTCGGGAAAGATTTTGAGGAGAGAGCTGATCAGCCAAGTGAGCCAGGGCTTGCGTCAGTCCTCCGGCCCCACACCCCAGAACGACGAGCTGGATGCAGACAGACGTGCAGGTGATGTATGAGCAGTGAGGAAGTACTAATATGGTCTCTAGCTAGCTGATGTGCTAAATGGAGAATAATGGCAATTCTGCATTCGGATGATCACGAGAAGATATTTCCAAGTACTTGTATGGTGGGTACAAAAGGGTATTGTAAGTGATGTTTTAAATAGTACTTCATCCGGTTTAGCAAAAGATGTCGTTTATGACAGCGACACGGTGTCCAAAATACAAATTTGACTTCTATTTTCTATAAAAAATATTTATTGAAAAGATATATATGTATATTTGTATGAAAATGATCTTCAAAACAAATTTATCGATATGAATTTCACATTTCTAAACTCAACGATTTAAAAGTCATTCATCATTTATATTCCCAATATTTGACCCAAATCTTATCCAAAACGACTTCTTTTACCAAACCGGAGGGAGTAGGCTACAACCGTTGCGAAGGAATAACGCTAGGCAAATATGATCCATTTAGCGCTAAGTGACATAATCAGTTAATAATCAGATTTAGCTCGCTAAATCAGCTAAAAGAGAGTGCTTTGGTGCCGCTAAGGGCAGCCGCAATAGTTTATTGAGATTTCTATCTTCATTAAATGACTTGCCACATAGACAAAATGATGATATTACAATGTCATTAATGAAGAAAGAGAGCACAAATCATAGAAATTGTTTCCTCATGTAGAAACCATGTCTACTCTTTACCTAATGCAGTAGAAATCATGAAATCACCATTGAGGAGAAACCCCTAGTTTCTAGGAGACCCATGTCGCATTTCTATTAGAGAAAAAAGATAGAGTTGGGAGAGATAAAGAGAATGCAATTATTTCTCGAAGACACATCCACTGTGGAAGATAGTTTTATATGATTTCTTGTGCTATGGAAACCGTGTCAGTGTGGACTATTCTAAATCATGCTTTCGCTAGTCGGATTGACGATATCCAAAATGACCTTAAAATGCATTTTGCAAGCCGCTAAATAGGTTAGTTATTTAAAACATTGATAGTGCTTCTTCGGCACGCTTCCCTCGCCGGCGCCGCGGACGGCGACGTGGTGTGCGCGCGAGAAGAGGCCTTGGCGTGGCCCGGCGCGCGCCGGAGGCCGACGTGTGGTGGTTCGATGTCAGCCTCCAAGCCCGCGTGGAGGGAGGCGGGTGCCGGCACGGGACCAGCCAGCGACGCATGTGAGTGAGGTTCTCGAGGGCGAGGATCTCCTCCTCTGGAGAATAAATAAATATAATAAATTGGCCGGTTGCTTCTCCATCCTGCGCACCGCTGCACTGATACTAGTGGACAATAACACCACAACGGATCTAGCGAGAAAACGATCAGTGATCTGATACTTTGAAACGTCCCGGTGGCGGCGGTGGAAAAGGATTGTTCAAGACTTGTAGCGCATGGGCATGGCAAAGTCACGAAAAACTACTCCATTTGGGTGATGTTGGCTTACGCGAGGAGAGCAAAAACTAATCAAAGGGTGCTCAAAAGTCAATGATCTCATCTAGATTTCTCAACCCAACCCTTCTTTTCTACTTCTTCTGTCAAAAAAGAATACAACCATCGCTTCTGATGAGTCAAAAAAGTAATTACATTTAAAAAACAATACTATGTATAGGTTTAGTATGAAAATATCCAAAATATATTACACGATTAATCTACTTATGTTTATTGTGTACTATAAATGTTATTACCACTTTTTATATAGATTTGAAACTTTTCGAGGATGAGAGTTATTGCATTTTTTTTATTGAGGGAGCAGACGATTCGACCTGGGTGCGCCGTACTTTTTGTCCTTGCTTGCAGTTTTCTCCACATGCAGGGACTGCATATATGAATTTTTAACAAAACTCCACGCGAACATGCGGTACAGCAGGGAAGTGTAAAATGAACACGGATGCTAGCGGAGACGCGCGACATGCGCCGCACAGCAGAAAAGACAATAGTTTGATGATTCTGAAAACTTGTGCTTTTGGTCGGATGTGTCTAATACATGATTTTTCAGAATAATTTCAAACACATGACGTTGATGAAATTTCAATGTCGCGCACGGAAATGGTTGAGATTTCGGTAAAGGACAACTTTATGCCCACCCTTCCATTTGTAATCTTGTACTTGTATTTGTATTTGTATAGCATCAGAATTTGGAAGTAGTAGAGGCGAGACAAAGCGGAGGCCCCTCCCTCCTACTCCTACACGCCACTCTGACAGTTCGGGCGCAGCACAACAACGCGACCCGAGCAAGAGACAATGGCCGGAACGGCGGCGCCGGCCGCGGGCTACGGCGCGGACGGCGTGTACCGCTCCCCGCGCCCGCCCGTGCGTATCGAGTCCAACCCGGGGCTCTCCCTCACCGACCTCCTCCTCCGCCGCGCCGACGCGTGCCCATCCGCGCTCGCGCTGGCCGACGCCGCTTCCGGCCAAACCCTCACCTTCGCCGCCTTCCGCTCCGCCGTCCTCACCACGGCCGTCGCTCTCGCCTCGCGCGCGGGCGTCCGACGCGGCGACGTCGTCCTCCTCCTCGCCCCCAACTGCGTCCTCTACCCCGTCTGCTTCTTCGCCGTCACCGCCCTCGGTGCCGTCGCCACCACGGCCAACCCCCTCTATACCCCAAGGGAGGTCGCCAAGCAGGCCACCGACGCCCGGGCCAAGCTCGCCATCACGGTGTCCGAACTCCTTCCCAAAATCGCGGACCTCCGCCTCCCCGCCATCCTGCTCGACGGCGACGCAGCCAGCGCCACCGCTTCCAGCGTCACGCTCTACTCCGACCTCATTGCTGGGGCGCAGGAGAAGGAGTACCGCCGCCCTCCGATAAAGCAGAGCGACACGGCCGCGCTGCTCTACTCGTCCGGCACGACGGGGGCGAGCAAGGGCGTGATTTTGACGCACCGCAACTTCATCTCGGCGGCGGCCATGGTGATAGCAGACCAAGACGAGCACGGAGAGGGGCCCAACGTGTTCCTCTGCTTCCTGCCCATGTTCCACATCTTCGGCTTGTCCGTCCTCACGTTCGCGCAGTTGCAGCGCGGCAACGCCATCGTCGTGATGTCGCGGTTCGACATGGACTCTGTGATGGCCGCCGTGGAGAGGTTCCGTGTCACGTACCTCTTCTGCGTGCCTCCGGTCATGATCGCGCTCGCCAAGATCGGGAGGGCAGGGAAGTACGACCTCAGCTCGCTCAAGTTCATCGGCTCCGGCGCAGCGCCGCTCGGCAAGGACGTCATGGAGGTCGTGGCCAGATACTTTCCGGGCACTGTGATTGCCCAGGTAATTTACAGCCCATAATTTCGTACTTCTTCAATTTGATCGTGATTTGCTGATGAATACTACCGTTTCGTATAACCATGACGATGATGGGATCTTTGTGGATTGAAACGGCCACCAATTTTTCAGCGTTTTGCCCTTTTCCAGCAGTGCTGCTGAAAAGGCTAACCTCGATTCTGTTTTCTTTGGCTTTTGGTTGCTATAAATTCACAATTATTTCTGTTGTATTTTATATGTGATACGGCTTATTCAGATGCTAGACATGCAATCCACATGCTAATAAGAAAAATAGCATCAAGGAACTTAATATTGTGTTCACCTGTAAACATAAGATGCCTGATCTGCAGGCATGGGTTTTTTCCCCCAGGGAAATACATCAGGGAAGCCCCTGCTGCAGTAAAGAAATTATAAAGCTGTTGGTGGTTTATCGTCAAAAGCAACAAATGTTCGATAGCTGAGGTCATTTTCATAACATAGCTGCAGCAATCCTACACATAAGGAGCTATCTGAGCACCATAGTAACTATCTTAAAGAGGTTCATCTCTTTATGGTTATGGAAACATGTAGATGTAGCATTGTGGATGCATTCAGATTAGACACGTACTCACTATGTTGCCGAAACTGTTGAAAATGTGCACTCATTTTGGCATTCCTTTCACCCATGAGTCATGTACTGATGTCACAGCATTAAACTGAAGAACTTTGTTGTGCTAAGTTTCATGTCATATGGTGCTCCTCTTGCAGGGTTATGGAATGACTGAAACTTGTGGAATCATATCTTTAGAGTACCCAGAAAAAGGACAAGCTCGTCAATTTGGGTCAACTGGATCATTGGTCTCGGGAGTTGAAGCAAAGATTGTAGATGTAGAAACGATGAAATGTATGCCACCGAATCAACTAGGAGAAATTTGTGTTCGAGGACCAAACATAATGCAAGGTAAAATTTTAATGATGGTCGGTGTCCATTGTACTCGCATTCTTTCTCCCTGTCCTCAACATTATTAAACCATTACCAAAAGTGGTAAAAATGTACTGGGACTGTACCAATTGGTAGCATTATTTTTAGGTTGCACTTATTTGTTGTGAATGTACAATTTGCCGATGCCTAGTATTATTAACCAGCCACTATTTTCAACAAAAAATATGCAAATGTTTAAGAAGTTCCACCCTTGTCAAAAGTTATCCATTCTATTCTGTCCCAGAGGGATATTGTGTCCAAAATATTTCCCAACTTATTTCACTATTGTTTTAAGGGTATTTCAACAATGTGCAAGCTACTGAATTTACAATCAAGGAAGGGTGGTTGCATACTGGTGATATTGGGTACTTTGATGGAGGAGGTCAGCTTTATGTAGTTGATAGACTCAAAGAGCTGATTAAGTACAAAGGTTTCCAGGTAAAGAACTCTGGTTTTTTTTCACAAACAAATTTGTCTTTTTTGTAATTTTAAATGGGTGGAAATTAGTAACTGGACAGTGCTTACTGAAAGAAGATTTTATCCAACATCATTTGGGGCATATCTGCTGAATTTTTTTGCAGTTCATTCTACTAAGCTTTTAGATTCAAACAAAATATTATTCAGATTTAGGACTTTGATAATTTTTTCATCGAAAGTGCTTGATACAGTTAAGCTTTTATAATCTATTTTCATATATAACCATAATAGACGGTGTGTTGTGGACACCATCTAGATGTCCTAGGCAATATGTATATGGAAGCATGGGAGTTTTCCTAGTGGCCTGAATCAGTGTATTCTTGCTTTACTATTCAATCTAACTATCATAAAAGGAACCACCCTTATGCACTTGTATAGTTGTATTGTTGTCTTTGTGAACATGTCATATATTGGCCTTTAATAGAATTTAACATTCTTGTTTACTTTACTGGCAGATTGCACCAGCTGAGCTTGAAGGACTACTTCTGTCTCATCCGGAAATTCTAGATGCTGTTGTTATTCCGTAAGTTTGAGCCACTTAATTTGGGGGGTTCCTAGGTGATTATAAGTATTCCCTTTCCAATATAGTATTGTTTTATTGTATGTTAATTGAGACCTCTACCTGTTTCCAAGGTTTCCTGATGCCGAAGCTGGGGAAGTTCCTATTGCCTATGTGGTGCGATCCCCTGTTAGTTCGCTGACAGAAGTTGATGTCCAGAAATTTATTGAGAAGCAGGTGAGCCCCTGTAGGAACCTCGGCTTAATCAAGACCATCGGTTGTCTAACTCTTTCAGAACATGTCTAACTAGAGTGGAACATTCCTAGGTGAATTAGTCTAATTCTGTATTTCTCGTCGACTGATGCAACCCCACTAATACATTAACTACTCTCTAGGTTGCGTACTACAAAAGATTGAGGAGGGTTACCTTTGTGGACAGCGTACCGAAATCTGCTTCAGGAAAGATTTTGAGGAGAGAACTCATTGCAAAAGTCAGATCGTCGAAGCTATAGCAAATTAGCAAGTCCACTTCTGATCTGTTTCAGAAGACTTGTTGCCTTCTAGCTACTAGATTGGATCTTATGAAACATAACATTCAGTTTGATACATCAGACGCTGATACATTATGTATATTTACATTTGACGCATACAGATATATATTTCAAGTTGGACCAAGCCCCCAATCCCAGCAGCCATGTTGTTCTGTCAAATATTGGCCTAGCAACAAAGATCTAATTTCGATTTATAAATACAGTAATTGCAAACTAAGCGAATCTGTAATGGCTGTGCTGCATCTGCATCTAAAAGTGACGTTCTTGACCCATACAGCTATGCTACATGAATACAGGTTGTAGCAAAATGTATTGCCTGTCAGGCTTGGGCAGCCGCACGAATAGCTCATGTCGATGAGGTTCCAAAGCAAAGAATCCATGCAGCAATTCATGCCATGATTTCGCGCCAAAACTTCTTTTAAACGTTTCGTATCAAAACATGACGTGATACATTGCTCGCAACACATGAGTTACATCGCGCCTTTCAGCGTTCAATGGATGGGAAAAAACAAAAGGCTTACACTGTATATCCCTCTGCACAAGGGCAGAGGTTGGTACAATTTTTACTCGTCGGCACCCTAAAAGCTGCCAAAACAACATAGTATAGTACAACTTTTATCTCGACAACATAAATAATCGAAGTCGAAAGAAAAAAAAAAGAATGATCAGAGAGTTTCTGGTCGCTGTCAACGAAAAAATCGACACAACGGTGGTTGCGAAATTAGACCTAGCAATCAGCTGCGGTGTACTCCGTTGCTCATCGTCGTCCCTCCTTCTACAAACAAGAGACAGTGAAAATCAGGGTGGGGCCTGTCTGACCACTGCCAGCAGGTAACGGAACGGCGGCTACCCCGTCTACTGCGCGCCGCCGCGGAGTTTTGGGGCGGGCCTGTCCGTGGCAACCTGCTCGCCGCCCGCGGCCTTGTTGGTCGCCGCGGTGCCTGAAACCTGGGCGGCTGCCTCGACCCCGGCCTCCTTCTTGACCTCCCCGCCCGGCAACTTGCTGGCCGGCTCGTCGCCCAGGATCTTGTTGCCGGCGGCGATCAGTTTGCTGTCGTCGATGCCCGCGGCCTTGTCGGTCGCCGCGGTGCCTGAAACCTGGCCGGCTGCTTCGACCCCGGCCTCCTTCTTCACCTCCCCGCCGGTCGGTGGCACAACGATGTTTGGCGCCGGGATTACTGGCTCAACTTTGGGCGGCTCGATTGTTGGCACGACGTTGGGCTGGGTTTCTGCGGATTTGTCGACGACGACTCCGCCCTCGACCTTGGCGGCCGCCTCTTTGACGAATGTCTTAGTGAGCTTGACTGCGTTCCTCATCATCTTGACTGCTAAATCGTCGCCTCCGGGCGCCACCTTCCTGGCCTCGGCGACGGCCGGCTTGGCCGGCTCCTTGGCCTCGGCGACGGCCGGCACCTTGGTCTCAGCGACGGCCGGCTTGGCCGCCCCTGGCTGCGATACTCCCATCTGGTCGGGGTTGATGGAGCTGATCCGAATCACCGACGTGTCGCTGCTGGGCTGCGGGTTGTTGAACTCGGAGCACGACCTCCTGATCTCGCCATCCTTGCCCGTGAGAACCTTGAGGACGCTGAGCTTCTCCATGGCCTTGGTGAACAAGGGGACGAAGTCGTCGGGCTTGGCGTCCATGGCCTTGAGTACAGGTTCCGTCTTGGGGTCCATCCCCACGAGGCGGTCGATGGTGAGCGGCATCTTCTTGGCGAGCGCGAGGGCGAAGTAGGTGCCGTCGATGACGTTGGGCGACACGAAGTCCATGGGGACGGAGCCCGAGTCCTTGCCGTCGCAGGCGACGCTGATGTTCTTCTTGTACTCCGGGTCGATGGGCGCGGCGTCGGCCTCGATGAAGAAGCACCTGCAGATGCCGATGGAGTGGCCGCCGGCGATCATGGCGACCATCTCCTCGAGGCTGAAGCCCTGCTTGGAGAACAGGTCTATGAGCTTGGGCACGGCGATGTCGGGGCCCGGCAGGGAGTCGGCGTCCGCGCGGTTGGACTCCAGCGAGTCGAGCCGGCCCATGGGCACCTTGTACGCGGGGCCGCCAGCCAGCTTCACCGCGTCGCGGGCGCTGGCCGCCACGATGTCCGCGCACGACACCACCCCCGGGCACTTCTTCTCCAGCTCCGCCTTGATATCCTCGATCACGTCGTAGCCCCTCACGGAGATGTTCGGGCCCGCCTCCTTCTCCGAGGCCTGGTTCGACAGTGGGTCGATCAAGATGGACGCGTCGCAGCCCTGCATCGAGACGATCGGAGATCAAGCAGAGCAGAGCAGCAGCAGGAGCACGTACACAAAACGCCACCCGGCCGGGGAAGACGTTACATTTGCGAAGCAGTCGTGGAAGACGAGGCGGAGGAGGCCGGCGGCGGTGCCGGAGTCCTCCTTGACCCGCTTCTGGACGATGTTGAAGATGATCTTCTCGGCGTCCGGGCACGTCGTCTTGTAGAACGCGAGGTCGAGCTGCGGGGAGGCCAGCGGCGCGGACGCCGCGGCAGTGAGGAGGAGGAGGGTCACCAGGCGGGCGTCCATGGTGGAGAGAGAGGGGGTCCGTGCTATGCCGGGGCTCGGCCAGCCTACGCTTATACCGCGACCGCGCGGAGGCGGTCAACCCGGGGAGCCTCCGTGAAGGGCGCGCCGGTGGACACGGCTGGGACGCGACGAGCGGCTGTCTCTCCCGCGGCGGGGTATTTACTAATTATAGAAAGGGGCTTCCGTCTCGCGCCATGTCGCGAGCTCGGGCGTGGCCGCGCGCGTTCCAGCGGATGCACATGAATTTCGCTTGGTTTATTCGTGGGCATCATTTGTCCTTGTCCTCAGAGCTGTGGTGTGTAGGCCGTACGACTGTACCATTGACAATCCCTTGCAGCTACACAAAGCACTTTCTGATCTTCTGAGATTAAGCAAATTGTCGCTTAGAGCATGTGTAAACGTTAAACGCTGTACCTTCAGAACGCAAAAATATCGCAGCAAACAGTTTAAACCTCAGGGAAATCGATGGAATTTCAGAAACTGGCAAAAACTCCGTACAAACGAGGCTTTCAAAATTCGCAAGTGTAACAGGTAAATGAGGTAATGACTCCATTTCCTCCACCGCTGTGAAGACATTGTCTGAATTCAATCTAAAACCATTTCATTGTCTTAAGACATTAAGACAATCATCATCATATCGTTATGTGCTTTGTAGAGTTTGGACAAGTCTGCTTATCACATGAGAAGCACAAGAAATTCGCCCAAAAGCACACAGGCTGGTGCCACTTCATTCAAATATACAATGCTCTACAAAATTACAACACGTCAATGCTTTTCTCAACCATACAAAAGGAACCGATTTAGAGACGGTTAGGATTACTCAGTGCACCTGTCGTTCTAGAAATCTGGTGCAGAACTAAATCAGATCAAGCTACCTTTCCCTTCCAATAATTTACAGGCTCTTTACAAAATGAAGAGATGCAACAAAACAACCAGCCCCAGCTGCCCAGGCAACAAGGCCAATGAACAAAGGCCCTAGCGCTAGTGCTCGTGCTTCACACGCCCTTTCAGTATTCCTGGAATAGGCGGTGAGCTTGGTAAACCAACCGTGCCATTATTTGGCCGCCCTGGATGTTGTACCTGTTGCCAATAAATATTTGACATGCTTGAGCCCTCACCTCCATTTGAGATCATCTCTTGGGCACCATCATGTTGTTCTCTCCCACAGAACCGCATTTCTTTTAAGACATATGAGTCATCGTGTAACTCAAATGGGGTGCTGCAGGTTCAGAACACAAGTCAGAAAGGATTAAGAGTGAAAACATGAGATCCTCTAAGAAGCATATATGCACAATTCTCTTTAGACACAATTCATTCACAATTTCACATAACTTGTCTAGACACTTTTCTAATTTTATCTTTTCTATATGGAACTCAGAATCCTGATGAGTGCTTCTCATCTATCCAGTTTAGGATAGTGTTTCACACTTGCACACACAAGGGTAAGTACCAACAACAGTGTTGAGAACAAAATGCTTTTTGCATTGATACCATTTGCATCAACTCAACTTTAAAATTAGTTTAGTGGAATCTTCTGGTTAAAATTAGAGCTACTAAGCCTCAGTGTGTCACTAAAGTTTTCTAATACTAGTACAGCTAACGGCAAATTATTTTCATCTTAAACAACGGTCATGATACATCAATATTGCATAAATTTAAAAACAACACTGACGCCAAGCATTTAAATGAGATTGAATATGAAACATCCCCACCAGCAAACTATTAAACTCTAAAGAGCAGTCACAAGAAATAACTGTATTTCACCAAGGCAGAAAGAGGCTCATTCTTGTCTCACCTATTGAAGTCAAAATGCACCAACTGCATATCTTCTGATATCTCAACTTCCACAGTTGCATGAGGACGGGTCTGCAAGCAAAAGAACAAATATCCTTGACATTTAGGTCTAAATCATGTGCGGAAGGAGAGCTAACCTCCACTGCACTTGGTCCATTCTCCATTGTGTATGAAAAAGAGAGCAAAACATAGAACTGTAAACTTATTCACCTGGACTAGGATAAATGGCAAAGCCACTCCACCAGAAGGTGTGTTTCCTGAACCATATAATTCCTCATTTCGTTGGATCAGATTTTGAAGACCTACATACTTGATATGCCAAAAAAAAAAGAGCTCATGGTATAAAAATCACAAATTCAGTAGGTGATAAGAAGCAATGGATGTAAGAAAGAACAAACGTTGAATATAAACTAACAATTATTGCAGACATTTTCTGTGAACCAATAGTGTGACAAACAAGGTTAACAATACTGATGGCACACCAGGTGAATTCTCGTATTTTTTTTGGCAGGGTGCAAAGGCCATTGGTTTCACGAAAACTAGCATGTCCTGGAGCGAAGCTGCTAGAGCTTATTGAATGTGACAACTGACAACTCTATATGACAGTTGACAGATTGCGTTCTACAAATCAAAACCAGCAATCAAAAACAGAAGCAAAGTATTTTTATGAAGCATGAAACATCACAAACAAACAAAAAAACGAAAATACATATGCAGAACCCCTAATGATATTGATGGACAACATAAGGCAGAAAAGACAGCAAGTTACACTAAATATTCAGCCAAAGAGACAAATTATTATTAGATATTTATTCAATCGGTACAGATGAAAATAAAAGTGTGGCACACATTCTAGACTGCAACTTTAGTTGTGTAAAGCCACCATGAAACAAAGTCCACAGCACCATCAGCTCTTTAGCTCTAAGGATTGTGACATATAATAGTTTCAACCGCATGAAGCAGAGGTGGGAAGAGGAAAGTGATGCCACATCCATACTTGGTCTTGTAGCTCCTGTAAGTAAGCACTTTTCTTCTCAATCCTACCTTTCAGCCCCACAAGCTCCGTCTAAAAAGGACAAGGCAGTGAATAAAACTAGCAAAAGTGCATCAATTGTCAAAATGCATTAAGAGAACAGAACCTTCAAATCTTCAATATCACTTATACTAGTCCGAGGCAAGCCCTTCCACTGGATCTCCTTTTTATCTTTAGATATAATGTCCATAGCCATCAGAACATTTAAAGCGTCATAAACTCTTCGTCGTATATTTTTCTCATCATATTGTTGCTGCGTTTTAAGATACAGTGAGGACCAAGCACATATCAGAACAAACAAATAATTCATACCAACAAGGCACATTTCTTACTGCATTGGGATTTTCAGGATCTGGTGCCTCAATATTATTATTGGGATCTGTAAACTCAGCAACAAGTTCATCTGCCACCTGTCAAAAGGAAGACGATAAGTCAAAAACTATGAACTCCAAAGTAGGACTACAAAACAATGCTGAACCATCAGAATTTTCAGTCAACAAAAGGAAACCCAAATTTGTCTAGATACAAACAATGTACAGTGACAATACTCTCATTTTCAAAGTTGTAATAACATTAGAGGACGGTGGGAGCTAGCGTGGATATGAAGCAAGCTGGTCATAAAGTTGTCTATATATGACACCATCAAGTTTTATGGTGTCACAATGTTAACCCTCTATTGAGAAACTAATGAAACAAGAATCACAAGTAGAGCAATTTGTATGCTTGCACCTACACAAACAAGCCAGTTTAATGATCAATTGTTGCCAACACTTCTGTAGTGTATCTGTTAGCTCCCCAGGTGCAATGCTGAGTTCTTCCTAGTGAGGCGGTCCTTCCCCATCAGACGAGTTTCTAATGATCAAGTGGGGTTGACCTTGTATCTAACTTTACTTCCCCTTTCAGATAGAAGATCAAATCTTAAAAGGTAGAAACATGCAAAGGAATAAGGACCGTTGCTTAAGCAAATTTTCAGGTTTTTATCAGAAAAGTAAACCCATCTGATACAGAATACATGATTGGCATAACAAAAAGAAAAATTGGAGTAATAAAATGAAAAGGCACTAACCTCATTATATGTTGTTCTGCCTTTACTTTCAACTTTCTCACAAACTGCAAAGGAACATATGAAACACATATTAAGGCACCTATAAAGTTTTGCACCCACTTTTTACTGTGGCATTCGCTACACACAAAGCCCTTGAGTCTATCAAGGACAAATGCAGTAACATGACAGAAGCTGAGAAGGTTAGTAGTTAACTGCATAAATGTTTACATTTGCACTATGCTCCTATCTTAACATTTCAAAGATAACTGTCAGTTGGTAGTATTAACGTGGGAGGGGGGAAGCCTTACCTTTCATACTGAACTGGCGCAGTCCCCGGTTACCTTTATCAGGACCAACTGCCCGTGCACCCCTCTTTTTCTTCTTGCTGCAGTTTTACAATGCACCGAAAACTTAGATAAGTAACCTAAAGAAAGGATACAATAGAGAGTTGAGTCTTGAGGGAAGTAGAAACTTCTGCAAAATGAATTTTCAACTTTTTATTATTATAAGTAAATATCGATACATGGAGGTTTTGGTAGCCTATCTACCAGCAGCAACATCATAGACAACCCACAAGAGTGCTAGCAAAAACTGCTGGGTCCGTTTTTCGTAGTATATGAATCTAGAACATAACAGGTCATATGAACAATGTTTTTACAGGCTAAGATGGGTGCACGCATCAAATAGACAATTAGGATGGCAAGCCTACAAGACGTAATCCAGTATATGTTTGGAGTGAATCATGCTTATACACATATAAAAACGCTTCAACATTCGTGTCAAAACAACAGCTAACTAAAGAAATAGTTCCAGACACATACATTTTTCTAATGAAACAAGAGAGGAGAAGCACACTACTAACTAAAGAAATAGTTGCAACCATTCTACAACCTCTGGGAGGTACCACATATAAACTACAACACAGAACGTGCGGTTCCCTACAGTATCGTTGTTCCTGTCCTTTTCAATGGCAGGCACACTGTAGCAATGCCTACCTCCAACATAACCAATTAACCACGCAGCAACGAAACCACAACATAATAATTCGAATAACGGGCAAATACGGCTCTGCAAACAAGCATTGGCACTTCATCATGATGACTATACCCAATCTCCACAAGTTTATAACGGAACACTGACACACACACAGCAGCTGGATGACGAAACTGACAGCATAGGCCATTCGGACAAACCAACCTCGTAGGAGCCTGCGACGACGGCGCGTCATCGCCGTTGATGTCGAGATTATTCAGGCGGAGGAACGTGCTCTCGCTTGCCGGCGTGGACGCCGCCGCAGCAGCAGCCGCAGCTCCGGGAGCCGCCCCCTTGCCAGCACCGTCGGGGGCGTGCTGCTCGCTGCGGCTGGACGGGGAGCCGGCGCTCCCCCCACTAGTAGACGCGGAGTGCGCAGCGCCACCGGAGACCGGCTGCCCGCCAAGTGCCGCCAGGGCACCCACGGGCGTCGGCGGGAGCTGGGCGGCCGGAGCGCCGCCGCCTCCCCCGTCCGGGTTGTCCGCGACGCCGGAGGGCATGGCGACGCGGGAGACCGCGGCCGAATCGGGGGCGCGGGGGAATTGGGGAGGGAGCGAGCCGGAGAGCAGAGCTGGAGAAACCCTAAAGCGACAAGGAGGAGGAGGAGGGGGCAAAATGGAGGGAGAGATGGAAATCGTCGGGAGAGCGGGCAGACACGGGAAGTCGGGAACACGAATTTTTTCTGATTTTCTTTTGGTTTGCGCCGTTTGTTTCGCGTTTCTTCCCTTTGTTGTAGCTGCTGCTGGATGCTGGCTTTTTGGCGGTTTCGCGTGACGACGTGGTGGCGTATCGCGCAACCGCCGTGGGTTTTCTTGGGTTATGGTGGCAGCAGGCCGGGGAATTTGATGCGTCAGCGGCCCAGAAGGAAAATCACGTACAGCGCATTTTAGCCCAGCCCAAGTAACATATATACGAATGTAGAAAAAAGGAAAAAGTCCTTTTTACCTCCCTGGATATTGGGCTGAGTCCGTGTTTCCTCCCTCAACCACAAAACCGGGTAAATTACCTCCCTCCACTCTCGAAACTGTTCACTTTACCTCCTTGGTCCGGTTTTGGGTGGTTTTCAAAGCGGTTTTGTCTTTTTATTTATATATATCCACTGAATCTTTAAAAAATCATAATAAATTATCAAAAAATCCTAAAATGGAAAGTTTAGTTTTTTTACCCTACAGAAGTATAATAGTTTTCAAATATAAAGTGTGTAAAATAGAAATAAGTATGAAATATTTACTACTGTTCAATCATACAATAATTAGCCCATTATAAAAATATCACCACAATGTGACCATAGATGTGGGGTCTATGAATTAATTACATAAAACATAGATTTAAATCTGAAGGGACAACTTTGTGCTAAATCATACTATTTTATATGTTTACTGTATAGATATACTTATGTGGAATACAACAAAATTTAATTTTCAATACCATGATACTTTTGTGATTTGTTATGATTTTTTAAAGATTCAGTCCAAATAAGAAAAAAGAAAAAGATAAAACCGTTTTTGAAACCACCTAAAACCGGATCAAGGTGGTAAAGTGAACGGTTTCAAGAGTGGAGGGAGGTGATTTATCCGGTTTTGTAGTTGAGGGTGGAAACACGGACTCAGCTCAATGTCGAGGGAGGTAAATTGGACTTTTTCCTAGAAAAAAACCCAACAACGGAGGAAACTTATCTTTAAAACTCATATAACCCATGTACAAGATTTTTAAATACTAGCAAAGATGTCCATGCGTTGCTACAGGTCCTTTCAACAAAAAAAAAGAGAAAACAATTCTTTTTAGCAAATGTTGTGGATGAGGGAAGGAAGCAAGATATTTGGGTGTGCAAAGAACAGAAGCATCGTTTGATCCTTTTCCTCTTCTTTTTTACTCTATTTGATCTTGTTCCAATTCATACCATCTTCCTTTTTTCCATTTTAATTCTGATTGGGAATAGACACTTCTCTTGTAGTTGGTGACGGGTGAGAGGATCATGGTTTAATTAAATAAGAAGTGAGGACATTTTCTATAAACATGAAGAACAAAAAAACACCTACATTAGTATATTACGTGAAGGGTATATATAGATATATAATAAAGCATGTGTTTTAGACCCACATAATACCTCCGAGTCGTTATTCTTCTTTATGAACACGCAATGAGGTTCAGATAACACAATATTGAATAGAACACCAAAGTTAGAATAATTAAAATTACGTGTCAAAATAATTAAAATAGAATATATAGTGCCCCTAATTTTAAGCTCATCTATTTGTACTATAAAGACCGAAAGAATTGATGGTCAATAAAGTTTTACATCGTACAATTTTTTTCTCCCCACAATACTTTTGCTTTTATTTATATTTTCTTTACGTGCACAAACCAAACTATTCGTGTCCTGGTCGGACTCACTCATGATTCTTTTTTTTCACTTTCTTTTCACGTGCACAGACCAAATTACTCATGTTGAACTCACCCGTGATTAGATTTTTCTCATTCGTGATTAGATTTTGCCGTGACACCAAAAAGATTGAGGAGGCGGAGGCTCGTCGCGAATCAACAGTTTGTTGATATGGCCAAGGGAATGAAGGTTGCAAGAAGAGAACGGCAATGTCATAAGCTATTCTTTTGAGATGTGACACATAAAGCTATTAAATTTTTCTAATAAACACATATGTGTCGCATGTGCTCTTATGTTAGTATGAGAAAAACATCTACTCAATTGATGATCTCACCTTAATTTAGTTTTTTACCACAGAGTTCGCAGCTGCCCTTGATGGTCTGCTGGCCGCTGTTTTTTTTTTTTTTTGAGATTAAGCTGGCCGCTGCTTGCTGGCTGGGGTCCCAAAATATTGGCCGAGCTGGGCTGTATAGCAGGCCGTTTTGCTCGCTTTTGCTGCTGGGGCTAATAATTGTTGGGCCGCTTGCGCACGACGATGTCCCCGTTCTCACTGCAACTGCTCTCCCTTTTCCCTTATCTATCACTACCAGGCCGCCCCAAAACCGGATGGAGAATTCGTTTTCCAACGTCTCCCGCACCAAAAAATTGCACTAAAATGGAACCCCATCAACCTCCTCCTTATTTTCCTACCACAATTTATCTGGATTCGAGTTTAATTTGGATTTGAATTGGATCGGGAAAATCAAATAGACGGTGGTTCGGACAATGCAACGACAGACGAAAATTGACGGTCCAAGGCAGAACGCACGAAGGATTCGTTCATTGCTTTAATATTATTAATTATTATTAGGTAGAGATTTATCAATATTTGTTAGCATTTAACATTTTTAAAAATCTGATTTAATTGTTATCAACATTTATTGATATTTATCAACAGATTTTTTCAAATTTATTTACATTTATCAACATTGCTAAAAAAATTAAATGCACTAACTTTTTTTACTTACCAACATTTTTTTCTCAACATTTTACCAACATTTTTACGTAAAAAAGTGTTTGAGATGGTTTGTTGGACCAGTTATTGGACTACTGTTTAGGTTATCTTTACAAGACCTAAAACGGGGGACATTTTTGTCTCCCCATTGCGCCACGTCATCAAGAAAAGGTGAGCCGTCGGATCACGCATTGATGGCTCGAATCATCCACAGACCACAGATACTGTTTATGCGGGACCCACAGTATGTTTAGGTGGGACCCACGTGCGGGACCAATGTGGATTCATGAGATATTCGTGTGAGACCCACACATTTTTGTTTGTGGGGCCCACAATTCTATTGAGTGTGATTTCTTTCTTTAATAAACCTAAACCGCAGGGGATTTTGGCCCCAATTGCGCCACATCTGCAGCAAAATCTTGGCCGTCAGATTGCGCGTGGATGGTTCTGATACATCCAGAAGGCTCGATAGTTTTTAAAAAAAATCTCGCACTTTACAGAAATCAATATGTAGTCCAACCCACACTCAGGATAATTTAGGGAAACCCCCTCGAACTTTACAGAAATAGCTTCTCAGGTAGTTTTATGAAAACCACCTCGAGCTTTGAAGGAATGTCAAGAGGTCTGCCGATTTTATAAAATCCCCCTCAAACTTTATGGACATTGATATGTAGTCCAACTCACACACATATAGTTTTATGGTAACCCCCTCAAACTTTGCTGAAATATAATTTTATTTCAACCACCTCTCACGCCATTTTACGAAAACCCCCTCGAGCTTTGAAGGAATGCTAGGAGGGTGCCAATATTACAACACCCCCAACTTTATCAAAAATAAATTATTGCCCAACCACTACTCCGATAATTTAATGAAGCCCTCTCAAACTTTACATAACTACATTTATTTAAGCCACCTCTCAAGCAATTTGACGACATCTCCCTCGATCGAGCCACCTCTCAGGTAATTTTATGATAATTAACCCGCGATCCATGCATCTTCCACAAACCTGAGCTTTACAGAAATTGACACATGTCCACAAATTTTAAAAAATGACCCTAAACTTTATGTAAATCTTCCCACAGTCCGACAATTGCGAAAAGTCCCCCAAACTTGTCACAATCAATCCATGATCCCTGCATTTTAACTAAGAAATACCCTAAAGATTTAATAAATTAATTCACAGCCTACAATCCTGCAAAAATATACCCAACCATTCTACCAATCACTGGGCTACAGTTCATGGCGCGGCAACGCCGCGCCAGTCTTTCTAGTACAATCCCAAAAGATGGATAGGATATCCCCAACAACTGAAGTTCTCAATCTCAACCGTATAGGAGATTTTTCCTTGTCAAAAAAAAAGGCCAAAGTAAACTCGCTTGCTCTCGATACGCGGTTAAGAGCAACTCCAACAGATCCTTTATACTGTTTTCCGTCGGTAAAAAATAAAGAAAAACTGTCGAACGCTTGTTCCAACAGTCTCGGTAGAATGCAGGCTCGCAATCTCCCTCGCTAATCTCCTCCTACCGCTCGCGACCTTTGGCGAGCGTGGCCGCTCGCAATAGCCCCCCGGATCTCGCGCCTCGATCCCTCCCGCCCTCTTCTCGCACCAAAATCCAATTCCTGCAGAACATCGCACGCGCGTCCGTCGCTGCCTTAGCCGTCGGAGCCAGGAGCCACCACCGGCCGCCGCCCGATTCGCAGGGGAGGAGGTCAGACGGCGCTGCCGCCTCCATGGACGTCGGTCCTGGAGGGGCCGGGGCCTTGCCTGGCCGCGGTGGCAACTCCGCCACAGGTGGTGCAGCGCTTGGACTAGGAGGAGGAACAGCGCCTGCGGCGGAGAGGAGGTCGGGCAGCGGCGCCGCCTCCATGGACGTCGGTCCCGGACGGGCCGAGCCTTGCTGGCCGCGGCAACGACTCTGATGTCGCGTGACGCTTGTGGGAGGTGGAGGTCGGGTGGCGCCTCCGTCTCCATGGATGCCGATCTAGGAGGCGGCGGTGCCTTGCCTGGCCACGGGGGATATCCGGCGCGCGGGGCAACTCCGGCAGGCAGCCGGTCGACAGCAGACCGGTGGAGAGGGAGGAAGAGAGAGGATAAGAAAGATGGGGTGGGGAATGGATAAGGTTGAGATAGGGAAGACTAGAGAGTGACATGTGGGACCTACTCAGTTGGAAAGTTCAATTTTAAAGAGACTGTTGGATCATCTTATAGAATTATGAAGTTTTCTATTTTTACAAAGTGCTGAAACTCTAAATTTAGCTAGCAAGAATAAAGAGACTGTCAGAGTTTCTCTAAAAAGTGTAGGAGCACGCGCCAAGAGTGTAGCCCACGCTTAGGTCCGCGTCGTTGGGCCGCCTAGTAGATTCGAGACGGGCAGGTTCCGACCCAGTTCGCGTAGAAAAGGAAGCCGCCGCTCGCTTGGGGTCTCTCGTGCTCGTCCAGCAGATTCGTTCCATGCCCCAACGGCCCAACATCCACCTCGGCGTCGGCGAGACAAGACCGACGGGTCTGAGGTCTGCATCCCATGGCTGGCGTGACCGCCTGGCGGCAAGTGTCGTCTCGCATCACGCCGTCGACAGGAACCACCGCCATGTCCACGCGCGTGAGGAACGCTCAAAAAACAAAATAGGACAGCGAAAAGGAAAGGGCAGGGGACGTAGCAAGAAATTGCAGCTTTGCCCCTTGGGAAATTCCTTTTCTTCTCTTTTCTGAACCGAGTAGTTTCTGCCATTCCGTGCGTTCCGAGTAAAACATTCGCAGCTGTAGCTGAATGACCTTCGTTCGCGCGGTTACCTTTTCACATCGCAAAAAAATACTTACAAAGCTTGCTTCCGGGCCAAGCAATATTACACGATTTATCTTTTTTTTTAAAAAAAAGCGTTACTCCAAGATTTCGAGTCGCCGTCCGTATTTTCGCTTGGGCTTTGCATGCAGCACAGACGTACGCGTAACATTGCTGCAGCACGTGCTACCGTGTCCTTGTGCGACGCGTGTCGCCGACAACCCGACACAAAAGAAAATCAAACTCGTAGCTGAAAAATCACATTAGTAAGCATCACGAGTACTACTCTTAACAAAAAAAATCGTTTGGAGAAAATGGCTTTGCAGTGTGGTAGCGAGCGGTACCACTGTACCAGCAGTCCAGAAGGTCCTGGAAGGTGTAGTACTACAGGCTACAGCACAGTACTGGTGGTACTCCAGAAGTCCAACAGCTCCAGAAATCTGCGCGCTGACGCCACAGCTGACCGTAAGGCCAGTCACAATGGCCATTTCACAGGTGTGTCATGCACATTTAATAAGGTGACACATCAGCCAAAAGAGATTGTTTGGATGAAATAGGGAAGAGAGAGAAAAAAAACGTTTCACCATAGTGAAACGACCCAGCGGCGTAACCTAGACATCGGTAACGCTGTGAAACCCTCGTTGAGGGGGGTCTTCGTTTCACCAGAGATCCCGTGCGACCGGCGGCAGGCGAGCTCGCCCTTCGCGCGCGCGCGCTCAATCCTTCAGCCGCGCGCCTCCTTCCCGCCCGTTCCTCCTCCCAATTCCGCCCGGCCACCATATCTCCCGCGCACCGCCTGCTCACAGAGGACACCAGCCATGGAACCGCCGCCAGATCCAGCAGCCATGGAACCGCCGCCAGATCCACCAGCCATGGAACCGCCGCTGGCAGTCGGTTCACTGCGGCGCGGAGGCGGCAGAGGAGGCAAGCCGCGCGGGGGGAAGCAGCTAGGCCTGAAGAGACCGGCGGCGCCTCCACGGAGTTCAGGTTCACCTTCACCATCGGCCCCCCCGCCACCACCGATTTCCGCCGGCGATGCGTCGATGTCGTCCCCTTCTCCGACCCCTGCTGCTGCGTCTTCGTCTCCTGCTGGCCGGATGTTCAACGTGCCCCCACGGGCACCGCAAGGAGGTGGATGGGGCGCCATCCCCCCCCAATTTCCCATTCTGTGGTGACCTGCAAGGCTCAAACTCATGGTAATCCTCTCTTCCCAGGAACCATTTATGTTTTGGTTCTCTTCTTCACATAGATTATCTCCACGAGATGATAGAGTCTGTAGATGGTGCAATGTACTTGTGGTGCTTGGGGAGATGTCTTCCACAAATTGATTGTCATCGACGATAGTATGCTCAATGTACCTTGCAGAGCTTGATGCTAATATTCTGAGTATGAACACAAATTTTCCTTGGTTTTCATCTGCTCATTTCAGTGTAGATTTTCTTGACCATCAGAATTAACAAGAACTTCAACAGATACATCATTTGACTTTTCTTTAGGTGGAACTTAGGCATAAGGCATAAGTAAAAAAGAATGTATAAATCTACAAATATGAATGTTATAGGCAAGGAAGGTCAAGTCATAGACATGAATGTGTTACAACAATAATAAAGTTCTGTTATGTTTATATGTTTTCCTGTTATGTGCCATCCTGAGGTCATGGATGGGATTACCTTTACTTTTTTGTCTGTTTTGTAATAGTAGTGTATTGCATTCTTAATTATGTCCAGCAATCCTTTTGTTATCAATACTATTCTAATATCTAGTATTGCTTGTAATTATCAGGATGTATCCTCCAGGAGGGTTTTACAATTTGATTCAACAAAACTATCAGTCGCAGCCACAACAACGAGGTGAAAATTTACATTTGGTTGGTCAGAGCATGTCATTCAACCCGATGTCTCCACCAGCACCCCAAGCTGCGAAAGAAGGCACTGCAAACAACATAGTGAACATTGATGGTGAAGAACATGAAAACAATGATGGAAACAAATCAAGAAGGCAAATACGATTTTGGACTCATGAAGAGGAAGAAAGACTGGTATTATGTTCTATCTCAACCTTCTGTTGGATATCTGCCCTTTGACTACATTAAATTGTACTATCTCACTTTCTGACTATATAAGAATGCATGGTGATTTTTGAGAAGGCAGCATGCTGACTATATAAAGAATGCATGCTGACTATATTAAATTGTTACAGTATGCCCTGCTTCTGTGTCTAGTTGATACTATGTCAGTACTTAGTACAGGTTCCTATGTTGCACAAATAAAGGTTAGAAGGGATGTGCTGAACTGTATGTGTGTCATGTATGTTGTGCAGGCCAGTGCTTGGTTGAATGCATCTAAAGACCCAATTCATCAGAAGTGTACTGCAGCTATCCGCCAATTGGCTACTGGTAGTGCTGCAGATGAACTAGATGAATACTTGAAGATAGGAGAGACTACTGCATTGGAGACAATGAAGAACTTTGTGAAAGGTGTTAGAGAAGTATTTGGCGAGAGATATCTGAGGCGCCCAACAGTGCAAGACACTGAGCGTTTACTTAAACTTGGTGAGAAAAGAGGGTTTCCTGGTATGTTTGGCAGCATTGACTGCATGCATTGGCATTGGGAGAGATGCCCAGTATGCTGGAAGGGTCAGTTCACTAGGGGTGATCAGAAAGTACCGACACTGATTCTTGAGGCTGTGGCATCACATGATCTTTGGATTTGGCATGCATTCTTTGGAGCAGCTAGATCTAACAATGATATCAATGTATTAAACCAGTCCACTGTTTTCATCAATGAGTTAAAAGGGCAAGCTCCTAGAGTCCAGTACAAGGTAAATGGAAATCAATACAACTTGGGGTATTTTCTTGCTGATGGGATATACCCTGAATGGGCAGTGTTTGTTAAGTCAATTCGACTCCCTATCACTGAGAAGGATAAACTGTATGCCCAGGAACAGGAAGGGGCAAGAAAGGATATTGAGAGAGCCTTTGGTGTCTTGAGGCGTCGATGGTCTGTCCTAAAACAACCAGCTCGACTACATGACAGAGCTGTACTCCGTGATGTTGTGCTAGCTTGCATCATACTTCACAATATGATAGTTGAAGATGAGAAAGACTTAGATATGATTGACGAAGAATTAGATCTGAATATGCCTCCTAGTTCATCAACCGTTCAAGCACCGGAATTCTCTCCGGACCAGGATGTTCCCTTAGAAAGAGCTTTAGAAAAGGATACTAGTCTTCGTGATCGATCAGCTCATCATCGACTTAAGAATGATCTGGTGGAACATATATGGAACAAGTTTGGTGCCCGTAGAAATAGAACTGGTACACTAGTTAGTTATCTGTCTTAAGAATTTAATTACTTGTTTGTGATATGATCATGTACTATTTTTTGTCAAGCTCATGTTGATTTGTTTTTTGTCAATTCTGAGAGCTCATGTTGAATTGTTTGTTTGTTTATGCAGCATGAAACCAAGGTGATATGAAACAGTGGCTGAAGGCAATATGATACTTTGCAAGGCTGAAGTCTATTTGATGTTGGCTGAAGTTTGGCAATCTATTTGAACTTTGTTACTCTGCTCATTTTTTTATCTATTGAACTGTGTCAATCTGGTCCAGTATACCAGATTTCTATCACTTTAGTTTATCTATTTGAATTCTGTCAATCCAGATGGAAAATCTGGAAGGAACTCTGTCATACTATCTGTTGTATGCTTGTTTATCTATCTGCTTGTTTCCATTTTATGTGAACTTGTGTGCTTGTTCCAAAATCTATGTGCATGGCTACAGATTGGAATTGTGTGATGTATGCTTGTCACTATGTGCATGGCTACAGGTTGGAATTGTGTGATGTATGCTTGTCACTATGTGCATGGCTACAAAATGACCTGGTACATATGATCCGGCAGCCAAATGCAGTTAGTTGCTTTATTTTGTTTTGGAAACCGTGTAAATGAAATGCTTCATTGTGAAGGTTTGTTTCACTCATTGTTTCGTCTCTCTATACATGATGTGGCGCATGGGAAATAGTGTAGTGAAACACCTCATTGTGACTGGCCTAACGGGCACTCATCCACTTCCACCAGCCGCCACCAGATCTAGCAGCAGCCTGGCAGAAACTCACCGCCTTCTCTAGGCAAGACCGCAAGAGAGAGGGGCAGGCGGGGGTCGCTTTGTCCGACGCGGATACGGATCAGCATCGCCCTGCCCTGACGGCGCGGCCCCACCTTCCCTTTTCTTGTCTCCTCCCCTTCCTTCCCCTCCTCTCTGCCCCCCCTATTTATTTCGCCGCTCCCCTTTGGCATTTCCTCTCTTCGTCAAATTCCAGCTCGAGCAAGGCGAGAAACCAACCCATCCAGAAACACACACACGCGCACGCCCCGTCCCAAGCAAGAGTCCAGTAAGGAGTTCAGCCCATGGGTGCCGGCAAGGGAGGAGATAGCGGCGCCGAGGAGGCCGCGGCGTCGCCGGCGGCGGAGCCCGTCGTGCTGAAGATGGAGCTGCATTGCGCCGGCTGCGCGGAGAAGGTCAAGAAGGCCATCAAGCGCGTGCCTGGTACCGTGCTCTTTCCCTTTAATTTTTGTTATTACTCGGCCGGTTTTGGCGATCCTCAAAGCTTCTTCGTTCGTTCGGTTCCTTCTTCAGTTCTTCTTCTGAGTTGCTGACTCGCCGCCGGTTCTTGGCGCAGGTGTGGTGTCGACCATGGCGGACCCGGCGTCGAACAGGGTCGTCGTGACGGGGACGGCCGACGCGGCGGCGCTCAAGGCGCGGCTCGAGGCCAAGACCAAGAAGGCCGTGGAGATCATCTCCGCCGGCAGCGGCCCCAAGAAGGCCGCCCCCGCCGCGGAGCCCAAGGGCGCCGGCGCCGGGGAGAAGAAGGCCGACACGGACGGCGGCGCCGACAAGGACGCGAGCCCCAAGGAGGAGAAGGAGAAGAAGCAACCGCAACCGCCGGAGGAGAAGAAACCCACAGAGGTCGGTACACAACAGGCAACAATGCCGCCCACGCAATCGGCAGCTCTCCCCTGCCTTCCAACCACTCTCCTCTGACCTGCGACTAAAAAACACCTCCTCCTCTGCTTTTGATTCCCCGCAGGAGACGGTGCTGCTCAAGATCCGCCTCCACTGCGACGGCTGCGCCGACCGCATCAGGCGACGCATCTACAAGATCAAAGGTGTGTGTGAGCTCCTTTCCGACGTGCACCTCTCTGATTCAGTTGATTTTCACCCTGGATTTGCTGTTAATTTCTGTTCGGCAGCTTGAAAACTGACGCCTTTGACTTTGTCTTCCTCTTCCAGGGGTGAAGGATGTGGTGCTCGACGGCAATGCCAAGGACGAGGTGAAGGTCAGGGGCACGATGGACATCTCCGCCATGCTCTCCTACCTTAAAGAGAAGCTCAACCGCGACGTCGAGGCCGTGGCGCCCGCCAAGAAAGACGGCGGCGAGGCCAAGGACGACAAGAAGGACAAAAGCGGCGACGGCGAAAAGAACAAGGCCGCGGCCGCGGTCCAGGGCGGCGACGACACCAAGTCCAAGGGCAAGGGCATCGAGGTGGTTGGCCCGTCGTCCACGGCGGCCGCGGCGGCGCTCATGGCGGCGCCGGCGGGGCCGAGCACGTACCACGTGGCGCCGCCGCAGGGGTACGTGGCGTACCAGCAGGGCCCGCCGCCCCCCGCCAGCTACTACCCGCCGCCGTACACCTACTACGGCAATGCCGATGGCATGGGTCACGCCAACCCCAGCGCCGCCGCCTACTACCCCCACCCCGGCTACCAGCACCAGCCCGCCGACGGCAGCCAGCAGCACCAGGGGTACCCGCCGTACCCATACCGCTTCGACATGGCGCCGGCGCCGCAGTTCTTCAGCGACGAGAACCCCAACGCCTGCTCCGTCATGTGATCAAGCATAGCTCACTGATCGATCCATCGTCAGCTTTAGCCAAATAGCCTGGGGAAAAAATCTCGACATGTACATATCGCGATGAGGATTTAGCGCCACTTACTCTAGAGCTTTAGCCTTTTAGGAGCATCTCTCTGATCAAATTTTGCTTCATTTGTTCAATCTTTCCGTTCTTCTCATCTTCTGATCAACAACGCTTTGTTCTAGTAATTTGGTAGCAATAACTTTTTTTTTAACGCATGGGATGAAGTGGTCGAAAAGTGTTTCTCGGTGGCGCGCGGTCAGTGATGTTGAATTGTGGACTGGTTTGTCTTCGTCGCCGTTACTTGATCAAAGACGTGGTGGTGGTGCGATTTAGTAGATGTGAATAATCCGGCAATTAATCCAATCCAATTAAATCCCCATTACTACGTGCGGCTCTTGGCTAACAAGAAATTCTCCAAAGGCGACTATTTTAACATCGTCCTTGCCATGTCGATGCATCGTGGCCGCAATTTTGGTGCTGCGCTTCTCCAGTCCGACGTGGAGTCGACAAGGACAGGCAGTTCACAAAATTCTCCCTGTTACCATCAGCCTGTCTCTGCAGGAGAAGGAAACGGAAGCGGATCTAGCGGGAAGATCGATCACAGCCAGGAAGCAAAATTCTCGGCGATGGTAAGGACACGCCGGAGCCCGGCCGCGCAGTCGTTTTATACTTTTTACGTGGTGCCCAGGCGCCCAGCCTCCTTTTGACATTTGGGGTCCGGTCCGGAATATCTTTTTACTACGCGGAGAATCCAATTTTCCAAAGCTTGTTTCATCTTGTGATGAAATTATTCTGCTTCGTTTCAATTCGGAGGCAACCGCGGTTTGGTAGCCGCGTGCGATCCCGCGACTAGAAGGCAGGCAGGGCTCGCTCGCCCCGGTCGCCAGCCGGAGGTCCAACGAATCGTGTTGGTAGCTTGGAGGACTGGACTCGTCTCGCCTCACTTTCCCTGGTGACGTTTTCAGTGCGTCCGAGGGAGGCGTTGTTATCCGTAGCCATTTCCCGTGTGCCTTTTCCGCACGCATTTGGCATGCCTTTTCCCCACCACACCAAACCATCCACCCCAGCAACCACGGCAGGGAGGGGGTCGGTCTTGGGCTCGGTATTCGCCTCTCGCCCGTGTCCGTGTGTGAAGAACGCGACGACGGTTGGGTTGATTTTGGGAATAAAAGGCTTATTAAACAAGAGGGATTTTTCGTAGCCTGTGGTTACGTGGACTGCGACCATGGCATGCACTAGGCGTTGACGTTGAAGGAGGATTAGAGCTTGCATTGCACGTCGTGACGTCGTCACTGCAGGGCAAAAAGGGTGGTCTCAGGTATCAGGCCCGTGCACATGGGAGTTCCACCGGTGCGTAGGTACAGGGCCCCCACTTTTCAGGGGCCCAAAAAAATTCCTATGCAGCATGACTATAGCCTAGCGACCAAGAAACAAAAGTCAACCTCGGTCCCTTAATATGCGTCTCCCGTTCAGCATCCACGTGATTGATTTTCTTTTTTCTCATCCACCACGCTCGGGCAGTGACGAACTGTGTCGGCGGCCGGCGCACAGCCTCGACATCATCTCGTCACAACACTCGTGGCAACCAACAGGACCCTTCGTGTAGGCTATCTGCCAATTTTTTTCTCAATTATGTTAGTGTCCTTGAATAATTAATATTATAATTGTTTTTTCATCTTTTGTATGCATTTTTGTATGCATGTTTATTAATTTTATCTAGAAACACTACAAGATTGAAGTTGTTTAAGTAGAAATTATTCAACGAAGATTAAATAAGCATGATTCTTGAAACATTCAATTCAAATTTATTACATTAAACTACATATGTGATTTATTGTTCTATTTTGTTGATTCCTCTTTAGAATTTTGTACAGGGCCTCGGTTTATGCCGACACGGCCCTGTCAGGTATCTCCCGTTGGGACAAAATAATCCTATTTCGTAGTAGCTTTGCAACTTTTTCCGCTGCAGCTAGCTGCTTGTGCTTATCTGTATTCAGGTTTCCATGTCTTAATCTATACATATCTTGTGTGCTAATGTCAAAATCCTCGTCATCTTTTTTGTGCTTTGTCGTCTGAAAATTAGTGCGTCACCTTTTAAAGTTTTTCTGAGACGTGTGGAAGACAGAGACAAGTTCCGTCAATTGCTTGGAGTGTCGCTCAACTATGATTATTTAAAAAAAACTATGATTATTTTAAACAAATCGCTAGTATATATTAGCCCCTTAAAAACTAGGGTTTGCGTAAGCTTGCTGAAGTTCACCAAGCATTTTCAAAGCACACGTTCCGGCATATGTAAACCATGCGCACTATCCACTTATATGTATATACATGCATGTCCGGCTACAATTAATCAAATACTAGTAGCAAGGGTTTCTTTTTAAAATCATAATCGCAGGCTATGATGCTGCTGATGCATTATTGAGATGGTGCCAAATGCAGCAAGGAAAACAAACACGCATCAGGCGTTCAGAACTCCTCCGTCGCCTGCTAATTTTTGTCCTCATCACTCAATGCAAGCATCGTGCGTTTGACCAGGAATATTCCCCCAATGTCTGAATAAACTAGTGTGGTGTTTGCATAAGCACCATGTCAGCAATTTGGACTTTTGAGGCTTCAAACCAACACTCAGTTTTAAGTCACAAGGATGTTTCCGGAAGTGTTGCCTGATTAGCCTAATCCTGTCCATCATCCAACAACAGGCCACGGGTCATTTATCGGTGTGCAGTGGCCTCCTTTGTTAACTAGTGTTAATTAATTTCACGTTCCAAGTTTGGCTTGGCACATGCTATCCAAAACTAGATTAGTTATATTTTTTGGGGGGGAGGTCTCGTGGTTTAGGAAACTGCGAAGAACAAGTCCGTAAATCATTTGACTGGAATTGCAGCCTGCAAGGCCGGTCGTTGGGGGGTCTGAACTGCTTTTGAAAATATGCAGAACGAAATGGTAATCGTGGCGGCAGCATCCAAGATTGTTTAGGAGGTAGTACGCGGCGAGCCTCGTGACGGTGAGGAGGATAGCGTCGCCATCTCGTTCGGATCCTGTGTCTGTGTGCCTCCAGCCTCATGGATGCGAACACAGAATATTCAGATGGGATGAGCATGCGTGCAGCTGGTAGGTCAGAGCGTCCGATGAGTCAGGTTTTGGTTTTGGATAAAATCAATTAAAGGAACAACCGACCGGCCGACTGATCTTGATATCGTGCTGTTTGCAATAATTCCACGGACGGATTCTTCTTCTTTACACAAAAAATGTAGTATAATGTTTTAAGAATTGTATTCCTTTTTGTTTGCCTGAAAGTTCTGAGCTGTATTGCTTCCTGGAAAACAATGCAGGATAATCTTCTTGGGACGAAATCAGAGCACCGACCGGCCGGCCGATCTTGTTCTGTGCGGATTAATGGTTTGATGGAATTGGAGTAGTTTCATGTAACAATGCTGGTTAAACATGAACTTGCACAAGACAGTAAAGAATGCTGCTAAAATGCAGTTTACATATTGGACGGCTGGAAGACTTGGTCTCTGCTGATGCTACGATATCTGCATTACAGCAATGCTTGATCCATATAAACTCCCGCCTAAACGAAAAGCCAAAGCTTTTATGCTGGCCTTTTACCCCTTTTTCGTCTTTATTTTGAATTTTTCGTCTTATTTTTCTTTGGCTTTTCTGCTTTGCTCTTTTTCACTCTTTATGGTTATCCTTTTAATTTACCTGTGTAGCAGGAACATGGGGACACAAGGGAATCTATCAAAAGACACGAAAGAAACAAACAAGACTGTTTCCCGCCTTTGAGGGGGACCCTTAACCACATGCTTTGGGGTCCTTTAATCCCATCTTTGCCACCTCACATCTGTCCTCTTTCTATTGGCCATTTCCCTGACGGCTGCAGCTACAGGCAAAAACTTGTGCATATGTTGGTTGCTGCTCTGGGCACGTTCCTTCCATTCTGGTGCAGGATGCAGAGTGCAGCAGGGTCCAGTGGTGAGTGACCACATCACATGGTAGCTGTTGATTCAAGTGACTTTCAAGTCTTTCAACTATCCTAAGCTTTTTGGTGAGCTGGTAACTTGCAACTTCCAATGGTTACAGGTACCTATCTGGCATCAGCTTCTTTCCACTCCCAGATACAATAGCTTGTTCGGTGAAAAGTTCAGTTTGGTGTGTTACCACTTACCAGATGGCCGTAGCTGTAATCGCCTTTTTGTGCAGTCTTTGCTGTTGCATGGTGCGGCTTGCTTTGTTCAGAGACTTGTATGAAGAAGTATCCCAAACTGAATTACTGTGTTTCAGTGTTTGGCTCCCTTTGCCTGACCACTTGTATGAAACCTCCAACTGAATTGCAGACCATTCAGTGATATTCCGTTGCTATCATCAGGTCTGAAGTCTGAGCCAGTACATTTCTGACCAGGCTAGAAGAAACCAATAAGACAGATTCAGAGCGTCGACAAATATTGTCGAGTTCGGCATCCTACCTCAGGGATGAGGTGAAGTCTTGTACAAGGTGTTGAAGAACAGTTGCAGAAATAAATATCTAAACAAGACTACAAATTGATCTTTGCATGTTCAGAGCCATAGCTGTCTAGATTTTCAAACCATCCCTTTTCGGAGATCACCATCTGACGAAACATCTTCTTTTTCTTGAATAACCGTAGAACAACAAAATCTTCGCAAGAAACCCACAGCTTCATGATGAATGGACGGACACTGCGGCAGTGGATTACAGCAGCAAGCATGCATGATCATCAGTTGGACTCTAGTTCTCGATTTCAGAATCCACCAGATCAGGTTTTGAGAAAAAAGAAGTCTTCCTACAAAAAAATAATCTACCCCTTTTCTTGCAGCAAAGTAAAATTGGAGCCCCTTTGAGAAAAGGCGAAAGGGAAAGGTGTGTGTGTGTGGTGCATGGACCACCACCTTCTTGGGCTCTCGGCATGTCACATCATCCCTCCTGCCGCGCGCTTTTGCTTGTCCTCTATTTCTTCAAACGCATCGGGCATGCCGGATTCAGCGCAGTGGCCAGTGAGGCAGATGGGGCTTCAGTGCTTCACGGAAAGGAAAGCGAAAGAGAGGAAACATTCCTGCACGGGGGCACACACTACGGACGCTGAAGCCGCTTTGCCTTTACAGCCGGAGGGGCGCTGCGCCGCTGCTGCATGCTGCATGCAGGTCAACTTCGCAATTGAGCCTTTTCTGCACATGCACGGTTAGTTGGTTGCAAGGCTGCAATTTGTTCGGTTACACGAGGAGACGATCGGGGTCCTTCTCCATCCGAATGGAAATGTTAAAGTTTCGCGTGATCAGTGTAAGTTTCATCAAGTCTGCAGGCAGTTTCGCGCAGCAACTGTGTAGCAGAGAGTGAAAATGAAATGGGCGAGGGTTGCTTAGTTGCAGTGCGTTTTGCATCTTCACTTCTTCAGCAATGTTTTTAATAGCGGGATAAGGGAAATACTGGCAAGACTCTAAAACAGCTAATGGTGGAACTAGATGAGGCTATAGTAGCTAAACTGTGCATGGAAACAAATATAGACACCGAATCTGAAATAGCTATAGCAAACCATAGCGGCAGCTAGCGGGAGATTTAAAACCTTATCCTTATCTTCAGACTCTCTAAAAGCAAAGAGACTCATTAATTATTCGAAAAAAAATAGACTCATTAGCTCCTCTGATGAGTAGTATCGCTGTAATCTGTTATCTAGTTTAACCAGTTGATACCTCGCGTGCTGTTGCGAGAATTTTTTAAACAAAATTTTAATATACAATGTGAAAGTAGGAACACACAAGTGATTGCATGACAACATTATTTTGTAAACAACATTATATATGAAAGCATGATAATTTTATTGAGAGAGAACCATTCTAAATTATTGATCATACATTTTTCTCTATTATGGAAATTTCGTGGCATGCTACTCACAAAGACATGATATTAATCACAGAAAATCGGTTTAAGACATAAATGTATGATCTAGTGGATGGTGACATGACGTATAGTGGAAGATGACGTGAAATGCTAGCATGTTGAGAGAAATTTATCCATGACTTGTAGTGAGTTCCATCTACATAGTTGTATATGATATGATTAATCCAATAATACGCATAGAAAAGACTCGCTCACTGGCGGTACAAAAGAGAAAATTATGGGCCCATTTATGGATCGAGCCCATTCTGTTGTGTATGCTTGGCTGTAATTTTTTTCGAAAAAAGTTGCAGTCAAAACCGGGTGAATTATCTCCCTCAATTTTTAAAACTATTCTATTTACCTTCCTACCTTGGCTATAAACGGTTTACAAAGGTGGTTTCAATTTAAAATAAATCTTGTAAATACATAATGAGGATAGTAAACCACAAAAAAATTCTCTAAGCTTCTAAACTTCGAAGAAAAATCCTAAAGATAGATCGGGATGCAAGAAATGTAAATAAAACATTGAAAACTAGTGAAAATGTATATAATTTCTAAAATTTAAGTTTAACTCTAGCAAAATGGAAAATATATCCAAAAAAAGACATCCAAAATGTTGGCTTCATTTAATGTTTTTATTGTGTAAATTTTTTAGGTGTATATTTAATAAGTATTTACAAGATTGTTTTTTGAAAAAAGACAAAACCACTTATGAAAACCGCATATAACAAGGATTAGGGAGGTCTATCTAGTAATGGTTTTGAAAGTTGAGAGAGTTTGTTCACTTAGTTTCTGAGTCTAGATAGGTAGCATGGGCTCACGAATTTTTTTTTAATTTTAACCCTTTTAATCTAATATTTTAAAAATAACCCACACCGAACTATATTTTTAAGAAATAGCCATTTTGGTTGCGTCATGCTCCGTGGCACGACTAATACTTGAGTCGCGCCACATGAAGTAGCGCGAATCTGTCACGTAAGCTGCGACTTTTTCCAACGCCACCGTGTACATTAGTCGCGCCACTTCATGTGGCGCGACTCAAGTATTAGTCGCGTCACGGAGCGTGGCGCGACCAAAAAGGCTACTTGTTGGAAATATAGTTGGAGAGGAGTTATTTTTAAAATATTAGATTAACAAGGGTTAAAATAAAAAAAATCCTGGACTCACAGACTTCATCCTTTTTCTCTCTCACACAGATTGGGCTGAGGCCTGGTGAGCCCATTTCCCCATTTATCGCTCGTCTCTAAGGGCAGCCGAAAGTTGAAAAACATTAATCATAGAATAATGGTGTCACCAGTACATTGACCTCTGTAGCTTTAAGTTGCGATGAAAATGGCATACAGTGTTTTTTTTGAAAGGCATACAGTTTTTTTTTTGCGAATGCATTAATCTTTAAAAAAAGCTTTGTAAGGTACAATCTCTCTCTATAAAAAGTTTAAAAAACAGAAGTAGTATAAGGCCCATTCTGGCAAATCAGCCCGGCCCAACCTTGTGGATAAACTTGTACAGTACTATACCCGGTATTTCACTGACAAGACGACCCAACCCGTCCGAGTGCCCAACGACCTGCCTTGCATTCCCCGCAGCTGCAACGCGTCGCGCGTGGCATCATCAGAGATTCAGAGCCGAGAGAGGACAAACAAACTGCGGCGGACCGACCCGGAGGCAGGCCAAGGCCCGATCTTCCCCTTCCCCGGCGGTCGCCGCCCCGGTGCGTCTGCCCCGTCGACGCCGGCGGACAGCGTGAGCTATGGGTTGCTCCTCCTCCGTGCCAGGTTCACACCTCCTCCCTCCAGTATTAAAAATCTTGCAGGTCGCAGTGTATAATTGTTACGATAGTTCTTCGATTGGTGAGCGAAGTGGACCGATCAACGCTGGTTCCGTTGGGGGTTTGATGTGCAGTCGTGTTTAGGCCATGGATTGGCTCAATTCGTAGAGTATTTGTAGGGTTTTGAGCTGTGCTTAGTGGATTAATTGGATTTCTACGGAAGGACTCGGTTGTGTCACTCCGTGCTCACAGCCAGCGAAATTACCGTGTGGACGGTGGATACTTGTTTTTTAGTTAATTTGCAATTTAATTTGACAACTAGGTTTGGAAAAATGTTACGTTGGGGACAATTTGCAGCTGGAACAGGATAGTCAAAGTTGTTAACGTATAACACATTTGTTCTTTCTTCATTCAGCTAGAAATACAGGAGGGCTGAACACTGTCAACAACGATAGCTCTTCTGCCACTGATTCAAAGGACTTGCGTGCCAAGGTTAGTCAAACTCCGTCCTCTTTAGTCGTTATAGTTAACAATCAATGGTGGTTGATTTCATCTTTCATTTCTTGTTGTTGTTTCTCTTGGCATTGTATTGGTTGTGGTACCACCATGTCAGCTGTATATTAGATTCAGCTCCCCAAAATGCTAGAGCCAAGGTGTTCGACAATAGTCATGGAAGGAAAACATTTAATTATTACCCAAAAAAGCATAGATGCATTCTATGTGTACTGAAACTTGTCTAACCTACTCTTAAGGTTGGGATACTACGATACTAGTTACTAGCTGTAAATTGTGCATCTCAGCCAAGGGTTTTTGGGGTCATTCCAAGTGAATTTACATACTGGAATACCTAATACACTAAAATTATCTCATCTTTCTGTGGCTGACATTAACAATTACTGTGATGTAGCATTTTAGCATATTTACTGTGTTTTTTCTTGTGAAAATAGTTTTCACAAGGTGAGAAGCACAGGTGTTGTGCTTGTGCCACATCCGAACTGTTTCGTATGCTCTTCACATGAGCTATGCTTACAGATTTTTTTTAGGTGTTATATTTGTTATAAATATATCAAAAGAGATATGTTGCAGTAATGTTATTATTATCGACAAATATATCTTGAGATTGTGATTTGTTTTTGCTATTATGCATTATTTGTAGCCTACATAGTATAAGGAGGGACATATGTATTGCACTTTTTTGGTTCAGAAAGTTACTACATTCAATGGCACTACAGCTTTACAAAGTTCAAGCAGATCACCACATTGTGATCTGTCTAGTGAGCCTAATTAATGACTTTGTTTTAATTCTTTTCTTGGCATAGTTGGTATTGCTGGGAGACTCAGGTGTTGGGAAAAGCTGCATTGTTCTTCGCTTTGTGCGTGGTCAGTTCGATCCTACTTCCAAGGTGATTTGCTCTTTTGATCAGATTAAATAATAAATGAAAGACACATTACTGTCACTTGTAGAGTTTCCTTTCTCCAACTTATCTTCCCAAATGATTGCAGGTAACTGTTGGTGCATCCTTTTTATCACAAACATTGGCACTAGAAGACTCAACGATAGTGAAATTTGAAATTTGGGACACTGCTGGGCAAGAGAGGTATATGCACATTTGATCCACGTTCTTTGTGATCACATGCATATTTTTGCCTTAGTTAATGAGTCTTGAGAATTTGCTCTTTTGAATTTCAGGTATGCTGCCTTGGCACCACTTTACTACAGAGGAGCTGCTGCTGCAATTGTTGTCTACGACATAACTAGTCCAGAATCATTTAGCAAAGCACAGTACTGGGTAAAGGTAAACTATCAGCAACTCTCTTCTCTTCTGAGTTATTGTGCTTGTTATTACATTGTGCATCTGCTCGAAGCTCTGCTGTAATGAGGTAGTATACTGTAACACTTGGTATAGATTATTAATGGATGACTTGGATATAGTGATCAGAGCAACACTATAATTTAGAAGATCATGCAACTTGGAGCTTAGTGCTGGCCAGAGTAGGCCATGTCCACCTCCTCCTCCTCATCAGATTAAGCACTCAATTGCATCACTTAAATTAAAAGAACGCTAATCTCTGTTGCTACCTATGTTTGGTGCCCCCTCTTATTTTCAGTGCAAGATCCACCACTGTGACTTGGTGAATGTATTTAGTGGTCTGAAATTCTGTTCTGGTCGCACCCTGTTTCCGGTTTGAGGTTTTCTTTCCCATTCTGCAGGAACTTCAGAAGCATGGTAGTCCTGGTATTGTGATGGTTTTGGTTGGGAATAAGGCCGACCTACATGAGAATCGAAGTGTATCTTCGCAGGTAAGAATATTCGCTAGTTGCTAACTGATAGATGTTATAGTTAATGGCTGCTATGTGCGGTTGACAATATGGCATCCTTGCTGCAGGATGCACAGGAGTATGCAGAGAAGAACAATATGTTTTTCATCGAGACATCAGCTAAAACAGCAGATAATATAAACCAACTGTTTGAGGTATGCTTTGAGTAGATAGAGCTATTTGTTTTCAAATAACATGTAAGAGGAGAAACAAATCTAGCTGAAGATAAGACCTAGCAGCAACTTTTAATGTTGATCTATCTTTAAAAAGAAAGTCTTGGCAAACAAAGCATCAGTGCCTTGAATTCCACATTTCTAGACCCCTTTTAGCATGTCCTGAGAAACTTCGCTTAAGCTTCATATGGATAGGGAAACAGCATGGATGTAGCCATCGACACTTGCCTATATCGTTATGATATGCAGATTCATTTGTGATTCACAAAAGCAACGTGCCTCCTCTTTACCAGTCATATGTTGTTCTCCTATGTTTATGCACTTTTAATAAATCTAACTCTGTACTTCTGTAGCTATATTCTTACCAGTATGTATCTGTTGTGGACACCTTCCTAACATGACCATTTTCCTGGACAGGAAATTGCAAAGAGGTTGCCTAGGCCGACTGCGTCCTGACAAAACCCCAAGAGTTACACAAATACGAGTTTGTACCGTGTAGTAATGCCTTTCCATTTCGAAAAATGTAATGCATGTCAGCCCGTATGTACGGGTACTGTGTGGAAGGTTGATGCTCATGTAAAGCTTCCATTCTGTTAATTGTGGAGACAGACCCTTTGGTATTGAATATCCTCTGATGTTGCCAGGATGTTGCAACAATTATTGATCTGATGGTTTCCTTTTCGTTTTTCCTCTCTTTTTTTTGATGAGGGCAATCGAACGATGAAGTAGCTCCGCAAATTTGTCGTATTGTATAATTTGCTTCGATTGTGGAACTTTACATACTGTAATTCCTGGCAATGGAAGAATGGAGGTCGACAAGGTTTGTTTGCCTGTTAAGTTTGTATATAAGCTAGATCCTCAGAAACTTATAATTTCAGGAATCTACTCCTAATTCCATAACAGTTTGACCGTGGCAACAAAATTTGCTGAATTGTCGAATACTCCGATTCCGAAGCTACCTCGCAAACCCCACACGCCCCTTGTACTCCCTTCCTAGTCGGCCACGGCCCACGGGCCGGCCTCTCCCATGGCCCGACCCGAACTACACTGTCAGGTGGGCACAAAGTCCTCGGCCCCACAAGTCATTGACCTTACGCGACCCACGAACCGAGCCGGACACGTAGATGAGTCCCAAACGGCGGAACCCCTGCTCCAAGAAGAAGGTAAAGCTATAATAAATGCGGACTAATCCCCTGGCGTCCTCCTCAGTTGGGGCCCCCGAGCCAAGCACCCGCAAATATCTGTCGCCGTCTCGCTTCTCTCGGCAACAGCACCAACCGCCTCGTCGAATTCGGCCGCCATGGCGAGCCAGGGCGAGCCGTCGTCCTCCGACCCCTCCGATCCGTGAGTACACGCCCCCGATCTGCCCGCCCGCGCCTAGGGCTTCGATCTGTTTTTGTTGTTGTCTCTGGTACAGTACAGAGGAGGGTTTTTGGGGGATTATTGTGACACTGTTGTGCTGTGGGGTGTGGTGCAGGAAGGGGAAGAAGGATTTCTCGACGGCGATCCTCGAGAGGAAGAAGTCGCCGAACCGGCTGGTGGTCGACGAGGCCACCAATGGTGACAACTCCGTCGTCGCGATGCACCCGGACACCATGGAGCGCCTCCAGCTCTTCCGCGGTGACACTGTCCTGCTCAAGGTACGGAAGAGCCCTTTACCTCGCCCGACTTTATGCTCCGATTGTAAAACGGGGTCTTGGATTGCGGTGGTACATGTTTTGTAGATTGCAAATCCTTGTGAAATAACGGAACTTTGTAGTTAATTTGTGACCAAACAGCTAAACTTACTGCTTGGTGGGTAAAGTTAGAAGTTTTAGTCGGTTGGGTTTTGAGATATCGACCTTGTTGTGATCTTATAGTAGATATGTGTACATGGCTTGGTACGAGTTTGGTGCTTGTTTGTTTTAGTGATGTGCGCTGATCACTGCTTTTCTCCTAGGAAATTATCCTGGTGGTTGCTGGAATGTTCTCAACTTTTAAGCCTTTTCAACCTGTAGTTTTGATTTAATTATGTTCACTATGTAACTTTGATTGCTACTATGTATTGTGTAATGAGACATGCTCTTTCCTTTCTTTAATGATGCTGTGAGGTCAATTGAAGGATGTAAATAGAGAGTAAATGGTGTGCATTACATATTCTGAAGTTAAATTTTTTTGGTAGACATCTATTCTTAAATTAATCTGTTGGGCATACTTCAAAAAAAATTTGCTTCTTGATGTGCTGGCCTGCTGGGTGAGCTTTACCTGTTTCTTAATTCTACATGTTGTAGTTATGTTACTTGCACATTATGGACAGTACTCTTTGAATCCCCATATGCAAAGCTCTTTTACCAGCAGTATTTTGAATTTTCTACAACCTCTGCTACCACAAACTTGTCTGCTAACATTCTGGATCACCTCATGTCAGGGCAAGAAGCGAAAGGACACTATCTGCATCGTGCTTGCAGATGACACTTGTGAGGAGCCAAAGATCCGGATGAACAAGGTTGTCAGGAAGAACTTGAGGGTACGACTTGGTGATGTCGTTTCTGTCCATCAATGCCCAGATGTCAAATACGGGAAGCGTGTTCACATACTTCCAATTGATGACACGGTTGAAGGCATTACCGGCAACTTATTTGATGTCTTCCTGAAACGTAAGATTTCTTTATCAGTGCTATTACACAGTTATTTTGTACAGATATTTCTTCTGGCAATTTAGATCATTTTTTGATAGATTAGTTCCTTGTACTATTATGTACATGTTGAAAGATTCTGTTGTACTAAACAAACTCAATTCTGCTCCTGGTTGTTCCGTGATCTGGCTGCATGTTTGAACTAGCATAGGATAGTAAATTGGATTGTTGGCAAATGTCATGTAGGATACCTTGTGCTTGCTCAATTTCTAGATGATAGAGACAACACTGGGGCATGCTAAAATTCTTTTGCATCTTGCTCATCTGCAATTTGTTTTAACATTGCCTTTACCTTAAATCTTTCAGCATATTTCCTTGAAGCCTATCGTCCTGTGAGGAAATCAGACCTTTTCCTTGTGAGGGGTGGTATGAGAAGTGTAGAATTCAAAGTTATAGAGACTGACCCAACAGAGTATTGCATCGTTGCACCGGATACAGAGTTATTCTGTGAAGGTGAGCCTATTAAGAGGGAGGATGAGGAAAGGCTTGATGAGGTTGGCTATGATGATGTTGGTGGAGTTAGGAAGCAAATGGCCCAAATCAGAGAGCTGGTTGAACTCCCACTGCGCCACCCCCAGCTTTTCAAGTCTATTGGCGTGAAGCCACCAAAGGGCATATTGCTGTATGGACCACCTGGCTCTGGCAAGACTCTTATTGCTAGAGCTGTAGCTAATGAGACAGGTGCTTTCTTCTTTCTGATCAATGGACCCGAAATCATGTCAAAGCTTGCAGGAGAAAGTGAGAGCAATCTCAGGAAGGCATTTGAGGAAGCTGAGAAGAATGCACCTTCCATCATTTTTATTGATGAGATAGATTCCATAGCACCTAAGAGGGAGAAGACCCATGGAGAAGTTGAGAGGCGTATTGTTTCACAGCTTTTGACTCTCATGGATGGCCTCAAGTCTCGTGCACATGTTATTGTTATGGGTGCCACAAACCGTCCAAACAGTATTGATCCTGCTCTTAGAAGGTTTGGTAGGTTTGACCGTGAGATTGATATTGGTGTTCCGGATGAAGTTGGGCGTCTTGAGGTTCTCCGGATTCATACCAAAAACATGAAGCTCTCTGAAGATGTAAGTGCCCTTCACTGATACACTTATACCAGATTTGTTTTTTTCTGTATATCTGGTTCTGAAACTAATCTCGGTTGTGATTCAATTTTTTAGGTTGAGTTGGAGCACATTGCAAAGGATACCCATGGTTATGTTGGTGCTGATCTTGCTGCCCTTTGCACTGAGGCAGCTCTTCAGTGCATTCGTGAGAAGATGGATATTATAGATCTTGAGGATGAGACCATAGATGCTGAGATACTCAACTCTATGGCTGTCTCAAATGATCATTTCAAGACTGCACTTGGGACAAGCAACCCGTCTGCTCTGCGTGAAACTGTGAGTATCTCTAGGAGTAACCTCTTCTATATGTTGTGATAATTTTACTTGTTCCAGAGGCTAACCTTGAACTTATATGTTCAGGTTGTTGAAGTTCCAAATGTCTCTTGGGAGGATATTGGTGGCCTGGAGAATGTCAAGAGGGAGCTCCAAGAGGTATTTTGTCCTTGTACAGTGGTTTGGCTATTAAATTGCTTACATTTTTTTACAAACTTTGTATCTTGCAGACTGTTCAATATCCAGTGGAGCATCCAGAGAAATTCGAGAAGTTTGGCATGTCTCCCTCAAAGGGTGTTCTGTTTTACGGCCCTCCTGGCTGTGGAAAGACTTTGTTGGCCAAGGCGATTGCTAATGAATGCCAGGCTAACTTCATCAGTGTGAAGGGACCTGAGCTGCTTACCATGTGGTTTGGTGAGAGTGAGGCCAATGTCCGTGAGATATTTGACAAGGCTAGGCAGTCTGCTCCTTGTGTCCTCTTCTTCGACGAGCTTGACTCCATTGCTACTCAGGTACTGTCTATTGGCTTTATGCTTTTGTGCACACATGGACGCTCCATGCAATCGAATTTGACTTTTTTTCTGTATTTCAGAGAGGAAGCAGTGTTGGTGATGCTGGAGGTGCTGCTGATAGAGTGTTGAACCAGCTGCTGACTGAGATGGACGGCATGAACGCCAAGAAGACTGTTTTCATTATCGGTGCCACCAACAGACCAGACATCATTGACCCTGCTTTGCTGAGGCCAGGGCGTCTGGATCAGCTTATCTACATTCCTCTGCCTGATGACCAGTCCAGGCTCCAGATCTTCAAAGCCTGCCTCAGGAAGTCTCCCGTGGCTAAGGATGTTGATTTGAACGCCCTTGCCAAATACACCCAGGGATTCAGCGGTGCAGATATCACTGAGATCTGCCAGCGTGCGTGCAAGTATGCCATCAGGGAGAACATCGAGAAGGTAAAATCCATTTTGCTCTGCTCTTCAAGTTCGTCCAAACATGAGTAATACGCATGTTTGCTTACTGAATTTTGGTTTCAGGATATCGAGATGGAGAGGCGTAGGAAGGACAACCCTGAGGCAATGGAGGAAGACGAGGTGGATGAAATTGCTGAGATCAGGGCTGTTCACTTCGAGGAGTCGATGAAGTATGCGCGCCGGAGCGTGAGCGACGCCGACATCCGCAAGTACCAAGCCTTTGCCCAGACCCTCCAGCAGTCTCGTGGATTCGGCAGCGAGTTCCGGTTCCCCGACCAACCTGCGGCAGCAGCGGCCGACCCCTTCGCAGCCCCTGCGGCTGCAGCTGACGATGATGACCTATACAGTTAAATTAGCAGTTCTGCTGTGGCTTAACTTATATATATATGCTTATATGGTATGCTAAACTTATCGTGTGGAGAGGATGTACTTGCTTTTAAGTTAATGTACTAGATACCTAAATCGTGTCATCTACTTGCATGCTTGCCTGGTGCAGAGCTGCGTCTGTTTTATTTTGAGATGATCAAGATTACAGGACTTGTCTAGTGAATTACACCTTTGTGCATGCTTGAACTACTCGCACTGTGGGGACGGAGGCCTAGAGGAACTCCTCGGCTAGACTGCTAGAGTTTTCGGGGAGGGGCTAAGTTGGATGCTTCTAGTCTGCTTTTCGTCCAACTCCACTTCTCGGAAAAACGCTACCCTTTATATTAATTTTGATCATGTGTTTTTCGGTTGCATGAAACAATTTTTTTTCTGCAAGATTTTAATTATATTGACTGCACATCTTTCTTGTTGTGTTGTACCGTTTGTTTGGAAGCATAGGCATATCTTGGGTGGTGTATTGCATTGTTCCTCACTTTCCTGCTCACTAGCTTCCAATTGCATCGTTCTCACTTTCCTGCTCATTACCCTATTCTGGATTTGTGGTCGGATTGCCTCCTCATTTGCATTCTATCAAAGATATCTCTGTAAAACAAATGATGGATGAAACCAAACTCTCGGATATTTTTGCACTGCCATTTTCTGAATCTGCACAACCGGATATAAACTATCTCTTTTGATCCTGAGGACAATGATTTGTGGACCATTTGGGGTAATGCTCACTGCACCTCTCAAAAACTCTATAAACTAGCATTTCGACATCTGGATGCTCCTCCCAGTTTCAAATTGATTTGGAAATCAAAATGCACATCTCGCCTGAAATTCTTTTGCCGGCCACTCTTTGTTGATCGGCTGAACACCAGAGATATTCTCTGAAGACGACATTTTAATGTTCAACCCAATTGTTACTGTGTTCTATGCAATGGCCATGCCAATGAGGACTGGAGACACCTTTTTTGACTGCCCCTTTGCAACGGCATGCTTGGCAGAAAATTGGCTACCAGTGGGGAAGACATCCATGCTCTAATCGCCCGAGCACACTCCCAAGCAAACCATCCATATTTCATGGAAATATTTATCATTGCCTCTTGGGAGGTCTGGAATCTACAAAATGGGAAAAATTTTTGTGGCAAGTCTGGCTTCTATTAATCTTTGGACCGTGAGGTTCAAGGATCAAGTTGTCCTTCAACTCCATAGGGTTAGAGAGGACCTTAGAACAGTAGTGTTACAATGGCTAGAAACAATAATGTAATCATGCCCACCCGGCCACCCCCCTCTTTTTAAGTTTTTTCTGACCGTAAATATCACCCTCTTTTCTATTTGCTGTGGGATACTCCCCCACAGTTTCGATTAAAAAAAAAGTGAGATGGGAACTCATGAAATACCTACATTATCTTGCGTAGTACTCCGTCCGCACTCAATGAAAGAAAAAGGGTAACACGTCGTCGTAGTTAGATGGAATGGACGAGATTAGATGAAACTTTACCCTTTGTTAGGTCTAGGGCTAAATTGAACAATGAATGACCAAAACTGATCGCTCATAAAACGATCTTTATGTCTTAGCTCTGTATGATTACTCATCTACCAAAAAATTCTGCGCGCTCATGAACCAAGGAAACAAGCACGTTCAACACTATAGCACAACAATTCTCTTTTTTTTATGCCTTTGCCCTTGCCCGTGCCCAAGGCTCAACTTTCTCCAGAAGCCTTCTTTCTCAAGCACGTTCAACACTAGAGCACAACAATTCTTTTTTTTATGCCTTTGCCCTTGCCCTTGCCCAAGGCTCAACTTTCTCCAGAAGCCTTCTTTCTCTTCTTTTTCCTTCTCTCATTCCCATCAGCCTCTGACCGCTTCGATAGCTCCTGCCTGATCTCGATGAGTTTTGCTTTCGCATCACGGAAAGGTGCATCTGATCTCATTGCCAACAATTCCTAAAGATGTGTGCGTAAGATATATCAGCGAAACTTAAATAGTAAATATACCAAGCAGCAAAAAAAATGCTGGGAGGAAAAAGGGACTCCATACTTTTAAATGGTCCATAGCGGCAAGGTTGAAGCCTATAGTATCCTTGCATTCCTGGGGATAGAGGTATGGTAATCATAAGATTGCAGCAAAGTTGCATGTAGATTGCTCCAATAGGATCGAAACTAACCTTTACTCTGCAGTAAAGAATATCCTTCAGTTCTGACAACAAGGATCTTGCAGCTGGCGTAGTAGTTAATTGATTATGATGTGTCTGAAGGAGCACTAAGCAAATCCTACAAACAAGCTCAACCTGCTAGGTGATAGCAGAAATTAGCAAATGAAACACAACTGATCAACATGGTTTTCCAAAGCAAATAAATTTAAAAATACACGAGCTAGAGCACATCCAGATTTTCTGCTTGTAGGAGGCACAAGTAGAGAAACAAAACTTTATAATTTAGAGAAACTTCTGTAGACATAACCAATGCGTACTACAAGAACTTACACAATAGCATATAGGTTCTGTATTCAAAGAAAAGAAAAGGCCAATCAAATCTCCTTAAGGACAGCAGGAATATGCAAAAATAATGTGGTACAAACTGGAGCTTCAAAGGACAAGAAAAATATTAATGATGACAGGCATAAAAAGTTACATATCAAAAACATTCTTTTACCTTTGAAGGAACCAGAGACCACTCCCTCAAGTAAGGCATGAGCTTTAGCGCATCTGAGAAAGGCAATGCCTGCTCCAAAGATTAAAAAAACATAAATATGTCGGCAAATGGTAATTCCCATAGAAATAATTTTCATGATTAACCACAAGTAAAAAGAAGCTCTATACTAATCCACTATTGTTTACAATTTGACCACTAAAACCTAGGACACATAGGATAAGAAATTGGCATTTTAAATTTAAGAATCCACTGGATTGAAAAGCAATTGACAAACTTTTTTGTTAATATCTAAGCATGTGAGGTTAATTTCAATTATGTTAATAATCTAAGCATGTGAGGTAATTTCAATTATACAAACACACAGGAAGGAAAGAGCTAATAACAAGATTACATAAAGTTTGGTTTATTGGGAACCATGTTTAGCTGCATTAAGTATCTGAGATGCAAACACTGTTTTTAACATAACTCGTATCAAATATGGGCAAGGGGAATAAAACAATTAAGAAGTCCATCAAAAGATGTACCAGGAGGGCCTGTTCCAAATCATTTGGGCGGATGATTGAAACTACATTCAAAACATAATCTGACGGTGAATGCCCTTGCATTATGACATTAGGTTGAAAGTTAGCTGCCCTCCCATTATTTTGCTCTTCCTGAAAACCAAGAAAAATGAAGATCAAGCAGATGCTCCATACTGATAAGTGGAACCAGGTGTGATATATGAGCATACCAGTTTATGCTGATTAAGGCATTTTACTTCTTCCTCAGCAGTGTCAAGGGCATCCATGATTGCATCAGCAGAAGTAACTGTCTCTTTTGTTTTCCTACCAGGAACACCCACAGAACCTTCATCAGGAGCGTCATCTTTCTGCCCATATCTGTACTCATTATCATTGTCTAAATCAGCCTCAAAGGTTTCTTCCAATCTTTTCTCCTTCTCTTCCTGCGGTATAACAGAGATTTAGGGGTAAAAAGGGCAGTCTCTGGGAAGGATAGAATATGTTATTTCCTCCGTTTTTAACATATGACATTTAGGACAACAGTACTCAACAAGAAATTTCAAACAAGCCTATATAATTACAAGATACCTCAATAAACAGTTGTTCTTCAGTACGATCCCAGCGCCGAATGGAGCGGTCATGGGAACCTGTTACAATAAAATCACCACGACTGCTGATTGTGAGGCACCAAACTTCAGCATGATGCCCTTCAAGTGTTAACAGCAACTCAAATTTATCAGCATCCCAGTACTTAATAGTGCGATCTTTCCCCACGCTGAACATATAATGTGTTCTATGTACAAACTTAACATCCATCACGCTGCAAGGTGAAGACATCCAAACAATATATATATGAGGTTTTGCCTATAATAATAATAATCACGCTGAAAGTGAATAACATACCTGTCCGAATGAGCAAATATAGACTTGTGGCAGTCCCCAAAATCCATACCCCAAATCTTTAAATTTTTGTCTGCAGAGCCAGTAACTATCAAAGCCCCATCAGATGAGATGTCCATACAGAGAACTGGAAGTTTGTGCCCATAAAGGCTAAGAAAATGTTTCAGTGTGTCCATGTGAAAGACCTGTATAAACATAAGAATATTAGAGGCAAGCAAAGTTGTAGAATTTTTTTACTAGATTGAAGCATTTTCTTATTACTAATGGTTTCCACTTTCCAGAATATAGCTGGTATCTCCGGAAAATTGAGGGCAGGTTTCTGTATAACAATGACAGTTAATGACTTAAGGTCCTAGGTCCTTAAGGATCATAGCTTTCGTCAGAACAAAGTTAAATCGCCATCGGCATCTCCTGAATTTTACATTTTCAGGATAAGGACAAATAGCAATTTTCATGTGCACTTAATTTTTGATGAAGCAAATTGTGCCTAATATAAAGATATTACACCACAGGAATTTGTTACACAGGAAGACACAAGAGAATATACTACCCAATGCCCAATGCAAGTTTTCCTGTTGCTATGTCAACAGTATCTTGATTATATAAATAATCTCATGGAATAGTGTTGGAGTTCGGGTACACTGATTCAAAACAAGATCTCCAACTATAAAGATTCTAAATGTATAAGTGAGATAGTATAATTCCAAATTTCCAATTGCATAAAAACATATAGAAGTAAACATATTGTGTGTGCCTGTGTGGAAGTGAATTAGAAATTACCTTGACATTGCAATCCAAGAGAGCAACAGCAATATGCTTTCCTTGTGGACTGATGGAGACAGCAAGTACATCTTCAGTCATTTTCAAGGTTCTCACATTAGTCACAGTCAACTGCTTAGAGTCCTGCAACAATGTTAAGAAACAAAAGAAATCAATAAGCTGCTTGGTAAATAAAGAACAATAGTACAGAGTATAGTCAATAAGATAATCATTAAATATCAAAACAATGTATCTATTGGAAGTGATTTGTGGAGAAGTAACAAAGAAAGATTATGCACAAAATTACTTGAGGCGTTCTACGTGAAATTGACAGAAGACTCACATTATCAGACTTCTGTAACAGTTGGTATTCCCAGAACTTAACATCATGATCAGCACTCCCAGTGACAAATCCCCGTGCACCGACAGTTCCATCTTCATCTGGAATAGGTACAATTGATCGTATTGACCCCGCATGCGCTTCTATGACCTCAGTTGTGCTGCCACTAGCAATATTAATAATCTCCAAAGTACCACTTTTCGTACCAACAAGAGCAAACCGATTTCCGACGAAAGTACTGCACAAACCATATCCAGAGTCAATGGTCCGAAGGCAGTCCCCTGTACTAGGATTCCAAATTTTGACAGCGTTGTGGCTAGTCGACATCAATAGGTTGTCCTCAGAATTAAGGGAGACACTCCTAATGTCGGAACGGTGTCCATGCATCTCAATTGAGTACATCTTTGAGACCTTCTCACTATCCACTGAATATGTCTCAAGCGTGTTATTGTTGAGAGATAGAGACAAGGTAGCAAGGCAGCCTTTTGGTGGATTACTTGGAGAAAATGAAATCGAACATATTTTCTTGCTTGCCCGCAAAACTTGAAGGATCTTAAATACATCAGTGACGATGACAGCTGGATTTTGTAAGTCTTGAGCTGGTAAGGGATCAATGACAGTACCATTCCCCTCGGCCGCCATGGATTTCGCTGATGCTTTCTCCTTCTTCCTATGCATCCGCCTTTTGGCCTTCTTTGTAGCTTCTGTTTCATCAAGAACCCTATAAATATCCGCTGTCTTCCCAGCCACCTGGCATGCCACAAGACTACCATTCATATTAAACCTAACAGTTGCCACTCGTTCCTTGCTCTGCCTCGGAATTTCACCAAACAGCTTCAGCACATCCCACTTGCTCCAATCCTCACCCTCCTCTACTGATTGCCGGATTCTAAACACTCGCAATTCTGGATCAGCAGAGCCAGACACTAAAAACCTCTCACTAGGATCCACATCCATAGACCAAATCTCACTGTGGTGACCACCAACGATTTGGAGACAGTGCTGTGTTTCAAGGTCCCAAACCCTGATAAACTTGTCCTTGGAGCAGCTTACCAGCTTCTTACCAGAATCCAGGAACACCAAATCGGTGACCTGCACATTGTAATTCCCCCAATTAGCACTACTACTCTATGCTACCCGATGGAGAGAGGCGCATGAAATCACTGTACCTGATCCCGGTGGCCACGCAAGCGGAAGAGCCCAGCCTGAGCAACGACGTCCCAGAGAATAACATCGCAGTCTTTGCTGCCGGAGGCGAGAACGGCGCCGGAGGGGGCAAAGCGGAGGGCGGAGGCAGCGGAACGGTGGCCCTGGAGGGTTGCCTCGCAGGCTCCTGTCTCCGCGTCCCACAGCCTGATGCTCCCATCCGCGTGCCCGCTCGCAATCTATACCAAACCAAACACCAAAGCACGAAACAAACGCCGGAATCAGTCAGCGAAATTCGAAGGGAACTGGACGCGGGGAGAGGGGTCAGGGCGTACCGAGGAGGAGACGGCGGCGGATTGGGAGGAGGCGATGCAGGAGACGGCGAGCGTGGGGGAGGAGGAGGAGGGTGCAAAGGAGACAGAGGGGAGACCGCGCTTGAGGTCCCAGGCGGCGAGGCGGTCGAGGGCGGCTGCGAGGAGTAGGCGGCCGGAGGGGTCGTAGCAGACGTTGGACTCCGGCGAGGTAATCACCCCGAAGGTGAGGGCCGGCTCGTAGCGGAGGTAGGCCTTCACCATGGCGGGCGGCGGCCGCCGGCGGCGTGGGGTGGGGTGGGGTGGAATGGGAGCGCAGCCCGGTGTTAGGGTTTATGGCGGCGGGTAGAAGGGGGCTGGGGGGTTTTTAATCGAACATGCACTTCAAATTGTCCTCAATGGAAAATGATCTGCTCTCGTAGGCCTTCAACATGTCCTGAACCATGAAAAAATATTGAGCTGACTTTTAAACCTTTTCAGCTGATTAGTTTGAATCTTTGATTTAATTTGAGCTGAAACCTTTTTTATTGTAAAACTATTAATTTTTTACTAAAACTCTTCAGAACATACCCATAAATTACACTATAATATTTTAAAACGTCTAGATTAGGTTATATAGCACGCTAATTGGTACAATAGCATACGAATGGTCATGAGAAATAACGTTTTTTTAATTAGCAAAATAAATCTAGAAAATTTTAATTAGATAGTTCATTATTATTGGTACCATAGATTTTTCCTCTATAGTGAGATTTTGTACTTTTAGACGGCATATTTGAATGTGTGGAACTCAAACATAATCAACTTAAAAAACGTTTTTACTTTTGAGCAGTCTAGGTGGCCTACATTCACCAGCCGAGTCGCCCCTTCCGGCCATCCCAAAAGAAGAAGAGGACAGGCCAAGCCAAACCATTTCGCATCCACAATCCACCGTTCCCATTCCAATCTCCCCCGTTTCTCCGCAACCCCTTCCTGACCAAGATGGCGGCGCCGGACAACTCCACCACATTCTCCGGCGACGTGTGGGCGGAGCTTCGCTTGGCCGACGCCCGCGATGTGCCGCACATCTACAGCCTCATCCACCAGATGGCCGAGTTCGAGCTCCTCACCGACCTCTTCGCCGCCACCGAGGAGCTCCTCACCTCCACGCTCTTCCCCTCGCCGGCGCCGCCTCCCTTCACCTCCTTCACGGCCCTCGTCCTCGAACTCTCCCCGTCCCCCGTGGTCCCGGACTCGTCTTCAACCATCGGATCCCTCCGCCTCGACCTCTCCGCATCCCCGCTCGCGGACCCGGAGGCCGCCGCCTTCGCATCCCCGCGCGGCGGCGGGCGCGTCACGGCGGGGTTCGTGATCTGCTTCCCCAACTACTCCTCCTTCCTCTCCAAGCCCGGGCTGTACGTGGAGGACATCTTCGTGCGAGCCCCCTGGCGCCGCCGCGGCCTCGGCCGGATGATGCTGTCTTCCGTCGCCGGCAGGGCGGCGGAGCTCGGGATGGGGCGGGTGGAGTGGTGCGTGCTCGACTGGAACAAGAACGCCATCGACTTCTACGAGGGGATGGGCGCCGATGTCCTCCCGCAGTGGCGCATCTGCAGGCTCACCGGCGCAGCGCTGGACAAGTACAAGGGCAACCAGGAGGCGGCCGCCGATGGGAAGTCTGCCGAGTAGGAGGATCAGAAAAAAATTGTTCTTGAGTGCCAACTGCCAATAATAAAGGTGGATTTGCTTCCCCTGCTTAGCTCCCTCCTGGCACATCCTATGGTTAGTGGTTAGCTGCATTTGTTCTGCTCACTAGTGTGATGAATTCATGTTGTATGCTGAGCAATTGTGGCTTCTTGTGGTAAACCTTGTTATTTATGCAAAATTATCTTCAGATTAGATGCGAGTATGTCTTTATCAGTAGCCATTTCAGGCTGAGCCCCACTTTTCACTGCGACCAGAGTCTGAAATGAATTCCTCCTTGTGTGATGTTTGACTAGGGGAAATCCATTGATCTATTTGATTTGAATTACTCGTCAACTGAATAAAAGAACTTCGAATGTTCATGCTCATAGTGCTCACTCTTGGTAAGGCTATCCCAACTTGTGTGCTGGCTTGTTCAGCTCTGTTCTCTCACATAGAGAGGAGCAGGCATGTGAAACAGACAGTTTTCTTGCATGTAATTGTAACAAAAATGAATTATTACAAAGAAATATCAAATGGCCCGACTATCTGCTTAAATGGCAAAATGGCAGTATGAAGAAGATAACAAACTTTGTAGGAATACAAATACAAATTTTCATCGAAAGCGCCATAGTTCAGCCCAGGACCAAGCGAGGGCCTAATTAGTTGGCAGTGCCAAATTTTGGCCTGCAGCTTAGGGTCCGGCTCCGGCATCCACCAAACCTGTCCGGTTTCCGTGTCGGAGTCGCCGCCGCGCCGTAAACGTGCCCGGTTTCGGAGTCGCCGCCGTGGTGACTTCCTTCCCTATTTAAGATCACGTTATTATAGTATGTCGATTCACCAATACAAAACTAGTCGATCTGTCCGTCCAGTTGCTAGCTGCACGAGACGTCACATCTATATACAGTACACTACAAAATGTGTGAAATAGCACCGAGCCATCATCGTCTACCGGTGCCTACGGTGCCATGCCTCGTCGTCGACCCCGATGCGAGAACCGAAGAGGGACACGTCGTTCTGCTAGACTCCAGAGGCGAACGCCTCACACGCGACATTGAGTCTTTGAAGAGTAATATGAGTTTTGGACTCACCTGGCAACAAGGGTGGATATTGTCTTTGGATTCAGATCATCGCCGCACCTTCCTCTACGACCCTCACACTTCGGACAAGATCGAGCTGCCACATTTGGAGGAGACCCGGGTGCTACCGCGGAATTTCAATTGCGCACTGTCCGACAAACCAACAAATGTTGGATGCGTAGTGGTCGTGCTTCATCCGGAGATACATGTTTTTGGTACTGCCGCATCGGTGGACACGAGTGGACCAGATATGACTACGATGTGGGAATCCGAAAGTACGATGCTGAAGGTTTGGTTCAGAAGAAAATTGTCATAAGACATCTTACACCATGTCAAGGCAAAATCTATTTTCCCGTTGGGATGTTTAAGCACGGTATACTCGAGTTCAACCCGCTCCCGACCATTCGCCTCATGGTGATGCACGGCTTGCCACAGGTTGTGCCGCCTAACCCTTGGGGATTTGTTGCGCACGGTTGCTATTTCGAGATGGATGGTAAGCCACACAAGTTCTTTGCGTACTACTACAAGAGGAGGCTGGAGGAAGGGGAACGAGAATGTGCCCTCCAAATCAGCAATCCTAGCTCCGTCACTGCTGGAGAGGCACCTCAACAATAGTGTTTCAGCTAGAGCCTTCGTTCCCACTATATAGTCACTTGCACATAATTGAGCCCGTGCACCATAGATTTTCCTGTATAGTCAGAACCCGCACAAGACAATGTGTGTTTCATTGATATAGCAGAAAAAGTTACAAGACTGCGACCCTGAGAGGTCATAACCAGAAAAAAAAGAAAGAAAAAAGATTTACACTCGCCTGGGTAAATTGGGAAATCAACACGGATTACCACGCTAAGACAAGACAAAACAAGTGATGGCCAAGCAAAGTAGTAATTGAATGGGTTGAACTCCAACAAACAGATTTACTTTTCAAAAACAACACATTCGTGTTACAGGATTGACGTACTTGTTCGTGTGACAATCTTGTGTTTCCCAACACAACATTTATATGTATCCTGGTAAAGGCATTATCAACTGCACGTGCTTAATTTTCTCGTTCGCAAAATTGCCACGCTCCAATCCGGCGCATTCTGTTACTTGATGAGATGTTCGTCCTGTTCGTCTGGCTTATCAGCCACAGTACTTTTCTCTCAGAACAAATCAGTCACTAACCACCAGCCAGTAATACTTTTCTCTCAGAACAAATCAACACTAGCCATCAGCCACAAGCCAAACGAACAGACCGGTTAATTGAAAAATAGTTGAAGATATTTTGAACAGAAATATAATTGAAAAGGATCCCTATGGAAGTCCAAGGTAACTGTAATTGCTGCGGTCGAAACGGGCTTGGGCTTTACTTGGCACGATTGTACGTTTCAAAAAAAAAACTTGGCACGATTGGGCCGATCAGACAAACAGAGCTTTTGCAGTATCCCTCCTATAGGAAGTTTTAGATCGCCCGATAGCATTGTCTCCCTCGCTTTCCTTTTCTTCCCCCCTCGTCCAAGATTTCCCTTTGCCTTCTTTCCCTCCACAGGTCACCGCCATAGCTCGCCTTCCTCCTCAAGAAACCGCTGCCCATATAAATTCACACGAGCCCGACCCTCATCGGCATCGCAATCCCTCCAGCAACATCTTCTCTCGCTAGCCTCTCGCCTCTACGCGGATCAAGCAAGCTCTCTCGACGCTCGGAAGATTCTTGATGGCGAAGAAGGACGGCGCGCTGAAGCCGACCGCGGAGGAGGCGCTGGCCGTTGCGCCGGAGACGGGGACGACGACCCAGCCGACATGGGCGAAAGAACAATGGGACAACATCAAGAGCAAGGCCCGTGACGCCAGGGAGTACGTCGTCACCAAGACCCGCCAGGCATTCTCCATCTTCGGAGAGACCAAGGTCGAGTCCGCCGACATGGAAGGAGCTTCCAAGGATGAGCCGTCGTCGTCCCAGTAGGATCGAATTGCTGTTGAATACGCAAACCAAATGCGAAGTCTTGTGTAAATATATAGAGGGTTTTGGATATGAGTAGTTATAGTTTTAGCTAAGTTCTGGATCGTCTACGGTTGATCAGTTGATGAGATAGCTAGCCATGGATGATCATGAGTTCCGTGTTCTGTCTACCGTGTCACTGAGGGGTTTAGAAGTTGGTTATCGGTATTATTTGCTGTATAAATTGTTAAAACTTCAATGTTAAAGCTCCCTTACGAGTGTTTGTGTTACAACAAGTGCCATGAATTTGCTTGTGTGTAACTTGTTCACCTCTGTTCTCCTCTCTCACACTGTGAGGAGCAAGATATGAAACTGCAGACAGTTTTCTTGCGTACACCTGTAACTTTAAATGATTTTTTTTGAGCAGAACTTTAAATGAAAATTTTTGCAAAAGAAAAAAAATTCTTTTACTTTAAATGAAAATTTTTGCAAAAGATATATCAAATGGCACAATTAAAAAGGCCAAACGTCCGCTTCAATGGCAATACCAAATGCGGGCCGCCAGGCATAATGCGAAATCTTGTGTAGTTGAGGGTTTTGGATATGAGTTGTTATAGTTTTAGCTAGTTCTGGATCGTGTCCGGTTGATGAGCCATGGATGATCATGAGTTCCGTGTTCTTTCTGCTATTTTGAAGTTGGTTGTTGGTATTATTCTTTGGAACTATTTGCTCGATTTATTTGCTGCATAATTAGTTAAACTACAATATTCCCTAACGAGAATCTAAACACTGAAAAAAAATATAGGTGTTTGTGCTCCCGCAAGCGTCATGGATTTGGCGATTTGCTTGTGGATTTGACAGTATAATAAGCGTGATGAATTATCCACCTCTGTTCTCTCTCACAATGAGAGTGAGAGGTGCAAGATATGAAACACAATTCTGTTGCGTACAATTGTAACTTTAAATGAAATTTGGCAAAAGAAATATCAAATGGCAATGGCAAAAGAAGTAAAGAACAGCAGATTCCTGAATTCCATTTGTGTAACTTTGTAGGAGCACCTAAAAATCATTTGTGTAATTTTGCCAACAGATAAATTTGCATGACTAGAAGACTGAACATGTGTTTTTTTTTATAAAGACCGAACATGTGGTTTATCGGCAACATTGAAGTATGAGCAACAACATTGCAGTATGAGCATCATCACGAAGTAGGAACACTTAACTAGTCACACTCAGACGCATGCATTGTTCTTCAGGAAACTGAACTGTACTTCCGTTAACAGCAACCTCTGCTGCGTCATTGTATCTTAGAGACTAGCTTGGACAAGAGATATTTGTTCATTCAATTAGAAAACAAGATTGCTTACAGTTTGGTTGTATTTTCCAACACCGCGTTATACACTTACTGTATATACTGCTCGTTCGTCGCTCGAAGGATTCGTGCTGGATAATCCTACCAACGAAGCCGGGTGCCGCCTGCCGCGAGATTGCCCGATTAGGAGTGACAATGTCCTCCTCAAGCTCCTTTTTTCTTGCTCCACGGTCCAAACAAGCGTTTCGTGCCGCGTCCGTGTTCGTCGCGTTCCACGCTTATCACCTGTCTCTCTTTTTCCCTTATCCAAAGCCTAAACTTGTCTTTCCCTCCACGCCCGTTGCTCGACCGTCTTAATTTCCTTCTCAAGAAAACATCTCCCGCCCGGCCCTATAAGTTCAGACGAGGCCTCGATCGACCCCTCGTCGCCATCATAGCAGCAGCATCTCCTCCTGATCTCTTCTCTTCGATTCGATCCGTCCTTCTCAAGTGTTCGTTCGTGAATCGTGATGGAGGGCAAGCAGCTGAGCGCGGTGGTGGCGCCGGGGTTCGTCGTCGCGGCGGCGTCGGTGGTGCACGAGGAGCGATGACGACGATGCCCGTGGAGCAGCTGAAGGAGGAGGCAGCCGCGGAAGAGCAGCAGCGGGGCTGGATGCGGGGGACGACGGCGCTGGCGTGGACGCCGCGGTGGGCCAGCATCAAGAGCAAGGCACGCGCCGCCGGCGAGTACACCGTCCTCAGGACCCGCCAGGGCATCACCATGTTCGGGGAGCCCAAGCTCGGGCCATTGGTGACGGCAGCCGCCGCCAGCGACGAGTCCCAGTAGATCGAGGTGTTCTCCACGAAGCAGCAAAAACGTGTCAATTCTCTTGTCAGTAGCTCAGGTTCCGGGTTCATGAGCTAGTTACTAGTCGTGCAGTTCGTTCGTTCATGGGTAGGTTAGTTTTAGTAGAACATAGAACAGTTCTGTTTTTTTCTTGGAGTGGAACAGTTCAGTTATTTTTGTGTGAGAATAAAAGATTTATTTATTTTGGACGTGGCTAAGGCACGGCCGGCCGTGCGTTAGACCGACCGCACGGCCGCTCCGGTTTTAGAAAACGAACATAACACGTCTGCAATTTTTCCTGTTTTGGTAAAAAGCTGGCAGGTAAAGAGAAACAACTGGCACCAATCAGTCCTAATCCGTAGTTTTCAGCCACCAAATTTGCTTCCTTGTAGACGTTCTTACAATCTGTTAATTCAACTCAATAGGTACAAAGAAAGCAATTTTTGGATCTCATAAAAGCAAATCTTTGACAAATTGTAAGTAAATTAGAGTGTATGGTAAGGCATTTCACCTATCTAAAATTCTGAACAATAGCAAAAATTCACAACTACCATCATACGAGCTTATGAGACACGATTGCCTCTACTATTGTACAGACCAAACAAAAAGGTTGGACCAAACAAAAATGTTGAGCTACAACTTTAGTGTCGGCGGCGACAATCTGATGAACTCTTTTAGGTGATCGAACACGTGGCTGTGAGGGCAAAAAAAGAAAATTTCTTTCATTATGGAAAAATCAAACTCTATAAGAGACATGCCCAGAAAACAATGGTATAGCCTTACAGGTGAAAAGAATGTTCTAGTGCTAATTCATTCAGAAAACTTGCAGGCGGAAAAGAAAGACACACCAGGTACTAAACACCGTTTTATGGGTCTGAAACGAGGAAACAGAAACATGGATTAGTGATAATAGCCTAATTAAGAATAATAATTTGCTGAAAATTACTACTAAAACAATAAACAACATCAGATAACTGTAGTCTAAGAAATTCAATACTTTACTTTACCTAACTAAGGTACCTATTTTCAACTGATTTATATGATCTGTTGGTGAGAGAAACACGACAATAATGCTTTCTCACAATTAAGCAGTTCCCCAATTCTGATTTTCTCACAATCTAAGGAACCTATTTTCTCAATCTTTTCAGTTAAACTATTGCTCAACAAACTAGTAATAATATACAGATGAAATTGGCAAATCGAAAATACAAGAAATACAAAATTTGAATGGATGATTTTTTTTGTTCAATTCATTCAGAGTAAGTTACCTTATTCCACATATTGATCCATAGAACAAAAATGGCAGATAATTTGTATATGGGGGGGGGGGAGTGTTAAAAAATTAGAACATAAAATGCTAAAAGGGTGGATTTGAGGTATAGCAATTACACTGCATGTGGCATGTATGGTTTATACTGAAATAATGTTTGATGCATCTCAGGAAATGCGAATTTATTTTTTTTTAAAAGAAGATCCTTCGTAAATCACATGACCAAAAAGTTGTAGGTTGCCTACAAAATTAATTTTAGTTACAAAAGGAAAAAATAGGTGTGGTACTATTGAGATAGAGATATAGATATCTAAAAGGTGGTTCTATTGAAGAACGTGACTATTTGTAAATGGAAAATCATACTACTTTGGAAGCAAAATGTTTGGTCTAGAATGAAAAAAGGCACATGACTTTAATATTGAGATAACTTGTAACATAAACAGTGGTGCCTGTTCAGCAGAGAAGTTGATCTTGCACTAGCAGGACGAGCTGCTGACTAAAACTGAGATTAGGAAGGGGCAAAGAAAAAACCGAGATTAGGAAGGGCAAACAAATGTACAGACAGAATATTTGCTTCCCAAAACTATTGCTGGGTTTCCTACTGTAGAATCCTCCTACAGCTGTAGTCACATCTGATCCTAAAGAAGTTGTGCCTATAGAGATAATACTTTGATAGGAAAAAAGGGATTTGCCAAGACCTATCAGTGGTAAGTGGGTAAAAAAAGCTGAAGAAACACTAATGAAATGAATGAAGAACCAAAAGTAAAAAGGAAAAACAAGTGCATAAAAAAAGAAATCTAGATTTATCAGCGGCTGTAAACAGGAAATAAAGTTCTAGGCTAGTAATTCCTATAGCAAAATTAAAAGCCTCTCCATTTACACAAAGCTAAACGTATAAGTACAAATTCTTAATTTATTAATCTTACGACCAAACCTGCTTATCCATGGTTGCTAAAAAGCTATATTGTATATCCTATGATGCTTCAGGGTAGGACCTAAATTGCTGAATTATAGAACCTAATATCTCTGACCTTGATTATAAAAAACTGACACAAATAAAATGCTCAAAAGATTGCCCAAATACTGAAATGTTTCAGAAATGATGATAAGTGAAATAACATAGGTGCTATAGGCATTGTATTAACTGATTGCTTCCAGCTTGATTTGATATAGGAAAATTATCAGATTTTCGCCACAAAGATGTGGGGGGAGTTGCTGCGCAAAAACAAACAAAAAAATGATGTGAAAAAAAAATTAGATGCATGTACTGAATGAAAAAACTAAAAATACATTAGTGCACTCATATTAGTGTTTGTTAAACTAAAAATACACTAGTGTTCGTTACACACTTGGAACTAAAAAATAGTTGTCCAACTCTATCTGGAACATGGGTTCATGGTGCGTGAAAAACCAATGTGTTTTAATTCACAAGATCAACCAAGGGGAGCTAAAAAGGGCAGTGTATACATCTGTCAGTATTGGTTTAGTTGAGAAATACAGTTTACAACGATTACTGATATGTTTTAATTCAGAACTACATAATGATTTCATGAAAATAAACGACATCATGAACTACTGGTTTCGGTGGCTAACGTGGGTGCTAACCAGGTATGCTAAATACTACAAACTTGCTTAACATGGGGTGCTATTTCTCTATATTATGTGTCCTACAATGCTTCATCGTAGGTTCTAAATTGCTTCATGAAAAAAAGAATACAGTAAAACATCAAAGCTGAAATGTAGTTACCGGTCTGGTGAATCTACTTGCATCTCACAATGATTGTCTAACAAAATCGTTTCATATGTACTAATTGCATCACTCAACGATTGTCCTGTGAATCAATCGACATTTCAGTCTGTGGTCTAGACTCTAGACAGTAAAATAATCCTGCCCATCCATACCGGTGATGGAAAACAAAACAGTAGCTCACCTTTTATATGTACCTCCCACACCTTTCCTTTTGTTCTTCCTCCACTACAGTCTCAATCAATTAATCTCAGGAAAGATCTTCCTCCACTACAAAAACCAGAGTGAAAAGAAATATAAATTGAGCACTAAAGTTAAAACTAAAAAAGAAAAGGTCGCTGATTGAGAAACCAAGAAAACAAACTTAAGATTAAAACTAAAAAAGAAAAGGCTGCTGATTGAGAAACCAAGAAAACCAACTTAAGATTTTAGTTGAAATAAAAGATGGTCATACCATTTAAAAAAAGTTGGACAATGAAAAAATGGCAACAGGGGATTCAGATCCTCCTCTCTAGTTATTTTTTGTGCACATTACAAGAAAACATGTTGTTGCTACTGCACGAAAAATGAATTATAGTACACTATATGCTATGATGACTATATTAGCTTAACCAAGAGGGATGCTATAAATTATACAAAATATAAAATAAAAGGGATTTTATAAAGTTGCTAAATCATACTACCAGAATGCTAATTTTCTATATTAAATGGCCTACAAATGCTTCATTCTGTGATCCTAAATTGCTTCATCATATCCTGTGCTGTTCCTGATCTATGATTGCTTATAAGTAAATGTGTTCCCAATGTCCTATGCTAAGAATCATATATCAGAGAAAAATAATGTGTTCAATGTCAACAAAACTGATATGATTCATTAAAAAAATGCCGCACAAACCATATATATCGCCAATCAGACACAAGCACTCAGTTGATGTATACCTTTCTATGAGCCCCCTAAAAAAACACCCCCTCCTCTCAGGTATTCTTCTACCGCAGCAGTGAGAATGGTGGAGTAGACGCTCAAAACTGGGTAGGAAAAAATTAAAAAAAAATACATCAACATAATACAGGATGTGCTTAGGGATTTTGAAGGAACGAAGCCTTACCTTCCTGCAGGATAGGCTTGCAGTCTCCAATAAGCAGAAAACTCTAGGAATGTAGCATGTGAAGAATGAAAAATCAGGCGAGATTTAGAACCCATCGGGTATTGAAGGGACGAAACCTGACCTCCGTGCGTGATAGGCTTGCGCTCTCCGATCCAATCCGTGGATCCCGTGTCTCGCTTGCACTCACGCTGGCCCACAGCCCTACACCCCCACTGTGAAAATCCCCATGCACAAAACACAATTCGAAGGAAAATCAGATGAAATCGGGAGGAAAATGATGAAGAATAGATGGGGATTCGAGGAACAACCAACAAATTCGCGCGCACCATGCTTCAATGTCTTCGATCTGTAGTTCCATGCCACAGCTGATTGATGCATCCGACGATGCGGTGGAGAAATCACTGGGAGGAGGAGAGAGACAAACCCTAGAGAGAGAGGGAGCCTGTGAAAATGAGGGGATGAAAGAGATAAACAGGCACGCGACCCGATATTTGAACAGTTCCGTGTCGATTAGGTATGGGCTCGGTTGGGAATTGGAGTGACGCACGCGGCTACCGTTCCTGGCTGTACGATGCTGCACGGGCGGTGGATCAGTCCGGCCGTTCCAACCAACAAAAAGACGGCCGGCTTGATTATAGTTTTTACCATTTATTTTTCCACGATGTGCCTGCTTGAGTGCTTGATGCTGTGATCCTTGTGCCGCTACAGTATTAGTACCCTGGATGATTGCGTTGAAATCATTGGATATCTTTGATTCCGTTAGGACTCCGACAAGAAGATTACAGAGCAATTGTATCTCGTTTAGGAGCAGTTGCTTTCAGGATCCACAACGGTTTTATACTTGTCGGTGTTAGGATTAGTCCCGACACTAACTAGTAAGTTACGCTGTGATCAGCTTCTCGATGGTCGGTGCAAATGACAACACAGGGGACACGAGTTTATCCTGGTTCCGACCATGGGGTCGTACGTCCAGCAGATTGGCGCATGCGCGCTGTATTGACTCGCACCGGTGGTGCCTGTAGAGGGGGGCTACAAGCAAGGCGGGAGAGGAGGAGAGGCCTCCAAGTCCCTGCTAAGTGATTGAGGCAAAATGCCAATATCGATGGGAACGAGAATGCGAGTGAGAGTGAGTGTGAAGCGATGATGTCGTCCTCCCTCCCCCCCCGGCGGCCGGGTGACCGCCTTCTCCTTTTATAGACCAAGGGGAGGCGGCTTACAAATGTGCCGCACGGGGTTTTACACAGTATCGTGGTATTGGTGCACAGTGTTCGCGATTTGATGGTGTCCTGGCGTCTCAACACTTGCCGGTGTCGTGGTGGCTATCCGATGGTCGGGGAATAGCTTCGAGGGTAGCTTGCTCGGCGTGCGCGTCCAACTGCCGTTTGTGCACCCGTTCGAGGGTCTTGCTGACGGGGGCGCCTGGTGCTGTACAGGGCCAGGCGTGGCGGCATCCCATCGAAGCATGGCCGCACAGCACCGGGGGATGGCAGCATAGCGACCGGGATGGTGCCACAGGGTCAGGGATGTCCGCACAGCGCTGGTGCTGATCGCACGGACTCTGGGCGAGTCGCACAGCGCCCGGGATGGCCGGGCGACGCCGCAGCTAGCGTTGGGGATGGCTGCACAACGCTGGGAGGTGACGGAGGTGACGCGCCTCGCCGGCCTTGCGCCACGGCATCGCCCCAGGCGGGCGGGGAATTGGGGGCCGTACCCCTCTCGAGGGTGCCGCCGTCCTCTTTCGAGGGGCGCGACGTGGAGGAGGTACGGGAGTAGGCGGCACAGTATCTCGGAATGACACCGGCCATCCCGCGCGGCACCCGCACAGCGCCGGGGATGGCTGCACAGTGCGGGTTGGGCCGAACAGCGCCGGGATTTGATTCCCAGGCGGTGTCAGAGGGCCGGCGTGGCGTGGATTTGCCTTTGACCCGGGCTCCCGCGACGCGCCAGAGCATTTAATGCTCCGGTCGTGGGAGCAGGCACGGTGTCGCGGATCAGAGGAGGCCTCGAGCGAGGCGTAAACACGCTCGAGGGGGATTAAGCCCTCGAGCGAGGCGGACACTCGCCCGAGGGGGTGTCAGGCCCTCGAGCGAGGTGGAAGATTCGCGACGCAGCGCCTGACCCTCGAGCGGGTCGGAGGTTTGCTCGAGGAGCGCCGGGGGTCGACTGTTCGTTGGGCCGGTGAGGCTTTTTGGGCCGTGGGCCCTGTCCTGGGCCGCTGTCGTGCGTGGTGTGGTTTGCTCGTTTGCTTTCGTTATTTTTCGAAAAAGGGGTGATTTCCCCCATCATTAGGGGACCCCGTTGCTGTCCCCGACAGTAGCCCCCGAGCTTTTGCAACAGTATCCGCAGGAACTTGTAAAGGCTGGTGCTTTCTGATGGGACTTTCTTCCCACCTGGGCGTTGTGATGTTCCGTGGGGGCGCGCTAGCGCACCCGCGGGTGTAGCCCCCGAAGTCTTGGAGTAGTGTGTGCATTCCTGCAAGGTTTTTTCGCAGTGTGCGGCCGGTGCGCGAGGTGTTTATTTCAGCCGGCCTCGGCGTTATTTCAGCCGGCCTCGGCGGTGCTATGCGCGTGTACCGGTATTTGCTTGCGTTCGGGTACGTCCAGGAGGTGTAGCCGTGCGTCGAGCCCCCGAGCCTGGGCCCACTCAAGGCGATCGGGGTGAGCTCTCCGACTTGTCTGTGCGCCCTTTCGCCGCCCCTTCGCGGGGCGGAGGGGTGAGGTGCTCATGACTCCCATCGAACGGGTCGCGAATCATGGGTTCCTCGTCGAGCTGTTAGCTGGTAGTTCAAGTGGACGCCCGTGCCCCGTTCGATAAGGGTCGGCTCGTGGTCCGGAGACACGTCCATAAGAGCACTCACGCGGGTGTGCTAGGCAGGGCTCGGTCCCGTTCGATTGGGACCGAGGGCGCGGAAGCTCTCCCTCGGTGGGATCCCTCGACTAGCTGCCCTTGTTGGCCTTGAACACGAACTATGGGGCGCCCCCGAGCTTGCGAGCTTGGGGTCAGGCTCGAATGCGCGCGCCCTGGTCGTCCCTGACTCTGTCAATCTGAGGCGCCTGTTCGAACCCTTCGAGGGTCAGGCTTCGAACCTCTGATTAGTAGGGCCTTTGCGGGGTGGCACTAAAATGCCCCCGTCTTGGCTTGATCTGTGGAGCCTGCTGGGCTGTGGTCGAGCCGACCCTTGAGCCACTGATCAGTAAATCCCCGCTCGAGGGGCATCTGCGGCGCCCACCCTCGACGGGCAGGTCTTGGAACCGCTGATCAGTAAATCCCCGCTCGAGGGGCATCTGCGGCGCCCACCCTCGACGGGCAGGTCTTGGAACCGCTGATCAGTAAACGCAGCGTTCGAGGGGCTCGGCCCTCGAGTTCGTTCGGTGGGCCGTGGCTCTGCCCTTTTTAGATCGGGGCATCGATCGCACTCGCGAGGGGTCGGTCCTCGAGCTCTTGGCTCTAGTCTCGTGAGTGGGTCATCCTTGCTCGGGAAGGAAACCCAGCCATTTAATGGGCGCAGATCGTGGGCGCCGATTGTGCGAAGCGGGCGCGCCTTTTCAGGCGGCGCACCGCAGTCGTCGTGGGCGACGTGGGGGGGCGGACGGGACGGGACGCCGCGCCCCTTCGGTTATTGTGTCGTAGTGATAGCGGGCGCGCGTTCGTACGACCGTTTCGGCGCGGCGGGCCCCGCACGTCAGCGACGCGGGGCGCCGTTCGCATTAATCGGCGCTGTGTGCGGAGTTTTCGGGGGCGTTGCTCCCCTAGATTCTATAAATCGCGGGGGGAGGTAGGGGCGAGGTCCCTTACCTTGCCATTCGCATCCAGCCCCGCACGCAGCTCGTCTTCCTCTCGGCCGTGCGCTCCGCCGCTTCGGATCTGCTCGCGTTCTTTGCGCTTCCGTCGCCACCCTTGCTTCTCGCTCTCGTCCTCCATGGCCCCTCCGGTTCGAGTGGTGGAGCCTTTCCCGTGGCCCCGGTCGACGGTGACGCCGCTGGCGCTGAACGAGCTGGTGAACGGTGGGCAGTTGATGCCGGCCGGCGACGACCCATACCCGGCGTGGATGGTCCCGCCGGCGTCGGATAGGGAGCCCAACCCTCCGCACGGCTACGTTGTCAGCTTCGCCCGTCTCCACGAGCGCGGCTTCACCGCCCCGGCGAGCCGGTTTATGCGGGGGCTGTGCCACCACTACGGGGTGGAGCTGCACAACTTCGCCCCCAACGCCATCTCGCAGGCGGCTGCCTTCGTCGCCGTCTGCGAGGGATTTCTGGGGATCCCGGCGAACTGGGACCTCTGGGTCCACCTCTTTCGCGGCGAGCTCCACACCCTTGCTACGGCCGAGAAGGGGACGCGCCGGGCGGTTCGCGCCGGCGGCCTTACGCTCGCACTGCGGGACGCGCGCAAGGAGCTGTACCCGCTGTGCACCATGACCTCCAACAACGCGGACTGGGAGAAGGGGTGGTTCTACCTCCGCAACGACGGCGTTGGCCTTCCACCGTACACCGGGAAGGTGCTGATGGGGAAGTCCGACGCCTGGTTTCACGGCGTGTCGCCCCCGTCGCGACAACGAAGGTTGGAGTCCCTCACCTCCGCCCTGCGCCAGCTGGCGGACGCCGGGCTGGGGGTGGCTTCGATCATCGCCAACTTCCACCGCCGGCGGGTCATTCCCCTCATGGAGAGGGAGCTCTGCATCTTCGAGATGAGTGATGCGGCCAACCCCACGTCGCTGGCGCGCTCACGGCTGCTGCAGGAGCCTCTCCCCAAGGGGTATGCGGCCACGCGGGCGAGGCGCGCAATCAACCTCAAGGTGGTGCCGCATACCGACGACGACCTTTGGTCGTTCGCGATGCTCCCCGACGCCGAGCCGGTGAGCACCGTTTTTTCTTCTTTGATTCTTGTTTCGCGTTCTTTCTTCGTCCTGACAATTCCTGCCCACAGCTGGTGACCGTCTAGGCCTCCCGATCGGACCCGCCAACGCCTCGGTCTCAGGCCGCCGGTCGCGCCACGTAGCAGCGGGAGCGAGACCGGGCGGCCCTCGCAAAGGAGAGAAGGATCAGGCGGCAGGAGCGCCTTGATCATGCCCTCGATTTCGAGAAACAGCCGCTCATCCCCCCTTTTCATTTCGTCGTCAGGGCGTCGCCGGCCGTCCCCGATCTCGCGCCCACCAAGGCGCTCAAATTGAGGACGTCTTTGACGACTGGGCGGCGCTCGGAGAGGGTGCCACGGGCGGCGGCGAGCATGGCAACGGCGGGCGATCCATCACGCACCCCGACCGCGGCCGCGGGGTCGCAGCAGGAGGTGGCGGTGGCGGCCGCGACGCCGCAGCTGGCGCTGGTGCTCCGCGACCCTCACCAAGGGCGCGGGCTGGCTCATTCGGAGAGCCGGTCCATCAGGGGCCGCAAGGCGGCCGGGGCCCCTGATGGTGGTGCCCCTACGAGGGGCCGGTCGAGGAGGTCGTCCGGGCCAGCCCCCGGGCCTACGACCGAGGTGCTGGTGATGCGGGCTGACGGCTGCGTGATGTCACAGCGGCCGGCGCACGACGCCGGGGCGTCGACGTCTCGTGCCGCGCCGCCAGCATCTAACGCCGCCGCGTCGCAGTCGGAACAGGGGTTGCGTCCCCCCGGGGTGCCGCGTACCTTGATCGACGAGGCCCAGGCTGAGCAGGCGCTGTGGCAGGAGTTCCGCGAGCACGGCGCCTCCCTCAACGCTGCGCTGGCCGAGGCGCTCCGTCTCCACGAGGGCCGGTCGTTCCAGCTCTTCGAGGTGAGCGTCTTTGCTTGGTTGGAGTTCATTTTCTCGTTTGTTTCCCGTTCGAGTGTTTCACGTTCTGATTCCTCTCTCCGCCCTTCGGTTGATGCTCGCAGGAGCTGCAGGGCCAGGCGCGCGAGAAGTACAGCCGCCTCTCCCAGTTGAGCTCGAGCCTTGACTGGTACCGGGGGCAGTACGAGGCCTTGGACGCCCTGGTGGAGGCCCTGCAGACGGACAACGGCTGGCTGGAGTACCGGCTAATGGCCGTGCAGGACGCACTCCTGGACCAGCGTGCTCTGACCGCGGAGGGCGCCACCGCGGTCGACAGAGTGAAGGCCGTGCTCCTAGAGAAGGAGGGGGTGCTGACGACAGCGAACGACGAGCTGCAGAAGGCGTGCGCTGCCCTGGCCGAGGCGCAGACCTTACTGGCGCAGAAAGAGACTGCCCTCGTCGAGGCGCAGACTCAGCTCCAGCAAGACCGCACCACCCTCGAGGGGGCGAGATCCTGGCAGGCTCAGGCCGAGCAGAAGGCCCAGGAGGCCGAAAAGCTGAGCGCTGATCTGCAGGAGAAGGTCACGTCGCTTGCCGCGGTGGAGGATCAGCTTCATCAAGAGCGGAGCGCGCGTCAGCAGGCAGAGGGCCAGCTCCAGCAAGAGCGGTCCGCCCTCGCGGGGGCTCAGGCCGCCCTCCAGCGCGAGCGCTCGGCTCGTGAGGAAGCGCAAGGCCAGCTCCAGCGGGAGCGCACCACGCTGGGGGAGGTTCGAGCCGCGCTCCAGCTCCAGGATTCAGAGGTCACGCGGCTCAAAGGGGAGTTGGTCCAGGAGGCCATGTCGTTCGAGGAGCTGCGGCAGGCTAGCGACGAGAAGGACGCCACTATCCTCGAGCTGCAGCAGGCGGCCGAGACCGTGCGCGCGGCCCTCGATACAGAGAAGAAGCAGGTCGAGGGTAAGTCGCCTCTCTCGGATTCTTCGTTTGTTGCTTGGGTTCGTCGAGATCCGCTCTCAACTTATTTGTCTTCCGTTTTTTCAGGTTTACGGGCTGCTCTCGGGACATCAGCGACGCAGGCGGAGGTGCTCCAGGCGGCTTACAATTCCTCCCAGCAGGAGTTGGGGGTCCTGCAGGAGGCAGCCCTCGAGGCATGCCAGAGTATCGACGAGGGCAACGGACAAGCCGGGAGCACGGTGGCAAGTCACCTCCGAGCCTTAGGCGGCCACGTCGCCCGGCGTATGCGAGGTGCGCTCCGCCTGGGGATCCAGAAGACCCTTGGCGTGGTGCAGTCGCACTACCGGGTTAACCTTGCGGCGCTGGCTACGGGCTACATTGTCGCTGACGACCTTGACGATGATGGTGCTGAGGCCGAGGCGAGCCGCCTGGACGCGCTTGCTGCTTCTGCCGCCGACATCCTCACCGACGACTTCGCAGAAATCCTCTTCCCGGAAGCTCCTCCCGCCGGGCCCCTCGAGCCCTGAAAGCAGCTGGGCACTCAGGCCCTTAGATTGTAGTTAGGAATCGAGCCTCGTGGCTTTATGTAATAAACACAATTTGCTTAAAGTACTTGTAAGCTTAAGTGCCATTTCGTTTTTTGTGATTGCGCCGTTCCGTCTCTCCCTGTCGTTTAGGCGAATTTCAGCTGGAATCGTTCGTTTTCACGAGTAGCGCTTAGGCAAAGTGGTGAGGGGGAAGGGCCGTATCCTACCGCGAGGCGTAGGCTATCCCCGACTCACCCGTCTTCGCCCTTTGGCCATTCGCGTCCTGCGTCATTTCGCTCAAACTTCCGGGTCGAGACGTACTTGGCGCTTTCGAAGTAAAGGTTTTTTGCGAAAATTGTGAAAAAATGGGACCGTTTTAGGGGGGGTTCCCCCCGTAGTAGCCCCCAAGGGGGACTTGGTTTTCGGGGGGAAAACCGAGTCGCCCTTGACTTTATCGCAAAGAAAACTTTACATTTGTACAGCCGACTGGGGCGTCGGATATGCGCAAAAAGACTTGGAAATCCTTTCTAAGGGTAGAAGCGACGTAGCTGTTGGATGTTCCAAGCGTTGGTGAAGACTTCGCCTTGCTCGTTCGCCAGCTTGTACGTGCCGGGCTTGAGCACCTTGGCGACGATGTAGGGCCCCTCCCATGGTGGTGACAGCTTGTGGCGGCCTCGGTTGTCCTGACGCAGCCTTAGCACTAGGTCGCCCTCGTTGAGGTCTCGGCGCCGGACTTTCTGAGCTTGATATCGCCTTAGCGCCTGCTGGTATCTTGCCGATTGCATCATGGCCACGTCACGGGCTTCGTCTATTTGATCCAGCGAGTCTTCGCGAGCTCGCTGGTTCGAACCTTCATCGTAGCCCTTAATCTTGGGCGATCCGTATTCCAAGTCCGCGGGGAGAACGGCCTCTGCACCATAGACTAGGAAAAACGGCGTGAATCCCGTGGCTCTGCTCGGAGTGGTCCTGAGGCTCCAAATGACCGCTGGGAGCTCCTGAAGCCATTTCCGGCCGGACTTGTTCAGTCTGTCGAAGATCCTGGGCTTGAGGCCTTGTAAAATCATGCCATTGGCACGTTCCACCTGGCCGTTAGTCTGTGGGTGTGCGACAGCCGCCCAGTCCACGCGGATGTGGTGGTTGTCGCAGAACTCCAGGAATTTCCTGCCGGTGAATTGGGAGCCATTGTCGGTGATGATGGAGTTCGGCACTCCGAACCTGTGGATGATATCGGTGAAGAATGTTACGGCTTGCTCCGATCTGAGGTTGGTGATCGGGCGTGCCTCGATCCATTTGGAGAACTTGTCCACGGCAACCAGCAGGCGGGTATAGCCCCCGGGCGCCTTTCGCAAGGGCCCGACAATGTCTAATCCCCACACGGCAAAGGGCCATGTGACGGGTATGGTCTGTAGGGTGTGAGCAGGGAGAAGGGTCCTACGCGCGTAGAACTGGCACCCCTCGCAGGTGCGCACGACCTCGCTGGCGTCGGCAACCGCTGTGGGCCAGTAGAAGCCCTGACGGAACGCGTTGCCCACGAGGGTGCGCGGTGCCGCGTGATGGCCGCACACGCCTGCGTGGATGTCACGGATGAGTTCCCGGCCGTGGGGAATGGGAATGCACCGCTGCAGGATGCCGGACGCGGCGCGCTTGTACAGCTCGCCATCAATCACGGCGAACGACTTGGCTTTCCTGGCGATGCGCCTAGCTTCGGTTCGATCTGAGGGGAGTTCCCCTCGATCGATCCAGGCGAGGTACTTGGCTCGCCAATCCTCCGCTCGGGGGGTCGGCTCGATTTCCATGGCCTCGGCTTCGTCCGCACCGTACCCCTCGAGTAGGGAGAGTACGAACGCCTCGTTCGAGGGGTCCTCGTCCATGGGTTCCGCACCCGCTGGACTCGAGGGAGCCCCCGAGGGTTCCTCCTGATTCGAGGGGGCTGGACTGAGGTCGACGGATGGTTTGGCGATATCTCACGTGAAAACGTTCGGGGGAACGGTGATTCGCCCCGACGCGATCTTAGCGAGCTCGTCCGCCTCCTCGTTGTACTTGCGGGGGATGTGATTGAGCTCGATGCCGTAGAACTTGTCCTCGAGGGCTCGTACGGCGTTGCAATAAGCCTCCATCTTCTCGTCGTGGCAGCTCGCATTCTTCATGACTTGATCGATTACGAGCTGCGAGTCTCCCCTGATGTCGAGGCGCTTGATGCCGGTCTCGATGGCGATTCGGAGGCCACAGAGGAGGGCCTCGTACTCCGCCATGTTGTTTGATGCGGGGAAATGCAAGCGCACTGCATACCTCATGTGTTCCCCGAGGGGCGAGATGAAGAGCAGGCCCGCGCCCGCTCCGGTTTTCATCACCGACCCGTCGAAATAGAGGGTCCAGCATTCGGCCTGGATCTGCAATGGGGGCAGCTGTGTGTCCGTCCACTCGGTGACGAAATCCGCGAGGATCTGAGACTTGATTGCCTTGCGCGGCGCGTAGGTGAGCGTCTCGCCCATGAGCTCTACGGACCATTTTGCGACCCTGCCCGCAGCGTCCGGGTTACGGATGATCTCTCCCAACGGGAATGATGAGACCGCCGTGACCGGATGGGCTTCGAAGTAGTGCCGCAGCTTGCGCCGCGCGAGCACCACTGCGTAGAGCAGCTTCTGGATCTGGGGATACCGCGCCTTGGTCTCGGACAGCACTTCGCTGATATAGTACACCGGTCTTTGAACTGGTAGGGCGTGCCCTTCCTCTGCTCGCTCTACGACGATGACCGCGCTGACCACCTGGGTGGTTGCCGCGACGTAGAGGTACAGAGGCTCGCCTCCTTGAGGTGGCGTGAGGATTGGTGCGTGTGCGAGCGTCGCCTTGAGCTTGTCGAGTGCCTCCTGGGCCTCAACCGTCCAGGAGAAGCGTTCGTGCTTCTTCAGGAGTCGGTAGAGGGGCAGTCCCTTCTCGCCAAGCCGGGAGATGAAACGGCTCAAGGCAGCCAGGCAGCCCAACACCTTCTGCACCCCTTTTAGGTCTCGAATCGGGCCCATTCGGTCGAGGGCGGAAACCTTCTCGGGGTTGGGCTCGATTCCCCGCTGGGAAACAATGTATCCCAGCAGCATGCCACGCGGCACCCCGAAGACACACTTCTCGGGGTTGAGTTTCACCCCGTTTGCCCGCAGGCAATCGAACGCAATGCGTAAATCGATAACCAGGTCGTCCGCCTTCCTGGTTTTGACGACAATGTCATCTACGTATGCCTCTACGGTCCGCCCGATGTGGTCTCCGAAAACGTGCTGCATACACCGCTGGTACGTAGCGCCCGCGTTTCGGAGGCCAAATGGCATTGTTACGTAGCAAAACATGCCGAACGGTGTGATGAAAGAGGTCGCGAGTTGGTCGGACTCCTTCATCTTTATTTGGTGGTAGCCCGAATAGGCATCAAGGAAACATAAGAGTTCACACCCCGCAGTGGAATCTACGATTTGATCGATTCGTGGCAAAGGAAAAGGAACCTTGGGACATGCTTTATTTAGACCGGTGTAATCTACACACATCCTCCACTTCCCATTCTTTTTCTTAACTAGTACAGGGTTAGCCAGCCACGTTGGGTGGAAAACTTCCTTGATGAATCCGGCCTCGAGGAGCTTCCGCAGCTCCACTCCGATCGCGCGGCGCCTTTCTTCATCAAAGCGCCGCAGCCGCTGTTGCACGGCTCTGGAGTGAGGTAGGATGTCAAGGGAGTGCTCGGCGACCTCCCTCGGGATGCCTGGCATGTCCGAGGGGCTCCACGCGAAGATGTCGGCGTTGGCGCGGAGAAAGTCGACGAGCACCACTTCCTATTTCGGGTCGAGGGTGGAACTGACCCTCAACACCTTGCCCTCGGGGGCGGCAGGGTCGAGGGGCACCTCCTTCGTTTGTTCGGCAGCCTCGAAACTGCCCACGTGTTTGGCAGAGGAGTCGGGGCCCTCGTTGGCCAGCTTCTCCATGTCCGCGACAAGCGTTTCGTCGAGCGCCAGGGCCTCAGCGTGCTCGACGCACTCGACGTCGCAGTCGAATGCGTGCTCGATCGACGAGCCCACGGTGATGACGCCTTTTGGCCCCGGCATCTTCATCTTGAGGTAAGTGTAGTTCGGGACCGCCATGAACTTAGCATAACACGGACGCCCAAGGATGGCGTGGTACGCGCCCCGGAACCCTACCACCTCAAAGGTGAGGACCTCCTTGCGGAAGTTGTCCGGTGTGCCGAACCAGACCGGCAGGTCGATCTGCCCGAGGGGCTGGACGCGCTTGCCCGGCGCGACGCCATGGAACGGCGCCGTGCTGGGCCGCAGCTGGTCCAACCCAATCCCCATTAGCCGTAGGGTGTCAGCGTAGAGGATGTTGAGGCTGCTGCCGCCGTCCATCAGCACCTTGGAGAACCGCGCGTTGCCGATGATGGGATCGACGACCAACGGGTACTGGCCCGGGTTGGGGATGCGGTTTGGGTGATCCTTGCGGCTGAAGGTGATGGCGTCCTCCGACCAATCGAGGAAGGAAGGAGGAGCCCTCTCCGCGGCGAGGACCTCGTGCCGCTCTCGCTTGCGCCGGCTGGTGGACATGTCCACCGTCGGTCCCCCGAAGATGAAGAAGACGTTCTCCACCGCGGGGAAGCCGTCAGCGTCTCCGTCACCCCCGTCCTTCTTGGCCTCGTCCTCCTTCGCGGCGACGCGGCGGTAGTACTTCTTGAGCATGTCGCACTGCTCGAGGGTGTGGTTGACTGGGGTCTTGTGGTACGGGCAGGGCTTCTTCAACATATCGTCGAATACGCCGGGGCCTCGAGGGGCCCCTCGAGGGCCCTTACGGGCAGGGTCAACGGCGAGGGCCTCGTCGTCCTCGCCGCGCCCGTGCGTACGTGCGTCATGGTGGGGCTTCTTGCCCTTCTTGCCCCGCTTCTGTTTCTTCGCGGGCTCCTTGGACTTGCTGCCCTCCGCGGGCGCGTCGTCCAAGCGCTTTCCTTTCTTGCCGTCGAAAATGGCCCCCACTGCCTCCTCTCCGGAGGCGAAGCTGGTGGCGATGTCAAACAGCTCGTTGGAGTCGACAGGCGGGCTCCTCCCGAGCTCGCGCACGAGGTCCCGACACGTCGTGCCTTCGAGGAAGGCGTGCACAATCTCGGACTGAGCAACGCTCGGGAGCTCAGTACAGCGCTTTGAAAAGCGCCGTATGAAGTCCCGGAGCGATTCGCCGGGCTTCTGAGTGCACGCCCGCAGGTCCCAGGAGTTCCCAGGGCGCACGTATGTGCCCTGGAAGTTCCCCACGAACGTGCGGACCAAGTCGTCCCAGCTGTGGATCTGGCTGGGTGGCAGGTGCTCGAGCCATGTTCTGGCCGAGTCCGCAAGGTGCAGCGGCAGATTGCGGATGATCACCGCATCGGTGGTGGCTCCGCCCAGCTGGCAAGCCAGACGGTAGTCGTTGAGCCACACACGAGGGTCCGTCTCCCCCGTGTACTTGTCGATGGTAGTGGGCTGGCGGAAGCGCTGGGGGAAACTCGCCGCACGGATCTCCCGGCTGAACACTCGGGTTCCCGGGGGTTCCGGTGTTGGCGAGCGGTCCTCTCGGCTGTCGTAGCGACCACCTCGTCGAGGGTGGTAGCCCGCCGCCGCTCGTGCCTCCGCGTCGCCCTTTCGCTTGGCGTTCAGGACGTTGCGGGCGTCGCCGTCGTGGGCTTGGCCGCGCGTGTCAAGGATCCGCTCCTTGACAGGCGTCCTGTCCCGGTTTGCCGGCTGCCCCGCCGCGCCGTCGGCGTGGACGGATGGCTCCTGGCCCTGCACGCCGCCGTCGCCCCGCGCGCTGGACTGGTTGCGCATGCGGGACGCGGAGCTCTCGGCCTGCTGCACGGCCGCTTGCTCGATGAGAGTCTGCGCCTCGCGGCGCAGGTTACGTGCCTCTGGCGTCGATGGCTCGGGCATGGCCCGAAGTAGTGTCGCCGCCGCGATGAGTTTTTGGCTGGCACGAAGTGGCGTGTGTGGGTCGTCCACGTCAAAGTTGGCATTGATGCGCTCGCAGGCTTGCTTCCCGGCTTCTCGGGCGCGTTCGCCGCGCGCCGAGGCTTCCCCTGCGATGGTTGCACGCAGGAGCCGCACCTGCCGGTACTCTTCCGCGAGCTTTGCCTCGAGCTCACGCGCCTGGGTCAGCTGCGCATTGATATCCGCATTGCCCGCTGGTGGGGCCGGTGGCGGGTTCGGCTCCGGATGCTGGGCCGCGTTCCCGTCGACCGCTCCGTTTGCGCCGTCAGCTTGCTCGTTGGCGGCGACAACGAAGCACTCGCGCGAGGGATCATAGCTCCCTTCGCTGGAGTCGTCGGAGCAACCGAACCAGTAGTCCGCGGCGTCAAGGAAGCGCCGGAAGACCACAGGGTCCGGTACGCCGGAGAAGTCCCACTCTGCGTAGCCATGCGAGGTTGAGGGCGGCAGTTCGCTGGGCGAGCCGTGGTACGACTCGTCGTTGGTGGTGGCGACGAGGTTCCGGACTGACAGCAAGTGATGGCCCGGGAGATCCTCGTACGCGGCCATGTCGGTGCTGACGGATGAGGCGTACGCCGCAGCAGGGTTGCGCATCCCGTGGGGAAACTGCGGCCCCGCGGCCGCGTGCTCCCCCGCAGGGTGCGCCGCCGTGTCGCTCGGCGGGGGCGCGTCGTTCCGGGCCGCCTCGCGTGTTGCCCGGCGTCGCTCCGTGCGCGCCTGGCGCGAGCGCTGACCTGGGCGTTTGCGGCGCCGGGATGTCGAGGCGCTCGCGGCAGCCACCCGGGTGGGTGCCGGAGCGTCAGTAGCAGGCGTGACGGGCATTGGGCCCGGCCCAGTCGACCGCCACGGGTGAAGTTCGTCGAAGTTGGTGAGGCGCATGAGGTAGCCGTTCCCTGTGGCCTGAAAGTTCAGGCTCCCAAACCGGATTTCGAATCCAGCAGGGAGAGGGTCCGAGCTGCCCATGGCGTACCTCTGGGACGTCATCTCGGTACGAATCACCATCGAGAATGCTGGTGAGGGGTCGATCACAGCGCGAGGGTCCCCTACCTGGCGCGCCAACTGTCGGTGTTAGGATTAGTCCCGACACTAACTAGTAAGTTACGCTGTGATCAGCTTCTCGATGGTCGGTGCAAATGACAACACAGGGGACACGAGTTTATCCTGGTTCCGACCGTGGGGTCGTACGTCCAGCAGATTGGCGCGTGCGCGCTGTATTGACTCGCACCGGTGGTGCCTGTAGAGGGGGGCTACAAGCAAGGCGGGAGAGGAGGAGAGGCCTCCAAGTCCCTGCTAAGTGATTGAGGCAAAATGTCAATATCGATGGGAACGAGAATGCGAGTGAGAGTGAGTGTGAAGCGATGATGTCGTCCTCCCTCCCCCCCGGCGGCCGGGTGACCGCCTCCTCCTTTTATAGACCAAGGGGAGGCGGCTTACAAATGTGCCGCACGGGGTTTTACACAGTATCGTGGTACTGGTGCACAGTGTTCGCGATTTGATGGTGTCCTGGCGTCTCAACACTTGCCGGTGTCGTGGTGGCTATCCGATGGTCGGGGAATAGCTTCGAGGGTAGCTTGCTCGGCGTGCGCGTCCAACTGCCGTTTGTGCACCCGTTCGAGGGTCTTGCTGACGGGGGCGCCTGGTGCTGTACAGGGCCCGGCGTGGCGGCATCCCATCGAAGCATGGCCGCACAGCACCGGGGGATGGCAGCATAGCGCCCGGGATGGTGCCACAGGGTCAGGGATGTCCGCACAGCGCTGGTGCTGATCGCACGGACTCTGGGCGAGTCGCACAGCGCCCGGGATGGCCGGGCGGCGCCGCAGCTAGCGGAGGGGACGCGGCGCACGTCGCCCGTACGGCGGCGCCGGTCGGTGTGTGCACCAAGTCGCTGCCCGTACACCCTTCGAGGATGATCCATGCTCTTTCGAGGGTCTCGATGGCGGGAGCGCCCATGCCGTACAGGGGCCAGCGTGGTGGCGTCCCATCGTAACAGGGCTCCACAGCGCCGGGGATGGCTGCACAGCGTTGGGGATGGCTGCACAACGCTGGGAGGTGACGGAGGTGACGCGCCTCGCCGGCCTTGCGCCACGGCGTCGCCCCAGGCGGGCGGGGAATTGGGGGCCGTACCCCTCTCGAGGGTGCCGCCGTCCTCTTTCGAGGGGCGCGACGTGGAGGAGGTACGGGAGTAGGCGACACAGTATCTCGGAATGACACCGGCCATCCCGCGCGGCACCCGCACAGCGCCGGGGATGGCTGCACAGTGCGGGTTGGGCCGAACAGCGCCGGGATCTGATTCCCAGGCGGTGTCAGAGGGCCGGCGTGGCGTGGATTTGCCTTTGACCCGGGCTCCCGCGACGCGCCAGAGCATTTAATGCTCCGGTCGTGGGAGCAGGCACGGTGTCGCGGATTAGAGGAGGCCTCGAGCGAGGCGTAAACACGCTCGAGGGGGATTAAGCCCTCGAGCGAGGCGGACACTCGCCCGAGGGGGCGTCAGGCCCTCGAGCGAGGCGGAAGATTCGCGACGCAGCGCCCGGCCCTCGAGCGGGTCGGAGGTTTGCTCGAGGAGCGCCGGGGGTCGACTGTTCGTTGGGCCGGTGAGGCTTTTTGGGCCGTGGGCCCTGCCCTGGGCCGCTGTCGTGCGTGGTGTGGTTTGCTCGTTTGCTTTCGTTATTTTTCGAAAAAGGGGTGATTTCCCCCATCATTAGGGGACCCCGTGGCTGTCCCCGACAATACTATTGCATCCCTTGTTGCCTTTGCAGGGTTGATCTGACTTACAAAACACACAGGCATAGATCGAAATCTTTTTAAATTCCAAGTTTCATCCCTTGTTGCCTTTGCAGGTTTGATCTGACTTAGGCATAGATCGAAATATTTTTAAATTCCAAGTTTCGATAAGAGGATCTTTCAGTAATCCATTGTAACATCGGCACATCGCTGGCCTGGCCAGAGACGGGAGAAGGTTGACGAGACACATCACACAGTCACATTTTGACGACAACACAGATGACCCATAAACCATGCCATATGTACAGATTCGACACAATACAAGTACCAATCCGAGATCATTTGAAATCAATCATTTGATTTCACAATGTAATGTTTATCAGGGATTAGATTACATCACTGATCAGAAGAACAAATAATGAATGGCCACATGTCAGTGGCTAGATCAGCTTATGCAAATCTACATCAACATGTGGGGTCGCTCTTCACCCCAACAATTTTGTAACCCCTACTCTAAAATTATTAGCACATTGTTAACAAAAGAACATACACTAGCCCTACCAACTGTCACATGGTTAAATATGTGAGATGCTACAACAAACATAGGAGTATAGGGACCAACACAGGCAGCTAAAGATTTGCCCCCAGCTACCACCAATTACTCTAACTGAATCCTTCAATAATGATTAAACTTCTTTCTATGGCGGCTATAATCTGAGACATATCTAAAAGTCTGCCCACAGCTAGGTGCCGAGCACTTATAAGGCCGTTCTCCTGTGTGCACCCTGACATGTTCCGTCTGAGCCCACAGCCACTTGAAAGTCATTTCGCAACCATCCCAGGGACATTTGAATGGCCTTATCTCACTGTGGACGCACTGATGACGCTTCAAGTATTTGTGGGAACTGAAACGCTTGCCACACGACTCATCAGTACAAATATTGCGCTTGTGGGCATTAAGTTCGGCTCTACTCTCAAATGTCATGTCACAAAGATCAATATCACACTGAAATGATCCCACTTTGGCTCTCTTGCCCCTTTTACCAGCAGAAACTTCTATAGTTTCAACTACAGCAGGTTTAGTCCTTGGCCTCAAGCTCTCACACGGAGAGCGGACGAAATTCCCAAGAATTTGTGCGCTATCAGTATTTGACTGTGAATCCTTCTTTCTTTTGTGTTTGCGCCTGACATAGCATATGATCTCAGTTCTATCTGAGTTTCCAATGCTTCTAGACACCACATTTGATGAATGAAAACCATGTGACCGATCAACTTGTTCATCATCTTTTGCTCCTCCGAAAATTGTGTTCGTTTCGGCCACCTTGACAACTTTGCCTTCTGCAACTTCATCTGCAGAGTGGTCATTGTTAGCCAGTGTCATTAATGTTAAGGAAGCTTTCCCAACTTCATCTTTCCCAGGAGCATCTGTTACCTTGGACTCTTCAGCCAGAGCTCCAAGTAAAATATCAAAGGAATTTGATCCTGCGTGGACGGATTTTCCATCATGTCCAGGGATCGCAGTCGTTGCAGCAGCTTGAGCATCCTCTGAAATGAGGTTATCCATCTGTGGAGATTCATGCTTAGTAGAACTATTGCTCTTCGGCTCGACGGCCTTGACAACAAAATGGTGGCTATCAACCTGCAGCTCATCACTCATTAAATCATGCAGAACCGACTGATGCTGAGTTGAACCAGGAACATCAGCAGAGGCAAGACAGCCGAAGGTTATACTGCATTGTACATCATCACTACAGGTCATCTCATCACAGCTTGACTTTTGTTTATCTGGAACAGCACCCGCATCATGAGTCTCCAATTGATTAACTGCTGCAGATTGATTAGTTTTATCAGAACAGTTAGATGTCTTAGCACAGCCGTGTTCATTTTCAGGGTCTGCTGACACATTACTCCCATGCTTTTCTTCTGAAATAGCCAAATCTTCCTTAAGACATGGATCAACTGATGTCCTGTTAGAATTATTGCCAAGTCTCATCTTCTCATGATCAAGTTGAACTTGTAAGCATTCATCTCTGTACTGTAAATTCACATCCTGAGATTGTAAGTACTCAAGATTGCTTGTACAGTTCATGCTTCCTTCCACAGAGGTACTTTCATCATTAAGGAACTGTCGAACAGAAAAGGTTGATGAACTACTCAATTCAGTTGATTGTATACATCCTTGATCTCCTGTAACATCAACTGGTGATGTGGCAAGTGGAGATGAATCATGGGAATCTGATGAACAAATAGCGCCATTATCATCATTGCACGTACTAACACCAACTGCACCCTCACAAACTTGGTGCTTCATAGGATATTCAGCAACAGCAATAGGGATGTCAATAATACAATGTCTGTCATGGTCATTCTCTTCCGAACACGACAGCTTATTCTCTCTATCATCAGAATCATGCAGCCCACTTGGTTGTTGGAAAATATGCTGCCTACTGCCATCCTCACAAACATTTCCAGTAGTGCATGTTTCTTTCTTCACTTCAGGCTTAACCTCCGCAGCAGTTGCCGCGGTGCCAGAGCTGGTAATAATACCAATAATACTGTATGGCGTCCGCGCTTTTCTGCAGAGCCACTTGAGATTAGGAACAACTGAAACAGGCGAAGGGTTGGAAAATAGTCCCCAAACTGACAAAGGAAATTGATCCCGAATCCCTGATGTCTCTTTTCTAAGCTTGGCACAATATTTCAGGTTTAGACCCATCTGTGATGTCCAGTCCCTTCCATTTTCCTCATGCCCCTCATCATCAATTGAAATGTTGATTAGATGTAAATCAGACTTGGATGCATTTGCAAGAGGAACGTCTGTACAGTCAAACTGAAACTCAATTTCCTCAGCTATTGATATTGCAAGCGCTTTCAATTTGATATAATCTACAGAAGTGAAGCACAAAACACTTTTGATCAGTGAAAACCTCAGAGGATATGAAAAGCAGAGAAAGATGAGAACATTTGCTAAAAATCATGATTCAGAAAAGTGAATTCAATTGCTATTTTCAGGAGTAGGCAATAACTAGGGATTATCAATACACAATCTGTAGAAGACATCTTTTTGTTTGCAGATATGTAGAGAGCAAATGAGCCAATCCTATCAGCAAGACATAATGAGGATGGATGGAGGGAGGGAGTTGTCATATTTCAAGGAAAAATGAGATATCTTAAAAAAGGCGCCCATAAAGAGTTCTCAAAAAATGTTTGCAGAAGTGCCTTTAGATGAAATTTCAAATACATTTCATGTTTGTTGGCCCTCATTTTCTCTAAACAGGTCATTAACTGAGGTTATCTTATTGCTCTAATGCAATTACAAAATACAAGCATAACACACTTCAGTTTTGCATGAATATACAATCGTCTAAACCGCTACGTGATTACTAACAAATAAGATAGTTTTTTGAGGCAATGAAAGTACGGTGGTTGATAATTATTAGATACAACATAGATAATCTGCCATTTATATATATTGCAGAAGAATGCAATATAGTCAACAGAGTTAAGCTTCCTAGCTTCTGCCACACTGAGGCAACTAAAAGAATTCAACAATCAAATATTGTTGATCAATAATTACATGTGTGTTCAATCTTTCTTGTATTTCCTCTGTTCGGTTTTGCGACTTTTCATTTAAAAGAAATGAAAAGGTCAAAAGGCCACATTGGTTTCCACAATTCATTTTCATGCAGAATATGTTGTTTTTCATTAAAATTAAGCATGAATTACTGAGAAAACAGGTTACAGATGTAAACATCATTTAGAATGGCCTGTATATCCAAAAAGAAAATGTTGAGTAGCAACTAATGAATTCGCATCAACAGCATCTTCAACTAGCAGCTTTGTTTAGTGTCAATCTTTAATTAATCGGTAGTTGCTCTGTACAGCACCAGCAGTCAACTAGAGTATGGAAACAAAAGAAGTTATCCCTACCTGAGTGGCAAATAATGAGGGCATGGATACCACCTTTGCTCTCAAGCAACTCTTCAATCTCAAGGGCATGCTGCAAGCAAAAGATTCTGGGCCGTGCAAAGGTAGAACTTGTATTCCAGTTAATAGTGCCATCACATCTTTCTACAGCTTGTACATCACTGTCACCTGTTTGTTTTACTTCTGGGCCAAGACTGTCGTTAGGTATAGTATTATCAGATTTTTCCCTGTTACTGCATGAATGAAGAGTATTTTCACTTCCGCAAGAATGTGAACTATCATGCTGTTGCACAGGTCCAGAAAGTTCATTCTCCGCTAAAGAAACATCTTTATGTGACTTTACATTCTGAGGGTCGATGTCAGCCTGCTCCGTGAGAGTAGCCAGATATGATTGTTCCGCAGAGCAATAAGTTCTATTGGGAACAAATGAAGATCCTGATACATATGCAGAAGCATTTGCCATCATAATTCCATAAGAATCTTCATAAACAAAAAACAGTAGACGTATACAAATGTAAAATTAATAGTAAATTTTAGTAATGAAAAAAGTCTCGGTTGAACAGGGTGCCATCATCAAATTATAAAAAGCTCAGGTTCTTATCATGTAGCAGGGTACAGTTAACTTCTGTGTACAAAAATCAGGTCATACTGCATGTGGTAAGACAAGAAATGCATTTCTTATTGTTCACAAACTATACCAGCGGAAAACATTCTTCCACATACATTTAATGCAGTCAGAAACCCTCTACTTGGACTTAGGGTTGTTACCAAATAAAACAGATCGCTCCCAACATAGCTTCTCTAGCTCCAACTCTAATTTTCCACAATTAAACAAAACCTTAAGAAAGATCTATGATATGAGATAAAAGAAATTGCACATCAATGAAATTTTCCACTACAGTAGATGACAAAAAAATCACATGCATCAATGAATTTTTCCACTTTACTCCATTATGTAACAAAAACTTACAAAAGTTTAGAAGAAAGGCATACCAGAATTGCCACCAGCAGGACAGCATGGAAATACATTCGACATTTGTTCTTTTTCAGAACTCAACTTGGATCTTTCCCTATGAACAGGGGAGATACCTTCCAGTGCTTCTCTGGAAGGTTGCAGAATTGCCATGAATGGATAGCCAAGAATACCACAAGCAACACACGTCAATGAGCCAGAATCAATGCTCAAATCGAAAGGCAAGTTATTCTCGTCATCAGTGTCAGCATCAGACTTCTCTGCCGAAGCAGATGCTGCATCGGATGATTTGCTATTCACAGACGCACATTTAGTCTGTGTCCCAGTCAAAAGTGCACTGCCATCAGATGGGCTGTTATCTTTGTGGTTGCATTGGTTAGATTCAGTTCTGCAACCATCCTCGGACTTCTTCTCAGGAGTTTTCAAGCCAGAAGAGCAGGAATTTATAACAGTAGAAGATGGTAACAAGTCAGGCTCCCAGAGCACAACATTATCAATTGATTTCTTTTTCAAGAAAGAAGACAAAAGCTTGTTTTCATTAATCATGTCCTGCAAGAATTCCTGTTTGACCAGCAGTTCTCTTTCTTCTTTTCTTCGATCTCTCAACCTAGAAGTTCGAATTCCGGACAACACGCTCGGAGTTCTGAAATTAAAATGAACCACTAGATTCAAAGTGCAGAAAATAGTAAGCATTTGGCGCCATCATGGTTGTCATATGGCCACCAAAGCTTATGCAAGCATAATTAAATCCATCATAGATTGAAAGGCAAGTTGTCAGGTTAAATTTGTTGCAGACAGATAGTGGGAGTTTCTTACATAGTTACATGTACAGCAGATTCTGATAAAAAAAAGAAGGATGTTGTGCAAGCAACCGATAGATGCCAGATAAAGGAAAGAAACACTATTAAATCAGGAACCAGGTGTATCTATCAAACCCCAATTTTTGTCCAAAATAACTACGCCAGATTTGTAGAATGGTTAGAATAACATTTATTACTACAAGTGTGCATTCATAATTAATTCTACTAGGTAATCTATCCAATTAAGAAAAGTTATTAGCGGTATTTTGAACTTTTAGCATTGGTACTATCTTGTCTAAAATTTTCTAAACTAAGTCTTTGTGGGACAGAGGGACTAGGCGGCTTCTGATAGCAAGCTGCAACATCAACGTGTGCACAAGAAAGCACATAGGCCGTACATAACAAATACATCTAACCCCAATCACCATGTCAATGAAACTACTATAATGTTACGCTAAAATGATGGTAAAGCCAACAAAATCAATATTACCACAACAGAAAAGGAGGAACTCAAATAAAACTTACCTGGTTATAAAAGATACTGCTAGCAAGTACAGGAGCTGTTGATGAGAGAGCATTGGGAGATAATTCATTACAGCCCTTCGAACAGCAGCGTCTTTTGCAAATTTTAACCATTGGGGAGTTGCAAAGTTGGCAGCCTCTCCACAATTAAATCCTACATTAAATGGGCCAGGATATTAACATTCTAGTTCAACCAAGAAACAGAAAAGGGAAGAAACTAAAGCATATCTGAACACCAGATGATGCTGTTGCAAACATTGATAGTCAGTTTCTAAGTTGTTCCAAGGGGCAATAAATCACCTTCTTCTAGTAGACCAAAATAAATTATTTCCCCACCTAGATTGTTTAATCACATATCTAATTGAGGCCCTCAAGTTGAAAGGATGTAAATTATTAGGAGAAACCATGAATGCAATATCAAGCAGAAAACATACTGTCAGCCATTAATCATTGAGTCATTATTAAACATTAAAGGAGCCTTACAGGCTTGAATCCTTAACTGTGCATGGGAACTATTCTGTTAACAGGAAAAACCAAGCAAATAAACATGATCTAAATTGAGTGAAGAAATATCCAGTATCATCAAACTGATATGTTTGTACTATATATATCATCTTGAGCATCCTAAGTTTTTGTGATATAAATTGTGCGGGGAGCACCGATCTGTTCTGGAACAGCAAACCATGTATCACCACCTTCACGTAAGCAAATGGCAACTATAGCAATAGTCTAGGTCCATGAAGCCACAGGCATTGTGTTATCTAAATAGTTTGTGGATGCTGCACGCACTATAAATGTGAAATTACAGCAAAGCTAGAACAGACATAGTTTGTGAATGATTAAAAAGTATTAAAGTGACTCCAAAAATGTATGACGAGTTCAATATCATAACTAACCATGGCTAAACCCAATGTGGTAGGCCCTGGGGAACGTCACGACAAACTCTCCAGGATACTGTACTAATCTGAAACAGCACATGTCAGCACTCAAATTCAATGGTGTAACAACATATATACATTTGACAAATAAAAAGAATGTCCATTTCAGAGAGTGTACCTACAGCACGGCACACCGCGGGCCACGAGAACATCTGGGGACATCAATGTTGTTTTCTCCCCAAGCACTGCCAGCGATGCTGCATGGATTAACAAACAGAATTTATGGCACATGCTATACCGTAACCGTAACGTACAGACAACTATGAGAAACGACAAATACCAAGGCGGTCAGGGTTGCCTCCATATCCATGGACACGGATAACTTCCTCTAGCTCCGAGGCTCGGTCGCCAGGGACTGCATACCACGTCTTGGGTGCGCCCGTGTGGAGGAAGTTGAGACTGTGCAACTCATGATCCTCAACATGCCATGCAAACCAACTGAACAGCATCCCAATGTACACCATTGGTGAGGTAACCCCGGGAACATCATCCGGCATGAATCGTGTGAGCGACCCAGGAGCCCGTGCAATTGCCTGGAGGTTCCATGGGCTTCCTGACAACCGCCACCCAGAACCTTTCTCCCCCTCTTCCACCTGATCACCCTCCCGTCTCCGCTTCTTCCGGCGCTGGGACTGCGGTGGGGCGGCAAAGCCAGACCCTGGGACGTCATTCGCGTACTCGATATAGATAGGCCGGTCCGCAGACGCCTTCCAGAAGAGGGATTCCACCTCTAGTGGAGTTGGCTCGCGAAGGCCGGCGAGGTGGATCTTGGAGAAGGCGCGGGACTTGGCCTCAAACTGCTCGAGCGTGTACTGCTCGCCGCTCTGCCACACCTGCTTGAGCACCTGCGGCGGCGGGCGGCCGCGGCGCGGGGTGCCGAGCTCCTGGTGGCGGGTCGTGAACACCGCGGCGGGTTCCGGGCGCGAGGGAGCAGTGCCGGAGGAGGAGGAGGAGCCGGGGAGGGGCGGATTAGCGGCGTCGGAGGAGGTGGTGAAGGAGCGGTTGAGGTGAGCGAAGACGAAGCGGCGGGAGGGGCGCGGGTAGGGCGGGATGACCTTGCAGATGCCGTAGGCGGCCGCCTCGCGCTCCACGCGGGAGAGGAAGGCGATGGGGTCGGCGAACTCCGACTCCGTGGGGCGGTACTCCGGGGCCCGCGGGAGGCCGCGGAGCCACGCCGGCACCGGGGTTTCCCCGGGGCCGGCCGCCTCCACCGGCGGCGGCGGCGACATCGGCGAGGCTCGGCGCGGGCGCTAGGGTTTTGCGGGCCGGCGACGGGGAGCGGAGGGGTGGAGCATTTGGGGAGGGGGTTTGAGGGGAAGGGGATTTGCCTGCCTGCGGAGACGGTGGGGGTGGTGGGGGCGTGGGAATTGTGTGGGGGACGATGCGAGCGGTGTGGACTCCAGTTTGTGGGCGGTTGGTTACCCGGCACGGAGGCGCGGTCGTCGGCACGTGGGCGCGCGCCCCAGCGGCAGTGGTGAACGCGTGCCACTGCCCTGCCCTCGGAGTGTGTGTGGGAGGCGGTTGCTCGGACAAAAACAACCGTTTTGCCCTTCTCCGAGGAAAAGGCGCGCCAGTTCCTCCCAAATTCCTACTAGTAGCTTCCAATGCAGTAAATATTTTGTTTCCTTTATATATTGGTTCGACAATATCACAGCAATGTTACTACTTGCTTACCTCGTACAGTTTGTTTGTTACTAATAATGCAATCGACGCACTCAAAAGTCAAAACTGACACCACTTTTCTGTTGGGGAGAAAAATGGAAATCGAGTCTCTAACATGCACAATGGGCTGACCGTGTAAATAGTATGTGATATTTAGATGTGCAAATTTGCACTGTAAATACACTATTCGTCCATCACATCTTTTCTCACAACACGCGACTCAATACGCACTTTTGCACAACAAATGCAAATCATTCACGCAAATTTACACGTCTAAACAGTCCCTGAAGAGGAGCGATATCCAAGACCATCATTTTTACCATGTGCAGGCCTGATGCTGTCTTGAACAGAAACAACATGCCGACATGCCGCCGACATTTGAGTATTTGATTGATTTGATTAGCTTGGTATGTTTGATTGTGATTGAGAGAGTGGGCTTTCTCGCTTCTTTAATCACAGGCTACTATTGTCTTGGGCCGGCACTGCCCGAATAAGTGGGCCGGCAACAGGTCGTGATTCGCGAAACACAGCTAGCATGGTCTGCAGCGATTGGGCTTGTAGTCCTATGGTAGCACGGTCCAGTGGGACGCTACCTACTAGGGTTTAAATTCTGGTGCTCGCACCTTTTTCTGAATTTTTCAGGATTTACCGGCGTTATGTGTTAAGTGGTAAGCGACGTTCCCGTCGACGACGAGGCGCCATTGGTGACTTCGGGAATCTCCAGATCGGCCAGTGCTCAGTCCTTCGGAGGTGCTCATAGGAGTAGGATTTACGTACGTGTATTCATAGGGGTGAGTGTGCGTGTTGTGAACGTCTGCGTTGTACTGTGTAATTCTTAAAAAAAGCTAGCATGGTCTGCATCAATAAAGACGCAGTTAATCTAAAAAAAAGCTAGCATGGTCTGCATCATCAGTGTACGCAACAAAACGTACCCCCAAACTGTACATACACTGATGTTCCAGGACAAGAATACGGTAGGCCCACACGTCAGTCCCAACAACTGCGCACATTCCTTCGTCTGCATAATTTCTACAGACAGCAACAATTATTGGGGCATTTAATTATTCCCTTAATTCTAATCTCCTTTCTCTCTCCTCCTTCGCCTCGTCGACTCGATCCCCCAAGCTTTCTCCCACACCAGTCACCCCTCCGCCTCCTCCCGCTTCGCGCGCGAACGCATCTCTCCCTCTCCCCGCTCACTAATCCCCGTGACCTCGCGGTTCTGATCCGGCCACAGCCATGCAGCAACGCTCGCCGCAGGCGGCGTCGGCCTCCGCCTCCCCGACGGCTTCGGCGGCGGCGGCGGCGTCGCCCATGGCGCCGGGCGTCGGCGGGGTGGAGCCGGCCGTGACGCTCGACCAGGTTCCGCGCTGGAGCGACCCCGACCAGCGCATCTCCCCGCTGTCCCCCACCTCCGCCGGATCCGAGACCCCTCCCTCGTCCTTCCTCTCCTTCTCCGACCCGCTCACCGGCGACGACGCGGCCGCGGGGCCCGGGGGCCGCGTCGCGTCGCGGTTCCCCGTCGATCACGAGATCAACTCGAAGATCTACCTCTGGAGGGGCCACCCGTGGAACCTAGAGGTCGATGCCGTCGTCAACTCCACCAACGAGGTCGGAACTCCCTACTATGCTGGTCTGTCTAGCTCTGAATGCCGCATTTGGGGACGCTGATTGCCAGTAGTTCTGTCATTCTGTGGTTGTGTAGAACTTGGACGAGGCACATAGTAGCCCTGGGCTTCACGCTGCTGCAGGGCCAGGACTCGCCGAGGAGTGCGCTACATTGGTAACGTTTGGTTTTGGGATGCCGATTTTGCTTTCAAATTTTGTTGGTAAATTGGGGTTGTGAATGCCTTTTCGTCTGTTGACTGTCTACAGGGTGGCTGCCGCACTGGGATGGCTAAGATGACCAATGCTTATGATCTGCCTGCCAGGTATGTGATTTGATTTATTCGATTGGCGACTTGTGTTTAGGAAGCTGAAGCAGAGTGCATATGAGTACTTTCTGCCAACATGGCTATTTGAAAATCACAATATTAGTAGGAGCAGCAAGCCTCTTGAAATGCTGTTTGGAATGCTTTTATAAAAGCCCTTTAGGCAGCAGGAGACCCGGAGTAGCCCTTTAGGCATCTCATTTGTGTTACCAAAATTTCAATGAGAGCTACTCTTTTGGACAAAATACACAAGGCACACTTGACAAAGAAAGAGTGAATAGGGAAAATTTGCCAGTCACTTGGTCAGTATGTTAGTGGAAAAGGCTGTGCTTTTCTCCGTGGCAATTTGGCATATGCTTGAGTTTATTCCTACATAAGACCTTTGTGGCTTAATAAACTCTTATAAATTAATTGAACTTCTAGAACCATTTGCTTGAGCTTACTTGAAATGACAGTTATGCTCTTTTGCAATGCTCAAAAAATTGATGTCTTATTTTGTAGGAAGGTCATCCACACTGTGGGCCCTAAATATGCTGTAAAGTACCACACAGCTGCAGAGAACGCGCTTAGCCACTGCTACAGATCTTGTTTGGAACTACTCATTGAGAACGGCCTTGACAGGTAATTGTGAAAAAAATGGTACTCTCTTCGTTCCAAATTGTAGGTCGTTTATGGACTTAGAAAAAACAAAATGACCTAAAAATTTGAAATGGTGGGAGTATTAAATGCCTACCGATTTTTCTGTAGATTCCATTTTCTTATGCCATTTCACATTTGAATGCCCTGCAATTTTTGCAAGTAATTTATTCTGCCTTCTATGTGGTTAGCATTGCCACTGGTTGCATATACACGGAAGCCAAGAATTACCCTCGTGAACCAGCTGCTCACGTGGCAATTAGTGAGTTCGCTGACTGATATTTGCCTTTTGCTCTTGTATGACTGATGGAACTGAAACACGAGTTATTTAGTGCAGTGATTTACCTACTGCACATTTTTTTAAAATTCTAACTCATGCCCTTTGGTTGAGATTGAGCAGGAACCGTGAGACGTTTTCTGGAGAAGCAAAAGGACAAAATAAGAGCTATTGTCTTTTGTACAACATCATCTTCTGACACAGAGATATATAAGAGGTTTGTGGCCCAAAGTGCACTGTGGTTAATTAATTGCGACAATGTTCTTATGTTGGTTGATACTGTTTCATTCATCAGATTGCTTCCACTATATTTCCCTCGGGATAAGCAGGAAGAAGAGATAGCTGCATTAAAACTTCCTGCTGATGTTGGGGATGAGAATGGTGAGACAATAATAGATGAAAGGAAAATAAGAATAAAACCCTTGCCTGCTGGTGCAGCAAATAGCAAAACACCAATTCCTACACTTGCAGATATCCCTCTTCCCGATTCTGGATTGACACGCAGAAGGTGAGGTTACAAATAGTTATATATTTCTTGGTTCCAGTGACTGACAGCAATTACTTGAAATATATCTCCGTATGTTTAATGATCATTAATTAAGAGGTTACCTGATTATAGATGGCTTATCTTACCAGGAACTCTTTCAAGTTGGACTCATATTTGGATCCTGCCTTTATGTCAATAATTAAAGATCCTGATCTCCGACGGAAGGAGCAATGGGAAAAATCTGCTCAGGCAAACAAGGGAATTAACTTTGCTAACTTGCTCGGGTTTGGTGATCTTGGCAGCCCACCATTATCTGCTGCTGAAGAATATTCGCTTCATTCACGATACCTTGCTAAAGCAAATTCTATGAATCTTTCAGATATTGCTGAAATGAAAATAATGTATGCAAACTTATCTAATTCTTGTCCTTTTGGATTCTCTTTAGTTTGCATTGCTTTACCTATGTGATACTGATGGATCTCAATCAATCATCATTTTCATATTATCGCTGTATTATTGCTTCTATTTTGATGGTCATTACCAACTGCAGTTACCGTGGAGGAGTTGATAGTGAAGGGCGCCCAGTTATGGTGGTTGTTGGTGCTCACTTTCTTCTTCGCTGTTTGGATCTTGAACGATTTGTTCTATATGTAGTAAAGGTGATTTTTCCTGAACACACTAATTGGACATGTTAATGAGTGTCTATTTTGTTTTCTTTCCACCAATGTAAATAATCTTGCAAATGCCCCCAGTGATCAGCTATGAATTTCTTGCATTGCATTCTCAGTTATGGTGTTCCAACATTTATGTATTGTTCTGCTTGCTCAACCATTTTTTGTTCTATCACGAGCCATGCATGCATATTCCAATTTTGTTATCTTTTTTCCTAAGGGATTAATTTTGTATGTGATATTTCTTATTATTGTGAATACTATTGATAAGATTTTTAAATTTTAATTAAACTTTGGGGGGACAAAAAGCTTGATTGCGCATCATGATGCTTTGCGAGTTGGACAACGCAATAGTTTTTTTTTTTTGAGGAATGACAACGCAATAGTGAACGTTGTTGCAGACAACTGATTAGTGCATTTCTTTATCAGTTTGAGTATCCTGAAGGTAAACTAGAAATTTTAATATATGTTTATTGAAATTGCTGATGTTGTTTCTTTGTTCATGAGTTGGCCTGGACTTTCCTTTGTCAAGGATATGCTGGCTGCTGTGCCGGAAACTAGTTTTATACTCTCCTTCAATCCTCAGCGATTGGTATGTGATACCATTGTTGCTGTTCAATGATAGGTTTTTTAAGGTATCAAATTTTTATGGAAGTTATTAAAGACCAACAAGATATGGTAGGTATTTGTGCAATAAAGTGGTGGGATGGGCCTAAAAATGAAAAACTCAAACCAAGGTTTTAATGAAAACAGGGATTGTGCAAGTATCATATTGTGAAACCATTATCATGCACTCTGTTAGTTATTCTGTTAATTTGTCATCAAATCCATGGTATTTACTATTATTGGAATATTGGTTTCTCGTTGCATGGTATTTTCTTCATGCTGGTTTTGCTCATTCATCACCATTGTATGGCATTTTTGCAGGAGTTTGAACCTTTGATTCAAAAGCCTTACTCAATTGTCTATTTACACTCTGCAGCATCCCTGCAACCGTAAGCTTTGGATAAATATGCCAGGATTTGAATTACACCCTTTGTCTTAACCCTGGTACATTGAAATATTTTTTCTATTGAATTTACAGACAACCTGATTTAGGATTCATGAAACGCTTACAACAAATACTAGGCCGGAAGCATCAAAGAAATCTTCATGTGAGCATCTTATTTGACCTCATCGTGTGGTTCTAATCATCCATTTGAATTATTGATGGCTTTAATCTTTGCAGGCTATATATGTACTACACCCAACGCTGGGATTGAGAACGGCTATTTTGGCGATGCAACTTTTTGTTGACGGGGAGGTACTTGCTTTGATGCTAAACCTCTATATTTTTTCAAAATTCTTTGACATGCCCCGTGCTTGAAATTTCTGAAACTCTTTTTTCTGTTTGAATAGGTCTGGAAGAAAACTGTATACATCGACAGACTTGTGCAGCTGTTCAAATACGTACCACGGGAACAACTAACAATCCCTGATTTTGTCTTCCAGTAAGCAATCTATACTTTTTTCTCTCATTTAGAAATCTGCTGGTTAAACCAGCCGTCATCTTAAATAATCAATCCCACAGGCATGACCTTGAAGTGAATGGTGGAAAGGGAATAATTGTAGACCCGAGAACAAAGCATGTCTACCAGAGGCCATCTGGTTGATCTGCCATGGACTTGCAAATGAGCGTTTCACGCCTTCGCATGCCACTCTGTACAACCTATCTGTCCTCTGTAGAAGTATTCCCTTCTAGATCTGCCCATTTTGTAACTGGTTGAGTTGACATTATTGCTCTTTGCTATTCATTTTCCTCTAGGGAGGCGTAATTATGTATGTCAATTATTATGTATAAACAAATAAGGGATGTATCTAAATGTCTCTTAAGTTCTCTAGAGCTCGGTATACTCTTTGGGTATGTAAAATTTTGACAGGGGCATTGGTACATAAGATGGCAGTTTGTTCTTTCTCACAGAAATGAATCAGCTCGTTGGGACGGTTTGTTGAGCGTCAAGATTGATTTGCTTGGACGATAGTAAGAATTTGTCAGGAGTAGTAAAAAAAAAACTCAGGTCTGCTTTGCTTTTGGTTAAGTGCGGCAACATTTGTCCTCGGGTAATGCACAAGTCAGCTGCTAATAAACTAAAAATGTCAAACACATTTAAAATCGATGTGTTTGACAATGATCTACAAAATTCATATATCACAATGTCAACCCCTTCAGGCATGATGCCTGGTAGGCTGACGAAGTGACAGTTCTTGTGCCTGCTTCATGCTGTGGACAGTTTCTTTCGATTTCGAACAGTAGTACATCACAATGGTTGTTCTGCTTGCATCAGCAATAATGCACGATGGATAGACCTCTTAACATTTTAACTTTGGCTTCTCGTCTGCTCAGGATTAGTTTGAGCTTCCAAACGAAGTGATATGAAATGCAGGTATCGCCATCCTTACTCTCAGAGACGGAGACAGAAGAACATGAGAAACAAATCTCCAAATTGGCAAACGATAAGGGCTGCAGCATATCACATCCATCAAGTAGTAGCGTGCAGCGCGAGAAGATCACAAATTCGCAATAGATTTTGCACCACGACAGCTGCTTAATCGTAGCGGATCAGTGCTGAGACGAGGTCCAAGAGCATATACAAACTGTACAAATCACTGGCAGAGACTCGCATATTCGGATCTTTTGAGCATCCTTCTTGCGTTGACGGCTAATGCTTGCAAAGTTGCAATAGGATAAAGGGCCTCTTAATTTTAGTAGGATTATCCGTATCCGGCAATGATCTCAGGCGTACTATCTAAACGCCGCAATGAGTTGTGAATGCTCACTCGCCAGATGCGTTGCAGCCCGAAACTGCAAGTCAATGGTTATTAGCTAGCGGCTGAAGCTGTCAAATAGCCTAGCATCCGGCTAACTAAGTATGGTTGCACGATGCAATTATATAGCCGACTGCAGCTGGCTATCTGCGCGTGAGTTAAGTTCTGCAATTCTCTGAAACATTTCTTGCAAAACGAAATAAACTATGAGGAATAAAGAAAAAATGAAGTCCTCGAGTGAGTAGTATCATTTTATTGGATTTTGAGCATAGCAACCATAAAACATTCTATGATTTTTTTTGAGCCAAACATTCTATGAAATTTGCAAAAGCCACTCTGCTGCTTTTCACAATGCAGTTTGTTGCCCCTACAAGCTACGACAATGCCTACCAAAATTTTTTTGAAATGGCAACCGTACCAAACTGGTGTCGCACTCATTGGGTGTAGACGCAAAATTCTGTAGTATTGTGTGGTTTCACCTGTTGGTTTCATCTAGTGTGGGTTGTAAAATTCTACAACCAGGTGCATACCAATTCGTAGTCGGCATGTGTTTAACACTTTTACTCCGCCTGCACCTTATTACTCGGCCCATTGCCATCGATCTCTACACCAAATCCATTGTACCCGTTGCTACCGAGCTTGCCACCGGTTGCCATCGATCATTTTGGAGGTCAAACCTGCTCAACATTCAACAATTAAACTAGCCTCAAAACAAACGCAGACAAAGCTAGCTGCGCTTCTCCAAACAAAACATTTGACTTTTGAAATACCCCATTTTTTAGTCGCAACATGTCAACCTGTATACGATCATTTCGGTAATGTACGGAAGCACCATATTCGGTAGAGAGATATTCTATACGTGCAACTAACTACCCAGTGCAGCATTGGCAGCCTAGCTCGTTGTCTGCATCCTGCCGGTCTCCTTGGCTATATCTATATATATGCCTCGCCGTCGCCGATCAGGAAACTCACCACGCAGATAAGCAAGTGCCAGTCTTCCTCTCCCTGCTCGAGGTAAGCTAGCTACATCTATCTTGCAGGGTTGCAACCACGTTCTCCTCTGCCTTCTGCCTACTGAAGAAACCACAATGGTGTTGCTGTTGCAGGTGTGAGAGCAGGAAGCGCAGGAGAAGAGCTAGAAAGCTTAACACAATGGCGGGAGCTCAGCTCAACGTCTTGGCCACCCTCGACCAGGCCAAGACGCAATGGTACCATTTCATGGCGATCGTCATCGCTGGCATGGGCTTCTTCACCGACGCCTACGACCTCTTCTGCATCGCGCTCGTCACCAAGCTCCTCGGCCGCATCTACTACACCGATCCCAACTCCAAGGAACCCGGGAACCTCCCGCCCAGCGTGTCGGCCGCCGTGACCGGCGTCGCACTCTGCGGCACGCTCGCCGGCCAGCTCTTCTTCGGCTGGCTCGGCGATAAGCTCGGCCGGAAGAGCGTCTACGGCTTCACGCTCATCCTCATGGTGCTCTGCTCCGTCGCGTCCTCCCTCTCCTTTGGCCACACGGCCAAGGGCGTCATCGCCACGCTATGCTTCTTCCGCTTCTGGCTCGGCTTCGGCATCGGCGGCGACTACCCGCTCAGCGCCACCATCATGTCGGAGTACGCCAACAAGAAGACCCGAGGCGCCTTCATCGCCGCCGTGTTCGCCATGCAGGGCTTCGGCATCCTCTTCGGCACCATCGTCGCGCTCCTCGTCTCGGCGGCGTTCCGGAACGCGTACCCGGCGCCGTCGTTCGCCGACAACCCGCAGGCGTCCCTGGTGCCGGAGGCAGACTACGTGTGGCGCATCATCCTCATGTTCGGCACCATCCCGGCGGCGCTCACCTACTACTGGCGCATGAAGATGCCCGAGACGGCGCGGTACACGGCGCTGATCGCCCGGAACACGAAGCAGGCCGCGGCAGACATGACCAAGGTGCTGCAGAAGGATATCGAGGACGAGGAGGAGGAGGTGCAGCGCCAGGTGATCGCCGGCGACGACTGGGGCCTCTTCTCGATGCAGTTCCTCCGGCGCCACGGGCTCCACCTCCTGGCCACCACCAGCACGTGGTTCCTGCTCGACATCGCCTTCTACAGCCAGAACCTGTTCCAGAAGGACATCTTCACCAAGGTCGGGTGGATCCCACCGGCGAAGACCATGAACGCCATCGAGGAGGTGTTCCGCATCTCTCGCGCGCAGGCTCTCATCGCGCTGTGCGGCACCATCCCGGGGTACTGGTTCACCGTCGCCCTCATCGACGTCATGGGCAGATTCTGGATCCAACTCATGGGCTTCCTCATGATGACCGTGTTCATGATCGCGCTGGCGGTGCCGTACGACCACTGGACGCTCCCGGCGAACCACACCGGGTTCGTCGTGCTGTACGGGCTCACCTTCTTCTTCGCCAACTTCGGGCCCAACAGCACCACCTTCGTCGTGCCGGCGGAGATCTTCCCGGCGAGGCTCCGGTCCACGTGCCACGGTGTCTCCGCGGCCGCCGGCAAGGCCGGCGCCATCGTGGGCGCCTTCGGGTTCCTGTACGCGGCGCAGGACCCCAAGAAGCCCGACCACGGGTACTCCCCGGGTATCGGCATCCGCAACACGCTGTTCCTGCTCGCCGGCACGAACTTCCTGGGCATGATCATGTCGCTGTTCGTGCCGGAGTCCAAGGGCAAGTCGCTCGAGGAGATCTCCAAGGAGAACGTCGGCGACGACGACGCCACCGATGCTCCGGCCAGAGTCTAGGGGCCTGCTGAGCTCCGCAAACTCTCTGCGTGCGTGATGCACGGATGGTTTTCAGGTTCTGTTTGTATGCTTGACTGTGTCCTTGTGTGGTTTACATTACATGATGTATACTCCTACCTTCCGATTTTATTGCATTTTGTGTGTAATTTGAAAATATTTTTTGAGTAATTTCTCGATCGAGAATTTGGTTCGTGCTGGTATTTGTGTCGGATTGACCAACATTCTTATACATCAACTAGTAAAGTGCACGTGCGACACGCACGTGTCTAAAAACCACAATAATTAAAAAAATATTTCTATAGTAAAACGTTTTTAAAACACAGAATGTATAAATAAGATATATTTTTAAATGAAGGTATATAGGTATATCCGTTTTCTTCTATGGCTTAACAAAGATATATTTTCAAATGAAGGAATATATGTATTTTGTATGGCTTAACATCCATCAATCAGTAGTATTTTCTCTAACAATAAATCAGCATCAGCCATCTGGCACCAACCAGCCCGCAGTATTTTTCTTTCACAACAAATCAACACCAACCAATCGAACAATATGAATAACAAAGAAATCTAATATCATACAATAATAATTTTATTACCATAGGCAACAATCACATCGTCACTGAGAACGTGAAGTCCCAGCAACAATCTCGTGGTGGCGCAGCCCACGAACGAGACAACTCAAATTACCCTCCTCTTCCACTCACAGCGAAGCTGTTGTGTCCTTCCCCACCCGCCCGCCCGCCCCACGTCTTTGGCGGCTATCATCGCTGAATCTGCCACCACTCCACCCCTCCCGAGCATGCTAATCTTCCCCGATATGGTTGTCCTAACCCTGTGCTACCCAACTGACGACCTATCTTCTGCCTTGACCAGAGGTACCACCGTTATCCTATCTCCCTACTCGTATGTCCATCACTGAAAGACCGACCTGCTATTGACATCTCTCTAAGTTCAGCATATTCTTAGAAAAACTCCACCCTCACTTATGTAACCTTGCTCACTTGAGGAGACAATTGGATATCCACCCTAAAAACATACAAAACTCCTCTAGATTAAAAATACAATGCTATCAGAGTAAGTGTAGTTAGCATCCGTGTAGTACTAATCGAGTTACTTACACCAATACCGATAGTAAAACACACATGTGTGCGGCACGTACGTGTCTAAAAACCACAATGCAATGTAAAGTGCACGTGTGGCACTCACGTGTCTAACAACGTATAAATAAGAATTTATATTTATGAAATAAAGAAATATGGATATATTCAATAACAAAATTATGTCTACCTCAATGTTTAAAGAACAGTCTTCCACTCGTATCAATCTCATCTCATGTTCGCCCCCACCCACCCTTTTCCCTACGTCTTCGGCGGCTATCACCGCCGAATCCACCCCCTACCAGCCACCACACACACCCACCCTAAATAAATAAAGTTATTCTAAGGACACATAATGAATAAACAAATAAAAACACACAATAAATAAATAAAACACATTTTTAATAAATGTTCATGGATTTTAACAAAGAAATATAAGGTCATACCACAATAATTTTGTTACCACATGCAACAATCTACCCTTTGCCCCACCCCCTCCCAGGCATGTTAATCTTCCCCGATATGGTTGTCCTAACCCTGTGCTACCCAACTGATGATCTATCTTCTACCTTGATCAAAGTGAAAGGATCTTGATGTCGTCTAGAGGGGGGGTGAATAGACGAATCTGCACTTATTAAAAACTTCAACCCTCTGTTAGTACTAAAACCGGTCCGACCGGTTTCCAAAACCGGTCAGACCGGTTTTGCTAGGCAGCAAACCAACAAACAAGTATATGCCCTCTATGAGTTCTAGCACAAACCAAACTTGGTGTAGGACTTCCACAGGTGTTTCCAAGAGTATCAATGAAGTCCCTGCACACAGCACATGCACACCAAAGTAGATCGAAGCGGAAGCACAAGATATATGCTAGAGATAGAGATAAAACAATAAGCAAGATATATATGAAGTAAATGCACAAGAGACACAAAGATTTATCCCGTGGTTCGGCTGACCACTAAGGTTAGCCTACCTCCACGTTGTTGAGGTATCCACACAAGGATAGGCTCGCCACACAAGGCTTGCCCTTGACCTCGGTCTCAAGTCAAGAGAATGAACCCTTGAGATGAGAAGGTTTCCACTAGAATCACAGGGGTAATACAAACTTCTTGGAGCTTCCACAATCTCGGATTGGAGAGCTTCCAAGTGACTTCTAGCCGTCTAGGAGCAAAGCTCCAAGAGTAAAAGATGCTTCAAAGGATCTTCAACGAAATCAGCAAGTGCTCAAGTGTGGGATGCTCACAAGGCTTCTCAAAGCTCTCTAAAGCTCTCACACAAGTCACTCTCTCAACCCAACACAAGAATATATCACTTTAGGCTTGAATCTCACTAAGAGAGGTTGGGGAGAGCTCAGCTGGGGTTCAAGAAAGCATAGGAGGCGCAGGGAACCAGCAGCCCCTCAAAGAGGAGCTCATGGGTATAAATACCCATCCTCCCAAAAACTAGCCGTTAGTCTGTCAGACAAAACCGGTCAGACCGGTTTTCAAACCAACTAGCCGTTGGACGGTGTCAGTGCCCAAACCGGTCAGACCGGTTTGGGCCAGAGAGCTCTACTAAGGTTTGAACTCCAGGGTTAGTCTCTCTTGGGTTCACTTGAGCACTTTTTGATGTTTGTTGTCCAACCAATGATTCATCCCTCTTGATAGTACGGCATACCTAAACTCAAGATAAAAGATAAACCCTAATTAATCTACTTGAGCTTGAACCATCAAGGTACGCCGGTAATTGATCTTCAATGATTCGAGGGCTTCCAATGTTGTATACCAACTGAGCACATGTTATAAATATAAATAGATGCATGTGCTTGAGCATATCCACCTTGAGCTAGTGACTTAGAATTCTTCCATAGAGTAGAGAATCAATCACTTTGAATTCTAGAGCCACTCCAAATTATCAATCATGACACTAGATGCAATTTATCTCTTTCCTCGGTAGGCTTGGATATGATACTTCGAAATCCTTGACGCTCTCAACTTCACCCTAGCACCTTGCTTATGGTCGCTATCCATAGCCTTTGCTTAGTTCCTCGTTTTAGCCATCTTGATCTCTTCATCACTTATCCTTGACACTATTGAGTCAAGCCTTGCACCATAGAGAGAATTCCATTTGAGATGGCACTTAAATAATTGTCCTTTTGATTGATAACAAACATCCTTGCCTTGCAAGCTTCCATTTAGGTCCATTACAATAGAGGTAACCACATGACCTTTGTCAACGCTATATTTGAAGTCTTGCAACTAGCTTCTTTGTAAGAGTCAATATCTTCCACTTGATGTAAGAGTGAAATCCATTTGATATTATACTCGGTGAACTCATTGTATAGCTCATCAAGTTCCATGTTGTATCAATAGTGAAATCCCTTTGATGCCATACTCATCTTTAACTTAGTTCTCCCATTTTTACATCACAAGCTTCTCCTTTCTTCACAATATGCTTTGCTTTGACATAGAGAGGCCAACTAAGTACCATATATAATCATGCCTCTATATTTGCTTTTCTTTAGCTTAGGATCACTTGTTGTATGTCTTATATAGACTCCAATGGGAAGAACACATTAACCAACTCATGACATTCATCTTTAGTAGTTTGCATACATTCCATGTATAATGCCATGATCCACCCTTGTCATCTTTGCAATATGAGCCAAAAACATGATCTTACACATAAATATTATTTATCAATAATCAACAACCTGCTCACATGCTTTACAAGAGTGTTAGTGATTCAATCAAGTTGTCACTCAACTCACCAAAACCCACTTAGGGTTTGATTGCACTTACACAAAGATACCACCGTCATCTTGTCTCCCCAATCGCATGTCCATCACTACAAGACCAACCTGCTATGGACATCTCTCTCTAAGTTCAGCATATTCTTAGGAAAACTCCACCCTCACGATGTAACCTTGGTCACTTCAAGAGCCAATTGCATATCCCCTCTAAAAACATACCAAACTCCTCTAGATTAAAAATGCAATGCTATCAGATTAAGTGTAGTTAGCATCCGCGTAATAATAACCGAGTTACATACACCAATAGTAAAACGCACGTGCGTGCGACACACATGTGTCTAAAAATCACAATGCAATGTAAAGTGCACGTGCGGCACGCACGTGTCTGAAAACCACTATAATTAAAAATTTTATTTTTATAGTAAAATATTTTAAAAACACACAATGGATAAATAAGATATATTTTTAAATGAAGGTACATAAATATATCTGCTTTATTTGTATGGCTTAACATCCACCAGTTAGCGGTATTTTCCTCTCACAACAAATTAGCACCAGCCACCTTGCACCAACCAGTTAGCAATATTTTTCTTTCACAACAAATCAACACCAACCAATCAAACAAGATGAATAACAAAGAAATCTAATCTCATACCATAATAATTTTATTACCATAGGCAACAATCCATAGAACGCGAAGTCCCAGCAACAATTTCGTGGTGGCGATGCCCACGAACCAGACAACTCAAATGACCCTCCTCTTCCACTCGTAGTCAAGTTGTTGTGTCCTCCCTCGCCCGTCCTCCTCACGTCTTCGGCGCCTATCGTCGCCAAATCCTCCACCACTCCACCCCCTCCCGAACACGCTAATCTTCCACGATATGGTTGTCCTAACCTTGTGCTACCCAACTGACGACCTATCTTCTACCTTGACCAAAGGTACCCTCGTCGTCTTGTCTCTCCGCTCGTATGTCTATCACTGCAAGACCGACCTACTATTGACATCTCTCTCTAAGTTTAGCATATTCATAGGAAAACTGCACTATCACTGATGTCACCTTGCTCACTTGAGGAGCCAATTGGATATCCACCCTAAAAAGATACCAAACTCCTCTAGAATAAAAAAACAATGCTACCCGATTAAGTTTAGTTAGCATCCGCCTAGTAATAACCGAGTTGCTTACACCCATAGTAATACCCACGTGCGTGCGGCACGCATGTGTCTAAAAACCACAATGCAAATGTATATATTCAATAACAAGATTATTTCTACTCTCAATGTTTAAAGAACAATCTTACACTCGTATCAATCTCATGTTCGCCCCCGCCCCACCTTCTTCCCTGCGTCTTCAGCGGCAATCCCCTCCCCCCCCCCCTCGATGGCACGTTAACCTTACCCAGTATCAAAGAAAAATTCTAAATCGAAACCAAAGATGCTTAAACCCAAAGAAAAACCTGAGATTGGCTCCCTCCCCACACACACTCTAATGCCAAGCTGATCTTTACCCGGTATCAAAGATAAATACTAAATCTAAACTAAAGATAGTTAAACCAAAAAATTATGAAATTGGCGTATGAAAAAACATAGAACCCAAAATTGTAATTAGACAAATTTTTATTCTAATTGAAAAGTTTTGATATTTAAAAAATGTGTCTAAATTACATTCTGTTGTAATTTAACCTATTTATTTCTTCTTCCTCAACCTCCTTCTTCTTCCCTATACCTCATTTTTCTAAAAACCACAACAATTAAAAATTTTATTTATATAGTAAAGAGCATAAACCAAAGATTGCCACACTAAAAAAACTGAGGTTGGTGCATGGAAAACCATACAACTCCTAAGTCGTAGCAAGTATCAAAGGAAAACGCTAAAGTCTAAACTTGCGGCTAAATTTCAAAGACAAAGAAATGTAAAGAGCACATGTGGCAAACACATGTCTAACAACACATAAATGATAATTTATGTTTAAAAATAAAGAAATATGGATGTATTCAATAAACAATTATACCTACTCTCAATGTTTAAAGAACAATCTTCAACTCGCATCAATCTCATGTTCGCCCCCGCCCCACCCACTTCCCTGTGTCTCCGGCAGCTACCGCCGCCGGATCCGCCCCCCTCCCCACACACACACACATGATGCCACATTGATCTTACCGAGTGACAAAGACAACTGCTAATTCTAAACCAAATAAACTAAAAAAAAAAGCTTAAAATTGGTGTATGGAAAACCGTTAAACACAAAAGTTGTAGCAAGTATAATAGAGAAAAGCTAAAGTCTAAACTTCCGGCTAAATCTCAAAGACAAAATAATGTAAAGTGCACATGCGACACGCACGTGGCTAACAACAGATAAAATTTGAAGATTTTGTTTCATAAAATAAATACATAAATATGGATATATTCGATAACAAAATTATGACTACCCTCGATGTTTAAAGATCAGTCTTCCACTCGCATCAATCTCATTTTCTCCCCGCCCCACCCTCCTCCCCACGTCTTCGGCGGGTCCACCTTCTTCACAAAGAAATGTAAAGAGCACGTGTGTCATGCACATGTCTAACAACACTTAAATGAGAATTTATGTTTATAAAATAAAGAAATATGGATGTATTCAATAACAAATTGTGGCTACTCTCGATGTTTAAAGAACAATCTTTCACAACAAGACCAACCAGCTATGGACATCTCTCTCTAAGTTCAGCATATTCTTAGGAAAACTCCACCCTCACGATGTAACCTTGGTCACTTCAGGAGCCAATTGCATATCCCCTCTAAAAACATACCAAACTCCTCTAGATTAAAAATGCAATGCTGTCAGATTAAGTGTAGTTAGCATCCGCGTAATAATAACCGAGTTACATACACCAATAGTAAAACGCACGTGCGTGCGGCACACATGTGTCTAAAAATCACAATGCAATGTAAAGTGCACGTGCGGCACACACGTGTCTAAAAACCATAATAATTAAAATTTTATTTTTATAGTAAAACATTTTAAAAACACACAATGGATAAATAAGATATATTTTTAAATGAAGGTACATAAATATATCTGCTTTATTCGTATGGCTTAACATCCACCAGTCAGCGGTATTTTCCTCTCACAACAAATTAGCACCAGCCACCTTGCACCAACCAGTTAGCAGTATTTTTCTTTCACAACAAATCAACACCAACCAATCAAACAAGATGAATAACAAAGAAGTCTAATCTCATATCATAATAATTTTATTACCATAAGCAACAATCCATAGAACGCGAAGTCCCAGCAACAATCTCGTGGTGGCGATGCCCACGAACCAGACAACTCAAATGATCCTCCTCTTCCACTCGTAGTCAAGTTGTTGTGTCCTCCCCCGCCCGTCCTCCTCACGTCTTCGGCGCCTATCGTCGCCAAATCCTCCACCACTCCACCCCCTCCCGAACACGCTAATCTTCCACGATATGGTTGTCCTAACCTTGTGCTACCCAACTGACGACCTATCTTCTACCTTGACCAAAGCTACCCTCGTCGTCTTGTCTCTCCGCTCGTATGTCTATCACTGCAAGACCGACCTACTATTGACATCTCTCTCTAAGTTTAGCATATTCCTAGGAAAACTCCACTCTCACTGATGTCACCTTGCTCACTTGAGGAGCCAATTGGATATCCACCCTAAAAACTCCTCTAGATTGAAAATGCAATGCTACCAGATTAAGTGTAGTTAGCATTCGCCTAGTAATAACCGAGTTACTTACACCCATAGTGAAACGCATGTACGTCCGACATGCACGTGTCTAACAACGCGTAAATAAGAATGTATATTTACAAATAAAGAAATAAGAATATATTCAATAATAAAATTATGTCTACTCTCAATGTTTAAAGAACAGTCTTCCACTCGTATCAATCTCATGTTCGCCCCCGCCCCACCACCACCGCACACCTCCCACCTGATGCCATGATGATATTACCTAATATCAAAGACAAATGCAAAATCTAAACTAAAGATTGTTAAATAAAAAACGAAGTTATACAATAACAAAATTATGCTTACTCTCAATGTTTAAAGAACAGTCTTCCACTCGTATCAATCTCATATTCGCCCCCGCCGCACCCTCTTCCCTGCGTCTTCGGCGGCGAATCCGCCCCCCTCCAGCCACCACCCCCCCACCACCACCACAACCCCCCGCTGCCAGGCTGATCTAACCTGTTACCAAAGACAAATGTTAAATCTAAACTAAAGATGGTTAAATCAAAAATGAATTTATATTTATAAAATAAAGAAATATGGATATATTTAACAACAAAATTATGTCTACTCTCAATATTTAAAGAACAGTCTTCCATTCGTGTATATCTCATATTCGATCCCGCTCCACCCTCTTCCCTGCATCTTCGGCGGCTAACGCCACCGAATCTGCCCCTCCCTACCACCACCACCACCACACACACACCCCTCGATGCCATGTTGATCTTACCTGATATTAAAGACAAATGCTAAATCTAAACTAAAGATGGTTAAACCCAAAAACCAAAGATTGGTATATGGAAAACCATATAACCCAAAAAGGCATATCAAGTATAAAATCAAGTATAAAAGAGAAAAGTTGAAGTCTAACCAGTGTATCTAACAACACATAAATAAGAATTTATGTTTATAAAATAAAGAAATATGGATACATTCAATAATAAATTTATCCTACCCTCGACTTTTGAAGAACAGTCTTGCACTCGCATCAATCTCATGTTCGCCCCCAGCCTCACCCTCTTCCCTACGTCTTCGGCGGCGATCAAATCCACCCCCTCCTCCTTCTCCACCACCCACACCCCCAATGCCTAAATTTCCGGCAACACCCTAGCGGATGCTATAGTCAGCAAAATGGGATGACCCATTCCTAACAGCTCCTAGAATTTACAATTATTTCCCATATAATTTAGGCAATAATTGGGTCACCAAAGAGAAAAAGTGATTAAAAAAAGATTCATGGTGAAACTCAGCAGATTGATATCTAGCTACCTATTTTATAACATAATTTGCATGACGAAGGTGGGTGGTTTGGATGCTCAATTACCATGTTTCTCAAATAACCAGAGATCCGGAGGCCCGCCGTTGCTCCTCCCCGCCGTAACTTGTGGCCTGCTCCCCGCCGACTCCCTCCTCGCCGGTGCCTCCTCACCTCCGGCATTCCCCTGTCACCCGGGATGGGGCGAGAGGAGGTGGCATAGGATACGTTTGTCCATCTGAACGCCCTCCTGGAGGTGTACTGTAACAAATGGAATTATAGCGCTAGTTTTGGCGGCGCGCATGATGGGGAGGGCGAGATAGAGAAGGAAAGAAGCGTGAATATGGAGAGCACCTAATAGGAAGGGTTGGACCGTGAATTCGTGATTGATGAACACACGATTAGTGCAAGGAAAGATGATACGCGGTGAATCATGCCCACGATGTCGTTTTCAAGGAATAAGCTGCCGTGTAGTCCTGATTTTGGAAAGAAGTAGCGGGTATGGCAGATGTGTAAATAGTGTGACGGTGAAACAATTTCCAGCGACGTCAAAATTTACAAAGGACGACCCCACCCCCCCCAACCCCCCACCCCCGCCGCCATTTAGTCGTTAATTCGCCGTTTTTGGTGGGCATTTTTTTCTGATAGGCGGGACCTCAAATAAAATGTATGTACGACACCTACATGTCTAAAAAACCATAATAAAATAAAAATAACATTTTTAAATGAATATATGGTCATATTCAATAACAAAAATATAATTTCATACCGTAATAATTTTATTACCGATGGTAACAATCTCAACGTTAGGAGAACAGTCCCATGAACAATTACGTTTGGATGCATCCCACAAATGAGACAACCCAGTGGCTCATCATCTCTCACAACCGACATGACACCGCTCCCCCACCCATTCTCAATGTTCTCTCTTGCACCACCCACTTCACTGTCTCCGACGACCCTTGTCATTTGATCTACTTCCATCGTCCCTCGTAGCATCAAACCCATTAAGATTAAGGACCTATCCATGTTTTCACAATATCAAACATCAAACCCCATTGATCAAAAGAGACCAACTATATTGGCTAAATCCTTAGATCATCATAGACATCCCTTTACCATGCAGTCACGATATAGAGTGGACATGCAGCACGTGACACTAAAATATTTTCAACATAATCTTTAGAGACCGTTTGAGAAGCAACAACATTTTATATAGTGAATAGCATCAAAGTAGGCACGAACATAGCACAGAAAAATAGATAACTGAAGTACATAATTTTAAATTGAATGAAGAATGTTTCACAATCGACAAGAGAAGCATCCAAATTCTCATATCGCTTCCATTCACAGAAAAACGTTTAAGCAATATACATGTTTGATCAGAAAATAAATCTGAATCATTTACTTTTGTCCATTTATCTCAGATGAACTAATGAGTTAAGACACATGTAAAGGTATCAAACCGCCAATTTAGATTTCAACTGGGTACATGAGGTATCTCGTATTGACGCGCAGGAAATCATATACACAGTATGGCCCATTCTATTTCCTGGTGATGAATGAAAATACTGTTGAAGCACCATCTTTTTGTTTCTCTACCTTTCCACCCCAATAGGGTGCTAGAACACAAGCTGATACACCTACGAAGGGTCAATTGCCAACAACTTCCTTCAAGTGTCTAGGCGCCCTCCTTTTGTGCTTCATGCTTATCATGATTGTCATCGTCATCCATTCACCCCTTTTTGCTTGGCATGTGCCACCCTCGTCTCTTATACTACCAGGGATTATCTATCATATCCTGCAGGCAAGAGAGTACAATTATTATTTGCAAAAAAAATAGCAAACAAACCAGCATTGGGAAAATAGTTGAGGATCGAATTCTATGTAAAAGTCAAAAGAAAAATCGATCTTTTACTACTCGTCACAAGCTTTATGTTCGGCGCAGTCAAGTGCGCTCCTAGCTAGTACCAAAGCTAGAAGGTATGGTGCTGGAATAAGAGAATAAGTCGGTCTGCAATAAATCATGTATATATTTTTGTAAGCCAATTTGCATTTAATCTTAGGAAAAAGGACATACATTTTGTATGGATTGCTCCAGAAGAAATGGCTAGGCAGAGACCATTACTTTGGGAGCTATCTCGAGATGCATAAAGACAATTAAAAGCAAAAGTAGTGCCTAGGAAAACAGTAACATGGTCCAGGGTTATGGTGTACCAGATGGATGTAAGTATGGAAGCTACATCAGTGGAGCCCACTGTTTCTACGGGATATCTAAGCATATGCTCCCATCAGCATAAACTGCACACCATAAGAAAATCAGAGATGATGCTGCTAGTTCAGAGACAAAGTTGAGTCAAAGCTTGACAATCAAAAGGTAAGAATAACTGCAGCAAATAAAAATATTTTTCCCTAAATGCAAATCAAGGAGCTCTACCATATAGTTGAAATTGAGCAATTCCTTGACCAAGACAGCGCTGCTCGGGAGACCATTCGCGAGTGGCTTTGCTAAGGTCATAATGTGAAGATCCTCCTAGATTCTGGTTGCCATGCTCCATGGAGTCCAAATATCTTTAGTTTTTGAAGAGTTTCTTTAGGAAGCAGTCAATCTTCACAGACAATCTTTGGGCGCCGAATGAAATTTCACACCCTAAAAAAATGCTCAGGAACTTATCTTTAAGACAAATTAAAGAGAAGTGCATATGGCTCAAGAAATTCATTCAACCTGTTGGTCCACAACATTAGTAGCCACAGCTTCTAAATACCAATCTACTCCGGAAGCTGCTTCATCTCTTAGCTCTTATGCAGCTGTGACAGCAAAAAAAACATCTCTTTGCTCTTATGCAGCTGTGACAGCAAAAAAAAAGAACATGTTAGAACAAAATTCTGCATTTACTACTTATTTTCAGAAAATGGCTACAGATCAAGGCACCTACAATCTTAAGCAACACCAAAATGGAAGACGCGCAATCAATTGTTTTTTCTAGGTAAGTAATCATACCATTAAGCGCAAAAAAGCTATGGAAATTTGACAATAAAAGGAAAGCACTGGCAAGTGAGGGAAATCTGACGGAATTTTAGATGCTCCATCAAGTGAGCTCCAACAGCCACACATTGTGCCCGCCGTCTCTTCTTGTCAAGAAACTTAAGCATAGTGAATCCACCAACATAACTTAAAAATTAATCTTTAAATTGGTCAATTCCCAATTGAAATCTTTACTTTATTCCTAAAACATGTATTTCTATGCATAATATTCAACCTGAGATGATATATACTAAATCCTACAAAAGAAACAGTACAGGTACTTATAATGTTGCCTATTTGGTATTTTGGTCTCAATTTTATATGATCAAAAGACTGTGAAGTGCGAATTCTATGGTTGCAATGACATTTGTAGTAGTGATTCAGGAATGCACCTTGAAGAAGAGCAGCAGCGGTGCAATGTCCACCACCAGTGGTTGGATCACTGAACATCCTGTATTACAACAAAAAAAGATCAACAATGGGGAGCATCATTAATCCAGTCTTGCTTATGTTCCATAAAACAGTAGGATATGAAAAAAGTTGAAAATAGTATTAATCTAAAATTGTTATTTGGTAGTTTGGCTCCTACCGTGGAACAAAAACATACCATCTATTTGTATAACTGAAAGAATACTGACAGTAGTGCCTTTGGTTTTTTATGTGCAGTTTTCTTGGTGCAAAACATAAACAAATAAATCAAAGGCATCCTCAAAAAAATAACTGCAGAGATCATCTTGAACTAATATGTGAGAACTCAGCTAATCACCTAGCTAGGTGGACTTGCTTCCTGAAATAAATGCACAAATCAAGCAATTAGTATAAAAGGCATTTCAATGAACAGATCGGATGCGCAGCAGCGATATGTTAACATGAGCTTGGAAAGTTCTTACCACTCACAGGCGCAGTGCTCTTTAGCATCATGCGGTTTGACCTCCTAGCCTCTAGGGACATGCCTCAGATTGTTGCTTGCGTCATGCAAGTAGCCAGCGTGTGAGGAGGACCTCCTAGGGATGTGCCCTAGATGCACACATCATAGAAAACTGAAACCTGACGAATCGAATAATTTGGTGAGTAGAGTACCTGAAATTTCACACACCAAAGTTTGGTGTTGACAATGGGTTTGGGGAAGACGCGCACGCCGACAGCAAAAATCACCTGCGCTTCTCTGAAAAAAGAACGGAGCATGAGAAATTCCGCCCTCAATCTGCCGCAGGAACGAGCAGTAGGTGCCAGGAAGACATTTCAGGTACTCTACCAAGCAATTTGTCCCCATTTCCTCAAAATAGCAGTCAGGAACAGGAAGACATGGCTACCAACTAAGCTGTCCCCATTTCCTACCAACTAAGTGCCACACGAAAACATTTACATGGGACAAGGACGAACACCTATGTTAAGGGTTAGCATTACTTAGCAAACCAAATTGACATTCTCAACTTACAGATTTTTCTATTACACCAATCTGCCCCCATTCTTAACAATATGTTGAACGTAAAAAGAATGTGCACCAAGATACTGATATATAATTACCTGAATACCAGCATGACTACACAAGTAGAAATCGAACTCAGTAGGATGACAAATCTTTTGATCAACCACAGTTCCTGCAGCACAGAGCACCAAACAATCCCATATCAGAAAATATACTAACAGAAGGATCAACTATATATGTACTCAATAACAGTGACACCAAATTCACTAACCAGGGAGAATGTTTTGTAGTTTTCTGGACAACTACAAATGTGACTGGAGGTAGATATCCGTCCTCCAAAGAAGCACATGCCTTGAAACAGAAAGAGAACAATAGTCACAAAACCACCAACACAGGGACGTAGCAACACAAACCATATTTGACAAACAAATTATGATGCAGGGAATCATTACCTTTCTTATAGCATCCATTTCATGAAGCAGTACATGGCCGAATTGACCTTCACTCACACCATCCCTGTATAAGAGTGATCAGTCACCATAATTCACAGAATACAAACGTAACAAAAAACAAAATTATGAAACACAGACATGCGGAAAGCAATCAGTAACTCCCTACAAATTGTAAGAGCACATCATATCTAAATAATGATTAAGAATTTGACAGTTATAAGAAGAGACTCACATCAGCAATGGATGCTGCAGAATCCTCTCCTGGTGGGGGGGGGGGGGGGTGGCATCAGCGCCAAAGATGATTGTTATCAAAACTTTGAGTTCTACCATGTGCATCTTTAAAAAGCTTGTGCACAGTGTCCAAATGGCAATCAACATCGGACCTTCATATCTTTTTCACTTAGGGAGCCCATATGACTACAGATCTTGGTTCGCCATCCTCAAAGGGGAAAGGAGGCATAAGTCCATCTTCAGATGCAAATTCATCATCAGCCACTAATTCATAATCTGTATAATTCCTGAGATAAGAACACATATTAAATCTTGATAATTTAAAAAGTTTCAGAACAAATTACAACAAGCTCCATTCATCAAAACTTAGCATTCAGAGAGGAGATAGTATGTGCATCCTAAACTGCATGAACTAACAGTAACATAGTAGTTTTATGTGCAGCAATAAATGGTCTCAACCTTGAATCCTCCACTTCGGTGCTTAGCTCTATGAGACCTGCAGCAGCCAGGGGGTGGTTGATTTCAGTAAAAAAAATATTCCTAGATATAGTAGAACATAGGTGGCTGCCATCTATGTGGTATTTCTAATCACCATGCAACATTGGATTACATCTTATCTTAATTGAAGAAAAGAATTTGCTTATTTCTAACCATATTTAGAACTAACAGGATCGGAGAATCATAGGTTACCTCACTGTCAAATTTACCAAATGTCGAAAGTACTGGAGAACCACATCCTAAAAGTGCACATTTTCCTTAAAATCAGCTCCTGAGAATCAACAAAGGCACAGAAGATACTTGGAGACCTTGAGATGAGACTACTGACCTGCAAAGGACATACAAAAAGCAAAGATGAAACAAAAATCAAGGTATTACAAATGAAACAATAAATCACAAATGACCATTGGTCTGATATAGCTTGATGCTACGAGCATCAAATCTTTCGTAAAAAAGTTCTTCTGTGCTAGCATGACCAATGGACAAAAACAACACACATGAAGCTAAAGGCCATTATCCATCCATCACCAGGTCATTCATTTGATACTGCATATGATCATATCCACATGCAAAACAAAAAGAAATATGTAGAGAAAAGTAAAATGATCCATGACAATCATGAGTCTGGCTAGTTGCTCCAGCTTCATAAACTTTGCTAGCAAATACATTGAAATTAAATCTATTATTATTTATTTCGAAAGGAGGTAAAAGCTACTATAGTATAGCATTACTTGAGTAGGAAATTCTAGAGAGGCTATTACTACCAGTTATCTCGAAAAGTAATATTAGTCAATTAGAGAAATAATTACCCCCCAGGTATATCAAAAATGTAATTTAAAACCTAACTGGTTTGCGTAGGAGTAATTTATGTGAGTCATTTCCATTAGAACAAATGAAAGCACACAAATGAAGTCAGATGTGGATTTATTTTTGTCTAGCTTCAGTTAATGCAGCAAGTAAACCACAATTGAAGTCATCATCAGCATTCAGATAGCCTATATACGGAAATGAATTCAGCTTTAAGAAAGAAAGAACATCCATAGCTTCCTAAGCAACCTAAAATAGGGATCCTGAGTGTTACAGTTTTCTAAAAATATGATATTGCAAAAGAAAATATAATGCTAACAATAGCCTACAGGTGTATTTCTCTTTACAACTATTACTTTTCACATGCTTATCTTTGTGCCCAGACAATCTGGCATCCCAGTGGCAGTGGAGGCCGGGATGTGGTGCTATAACCCAACCCTAGCACGCTACCGATTTGTCAAACAAAATGGGGGGGAGGTAGATGATGAGCCTGGTGCAATGGATAAAGAAAGAAAATGGTAAAAGATTAAGCAACTCAAATATGATTAGAAACAATTTAATATTCATAAAAACCTTAGCACATCATTAATTGATTTAAGAGAAAAAATATCAAAATGGTGTTTTGCTTCAGCCAACACATGATCAGCATGGCCCCGCAAGCAATCCACACAACCATACACACATCAGATGAATCCCCACTCTAGCGATTGAGAAATGGAAAAAATTCACCTTGCTTAAAATTGATGGAAACAACATAAATCTCCAGTCACCAATTTAAGTACCTTCTCTCCAAGATTAATGTGCAAGAATCATTCATGGTCATGAAACATGCAGTGTGAATTGTAAAAAACAAGTGGGAATAATCCGTCAAATAAAATAAATGGATTCTACAGGTTGTTGGATTAGACTGCACAACCAATATATAATGCTGGGAATGAGAACAAATCATGACACTGAAAGAGAGTATTTGTTTACTAAAAATTAAAAATCTAATTGATAAATATGCCTGTAAGTAACTATGTATTCTTTAATAAATAGTTACTGACCACATGTTAAGGCCAATCTCTGCAGGTCACAAAACCTCCCAATGTCGGATTAACAGCTTTGAATGATCCAAACAGTAAACTCCTACAGGCTGTTTGATTCTATCCAACCAAGTGAAGTCGATCACAAGCACTTCAGAAATTCATCAAAGCACACTACACACTCCCTATTAGTAGCTCAATTTAATGCATATTATCAAACATATAAATTCAAATAGGTGAGTTCAGTCAAAACATCACTGACTGGCTAATTCTAACAAGATCTACAATTGGTTAAAATTTATCAAGATATACAATTGCACAGGTTCACAGTTGAAGCTAGCGAGAAGGTACCATCAAAACACACTACACACTCCCTATTACTAAGCAAGCAAATGGGGGCCAGCAGAACACATGGGGCCTGATTGGTTCTCTTCCCCAGCAAACCTGGCTCACATTAGGGAAAGGCTCCAGGGAGTCAGGTTCAATCCATGCAACATGGCCATATTTGGTTGGCGTATGAAGCCAGCCAGGCAGCCAGACATGAAGGGCTCATTTATTAGGACCAGGGTTTTAATTACCGACCGTTGCGGTGCTACCGCCGCTGAGCGGTAACGGTATACCGCGGTTACCGCTAATTACCGCTCAAATTCAAATTCTCAAACAAAACTCTCTATTCAATCGGTAGCAACCGGTATACCGTTCGGTAATAACGGTATACCGAACCGGTTGCGACGATTACCGGTTGAAAAAGCAAATTACCGGTGCTCTTTGTATGGTTGCTACCGGTATACCGGTCGGTAATAACGGTATACCGGACCGGTTGCGGCGGTAACCGGTCGGTAAACACAAATTACCGAATCAATGAAGACTTTGGTATGTTTTCAAATTTGAATTTAAAAAATTGAAAAAGGTGTGTGGAATCTAATGGTGTCAAAAATTTTCGAATATTAGTGCATTTAGTATTTTTTTTGTTGGCATTACAAGTTTAACCGGCTGAATTTTTTTCTTTTTCTTTTTTGGTTCAACTTCTAATGTCCGCAAAAAATACTAAATGAACTAATATTTGAAAATTTTTGACACCATTAGATTCTACACACCTTGAAGTATTTTTAGAAATTTTCTTTCATTTTTCAATTTTTTGAATACAAATTCAAAAAATTTGAAAACCACCGGTTGGTAACCGGCCGGTACCGTTACCGGTCCGGACCGGTAACACCGGTTACCGCGGTAAACCGGCCGGTTACCAACAGTAATTAAAACCCTGATTAGGACTCATGAAGTGTTGCATACTTTGAAACCGAGGCAGGGGCTTGTTTAGTTACATCAAATTCCTATTCCTATGAAAAGATTTCCCTGAAAATTAAACACACAACATTGGAGGTGTCTGGAGCTAATGTTCAATGCATTAGTCTTAAGAACATCAAAAAATTGGTGATTTGATGCAAGAGGATGCTTTGCCAAACCTACACGGTGAACATGAGCTTTATGTAATCAAATTGGAAAGCCACAGACTCAAGAAAATTATCTGTCAATGAGAACACACTAACACACACCTCAAAGTTTTTTTATTCATGCAACAGAGAACTAAACTGAATGGTACCACCACCTACACGGTTCACACTTACCAATGTAGTAGTAGTTAGTTTAGCAGTTCTCAAACCTAGCAAGAGGTAAATGGAGTACCAATTTGCAGTATGCACATCTCTAGATTGTACGTTGATTCTTTCTACTCAAACAACAATGTCAGCACCTGTTAATGACTAAACTCCTACACCTCTTCTCCATTGCAAACTGACATTTTAAAAGCAAACCAAATCAGATTATAGTATATTTTCAAATGTCTACATAGAAATGGGCATCAATTAAATAATTTGGACACAGGTTGGAAAGATAGAAGAGTGAAACCTAGGACGGTGTCAGGGTTGGCCGCCTTTAGATCGGGCGCTCGCCGCTGCAATTAAAGCTCTGGTTGAAGAGAAAGTTCAGTCACATTTACAAGCTCTCAACCTGACAAATTTCTAACAATCCATATTAGAAATTTACATCTTCAAGAATTTACATGTCCCTACATATGATTTTCGGGCAACATTTTGATCACAAGGGAATAACTAAGACATAATGAAGAGGCATGTTCAGCTAGATTGCTTGCTTCTTTTTTTTAATATAATTAAGTGCTAACAGGTACAAGTATCCTAGCTTCATTTATTTCCTTACAAGTAGAAGCATGCAAAACATTTTAGAACCACTAATATTGTAAAATTACTATTTTACTTATCTGGCTTTGAAAACTGAACAATCAAGAAGAAAGCAGTGCACTGCAGTTGAAGCAATCTTTTCAAATAAAGAATATATTGACCTGTCCTTAATATCACCAATATCACAAGATAGAATTAGTAACGGATAAGCAATCTCTTAGCGGTCCCACTTTGATGAAAAATCTAGATACTATCCACACAATATAGGTTAGGCAGAATGCTTTTCTGGTAGGTTTAATTTGTATGGTTTGCTATGTCCAAAATAACAAGGAAAGAAAACATGATTTTATCATTGTTGTTGGGGCACTAAAAAGCGTTAGTTCATTGTTCTCTCCTCTCTGAACAATTACTGTATGTTTACTAAGAAAACACCACAGAAATTGAGAGCAAAATGTGAATTGCAAACACGCAGTGATATGTCTTAATATGCTTTGGTATACAAATTCCATGCAACTGGTCAATTAACCTATGTAGGCATGGAACAAACGGAAAAATTAGGTAACCAGAGACATACCTAGCCATGAGATAAATAAGCAGGGCGCCTTCTGCAGCAGATCCACGCAAAGGAGCTCGCCCTTCACGGATGCAAGCAGAGAAGCTCGGACGACGGTGAGCGCCTGCCGCACCTGTTCGGAGATGGCGCCGTTTCCGCTAGAGCCGCTGTCGATCTCTGCCCAGGGGGATTTGGCACCCTCTTCCGCTGGAGCCGCCATGGCGGGGACGCCGGTGAGACCGCGCGCCCGCTGCGCTGGAGAGAGGGGTGAGACCGCCGCCGCAATGAACGTTGCCCGCCGGCGGGGAGAAGGCCCGAACGCCGGAGGAGGGAGGGAGCGAGGGGCGGGGGGGTCGAGGCCAGAGGAGGCCGCCTCTTGCGCCAGAGGGAGGGGTCATTTGTGATAGGCGCGGAAGGGAAGTGGAGAGAAGGGGAAGGAAAGAAATGCCGGAGAGACGTGATTAGCGGAGAGGTGGGTACGCTAGGCGGGTAGATAATGCCGCGGTGAGAAAAAACAGCCGCGACGACGAAAAAATACACAGCAATGACTCCCTCAAATCGTCGTCGTTGTTTCTGCGCTTTTTTTTGGAAAGTTTTTCGTGGGATCTGTGGTTTTTGGAAAGTTTTGCGTGGGATTTGGTAGGATTTTTTCTGACCGGTGGGACCTTCTGTGAGGGGTAAGGGTAGATTTTTAGGTGGGAGTCTATTTTCAAAAGAACTCGTTCTTTATAATATAGATAAATAAAAGGCTTTTGTACTTCAGCATTTCTTTTGGAATTTTGGACAAACGAACTTTGCCGCTGGTGTTCTTCTTGACCTGTGGCTGCAATGCAAATAGGACGGCCCGAAGCCCAGTGGGCGTCTGGGCAATCAATCACCGCCCACACCCGCGCATTGCGGGTTCGTCACAGTTCATCACCGAGAGACACCGAGCCGGAGACCGCCACCGCCCACCGCAAACCTCTCTGTATTCGGCAGTGCCCCGTCGTCCCACGCGCGGCGGCGGCATGCCTGCAGCCTGTTGCCTTGGCCTTGTGCTCCCACGCTTCCGAATTGCACGTTGGCTCGCGCGGCCGCCGGGCTCAGCGTGGCTCGCTCGACTCCCGCCTTCACGGCACGACGTGAGCCGCGCTGTCAAGAATCCGGAGATTTCTTGCAGAGACCCAAATCATCAACATCAAAACCACTGCTTTGGCCGAAAATCTGTACCGTTTTCAGTTCATTTTCTTGAATATGGAGCTGGGATCGAGTTGAGTACTATAACCGATATACGAGATGACGAGAAGCTTGGCGGCATCTCAGTTTCATGCTGGCAGTCTACGTGATTGTCTGTAGATTGATGGATAAAAAATTTAAAGTTCTAGAACCAATGCAAAAGTCATTTGAGTGATGTACTTATGATGCATCCCCCAGGCGTTTGCATTTCCTGTTGCTGTCTCGCTTGTTAACCAGCCAATGCTGGTGCGTGTAGTTACATCACACATGCAATCATGCAGTTCATTAGAAACTTCCCATGATCCCTTCGACAGCTGATCAAAAGAAAGTGACCTGTGTTGGTTTGTAGTCCGAAATTTCAAAGCCTGTCGATTCCATCACCAAAACTTGACAGCGACAAGCCAAATCTGGTCCAGCGAGCTGAAACCCAGGAACACGAGAAGTGAATAGACAGGGTCCCTCTGCACTGCTTGACCTGTGTCCACTCTCTGGTCTGCAAGGACATCTATGATCTGGGCATGAAAAGGAGTTCTCTGTCCTCGCTATCTCGTTGGTGCGGCCAGTTCAATCACAACGCCAAGGAAGCCAGCACAATGGAAATGGAAACCAGCAAGCATGGCATGCGTGCATTATTTCAAACTAATCTCCGTTCCAATATATTCGTCCTTTGTGATTTTGTTCAAATTCGCATGCTAGCTAGCATCCCCGTACGGAACAGTGATCCACGTTTCAGTCTTCATTCATGCCAACCATTTCCTTCTTGTTTGTTTGGTCCCAACGAACCTACTGATAGGAAGCGACGAATTACCTCGCGAATAATTAATCATCTCAACGATTACGATACCTACCACCTCGCTGATGAAGATGTGGCGATCAATTACGCCTCGCAGACGCGGGAAGCATGACGAGCGCGCGGTCGAGGTGACCAATGACCATGGAGTCATGGTCTCTCATGGAGCCTTGAGTTTTGCAGTCTGCCCCCTCCTCTCCTCTGATTGCGATAAGAACGAATTCAAGCAGAGCTCACATTCCGTTGACTGATTAGCGGGAATCCCCGTCGTCCTCGTCGATATATATGTCCAGACAGCTTCACGAGCAAGGCTATAGTTGTAGGTTTGTAGCAGCTAGCAGCTAGCAGTAGCAGCAGAGACAAAGAAGCGAGTGAGGCAGGAAGCTTGGGAGCTGAGATCGCCATGGCGGGGCGTCAGCTCAACGTGCTGTCCACGCTGGACCAGGCCAAGACGCAGTGGTACCACTTCATGGCGATCGTGATCGCCGGCATGGGCTTCTTCACCGACGCCTACGACCTCTTCTGCATCTCCCTCGTCACCAAGCTCCTCGGCCGCATCTACTACACCGACGTCTCCAAGCCCGACCCGGGCACGCTGCCGCCCAACGTGTCCGCCGCCGTGAACGGCGTCGCGCTCTGCGGCACGCTCGCGGGGCAGCTCTTCTTCGGCTGGCTCGGCGACAAGCTCGGCCGCAAGAGCGTCTACGGCTTCACGCTCGTCCTCATGGTCGTCTGCTCCCTCGCGTCGGGGCTCTCGTTCGGGAGCACTCCCAGGGGCGTCATCGCCACGCTATGCTTCTTCCGCTTCTGGCTCGGCTTCGGCATCGGCGGCGACTACCCGCTCAGCGCCACCATCATGTCCGAGTACGCCAACAAGAAAACCCGCGGCGCCTTCATTGCCGCCGTCTTCGCCATGCAGGGCTTCGGCATCCTCTTCGGCGCCATCGTCGCGCTCCTCGTCTCCGCCGGCTTCCGGAACGCGTACCCTGCGCTGCCCTACGCCCAGGACCGCGCCGGGTCGCTCGTGCCGCAGGCTGACTACGTGTGGCGGATCATCCTCATGTTCGGCACCCTCCCGGCGGCGCTCACCTACTACTGGCGCATGAAGATGCCCGAGACGGCGCGGTACACGGCGCTGGTCGCCCGCAACGCCAAGCAGGCCGCCGCCGACATGTCCAGGGTGCTGCAAACCGAGATCGAGGAGAGCGCCGATAAGACGGTCCTCGCCGCCGGCGAGCAGTGGGGCCTCTTCTCGTCGGAGTTCGTCCGGCGCCACGGGCTCCACCTCCTTGCGACGACCAGCACGTGGTTCCTGCTCGACATCGCCTTCTACAGCCAGAACCTGTTCCAGAAGGACATCTTCACCAAGGTCGGGTGGATCCCGGCGGCGAGGACCATGAACGCCGTCGAGGAGCTGTTCCGCATCGCGCGCGCTCAGGCGCTGATCGCGCTGTGCGGCACCATCCCGGGGTACTGGTTCACCGTCGCCTTCATCGACGTCGTCGGCAGGTTCTGGATCCAGATCATGGGGTTCGCCATGATGACCGCCTTCATGCTCGGCCTCGCCGTGCCGTACCACCACTGGACGACGCCCGGCCACCACACGGCGTTCGTCGTCATGTACGGGTTCACCTTCTTCTTCGCCAACTTCGGGCCCAACAGCACCACCTTCATCGTCCCCGCCGAGATATACCCGGCGCGGCTGCGGTCCACGTGCCACGGCATCTCCGCCGCGGCCGGGAAAGCCGGCGCCATCATCGGCGCGTTCGGGTTCCTGTACGCCGCGCAGGACCCCCACAAGCCGGAGGCCGGGTACCCCCGGGGCATTGGCATCCGCAACGCGCTCTTCGTGCTCGCCGGCACCAACTTCTTGGGCACGGTCATGACGCTGCTCGTCCCCGAGTCCAAGGGCAAGTCTCTCGAGGTGGTGTCACAGGAGGTCGCCGACGACGAGGAGGCCGTGTAAAATTGGATGCCGCCTGCCGCGCTCGTAGAAGGATCGAATGATTGTGATGGAGCAGGTGGCTGCTGTTGCCAGCGTAGTTTTAGTTGCTTTGGTCTAGTGATTGCTTGTGTGTGCAGAACCATGGTGTAGCTGGAATCCATGGCGTACATATAACTCTTCTTCCTGATGTGTCCAGAAGACGCGTGTTTATGTGAGTCTCTGTTTGGCTTGTCTTATTTTGGTTTCTTGCATGATATTTTTTTCTCAGAACAAATCTGCCGTACAAATTAGTGCACAATCTGCAGCAGTGTTACATGATCATTCGTTCATCCGTTTGCTAGTCTATTACGGTGATCTGGCTCTCTTGGCGCTCAATCAAATGTAGATTGCAAGCTGGTACTGATGATCAGGACACCAAACATAGACTGCAGGGACACAGGTCTTGAGTCTTGACTTTTCGGTCTGTGGCGCCATGTGAAGCAACAGATCACGATCCCACAATTTTGTTAGGCTGCAGAGAAGTTATTTGTAGCTGCACAAGAGTTTCAGATAAGCTCAAGGGTTCTAGAGGGGTTTCAGATAAGAAGTTGTTTGTAGCTTTAGGGCAGTGGTTCCAAAAATTTGCGTCGATTTTGTCTTGAAAAAAAAATGTGCGTCGAGTTACAGGTCCAGCAATGTCGCCATGTGTTGGGCAGTTTCTGTTGCGACATTGCTAATCGCCTACTCCTGCTTACAAAAGATCAGCACATTCCATAAGAATTTGAAATAAATTTCGAATTCAGCACCTCAGGTTCAGTACAAGAAAATTGATGTATAATTTTCCTCCCAATCCCCAGACGAAACACGCACACAGCTACTACGTCTGCGTACTAGTCCCAACGTGCAAACAAGGAAACATCTCTATTTCCATCCGTGTTACAGAAAACACGTAGGCATGTCTACACCATTTCAAGTCCGCCGGAACGCTGCACGCCGTTGGCGCTTGTGCCGGTTGTTTCCTCGTCGTTGGCCTCGCCGGACATCTCCTCGAGCGACTTCCCTTTGGATTCCGGCACCAGGAAGGTGAACGCGAACCCTAGCAAGTTGCACCCGGCGAGCACGAAGAGCGCGTTCCGCACGCCGATCCCTGGCTTGTACCCGGCGTCCACGTGCGCCTTGTCCTTGGGCTGCGCCGCGTAGAGGAACCCGAAGGCTCCGATGATGGCGCCGGCCTTTCCGGCGGCGGCGGAGATGCCGTGGCAGGTGGACCGGAGACGCGCCGGGAAGATCTCGGCCGGGACGATGAACGTCGTCGCGTTGGGCCCGAAGTTGGCGAAGAAGAATGTGAAGCCGTACATGACGGCGAAGCCGATGTGGTTGCCCGACGTGGTCCAGTGGTGGTACGGGATGGCGAGGCCGAACATGAAGACGGTCATCATCGCGAAGCCCAGGAGCTGGATGGCGAAGCGGCCGAGGACGTCGATGAGGAAGACGGTGAACCAGTAGCCCGGCACGGTGCCGCAGAGCGCGATGAGCGTCTGCGCGCGGGAGATGCGGAACACCTCCTCGAGCGCGCTCATGGTGCGCGCCTTGGGGATCCAGTGGATGCTGGCGAAGATGTCCTTCTGGAACAGGTTCTGGCTGTAGTAGGCGACGTCCACCAGGAACCACGTCGCCGCCGTGCCGAGGAGGTGCAAGCCGTGGCGCTTGGCGAACCGCGACGAGAAGAGGCCGTAGTCCTTGTTCCGGGTGATCTCGTCCAGCTTCTCCGACTCCGCCTCGATCTCCACCTGCAGCACCTTGGACATGTCCGCGGCGGCCTGCTTGGCGTTCTTGGCGACCAGCGCGGTGTACCGCGCCGTCTCGGGCATCTTCATCCGCCAGTAGTAGGTCAGGATCGCCGGCGCCGCGCCGAGCATGAGGATGATGCGCCACACGTAGTCGGCCTGCGGGACGGTGGACGCCGCGGCATCAACCAGGTACGCCGGCGCGGGGAACGCCCTACGGAACACCGTGGAGAGGGCGAGCGTGACGATGCCACCGGCGAGGATGCCGAAGCCCTGCATGGCGAAGACGGCGGCGATGAACCCGCCGCGGGTCTTCTTGTTGGCGTACTCAGACATTATGGTGGCGCTGAGCGGGTAGTCGCCGCCGATGCCGAAGCCGAGCCAGAAGCGGAAGAAGCAGAGCGTGGCCATGACGCCGTTGGGGGTGCTCCCGAACGAGAGCCCGGACGCGACGGAGCAGATGACCATGAGCAGCAGCGTCATGCCGTAGACGCTCTTGCGGCCGAGCTTGTCGCCGAGCCATCCGAAGAAGAGCTGCCCGGCGAGCGTGCCGCAGAGGGCGACGCCGTTGACCGCGGCGGCGACGTTGGGCGGCAGCGTGCCGGGGTCGGGCTTGGAGACGTCGGTGTAGTAGATGCGGCCGAGGAGCTTGGTGACGAGGGAGATGCAGAAGAGGTCGTAGGCGTCGGTGAAGAAGCCCATGCCCGCGACGACAATCGCCGTGAAGTGGTACCACTGCGTCTTGGCGGCGTCGAGCGTGGTCAGCACCTGGAGGTTGCGCTCCTGCCTCGCCATGGTGGTGCTGCCGCCGCCGCCGCCAAGCGCTGCAACGCCGCCACCTAAATTGTTGGAATAGATCGGAAAAGAGGGGGGCATTGAGGTTGTTACGCTTGCGGCGGATACAGCTGGCAAAGAAACGGAGCAGGGTGGGAATGCGTTATGTGAGGGCTTCGTGAGGCTGCTGGACGTCGAGCGCAGGATCGGGCTTGATCTACGGTTGGAATGAGGTTTGGCAGGCGTGTGATTCCGAGTTTGCTGAGGATCCCACCTTGGCCGTTCGCAATAGTACTGTAGGGCATATGCTGGAATTTGTTTTTCCAGGAAGAAACACGAAGTCGCATCCAAAGTTTTTTTTTTACGAAATGGACATGAATTCAGTGAAGTTCTATCTGGTATGATTGTAAAAACTCCAGAATTTTCTTTAAAAAAATTCGGAAAAGACACTGTTCTGCATTGTTCATCACCGTATTCGTGTTATAATCGTATCGTTCTTCAAAAAATGAAAATCGCTGGATTACCACCACTGCGGCCCGAAAGAAATGAAACGGCCGAGGAAAAGCCCACGCCACCACCCCACGCCTACATGCTCGGCCCATCACCCACTTTTAACCCGCCGGCGTGCTAGCTGGTCGGGAGGCTAAGGGGAATTTTTTATATACTAGCAATTATACCTGTGCGTTTCAACGGGAGAAAATATTGCTCACCTCATTATTATCCGTCATGTTGCCATGCCACCCCTGCAGCTCTCGGTCATCGCCATCATCCCCATCGCGCCATCCTAACCTCACATCAATGTCGTTTGCGCCTCTCAAATCTCACCGCCGTCTGCCACAACCTTCCTGTCATCTACCGACCTTGTCTTCCCCGACCGTATATCCATTACATTGTGCGCTATCTCAATCTGACCCACTGTCGTCCATACTTCACCAGCAAATAAATATTAAAATGTCATATTAGAAAATAAATATTCTATCAATTCCCATTGTAGTCATTTTTTATTTCAAGTAGGAGTATATTAGTATAAAATATCAATTTTTATTAATTATTCCAACGCTGAAGCCTTAATTATTTTATTTTTCAGGTTATTAGGACTTTTTTGACTCACGTGATGAAGCAATAATTCTCTTGAGGAGTTGAAATTATTCCAAAGAACATTTCAAAGAACTACTTCTATTTTTTTTTGAAATGGTCCAAAGAGGTCAAATGTCAAATTTACACCTATCTATCTACTTTGGTTGTGCTTAGATGAAATGAAAAAATAAATAAAATTATTGCTTACCAACAATGAATTAAAAAGGATATTTTTTCCTTTTTCCCAACACATGTTTTCACCGTGTCTTTATCCTCGCATTATCGTCCTCCTCCCTCCCTCGCTCCTTCCTTTCCACTTCTTTATGTCATCCTTAATATAATTTTGTATCTTTTTATATCTTTCTCACTTGCTTAAAGGGTCTTCGTGTATTTCCACTTTTATTAAGGGTTATATTGTAAAATATCACAGATATTTCCAACGCTGGCCGTTCTGTCTCATGTAGATCCCGTCCCTCTCAAATACGGCCAGGAGTTGCTGGCCATGTCTCTCCGATGCAGCATCTAGCCGGCCGGCGGAGCGCAGTTCCCCTTCGCTCGCGCCGCCGCCGCCATCGCCATCCTCTTCAGCTCTCCTGCGCCCGCGCCGCCGCTGTCCCCATCCTCTTCTCTCTGCGTAAGTTGTCGCTGTGCTTTCCAATGTCGCGCCATCGAGAACCCCTAGCTACCAAAGAATTTTTAGTCTGCACTTCACCCTCCCTGCAGGATCCCTGCGCCTTGATCTCCCCCTTCACTGCCATCTGAAGATTGTGTGGGGGCAATTTTAAAAGCTTTGACCTTTTTTTTGTTCTCTGTACTTCTCGAAGTGCAGATTTTTATGCTCATTGTGAATCGATGGTCTTGTGTGTTCGATTCGATTTCTTTCTTTTCCCGAGAAACTCGGATTGAGTGGACATTGCCTCTGAACAGGGAGAAAGGGGGTGGACGGGAGGCGGCGGGGAAGCGAGGGAGAGGGAGACAGAGATAGAGACACAACATCCCACTTGTCAGGACGGACGGAAAAAATGGCAGAAGTGGTCCTTGCTTTAATAGCAACCATGCCCGTGCGTTGCAACGGGTGTCTGCCCAGTCACCACGCCACCTCTGCAGCACTATGACCACGTCGTCGTCCATGTCATACCCGGTCATCACACCGTCTTTGCAATTCTCCGACCTTCCCGTCACACCTGCGCACTCTAACCTCTCCCATCATCATCTGCGCCTCCGCAAAACACATTGTTTGTCCGCCATGACCCCCTTAGCCTGCTCGGTCTCTCCTTTGCCAACCGCCGCTCGGCCTACGCCATCATCCCTGCCTTCCTGGTCTCACAGTCTCACTATCACATACACTCACACCACCCCAACCTCGCCGCTATCATCCACCCAGATCGCACTGTCATGCCACCACCCCGCACCGTCACGACCTCACTATCGTCCCAATCGTGCCTGCGCCACGCTGTCACTGTTGTCTGAGTAAATCCTCGCTGTTGTCTACTTGACCACACCTTATTTCTCGGCACGGTCAAAGCTCCAACCTCACCTGTCGTCGTTCACCCTCACCACACCATCATCCACATCTCTCCGTTCTCATCGTCACATCGGCGCCAACGTGAACAGGAAATAAAATAAAGCTGAAACCTTGAAACATGTCCTGAAGATACACCTTCATTAGATATTAATGTATTGTGTACAAACGAAACATTGTTTAGCTCGAGTCGTGGGAGTTCTCAAACAGTAGAAGCAGACCGTCGATTACGGGTGGCTGGAAGTTCGCTTCTTGAGGTAAATTTCGGACTGGGTGTTTTCTTTTTCTTTTGGATTGCGTGTGGTCTTAACCATGTCCCCACTCTCTCTCTCATTGATGTTGAAACAGATCATGTGCGGTTGTTTCTTTGAGGAAAGCAACCAAGCAAAAAGATTAGATAACAAAATTGAAAATAAACTTTTTGCAAACATTTTAAAAAAGTTTTGTAAAACTTTTTGTAAATAATTTTTTTAAAAGTTGGAAAAGGGAAACAAAAATTAATAAAAGTTTTGAAAAAAAATTAAAATCAAACGCAAAAAAAGTAAAAATGTTTGGAAAAAGAGAAAAAATAACGAACAAAAATATGGTAGAAAAAGATTATGAACCAAACTATATTTTGGAGAAAAACTTCGGAAGGAAAAAAAATCCTCTGCTACCCTCTCTCAACGGCTGGGCCTAGAAGAATAAATAGAAAAAAGAAAAGGGAAGGATGGGAATAAAGCCGACAGGCAACAGCTGCCGTCGCACCCACATGTTCCACGCACGCGCGCGCGCATTGGCCGCTCCGAGCAGCGGTGCTGGTTTTCTTTTTATGCGCCGGTCCACGCGGAGGCCTCGGTTTTTCTTTTTCTGAAACGGTTTTTTGCTTGGTTCGCGCTGGTTTACGTGGGAGGATTCGGTTTTCTTCTGGTTTCGCTTGGGTTACTATAGACGGACGAAAATAGGGGCAGAAACAGTCCTTGCTTTATTATTATTATTATATATTATTATTATTATTAGGTAGAGATTTTTTTATTCCAATTTGCAAATTTATACGACCGTTTTGAAATTTATCAAAAATATACATCAACCGCCGTGGCGTACGGCGGTTAGCCGCTGCCGCCGTACGCCACGGCGTTTACATTCCAACCGCCGTGGCCCACGGCAGTTGGTGGCCGTCCACGGCGGTTGGGCCTAGCCGCCGTGGCCCATGGCGGTCAGGCTCATTTTATTTTTTTTAACTTTATTAAATTATAATAAATCCAGTAGGAAAGTTAAAAAAGGAAAATTAAGGAATGTTGGTTCGATTATTACAACACACTCACAATAGGATCCAGTTCAAATATTACATCACTGCAGGAAAGACTACAACATCTTACAAAATGACAAACTTCAGCCATTCTTGCGATGTGACGACGAAGGTTTATCTTTCTTGGTAGCTTTTTTAGCTGGTGTATTAGCAACACATGGGTCTGCTGGTGGAGCATAAAGACCACCCAGAGCATAAAGACCACTCCAAGGAGGTTCCTCTCCTCTTGCAATGGCATATGCAGTTTTTCTTTGCAAATAATGATGTATGTCTGGTGGAGCATAAAGAGCATCCCAAGGAGATTCCTCTCCTCTTGCAATGGCAGCTGCAGTTTTTTCTTGCATATATCGAAGCATGCCTCTTTCGAGCGTGCTCATTTTCTTCGGATCAGGTGGCATTTGTGTTTTTCCCCTTGTGGTGTGAGGAATCACGATCACCACCACCATTACCATCCTCACCCCCTCCGGCGGCAGCAGTAGACATCTCTAGTTACTGTTACACAAAATCAAAACTAATTTAACCGATTACAATATTCTAAACTAATTTAACTAATTACATAAAATACATAAAGAGAGGAAACTTACCTAAGAGGGAGGAGCAGCCCGTGGGGAGAGGGAGGCGGCGGCAGGGTCGGGCAGGGTGGCTGGTGCCGTCGCCCTTTATATAAGTGCGGCATCCGCCGTCCGCCACGGCGGTTGGACCTACCGCCGTGGTCCACGGCGGTTGCTTTTCGACTTCAATAACACTCTATCTCGAACCTACCGCCTACCGCCGCGGTTGCTTTTCGGCGGGTTGTTTTTTTAACTTAACGATTTATTTTTTTGTTATTTAACTTTATGACAAAGAAAACTAGGTGGTAATAACGAAAAGCAAAGTGATATAATAAAAAAATAGTCATGATCACATGATAGTGCTGCTGTACAAACAATATGCGACCTAATCTAGCATCGTCTGGTCTTCTTGTGCAGCCTGTCAGCTCGGACTGCGGCGTGCGTCTGCTCGTGAGGGTACGTCAACGGGTCACGTGGGTGGATCTGCCGACGCCTAGCATCAGCAGTGGACTGCGGTGTCGCCATCGCCGCCGCCGACCCTGCAACCTCGTGGGACGACCCTGGCAACCCTCCTGGAGACGGCTGCGTCCCACCGCTCGCGCCTGGCAACTACGACCCTCCTGGCTGCGTCCCACCGCTCGCTCCTGGCAGCTGCGAGCCTCCTGGCTGCGTCCCTGCTCCCTCCTGTGTCCACGTGGGTGGCGCGCCTCCTAGCTGCGACCCTCCGAGCTCGTCCTGCGGCTGCAAACCGTGCAAGAAGTCGAAGTCCAAGTCCAAGTCGTCGAACCCGGACCCGGACCCTCCCGCCTGGTCCTCTAGGGTGGAGTCAGGAGTGCCGCCGCTGCCGACGTAAGCTGGAACAAATAGTATTATTAAATCACGTATCATAATTAATAGAATCTAGTATTTGTATATGGTTCGAGATCGAGTTGTGGTCTTTACCTGACGGAAGAACAACGTCAGTGGACGAGGAAGGAACCGGTGGTACTAGTGGTGCTGCTCATGTTGTTGCTGCTGCTGCTACTGCAGGTCCTCCTGGCGCTGGTCCTCGTGCAGGTGCAGGACCTCTGGAAGACGGGACCCCTAGTGGAGACATCCTAAAGGGAGGATGCACCGGAGGGCGCGGCACGTAGAAAGTGGCCGGGTAGGGTGGCCGTGACGAGGACGACGGTGCCGTGTAGGAACGACCAGTCGAGGCGGAGATGGAGGACGACTAGGGGTACTGTGGAAACAGGGGTAGAGCCGGGTTGCCGCGATAGTTGACCGCGACAAGGAACCTCGTGGTGATGGCCTCCATCCTATCCCACGTCTGCTCGATCTCCTGGTGTGACATAAGGTTCAGCCTCGCCTTCGACTCCCCTATAATACGTGAAATGTCCGCAATCACGTCGAACTGCAAAGTTAGAATGTTAAGTACCATAAGAAAAATTAGTTACATTTTCAAACAAACGTAATTTCGACAATTTCCTGAACAGATAAACTAATTTTTTACGTTCTCTACATTTTGTAAACGAGATAAAGTAATTTCTACAATATCTAGAACAGATAAACTAATTTTTTATATTTTCTAAAGAAGCTAAAGTAATTTCTATAATTTTTACGCATTCTAAAGTAATTTCTACAATTTCTAGAACAGATAAACTAATTTTCTATATTTTCTAAACAAACTCAACTAATTTCGACAATTTCCTAAACAGATAAACTAATTTTCTACTTTCTCTAAACTAAAAAACTAATTTTCTAAATTTTTATATTAAAAAAAACTAATTTTCTAAATCTAAACTAATTAAATTAACTAATTTCTAAATTTTCTAATCTAAAAACTAATTTTCTACACTAATTACACTATCATAAACTAATTACACTAATTAAACTAATTAAATAAAAAAGAAAGAAGACTAACTTGAGAGGGGGCGGCGGCAGGCGTGGGGGATGGCGGTCGCCGTCACCCTTTATATAGGGGCGGCTGCCGCCGTCCGCCACGGCGATAAGGCCCTACCGCCGTAGGGCCCACACCCTGGACCCGACCGTTGGCGGTGTCCTTACCGCCGTGGGCCACGACGGTTGGGCGTGCTGCCGCCGTGGCCTACGGCGGTAGGCTCTTTCCGCCGTGGCCCACGGCGGTGGGTGTATATTTTTGATAAATTTCAAAACGGTCGTATAAATTTGCAAATTGGAATAAAAAATATATAAAAAAAATTCGGCTAAGGGCATGGCAAGTGCTGGGCCTCTAAAATCGATTTTGTTTCATGTTCGAATCGCTCTAGTGTTGTGTTCGGTGTTGTGGGACCTACGGCAGAGTAAAATAAAAAAAGAAGTAAACTGCACGCTGCTCTCCCTTTCGTCCTTTCGCTCGGTGAGTCCGCTCTTTGTTGGAGTATTTTATTTGTTTCCGGGCGAAGGTTCGCACCAAAGTTTAGCATGCGAACCAAGCAATCTTTTATACGGTTCGGTAGCCACAACGTGATCATCGAACCATACTTCCATTCTCTCTCCTTTACGGTTCGATTTTGCGCAACACTGCGGGCGCCCTAAAAGCATAGGGGGAACTTGTCAACATGCGTTCCCGTGCTCCTCCTATCTATCATCATCTTCCCGTCCCCGAATTTGATTAGTATCGATCTTTCATCAAAAAATTTCAACAAAAATATGAATAAATTGCTCATGTCATCTTCCATCACCATGTAAAATTTGAGATGCAATGAGATTTTCTGCAAGATGCAATTAAAAAGTGAAATCTGCAAGCCACTTTCCGGGAGGGAGTGGCCACAAGGGCCGTACTTTTCTTTTCTTTTCTTTTTAAAAAACTTTTTGCTTGAAAAAATCTCACATTTGGACCCTTTAGAGAACAAATTGTGTTTTTCTTTACCATGGGATTCGAGGCCGAGCTAACACGGCTCAACACTATGATTCATAGCGCCGAAGTATGCACATGTGATTTACAACTTAATAAATAATAACATTTTAATAGCTCGGCGTATAACATGGCGCCGAGCTCGTGAGTCACGGCACCGACCCTTAAGGTTCAAAAACACAATTTGTTCATGAAAGGATTCGAACATGAATTTTTTTCAAATAAAGGGTTAAAAAGCAAAAAGTACGGTCGCGAGGGGCATTGGCGGCAGCACTGCAGCAGGGAGGGCGCCGAGGCCAGGGGTTTCGGCCGGATTTGGCATACTACTACGATATGATGTTGGTGACGTGGCGGTCGGCGACGCTGTCATGAGCTCCGATTCCCCAGTCCCTTTCTTGGAGGAGGAAGCTCGCGCAGGGGTTCCCTAGCCCACAGTGTAGAATCAACATCGTTTCCATCAGTCTTGACTATGGATGACTGTTGGAGACGTCGAGGGGGAAAAGGCAAAGGGGCCGGATCTAATTTGTGCTACAACTACATGCAAGCAAGAGGGGCATTTGCAGTTTTGTCGGTGATGGAGAGTTGGAGACTTCATCTTAAAGGTACTACACTGCAACCTCCAGCCAAAATTCAGGTAAGAGTCTCAAAACGCTCTTGCATGGTTGTTTTGTACTCCATCTGTATTACTTGTCACTATTGACTTTTGATCACAACGTTTGACCATTCATCTTATCCAAAAAATTAGTGCAAATATGTAAAACGTCAAGTTATACTTAAAATACCTTTGGTGATGAAGTAAGTCGCAAGCAAAATAGATAATGTATGCATAATTTTTTGAATAAGATAAATGGTTATAATCATTTTTTTACAAGTGGAGGATATGGTCACAATTTTGAAACTTTAATTGCTGATATCTTTTTTACTTATTTAGTTTGGAAAATTGAAAGTCACACTTATTGATTTGTAATATGGACCTTATAATATAAAATAGCTATCAAAGACGCACATTATTGGAATTCATGAATCATGACTTGTCTAAATGTCTTTTTTTTTAGAATTACACAGTACAACGCAGACACTCACAGCGCACGCACACTCACCCCTATGAATACATGTACGCAAACCCTACCCCCTATGAGCACCTTTGAAGGACTGAGCACCCGGCAGATCTGGAGATTCCCGAAGTCACCACTGGCGCCTCGTTGTCGACGGGGACGTCGCTTACGACTTAACACAAAACGCCGGTAAATCCTGGAAAATCCAGGAAAAGGTGTGAGCACCAAGATTTGAATCCGGGTGGGTAGCGTCCCACCGGACTGTCCTACCACATAGAAGAAGAGGGAGTAATATTAATATGTTTCCTCATCATCAATTATTGGGGGGAAAGTGCACAATGAAAAAGAAGAGCTTCGTTACGGTACGGATGTTCTCTCCCGCTTTTCTCCTCCAGGATCAGGTTTGGACATGCAGCTGACTTCTGTACGACCACTTTTCTTTCTTTCTTTCTTTTTTTTTCGGCATATGGAGGGATGCCCCACATGGCTCGTTGTTGGGAAAACCCAGCTAGCGCTATATCGAGTTTGATAAGGGTTTGCACGTAGAGTGCAGGTCTTTTCTCAGCAACACAGATATAAATATTCCATTAACAAGGAAAAAACTTATATCTTGCAATAATATAAGAATATTCTCAGTCATTTTCTCTCCCTATCTCTTCTCTTTCTCGACCGAGAAGAAGGGATCATACTAGTTTATCACGCTTTCCATGCACAACAACCAGATGTCAGGAGAAATCAAATCTTGCATTGAGACCTTTCACCAACAGTGATATATGTTTTTTTTCCAAAGTAGCCAGATTAAAAATAGTACAAGCCAGATTAAATCGTTAATTTCCCTTTTTGAGAAAATGACTATGTATGTGTATGCATACTCATAGGTTTATGTGTCAATTTAATTAAGTTTATAAACACCACCGTACCGTAGCATCTGTACTATTTACATGCATGTGTGTAGCAGCAAGCAAGTATGTAGTCCAGCTGACGACGACGTCTCCGATCCATGGCGACAAAATGCATGCAGGAACAATGACGTGTACGGTGTTGTGTGTACACGTGTGCAGTGCAAGCTCCACCAGGCACCGAAAAGAACAGAGGCATGCATAGATCTTTGGTACTAGGTGGTAGTATTACTTGTCTCCTTTCATGGAAGCAGAACAGATAGCACACAACAAGCTAAGTGTATATATCAGCGCTATATTACTATATATGTGTGTGTGCGCGCGCGCGCGTATAGTCTCCTATCAGTAGTTCTTGTTGTACTTGTCCTCTGACGCGAGCAGCTCTTCCAGGATCCTGTCGTCGAGGTATTCCAGCTCCACTTTCTCCGAGTCGGGGATCCGGCCGGTCGTCGCCCTCCCCCTACCAGCACCGGCGGCGGCCGGGGCCGACGTGGAGGACGAGGAGCCGCTGGGCGCCCCGGCGGGGAAGTTGAGCACGGCCGTGGCGCCCTTCATGGCGAATGCGGCGCGGTCGTAGGCCCGCGCGGCCTCCTCGGCGGTGTCGAAGGTGCCGAGCCAGACGCGGGAGCCGCCGCGCTCCGGGTCACGGATCTCCGCCGCGAACTTGCCCCACGGCCGCTTCCGGACGCCGCGGTACTTGCCCTCCTTCTTGTCATCCTCCATGCGCGCGCAGAGGATTGATCTCAGCTCGGTTGTTCTCGTCGGTCTCTAGCTACTAGTACTCCTAGGTAGGAGTAGTAGCTGGGATATGATTGTTGTTGCTGTATGCATGTGTATGGATGATGGCAGGTGCAGCAGCTATTTATACACACGGCGTGGGCGGCATACGGTATTGCATGCAGCTACGCTACACGCTACGTACGCCACTAGCTAGCTAGCCGTGGAATACATACGCCGCTAGCTTTAATTTCCCCGGACCTTGTACCGTTATTCCGCTTTTCATTCTGACCCTTCTACGGCGGGTCTGATACTCGACGGCGACGGCCCAAATTAAATGGACTAAAGGGATCGGAGAGCCACTGGACATGCATGTGATCCGATCACGACAGTGGAAGCTCTAGCTCGGTGATGCTATGTGTGTGTGCAGGATCGAGAATGAAGGCAGGCAGAGAGCCACTGGACATGCATGCGGCGGCGCGCGGCGAGGCCCGTCGTGGAGGTCGCTGCGCGCGCGCGGCGGAATCTGGCTTTCACGTGGGTTGCACACGGCCTGACAGCGGCATGCACGCCAATGGAAAAGGATGTTGTGGTGTTTTCACCGCCGGCGCGGCTGGAGCGACTCGACAGGTGGCCTCGCGTCGACAGTTCTGCTGCTGGGATCGGATGACCTGAATTATTGTCGACCCATGGACGACGATGAGCGGACCGAAGGGGACGTCGCGTGAGCTAGCTCATCGCCGCTGCGGGCAGGCGCAGGCGCATGCTGCGACCCAACGCGGATGGAATAGCTTGTTGGATCGGACGAGCTCATCTTGACGAACGCAAGCCAACGGTCAGGTGCCTGTCTTCGTGTGCGTGCGTGATACCATACGTACATACGCGCAGGGACCCGGCCGGCCGTGGATACGATATTCTCTCGCCGCGGCCGGCCGGCAGGGACCCGGCGCGCCGTAGTATGTCGTATCCAATGCGGCACGCTGCGCCTTCCTGCTCCGTTCCAATGAAAGCTTTGTACATACTCAGACGACCACGGGATCGGATGCAGGCGATCGCGCTCCAAGGAACAAGGATAAAACGCCGCGCCTCATGCTTATCGAAAGTCCTACTCCTTTACATATGCCGCCCTGTATTTGTCTCCTACTACCACATTCGGCGGCGTCACTCACGTACGTATGTATACGTGCTGTGCATTTTTGTTATTTTTAAAGATGGATCACGTAGGAAGACTGACAATTATTATTATTAGAAAAAAGAATAAGCTCCAACTGGCAAACATCGTTGGTCGGTTGGATCACAACATTAACCCGCGTTGTACCACGCCAACACAATAATCAAACTCAACTCAACCACGCAACATCGGTTGGTTGCATTGGATTGAAACATCAAACGGTCTCTCGTAACTTTGTCATGTCTCGAATTGAGACATTAACATGAGCCTCCACGAGACTTCATGCGGTCGGATTGGGATATTGATCCGAACCCCTTCAAGAACTTTGCCCGATTGAATTAGGACATCGACCCAATGCTCAATAAGATAAACTTAATGAAACCTTACTTAATGAACGCTTACTTAAGTTGCACTACATACTCCCTCTATCCCAAAACACTTGTCATTTTATGATTCAAAAGTTGTCCCAAAAAGCATGTCGTTTTACTTAATTTGGCATGTGTGCGTGTGCATGTATAGCCATGCAACAACCAATTAGCACTAAATATAGCAAATAAATAGGGGTAATCCATGTCATTGTATTTATTGATGCACGAGTTGAACGGCAGTAGCCTCCTCCCGTGCGGTGTCTGCCATACACGGGAATAGACTACTGTCATTCAGCTCATGGAATGTCAAGTCTCTGTCGCCCGTATGTAACCTACTTCTTGTTGAAATGCGTTAGCTAGGAGATGCTTCTTGAGCCAAATCATCATGTCATGTCATCAGTAGAAACATATGTGGATAGTTATGAACTTGCGATGAATGACTCAACAAGTTTATGGATCAAGAAAGGTACTTTCAAAGTTGATGGACCTAAGTGACACGCCTGTGCAAGTTAATGGACCTCCGGTGCATTTTACTCTATTATAATGTCCATGTGCGGTTATTTGAGTGCAAAAGAGAAGCAAAAGTAACACTATTTATCAATCACATCCATCACATCCTCTATAAAAAAAATGCTTTATATTATGATCCAAGTAAGGGATCTTTGGCATGACGACAGACGCTGACGAGCGCAAATGGACTAACTCGCATGCATGACCACCACCATAGTTGCTTGCAAATGATGGGCACCGGGTCCGGTGACGGTACGGTGGCTCGCGGGTCGCGGCAACTAGCTAGCCTGATATTACTACCCGGCGATGGATATGGATCGTGAAGAAGGTTCTTCTTGAATCACCGTCGTCCAGGGGTTGCTGATATGATATGGATGATGTTGTGTGCGTGTGGTTCCTCGAAGAAACAGGAGGGGGAAAGAACGAAGATCTCGCGGCAACTTGTGCCGACTGCTTAGTAAATAAAGCAGACGGGGATGGATGGATCGGGGAGGCACACGGGATGGCTGCGCGCAGCAATGATTAGGAGAAAGCAAAGCAGGGCTGGCCGGGCACAAGGAATTAGAAATCGCCATCGCCCGCGCCGTCGCCGTCGCCGTCTCGCTATCGCCCCGCCCAGCCCGCGATCGATCACCTGCGCCGTCTTGGCATTCCGGCGTCCGCGTCCGTCGATCCGGTGCCAGGTTGGCTCCGTCCATGTGAAGCCCCGGTGGGCTGGTCGCGCGGCTGCGGGGAAGCTGCCTGATGCTATCTATAGCTCGATCGCCTTTGCCGCCGGCCGCCCCTTGCCGAGGCGTGCACGCTCCTGTGACACCCACGCGCGCCACCGCACTGTGAAGGGCCGCGGCGCGACCACCTCGTCACCCCCGCGCCGCCGGGAAACGTGGCGCAGCGCGGCGCCAGAGCTGCGCGCGCGCGGCTGGTGGGTGCGGGTGCTTGCCCACGGGACGACGTCGACGGCGACGCCGGGCGCGGCGCTGATATTTCTTCCATCGGGGGTCTGCTTCCGATCCTTGGACTAGCGTTAATTTAGCAAATAGTACAGCAACAGAGCTAACGCTCCCTGACACTGTACTACACGGAGCTACATCGATCGGGAGCTGTGCAGCTCTGGCTCCACACACTACTGATCTTTTCTCTGAACTGAAGTGTGGCTCTCCAGGAGCAACAGGAATGGAATGGATTAGGGAGCTAGCATCTGCCCTCTTGGCCTGCCGGCGGATGCTAACACTTTTGTCGTTGGCACAGTCTGCACAGTGTCTCACGATCGCAATATGACATGGTAACAGTAAACAATAAGAATTAAGAAGTGACTTCACAGTTCTGACGTAGCTACTTTAAACATAAGAGTGATGTTACGGTGATTGGAATTTCCTCCACCAAAAGTATTTTCCTCCCGCAAAGGGTAGTTTGGTCATTTCGCGTTTGTAGGTCGTCCCCCCAACCCGCGCCCCCCCCAGCCCGACCCACGTCCGCCCCCTCAGACGATGCGCACGCATCATGCGAACCAAGAGGCGAACGCCATAGACTGCGGAGACGGCTCCTCCGGCGAGGATCCCGAACGGCGACCCTCCCTCACGCCTCCCTGCTCCGTAGCCAACACAGCCCTCATCTCTCGCTCCCTCCAGCTGCCGCCGGCGCCCTCGCAAGGCGTCGCACCGGTGGCCCTGCCGCGCCACCGCCTCAGGACGCCGGCGACTTCTCCCTGCCTCACCGGACGACGAGCCCCGACGCCTCTCGACAAAAGTGGGACGCATCCGGTAAGTTCACCCGGGGATCCAGCGTCGAGGTGTCGCCTGAGGCCAGCGCGGGCCGGGAGATCCCCTCCGCCTTCGAGCGCGCGCTGAGAGCCATCGCGCGGCGGGAGATGCGCTCCGGCTCCGGCGTCGTGGCCAAGAAGACCATGGCCGGCGCCACCGCGTCCTCGTCCTTGTCGCCGGAGCACAATGTGAGTACGATTTTTCTCCACCACTTTCCCTCTCTAATCCGCGTCCCACTATCATCTCCGGCTAGGTTAGGGTTCCGGATTAGGGTTCCGGCACTTCTTAGTTGTTTTGTAGAGCACTGATCTGTGCATAACTCACTGCAAATATTGTGTCTGATTAATTTTATGAGCACTGGAACTAATTAGTTGTCTCATTCAACTTACGAAGATTGCTATATGGTGTTCCGTCTTATATTTCCCAATTATTGTGTCATGTTCCTATATTTGGGTCATACTGTTTCTTCAAGTGATATGAGAGGTATGATTGCACAAATATCCGCTTAATTTACAGGAGTGCCTGGAGGGGTGGATCCCCTTAGGCTCCTCTAATTACAAATTGAAACTCTTCATTTTGGGGTTGTTTTGTGGGTTGTATGAAATACAAGAAATAAATTTGTTATTGAGGGGTTGTGTCCTCATTCTCCATCTGATGTAATATATAAAATACTTTTTTGCATGCAGCTAAGAGCAGAAGAGCAAAGCAAGTTGGACGCCGGGGTGGCGCGAGTCACAGAATGGCTGATGCAATTTCAGGAGAGTTCGAAGGAAAAATCACCGGTTGAGGACATCTTCTGAAAGGAGTGTAGTGGATTTAACTTGTGCTGTTTGTATGATCCGTTTTAGGCTTTCCTGTTTTTGTAAGCTTTGGCTGGTATCAGCCCTGGTTTTCTCTCGGTGGTCTTTATGTGCTACAATCTGTAAGCTGGCAACCCCAGTGTGTGTGAACTCGTGGTGAAACCTGTACTCTCTTATATGCTAAGCAGTGCTTTTGTAACATATGGTCGATGCTTGTGGTTGTTGCTGCAGTCGAGAAGGCAACAAACAACAAGTAGTGCTTTTGTGTTGACTGTGTCTGTAAATAGGGATGAAATTCCAGTAGTTATGTGAACTACTTCTGAATCCAATACTGATGTTCAGTATGTTAAATACTTGTGGTTTCAGCTGGTGAATGAAATTGTCTGTGTCTGACATTTTACAGTTTTGATCTTTTGATGTGAAATACCTACGATATTTGGTTCAGCTTGTACATATGCAAATTTTTACATGTACACATGCCTTGGCTGTTGAGTTTCTTGTATGGATGATAATATCTGTCACATGGAACATTTTCTGGCGAAATAAAGGGTTTGTACATTTTTCATTGTTCCTGCCTTCATTATGCCTATTTTGTTTCTGGCTTTTTTCATGGAGTGCTTGCTGTATCGAGTGCTCAACTCTAACTGAACCAAGATAAAATTTAACAAGGACTGGGTCATTAACCTGGTCAGACCAGTTCTGAAGCATTCGGATGGACCATGGTACTCAATAAAAGCACTCGGACGAAGCTAAAAACATACATGTACAAATGCCCGAAATTAGATGATATTTGTCGTTGAGATTGTACAAATGGTTGTGTTAGGCAATTGGTGCCTGATGAATCTCAAAAGGATATCATTGTCTGTTTGTTACTAGATAGTTCAGCAGTCGTCGATCTGATGTATTTCCCTGTACCACTCCACAAAGCCACAAATTTAGCACCAGCTACAAACAATTATGTTTCCACAACGTCACAGATGAGATCGATCATCAGAGATAAACGCAAGAACGCAGATCTACCAACATCACCTAACAAAAGCTCATCACATGGTACCTCACTTCAAACTGCAATCTATCACATAATTTGCAGTGTTCATTCAGCTGCAAAAACTGAATTCATGACCCAGGGATCACTTCACATTCAATCAGTATACTTCATGGCATCAATATACTTCAATGCCAGTCCAACTGAATGCAATTACTATTCAAATGATATGTATTGTTTTGCAGAGTAATTCAGTTAACCAGAACAAGAACAGACACAAAATTCATTAACCATGCCATTCCTTTACATGATCTATGCAGCATAATAGACAGTATTTGCCATCCAGTCATGGTTTTCTACAGTCACAATGACTGAATCACCGGGTCTGTACACCTCCTTATGTCTCTGCAGCTTCAATGTTGGGGATAATTGCTGCTTGGCAGCTGAAGGGACCTTCTAATCTTCTAACCATCCAGCACTTTTCATGAAACAAAGCCCTTGCGGGAGTTGAAGTTTCAGTAGCTCTAAAATAACAGATTTTTCCACCACTCCATGAGAACAGGATAATACAGGTCAAGCCATCAGTGAAGCCATCCTGAGCCCGTGAAATTTCAATGTGCCATGCAAGTTGAGCTTACAAGTTATGTGAAAATGGGAGCAAAGATTGAACAACTTTTCATCATGCAATGCTAATTGTAAACCTGTACTAAACGACCATCTGCTCTTGAAAACATCTAAGCAACTGTCTGCATCTTCTATCAAAGCATTCATGAGACATTATCAAGTTGCAATTCAGGGAGTTGGTTGTGAGGAGGGGCAGTAGTGCTGACCTCTGGATTTGCCGGCATAGAGCCGCTCGAGCAGGGGCGCCGGATGGGAGCAAGGCGGTCGCTGGGGGGACTTTGCTGCTTGGAGGAAGGAAACGGCCTGGATCTGCAGGGCTGGCAGGGAATGGAGCCGCGCCGGCCCTCGGCCTTTCCCCGCCGCGACGGCGAGGCACCCGCCGCCGCCGTCTCCGCTCGACCGTGTGCAAGAGGAAGAAGGAGAGGGCGCTTGTGCTCCACTTAGGTGGAGGCTGGCCGGAGCTGCGGACTGCGGCCATCCCCACGCGCGGCGCCCTCCGTCTGCTGCCTGCGGCGAAGACCTGTCGCCCTCCGTCTGCCGGCGGCGGCGAACTGAAGCGCTACAAACCCTAACCATCTAAAAAAGAAAAAACTTTAGTAAACGAATTATACATCTCAACTATATTACTAAAAACATTATTTTCACGTTTATGAAGTGACCATTATACCCTTGTTAAACAATAAGAATCACAAAACTGCAATTAATATCATCTCCTAATCCCCACATTTATGGAGGAAAGTGGAGGAAAATTTTTCCTCCTAGGCCCACTCGTCATAGAGATAGGAGGAGGAAAAAATTTTCTCCATCTCATTTCCTCCCATTTCCTCCTAGTCTCATAGCCCTCCGATCGCCCGCTCTCGGACGACGTGAGCCACTCATTTTTCCCCAAGGATAATAAAATTTTTCTAAACATAATTGTAGACGAGCAGCAGCAATTTGTAGTAGTGATTGTTAGACAAATAGGCATATTTCGCTATATTTTAATTTCACATTAAATAGGTATTTTATCCGTATGACTACGGTGAGAGAAACAAGACATACATATATGTATGATAAACCACAATTAAACATGAACAAGACAAAATAATAGAGTTTTAGGAATTACCCCATAGCGGAACAAGAGTCGTACACAAGTTGAAGCAGGATCTCTAGTAGCGGTCAAGGTTTTGATTCTGCTCTCGCCGGTACTATGCACATACTGCAGGGAATGGAAATGAAGAGATCTAAGTGCATCTGCTTGATTTATTCCATCTAATGGCTGAAGGAGCGCTTCGCACGCCCACAGCCTCGCACCGACCTAACGAGCGCGCACACGCGTGTGGCCAACCAGTCTTCTTATCCAACTTCATAAGTGAAGTACCATTGATCTACCATATAAGTTGTATAAGAACCTTCTCAAATACTCATATGGTATTAAGCGAATTATATTTTCGTAGCATCAATTAAATAAACTTTTAATTCTTTAAATCGGTATTACATTTCCCAAGCATCAATTAAATGTGCTTTTAATTCTTTAAATCGGAATAGATGGTTTTCAGCACATTTATTGTAACAGTACGCATACTCCCTCCGGTTTGGTAAATGAAGTCGTTTAGGATGGCGACACGGTCTACAAAGTATAACTTTGACTTCTTATTTTTATAAAAATATTTATTAAAAACTAACGTATGTATACTTTTATGATAGTATTTTGCAAGACAAATATATTAATGTAGTCTTCACATTTCCAAACTAAACAACTTAAAAGTTATTCATGATTTATATTCTCAACGTTTGACTCAAATCTTGTCCGGCTTCCTTTACCAAACTGTAGGGAGTATCTATTTTTAGTCTTTTTTTATAGCATGAATGTGTTAGGCCGCGGTGCTAACTTTGTGCAACAGCGGACTTCAAGATGAAACCTGATGGACATAATTTCCAACACATTAGAAAATTGAGTGAAACTCAGCGAGAGCATTCCGTTTCATCACCACATGGTTTCATTCCAATATGGATGGTGTGGTGGTCATGTAAACACTAAAATAAAACCTCCATTGAGAATATTAAACTATGACCATGCTTATTACACTACGGCAATATTGAAATAAACTCTGAAAGCCTCTAGAGCTTATTTCCATACTTCCTTGCCTTCGAGGCTGCTGCCAAGTTCCAACTCTAGAGTGTCTCCATATACTCCGGAGTATACAGAGCGCACACAGGGTGAGGCTGACACTAGCCGAACAAAACTGATTTGACAGATTTTCTGCTGATTTGTACCACATATTTGTTTTGAGAGAAAAATGCATACTGATTTGTACGGTAGATAAGTCGAAAGAAGAGTCACTGGCGCAGTCTGGTGGCTGGTCCAACCCATATATACGTCTATGGCTCTATGCAGCCAAAATCACTCTGTTAAGCTATTGTCGCAATGTAACCTGCTCTACCGAGAAATCCAATGTTGCCAGTACGGCATGAGTTCATCGCTAAAGGCCTTGTTTAGTTTGTCACATTGCTTAACGGGTGAATAGTTGTAATTTACTAGCAACTAGGATCGTGCCAGTGCGTTGCCACGGGCAACAAAATATTATATTGCAAAATGTGGAGTATTCAAAAAGTAAAGTTTAACCAGAAAACTTTGAAAAGAATGCACATCACATCACGTTTGGATCAATCTAACACAAGGTACTTTGTATATCGTGATGGTAGTGGCAATGTAACTAAACAGAGGTGACTAAGTCAATAATTTGATCATATACAAAAGCTTTACCATCTGGAATAACCAAATGTCATCCTACGAAATGGAGGATAAGCAAGAAAATAATACAGTTGGGTGATTGTAGAGGTTCCTCATAAGGTCATTCTAATGATTTTACTTGGAAACAATCAATATCGACTCAACTCCGCTTCCTATGAAGTTTCAAGTGTTTATTCTTAAGTGGTCCACTTACTTCAGCCTCCTAATCAGCTTTCCAGATGACCATGAGCAAACTTAGAGACTTAAGCGCAGCCCCGCATGGCCACATAGCATTCCTACCCTAGTGTCAAAAAAATGTATGCCTACCCTAGTGTCAAAAAAATGTAAGTAAATCTTGTTATGACACTCCATCAAATAGTTCTTAGAAATCCTAAATCTTCAACCACTTGATGAAGATCTAGCAGGAAACAACCAAAGAAAGAAGTATCAATGTTTTGCCTTTCACTAAGACATAGCTTCCAGATTATTATTATCATCATCATCATTATTATTATTATTATTATTTTGAAACGAACAGTAGGGAGACCCCTACTCGAACTTTTCATTTTTTAAGGCATATACAGTTTACAAGGCTGCAGACCCAAGTTACAAAAAGGAGAAACAAACTAAGAGAGATTACATAACCAATTCTATAACTCCAGTTTAAGAGACGGCTTTGCTCTAAGCAGCAGCAGCCCAAACTCATCTCTGAGAATTTTCTTCCATTTGCACAGTGAAAGGGGAGCCCCGTCGAAAATAATTTCATTACGGTGAATCCAAATAGCCCAGCAAGACAGAATGAATATTTCTCTGAAAATTCTATGGCCAAAATTCCTCCGTGCATCAACAATCATGTCCCTAAATAATCAGTTATAATCATGCCAAAGTTCCACTGTTTGAAAAGATCCAAGCAAGCAAGACTAATAGTTGTAATCATAGACCAAAAAAATGCAAATCATTGGCACAGAGAAACATGATTGGTACTCTAAGCCACCAAAATAGTAATCTGAAACAAAATACAAAGCTCCTAAAATGATGGACGAGCAGTAAAAACATCACACTTGTATAACAAGTAGTTGATAGCATACAGTAGTTAGAAATTGTATTTGCTAGCACACGACAAGTACTTGCACATGTGCGTTGTATAGAGTATTACAACAATAATAAAAGTGAAGGCAAGCACAAATTCATACCACCGCAGGGTGGGTTGGGATGGAGCGAGGACGACGGGTTTGTCGAGCGGCGGGGGCGGCGGGGGATGGAGCGAGGTTAGGGTTGAGCGGTACGCGACGAATGAGAGGGACTGTGGTCAATACATCCCAGGGAAAATTTTCAGCTCAACATATTTCTGAGGTTCATTTAATTGCATTTCTTTTTTAAAATATCATCACATTCTTTTTTTTCTCAAACCATCCATTTACAGAAATTTAGCTATCATAATTTTAGGGTGCAGCTAACACAAGGCATAAAGAGGCTGATGGTGCAATGGAGTTGCTTTGGGTAGCCCAGGTGGAGGAATGGACATTGAGCTGTATACAGCTCATGTGGACTCTAGATAAACTACATGAGGCCAAATTTAAATAATCCTACACTGCCTGCCAGTTAACCTTTATTTAGCTAAAATTCTGCACAGGTTCCTTAATGGACTTGCAATATATGCTTCCCCAGATAATTGAATAGAAGGCAGCTAATGGAATTCCAAGTACAGTGCAAATATTTCCAATGTTTAACTGACTGTATGCTTGAGTACAGCTGTACAGGTACAAATTAAATATCTAACTTGATGAGAAAAAAGGCAGCGTCATGTTGCAGAAGGGTTCTGTTTCCATTGAGAAACCACAAGGCAGAAACTCGTGATCAAGCTAAAGTGACAGACAATATCGATCATAAGGTGTATAATGGCAATGAATGAACACGAATAATTAGAGTGTGTTTCCTTCAGTCACAACATAATAATGCTATCATGGAACTGGATTATTCTGTCAAACATTATACTTACATCTCCTGAGCATTTGGACACTTCATCGATGGATGCCTTTCCTGTTGGGAATTCCAGTGAATCTAGAGAGCCCAACAAATCCTGTAGCAAGGATTAGCCAACAAATGTCAAGAGAAATGTAGAAGAACTGAAAAATCAATTTATACCAAGTATTTTTTTTTGCAAACAATTGGCTTCTAAACTATGGCACCTTAATCCTACTATTGGCCCATGAGTTGAGGTTTTTCTCCTCCCAGGTTCCGGCCTGCAAAGTGCAAACAACATTACAACGCATCAGAGAACAGCACTGTGGCACCTAGCAGTGTAGCCATAAAACGTAGAATGCATTAGTAGTTTGTTCTTTCTAAAAGCCGTACAATGCATATAAAAATATGCAGCTATGTGCAGAATGGTTACAACTCAGATGACTCACCACTTCCCATATTTCTTCCTACCATTCAATTTCTATTACTTCAAAGATGCATCTATTAGAATGTATGAGTAATGTCATGAGATTACTCATTGTGAAGGCAAAATGGTTTGAAATTATGCATACTACAAATCTATTCGCGCTTCACATATGTTTCCTCCATTTATGCATGGGTTAAGTCACTTCTTCTATCTCACACTTATAGGTTCACTCAAGTTTATGCATAACAAAGTACAGAGATCTATGGAGTAGCATGCAATATTCTGTGACCTTCAGGCCATCAGTTTGCCACCACATTTGAATGTTCGTAACCAGTAGAACACTCGTCAGCTAAGTCTATAAATCCCTAGCGAATTTGAGGGAGAATGCACCCAGCAACTCACAATAGATTCCATGGATTGGAATGATATTAGCTGAGAAATCCATGAAATAAACAGAGAGGAAATGTTGGTTCGCACATCGGCAATTATCCCAAAGTTGATGACGGATCCTAACCAAGTTCAACTACAGATCAGATCTAGCATTTGGACAGATGGGGATGAGACAAGAGACGCATCATAAACGTGTCCCAGCGCAGCAAATGCCTAATTCATTCCCCAATCTAACACAGAGTCAGAGAGATGGAAGGATGAGGATGAGAGATGAGCTGACCTGGTTCCACACGGAGCCGAGTGGCGGCGGGTTGCCGTTCCCGTTGCCATTGGCGGCGGGGTCGAGCTTGCGCGGGACTGGGAGCGGCGCGGCGTCCACCTGCTGGCAACCTAGCCAAAAACCACAGAGAACCACTGAGCAACCCACACAAAACATTAGGAGAAAATAGATCAACAAGCTCGCGCCACTCGCCTCGGCATTGAATGAAGTTCTTGATGCTATCACGCTGCTCCTCGACGACCCTGCTGAGGGACGCCCCCTTCTGTTCCCGGCGAGCAAGCTCGGCGGCAAGCACCTCGACCCGGGGAATCCTGCAAGGCGGGTCCCGCCTGGGTTGTGCCGTCGGCACCCTCCACTTCTTCCTTTTGCCGCGTGGTGGTGCCATGGCAGCGCGGGCTCAGGCATCCTTACTTGAGGGATTCGATCAAGCACCGCAGGGTGGGTTGGGATGGAGCGAGGACGACGGGTTTGTCGAGCGGCGGGGGCGGCAGGGGATGGAGCGTGGTTAGGGTTGAGCGGTACGCGACGAATGAGAGGGACTGTGGGATCGGCGGGCGGAGGGAGGGTGGGACCGGAGGGAGGGGCGCTGGCGGAGGGAGGGGAGGTGGGAGATGGATTCGACAGCCGCCTGGGGTGGTGTGGCGATGGTGCCCGGGGGAGCTGCGGCGTCGGCGGCAGTCGGGGAGTGGATGGCCCGCCGCCGGAGGGTCGATCAGGGGAGAGGCAGTGCACGACGGCGACCAAGTTCTGGATCCCCTCGACGGCGTGGACGTGGGATGGCAGGAGCGAGGTCCACGCGGCGGATCAGGGGAGAGGCAATGGTCAGCGGCGGCGGCGAGGACGATTGGATCCTCCCGTCGACGGTGTGGACGTGGGATGGAAGTGGTCGGCGGCGGCGGCGGCGCGCGGGGATCCCGTCGACTGCCTGGACGTGGGATGGCAGGGAAGAGGCGGTGGCGGCGGCGCGCTGGATAGCGAGGGCGAGACGGGGTCGATTGGCCTCGCGTCGTGGTGGGACCAGGGGGTGGCGGAGAGGAGAGGCGCGCGAGGGAGGCCGCGCGGACGCGAGCGGAGGCGGACGCGCGGAGCGGAGCGGAAAACGACGTACCAATTTTTATCTTAAGTTCATTCTTTTTAGTAGTAGAGATAGAGATAGAGACAGAGACAGAGATTTACCACATTGAACCGTGTGTATAGAAAAACAGTAGGCTTTGATTGCAACTCAGACAGATTTGGGTTGATAAGCTTTGGACACACGGCTTTAGTAGGAAAGTTTTAGCCCAACTAGTTAAGGGGTGTGGAGGCCCAAAATTAAGCAAGGGCGCACTTCTTGACTCCTGAAAAAGGGCCCAGGTGTTACATTGTACATCTGTTTTTTCGATGAAGCTTCTTTTTTTTTTGTTAATTATGAATCATTTATCATCTTGTATTAAGCATAGCACACTGGGAACGAGATTAAACAGGTACGTGTTCTTTTTTGCAACCAATTATTGCTGAAATGAAATCATCGTATCTTTCAAATTGCCATCATGGTGGTGGTTATCTATACTATAAAAATCGAATAATTTGAAAAACTTTTCTCACTCAAATTGGATCCACCATATCCCTTACACCGGACCCACCTGTCAATTAATTAGGAGGGTGGATAAGGTGATAGACCCATAAAATTGTATTTTGGAGAGCGTTTCTGCCAAAAACGAATTATTTTTCTCACCCACCCGGCGCATACCCACCCCTATACCCGCCTGGTCCACCTAACAGGCATCTCATCTCACGGAAGGAAAAAAATTCGTTTCCCCTCCCTCAGGTCCCTGCGTACCCACCCGCCCGCGAGCCCCCACGAGCCGCCGCCCGCGTGATGCGGATCCTGCGCCGGCGGCGAGCTCCGTCGTCCCATCCTCGAGTTCCAGGATGGGCGGGGGCGAGCGTCTCCCTCTCCCCATCCTCTCATCCAACAGTATCCCTTCTGGTGGCGGTCGGCGGGCCCGCTAGCCAGTAGGGGCACACCGCCTACGTTACCCCGATACGTGCGCCAATCGCCGTGTCGGTATCGCGATACGTATCGGATACGGCGATACGTTGATACGTCGCCGATACGGTATCGGGAGGTATCGAGAAAAAAGAGAAATTCCTTTAATTTCGATACTCCTCAACAGACCTCCGATACGCCATGGAGAGGGGAGCACACGGAGTAGGGGGCGATGCGTCGTGGAGAAGGGAGCGGACGGAGCGGCGGCGCCCCATTCTTCGGCCAGATCCTGCCGCAAAAGGTCTCCTGCTCCCTCCCGGCGGCGGATTGAGGCTCGGCGGCGACGGGCTCGTTCCCACGTGCGTTGACCCCGGGCGGCACGTGCGTCGGGCACGTGGGCAGCGCAGCGCGCAAGCGTGCAAGCCTGCGGTGGTGGACGGCGTAGGCAAGCGCGCGCGGGGAGCTGCGGCGTGTGGGTGCCGGCGGCGGCTGCCCTGCCTGGAGTAGAGCGCTGAGGGGTCGGGGAAGAGATGGGGCGGCGGCGTGGAGACGTGGGGTGCCAGCAGTTGGATTAAAGGGGTAAATAGCAAGTGGTGGGCTAGGCAGTTGGATTAAAGGGGTAAATGGAAAGTGGTGGGCTAGCTAGACCGGACAGCAGGCCGACGGCCCATCTGTTCCTAAATTTTTCTTCTTTTCCTTTTATATCTTTTCTATTAAACTAGTGAACTTCTATTTTTGTCACTTATAAATCTATAAAAAATAGTTTATTTAGGATTTGTTTGCACGTAAGTTGCTCTTGTTGTGTTGTTGGGCTAGACTGAGCCTATGTTGTGTGTGGTTTTTGGTATATTGAGCACGGTTTGTTTTAGCTATTTTTCTTTGCTATTAAATATACATTATACTTATGCATATTTGTAATAATTATTATATAATATTATATGTATTTGCCGTATCGGCGTGTCCTTATTTTTGGAAAATGCCGTATCAACATATCGGCGTATTAGTATCGGCGTATCCATATTCCGTATCGGTGCGACGTAGCACACCGCACACTCGGTCGCCTCCTCCCACGCGGCCGCGGAGGAGGGCAACGCGGTCCCGGTAGCGCCCCGCGTAGGCACGAAGAACGAGGGCGGCACGGCCCCGGCGGCGCGGCCCCGACGACATGCCGCACGGCCGTGGAGGAGGGCAGCGAGGCCCCTCGGCTTCCTGTTCGGCCACGGAGGATAGCTCCGGGTGCCCAGCGGGCGGCGCAAGGCCGAAGCGTGCGGCTCAGGGCCGCACTAGCAGCAGGGGTGCGCCCGGCTGCTGGCGGCGCGAGGCCGGGGGCAGGCAGGGCGGAGCTCATGGCACGTCCGCAGCCGGTGCAGCTCGAGGATAGGCCCCGTCACTTCGGGCCCTCACCCAGCTCCGGCCGACCTCTAGCTGAGGATTTGAGCAGAAGCGGCGCTCTGCTCTTGCTGTTCGAGACGGAAAATATGAGTAGAACGTCGGCATGATTTTTATTATCTGATGATGTGCCGTTTGTTGATCACCAGCTCCTACTTGGTCTGCGCACGCTTCAGTTCGATGTGCTGGTAGGTCCTGGAGCTGCATCTCTGTTGCGCAGGCACGAAAGAACACATTACCGAGAAGCTTGGAGGTCTGGTGGAGCTCAATTTCGAGCAGTGTGGGATTCAAGCAACGAGATCGAGTTAATAAGCTACTAAAATCTTGTTTCTTGACCTGTATGTCAGCCGCTTAGCATGCCCTCACTAGATGGGATGAAGCCATGAAGGGAAAAATGTCTTTCTATTTTATTTCAAAAAAAAGTCTTTCGATGTCATATTTAACAACAAATCTAACAGCAACCAAAAAGTTATGGTCATGTGGTCATTCAAATAGTGTGTGTGTTTTCTAATGTTTACTACCTTTTGAAATAGTAGGTTGCAGCATGGATGCTAATGACAGTGAATATACTATGATCTATAGATGCACGGCAAGTGCGTTTGACATAAGTACTTGCTGATTGATTGTGCTGTTGTAGAAATATTATTTAAAAACATGTACTGAGATTTAGTTGAATATTACTTGTTAAAACTAAATTTCTCTGGGCTTCTGGAACTGAAATTATTTCTTGCTTTCTGAAAATAGACTCTTTTTTAATGGAGTGTGAAGGCTAGGATCTGCTGCCACTGATATGTCCCATGTTGGACCGGGCATTACTTGAAGCTTATTGGGAATACCAGATTAAGCAATGGGATATGACTGCTAAAATTGGAAGTATTTTGTTCAGAATGCCGATGCTTAGCAGAGGCTACATTGCATTTAGACTTCAACACAGGTATATGATTGGAGCTAGATTCATTACGCAGTTAACTAGCTAGATATTCTTACACCTCGATGTACTGAAGACATCCCTTAATCGGTACTATGATTCTAAATTGGGCCCTGCATTTATTTTATCTCATTTGATTGGTCAAGATTTGTTATTTGTTACGAGGGCATGATCAAGTATGATATTTTGTTGAGATAAATGAGATGCCTTCACTACTCCATGTTTGGATCCTGTTGTGTGTAATTTTTGTTGATTGTGCAGGGACTACTCATAGCTTTCAGGAGGGCTACGAGACCGAAACCCAGAGGATCATATTCTACAGGTTCATATCGTTGCACATGGGCACCTTTTCTAACTATAATTCCCCTGTATGTTAAACCATTTATCACTTTCAGGGATGGTGTTAGCGAGGGAGAGTTCTATCAAGATTTTTTTGTATGAACTCGATGCTATTAGAAAGGTGAACTTAATTTAAGGGCATTTAGTTGGTGATGTTCCTCACCTCTAAATTTCGTATGACCACCCTTGTGAAACTATGGATACAGACCTATGCACCATTGGAGCCCAATTTCCAGCCTCCAGTTACTTTTGTAGTGGTCCAACAGTGTCTTAACACTGGGTTGTTTGCTAACAACCATATTGATCACCGTCCTGTTGATCGAAGTGGAAACATACTGCCTGGTTAGTTCTCGATGCTTCTCTTATTATACTTTGGCCTTAGCTGTACATTTTGAGGGATAGGCTACCTTGCCTAATCTAATTGTTGTTAAACCGTTTTCTTGCTATAAATATAGGCACTATGGTGGATTCAAAGATTCGCCATCCGACTGAGTTCGATTTCTACCAGTGTAGCCATGCTGGCATTCGGGTTGGGTTGTCCTATCTGATTGCTAAATTCTGTTTATTCTATTAAAAAAAGAATAAGTTGATTGCTGATTTGGGTTCCTTTCAGGGAACAAGCTACCCTGCGCGTTTTGACATTTTGTGGGATGAGAACAAATTCACAGTTGATGGGTTACAATCTCTCACGTACAACTTGTGCTACACGTAACATTCACTACTCCATCCATATGTTCATCTTTTAAATTGAACTCTTTTTAACTGCCTATATTAACTAAAAATGATATCGATATTTGCAGGTATTCTAGGTGCACACGCTTAGTATCAGTTGGTAAGTGCAGCATGTCCTTGCACCCACCTTTGAGGTGGGGTAGTAATGCAAAACGGAATGCTGACGGTTCTGCTAGATTGCTCGCAGTGCCTCCTGCATATTATGCTCACCTGGCAGTCTTCCGAGCTCGCTTTTACAGGATCGATCTTTTATGAAGTCAATTATGTGCTGCATTTTTTTGTGGTTACTCTGTTTAACACTGTGTAGCTTTTTTACTTGACACTGTCAATGGGGTGGTTTGGTTAATTATCAGAGTGTTTTTTCAGTAACTCATAGCTTCCTCACAAGATTGTTTAACTAGCGGTGTGCATGCTATGAGGTCTTTAAGAAGACTAATAGGATAGATTAAGAGTAATTAACCATAGAGTGCACTAAAATATGTCTCTCCTAACCAAATTGGACACATAAGTTCATTATTTAATTAATAATATAACAACATATTGTGATGGATCAAAAAAATGTTATAACTGGTCTTAGTGTTTGCTTGTATTACTGATCAGTATATTGGTCAATTGGAATAGGAAGTTCTAAATGGTATTTGAAGGATAACTTAATGCACAACTCAGGATGGTCTTCGGTTCAAGTTTATTCCGCTTTAAAAAATAAGTATTCGGTCAATTGGAATAGGAAGTTCTAAATGGTATTTGAAGGATAGCTTAATGCACAACTCAGGATGGTCTTCGGTTCATTTTTATTCCACTTTGAAAAATAAGTATTTGGTCAATTGGAATAGGAAGTTCTAAATGGTATTTGAAGGATGGCTTAATGCACAACTCAGGATGGTCTTCGGTTTAGGTTTATTCCGCTTTGAAAAATAATAGCAGATTTGGTCATTTTGAAATAGTTCTTAGTGGTATCTAAATCACTAAATGCGATCATGAACATGTTTCGATGGCTGATCCCTATGCGAAATTCATTATCTCTGTATATGTCAGCAAGCTGCACGGTCTGTGCATCTTATCCATGCTTCAAAAAGTGAAAACATTTTGTTTCGCAGGCGGTACAAGATCTAATTGCCCTGTCATGATGGAACATCATGCTCCGCTTGGAAATGATGCAAACACATCCCGTTGCGGTGTTGGTCATCTTAAGATGCCAAAGATGGAGTCAGGCACAACACAAGTTGGCCGAGCGAGGAATTTCTGATGACGTGGATGGTGAAGTTAAATTGGGTGCTTGCTGTGGAACAAGTGTGAGCTGACTGTTTTTATGAACCTTGGCAATAAATGAAGGAACCTTTCTGTTGGAGACAATGAGTTCAAAAGTGAGCATGGTTGTTTTGTAAGGTTGAATTTCAAACTTTAATTCAATATAATGTGTGTTCAGCACTACACGGGGTATATGAATACAAAATACATGTTCATTTTTTTTTCTAAAACACGTGCGTGTCGCATGTGCATTTTACTGGTAAGTACTAAACAAAGCAGCATCGGACAGATTTGATTATATCGTGCTCCCAATGATAGGTATCCTACCGGAGTTGACTCTGGACAATTAAAAGAGAGAGAAATCCATATAGAAAAAAGCCGTGATCAGATAAGTAAGTCTGAATTGGGCAGGTAGTCAGAGCTACTGGTACTATTGTTGCATTTGTTAAAAGCATCCAGGGAACGCAGCCAAAAACCTGCCGATTTAAACAAGCAGAGCTCAAACAGGCAGAACTTTAAAAAACCGGGGCGCGGTTTCGAACTCATGTTCATCCACTGGAACCACTCCAATTAGACAACGAGTTAGGCGGCCGGAGAACGGTAGGTGCATAACGATAGAAAACGGAGGAGCTAGGAAACAATCCGTCGCACTGTCACTTGCATTGTTAATCTTGGCCACTAGCTACTGCAGAGCCTTGATTATGTTCAGACGATAAACTATTCAGTGACGACGTGTCGCGGACTGTTCTAAACTTCTAGGCACCCCCGGTCTTGGGCTCTGTTCGGCTTGTATTTTTCTTTCAGAATTTGCCGTATGAATCACTCAGCGCCTCAGCGGTACTTTTCATTCAGAACAAAGTAAAAATCAGCACAAGATATGTCGAACAGGACCTGTGATCGCTCTGCCTGCTATGGGCGTGATAATTGGGCTTCAGACGTCAAGCACTTGCTTGTGACGTGGTTTCGGCATTTGAAAACTGCAGATTTTCCAACGCGTGCGTAGCAGTTTGGACGGGCTTCTAGCAGCTTTACCGATCGAGACGGCTACCGATGATGGGGTCACGGTTTACTTGTACTACCCCCCGCTTCACCATCATCGTAGGAATTTTACCAGGCTGATGAGGTCGGCCGCGTCCCTGGAGCCACTGCACACGCGAGCGTAGAGAGACCGGCGGCTTGGTTGCCTGCCTGGCATCCGATGGAGACCGGGGGAGCAGAGTCCGAACACGTTGGTGGACAGCACAGCACGCGCACCGGCGCAGCACGGCCGGGCGGCCGAGGAGCGAGGAGTTGACCTCCAGCTGAGCCGGGGCAGCCATGCCAGTTGCCAGGGCGAGGGCGAGGAAGAGCCAACCCCACCAGGCCACCAGGCGCGCGCGTCCACACCACGCGGGCACCGCAGCTGAGCCGTCGCCGTCGCCCGCCCGACCGCTGCGGTGCGCCTCCACGCCACTGCACCCGCGCCGCGCACGTATAAAAGCCTCCCCAAACGTTGCGCGGGCTCGCGTACCGGCGGTCATCTCTCTCGCCGGTTGGCGCCCCGCAGTTTTCTATTACCCGACGCGACCGCGCGCACTAGCGGCCGGGCACCGGCTAGTCCCTGCACCTGCAAGCCTGCTGCAGCGCGCTCGCTCGCTTCCTTGGATCGCTCGCTAGCTGCGCCACACGCCTCCGTCCCCGTCCCTCCTAGTATTTCTTTGCTCGGGTCGGTCGGCTGGCCCCTCGATCTGTGCTGTGCTCGCCAAGGCATTGACTTTGCCCTTGGCGCGGGTGGCGATGGACGCGGCGGGCATGGCAGCTGGCGCGCCCATCCTGCCGCCGGACGCGTCCCCGCCGCCGGACGGCAGCCACGGCGCCGCGTTCCCGATCGCCATCGTCATCGCCATCGGCTTCATGGTCACCTCGCTCATCCTCATCACCTACTACTTCCTCGTCGTCCGCTGCTGGCTCCGCGGCGGCGGTCCCGGGTCCGGCCTGCTCCACCGCACGCGCCGCGAGGACCTCGTCGAGCGGGTCTCGGCGGTCTTCTTCACCGACCTCGAGGTCGCCGAGCTCCCCGGCGGGCTCGACCCGGACGTCGTCGCCGCGCTCCCCGTCGTCAAGTACCGCCGGGCACGGGCCGCGTCGGCGGCGCTCGAGTGCGCCGTCTGCCTCGCCGAGTTCGCGCCCGGGGAGCGGCTCAAGCAGCTGCCCAGCTGCTCCCACGCGTTCCACATCGACTGCATCGACACCTGGCTCCACCACAACGTCAGCTGCCCGCTCTGCCGCACCGTCGTCACCGGCGGCGTCCCGCTCCCGCTCGCCCGCGACGACCACGAGGCGTCCTGGCGGGAGCTGCAGGCCGGAGACAGGCGCATCAGCGCCGCGGCGAGGATGGGGTACGGGAGCTCGTGCAGGTTCCCGACCAAGAGCGGCGCCGCGCAGGAGCCCATCACGCGATCCTTCTCCATGGACTGCTTCGCCGGTGGTCTTGGCCGGAAGCCACCGCAGAAGGAACCTGCTGGCAGCTCGGAGGCCGGGCCGAGCCGCGCCGACGCCGTGGCCGCTGGCAGCAGCAGCAGCAACGTCGTCGCCGACCGCGGCGCTGGCGAGACGAGCGGGCGGTTCCGTCGGCTGCTCTCGTCGTTCGGGCTCGGCCGGAGCTCGCGGAGCACGGTGCTGCCGATCAACCTCGACCCGTGACGGCGGCGGCGACGGGTTCGTCTCCTCGCAGCTCTCCATTAACCCCGTTTTTTTATGATGATTAATTGGGTCGTGTCGTGTGCATGCAATGTACAGCAATAGCAGAGACTTTGGATTCGAATTTTTGTCATCAGTAGCTAGTGTTCGTGGATGCAATGGCATTTCGTTTTTCCGTTCCGTTGATTGGTTCTTGCGACCTCGAATGTCCCCGCTTCTAGGGTCCTCGTGCTCGTACATGACTCCGTGCTTGTTGGTGCACCAGATGTCGTCGGATGACATGTCAACGAGTGCAACATTGCCATTACCATTTCGTCATCATTTTGTTCGTGATCGGTTACACTTATCCCAAACACTTTTCTCTCAAATCGATCAAACTAGCATATTTGAATTTTCAAATCAAACTTGGATATTTACTTTGTGAGAATACATCCTTGGTGCCTATTACTTTTCAGTTTTCACACACCTTCTGTGTTTCAAGTATCTCAGCCACGAATCCAACAGTGGACTGGGGGCTTGAGCCCCCCACCCACTTGTCAGAATTCCATAGATCCTCTTCAATTTTTGAGCCCCTTAAAGTTCAATCGTAGTTCCGTCTTATACTCCCATATGTACACAAAGAGGGATAGGGCTGTTGGCGTGAAGGGAGAAAGATGACTCCCACCAGTTTGGATAAAAGTTGGGAGGTGATAGCCCAGTACATGATGATGTGGGTATGAGGCGAAGTTAGTGGTTAGTGGGGGCGTCGCTACCTTGCTAGTAGAGTGGCAAAAAAAAATTTCGAACAATGAAGTTGATGTGGTAGGAGTCACAAATATAGATGTGGTAGTGTTCTTGTCGCTGTAGATAGTTGGGCGCGACCATGTGGTTGTGGATTTGTGAAGGAGATGAACACCTTTGGCATCTGAATTACCGATGCACATCGATCTGAATTGCCATGCTCGTGTCATGCTGACATAAGCACGATCATGGCGAAACCTTTACTCTGTTGCCACTTAATTTGGCGTCCTCGACAGAGACATTTGTTTCCGCTTGGCTTTTAAATTACGCGTGGACGGTGACGATGCTAAGATCAAGCGGGGGCCGCGCGGGGATCCTCCACTCGTTTGGCAGCAAGCAAGGCCCCGGCCCCCGGGTCAACGTCACGAGGTAGGTTATGCAACCGACACGTCACCACTTTTGTTCATCAAAGCAATTAAACTAGTGATCGATAAACATCATGGCAGCAGCAAAAGGAAAACCCATCATTTGATTACAAGATCTTCTAACCACCGGATGCCATCACCTGTCAAAGAAAACCACGTTTGGTTAACCTAAACACCTTTTCTTCTCTTATCTTAATTAAAAAAAAACGAAACACTTTTCTTGACCAGCCAGTAGTAGTATGATACATTGACACGAGCCGGGCGTGAGGATGAGGTGAGAATATTTGGCATTTTCTTCGCCCTATCAGAGAGAGAGAGATAAATTTGTGACCCGGCCGGATAAGCGAAGCGAGAGGTGCAGGGTTGACCCATGCGAACGAGATCCTCTGCCGTTCAGTCTCTGCCATTGAGTGGCTGACGTGTGGGACCCACACGGCAGTGACCCAATGGCAGGGACGTGAACGTCAGAGGAACCGGTTCGGACCCATGGACGGCATGCACAACACGGCCAAGTTGTGTACGCTGACAAAACGGGCAGAATAAACGGCTCATCCCCTGCCTAGTTGCATCGTTGATCGTTCCATGTGGATCTCCACCACCACTTCTTGATCAGCAGAGCAGCGTCACGGGGGGTTGACTTGCATCTGGCGGGTGCGGGCCATCATGCCTTGCTCCGCGGCGACCGGCGGCGAATAATACGCCCACATGATTGATAATTTGATACTACTAGACGAAGAATCTCCCCCCTTGTAATTCCGCACCGGACAAATCGGAGGGAGGCATGCCCTTCTGCATGCACCGCCGTTGACTTACAGTAGCACTGCACCACCGATGGCTATGGCTTGATGTTGTATATATACGCTCGACGGCTCGGTCATGTTCCAAAATGAAAGGAACAACGGCACTCTGATGATGAGACAAATTATTTGAGCAGTTTTTAGGGTTGCTGCCGTGCCGTTTTGGCGTTTTCTCACTAATTTCTCGCAGATTTGGAGGAAACTAGCCATCATGTCGGGATCTCGGGTTACGCAATAAATACGTGTAGACATGTCGCCTGTAGTCGTAGCTCCGCCGCCAGAGCAACGAGTACGCGCGTCCCAGGGGGCGCGGCCAACTGGCCCCGTGACTGGCTTGCGCCCGCACCATTTTGACTTGCGGCACGGCAGCTTCCATCGCCTTCGGCGTCCGGGTCACGCCCTTTTCAACGAAAGAGACGCCGGCGCCCGGCGCGGTCCGCTGACTCTGCCGACGAGCCACGGGGCTAGCAAACGGAGCAGGAGCTCGGTAAATGGCGGCGAGCCCGGCCGGCGGCGGCGAACTCTTCCTCCCTCTCCCAGTCGGCCGCGCTCAGTGTGGTGTTGCAAGGCCGAAGAATTCTTTTTTAACGGCACCATCGGTATCCGCTCGGCCCAGCCCAATTGTATCTACTGGGCTCGGCCTGTAGCCTGATTCTGCGTGCGTGTGCAGCCCAAGCGCACTCCGGGCTCGTCACGTCCCATCCACCGGCCGGGCGGCCGGCCATCTCGCTCGCCGTCGCTCTAATCACCGTCGCTGCTGTCGTTACATTGCTTTGCTCCCGGCTCTACCACCACCACCACCACCACCACCGACTGGACTGACTAGTCACCAACTGCACCGTCAAATCGCCGGTGAAAGCCCCCCCGAGCAGCCCGCCCTGTGCGCGCACTGTTGGGCTGTCGCGGCGATCCACGGCCGGCGCCGGACAGGATCGCATGCCCCGGGTGGCCCGCGTTGCTGCTCCCCCCCTTTTAACCGCCCGCCACCAACCAACACCAAGAGGCCGGCCGCGCGCCATCCACCACCACCTCCACAGCTCCACACAGGGCAACCTACGTGCCTATGACTTCGTTTCCCAGGAAATCCGTGCAGCGGAAGATCCTGAATTTGAGACACTGTGCAGCAGCACTGCTGCAGCGGTGTGCACGGTGAAGAATCGAGGCGCGCGGTGCCCCCCAAACACGGGGGCCTCGGCAACGTAGGATCCTTGCTACTCCGGGGCGGGGCCGGGGGCAATGATTTTTGGCCTTCCCCTCCCCGTGCCGTGCCCGTGTCGTCTCCTCGGCGGCATGGGCCGGTACCATGTAATGCACTGCTGGTGTCCGATCGGTGACCCGGAGGAACGTCGCCCGCCACACGCGCTAGCTGCGTCGTGCCGTCCGTCCGTCGTGCACGGCACGAACGCGCGGTTTTTCGTCTCCTTTGTCCTTTCTTGCTCGTGTACGTACTGTGTGTGTGTGCCTGTGTGAGAGGAAATTAAGAGGAAGAAGCGACACCGCAACAAGCCCCTGTCAGTACGTCAAGGTTAGGAAGGGTTAGGAGCAGGACTGCAGGCTGATGAGCCTTCGCTTTTCTACAGACCCGGGAGTTAACTCACGCACGGCCGTGTACGAGGGGGTGCTATCACCGGGCCTGTGTGTGCTTTTCGCCGTCCGCAACTGCCCGGCAAACAAACGTCAATGCCACGCACCGGCTCGCGCGCATGTCTTGCTCACTCACCTGCTCGTTCAATTCCCTTGCCACCTTTCAGGTCCCATCAGCCTTGACCTTTGCAAAAAGCAATTTCTTACGCACCACAGTTCTATAGATACGCGGTCTGTTCAGATTTACTAGTAATCTAATCTAGTACTCTTCTGATGAAAAGACATGATATGATGATACTCTTCTCCGTGATCTGCCAGCGGTTAGAGAAAAAAAGAACCCGCAAATTAAAGGTCGCACCTGACCTGACATCGCTCTTAACAAGACATAACCACCGACCGGTTGAACAGTCTGAAGCCAAAAGATGGAGCAGGACCTGGAAGGTAGCTGCCCAGCATGGCGTCCTCTTTTTCCCATATACGAAGCCTGCTGTGCCCAAGCCTCGCGCACCCGCGCTGCCTCCTCTCGGCATCAGCCGCACTGTTCACGCAGCACAAAGCTTCTTCGGTCCATCGATTGGTATAATAGTGCCCATCCGTTCGTTCGTTGTCACTGCTGCCTGCGTTGCCGCTCCACGTCTCTCTCGAGGGCTTCGCTTTCTCCCTGCTGCCTGTGCAGCTCACGTACGGTACGCTTTCAACTGTTCCTGCTGCCCCGGAGCGAGCCTTGATATCTTGGCTGGGAGCACGCTAGCTATAGAAATGGATCCGCCACCGGCGCCATTCGCCTCCACCTCGCCGTCGCCGCCGCCGTCGTCGTCGTCGAGCGCGAGCACCACCATGGTGATCATCACCGTCGTGGGCATCCTCGCGGCGTTCGCGCTCCTCGCGAGCTACTACGCGTTCGTCACCAAGTGCGGCCTGCTTCGCGCGCTCTGGTCGCGGCACCCGCCGTGGCGCTGGCGCGCGCGGGGAGGAGGCGGAGGAGGTGGCCGGGAGCCGTCCGTCATCATCCGCGCCGCGGCGAGCGACGACCGCCGGGGCCTCGGCCTGCCGCTCATCCGCATGCTCCCGGTCGTCAAGTTCACGGCGGCAGCCTGCGGCGGAGACGCCGCCGGAGGGTGCAGCGTGGCGCCGAGGATATCCGTGTCCGAGTGCGCCGTGTGCCTCAGCGAGTTCGTGGAGCGGGAGCGCGTCCGGCTGCTGCCCAACTGCTCCCACGCCTTCCACATCGACTGCATCGACACGTGGCTGCAGGGCAGCGCCCGCTGCCCCTTCTGCCGGAGCGACGTCACGCTGCCGGCCGCCGCGCGGCTGCCGGCGGCGGCGGCGAGGGTCGTCCCCGGCCGCCGGGACACCGAACTCGAGCTCCCCGGCGACAGCATTGTGATCGAGGTGAGAGGGGAGCACGAGAGGTGGTTCGGCCACCGCGACGCAGGCACTCCGACCGGCGGAGGCAGAAGGCCGCTGCTGCGCCAGAAGCAGCCGCCGCGCAAGTCGGAGAGCGTCGGCGACGAGGCCATCGACACGAGGAAGACGTGCGAGGAGTTCGCGGTGCAGCAGCCTCTGAGGCGGTCCCTGTCCCTCGACTCCTGCTGCGACGACAAGCACCTCTACGTGTCCGTCCGGGAGCTCCTCGCCGCGCAGAGGCAAGCCTTCGATCCGCATCCGCCCGTGCATTATTCACGATGATGATCCATGCTGGACGCCACCATAGCTGTTGTAGTGCAGAGTAGCCTAGCTGTCAGTAGGTGACGGTTTCCATCAATTCTTTCTCTCTGTTTCTCTCCCTCTCTCTAATCTTATATTAGCAGCAGTAACTACTAATTCAGAGTAACTGCAAAGACATTTTAGGCGTGGGTTTTTGTGCCCGGCACGACATGCATCCTGCCGGCTGCCCTGCTGCGCCCGCCCCATGCTGGTTCTCGCTGCGAGTCTCCTTGTTTTCTGGTTTCCAGGGACAGATTGCAGGGCTTGCCTCCTTTTTCTGATCGGCCATGGTCATCTCGCAGTTTTGGTTGGCCGTAGGTGGTCGAATCGAGCCCGTGCACGGGACCGTTGCCCTTGAGAATCCGCCAGCTCCTGCAAGCAACTGCACCGTCTGCACTGATGTTCGGTTTGGTGACCAATGCACACGGCCAAGCAATTAGAGTGGATTGGTCATTTTCCGGGGGTGAAAACTGAAAAGTGAGCTCGATCGCAAGGCGCTGGGGGGGGCCTTGGCGCCTTGCCTAGGACACGAGCGAGCGAGAGAGTAGCTGCTGGCTCGGACGGAGCCATAGGGGGCCAGCGCCGCGAGCATGCAAGTGTCGCGGCAGCTTGCGCGTGCGCGCGGCCAAGGGACACGGCAACTTTCCATCTGGACCGTACGGCCACAAACCATCGTCGTCTATCCATCAGCGCGCGCTAGCTATAGCTGCTGGGGGACGCCCGGCCACCACCGGCCATGTGCGCGCTTCGCTTTGCGGGTACGCCGGCCGAAATGGACGTGCCCTTGAAGCGAAAACCCCCCGCTCGGGGGCGCCTCCCGTGTCTCGCGACGCTAGCTATTAGCTCCGTGCGCCAAGGCATATGCATGGCAGCTCGATCATCGATCGGGCGCCTGGTCCCGGCCGCTCGCTGCCGGCCCCCAGCGAATTCGATGGCGACGGCGACCAGGTCACACGAAAGTTTCCCATGATGCGTTTTTTGTTCCCATCATGTGTGTGTGTGTGTGATCCCGACTTTGACATGCTGAAAGTGAAATCCATCCTCACATTCCGATCCGTCGCTTTTTAGCAGATGAAGGTGTTGAGCAGAAAGTTTTCACAAGTGACATAAAAGGCCGATCGACGACAGGGGGACGGTGTGCACGGAGTCCTTGGTTCCGCTGCGTGGGGGTGGTAGATTTGGTTAGCTAGCTGGTCCGGCAAGCACACGCATGCACATAGCCACACGGCCAATGATTTAGATCCGGCCGGGGGTGGGCTAACGGAGGGTGGGATGTCAACGTTGGTGTGTGCTTTCGGGTGCGGCGGCATCGATCCATCCCTCACCAGCGATGTTCCCAGGGGACCAGCCAGTGCAGGGCCTGATGAACTATAGCTAACCAACCCAACCCGCCCGGAATACTAATTCCCAAGGCTAGCTAGCTTTGCTTGGCTGCAGCCCGGCGGCACGGGAAAGGTAGCTAGTAGGCTTCTCTGCTGCACGCCCGATCGATCAGGACCACTGCCTAATCCAACTGTCCAAGCGGTTGCGGTTGCGTTTGCGTGGTTGGTGAATGGTGAAGGCCGGCTTTGCGTATGCTCCTGCAGGTACAAAGCGTCAAAGCCTAGCCATAGGCTGATAGGCTTTCTTCGTCTCATGTTACTGCTGTCTCTCTGGATTGCCATTCCTTGGTACTGGAACACAGCACTTTCCGAGTAACAACCGGACACCATGCACCTCTTTTGTGAAGAACCTTGCTAGTGAATTTAACCTTACAAAAAGTTTTTTTTTCTTTTCGCAAGGAACCTACCAAGGTTCTGCTTGGACAGTGAAGACTTTGCATTGTGGCCAGGTCATTACAATTGTACTCTGAACAACATGATCTGATTTGGATTCAGGTTCAGGATTTCAAATCCCAACACACTCAGGAAAGTCAGGCTTGGTTAGGCTTTTACACATGCCAAGCATGACATGGTGAGACCGACCGTCACATGCAGAACAATGGCAAACGCAGATATCATGGTTTTGTCCGCAACGCCGCTCACAGGACCAGTGGATTTCCTGACAAGTCGGCAACGACGAGAGGATCTTTGGACGTTGCCACTGGGCCGGGACATCCTCATAGCTGTCCTCCCTGTAGCTTATGTATCAGTTTACCAGAGCCTCTCAGCAATAGATTGTCGTTTGCTATCATGAAAGCTCGCAGCAATAGAGACTTAAGCCAATGGACGACGACGCGCATGCATGGCTGGGTATGGTATGGTCTTCAACTGTAGAATCTGCCTGCCTGCCTGCCTGCCTGCAAATGAACGATATTGACCACTAGCGACGACGAGGGCTAAGCTAGCTGCTTCCGTGTTGGCCTGTTCGTTGGTCACTGCTGAGTGCTGACATAACTGTTACCTAGAACAGTAGCACACCCTCACTACTCAAATGGTGCAAAAGCAAAGGACAATCACACTGCTGGTACGTACTAATTGGTGGCCGGCTACCACCCAGTTTCACCAGTGACATTTTACTAGCAGACAAGCACCTGGATTGCACGCCAACTGCTGCTCACAATAACATGGTAAGTAAAGGGGTTCACTAGGTTTCTAAAGGTCGCCAAAAAGATATTGTCGTGACGGTTCAACAGAGACAGTGTAACAGGCTTGAAATGTTCTATAACCTATTGAGATGGCAGTTGTTTTTTATACTGATTGAGATGGCAGATTGAATCTTTAACCTGAGAGTCAAGTAGCATTACTCACGGTTCCAGTCAAAACTACTCTCTTCGTCCCGGAAAGGCTACACAATATTAACTGCCAATCCGCACTATTTTAATCATTAAAGATATGAGAAAAAAATAGCAAGTTCAAAGACTATTTTATTTACAATTTATTTCTCAAATTTTAAAATGATTACTATTTTTCCACGTACCTCCAATTTAATTGATTCCTATGGTCATATGTCTGTAATGATGAGCTTCATCTTTTAAAAATGTTGTTCACATTATTTTGTAATTGTTTGTTTTACTTTTTGTTATATTGTTGTTTTTACACAACAACTTAGGAATAATATAACAAATAGAGATAAAATAGTAAAAGAAATATGTTAAAAGATAAAGCTCACCGCTATGAACACGTGACCGCAAGAATTACCTAAATTGAAGGTACTGACAAGGTAATAATCATTTTAACATCTAAGAATTAAATTGTAAATAAAAAGTTGAAAACCACCCATCAAAACATCATGATGGTCAAATTTGAACGGTTTTGATAATTGCATGGTCAAAGATACTCAGTTTTAGAGTTCAATAGTCAAAATCAAACTGAGACACGAGACCAAGAGTTGAATGGTCAAAAATGATTTTTTTTTTCTAGAAGTAATGGGGCTCAACCTTTGACAAAATAAATGACCATGGCAATGCTGAAATTTAGGTTAAGTAGGGCACTGATAGATTACGGACTGAGCTGACAAACGAGGCTAAAGGGGACAAATAGATAACGACCTCACTCCACTTAAGGGTCTGACAATGGCAACTGTATGTGACCACGGAAAGAGAACTGCACTCAGTCGGCGTGTCAGAAACAATCAAACAGATTTCTTACCCCAAGGTCATAAAAGTAGTATTCCTGAGCACCTCACGAAACTTATTAGTGCAAGGTAGCAGAGACACTGGAGACATTTGTACACTCAAGAGACTCACGGTCAAACTAACATTATCCGCAAGTTCACAGATACTATGCATCGACATCTACTATATAAAATTTCCTAAGTTCATAGATACTGTGCATCGACATCTAATATATATCTAGTATGCGCTTGAAAAAAATTTAAACGACATATAATTTGGGATTGAGGAAGTACTCCAGTAGCGCAGATGCATCAATGAACTTTAGACAATTAGACACTGCAACGTTTGGCTTCTGAGCTTGTGCCCAGTTTCTACCACTGGTATGAAATCAATCCACAGGACATACTCGCACAAGCGAGGCAACACACAAGCAGGAATCACACTGAGCCCTCGCCAGCCATCCATCCATCGCTAAATGTAGAAGTCCTCTACATCACAGACAATCAAACTGGCAAGACAATCAAACTGGCAAGGCAATCAATGCCAATCGATCAATGGAAGACAGACGAGAAAAATACGACAGTTCTGCCCTCTCTGAGCGCATCCAACTGTTGAAGCAACAAAATGATGGATGCAGTGATAGAGCTGAGCAGCTTGCACCATTGTTGGAGTACTGGAAGTTAGAGAACATGACTGATGCAGTGATCTCTGGGGATGTCTGAGTTACTGAGCAGTCAACCAGACCTGCAGCGGCAGGCGTCATTAACTATCAGTGCAGCCATCTCTGATGCATATCAGGATACCCATGCATGACCACGGATTGCAGACTGCTGAGCTCATGAACAGACATGTACCATTGGGATTCCAGCTAGCAACACACTCGTCCGAATGCCTTTTGTCTGCCAGCATCTACCACCCTTCTGAATCCGCCTGCTAACATGTGTGATACTCAAAAAATGTTAACATAGCTTGCAACATGCAAATTCTAATCAATGCACATGTTGAAGATTAACTGTCTTTTTCGTTAGTCCTGCTATTGTGAGTTTTATGTGCCCGTATCAATTGCAATACAGGTACAGCAGAGTGTTGCCACCCAAGATAACTGAACTAGTGACGTGTTTGACATAAACACAGACTTGCTGTAAACATAATAAATAAATGAGTCACAGACAGTCGTACGGTGAGCTGCAGTGCAGAATGCATGAAAAATTGTCCACGGTCCCATGTCAGTGAAGTTACTTGAATTTGATGCTTCCAACTTGCCAAACATACATCCAGCTGCCAGCAAACGAATAAACTGAAGGTGAACATCATCAAACAGCAGTTGCAGAATGATTTCCAGTCTTTATTCACAATATGTGCAGTGCTCTACCTGACAAAAAGACATAAAGATCCACCAATTTCTGTTACAGTGGTGCACAACTGAATTCCAAAATAGCCACAAAATTGAGCTTACTGTATTTAATGTCTTCGCCGTGCAGGATCTCAGAACTACAGATTTTTCTGATTTGGTTAAAATTCATGCAACACAATGTGGACCTCATAAGTACACATTTAACTCCCCTTTGTAAGATTTAAGTATCTTTTATCAGAAGGCACAAGATAAACCTTATAATAGGAAAATACAAAAAGAATGTGTCATATTACTCAAAGCATTTGTAAAATAATAGCTGTAGCATGCTTAGTGGATTAGTATTTGATGGGCACCAGATTTCAGATTAAGATGGACTCAGTTCCCAAAAAACAGATTAAGATGGACTCATGAGCTTCCTCAATCAGTCCAATTTAAATGCTAAAACTTCGTCAGACTTTAGCAAAAGCTAAACCAACTTCAGATTACCCTTAAGATACATTCAATGTCTTCCAGCAGATTTGCATAAAGCACATGCACAATAAAACAATCTCGTAAGACAAACATGCATTTACTGACCGAACTATTTGGTTACAGAAACAGCATCAGAATAGTAAATGCTGGGACCTTTTACAGAACAATGGCTTGTCATTTAGCCCAAGTAAGAACCATCTTCAAAAGAAGAGTGCTGCACGTGTAGTCTGGTACTAAAAAGATAACAATGTAGCTATCCAGATGTCAAATATAGAAGCACAATAGACGCGCTTGGAGAATTTTCTACCACGACTCCACAAGTATCATCAAGCTTGTGCATGTATTATGAGTGTTCATTCTCCACAGGGGACTAAACCGAAAGAAAGATCTAAGTGTATCAAACACGCAAGTCAATGGGCAATGGACTGCTGGGTGGCCTAACATATTATCAGATTCAAACATTTACGCAAGGGACTGCTGGCCTGCTGGGTTTCCTGAGAAAAAGTTGGACCCAGTTGAAGGTTCTAGGCAAAATGCCAATATGCTGTTTGGTTGGCTGCCCTGAACCTCTGAGACAAACACAACCTTCAAATCAACTGAGCTAAATGCATCAGTACTTTCAAGGCGATAGCTGTATGCAGTATGTATAGCTAAATATCAGAAACTCACATATAAAATGCAAAATACCAAGTACAAACATACTGCCATGCCAACTGGGAAATTAAATGTTCTATCTGCTGCCTCATGTAACAGTCCGTATGTTACTTGGTTGGCAAAGTGTTAAAAGGTAGTCAACAGAAAAATAAGCCTGGTAAAGTAGCTTAAGAGAATCAAATCAATCGCAAGTTAAATACATCTGAACACGAATAGAGTAACTTAAACGGCAATAATATACACTTTGTATATGCTAGCTATAGGCTCAGATGACTTCCTTTATAATATATTGGGAGAATAGATTTGTGTCATTGTCAATTAAGGCATAGATATTTGCCATCGCTTTGGTAATATTTAGGCTCATGCCACCATTGTTCCATTTCTAACGCTGACATACCATCACCAGGCATGAATCAAACAATCTGTAATGGGAGTGGGACCAGCTAGGCCTGGGCCACCTTACTGTAGCACGTGAACAGTACAGCCGGGATCAGGATTAGTTTGTTAAGATAAGATTAGTTTCTTAAGAGTCAAGCCATCACCTCTATATAAAGGGTATTCGAAATAATTAATCAAGGAAGAATTAAATCTAATCTCTCTCCCAACTCTCAACAAGCGATGAGCAGCTGAGGCAAATAGACCTCGACCCTCCTCTGCCTATCTCCAGCCAATCCATTGCCATAACACAAGCTTGAACACTAAAATTGGTATGGCAGTGGTATAAATGGAACAAGTTTTACACAGTGGTTACATGATTTTAAATATTACAAAAGCAATGGCAAACATCACAACCGCAATTGGCACAAATCTATTTTTCATAATACAATGTATCAAGTAAGGACCTGTCCCTCCTGATTCTTAATATAAGAAACTCAGGAGAGTTGATAATAGCAGAATATAAGCCTCATTCCATACATGGTGCCACCTACATGCTACAGTTCTACACTGCTGACGCCTCATGAAGACTGCCAATATTTTGATTCACTATACTACGCAGTATGAACGGCAACATCATTGACTAGCTTTCTCAAATAAGATTTCTGGCATGTTCAAATCACCAATTGCATTATAAAGTAACATGATATATAACAATGAAAATGACAATAAATAAAAGGCTTGAGGGAACACTGATACAATAACAATTTACCATCAAATGATCTAAATATCGGCATTGATGGACACTAGTCATCACCACGGTCAGGTAGCACTGGCAATGAATTTGCTGGAAATACTGCATGACGCAACCCTTTCGCCTTCATCTTGATCTGCTCTCGAAGCCTACAAGCTTCTCTGAGATCATCAGAGGAATCAGGGCCACAGCTTCTGTAAGCATCTATGACTTGTTCTTGAAACTCCATAGCAAGTTTGTAGCTGCATCCAAAGTAGCATTAAATGTAAGAACAGCCAAAAGCAGTATACATGGTGTCTAAAAAGTTTAAAAGTCACCCCACAAGGAACCACAGCACAGTGATAGCATCATAACATATATGACAAACAAGCAGTATTTACAGATAAAATCAGCAAGCACCAAGACAACGTACTTTCCAGATCATCTCTTAGTACATTTGATTTACAATAGGGTAAATCCATCCTCCTATGTACACGAATAGCGAAAGATTGTGACAAAGACAGATGCGTTAATCAACATCATATTACCTTTCTCAATGTTAAGCTAGAGAATTATATAAGGTTATGGCACGGCTTTGCAGTTTCGGTATTGGCAGAAACGATAAAGTCAATGTGTCCACAAGGTTATCTAATGCTATTTCGCAGTCAAATGTTATGGTACGGTTACCTACCTCTATTTATTCGCAATAAGAAGTATATATAAGGTTATGGTATGGCTTTGCAGTTTCTGTATTGGCAGCTTGGTGCCCACAAGGCCACAGCTATTTGCTTAAAGGACACTTGGATGGCACAATAGCACTAACTTGCAAGCAATGAAGCAATAATTGAGTACTAAGGTAGCACGACTATATCAATACATAGGCACGCCTCAACAATGCAAATAGTCAAAACACAAGCGAGTGGAATGAATTACCTTCCCATCACGCCGTATGCATTTGCAATGGACTGAGTTGTGTCAATGGAATCATCATGTGTTGGCCCAAATGCAGCATGTATAATACCCTTTGCAAGCATGAGGAACTTCACAGCTGATTCATGTTGTTCTACCCCGAGATAGGCCTGGCCCAAATTCTTGTAAGCAAAACCTAACCCAAAGTGCTGCGGCCCAAAGCAATTCTTCAACTTCTCAACTGCAGTCTCCAGATAAGGAACAGCGTCAGCAAATCTATCCAAATGCAGGAGGAGCCACCCCATCCTTGCAGAGATGCTGCCTTCAATGTGCTGCATCTCCTTGGCATCCTTGAGAATTGAAAGTGTTCTCTTCATCAAGCTTAAAGCCGTTTCAAACTCTGACATTGCCTCGTGTAACAATGATATCTCAGCATATGCCTCAGCAACTCGCCCAGGGTTCATGGAATAATTTGTGTCGATAATCCCACGAGCAATTTCCAAGCACCGTCTTGAGTCCGAGATCCTCTCCTGGGAGGTCAAGATCTTTGCCATTGCAATATATGCTAGTGCACATTCTTCACTCTCCTTGTCGGCCCGCTTCATCACCCTCTTAAGGTCATTCAACGCCTCCTCCGATTTCCCCAACAGAATACGGATATTGGCCCCATCAACTTCAACCTGGGAAAGCTCGACATTCAACCCCAATTGCTCATACACCATCTTAGCAAGCTCGATTTGATCCAGTGCATCCACATGGCGACCTAACCCAGTATAGACAACCGCGAGAAGCCGGTGGACCTTAGCCACTTGTGCGGAGTCCACACCAAATCGCGCCTCTGCGATCCCCAACGCCTTGGAACACAACGGCAGCGCCTTGTCGAAGTCCAGCACACCCGCATAAACCTCAGCAGCATCCCTGTAGGCGTCCCCCATCTCCGCGCTCCCTTCATCCAGGCAGACGCTCTTCAGCTCCAGCGCGCGCCGGAGGTCGCCCACCGCGTCCCACCGCCGTCCCACGGCCATCTTCGCGCGCGCCAGCTGCTCGTGCACGGCGGCGCCGACCGCCGCCACCTCGGGCTCCCGGTGCCGCGCGGTGGCCAGGTAGTCGACGACCTCCGCGGCGGCGGCGAGGGACTCGAGCCCGTCGCCGGCTTGGCCGACGCGGGAGGCGGCGGCGCCGGTGAGGCGGAGCGCGCGCGCGACGGGGAGCGACCACCCGCCGTGGGACTCGTTCAGCGGGGCGAGCGCATCGAGGGCAAGGTCGAGGGCCTTGCGGTGGTCGCCCTCGGACTCGTGGAGCTCCGCGGCCTCCAGGAGCGCGAGGCCCGCGGGATTGGCCGGCGGCGGCGCCGCATCGGGAGGCGGCGGCGGAGGAGGGGGTGGGGTTAGGGTTTGGGTGGAGAAAGGGAGGCGGCGGGGAAGCGGGTGGTGGGGAGGCGGCGGGGGGAGTGGGGGTCGGGGGCGGAGCGGCCGGGAGAGGCAGGCGAGGAGGAGGGATTTCGGGAGCCGCCGCATCGCTGGGGTTTTAGCAGGTTGATGACGCCGCCGGCCGCCGCGAGGGGCAGGAGAACGAGGGTTTAGAAAAATTTAGATGCCTCGCGAGGAAATCGGACGTCGTGTTTCTTTTCGTCTGACAAAGGCGTGGCCGCGTGGTTGCCGAGCACTCACGCCGTCACAGAACTCCACGGCGGCCGCGTCTGCCGCCGCCGACCTCCGCTAGCACTCCTCAATTCGCCGTCCGTCCGAGCTGGAGCAAAGCAAAAGTGTTGCAGACGCAGAGTTTTGAGACGGACGGCGCCTCAACGCTCCAATTTTGCAGAGTTCCATCTTTACAGTATCTGATCTTCCCTGTGATCCTGTTACACCAAGTAGCGCAAACGATGCGAAAAATTCTCACTTCTGAGCCAAATCCACAGCAACGCCGGCATCAGATGTTTCATGTTTGCCACTAACATATGACAATCCTTTTCATTTTTTCCCTGCAAAAAAAAATGAAGAAGAAGATGCCTGTAGCTTTTCCACAAAAGTTACCATCCCGCATCAAGATGGAATTCACGCTCTATGGTTTTTCAAGACGAGGAACTGAGCGCAATGCTGTCCTCCAAGCCCAAGCACTGAGGAGCAATTAATTTAGCGTTTTCAAGGAGCTGAAAGAGAGGGGCACATTATTTGGAATTCCTTGCTCCTGCTGTTCACTTGAGGTAGCACTGCCTACATAAACGTTAAAACACACATGCTGCTGTCGAGATCAGTCAGTCGCTTTGTGCTTGAGCTGAGTATCTAGAGATCAGTCAGACGCCTTGCACCGATCTGTGGCTACAACCTCGGCAGGCAGAAATGGCTCTTCCGAACCATGGACAGTTAGGAAACTAATCAAGGAAGTCAATCTGTTAAAAACGATGATGCCAACTGCGTTCTGACTCTGGCGATGCTGATTCGATTTTTGTAGATAGAAGGCTACGAAGGCCCGGCTTTACTTAAAAAAACCTAGATTGGACTGGGGATACCAGTTTACAAGAGTAGCACTTAGGTGCAGAATTACAAGCCAAAACAAACGCAATGTTCCAAATGCTTGCAAACTACCTCACTCTAAACCCTCTCTACTACCGAAACAACCACAGCAGCACAGTTTATACAAGTTTGGCCTAAGCCCAAGACAAGCTGGAAAGATAAAATTATATTTTTGTGCTTTAGTCCTCAGATCGCAAGGACGAGAGCCGATGCCTGAGCTTGGTTATCATTGCGTCTATCCCGAGGTGATCCTTTTCCTTGCTTAATATCTTCCATTTCTACATAAAAGAAACAGCGTGAAAAATCCCAATATCAGGTGATGAAATTAGCACATCATTGAACACTAAGTCATTTCTGATTAGCCAAAGGCTCCAAGTTAAACATCGAAACAGGAAGGCAAAAGATCTATTATCTCGGTTAGATCCCTCTATCAATTTTCCTACCAGGTCTTCCATACAAGTTGGGAGCCTACACCACTCTAGTGCATCTCTACAGATACTCCAGCACAATCTCGCAACCACACACTGCACAAAAATGTGTTCCGAGCTTTCCTCCTGATCACAGAGTTTGCAGAAATGGAAACTCCTGATCACAGAATTTAAACAAGCTCTAAATGTAAACTATAAAAATTGGAAATTGAAATGAAGTGGATTTTCTGATCCCAATGTACACCACACCCCCAATTGTTAGCAATTAGGGAGGAAAATCATGTGCGCGTCGTGCGCACAACGTGCGCCGTGCGCGCCCCCCGGCATCACCGTCCGTCCGAGATCTGACGCCGCGCGGTGTGCTCCTTGATTCACGGGAAGGGCAGCGGCATCAGGCGGGGGAGGGCATGCGCACAAGCAGCGCCGCGCGCATCCTATTTTTTTCCGCAATTAGCATCTTAATGCTTTTGACCGCGCTTCCTTATGCGGCGGCCCCTTCTCCCGATCGCCAGCGGCCGACGGTAGACGGCAGACGTAGACAGCAGGAGCGGCCGCTCCTCTCTCCGGTGGAGAATCTGCTCATACCTTAGGGCTCGTTCGCTTCTATCAGATTCAATCCGACCGGAATAATAGATATATCAAGAAAATTATGATATAGACTCGGATTCATTCCGGATCGAGAATTAATTTACTCATCGTGATAGGTAGAACAAGAGACCGAAGAGCCGGATTGATTCCACACCTCTTGACTAGTGGATTAATTCTGAGTTTTTTGGTGTACATATCATGAGTAAGGCCTCGTTCGGTTTGGCCGGATTGGCCCGGAACGAGGCCCAATCCGACGGATTGAAATGGGTCGTTTTCAATCTTGATCTGCACCGGAATGGCTATTTGGTTCGGCCTGACCCAAAATTGATTTGGACCCGGTTCCGATTTCCCCCTTCTCATTTTGGCCCACGATCAATCCGCACCTCCTGAGGTCCGGAATGAAATCCCTCCGCACGCGACGCCCCCGTCCCCCGACACCGCATGCGACGCCTCGAGGAGGGCAAGGCTGGCGGCGCGCGAGGTGGCGGCGAGGCGGCACGAGGTAGCGGTGTGGCGGCGCAGCTCATCTCCGACGGCCACGGCGACGGCGATTACCAGCTTCTCTCCGGTACTCCGCGGCCTTCCCCTCTTCTCTCCCCAAACCCTAGATTTCTTGCCGTCACCGCCGGCAGGGTGATTCGGGTCGTACTGTCGGAGAACTCACCGGTGATGTCCTCCTCCATGAGCATGCGCGAGATGTAGGGAAGCACAAGGTTGTCGTCCCCAGGTGAGGAGTCCTTGCCGCCGTCGATGATGCGGGGTGCCAGGGGCAGGTCAAGGAACGAAGACAGGGGGGTTCTCCATGACGCCCAGCTCCTTCTCCCGCCCCTCCAGCTCCTAGGTGATTGCCATGGCTAGTGTAGCGTAGTGCAGCGCCAGAGAACACTGCAAGTCTGGAACAACTGATATCTTGCTTTGAGGACCAGAGGCGTGTTTTCAAAGGCGGGTATATTGTCTGACAGCCAGGTGCTCGATGAACCCAACATGACATAGGCTAAGCCAATCAGAACGCCGCACTAGCTTGAATGATAAACAAATTAAAGATAAAGAGGTAGTGGCAATTCTTTTCCATTGAGCTCATCATATGCACATGATGCGGCAACACCAGTTTACAATGAGCTCAAGGCCTGCACACGCACAACTGCACTTTGGCAGGCAACTAGTGTTGAAGAGCAGGGCACCACCTGATTGGAAGAACCTGGCTATGTATACATTAATGCTAGTTTTTCAATGATCGGTACTGTTAGATCCTGACAATGAGCAAAGCACCTGCTATTTGGTGAGAAAAGGCTTTGTCTTGATCGTTGTGCCACCACTTGTTTGATATTGCAATGTTAATTTCCAAAATTTTCTACAGCAATATTGCATGGCTTAGATGCTACTGTCAGAACTTATGCTCTTTCGTGAATCAAAAAGTTGTGAAGTCTCCTAGTTCCATATTAGCCTACCATGCATAGTGACACCAGTATGTACACCAAACATTGTGAACCAACCATAAAAGCATTTGTGGGTGGGTTTCGAACCTGTTTTACCAACTTGATGCTCTGGATGAATTAGCTAGTGTATCAAGATTTTTATAGGCAATCCCAGTTTCTTGTGTTCCCAGTTGTTGGTTGCTTGTGTTTGCAGTTTTTACTATTGGCCTTTGAAACAGATAGTATAGTACTAGCAACTTTTGCAATATCTGCTTCTAATGAGCTTGCACCATATGTGTGAAAGATCTTGTTTCCATCAGGCATACTGCAAACATGTTAGTTTGGAAGCAGTTTGGTGCATTTTTCAGTGGATGCATGCAATCTTTCTGAAATATGAGTTCCCAGAAATCCTACCCTACAAATATATTTTTCTCTGATATTTCAATTTTGCTTTGTTTCTTGCTTCTTATTTTGTTACTGCCATTTTATTAGTTGATTAGTTGAGGTACCAAGTCTCTCTAGTTTGACGATCGATGCATCTGTTGTGTATACATGTCGTTGGAGTCATCCTGTAGTTTGAGTGCTTATTATGTTGTGTAGTTCAGAAGTTCAGTTATTCCTCTTGTTCTTTAATATACTGGTTCAATTTGGATTGACTTGTTCTTGGATGCCATAATTTGTGCAGGAAGGTTTCATGTGACTTGTCAATGACCTGTGCTACCCGCAGCGATCAGCATTGCTCAAATTCTGGACAACTCGCGGTAGTGCACCATCTACAGTTATGTCAGAACAATTTGGCTGTAACAAATTTGGTGGTGGGTTGTAACGATCTATTTATCATCTGTCTAATAGCTAGCGAACAATTTGGATGCTGCATGCTTAAATTTGGCTGCTCTGAAATCACTTGGTGAACACTGCATTTGTATGTACTGAAAGTATGCATAGGATTGAGCTGTTCGGTTGATTCCATCTGTATATTTGGCTGACAGGATTAATTCCATATATGCTGTTCGTTTTGGTCGGATTGAAACATGACCGGATTGAGTGACATGGGTGGATTCACTCAAACCAGGTCTGAAATCAATCATGGCCGGAATTCAATCCCATGGAAACAAACGAGGCCTAAATCAATTTTCGACCCGGAATAAATCCGGATCTCTTATAGTAGCTATCATGATTTTCTAGTTGTATTTATCAATTTCGGTCGGAATCCAATCCAGTGGAAACGAATGAGACCTTAGGCGGTTCAGGACTTCCCCGGCTTCGGCGTTGACGGAGGGCGCCGTCGACAAGAGGCACGGGGTGGGTGGGTCACCGACGGCCGGGCGGCTTGGGCAGGAATGCAAGGCCGCCGCACCCCATCGCTGAAGCCGAACATGGAGGCGACGCACCAGTCAAGTCATCACCCTCGCACTCTCGCCGCCTTTTCCGTGTTCGCCGCGTCCCGGGAGGAGAGGTTTGCGACGACCACTGTGTGCTCGGCCTTCCATTGACGCTGCCCTGTTGGTTCGAGTTCGAGTCAATGTGTTCTCAGACAGTACTGTATCGCAGTTCATCTGCCCAGTCGCTGAATCATGTGAGTCAAAGCTCTGATCACTTCCCCTCCGGACATCAAGGGCGAAGGCAAGAGGATCTGAGGAGCTTCAACTGAATCTGCTGTGACTGAACGAGTAAAATGACGAATTGACGAGACTTGAAACAACAGGTGATGCTGCCGTTCGGCACCACATGGAAACTGAAGGAATACACAGACATTGCAAGTTCAACAAGGGTCCTTTCGTAGAAAGAGTGAAGGAACCTATGCATTCCATTGTTCAGGGTGATTGATCCCGGCTCGCGTCAGAAGCAGAACAAACGCTGCATTCTTCGCAACTTGCGCGTGCAGTGCAGAGTATTTTCCAAGTTCAGAGTATTCTTTTGGCCGCGATCATGGCGAATACGGGCATACGGCGGCCACCCACGGGATCTCTCTCAGTGCGCCACTGGCCAACTGCACAAGAGCACAGCGCTGGTAGATTCGTGCTATGAATGAACGAATGAATGGTATCCGTTTCGTTTCCCTCACGTTGTTCCATTCGAAAAGCAAATCGCAGCGGCGGCGCACGCAAGATGTGCCCGCGATTTCCCGTACGCCGGAGCGAACGGAACAGTCACGCGCTAGTCGTGCACACGTGCAAGGTGTCACCCAACACAATAGTCCACTCCTGCCCAACACAACACACCACACACCATCTTTGCCGACCGCGAATGGCGTGCCGAGAAATCCGTGACGGCAAGGTACTGAATAGCGTTTAGCGGCATGGTAGCGGATTACTGTCGGTGTAGCGGATTGCGGATAGCGGGTGTTAAGCCCAAATAGCATACTCAAAAAATACTCACGGTTTAAAAGTATATGTGAATATTAATATCAAGATTACTTTAAAAAAGTCAAAATTTTGAGTTAGATATTAAAATTCATGGTAAAAATAACAAAAAATTAGATAAAATTAAGTGTATGGATATATATTAACATTAAATTCTTAAGTTTAATAAAATAAAAAATTAATTTGTCATCTCATATTTACTTATCACTACATATATAATTATTTATTATTTTTTATTATTATTTCATTCATATTCATATATAATTAAACCATAAATTTACCAAACTAGTCTATCAACCCGTACCCCCGCACGGGCTAGCAGTTTTTTCACTTAGCATAGCACCTCCATATGTGTTTGATTTGTATTTAATTGAACACTTTATTTTAAGCTATGAACAACATAAAAATTGGTATTCTTATCTGTCTCATTCATGAATATATGAGTATATGACGACACACATTATGGGAAGTATTTATTATATAAACAATAACATAAATGATATATTAATAATTATAGAAACAGTAATTCAGAATATTATTTTGATGCACTTTAAGATTTTATTATATAACTATATGATTTAGATTCAGATTTAGGGGTTACTTTAAATTTAATAAACATATAAGTGGATAATTTATATGCAAATTTAGAAGGGTTATTTGATATTGTTTTTATAGTAGCATAGGTGGGTAATTTACATGAAAATTAAGGGTTAATTTACATTATTTTTTATAATGACATATGTGGGTAATTTAGATACATGTTTAGGGGGTTTCTTTAGTCTATTTTCATAATGGCAGAGGTGTGTAATTTATTAGAAAGATAACAGATCCAACGGCTATCATGATTAGAGATGTTGAATTGATGGCCGGATGTTTCTGATTTTTGTGAGAATTTATAGGATTTCTATATTTTTTTAGATTGTCCACTTAGAATCCTAGGTGGCATCACGTGGAGACCTCAAAAGTAGCCTCCAATTAGTAATAGTAAGATTGCGACCTAACATGAGCAATAGCAGCCGTAATAGCGAGCAATAGTGGATAATATTTAATAGCGGCTGCAAAGTCCAAAGATGATATCTTGAGTCTGCTACCATGTAGCAGTAGCGGTATGGCGGCCGCTATTGCGGGTGCTACGCCTTACGGTTGGGGGACCAATCCGGAGCAAGCAACAGATTGTTCAGTTTTTCGCCGCCTGCCTCAGGAATTGATCACCCAGAATCGATTCCTCGCAATGCAGACCGGCACTCACTACGGGTCTACGGCGATCCCTGCCCTGAGGCGAAAGAAAAGGGGAGAGACAGAATCACAGAATTCCTACCTGGACGCCACATTCTCCTCGCACACCCCACTAGAGATAGCAGATGTTTGCCACTTATGCTTTTTGCACCAAATAAAGCCAAATCCGGCGCCCAAACGGAATTCTTGTATTGCACGAACAAGCAATTACGGTTAGGTGCGCACGTATCCGTCTTCTGAACGGCCCGTATCGCATTGCTCATGCAACGGAACAGGTGAGTGGAGGCAGCCTTCGATCCCGCAACACCTGAATTTGAGGTCAATCATGTCTCTGGACCGCACGTTGACAGGGATTTACGGCGAGGTAAGAGCGATTACTGACCACAAGTTCTTGATCCGGAGCAAATTATTTTTTACAAAGAGAGGTGAAAGCAACGGGGTCGAGTGGATTCTCCATTGATAATCTTTAGGTGTGGTGTTGTAGGCTAAGATTAAACAAGGAGAGGTAGCTTAGCGGGGCTCCGGCTTTAGGCAAATGGTACGTCCATCCTTGAAGCACTTGATGAGCAGCAACTGAGCATAAAAGCATTTGCTTTGCTTTACCCGGTCTTGGTTAGTGTTCTGGCTTTGCTGATTTGCTTTAAAACATTTGTCTTTTTAAAAAAAGAAATGCCAAACTTTTTTTATATCAGTACGACGCAGCCGCAGGATGCTTGCATCCAATTCCATTATGCGATTGCTTTATTTTCAGCCACTGCAGCTCGCGTAGCAGCATATTGCTGGAAAAGAGACAAGAATAGAGCGCCCATTTGGTCAGAGAATCACTCAGGCGAGCCGCGAGCGCTAGTCTCAGGACTCGATCCTATTGTGAGATCCAGATACCCAATTGCACTTGCAGGCGCTGAAATGCTCAGCTGAACCTGCATTTGTTGGCTCTGAATCGAGCTGCTGCCTGCTCCGTTCTCGATTCAGAACTGGAAATAAGACACTGTTCTTGATTCAGAGATGGAAATCAGAGACCGTTCTCGATACAGAACTGGGAAATAATCAGACACGTATAGCACAGTTGCAGCAGCAGACTGTACACTGTCATCATGCAGCGGATTAAATATCTTAGCCTAAACTGAGCTCCCACTGCAGCGCCTCCATCAGCTACGATCCTGTCAACTCTTGGGGACCAGGCTCGCTATATTTGCTAGTAATTGCCAATCTCCCTTCCACTACAAATACTACTGACCAAAACCGAAAGCATCTGCACTGCTGCTAGTGCAAGTCTAGCAGGAGCGCTCCAATTTCAGCTTTCCTACGATGCCGAATCATCTCTCGCTAGTCCCCACCCATTCCTCCATCTGTCTGTCCTTCCTGGTATCAGCATCTGCTCGGCTGATCTGACACCGACGCCGACACCCGCGATAAGTTTTCATATTCTCTTCTTCAGGAATTCCTTGTGCTCATCTTGCTGTTGCCTCTTGCTGTTTCAGGTAGCTGTACCAGGCGACCACGCTCACGTTGACAGCGCCATGCATCAGGAATTCAGGTAATAGTGCGTGGGTGACTGGGTGAGATCAAGTACTTGTCCACCCCACGCCCACTGTTTTAAATAGTGGACTAAAACATTTAGCAACAAGCATTCCAAACTGATGATAGCAGATAGACGGATATAGGCTGTAGCGGGCTATAGCCGGATATAGCGGGGCTATTTCTCATAACAGTAGCTCTTCAAAAAAGCTATATGGAAAGATAGCGGCAACTATAGCCGGCTATTTAAAACATTGCCCACGCCACGGCACCACAGTCCACAAGCCATCAGGCTATATAAACCAGGCTGCCTCCTACCACAACCGATTCATCTTCTCTCCTGAGAAACTGACCACGCGCTTGGGTTGAAGGGCAGTGGAGTTCGGCGGAAATGGCTCTCGAGGTCACTGAGAATGGAGGGGTGTGGCGGCGGTACGCGCCGCACGTCCAGATGGTCCTGGCGCAGCTGTGCTACACGCTCATGTACTTCATCACCGAGGCCGCCTTCAACCGGGGGCTCAACCCCTTCGTCTACATCACCTACCGACACCTGCTCGTCGCCGTCCTCATCTGGCCATTCGCCTACTACCATGAGAGGTAAGCTCATCGATCGATCTCTCTTCAGATAGGATGCATCTTGGAGGGTGAACAATAGGTGTTCTGAGTTCTCTGAACCTTTTTGCTCGTGCTGGTGTGTCTTTCCTTCAGGGGGTTGAGGCCCAAAATGACATTCATGCTGTTCCTGGAGATATTCGTGCTGTCGCTTCTCGGGTAAGGACAAGATCAGATAACTGAAACTTTCTCTTTTTTTCCACCTTTCCTGAAGAGATAAAAGCAACTGAAACAAAAAAGAAACTTTCACGAAAATGCCGAAGCGAGAGAGAAGAAATTTTAACACGGCACGCCCTTCGTCAATGAAGGGTGAGCCTAACTCTGAACATGTACTTCGCGAGCCTCAAGTACACGTCCCCAACGTTCGTCACTTCCATGGTGAACACCATCGCCTCCATGACCTTCGTCATCGCCATCATCCTCAGGTTCAGTTTATTTTACACGCCCTCGTCGTTGACGGCCTTCTAATAACATCTGAAAACGATGTAAGTTTGTTTCACTCTGACGGTGGTTCCACTGAACGTCGTCCATGTCGAGTTCAGGATGGAGATCGTGGACGCCAAGACCCTCCGAGGGCTCGCCAAGATCGCAGGCACCGTGGTGTCTTTCGCTGGGGTGACCACCATGACCCTGTACAAGGGAGCGGCGATCAGATGCCTCTGGAAGTCGCCTGTTCACATCCACGGCGGCGGCGGCGGCGGCGCCGTCGCGCATGACAGTTGGGTGAAAGGTTCAATCCTCGCCGTGGCCAGCTGCATCTGCTGGTCCATCTGGTACATCATGCAGGTGCTTAATAAACCTCCAAATCCGTCACACACAGAGCAATCGCACCACTAGCATTAGTGTGTTTATGCGTCTCAGACTCTCAATTTGATCCGGTGATGGCATGGCATGACAGGCGTCATCTCTGAAGAGGTACCCGGCCCAGCTCTCGCTGACGGCATGGATGTGCACGGTTGGGGGGATACAGTCGACTGTCTTCACGGTGTTCATGCAGCACAAGCCGGAAGACTGGCTCATCGGCTTCGGCCTCAAGTTCTGGTGCATCGTGTACTCGGTAATAATGACTTAAAGATCATATCAAAATGGGCTCGCTGTTCATGACTGACTGTACACGTGTGTTCTTCAGGGAATCGCCTGCAACGGCTTCACGGTCTTCGTCCAGCTGTGGTGCACCGAGAAGAAAGGCCCCGTCTTCGTCACCATGTTCAACCCCCTCTCGACGATCATGGTGGCCATACTGGCCTACTTCATCTTCGGCGAGAACCTATACGTCGGAAGGTATACATGGAACGCGTGGTGTTAGAAATTTGCTTCTGAACCTGAAGTTTGGACTGAATTCTGATGTTTTCTGCTGATTTGAAGCATAATCGGAGGTGTGGTTGTGATTCTGGGCCTGTACATGTTGCTGTGGGGCAAGGAGAAAGACCACGTGCACGGCGCGAGCAAAGAGCAGGAGGAGCTCGAGCTGGACTGCGAGAAGCAGGCGAGGAAGGCGAGCGACGCCTACGCCGTGCAGCCCAAGACAGTGAAGTGAAGGGATCAGATGTTCATTGTTCAGTTCGGTTTTCTGATGCACAAAATTGCACCGAATCTCACCTGAACTTTTGCAACTCCGAAAACCGATCGTCTGTCATATGGATCGTCGATCCTTTTCTGAATGAAAGTACTATGTCAGTTCTAGCAGCCGTACACTGTACACAGTGATTTTCGCCTTTGCCGTTCCAGAACGAAAAATAAGAAGGGAGGAGGCTGGAAATTTTTTTTTACCCTTTTCCCCCCTCAATTTTGCAAAAATAAATGGTTCGAAAATTTTTTTGCAAAACTATACATCTACCGCCGTAGGGCACGGCGGTAGGACTCCTACCGTCGTGGCCCACGGCGGTAGGGGTACAGTCTGTTTTCAAAAATTTGTAACTTTTTTGTTTGAATTTGGATGGAGGTAAACTTTATATGAAAATTGTAGTTTTCGACGAGATCTACAACTTTGTTGTTCAAAGTTTTTCCATTTGAAGTCATCTTCATAGTCAAATAATCGATATACTATCCAGATCTCAGTTTTCGTATCGAGATCTCAGTTTTCAGTTTATGTTCAAAAAATTGTAACTTTTTTGCATGAACTCGGATGGAGGTAAACTTTATATGAAAATTGTAGCTTTCGACGAGATCTACAATTTTGTAGCTCAACGTTTTTTTCTTTGAAGTCATCTTCATACTCAAATAATCGATATACTATCCAGATCTCAGATCTGGATAGTATATCGATTATTTGAGTCTGAAGATGATTTCAAATGGACAAACTTTGAACTACAAAGTTGTAGATCTCGTCGAAAGCTACAATTTTCATATAAAGTTTACCTCCATCCGAGTTCAAACAAAAAAGTTACAAAATTTTGAAAACAGACTGTACCCCTACCGCCGTGGGCCGCCGTGGCCCACGGCGGCGGTAGATGTATAGCTTTGCAAAATTTTTGACGGATCATTTATTTTTGCAAAAAGAGAAAAAAAAAGTAAAAAAAAATTCTCGAGGAGGCTGGGGGCGGGCTATCAGGATACTGGGCCGTAACACTCTGCTTTCATGGGCTAGTTTACCAACAACACTTTTACCCAAAAGAAAGAAGTTCGTGCGACCTTTTCTTTTTCTCGTTTTAACGACTTCGCTAGACCTTCGATTTTTTTCTTTAGTCGCTATACTTTCAAAGATTTTTTTTTAAAAAAAAATGGTTGAAAAAAAGTGCCATCCGTTCCATGAAATCGAACGGTGCAAAAAATAGTGTGACGAAGTAAAAAAAATAATGCAAATTATTACGATGCCCTTTAATTATGTCTAAATTTAATTAATATTTTTAGTAACAAGGATAAGAAAAAAAGTAACAGCAAGTAACAAAAATACTTTAAAAGCAACATAACAAATATATAAAAATAATAAGTCCCGGGTATAGTTAATTTTTTGCGAACTTCTCTAAAAGCTTGGGTCGCTTAATTTTTATAAACATATTACCATGTGTGATGTGTCTGTGTGGCCACTGGCCAGCTACTGAAAAAGGTAATTAACTGTAAATACAATTAAGAATGGCCGTGCGAGATTTAGTACCTCGAGCTCGAAGTCGAGTGATTAACAAGTGAAAAAATAATTAGTGACCTGAGCGTGGTAGTATTTTTTAAGGTTCTCGGATGACACTCCGTACTTACTCCAAACCTTCGCAAGTTTCGAGCAACTTCACACCAGTAAAAAAATCACGTGACTTTTCTTGTAAGCTCCACCGAACTTGTCGTTACTCTCGCGGATGTACTTCTGGCACTTGCTACGGTCAAGGTCGTACCGGTGTTCGCCGACACAACAGAACAGAGCGCAACCTCGGCTACCGTTCTTGTATCACAGCCGTTCTTGTGTACTAGGGTCTTGTTTAGTTCGTGGAAAAATTTATCTTTTCAACATTTTGAACTCATGTATCACACTGTAGAACTTTCGTTTTGTTTGTGGTAAATATTATCCTACCATGACCTAACTAGGCTCAAAAGATTCGTGACGCGAAGTACATCAAAACTGTGTAATTAGTTATTTTTTTTACCTATATTTAATACTCCGAACTTATGTCTTTTGGCGTATTTAATGTGATGTGATGGAGAGAGCGGAGAAAACGTTAGAATTTTTAGCAAACTAAACAAGGCCTAGGGAGTGTTTAGTTGGCTGAAAATTTGCAAATTTTTTGCTAAATTTCCAACTCTCTCTCCATCACATCACATTAAATACACCAAAAGACATATATTCGGAGCAGTAAATGTAGGTAAAAAAATTAACTAATCACACAGTTCTGTTGTACATCACGAGCCGAATCTTTTGAGCCTAGTTAGTCCATGATTGGACAATATTTACCACAAATAAACGAAACGTGCTACAGTATGCTACAGGAGTTCGAAACGTTGAAAAGGCAAATTTTCAGCCAACTAAACATGCCCCTACTTGTTAGAATAAATGGACCTAGAGCCATTTATTATAATAATAAAATAATTAAAGTCCATTTATTTAATGCTAGGGAAAAGAGAGAAATACCGTATGAGTATTTGAGGAGTCTCCCATCCAACTTATGAGGTAGCCTTTCGGTACATCTCTTGTGAAGTTGAATAAAGGAGATAGGCGTGCCACACGCGCACGCGCACTCGCTCACCTCGCCGAGCCGTGGCTGTGATGTGTCGAGCGGGCACCACGGTGCGGTGAGCATCTTTTTATTGTTGACTGTTGGAGAGGAATAATGGCACCTTAACCGTGACCATCTTTTTGCTGTTGACTGTTGGAGAGAAATAATGACACCTTAACCGTGATCATTACTGGACCTTAACCATGTCACCTTAAACCGCGATAGTTACTGAGCTTTAACCGCGACCGTTACTGCCCGAGGCGCATTAACCGTGACGTCCAAATTCATCCCGGACGGACGGACGTGATGTGTTGCGGGGCGGAAGCATCTTTTTGCTGTTGACTGTTGGAGAGGAGCTGTTGGAGAGGAATAACGGCACCTTAACCGTGACTATTACTGGACCTTAACCATGGCGCCTTAAACCGCGACAGTTACTGAGCTTTAACCGCGACCATTACTACCCGAGGCGCATTAACCGTGACGGCCAGGTTCATCCCCCCCCGCGCATGCTCGCCTATATAAGACGCTGCTCCTCCTCCTGCTCAGATTGTCAATTCACACTAAGGTATTCCTGTTCAGGAGACCTCTCCCTCTCTCCCTCTGTTTGCTGCTTCTTTTCGCATTCCCATCGCCTGCACCGCGCGCACGGTACCGGCAAGAGCAGAGCCTCCGAAACCTCGTCCTACTGCTGAGATTCTGCTCGGGATAGGCGGGTGATAAGGTTTTTGGGGAGCGTCTTCACGCGACTGCTCGCTCCCGTACGACTACTTCCTCTACATCGACTACGAACGACTACTTCCTCTACGTCGACTCCGTACGACTACTTCCTCTACAGCCGAGAGCCGGGTCTTCACTGCGATCATCTACCTGCACCGACTTCGTACGGCTACATCGATTGAGGTCACTCTACGATCAGTATGACTGATCCGAGTGATAGCGGAAAGTCGGGTGACTCCGTCACCTTACCTTCCACGGGGTACTTTCTCAAACTAGTGTTCATGTTTATTAGTTGTATAATCATGAATAATTATATGTTTAATTGTTGTTTAAACATAAACATTTGCACATGGATTGTTTCACTCACCGTAATATTGAAATGTCTATTTAATTATGGAATTAAAATATACCGAAATATTGTCTATCATCTAACAATACAAAAACCTTATAATGTTGATAGGAATATGTTTGGTGCAACTAGCTTTGCAAATGCAATTAAACCAAAGCCTTTTGATGGATCCAACTTTAAGAGGTGGCGTGAGTTGGCCACCTTGTGGCTCACCGCTATGAACGTGATGTACGTCATCACCGGAAAAGCTCCCGAGGGTGTCTCGGAGGAAAAAATCAATTCAGATGATAATTTGTTCCGGGGTGCCGTCATCAACGTTCTGGTTGATAACCTGGTGGACACCTATCTCCAGAAAAAGACGGGGAAGGATATTTGGGAGGCTCTTGAGGCTCAGTACGGAGTTTCTGACGCCGGCGGTGAGCTGTACGTAATGGAACAGTTCCTAGACTACAGGATGGTTGAATACCGTTCTGTGGTGGAACAGGCCCATGAAGTACAGGCGCTGGCTAAAGAGCTTGAAAACTATAGCAAAGAGGCCCCATGTGTGTTGCCCGACAATTTTGTTGCAGGAGCAATTATCACAAAGCTGCCACATTTTTGGAGGGACTTTGCTACCTCTCTAAAACATAAGAGAAAGGAATTCACTTTTGATGACCTTATTGCGACTCTTGATGTTGAAGAGAAGGCGAGAGCAAAGGACACACGTGGAAAGGCACTAGCCGGCTCCTCAAGTGCAAACTTTGTGCAGAGGGGCAATCCCAAGTTTCAGAACAAGAGGAAGAAGCCTTCACAAAACCCGCCCAAGGCTAAGGAAGCCGACAGGCCTAATAAGAAGAAGAGAAAGCCGGGGGTGCTTGCTATACATGTAGCAGTCCGGATCACTTTGCTGTAAAGTGCCCGGATAGCAAAGATCGCAAGGCCCCCAAGACAGCGAACATGGTTGTTAGCGAAGGAGGAGGAACATCGGGGTATGGTAATTTATTACCTACAGTTCTTTCAGTATGTTCTTCACCAGAGTGGTGGATAGACACCGGTGCTAATATTCATGTATGTGCTGACATTTCTATGTTTTCTTCTTACCAGGTCGGGGGGACTACATCCTTGTTGATGGGGAACGGTGCCCATGCGCGTGTTCTTGGTGCTGGTACGGTCACTCTGAAGTTCACTTCGGGGAAGACCATACAATTGAAGAATGTGCAGCATGTACCTACCATTAAGAAGAATCTAATCAGCAGGTCTCTACTGTGTAGAGACGGTTTTAAGTTACTCTTTGAGTCAAATAAATATATCATTTCTAAGTTTGGTACCTTTGTTGGAAAAGGTTATGATAGCGGAGGCTTGTTCCGCTTTTCTTTATTGTTTGATGATAACATTGTGAACCATGTGATGAATGATGAATCAAATGTTTGGCATTCGAGACTTTGTCATGTTAATTTTGGTTGTATGATGCGCTTAGCTAGTTTGAGTTTAATTCCAAAGTTTACATCCGTAAAAAATTCTAAGTGTCACGTATGTGTTGAATCAAAACAAACTCGCAAGCCACATAAGACTGCTGAGGCGATAAACTTGGCACCTCTAGAATTAGTTCATTCCAATCTGAGCGAAATGAACGGTGTGTTGACAAAGGGTGGTAAAAGATATTTCATGACTTTGATAGACGATAGCACTAGATTTTGTTACATCTACTTGTTAAAATCAAAAGATGAAACGTTACATTACTTTAAGATCTATAAAGCTGAAGTAGAAAATCAACTTGAGAGAAAGATTAAACACCTAAGGTCTGATCGAGTTGGCGAATACTTCTCTAATACTTTTGATTCATTATGTGAGGAACATGGTATTGTTCGTGAGAGGACACCGCCTTATTCACCCCAATCCAATGGGATTGCCGAAAGAAAGAACCGCACACTGACTGACTTGGTGAATGCCATGTTAGAAACAGCGGGACTATCTAAGGAATGGTGGGGTGAGGCGATACTGATGGCTTGTCATGTCCTGAACCGTGTGCCTACGAAGAATAAGGAAGTAACACCATTCGAGGAATTGGAGAAGAAAAGGCTAACTCTTTCATATTTACGCACTTGGGGTTGCTTGGCCAAAGTCAGTGTGCCAATCACCAAGAAATGTAAACTTTGAACAAAGACGGTGGACTGTGTTTTTCTGGGGTATGCCTTTCACAGCGTCGGATATAGATTCTTGGTAGTAAGATCTGGAGTGCCTGACTTGCTTGTCGGCACAATTATGAAGTCCAGAGACGCTACATTCTTTGAGAATATTTTTCCAATGAGAGATGAAACAAGTTCATCTAGGCAAGAGTCTGTCGAGAAGGACGACTCCACCGAGCCGATGGAACTCAATGAGCCTACATTTATTGAGCATCCTGAGGAGGATAATGATGAGGCTCCTAGGAGGAGCAAGAGACAAAGGACAGAGAAATCCTTTGGAGATGATTTCATCATATACCTCATGGATGACACTCCCAAGACCATTGCAGAGACCTACTCTTCACCTGATGCTGACTGTTGAAAGGAAGCAGTGAGGAGTGAAATGGACTCTATCATGTCAAATGGAACTTGGGAGGTTGTTGAATGTCCTTACGGGTGCAAACCCGTGGGATGCGAATGGGTGCTCAAAAAGAAGCTTAGGCCTGATGGTACTATTGATAAGTACAAGGCTAGACATGTGGTCAAAGGTTACACCCAAAAGGAAGGAGAAAACTTGTTTGATACTTACTCACCAGTCGCTCGATTGACTACCATAAAAGTACTACTTTCTCTGGCAGCTTCTCATGGTCTTCTCGTTCATCAGATGGACGTTAAGACAGCTTTCCTGAATGGAGAGTTGGAAGAGGAGATCTATATGGATCAGCCGGAAAGATTTGTAGTAAAGGGTCAAGAAAGAATGGTGCGTAAGCTGGTGAAGTCTCTCTATGGCCTCAAGCAAGCACTTAAGCAATGTCATGATAAGTTCGACAGAACTTTGACATCTGTTGGCTTTATTATAAACGAAGCTGTTAAATGTGTGTACTATCGCTATGGTGGGGGCGAAGGAGTAATTTTGTGCCTGTATGTAGATAACATACTTATCTTTGGCATGAACCTTCAAATGATCAAGGAGGTCAAAGACTTTCTATCTCAAAAGTTTGAGATGAAGGATTTGGGAGAGGCTGATGTTATCCTTAACATAAAGCTGATAAAGGGAGAAAATGGTGGGGTGACTCTGTCACAGACTCACTATGTTGAGAAGATGCAAAGTCGGTTTGGCTACAGCAACTCTAAACCCGCACCAACTCCTTACGACGCCAGCTTGGTTCTAAGGAAGAACCTGAGGATAATGATAGATCAGCTGAGATACTCCCAGATAATTGGTTAACTGATGTATCTGGCTAGCGCCACGAGACCTGACATTGCATATGCAGTTAGTAAACTGAGCCGGTTTGTTTCAAACCCGAGCAGTGAACACTAGCGTGCTCTCGAGCGGGTAATGCGCTATCTAGTGGGCACAATGAACCATGGCATTCACTATTTCGGAGACCCTAAAGTCTTGGAGGGATATAGTGATGCAAACTGGATTTCTGATGCTGATAAGTTAAAGGCCACAAGTGAATATGTGTTCACACTTGGAGGTGGCTGAAAGGACCTTGATGTCGCCTAGAGGGGGGGTGAATAGGCGTGACGACCAAATTAAACTCTTCTTCCCCGATCACTTGAGCTGACAGTGTTCCACCGGTCAGACCGGTTGTGATGACCGGTCAGACCGGTCAAGCACTGGACTTCACAGGAGGCACAGGTCAGACCGGTGCACCTCACCGGTCAGACCGGTGTAGCACAGAGCACCTGCAAACACAGCTTCAAGCACCTCTTGACTTCTAGCACGAACCAAACTTGGTGAGTGGCCTTTGTAGATGATCACAAGCAAGGTAATGAGCCCTGCACACACAAGTAGCACACCCAAGTAGATCGAAGCGGAAGCAAAACAAATATGCTAGAAGAACAACTTAGAGAGTCAAACCACACGAAGAAGCAAAGGATTTGTTTCCCGAAGTTCACCACCCACTAAGGAATGGCTACGTCTCCGTTGAGGAGCTTGTAAGGGACAATTCCCACAACAAGCCGGGTCTCTTTCAACCACTTTCCTCCTTTCCACTAAGGGGATCTTTTCCACGAAGAGGCAAGATCGCAGCCCTTACAAACTTCCCGCTGCTCACCACAATGTTGGGAGCTAGCCGGCGACGCCTAGCCGTCTAGGAGGCAAACCTCCAAGAGTAACAAACGCTTCAAAGCTTGTAGACGCGAAACCAAAGTGCTCAAGCTATGGAAATGCTGTTGTTAGCTCACAAGGTCGCTCTTGAGCTTCCTCTCTCAACCCAACACCAAGGATATGGCTTGAATCCACAAATCTCACAAAGAGAGGGTTGGGGAGAGCCACTAAGGCTTAGAGCTTGTTAGGAAAGGCTTGGGACCTCAGCAATGTCACTAGAAACAGCAAGCTTCAACTGAGGAAAGCTTGGGGTATTTATACCCCTCAAAGGAGAAAACTAGCCGTTAGTCCACGGGCGGCACCGGTCAGACCGGTGCTCCACACCGGTCAGACCGGTGTTCGAAAAACTAGCCGTTGGGGCTAGCGGCACCGGTCAGACCGGTGCCCCTGACCGGTCAGACCGGTCAGGCCCGAGACACCCCAAAACCCTTTCTATGATACTAACACTTCACCAAAGAGATGAAGTGGCTCAGGTTAGGTTAGGAGGGTTTGTTAGCACACTCTAAGGCTAGATCTCACTTATGTCAACTAATGAGCACTTTGACTTGGTCAACTCGCTAAGTTGCATCCCTCTTGATAGTACGGCATACCTCTACTCAAGAATAACTAAGAACACTTTGTTGATCCCTTGAGCTTGGATATCTTCAATCTTGCCATACTTGATCAATATTCACTTGAGAGCTTTCAACACAGCTTTTGACTTGAGCACTTCCATACTTGAGCTAATGACTTATGATCTTTCCATCTAGCATAGGAATGCACACTTGAATCCATAAGTCACTCCATATTGCCAATCCTAACATGGTGATGACTTGCATTGCTTCCCTCAGTTAAGGTTTGGATATGATACTTGGAGACCCCACGGATGCTAGAACTTCACCTTAGCAAAACACGAAATGGCGGCTTAGCTACGGCCCCAAAGATTGCTTAGTCCCTCACCCTAGACATCTCGGTTGATCTCTTCATCACTTATCCAATCCACTTTTGAGTTCCACTTGCTTCATACACAATTAACCTTCATTTGAAAACCCGCTTCAAATGCTTGATCTTGATTGACAATGAATGTGCAAGCTTCCAAATTAGAACCATAATGTGTACACTCATCCTTGTGTCCTCTTTCAATAAACACATGAAGCCTTGCACTTGACTTAGAGAATTACCATCTTCTCTTTTATGATTCTTGTAAATTTAATCAAGCTACGTCTTCATATGGGAGACCATGAATTGACCTTCTCAAATTATCCCAATATTTATCTTCTTTTATTGCTTGATACTTGTCACTTATGCATTAGGATCATCCATATATTTGTCTTCTCCAATGTGAGCCATATAATATTCATCCATAAATAAATACTTCAATAATTGCTCATGAATATATAAATAAAACTTGCTCACAATCTTAGACAAATACATTAGTCCTTTAATCGCCTTGTCATTCAATTCACCAAAATCCACTTAGGGGCCTAGATGCACTTTCAATCTCCCCCTTTTTGGTGATTGATGACAACTTGATTAAAGTTTACAAATAAAACATTAAAGCGCATTTTAGATTCTTAGATGTAGCTAGAGCTCCCCCTTAATTTGTGCTTAGAGTTGAATTTCAAAAAATTGGCCTTAAATGCCAATTGCACAAATTTGGGAGAAAGCGCGTGTTAGCTCCCCCTATATCTTAGAATCAGTGGAGTGCAACATGTGTGAGCGATAAAATAAAAACCGTGATGCGTATGACAAGATATGCACAAAGCAAAGAACAAGAGTACTGACTAGGCAGCACCGGTCAGACCGGTGCCCCAGACCGGTCTGACCGGTCAGGTCCAGCCAGCACGCCTGACTAGGCGGCACCGGTCAGACCGGTGCCCCTGACCGGTCAGACCGGTCATGTCCAGCCAGAGCACAAAGTAAAGGGTGTGCGTGCTATTTGGTCCAAGGTGATCAGGCCGGGGTTGCAAGCCGGCTTAGATCACTTTGCTCCATTTAGCCAACACAAACAATACATCATTCAATACATGCATCACAATCTAGCAATAAAGTCGCTTAATTATTACAATAAAGGTTCAAACACACAGTAGCACTCACACAAATGTTCTCAAGTCCACAAAGATAAGATTCTAAAAAATTACACAGCTGCTCTCAACAGCCAGCCAGCACCGGTCAGACCGGTGCAACACAGACAGCAACTTTGAGTTTAAGTCTTTAATCCAAATCTTCTCCCCCTTTGTCATCAAGCATCCAAGAAGGGCCTGGAGAAGAAGTAGCCGTCGATCACTGTCCCTGAGATCCGTCTCCTAGTTGAGAGCTCCCTCCTATTTGAGAAGTGTCAAAAATCCAATGCATAGGAGAGTTTAGGTAAATAGAATCAGAGATAGTGATTTCAGATGGATGAGCTATAGGAGCACTGTCTTTACCATAGTGATATGGATTATATCCAAAGATCTCGGCGGAGAAGCGAGCGCCCCAATCTTGTCCTTGCTCGGAAGGTGGAGGAGGTGGAGGAGCTTGTTCTTGTTCCATGGAGTGAGAAGAACCAGGTACATCTGGGTGAGGGGGTACAAACGGTGGAGGTGGAGGAGGCGCTGATGATGAAGACCCTTGTTCTTGCCCGGACTCAAAAAACATAGGTCCATATTGATTAAGCATGTCGGAGTTGACCCAACATCTCATCCTATCCTCGAAGGAAGGTATCTCAACCTGTGGAGACTCAGGAGAGGGAGGAGAGCGGGGCGGTTCAAACCCTTGAGCGTTGTGCATCAACTTCATCGTGTCCCTCATTTGCTTGTTTGCCCTCCTAGACCTTTGTTGCTCCACCTGGATGTCATGCTGACTCCTACACATGCCAAAAATGAAATTGAGGAACTTCCTCAATGGAGAAGAGGACCTGCGGGGCCTGTGCTGCTCCCAGCCTCCCCACCGGTCAGACCGGTGCTCAGCACCGGTCAGATCGGTGACGGCCTGAGGGCCTGACTGTGGCTGATCTGACTGAGTAGTGCCCTCTTCTGTGATTCCTTCCCCATGGCCAGGTGCTTGCTCTGCTCTAGGAGATGGAAGCCTTGGACTCTTGCTAGGATTGAGCTTCAACGGCTTGTGTGTCACATTTTTGGGAAACTCCGTCTTTGCAACCTTTTCAATTATATACATGATATAGGGACTGTAGCTGCAAATCTTTTTGGGGTCCTCTGATAGATGCTTGATTTCCTGCCAAATGAAATCCCCAACACTAAATTCCGGAGCTCCCGGCCTTAAAGCAACCATCAAGTTTTTCTGAAATTTTGTGATCTCAGAGGGATTCCCATCTCTCGGTGTAATAGACACCCTAAGGAGTCTATTAAGTGCAGCATAATAGGTATAGAGATTCTTCACCTTCCCATAATAAGCATGGTTACCTCTCGGGTACATAAGGTGCAAGGCACTTTTGTCAAGCTCCCCTTCATCATGGAGCTGTCTTAAGTCCTTGTCTCCTGCCATGATCCCAAAGCACCTCAAGAACCTGGGGAAAGTGATGGAATACCGCTGGGCATTGGTCATCCAAATCATAGCCCTCTCAGTACCAATGTGTCCAAAGTGCACGGTGGCATAAAATTGGGCTATTATCTCCTTGTTCCAATCTTGTCGGAAACCCATAAGCTCCTTGACCCTTTGCCTCTCACAGTTGCTTATGACTTCATTAAAAATGGGGTCATTCTTCCTAGCCATATGCCCCCAATCCACATATTGTGCCTTATGAGTGATTTTGGGCTTTTTGATGATCACCGTAGCATAATAATCTTGCTGAAACTTAGCCCAAAACCTTGGATCGGATGCGGTCCTTGCCTCCTCATAAGGGTTCTTATCCCTCAACTTCTTTAGGGCTTTAGTCATGCCCGAACCATGGTACTTTACTGGCCTGTCAGGATAGATATAGGTGGGTGGCATGATTTTCAATCTACCCTGGTCATCATCATCCTCATCCATGGCATCCACATCATCTTCTTCTTCCTCATCCTCCTCATCCTCATCCATTGCCTCGTCGGAGTCATCATCATCAGACCCAGCCTCCTGATGCCTCTTTAGCTCAAACTGTCCCTGAAAGGTCTCATCCTCAACATTGTCATCACTGCTAGTACCGGTGTCACCTCCAAGGTCTGGTGCCTCTGCACTCTCTCGAGCTGAACGCCGTCTCAACCTTTTGCCGCTGACATTTATGGTGCTGCCCCCTTCCCCAAAGTCACCGGGGGCAGTCCCTCTGCGAGCATGCACATCTTCTCTTCTCTTCTTAGCACCCTCCTTTTCCCTAACCATGACTGCTGTCCTGAGTCACAAAAAGGATGACAAGAGTGTATTAGACTCTAGGAACCAGATTGAATCGATATAGAAGAAAAATTCTTGAAAGTACAGACCAATTGGGTCTGCTCTGGGCCACACCGGTCAGACCGGTGATGGGCACCGGTCAGATCGGTTCCACCCAGAACAGAGCCAATTGCTCCAACATTCAATCTGAGCAGCTATGACTCTAAGATTTGGTCTAGATAGACATGAGACAACCTAATACAGATAAGTGCTGAAAAGCATGAAGAAAACAAAATTTGGGACTGGACACGCGCCACCGGTCAGACCGGTGACGGCCACCGGTCAGACCGGTGATGGCCGTCCGACCCCAAATCTTGGGTTCTCACAATGTGTCCAACGAAACTTTATGGATCTATAGGTATGTCTTCTAGGGGTTCTCAGGAGATGATATACCAAAGAAAATTCGAATCTTTGCACGGAGTAAAGAGATCGGGCAAAACAAAGATTTGAATACCTTTGGAGAGAAGAACTTGAAAGGAATCCAAAGAACTCGAAGGGGAAACTGAAGAGGGGCCTTGGGAGATCCTTTTGCTTCCAATCTTGTGGTCTTTCCTTGGTTGAAACTTCAAATCTCCATGGGAGAAGAGAGAGGTGGAAGGAGGGAGGAGAGGTGGTCTTCACGGTTTGGAGGAGATGAATGCTGGTGAATAAGGGAGGAGAGAGAGAAGGAAGGGGGTAAAGGATAGATCCTTTTTACTGTGGGCCCACGGGTTGAAGTCGGGCGTCACCGGTCAGACCGGTGCGAGCCACCGGTCAGACCGGTGACTACACTTGGTCGAGCCAGTGAGCCTTTAGCGGTAGTTCCGACCCGTGCTCGGTAGTACCGAAGATTTTGATAATTTCAACAGAGAATCCATATCGGTAGAACCGACGTAGCCTCGGAAGTTCCGATCCTTCTTTCCCATTTTGCGAAAATTCCTCTGAAAACTTCTTCTGGTATTTTATAAGACACTTTACATCCACTTAGGTCTCAGAAGAAGGAAGATGTGACTTCAGGGGTACCTCCGGTCGGACCGGTGGTGGGCACCGGTCAGACCGGTGCTCCCCTGAGAAAAGGACTTCGGGTCAAAAAGAGAGATTTTGATCCTAATTCTTTCAGAAGTTTTGGATAGGAAATGAAGAGTTGATATTGATCCAAAATTCATCAAGTCTTGAAAGAATGAAGGATAATCCAATTTATTTTGATAATTCTTGATTCTTCCAAGAGAGAGAGATAAAGATGGATTTAATGTACTTGAGAAAATCTTCTTAATTGTGACTAGCCATCAATCAAGCAAGGGGAACCATAGTCACAACTAAGTTGGTTGGGTCACAAAGACCAAGAATCGAATATTTTCAAAAAGAGCACACTTCCTACACATACTAGTTGATTTTTTCGAAAAGTCTATCCTATGTCACAAAGTGCATGCATCCACTTCAAATGAATGGCTTTTCAAGAATATTTGACTCATACCTTCAACCTCGAGACACAAAGACGAGAGAAAGCAAAGGTATCAACCAAATATCGAGAGAGGCACACAAAAATTCACTTGAAGCAATTGCATGCTAAGGATGGCACACTAGCATGGTATTATGGCCTAGATGCATTACGGTATTCAATGAGGTTCATGGAAACATACCTTTGCCTTAAGACCATTTCATTTGTGCATATATTTGAATTTTGAATGGTGCTAGCTCTTACTTATCTTTAGAGAGTTATACTTATCAAGAGCTCGCTTAGGGATGCACAAAAGAGTAAGATTACAATATCACTTTGATGCCAAATCACCCTTTTTCTTGAAAGTTGGGTCAATCCCGGGTCACCCGGCCATAGGGGTCGGGTCACCCTGCAGCACACAGAGGCACACCGGGTCACCCGAGCACAGGTGCCGGGTCACCCGCCCAACAGCCTCACTGAGCCGGCACCGGTCAGACCGGTGCTTGTCACCGGTCAGACCGGTGACCCCAGTGGTCACTTCTTTGGTGATTTTCAATTTCTTGTCCCTTGATTAAGTGAACACATCACTAATTTGAAACCTGTAACAGAGACAAGGCAATGCTCTTCTAGAGAGCCATTAAAAGCATCGAATGGCATGAGAGTATAATTTCATAAAGATGTCAAAGTCACTACCTCATGTTTCACTCGTCCAAGATAAGTGTCACATGAGTGTTCACGAAGAACTAAGAGTGACTAAGACTCAACAAGGAGCACTAGTTACCGAGATGTCATTGAACTCAAGATTTATATGAATTTGCCCTTCACATAGGCAATTGATCAAACGTGATTTCCATGCCTTCTAACCATGTGTTCAATGCATCTCTTTCAACCTGCAAGCTCAGCAAGCATTTCTTGGTACCCAACGCTTGTTGGGTCCTATGGGGTTAGCCACAAGATGCTTAGGAACCCAAATAGCTCTCATGCTATATTGAGGTGAACTAATCTCCCTCATAGCATAAGTTCCATTATTATCGTTCCTAAGCTTATGAAAATCATAATGGACTAGATTTGATTTAGGAATATTACCATTTGAACAATCTTTGCCCATGTGACCCTTTTGACGGCATTCATAGCAAATGCGATTTTTGTTCTTGTTGGTCACACCATTCCTTATAGTTTCTTGTTCATGCTTGCTTCTGAGCCTTGTACTTAGAGAAGAAGTCTTCCTCGCCTTGTTTGCTTGAGGTGGGGCTGCCCTGGCCGGCACCGGTCTGACCGGTGGCATGCACCGGTCTGACCGGTCACGGTCAGTGCCACTGCTCATTTTCACACTTGGGCACGAGTCGGCAAAGTGACCCTTCTCTCTGCACTTGTAGCACACTCTCCACTTGTTTGAGCTTCTAGGCTTCTTGGAGAGCGATTCTTGTGCCTTGTGCTTGGTTGGGCGATATTGGGACTTGACTTGCCCAACCTTGCTCTTTTCTTGAATCTTGTGCTTGTGGGTCCTTGTATGTAGTTGAGGGGTTGAGCTAGTGACGGTTGATCCCTTCTCAAGCTTCTTCACCATGTCTTCACGGTTATCTTGAGAAGGTTGCACTTTGCTCTTCTCCTTCAACACATACAAGTCTTTTTGAAGCTTTTCAACCTCTTGCTTGAGTTCATCATTTTCTTTAGCAATGAGGTCATCACAAGATTCTACAAGTACATGCTCAATGCTAGATTGGCTTGCTTGAGACAAATAATCATTAGCGCAAGATAAATTAATTTGAACTTGTGAGCATGTGCATGTGTGAGATAGAGATTGCATAGATTTTACCGATGAAAACACAACCTCATGGGCTATCTCTAGTGTTGCATAAGAATCGACAAGCTTCTCATAGGAGCACTCAAGTCCCTTGTGATCGGCTTGTAGAGCCATATGCTCACTAGTGAGTTTCGCTAGTTGGGCTTCTAGCTCATCATTGGCTTCTTCTTCTACTTTAGTTCTATATGAAAAAGATTTGATATCATGATCATATTTGTTAGCCAATGATTCATACTTACAAACCAATGATGCAAGCTCGGATTTGAGAAGTTCAAGTTCTCTTGTCGGAGAGCTTGATGCTTCAATCTTCTGGCCCTTAGCTCCCTTGGCCTGCCACTTCTTCTTGCTCTTCTTTTCCTTCTTTGCCATCAAGCAAGTTGGTGTGCCTCTGTCGGCACCGGTCTGACCGGTGTGTGTCACCGGTCTGACCGGTCCCTGCAGAGGGACAGCGTCATCGCCTCTTTGATCTTCTTCTTGCTTGAGGGTTGATGCTTGATGATCAGTGGATGTTGTAGAGGCTGTGGAACATATCTCCACTGGTTCATCTTCATCATCACTCTCAATTTCATCCCATTTGGTGTGAACTGTCTCAAATAGCAATTTCCAAATGAGATGAGCATCTTCGCTAATCTTTTTGCTCTTTAGAATAAGATGCTTCAGCTCTCTACATACACAACTACACAAAAGGTTAGTAATAACGGCATTGAGTCGCTTCTTCTCCAATTCCTTAGGAGAGACACAAGTCCCATCCTCCGGAAGGATACTCGCAACCATAATACCCTCAGCGGTAGGACCCAAAACCTTAAGTGCAATGAGAACATTGGAGCACCAAGAAGAGTAGTTTGAGCCATCTAGAGCTAGAGGCTCAAACGGTACCACACAAGTTGTCGACATCGAAGAACTCCAAGCGGTTAAGCTCGAATCGGAGCACCAAGCTCTGATACCAATTGAAAGGACCTTGATGTCGCCTAGAGGGGGGGTGAATAGGCGTGACGACCAAATTAAACTCTTCTTCCCCGATCACTTGAGCTGACAGTGTTCCACCGGTCAGACCGGTGGTGATGACCGGTCAGACCGGTCAAGCACTGGACTTCACAGGAGGCACAGGTCAGACCGGTGCACCTCACCGGTCAGACCGGTGTAGCACAGAGCACCTGCAAACACAGCTTCAAGCACCTCTTGACTTCTAGCACGAACCAAACTTGGTGAGTGGCCTTTGTAGATGATCACAAGCAAGGTAATGAGCCCTGCACACACAAGTAGCACACCCAAGTAGATCGAAGCGGAAGCAAAACAAATATGCTAGAAGAACAACTTAGAGAGTCAAACCACACGAAGAAGCAAAGGATTTGTTTCCCGAAGTTCACCACCCACTAAGGAATGGCTACGTCTCCGTTGAGGAGCTTGTAAGGGACAATTCCCACAACAAGCCGGGTCTCTTTCAACCACTTTCCTCCTTTCCACTAAGGGGATCTTTTCCACGAAGAGGCAAGATCGCAGCCCTTACAAACTTCCCGCTGCTCACCACAATGTTGGGAGCTAGCCGGCGACGCCTAGCCGTCTAGGAGGCAAACCTCCAAGAGTAACAAACGCTTCAAAGCTTGTAGACGCGAAACCAAAGTGCTCAAGCTATGGAAATGCTGTTGTTAGCTCACAAGGTCGCTCTTGAGCTTCCTCTCTCAACCCAACACCAAGGATATGGCTTGAATCCACAAATCTCACAAAGAGAGGGTTGGGGAGAGCTACTAAGGCTTAGAGCTTGTTAGGAAAGGCTTGGGACCTCAGCAATGTCACTAGAAACAGCAAGCTTCAACTGAGGAAAGCTTGGGGTATTTATACCCCTCAAAGGAGAAAACTAGCCGTTAGTCCACGGGCGGCACCGGTCAGACCGGTGCTCCACACCGGTCAGACCGGTGTTCGAAAAACTAGCCGTTGGGGCTAGCGGCACCGGTCAGACCGGTCAGGCCCGAGACACCCCAAAACCCTTTCTATGATACTAACACTTCACCAAAGAGATGAAGTGGCTCAGGTTAGGTTAGGAGGGTTTGTTAGCACACTCTAAGGCTAGATCTCACTTATGTCAACTAATGAGCACTTTGACTTGGTCAACTCGCTAAGTTGCATCCCTCTTGATAGTACGGCATACCTCTACTCAAGAATAACTAAGAACACTTTGTTGATCCCTTGAGCTTGGATATCTTCAATCTTGCCATACTTGATCAATATTCACTTGAGAGCTTTCAACACAGCTTTTGACTTGAGCACTTCCATACTTGAGCTAATGACTTATGATCTTTCCATCTAGCATAGGAATGCACACTTGAATCCATAAGTCACTCCATATTGCCAATCCTAACATGGTGATGACTTGCATTGCTTCCCTCAGTTAAGGTTTGGATATGATACTTGGAGACCCCACGGATGCTAGAACTTCACCTTAGCAAAACACGAAATGGCGGCTTAGCTACGGCCCCAAAGATTGCTTAGTCCCTCACCCTAGACATCTCGGTTGATCTCTTCATCACTTATCCAATCCACTTTTGAGTTCCACTTGCTTCATACACAATTAACCTTCATTTGAAAACCCGCTTCAAATGCTTGATCTTGATTGACAATGAATGTGCAAGCTTCCAAATTAGAACCATAATGTGTACACTCATCCTTGTGTCCTCTTTCAATAAACACATGAAGCCTTGCACTTGACTTAGAGAATTACCATCTTCTCTTTTATGATTCTTGTAAATTTAATCAAGCTACGTCTTCATATGGGAGACCATGAATTGACCTTCTCAAATTATCCCAATATTTATCTTCTTTTATTGCTTGATACTTGTCACTTATGCATTAGGATCATCCATATATTTGTCTTCTCCAATGTGAGCCATATAATATTCATCCATAAATAAATACTTCAATAATTGCTCATGAATATATAAATAAAACCTGCTCACAATCTTAGACAAATACATTAGTCCTTTAATCGCCTTGTCATTCAATTCACCAAAATCCACTTAGGGGCCTAGATGCACTTTCAGTGGCGCTGTTTCCTGGAAGTCTTGCAAGCAGACCATTCTAACCAGGTCAACAATGGAAGCAGAACTCGCAGCATTGGATACTGCCACTGTAGAGGCCGAGTGGCTTCGTGAACTCCTAATGGACTTGCCGATAGTTGAAAAACCGATACCGGCAATTATAATGAACTGTGGTAATCAAACTGTGATTGTCATGGTGAAACAAGCTATGGTTTAACTGAGAGAAGAGAACCTTTGAGAAGGCTCGGTTCATGGAAAGATGCATTTCTCTTCAAAACTGTATGGCAGCTTGGTATGTATACCTTAATGTGCTCCAAGTGGCTTTCATGAAAAAGGTAGTTGTTTCTCTGAAGCAAATACATAGTCCTACAGTATGTCTTGAAGGAACACACCTATATGAGTATCGACTACTGGTCATAGTCTATGAGATTTGGGTGATCTCTAGAAAACTCATGAAGAGGCACGGAGTGTGACCCATAAACTCCAACCCGCGAGGATGCTATGTGCAGCCAAGTATCAGTAAAGGGCTCTAACCAAGCTTAGATGCACAAAACTGACAATTCAAGGCATAGTCCATTGTTCAGTTGGAAATAAGTGTAACTTGAGTTTCTGATGGATGTTCAACTTAACAGTCTCCATCGTAGTACTGGTATATCGAAAACAAATGGGAAGATGAGAGTATTTCCAATGTGACTTAAAATTCTTTGTGGGGATTGTTAGAATAAATGGGCCTAGAGTCATTTATTATAATAATGAAAGAATTAAAACCCATTTATTTAATGCTAGGGAAAAGAGAGAAATACCGTATGGGTATTTGAGGAGTCTCCCATCCAACTTATGAGGTAGCCTTTCGGTACATCTCTTGTGAAGTCAAATAAAGGAGATATGCGTGCCACACGCGCGCGCGCTCGCTCGCCTCGCCGAGCCGAGGCCGTGGGCGCGTCGAGTCATGTCGAGTCGAGTCGAGCGGGGCGGTCGGACGTGATGTGTTGCGGGGCGGGAGCATCTTTTTGCTGTTGACTGTTGGAGAGGAGCTGTTGGAGAGGAATAATGGCACCTTAACCGTGACCATTAGTGGACCTTAACCATGACGCCTTAAACCGCGACAGTTACTGAGCCTTAACCGCGACCGTTACTGCCCGAGGCGCACCTCCGAAACCTCGTCCTACTGCTGAGATCCTGCTCAGGATAGGCGGGCGATAAGGTTTTTGGGAGCGTCTTCACGCGACTGCTCGCTCTCGTACGACTACTTCCTCTACATCGACTACGAACGACTACTTCCTGTACGTCGACTCCGTACGACTACTTCCTCTACAGCTGTGAGCCGGGTCTTCACTGCGATCATCTACCTGCACCGACTTCGTACGACTACATCGATTGAGGTCACTCTACGATCAGTATGACTGATCCGAGTGATAGCGGAAAGTCGGGTGACTCCGTCACCTTACCTTTCACGGGGTACTTTCTCAAACTAGTGTTCATGTTTATTAGTTGTATAATCATGAATAATTTTATGTTTAATTGTTGTTTAAACATAAATACTTGCACATGCATTGTTTCACTCACCGTAATATTGAAATGTCTATTTAATTATGGTATTAAAATATATCGAAATATTGTTTATCATCTAACAGTACTCTACACGTTTGGACTCTGAAGGCAGTCAGGCACGTAGGCGTTTTGTTTTCTCTGAACAATGAACATGTTGTTTTTTTCACTTATCGCTGTGAGTTTTTTTTTACGGTCGAGGCCGACGCCCCCCATCTGTAAGAAAAAAAGTCATAAACCATCCTGGCCCAGCTGGAAAAGAAGCGGCAGCAGTAAAAGCAGCCACGTTACGCCACCCCTGCCACGGGCGGCGGCTGCGCCCGTACCCTGAGCTGTGCCCACGCTGTGCTGTGGTGGTCCCACTCCCACGACGCGGGCACCACACCTCCGGCCGGCTCCCCAGTCCCCACCAGCACGCCGTTCCTCCCTCCACGCGCTTCCGGATTCAAAAATTTCCCTCGACGCCTGGACCGCGCCGTGGGCGTGCAGGCCAGGCCACATACACACCCTCTTCCATCGCCGCCCAGCACCGGACGCGCCGAGTTGGGCCAGCCGCGTGCGGTCGCTGCCGCTCGCTCCTCTCGCTGAAGCGCGCGCGTCGCGGCACACGCGAGGGTTGGGCAAGTGGGGCTTGGGGGGTATTCTGGTGAAATTTCTCCGAGATCCGGTGGTACTTGAGGCGACAGGGCCTCTCCGGCCGCGATTTGGTCCATGGATTTGCGGAAAGGGGCCCTTGGTTTCCTCGAATTCGAACGGGCGCTCCTGTAGTATGCAGTGGGGAAACGAAATTTCAACGGGGCACACCAAACTCCCAACATCGGTGCAGCACACCTTTCATGTATACTCACTCTGTTTTATAAATTACAATCTTGTCTTAAGTGACTAAATTATAGGTAAAATACATAAATACCTACGATAGAAACTAGCTTCACGAATAGATCCTTAAAATATTTTCACAACACGTTTGTTTCATAATATGATGTTTTCATAAACTATGTTAAGATTAGATAAATTTAACTTAAATCACGTGACTTATACTTTGAAACCGAGTGAGATTTACTAAAAAGGAATACTCTTCTTGGTACACCGTGTATGGGGAACTTACATATGAATGGTTCGTGATAAATATGCTTGAAATTAATGATTTTAACGTAGTACATAAGATCAGTTACACCATTACGAGGCATCGTCAATACTTAAAGAAACAACTTTCATTTTATAGACATACTGCAACCTCCGTGTCGCCAAAATTTGCCTGATGTGTGGAGATCCTTAGATCCATAACACAAAGATTGTCACACATATTTTTGAATAACATATTTATTGAGGTTGCTATTTTGTGATCATCATACATAGCATTACCATGTTAGTTACCTTGTCCTACCCAAATACACTCTCACAACAAGGTTAGTCATGGTTTTAAAAACTCTTCTTAGATGTTGCAAGAAAAGGAATTAAAAATAATTCTATGCACACGTTTTTTTTATGATCACATCCAAACTCGGTAAACCTTCCTTCCCCAACCTTTTCGGACATCCCAAACTAATCTTGCAAGCCAAGATGTGCCTATTCCGACACCATTCAACAACTATGTTTCATATCTCACATACCGCTGCTCTGTACTCGTCCGTCATCTCTTCTAGTAAGTTGATCTTACGTTGCTACCTTCCTCTAAAACAAACATACTTTGACGAAGGCAATCCCAGTTCTACCCTCACGTGACCGTAATCGGTTTCACCATCGAAGATGGAGAAGAAACTCTCTCACCCATATCTCGGTGTGCGGTGTGCCACGTCGATTTTGAAGAAAAAAAATTGCATGAAGAAACATGTGTTCTTCAATTCCTTTGAAAAAATGACCAAAATCTTCTCGATATAAGCTCACCCGCTTAACAAAGAGCACATCTGTTCATTCATGCGAGAACATTCCTAATTCTAGAACTAAACAAACACCCATTCGTGTTCGGTGTTCCTCTCACGTCGAGCTTGCTCGGAACATTCCTGCAACCTTCCAGCCGGAGGGAAAGTCTGTGAGTGTGTCGCTCGCTCATCAGGGACAAGGGTGCAAATACCGCAGAACGCGAGGGGTGCGTCCCCGCAAGTTCACCACCGCGTCGTTATAAGTACAGAGTGGGGCTCGCCTCGGACAAGCCCCCCCGGCCGTCTCCATCTCAGATTCCGAGAGCGCTCCACCCCCGGCCCGAGCCGCCTCTCCCATCCCGCCCTGTCGGTCGCCTCGCCGCCGCTGCCGAGATGGGGTTCGTGTCCTTCGTCGGGAGGGTGCTTTTCGTCGCCGCCTTTCTCCTCTCCGCCTACCAGGAGTACGCGCCCCCTCCCCCTTCCTTCACCTGTCTTCTCATTCCCATTGTCGTCGTGCCTGCTCGCTGTGTCGGTTCGAGTCCGGTTTCCGTAGATCTGGTGCGGCGCCCGCGAAATCCGAGTGGGAATGGGGTCTGGGAGCACCCAAGTGCGTGGATCTCGCGGTGGATAGTTTGATTTGTGGGGTCAGGGGGTCTGGATCTACCTGCTCATGTTTTTGTTTAAATTGCCTGGTACACGAAACGTCGTAATTTTGGTGTGAGGCTTTTCTCGATCTGCATCTGGGCAGTTGAATTGCGTCATTGATCTGGAGATTTGGAGGCAGCTGAAGTAGAGCATCGTGTATGTGCTTGTTTTAAGTTTCTTATTACTGCCACTTGTACTCTGACCTGGGGTTCCGATCTTGTAGTATGTTGGATTTGTTAGCGACATGTGCCATATAAAGTGTTGCAACAGCTGCCGAATCAGCTTACGTGTCATCCCAGTAACCGAAATTCAAAATATGCCTAGTCAGCCTTTTGAGATTTAGGTTTTCAGATTCAGGCATGGATTTGAATCTGCAATGAGTCTAGCTGCTAGCTAGGAAGTCAACGAAAAAATAATTCAACACCTCATCTTGGTAGTGAGATGCCAACATGCATGCAGCCCAACAATTATCAATTACGGAGAATTTTCATCAAACTTCCTCAAGAGTAAAACAACACTAGATCAAACTGGTCCACTGCCAATTCTTTCTCAGCTAATAAAAAATCCCTCTATTGGCTTACAAGAGTAGCGACAGGGTTGTCAAGGTATGATGTGGGAAAGAGCAGTTTGGGTTAGGTCTCCCCCAGTTGGAGGTGATAAAATAGCTCTAGTACAATCCTTAAGTTATCACTTGCGAGTTGTTGATGTCAGTTGCTATCAATAATTATGATGCCTCCTTGGGAGATAAGAGAAGTAACAAAACCCTAGATGCTCATTTTGCTGCTTCTGTTTGAGTGGAGTTTGTGAGCAGCAAAAACACACGCAGCAGACTGATCGAGATCACAAAAGTGCTGCTGTTCTAGACTATTTTCTTGACACTTTCTGTGCTTGTGCTCTTTGTCACCTCCATGCGAAGGATATAGCACAATTATGCTGCAACACTCATGCCTAATGTGATTGTTGCCTAATCAAGTCATACTGCTACACAGTGTTGCCCACTCAAGGCAGAATGTGACAAGTTTGGACTAGTGCTTAGTAGTAAAAAACCTTGACTAAGGAAGATCCATTTTATGATTTAGCTCGTTAGGGGAGTTTGTGAGGTGTGATGTAAGGTCTTATGTGACATTGTTCTTGTTCGTTTCAGGATCTAAATTTTGTTCACCTCACATGTCATATAGTTATAAATTTCCCTTGGCTGTCTAATTCTAGATAACACGCCGAAGGATTCATGATAGCTACTGTTCTGTTACTTGACATGCTAGATGGTGTAATAGTCTTGGTACCTGGTTTTATCCTCATTCATTAAAGTGTACCTTTTCTGGTTGCAGGTTTAATGAATTCGGAACTGATGGTGGGCCAGCGGCAAAGGCCCTTAAGCCCAAGTTCAATGTGTTCGTAAAAAATATCTCTTCGCATCTTGGAGTAGCTGTGCCACATGTTGAGGTGATATATTTATTTCATGGCATCTTTCTTGTTGATGTTGTTGATTGTTGTTTAATGTAGATTACATTTTTTGTTCTTACCCAGTTGAAGCATGTGATTGCTGCTACAATCGCCCTTAAGGGACTTGGAGGTCTTCTTTTTATCTTGAGCAGCTCTCTGGGTGCTTATCTCCTGGTTTGTGCTCTCTGCTCTGTTTGCTTTGCTGTTATATTTCCTTTAATCTTTTAGCTTTCCTTTTATATAAGTTAATTATCACATTTGAATGGAAATGAAGGCTCTATGTTTAGAAGCACATGGCACCTCCATTTTCATATTTCGTGATAAAATAGGATGCACATGTGCACATATTCATTGCTTAAGCTGCTCATGATGAAAATATTGCTCTTTATCTAGTGAATTTTGTCATGCAGAAGGCATCTGCATGTAGTCATTTGCTCTTTTATTTTCAGTTGAATTTAAATGGCAACAACATAACTTTCGGTGTTTGGTTTGGGTTTCTGTTTTTATTTTCTGTTCTGTGTGCATATTTAGGTTTCTGTTTTTTTAATGTTACTTCCATAGTTCTAAATAGACTTGCTGTAGATCTGCTGTAGCTTTTTTAGAGAGCTGGTGCTAGGCTATTGCTAACTGTTCAGCTATGGCTGCTAAGGACACTTTTAACTCTGCTAAAGATCGCTATTTGGCTTACCCGCAAAACCTATTTAGCACTGCTGATACAATTTTTTCACTATGTGGGTTGATGATGCTTTAGTTCCTCCACACAAAAGGTTCAAATGCCCATTGGTTGCTAAAAACAATGATAGCGGTACAAAACCATCACTGTATCTTTAATTTTAAAGTGATACGCACGAAGACATGTTCTCATATAACCCTGGGCATGCATAGTATTCATAAAATTTCCTTGCATCCATGTTTCTGTGCATGATTAATTGAAAATTTTCATATTTTTATGAGACAGCCAAATGAAATAGCTTCCGCTATATCCCGCTATAGCTTTTTATAGCTTATAAGCTGCCACTGAATGACTTAGCTCGCTATTTAAAACATTCTTGCTTCTAACGTACTTGAACCTGGCTACCTAGTTTTAAATATTTTGGCTATTGAGAAACAGATAAGGATATCATTCACTTTCATATTCTCTTAATGCTTATGCAATCTGGATGTAAATTGTTTGTTGTGTAATGATACAAATGGTTAAAAAATTGAATCTACCAAGCTTTGTATAATCTTCAATGCTAATCAACAAAATTACCTTTTCCATTCCATATGGCCTACTTTTATGTCCTGGATATAGTTTTTTAAGCGTTGACATGGCAGATCTTGTTTCTAACTGTTTTTTTTTATGTTGCAACTTGAGGTTCTTTATTTGAGAACCTAATTAAGATGATATTATTATAAACGCTGTTTTCAAATATTTGATGCATAGGGCAAGCTACTTGTTAAAGAATGTATGCTCTATATTATGACATAATTACAGCACCTGATACTGTAGCTTTCCATTCATTGGCTGCTAATGTGTGTGCTTAGTCTTCAATCTTGATAAAAATACATTATGATTTTTGTATCGCTCACCTTCTGTCCATAGCCCCGTTTTCCATTGCTCCCCTTTTGACATTGCTTGCTAAGTATCATCGCTTCTTTCTTGATGTTAATCCTGTGAATTTGATGCTATACTAGATTACTATGCAATTTGTTTTCCTTTTGGGGCTTAGGTCATTCTATGCTTTTTCCAGGATCTTGGTCCTTTGGCTCTGCGGTGACATGCGCTATTCCTTTTATTGTGAATTTAGACAAATATGATCTGTTGGTTTGTCGTTGTAGCAGCCCTAGCCACTACTAATTAAGTATTTTGTCGTTGCAGTTGTTGTACCTTGCCTTTATCACCCCCATTGTGCATGACTTCTACAACTATGATATGGAGAAGGCGGAATTTGCGCAGATCTTTGGGAAGTTCACCCAGGTAATTGTTGTTTGCAATTCTGCTAAGCAATGCATAGTCTGTCAAAGTATCTGAATATCACATGATACCTTGTGCTTGCAGGATTTGGCACTCATTGGAGCACTTCTCTTCTTCCTGGGCATGAAGAACTCCATCCCGAAGCGGCAGGCCAAGAAGAAGGCTCCCAAGGCGAAGACGAACTAAGGCTCTCTAGATAGTTGCAGCCGTAGGGGGCTCAGGTGGTGTCAGGAGACGGTCTATTTTGAAGCAAGCTGCGATGTGAGCCAATGCCATGGTGCGGCTTTCATATGTATCAGATTCCATTTTGCAGGGCACGGCCCCAATGAAGGTGTGAGTGGGCGGATTAGGTGACTAGATTGTACCATTATGTACTTGTGATTGGTTTGTTGGACTATGATTAATCTTCTCCATTTGATTTATCTTGCACTGGGCCATGTTAGCAGTGCAGGAAATCGCTACAGATAATGGGCTGGGAATTCTTTCTTACATCGTCTCGTGAATTGTTTATTTCCTGGTGTTTTTATTAGTTTGGCAGACGTGCAGAGTCCAAGTGGTCAATACTTGTGAATTATTAGTCGGGTTAGTACTAATGTGGCCTCGTGGTTCTCACTAACCACCCTGATAATGCGGGTCGAGTGTATGAACCGACAGATCAATACTTAACGCGGGTTCTTCGCTGTTGTCTAGCAGCTTTTAGGTTGTTTCATTGCACATCGAGCTGTGCCTCTAATGTGTTTGGGCCTCTGGGGATCGCATGGCCTCTGATGTTCTTTAGCTAACCAACTGTTTTCCCTGCAACAAATTTGGTACTATGTGAAATGGTAGATGCTATGGCTCGAGTCATCGAGTCAGCAGCTCCGCTGTTTCGCCTGTCTGCTCTAAATACTGAAGTAGAGTCAGGTGACCATGGTTACTGCATGCAGAGAGACATTGATCAGTGAGATGACCACCGTAAAGAGCACGCGATCACAGCACTTACCGACGCGGTTTTCACTGTGTTGCAGGGCACCACCTGTGGTGCCTGCTGACTAACCTCAAGTCTCCGGCATTACCAGGTAAACCGGGAGCGTCAAGTCCAAATCACCCAGAGCAAACGCTTCGGCTCCGGGTAGCGAACAAGAGACAGGCCCGTCAAACTCTACACGAGTAGGATCCTGCCACAATTATTCCCCGCCGTTGCTAGCCACGTTTCTTCCAACCTTCCCCCAACCGGCGCCAACACGCCTTCCTCCCCCTTTGGACGAATCAATCTGTCGGCATCCGGCGATTCCACAGGCATGTCATGTGGTAAAGAGCTCCGTGCATCGCCGAGTGTTTCACGGCAAAACGCAACCTGCACTCGATCGTGCTCGCGAACAAGGTAGGCGTCGGCGGAGTCCAGCCGGACTCGAGACGGCCGGTCAAGACCCCAAAACCCTTTGGTCCTCTAATACGGCCAAATCCCATAGCGGCCAACCTACCTCAAATGCCTTGATTTTGTTTCACTTCAAGAAAGTTTTCTTAAAAAAAAACCCCTGTTTGCCACGGCCTGATGGCACCAAACTGGAGTCCCTGTCACGAACCCTCGCGCTCCACTGGACGTGGTTGCGACGCAGCATGAGGTGACTCGATCGCTTGTCCTCTAGCTCTGCTGCTCATCACCATCTGTTATTTTAATCCTCACCAGTCAGTCACACAAATTGCATAGCCATCGTCTTCTATATACTAAATCCAACAAGCCACTGCGATCTATCGTGTCTTCGCTCTTGCGTTTTGGTTATTAATGCTTTTGTTAGTTTGGGATAGTTTTTAGAGGCGGGTTGGAAGATCTGTCCCCCCGCCAAGCTCTCGCTCTCCACGCTTACGCAGGCGCAGCACGGGACAGAGCGCGCGGTGAGAGACTGTTTCGCGAGCAGAATCGCCTAGTTTTTTACGGGATATGCCGGCGCGCCGTGCAGATGGAGATGAGATGAGACGAGCGATAGCGACGCGATGGCGTCGTGTCCCGCGACCGTCGGGCAGGAGCCGCCCGTGTGACCTTCCCTGTCCCCGAGACGCTACGGCGTCGTGCGCGCAGGTGCCACCAGCCAAATCAACCGATCGCGACTCCCTGCTCGTGCTCCGGCTCCAATTTCCTCTGCTGCTGCTCCACCTCCTGTGGCTGCTCAGAACTCAGAAGCTGATGCTACTATTCAGGTCTGGTGTTTGTGTTTGTACCTCACAGTTCAATTCTCTCTCTGGAGATGTGGGTTTCAGAGTGCAGGGTGTTTCCAGCTTCGTTCGAGGACGAAAAATGCTATTCCGAGAGCAAGACCGGAAGCATGTTGAGTTGAGACGACAAAAGGATGTGTTTTTGTAAGCAACAAGGCGCACATGACACAAGGATATGTTATTATTCAGAGAGCCTTAATTCGTGTTAGTTTTTTTGACAGCGACAAGTGACCTGAACGAATGGTCAGGGTCAGGGAGTGAGCCAACACTCCAACCGATTTGACCGGGAGAGGCTCTGATGGGCTCTTTAGGTGGCGAGCTTGAATCGCTGAGGTTACATTGGTTGAGCCATGTGTATGAACGGCTTCCCGTACCATATTTTAGTGTTTGTTAGTAGTTGGTTTCAGAAAACCTAACCTGCAGAGATCAGATGGAACCAAATTTGAAAGAGGGATGGGACACTGAAGTTCATTTGGTTTGGTGAAAGCTTAATTTGGTTTATTTGTTGAGTACGACCCTTTGGAGAGGCATGCATCCATCACTGTGATTACGCCTCTCCCATGTTTGGAGGCTTGACTGGTCTCGAGAACCTCTATAGAACGAATGCTACTTGCAGCCCAGCAAGCTGGATCCACGTAGTTGATGGTGCTTTCATTTCATCCTTTGTAAATGACACCGACAAATCTATTTTTGTAGGTTCAGATTGGGATGTAACACAACATCTTTTCTCAAGGGCTTCAAAAGTCCAAACTCCAACTGTGCGCATTCAAAACCGAGCGACAGTTGGGACGGCGATCCCAAGTCTGAACTCTGACGTACGGCGCTCTAGGCAGTGCCTGCGCTGTCATTCACTGTCCATGCGCGTTGTGTTGCAGTCTTGCAGAATCAGAGCAAGAATGAGACTTTACTTCAAAAAAGAAAAAAAAAGAGCAAGAATGAGAGAACAGTGGGTTTGCTTGATGATACTCTCCTTGACGACAGAAACATTGTTTCCGATGTCCTTTTCTCAGCTTTCGCGGCGGAAGTTACACGCACAACTGCAACCTGAACTCTGAAGACCAACATCTTGGCTCCATTGCAAGTAGCACTAGAGCGTGAGGAAGAAGCTGGATTAAACTACAACTTGTAATCGTCATTACGAGAGCAAGTTTCCCGTGAATTTACAAGTTCACTTCACGCAAGGAAATGGTAGATAAGAGTATCCACGAACTGAATAAACAAGTGACCAATGACCACGAGTACACGCACGTCATTACACAGAATAATACTCCTAGTAAAGATGATGCCATGATGGTAATACTATAGCTTATGATAACCCAATGCAAATTAGGTTTGAGGAGAGCCGGCAATCATGTTGGCACGTGGCGCGGCCCCACACGTACGTGTGCGAGCCTGCCGCCGTTACGTGCAACGGGAAATCTTAATCCCGGACAGTTATCTTGGACCACCGACCGTGCCGTTCCACGGACGCGGCCAAATTTGACTAGCTTAATAGCCACCCAACCAACCGTGTCCCTGCCTGGCGCCTTGCGGGAGGGATAGGGAGAGCGCTAGCTTATGGGTGCCATGTGAGCCGTGACGACGCTCCTCCGTCGCTCGGCCTGTTTCCATTGGGTTAGCGGCTTCTAATCCTAATTTTCCCCATTTCTTTGACCAGCAGCAGTACATGCTGATGATGAAGAACATGCTCCCAACTCGCCGTGATCTCTCCCTCCTGATTTCTTTTATTTCCTGTCGTTGTTCTAGCTGATGAACTGGAGTGGTGTACAGCACACAATGCCCGTCAATCTTTGTTTCGCTTCTTCTAAAAATTGCGGTAAATCTCTTGCCATCCTTTCGGGGGAACGTATGCAGCGTGATCCAGGATGACCTCTTTTGATTGAATGTCCCTTTGTGGGTTAATTGGGTTGTGGATGATTATGCAATAATATAATCAAATGTTTCTGTTTTTGGAAGAATTGTACCATCTCCTCCAAAATTCTTGTGAAATCTCCGCGCTCTCTCTACACAAATACTATGCAAAAGAACCCGGAAGGATCTCTATTTTTTGGCGTATCCAGGCATTTGGTCAAGGCACGAAAGTCTCTGTCTCTATCAGCTCCCCCTAAAGTCTCACTAGGCAAAACCGCTGCAGAATTATCACCGCCAACTATGCATCACACGTTGTTGAACAGCGTCTTGCATTGCATCAGCTACATACACACACGGTAATGGTGGAGTAACCTGCAATACGCTGAACTGAACAATGGCATCAGTGCACTATTGCTGGAGTCCTCTCGATCTTGGGCTTGGCGATCGAGTCGCTGTCAGAGATATATTCTCCGACCAGCGTATGCGTGCGCGAATGATCATCTGCCGTCCGCTCGTGCGCGCGGAGAATATTGCAGTTGCAGCGGCCGTGTTCGTCAGCGGATTTCCGGGCCGGCGAGCTCAAGCAACCGCTCGTGTGGAGGACAAGGCACACGCTGCTGGCAGTCGTCGATCTCATCGCGGCAAGGAAATTAGAATGTGTTGCCGTAATATAGGCTAAACTACTGCAGCAAAATGCCCAGTCAAGCTAGGTCTCTTTGCACTGATATATGAGTGGTTGTTTTGTTAGGAAATGGGAGGCTTCAAGTGAAGCCTTTCTGACTTCACTGCTGATTGGTTGGAGACACATAACAAAAGTCTGGTATTAGCGACGGATGAAAATGAGTGTTTGTTGGGTATACAATACTTGCAGGTTTGAACATGAGAGATTGAGGAGACTCAAGCTCTGCAAGGACGTTCCGGAACTGTATTTTATGGTCAAGTGGTTACTCATTCACTTACTTATAGAATACGAAGAAAATACTCCCTCCGTTTCAAAATACTTGTCGCTGTTGACTTTTTTTTTGCAACTTTGACCATTCGTCTTATTTAAAAAATTATCGCAAACATGTAAAACGATAAGTCAAGCTTAAAATACATACAACATTAAAACATATAGCAAACAAAATAAATTGTACTTGCAAAATTTTTTGGATAAGACGAATGGTCAAAGTTGCAGAAAAAAATCAATAGCGACAAGTATTTTGAAACAGATGGAGTACTGTTTCTAGAAAAGCATATGTGATTGCATATAATAATGAAGTTTTATTCTCAGCTTTTAAACTGATCATAAATAATGAGGGTGTCTATAGTGATCTTCCTCACACGAATTTTACAACCATCAGATGCACAGTTGACGGTTCAGATCTTTTTCTCTTCTCTCTACCTTATCCCTTTCTCCATCCCACCCCAACCCACCCGCGCCCCACCCCCAACTGGATCCCACAGCGCTGCCCCAGCCCAGCCGTCCGCCGCCGGCCCGCTCACCGGCGCCGCCGAGGCCCCCCCTCCAACCGCCGCCCTCCCTGCTCGTCCGTCCCCGCCGTCCGCCACCGCCCCGCTCCGCCGCCGCCCCTCCATGGTCCTCCTTCCCCGCCGTCTCTCCCGCCCCCGTCTCTTCCGCCGGAGACGCCACCGTCTCTTCCGCCGCCGTTGACGCCGCCGTCTCCTCAACTCCGGTGAGTTCCCCCACCCCAGCACCGCCCGACTGCCTTCCCCCGCCCGCCGCACTGTTATTTGAAGCAAAAATATATATGTGTACATTACAGTACATATATAATTGAAAAGCAAACCAAACCAAACCCAAGTAGTAGTTAGATAACCTGACATAACATACACACCCCACAAACACAATCCTACTCAGCTATTGGTATTCGGTAAAAGGCTTTTCATATTTGTGTGCGCCGGCGGGGCTCTGGCTGGGTCCATGGATCATGGATGCATGAGCAGCAAGCACTGCTACCTGTTCACCCCATGGAACTTGTGGGACGACAACGAGACCCACCACTGAGCACCCTGCCTGTGCAAAGGCACCCGAAGCCGCTAAGCTCCATCTGCTCATCCCCAGGAATACTTGGGACATGTCATATCCCTGCTCCTCATCTGCACAAGTAAACACCCAAACCGCCAACACTCCTCTAGGTCTTTTTTGGTAGTTTTTAGCCCCACTTCTCTCGGTTTCCCGGCCGCTTAGTTGGGCCCCAGGTAGGGCACATCTAAAGTGTGCTACACGCCACGCATCAGCACAAGTTTCTAAAACATGTCCTAAATTCTGAGGACTGATAGAATATAATTTGGATTTGCATAGCCGAAATCATGCGAGTACAGGCCCCATTTCTTACTATTATTATTTTTTTCTTTTCACAATTGTGTCTGCTCACTGTTCAGTGACACACCCTTGTCTGCTGGTAGACTACTTTGTTAGCGTCTCTGATCCCGGCATTGTTTGGAGCTTATCTATGCCTCATTTTTAAAAAAAGTAAATGTCTATGCCTCATGAGTAAATAACATGTACTCCCTCCATACTCATAAAACATGTCGTTTAGTACAGCGACGCGGTCTTCAGTACATAACTTTGACTTCTTATTTTTATAAAAGTATTTGTTAAAAACTAACATAACTATACTTTTATGAAGTATTTTGTAAGACAAATCTATTTACGTAGTTTTCACATTTTCAAACTCAACAACTTAAAAGTTATTCATGGTTTATATTCCCAATGTTTGACTGAAATCTTGTCCAAAACGACATGTTTTATGAGTATGGAGGGAGTACTATATATCTCAAAATGAACATAATTTCCTTTTTAAATTGGGTTGAAAAAAAAAACACTAGGAGCTGAGTTATAAAATCTAGGTAGAGAATCAATCAGAAGAAAGTTGGATACACGAACAGAGCTTTTTCATGTGCAGCCTTGCGAGATGTGCAAAAGAAGAGTTACTCCCTCCGTCCCCTTATATTAGCATTTGTAGGGTTCAAAATTTTGCCCACAATATTAGCACTTCTAGCTCGTGGGACCCACGTACCCATTAGATTCCTCCCCCTCGACAAAAATCTTCCCTCTCGAGTCTTCCCAGCCGCACCCCGTCTTCCCCTTCGCCGCCGGTAATTTGTAAAGAGAAAAGGCAAGAGCAGAGTGAATAATCTAAAAAGTAGTGGCATTCTGCACAAGTAAACTATATATCTCAAATGAGAGTTACTATATATCTCAAAATGAACATAATTTCCTTTTTAAATTAGGTAGAAAAAAACACTAGGAGCTGAGTTCTAAAATCTAGGTAGAGAATCAATCAGAAGAAAGTTGGATACACGAACATAGCTTTTTCATGTGCAGCCTTGCGAGATGTGCAAAAGAAGAGTTAATTTGTAAAGAGAAAAGGCAAGAGCAGAGTGAATAATCTAAAAGGTAGTGGCATTCTAGCATGAGGTGACAGGAAGAAGATGGGCATCGACCCCAGAGAAAAGGTTAGTGGCGGCGATTGTTGGTGAAGCCATCCTGGATCAGAATTCGGGAGCAAGGGTAAAGCTGCTGGCTCCGCTCATTCACACGTTGCAGGCTGCTGGAAGGTTGATTACTTGATTGGATTTGGATGAGAGCCCCCGCCCGAAGTGACAGGCACTGGGCACGCGCAGCATTCCAAAGAGGCAGCAATCCCTTGCGGCCTTCAAAGGTTTCAGGGCCTGCTTGTCCCCTTCCGATCCTGGGGCTCTCACCCGGCCACGGTGCTTGCCGGCCAGTTCCATACTTTCATCATCACCAAATGATCGTGCTCTGGTTTCATTTGATCAGTCTGGGCTTTGTTTTCATTTGATCGGGTCGTTTTTCCTCTGCAGTGCAGTTCCAGATCATTCCAAATGTAGTACGACTGGTGAAAGATTGTGCAGGTAATGGATATCATTTTATTCTGATTTCTGACTACAGGAAGATCCCTGTCGTGTGTACTATAAAGCTCAAGAAAAATCCATGACAGATCAATGAAGAAATGAAATACAGTAGGAATGAGTACATTTTCACAACCATCTCAAATGCTTTTCTCTCTCTCTCTCGAAAGGACAACCATTTTAAATGTGAATACGAAACGATAAACAATTCAGGAATGTTCCTGCTCCAGGTTCCAAAGCTCGACAAGATTAACATTAGTCCCCAGAGGACGAACAAATTAAATTAACTCAATAAACAATGGGAAAGAGTTGCATTAGTGGTCACCGTGGGGCCAATAATAAACCTGCACCAAAAATGGGCACCTTGGGGCTGGGATACGTACCAGGCCTACCCTAGCCTTTCCATTTCACTATTTTTTGCCACCCCCTATACATGGATTTGATGTGACACCCAAGCAAACAAACACGTAAAAACTACGAAGGGAGATCCAACCAGGTAGCGTGGTGAAGTACTGCCTATAGGTGTTTCTGAAACTAGTGACAACCCTACCTAAGCGAATCCAGAGAAATCCACATACTTCTACGTGAAAAGGAAAATCGTAGCGGCCTGTTTTCAATTTATTTGTTTTGTGGGATCAGCTTGTTTGCTATACTTACTTAAATGATGGAATTCAGAATGCTGTACACAAAATTCCCGAACATACAAACAGTTAGTGTCTAAATGGACTGCATGTAACCCAAAACTGTAAATGTAACATCTATTTTTGGTGTCTAACTGGCTTGAGCAAATGAGGAGCTAGTACGACAATAATCACATCTTAGTAGTTCATATGTAGCTTACCAGGAAGAGGTTAGCTGCTAAACATGTTACTTGTAGTAGTTGATACTGAACTGTAAACATGCCTGTCTAGTACTCTAGTGACATAGGGCAGTACTAATTACATAGCTTATCAGGAGGAGGTGAAGCTCTGGTCTTCTTGACAAATGTGAAATACTCTCTCTCTCTCTCTCTCTAATGCTAGAGTAAGATGCAAAGATACTGTAAAAGCCTTGTAGAGCATGAACACACATTGTTCTGACTTTTGATGCTCTGGATGCGGTCTCTGTTATTCCTCCCATCTGCGATTCATCTGTCAGAGATGAGAACCATTCAGAGCATATTTGGACATATAGAGAGGCAGAGGACAAGTGAGGGCAACATCCATTTCCTTCTACAAGATCCTATGAATCTAGGAATGGGGAATGCAGTAGACTGATGTTTACAATGTCATCAGTAATGCCAGGATATGCTAGTTTTGGAATCACCATAATAGCGTAATGATAAACATATAGGTCGATCAAGAGGCCAGGACAAACCATCCAATAACAAATTAGCTTAGGCCATCCTAATTGGGTTGGGCAAACTTTTCCCAGGGTTAGTGGAAGGCAAAAGCCCGATTAGGATAAAAATACAACCACCAGTAATCACCCTTTCCAACATTATGTGAAGCAGAGGGCAGCAGAGTTTCAGAAGTTCTGCTGCCCTGCTCCAGTCTTCCATTGGTGCTATTGCTACAATATAGAAATAGTACATCTTAAGCAATCAAATTATTTTTCCCAAGCATATTTAAGCTACAAATTGGCAGGCCATTGCTGGATTGTTTTTCTCAGGGGTTGGTCACATGCCTACAGAACAAATTAAAGATTAAATAAAATAAAACGCCAATATGTTTCCTGATAATAATTAAAGCGAGATGTGACACCAGAACTAGTTCTTCCCCATCACTCATAATTGCTGGCTTTTCCCTCCCCATCTCAAAAAATAAAAATAAAAAGGGGGCAAAAAAAAAATCAAGGGATGAGTGAGCAGCGACAACTCCACGTCTGGGAGGCCAGGTGATGTATGAGTGTATGTACTAGGCGATACACCGAAAATTAAAAACGCATTATATTTATTTATCCCCTTGGTCTCGCAGCAGCCGAGCCCAACTGCACACAAAGAAATGGCTGCATGAGCAGGCACAGGGAAAAGAAAAAACTAAACGAAAAGTATTAGACCAAACCCAAAGCCCTTAAGCTAAAGATTATCAATGATTGCGTCTCCAGACTCCAGCCACCATTGTCCTTTGCACAAGCTAGTACTCCTCCTGTAGGGTATGCAGTGTGCCAACAGGTTATAATTGAATTGGCCATAAAACTTAGCGGCAAGGGGCGAGGCGCGATTGGGAGCTCAAAATAATGGAGCCGGTTGGCCATTGGGGAGACACGCCGGATTTCTTTAATCCCATGGCCGCTGGCCCTAATCCCCCACCCCTTCTTATAAGCAATGCTGGGGCGTTGCACCCCGTCCTCACCTCGCCGATCAGATCAGCTAGCTTATTAACAGCGACAGAGCAGCCAAAAGAAGAAATCACCGTGCTCGATCGATCTCACGCCGCCGGCCGGGTGATCTCGATCGATCAGAGTCGAGCCTTCTTCCTGCTGGAGACGATGACGGGGTTCGGGTCGCCGTGCGGGGCGTGCAAGTTCCTGCGGCGCAAGTGCGTTCGCGGGTGCGTCTTCGCGCCCTACTTCTGCCACGAGCAGGGCGCGGCGCACTTCGCCGCCATCCACAAGGTGTTCGGCGCCAGCAACGTGTCCAAGCTCCTCGCGCACCTGCCGCTCGCCGACCGCGCCGAGGCCGCCGTCACCATCTCCTACGAGGCGCAGGCGCGGCTGCGCGACCCCATCTACGGCTGTGTCGCCCACATCTTCGCGCTCCAGCAGCAGGTGCGTGTCTAGCTTGCTCGATTCGATCTCGAACGCGCGCGTGTGCATATGGCTTAATTCTTTGCTGATCCGTGTTGCTTCTATTTTCGCGATCAGGTGATGACGCTGCAGGCGCAGCTGGCGTCGCTCAAGGCGCAGGCGGCGCAGGGGCAGGGCGTGCACGACGACGCCAAGGGCGGCTACATGGGCGCCGCGGCGGAGCAGCTAGGGTACGGCTACCCCTGGTGCAACGGCGGCAATGGAGGCGCGGGCGCCGCCGGCGCGCCGGCCGCGCAGCCGAGCGCGTACGGCAATGGCGGCGGCCACGAGTCCCTGACCGCGCTGCTGGGCTCCGACTGCTACATGCAACAGTCGCTGTACCACGCGTTCGAGCAGGCCGGCGCGGACGACGACGACGGCCGGCAGGCGGCCGCCTTCGAGGCCGCCGCGGACTCCTCGTCGTTCGGGGCGGAGGAGAGCGGGTGGAGGTCGTCGTCGGGGTACCAAGATTGCGAGGACCTCCAGAGCGTGGCTTACGCTTACCTGAACCATCGCTCGTAAGAACTACTAGTGCAGAAAATATATCACAAAAGATATATAGATATATATATCTGTTCTCAATTCTCGTCGTGTTTTGGACTAGAGTTTGGGTAATATATGTCCAATTTTCGATCGATCGGTCGGTCGCATTCTATCTCTGCTAGAAATAATTCAGAAGCATATCATTTGTGAGAGTTCATTGATGATATATTGATCAGTGTAGAAACCTAATTAATTAGGCAGAAAAAAATATTATTGTTATGATCATGCAGCTAGCTAGCTCGGTCAGTTTGGAGTTGTGCTTTCTTCTCCAGTCCCCTCTCTAGCTGCAGCAGTCTGCAGATAAGGTTAGATTTCACATGCCGGAAAAATGTACTGCAAGCAAGGAATATATATAGAAACCAGCAGCATATTGAGTGAGAGACAGCTGATTGATTCATGGCCACACGTGCGTGCAGGATCCAATTAGCTTAGTATTATTTTTGTTGACTCCTTTACTGAAACTCTTGCTGATGGGACACATGCATCTTCTACAAAGCTTGAGATGATATGATAGAACCCTTTGTCTCGCAGCAGCCAATCATAACTCTCCTATATGTTGATTTATTATTGCACCTCCTTATTTGATTCCAGTAGGAGTAACTTTTAATTAACAGCAAGCCTTACTCCTAATTACTCGGTAATCCATCCAAGATTAAGAAGAGTTTGGATTTAAACATTGCTACTACGTATTGTCTAAATTTTTCTAAACGAACAATCTTTGTGTGATGAAGGAGGGCTATCTAATATGCATACTCTTAGCTGTTACCAGAACTGTCTGCCCGTTATGGTAATTGACCAGCTAAATACTCTTAGGGCACGCCGGCTTGCGGTAATTAATTCCATAAAAGACATGTATTGAGGTAATTTGAAAATGCTAGACAAGGTTTTAATTAGAGTAAGCCATTTTTGGAAATGCTAGTTCAATTAGCATGTTTTTAACCTAATTTATTTAAAAGTGTAGGGAGTAAGTGGCTAGCTTAGGTGAGTATTTACATAATTCTAAGGCCATGGAATTATTCTTTTAAAAAGGCAGGTCAGGCTAGGACAAGTTACAGCAGGATGGAGGAAACGACTCATGATTTGTGTATAGACGCAGTAGGTCAAATGGTATTGCTACATCTATAAAACCATATAATTAGGTGGATAATGTTTCTGAGTAGCCTAGACATGAAATATAATGTGACCATTGACACAGTAAGATAGTAAACCGACTAATCAAGAGGTTGCATATATATATGGCTGCACAAATCATATGTGAATTGTGAATCCACCTAACAGTACCCAGTAAGTGACTTCCTACATCAATATGTTTGGCGGAAGAGAGGTCCCAATTTTTATCACGTCTCTATTAGATTTTGAAGTGAAATGCATCATATATAGATCCGTAAACTATTACTATATTCTTATCTAGATTCATGAACTCTCAACATGATCATCTAGCTCGCAGTTTTTTATCTGATTGAAGAAAAAGAATAAATACATGTATAGACAATCTATACATTTGCATGGATTACCATAGAATTTCAACTGTATTATCTGTAAATTCCTTGATTTGTGGAATAGCTTCAGTACTAATCATGTTCAGATTTTTTTGTATCAAGCCAGAAGCAAGTGTAGTGTGGGCCTTAGCCATTACTAGTAACTCACTCAAATACAAATAGAACCCATTTTACCCTTTGAGGAATGAGCGTACTAAAATAAAGTTGAGTATTTTTTTCTTCCACCTTAATCTGTCCTAAAAATCCTATATGTCCTTTTATTTGTGATGTGAGTAGTATATATGTATCAAAACTACTAATATAGTACTAGTTGAAAGCTAGAATAACCATAAAGTTTATTTTCCTTTTGGTGATAAATTAAATTTGATACATGTCAACTTATTAAGTGTGTGGGAGTAGTTGTTTCCAGAATTACTAAAGTTTATATTCCACACACAAAGTGTGTATTTTATAAATGGATTCAAGAACCACACATAATGAATTAATGCTAAAACAACATGGAAAGCAAAACATAATAAAAAGGATGTCACTTTGCATCCTAATCAACAACACAGACATCACAGGAAGCATGATATACCATATCATATACCATATGCAGGAGATGAAAGCATCAATCATTGCTGTCTTTACAGTGAAGAGCTAACAAGGCGAGCTTTGTCCATATGTTTGCCTCTTCTCAATATACTTTTATGCACGACTTAATAAAATCGACATAATATGTATGATATAACGACTGCTACTACTACAAGATTATGAGTTCATTTCTAGGAAAATGAATTGCCAACCAAAATCCAAGTTATTGACTCTTAGGAAGAAAATGAATTCCCATATGCACATCTTTAGCAATATTATGAGTGTGTCATCGAAGAAGGTATTATACAGAAAAACACATGCAGTAGTGTGCTGGACTTGATGGTGGAGTGTAGAATGCATATGGAAGTTCCGAGCAAAACCAATTTCTTGTGAGCCTTTGAGAAATGTTATTGGTAGCGTGATGCAAATTAAAAATAAAATGAAAACATTCTTGCTTCCACATGTTAACTATGGTTTTACAAGTTGACGAAGTGCGCGCCAATATTTAGGCTCATTTGTTTGTTTATCTCGGCGGAAGGGATTTCGATGCATTGATCATCATACTTTAGCAGTGCTAACCCCTGGTTTAGGGTGTTCTGAAGTTCAAGGAGGACAGTTTGTAGTACCATGTCCAAAACAGCCACAATGTATCAAGCACCAAGCTTATAATTTATTTTCTAGGATGGGCCAATTTTGTTATGAATTGTCCTGAAATGAAAAAAGAACTCTTTTTCATCGAATCCTGTAAAACAAATTCTTGAGTTCCAAACTGCCTCTTTAGCCTTTAAACACGACATGACTGAAGCCTGACAGTGACAGGCCCAGAAGCAGATCAAGCGGCCCGACCGTGCACCACATCAGCTAGCTAGGGCCAAGCTAGGTCATGTCATTCATGCCCCGGGTCCACTGCATCCTGAACTAATCAAGCAAAGCGTGCTCGAGTCTATAGCCGGCCGCACGAATCAGTCATCAGTGGCAGTCCAATCCTTGTGAATTGACGTCTGAAGGCTCCAATTCTACCTTTCATTCCCTGTCTGTTCTTCTCCGATCGATCCCCATGTAGGAGTAGTACTTACTATGCATCAAACTTTTGCATATCGAACGAGTGACTAATCCACTTAATTAGACAATATGAAACCATACGTGATTTCTGATGTGTTCTTCCGTTTAAACCACATGCTCTCATGAGAGCTTCACCCCTGACCTGAAACCGGCAAAGCTAGCAGTAGAGTACTACAGCCTCGGACCAAATCAAGCTCCCCAAAGCGGAGCTGAACTAAACAAAATCAAACGCACACGTACGCTAGCTGCAAATCAACAAGTTCTTCCCCCCTCGCGCGGTTTCTTGACACTGTTTGATGCGAAGGATTCATCTGGTGTAGCTGCCTTCCTCCTGCTCGCCGAAGCCGCAGTACATCTCCTGCAGCGACGCCGACCCGTCGCAGCTCGGCGCGCTGTAGCACCCGGAGCTCTGCGTCGACAGCGACTCGGGCTCCATCGGCCACCGCCGCAGGAGAGGGCTCCCCGACGCCTGCGGACCCCCCGCCGCCATCGTCTGCGCTACATGCGCCTTCGCCTGCAGCACCTGCATCTGCAAGCTCGCCACCTGCGCAGGGTGGTTGTGTGTGCATGAGTTCGGAATTTCAGCGGCGTCACGCGCGAGAGATCGAGAAGCTAGTAATCTTCTGCACAAGCAGGAGTTCATGCATGCGCCGGCCGGCCGGCGGCAAGGGTGCGCGCGCGTGTGGAGGTAGGGGAACGGCGTGTACCTGCTGCTGGAGCGCGAAGATGTGGGCTACGCAGCCGTAGATGGGGTCGCGCAGCCTGGCCTGCGCCTCGTAGGTGACGGTGGCCGCCGCCTCGCTCCGGTCGGCGGGGGCCACCTGCTGCAGCAGCTTGGCGGCGTTGCTGGCGCCGAACACCTTGTGGATGGCCGCGAACTGCGCCGCCCCGTCCTCGGCGCAGAAGTGGGGCGCGAACACGCACTCCGCCGCGCACTTGCGCCGGAGGAACTTGCACGCCCCGCACGGCGAGCCCGGCGTGCCGCCGCCGCTGCTGCCCGAGGACGCCATGGCCGTCGTCGCCGCCTCCGTCAACGCCTGTACTGATCGCTCGCACCCGCACGTACGCGTCCCTCCTCCGATCCACCTAGCTGCAAGCTCTGCTAGCTAAGACAACCACCGCAACTTGCTAGCAGCCGCCTTCGGGCTCGAGTTTTATAGAGGAGAGACACGACAAGGGCTGCAAGGTCGCGAGGGGACAAGGCTAGAGAGAAACCCGCACGATGCAGAGGAGAGCAAGCGACGTGTATATATATAAATTTCAGGGACGGAAGGCATCGTCTTGCGTATCAACCTCTCCAACATCGCTGATTCGCACAAGTTATGGGCCATGCCTTTCACGAGAGAGGCAGGAATGGGCACGCTCGCAATTCATGCAAAACTACTCATCAACTAGAGCTCTAGCTCTAGCTTGTGCAGCCGACACAGTGACACTGACATGGTGGCCTGCATATGCCGAACTTCACATAAGACTGTCGGCATCAAGTGAGCTGCAAAATGTCAAAGCCCCAAACTTTGTCACCTAGCACACGTACGTAGTAGCTTCAATTCATCACACTTTGAGTAGACTCACATAATTGGATGGGTCACTAGCTCGTGTGCGTGTGACCTTGTCGAGAACTAGGGCAAAAGTTTCAACAAGATTGTATTGGAGTAATAGGAAAACCCAGCAGGGCCTTTTGGTGGACGAGCTAAAGAATTCCTGAACCGGAGAATGTGGCGTACGTACGTGTGGTGAGTAAAGTTAGTTCGTCCGGCCAAAGTGGGTTCCGGCGGCCGTGTGCTAGCTGGCCGCCGCCGCTGCCGGACGTCGGAGAAAAGGGCACTCAGCCACGGCAGCTTTTTTGTCCGCCGAACGCTTTTGTGACGAGCTGACCTTGCTCGGGTTGCCTCTCCTACACACGTAGGAGTACTTGTGGTTTCCGCTGCCTTTTCCCTTTCCCTGCCTTGCGTTCCCGTGTCCGGGGTTGCTCCGTTTGTTTTGTCGTCGCTGCACCTTGCGTTTGGTACACCGATGCCCCTGTTTTGTTGCGCAAAATTCCGGGGTCTCTGCTTACCTGCACGTCCACATCGCACGGTCGACCGTTCCGGACAGGAGCTAAGGTACATTATGCATCGGCTGGAGAGAACAAAATTATAAGATGGGAGTACAGTTTGGTTGGCAAACTAGTACTTGTGTAATATTGTTTTTTTGAAGATTTTGTGCACTAGCTGTTATTTGAAGTAATAAAATCAACGCGCTGCAGGGTCTTGGATTGGATGCTTTTTATCAATCCATCTCCAGATATCTGTTGCAGGTATGCACGCAGCTTAACTATGTGATTTTTTTTTCTCGAATACGGAAAGAGCTGTGCATCTTTGTATTCAGGAAGTTATGGTTTTGAACAAATTTATACGAATTTAATTTACTATGAATGGAACATATATACTCCCTCAGTTCCGTATATGATTTAGAAGTCATTTAAGACATGATTGTGCATAACAATGAGTATACTACAGCAGTGCTTAGTTCCATATACGTGTCTCTCCTCTAACTACAGGTCAGCTAGGTGGTGATGATGACTCATGATTAAGGACACTAGATTGTCCTTGATTACTCTTAACAATATAATTGGGGGTTGTTGCAATGCTCACCTCAAGTGCGCCAGCTAGCTCTGCAGACACAGCTACCGCCCTCTGCCGATAAACAAAGCCCATCAAATAGTTGCGCACGTAACCTGATCACATAGTTTTATCATGCAATGATGCGGGTGTCTCCGATCCGTGCAAAGCTTTTGCATCAAGGCATGATTAGGATAATGTGCGCGCCAATGGAGCTTGTCTGCTTGCTCTGTTTGATTTCTTTTTTCATTTGTGTGTGCGTACGTGCAAGTCCGCGCTAGTGGTGTGTATTCGCATTATTGTGCCAAGGGAGCTAGTGCGTACGTGTACATGTTGGCCATGATAAGAACAGGGGACGGGGGGGCTAGTGCATGAGTGTCTTTAGGAGATTAGTTAAACAAGTGAGGAGGAGGAGGAGTTGAGGAAGAATGATCTGTATATGGCTAGGTTTGGGGATGGAAAATATGAGAGAACAAAAATATAATCCAGACTCAACATCTCATCTAATACAAATACCAGGATTTCGGATGCATAATCTTTTTTTATTAATTCATAAAAAAACTCGGCATGCGGGGAGTAAGACCACCCCACGGTATTGTATTAAGAAGAAGACATTCTCACACAGGCCGAGAAAATCTCCGAACCCCTGCCCCACCCCTACACAGCGGCACCGCAGCACACGTCAGATAAGGCTGGCCTTAGACCTGTGCTTTGGCGTGGGACAAACGAGGGGATTTTTTTACAACAACATACTACTGGGAGGGCCATCCGGCTGCTCAACCACAAAACATATGTGCGTCTGTTGGGGAAATAAATCCCCCCGGTAGAACACGCAGGTGCAATTTATGGAAATTGAACATGGGTGGACAGCCCCCCACCGTGAAGGCTTTGCCATCCGAGCGACGCTCGGCTCCTTTCTAATTCATAAGAATTAATAAGGTCAGATGCCTGAACCGTAACCCTGCTAATGGGTTACAACCCGCCCCAATCGTAACATATGAACTCGTATTATCCCAACCAGCTCCGCCCCATAATTTTATTATCCAATCCTACCACCCCACCAATTGATATAACCTATGAGTTTATATAAAAAATCATTTAACACATTTTTAATAAACTAAAACATTGTGTTCACATCTTAGAATTTTAGAGAGAAATTGATCAAAAATTTGTTGCCGAATGATTCGTTTTGACAGTCCAATACTTTGTACAAGGTAGTGTATGTAGTTGGACTTATATGTGGGCCCTATGTCCCCACCTCAAGAGCCGGACCTAAAACTAAAACCTCACGTTCACATCTTAAAACTTTAGAGAAATTGATTGATTTTTTTTTTCAGATGACTCATTTTAATACCACACTACTTTGTGCAAAGTGGTGCAGCTGGACTTATATGTGGATCTCGTGTCAAGAGCTGAACCCTAAATTAAAACACCAAGTTTGATACCCTGCTACTTTATGTAAAGTGCTATGGCTTGGACTCATATGTATGCGAGCCCCACATCAAACCTAAAGAAAAAAACCTAAGAGTCATAGGGTTTGGCCTTCACATGAGTAAGCGACTTAGAACTTAGATATTTATTAGTTAGTAACTTTTGCCACAAATCTTTAGTATTAAGCAAGTTTACTAATCATTTAGCCAATAAGCACTTTATTCTGCAATTGGGCTAATGCACCGGACAATCCCTCGTTAGCTTGTGTCCTGCTATCTTGCTCAAGCTCTGCCACCGGCAGGGACGGATCTGCAGCACACCCTGCATGCGCCCATGTATTTCTCTAGTATATTAGCTTTTCAGATTTAAAGTTCACATAGAAACTATGAAGTTAGACTAATTACAAGAGCTCAACACCCCCTTACTGGTTGATTTTGGCTCCGCCGATTGGGCTAATGCACCGGACAATCCCTCATCAGCTTGTGTCCTGCTATCTTGTTCAAGCTCTGCCACCGGCAGGGACGGATCTGCATCACACCCTGCATGTGCCCGTATATTTCTCTAGTATAATTAGCTTTTCAGATTTAAAGTTCACATAGAAACTATGAAGTTAGACTAATTACAAGAGGCTCAACACCCCCTTACTGGTTGATTTTGGCTCCGCCGCTGGCCATCTGCATGAATTGGTGGTGGATTGTAAAGGCTGGGACATTTGGATGAGTTAGAGATTGAAAGCAGGATTTCGTAATTTGAGATTCCGAGTTGGATTTATAATTACATAATAAATTGCTTTTCGATCTACTTGGCGCTAGCACAAAGCGTATGTAAGGGGTTGCATTCAGCAATTTGGCTCCGACATCTCATCTTGTATTCTTGTTAGCGCGTTGGATATACATGTTCGTGGGTTATTAAATCACACTAAAGTTTTCGAAAAAAACGATAAGCTAGTAAATTCACATGAATGCAATGAATTAACATTATACATGACAAAATGATCTCCTTAATAAAAAACCACAAAATCACACCTTATCAGGAGTGGCTTATTTTTTTTTGAACAGAAAGGTGGCTTATATTTGCTACAGCAGTTTTACAATCTCATGAGGTTGTTAGTTGTAATGGATCAATTATTACAGACATTTTTTTCCAGATGGCAAACCAGGTTGAGCAGCACATAGTATGGAAGATACTGCCTTTCTAACCTTTGATTTGCTCGACATATATCAAAGTGGGAATGCAATACTTCATCATTATTTTGCCATGGATATATACTCTTGATATCCATAAGATATCTAAAGTTATATACACATTTATTGTACTAGATATATCCAGATTTTGTACAAGTGTTGGTATTCATTAAATTATTGTACTATAAACTACACAACAAAATCTTCAAGCATGAAAGAAAATCACAAATGAATATACGCATTTATTACTAGAGAAGAGATTGCAGCAAATCAAACTATGAAGATTGGGCTTGAGGTCATGTATATATATATACATGCGCTTGAGGTGCACTAGTGAGAAAAAATTGGGGAACAAACTTTGTAATTGTTATATCGTTATTGTATTAGAAAAAAATATTGACTGTGTACGTACTTCGGAAAACTTCTCCCCTCTGTTTGTAGATCTGTTTTTGAATAGTTCCACACTAACTTGTGATGTTTTTCGCTTCCTTGTAGGCACCCATGGATGGAAGCAGTTCAAGAGACGGCAACGGTAAGAACGGCAAAAGGGCTGCCGATCAAAGCTTCACCAACAAGGTTAAGGAGCCAAGACGAGGGATGGGAATTGCCAAACTAGAGAAAATGAGGGCAGAAGAGGAGATGAAAGAGAAGTACTTAAAAAATCCCTTTAGCCAGGCACACATTTCTGGTGCTGGTATCCAAGGCATGGTGAGCATACCTATTTTTTTTTCTTCCTAAAATACTTGTATTATCAATGTTCACGCATGGTTGTGTTTTTATATTACCATTTCTTTGATTGCCTTCTCTGCTTACTGACGTGCTTGACGGGAACTTATCTATATCAAGTAGAACCTTCCAGATTCTGAGATAATTTTTGTGTTAGGTTGGGTTTATATCACCAAAGGATTTTTTTACAAGCGCTGTTGTTTTATAGGAAAAGTTAAGTGGATACTGGAGGACATGTTAAAACCCAGAGAAGATCTTTGTGATTGTATTTTTAGAATTCCAGTACGGAACCGGAATGTCCTCAAACCCAAGTACATCTTACTAGCCTTAGTTTATTTCGTGCTTCAACTCAACGACCTACCAAGTCCAGTCCTTCCAGACTTCGCGATACACGAGCCTTTATATCTTTATAATAGTTGTTCAAAACTGAAAGCATCTCTGCCTTTTTTTTTGTTTCCAATGCTTGTCTGTACATAATTTTTCATGTCTAATGATAATAATATTTCTCCCCTGCACCTATGCCCTTTAACATTATATATGTGTTGGCTTCTCAAGTATGATGACCGAGACGGTTGACCCTCATGGTTTATTTCAGATGGCACATGGAACAAGAGGCTACATGAATCAACAGTTCAATCTTCCCTTCACCAGGTGCACATGATTAGTTTCCGATCTTTACACATGTTCACGGAATAGACGACTCATTTAGGAGGGATTACATACACTGATCTCTTACAAATTAACATCTTTTTTTTTCAAATGCCATAGATTCATGATGAATATATTCCTGTTTGATCAATGCAAAATATGCAAACCATGCAGGCCTATAGTTAACACCTCTGGAGCTGCAGCATCTTATGGCAATCCAAGGAACACAGCGCCTACAGCTAGAACACTGCAGCTCTTTCCTGATCTTATGGTACATATCCAGATCGTTGAGTTGTTCTTCTTGTATAAGTAGCATGAAATACATGTTTGTTTGTTTGTTTTTTGTGACGCAATGATACGCTAAATTCTCATCTGAACATTGAATTTCTCGAGTATTATTGTACGGAAGAAGCTCAGTATGTGCTTGCCATTAACAGCACATATCATCATATTCACTGATTATGGCGGCGCTCTAATATTTTTAGGAAGATGATGTGAATGTTGATTCGAAGGGAGAGGGCGGCGATCGCAACATGTCGGTGGAGCCCACTCGCAAGAACTCCGATGGTCCACAGGACCTGGATCTCGACCTGAAGCTGTGATCGATCCTTCAAAGTTGTTTTCTTGGATTCCGACATTTTAGTCGTGCGTTCGTGCGACATCATGTGAGAGCTTGATGCGTGGTTTCGATAAAACAATGTTGCTTCTGTGGACTAATAGATGTTGTTTTCTGGTCGATCAGTATGTAGAGCAACTGAGCAAGTACTCGTTTTTCCTCATGTAAGACTTTGGATTATGTTTGTGGTTGTTATGCAATAGTTACAATGTGAAATGTTGGATTACCCGGATCCTCAAGCAGAGAGCAGCCAGCAGCCCAACATATGGAAATTTTCACTGCAATTCCGAAACATGCACGATTTGTATATGGGCTTTGGGTTTTTTCTGTTTGGGTCTTTGTTTGGGAAAAGATGAGCCTGATCAGACTGATCCAGGCACAGGGCACACAGGCACATAGCCGAACAGAAGGAAAAACCCCTCGCCCGCGGCCGCTGCGGCGAACCCATCCGGAGCACAGAGGGAGAGCGGCACCCGCTTCCGGGTCGACGGGCGCCGCCCCAACGAGGTACGCACACTTGCCCTTCTTTTTCCTCCTCCCCACGATCCCACCTCGCACGGTTCACTCGGTGCTGCTTCTGGATTTCGCGCAGATGCGGCAGCTCAACGGTGAGGTCGGCGTCGTCGAGCGGGCCAAAGGGAGCAGCTGTCGATTTGGGCTACGGTGGTGGTATTTTGCTTGTGAAGGTATTCTGCTTTAGATGCGCCGTTTGTGGTGCTCGATTTTGATCTGATTTTGCTGGTGGTTTTTTGGTCGGGGCAGGTCCGCTCTGTTCGAGATGGGCAACACCAGGATCATCGCCGGCGTCTACGGCCCTCGAGCTCGAGAGGTGATTCCAATTCCATAGACCCCCTACTCTGGTCACTGAGGTCATGCGCACTGAATGTTTGAGGAAGCTACTTAAGAGGGGATTTTCATGTACTTGTGATTTATAGTCAACATTCATCTTCAGGAGTATTTTTAAAAAGGACGGCCTAGTGCAAGTGGTAGTGCTTGCCGCCTGTGAACCGAGAGGTCACAGGTTCAAGCGGTGGCCTCTACACATTGCACGATGTGTGGGAGAGACCTCCCGCTAATAACCTCCCCCAGACCCCGCACAGTGCGGGAGCCTACGGCACTGGGTACGTCCTTTTTTTTATTCATCTTCAGGAGTATTTTTGAGTGAATGTAGGGATTATTGAGTGAATGTGGGGATTATTTGGGAAAACCGGTTTATTGTTTTGTAAACATGTTTCAAAATTGAAAACCAGTAAGAATGTAAGGTCCATGATTGCCTATAGGATGTACAACATGCAATGTTCATCCACAGACCACAGTGAGATTTACTGGAGAACGTGGAACCATAGAAAGTGTAAATTTGAATCACTTGCTTTCTTTCCTGTTAGAGTGTACACTACACCAGGGAACCTGTGTTATGCTATCAGGAAGAGCTTTTCACTTTCCAGTGAAACTGTACACTGTCTAATTAAATTTCATGCTCTTGGTTTGTTCATGTAGGTCCAGAACAAAGGCCAGCAAGTAAACAGCAAAAAGGCATTGGTAAAGTTTGACTCCAAGTGCATTTCTCAGAGGTTTTCCTTTATGATTTGTTCCTGAGCAAGTTATTGCAGGTTTGTTGTGAGTATAGGATGGCAGAATTCAGTAAAGGAGATCGGAGGAGAAAGCCGAAAGGTGACACATATGTTCCCACTTTAATAGTAATTTTTTATTAAAATTAAAAAGGTTCGTTACTGTCAAAACAAGCGAATCTGTATTATTTTTAGAATTTAGTTACTGTATTATTGCGTAATCAATTTAAAAAATAATAGCTGTCCACTAATGTACAACTAAGTAGGTCTCTGATCAAATGCAACCAACTATAAGATTAATTATAGTTTTGTTCGTAATCAATTTCTGACCGAAGTTGATTTTAATTATGATGGTATATTTAATTAATCCCCCCCCCCCCCACACCCCCAAACGTTGATGCAAATTGAAACTTATGTACATGATATTAATCAGACCAGCGTAGGGCTAATTTCATGCTTATTTTGTGCATCTTTTGGACATTATGATTACTCTTTTCAGCTAAGATGTAGCCCCTCTATTCCTAGAGTGACATCAAGCCCCTCAATAGCGCTAACTATCCTGCATGGAAGGAGGAGAGTGCAGAAATCGTGCACTGAGTGTGGATAAGCTTGTTGCTCTTGTTGCCGGCACCCATGACTATACTGATAGGTTTAAGGAGTACAATGCCAGCTCTGAGAAGTGGGAGATGTCCAACAGGATGGCTAAAATGATCTTTAAGCAGTCAATGTTAGTTGGCACAAGGGAAGCAATTCTCGATAAGGATGGTAAGGAACTTGAGCTAAGGTGTTCTTGAATTTAATTGAGGTGAATTTCAAAATCTCCTCTGAGACTTATGCTAAATTGCTAATACAAATGTTTACGTCATGATATGGTTGGCAAATGGAATCAGGGAACATATTATGTGACATGGTAGTTGAGCTGGAAGCACTTGGGATATCCATCTTTGATAGTTTCCTCCTGAGTTCGATTGTCATATCTACCAGCTTAGTCTGCTCATTTGGTTAACAACAATATACTTAAAAGGAAACCTAGTGTGTCGTCGAGCTGATATACATCTACACGGACACTTTCCTCTTCATAAATACAATATAATTGAGTTGGAAACCATAAAGAGACGGATATCCCAAGTGCCTCCAGTCTGGCTGCTATGTCACACATGCTCATAATGTGTTCCCTGAATCCACTTTGTCCATCACAACGCAAGGTGAGGATTTTCCTGATAAGAATGTTGGTATAAATCTTAGAGGATTTTGAAATTCTCCTCAATCGAGTTTAGGAACTCCTTAGCATCAAGCTCTTACCATCCTTATTGGAACTGAGATCGACTGCTTAATGATCATGTTGGCCAGGGTTGTCATTGTACTCAAGTTTAACATCATAGTCCTTAGTGCCACCAGCAGGAGCAACATGTTTATCCTCACCTAGTGTGAAATCAAGGTCTAGGAACCCAAGAACCATTTGCACATTCTCCTCCCATGCAGGATAGCGCCATTGAGGGGCTACCACATTCTCAGCAGTAATCATAAAGGACGTACCCAGTGCCGTAGACTCCCGCACTGTGCGGGGTCTGGGGGAGGTTATTAGCGGGAGGTCTTTCCCACACATCATGCAATGTGTAGAGGCTACCGCTCGAACCTGTGACCTCTTGGTTCACAGGCGGCAAGCACTACCACTTGCACTAGGCCGCCCTTTTCTCAGCAGTAATCATAGTATAACAAAATACATGTAATAAGCATGAAATAACATTGGCCTCATTAATAACAAAGAAACTTAAATTAAATAACTCGTAGTTAAAACCGATGTTGGTCAGAAATTAATCATGATAAAATCTTTAATTAAACTTCTAGGTGGTTCCATTTAATAAGAGCTCATCTTAGTTGTACAGTGGTGGAAATTTATATTTTTCAGCCAATTATGCAACAAAACACAAATTATTTTTTATGGTAAGTAATAAACGTATTTTCTCACGCGTGCATGGCATTTTCAAGCTCTGGTTATCTGGTATGATGATTTTCACTAAACTCTGCAAGTTCTAGACGTAGTGATCATGTTTAGGTTAGTGTTCCTTTAGATTGGTATTCATTTATGTAAATTCAGTTCAACAAATTCCCCACTTCCATGCCATATCAGGAGCAAAGCTGTAATTAATATCAGAAATTTCAATAGTGTGCAAGTGAATTTGGGTTGCATGAATTTACATGGTGTCTGATTTCCCATATAACTATATTAGTGAACTAAAGCTACAATCATCTGGCAGGCGATCAACAGAGATTTCTCTTGTTATTCGACAAACAGTGAAGGCAAGCATATTAACACATTTGATGCCACGGTCACAGGTCAGTTCTATTTAGTCCACATCCTGTAAAAAAACTTCAGTTTTGAATGATACCGGTGCTAACTTGTTTGCAGATTGATATATTTGTCCAAGTTCTTCAAGCTGATGGTGGTAAGCGTGCTGCCTTCCTAATTTCAGATTGTTGGAGTTGTCTCCAGGCTCCCAGAACCCCTCTATTATTCTGGAATGAACCTTTTGGTTCTGTCCTAAAAGGAAGCCAAGCAAGGCTATTTATTTTCCATAGACCGAGTAAATCTAGATTTGTGCTCTGCATAGAGTAATTTTCGTATGAGGTATGCTGGAGAACATACCGATTTTGATGTCCCCTTAGCTATATTACTTGGTCATGCTATACAGCTATAGCATATTATTCTTTACTGCTTGCTCAGTGATGCTATGGCATATTATTTTTTTACTTGCTTAAAGTGAATTAATCATATTGTGTGCTTAAAAATGATTGTTATGCTGGGGCATGACCATGGGAACAAGGTCAGCATGCATCAATACTGCAACACTAGCTCTTTCAGATGCCAGGGTTCCAATGCGAGACATTGTCACATCTTGTGGTGCTGGGTATCTGTGTTCTACTCCTTTGCTCGGTAAGACACTAAGACACCTAACTAAAATTTCATATATTTGTGATAAGCTAATAATCGTATGTTACAAACAAACTCAAATGATTCTAATGTCCTATGACAGATCTGAATTACATAGAGGACAGTGCTGGGGGTTCAGATGTCACCGTTGGTATTCTTTCAAAGAGGTAAAGAGGTCAAGAATTCTCGTTGTTCTGAATTTTTAACTCCTGAAAGTCTCTCTATGTGCAACAAAAATTATACATTTCAACTTTCCCTTATAAAATACTTATTTTGCGATGGTTTGCTGCATAGCTATTATCACCAAATGGAAGCAGCCCAAAGTCATTTTTTGGCAGACGGATGCAAAATTACCGATGGACACATTTGAAAATGTAATGGGACTTACTACAGAAGGGTGCAAAGCAATTGCAACTTACATCCGAGAGGTACACCGTACACATCCTTTTGTTGCTCTTCCATTATTCTTGATTGCGGTTGATCTAGGTTGTTTCCTGTTGACACATTGAAACTTCTCAGTGCCCTTGAGTGCCCATTCTGATATACATGGTGATTGGCGACCGTCACTCCATTGTACTGAAACAGGTGCTGTAGGAGAACACAAAGCGGCTGGAGTGTCAGCGTGGTTAACATTAAAGAGTTGAGAGGTGATCCCATCTACCCAGCTTGTGTATCACTTGAAGCCTGGACTGATCATGTAGTAAGGTTAACATTTATCTGCTTACACAGCAGATTAATGGCCTGAATATGTTGAAGATGGACATCACACATCGTGTAAAAGGCTTGCTAGTTCAAAATGAATGGCTTTGTGGCAGTGCAGTGCAGTGGACAGGAAATTGCTGAGCTTCTTGTACTTCCAACGGAATGCGACTTTGAAGTAGGTTAAGTGAATGTGACATTGTATGATGATTATGTACTGTGCTGGTTGTCTCAGCAGTCAGCATTCGCCTGTCGATTTGCACCTATCCGCTCCAAGATCAGATAATGCTCAAGACCTACAGGTGTTTGCTGAAAATTTTGGAGGCCTATAATTGTCTTAAAAATACTACCAGTCTGATGGGAATAGGAATTTAGAATATGGAGTTCTGACTCTTTTTTTTTCTGGAATACGCAGGAGAGCTGCGTATCGTTGTATTAAGAAGAAATGATTGTTTTGTTACAACGCGGGCCAACCGAGCGCACGCACACGGGATTACAACTCTAGGGGATTATACGGTAAAAAAACAACCTAAACCCTTATAGGGACAACCACTAGACTCCACACACAGAGCCAATGTAATTGACCTGCCTGGTCGCAGCCAGGAGGTCCGCGTCAGAGAGAGCACGTGCTGCTGGGAAGAGGTCCCGAAAAGCAGCGAAGTCCTCCTTGTCGACCGGTCCAGTGAAAACCTCGGCGAGGCCCTCGTCGGCAGCGGTGGTTGCGTTGCCCGCAACCTCTGGGGCCTCAGTCGGACGCGTGCCCAGCTTGCCCAGCTTGCGCATGAGTAGCACCTCACCCTTCTTGGAGGCGCGCACAGAGGAGGTCGCGGTCTGTTTGGCGAGCCTGCTACTCCGGCGAGTCGCCGAGGCAGCGGAAGGGGATGGCGCCATCGGCAGGGTTGCGAGCGGTACCTGCAGTGCCAGGCGGACGCTAGCCAGGAAGGCTGAGGTGTTGGCCTTGGCAGCCTCGAGGTCGACGACGTCGTCGGGCTGAATCCTTGTCCGCTTTAATAGGGTTGCGGCCTGGCCCTGACAAGTCCTCCTTGGCGGCTTGGGTGGGCGAGATGCAGAGCCCGGTACGAGTTCAGCGACCATGGGGTTCTGACCATGGAGTTCAGCGACCAGGTAGTAATTTCTTGGGCGAGATGGAGTTCTGACTCCAGATGCAGAAAAATGCACTACCATGGGGGACACAGTTGGAATTATCGAACCCATCATCTGAAAACTTCCAAAGTACTCCCTCAGTTTTTAAATATATGACGTTTAGGACAAGTCAATTAGTTCATTTTGAACTAATTAGCTTGTCTTAAACATCATATATTAATTTAAGAACGGAGGTAGTAATTATCTATAGTTCAATTAATGTGCTGAACATTTTGCTTTATCACCAATTGGCTACGCGTCTCATTTCTCTAGATGGTTCAAAGGAACTCAGAATTAGTAGAATCTTGCTCATACTACAGAAAGCTAAAGATACACAGTTTTTCCCTCAAAACGAAGCTCAGTACCAAGCATCTAAATCTGCATAATAAATGTCAATATATGATGAAATAGAGTAGTACGCTGAATTGCTGATATAGACACAAAAGGGGGCAAATCAGACCTTGTCAACAACAGGGAATGCTGACAAAGTTGCACAAATTTCTTGGGCTGGTGAAACGTTTGGTCCAGTAGCGTGGACGTGGTACGTAGAAAACAAGGGAAGACCAGGACATGATCATCAGGCCTTATTCTCAACTTCCGCGTGAGCAGATGAAGGAACAAGGAATGCCTGCCTCTGCAGTTTGTGAAAAGAAAGTGAGCAGACAGATCAGTACTTGATGGTCTATGTGATCAGCTGGCAAAATATTCAAACGTCTGTGGATAATTTTGGCAACATACATAACAAATACACTCATACACAACCTCGATATGGAATTGCCTTCCACAATTTTTATTTTGTATTATCAGATGGCAGCCAATGCATAAAGAAAAGATACCAATTATCTCAAATGAGGTCATCATAATATTGTAAATTAAATGCGCTTAATGACATGCCAAACCAAAAATAACCTGAGAAGCATTACTCGTCCTAGTCCACCGTTTGTGGGTAACGTCAACTGCACAACTTGAATCACTGATTATCAATATTTGGACCTCGATTAATTTTTTTTGGTGAAATTCAAGTGGAAATTAGGAAATTGCAAATTAATAATTAAAGCCCCATGTGACATCAGTAAACAAGTTTAGTGAATGTCGATGCAATTTACTTAAGATTTAAAGACATGCTATAATCCGTTTTCCCCCTATACATAGGGAAAAAGGCAATTGACTAGTTGAATGGGGGAAAGGCAAAAGCTGTATTCAGAAATGTATGTTTAATACAATCCTCAGGCCTTAATCATACATGGACCACATAATATCTTCTTCTTATAGGAACATCAAAGCAGCAAATAGATAAGTTTCAGTATTGGTTCCTAAAATTTTATTATACCCTTACTTTGTTTTTTACATGACTCGCCAGTTCTCCTGGATGAAGAACTTGCACCAGAAGCATACAAAAGCTACATAAAATCAAGCATCTATTTTTTCTCCTTTGGCACATTAGGAGGGCTCTCCAGTTTGTCATTCTTGTCAGGAGTTGTGTCCACTTCGTCCACATTTCTGAACCCAAGCTCTGACATGTCTTGCTTTGCCATCAAGTTTCTGAGGAACATAAGAAATTCATAGATTATAATAACACACATGGGAGCAATGATCTGAAATTTCATCCAAAATAGCAACAGCAAACCGAAAAAAGAAGCAAAAAATGCAAACATTTTAGTGCAAACAGCACCTTGTTATGAGCTCAGATGCTGACCTTCTGAGATCAAAGTTGGTAAGAGCTCACCCCAGTGCCAGTACGAATTTGCAAGTTAAAAAGTGAACTGTCCTATCTCAAAATAATCACTACTGCAAAAAAAAAAAAAGTGTCCTGAGTACTAACTGCCCACTTGTGGTTGGCATAATGGTTGCTTCACTTGATTGCCAAACACTGACCCCCATATGGCACACCGGACATGTGTTGCACTCGAGGATGCAAACAACATGCTGGAAGGCCAAACTAGCTGAATGTACGCATAGCAATTATTTTTACTCAAGAACTGAAAATGGATCACAACATGATGTAGAAGCATAACTGCCCAAAAGAGAACATATTTCACAATCTTATTAAAATGTTTTGTTAAAAATGAAACATTTATGAGCGCAGGATAGATAATTGATTCCAACCAATAGGGCAACTATACAGAAACTAGGTTATATGCTAAGCACAGAACTAGGTTTAGGAAATCAAAATCATTGGTATATGCAAAAAAACGATGTTATCTACCCAGATCATGATAACTTTTACACCTCGAAGATTAGCATACAGACAATAAGAAGTAAGGATAGTAACCTCTCCATCCGACATTCCAGATACTTCTTTGAGAACTGCCGACATTTTTCAGACTGGAATCCTGTAGTTTTCAGGCAGGCAAGATAGTCTTTCTTCTCCTATTTAATCAGTCACCACTCATATAATAAGCGTACAAATATACAATAATAGTGGTAATAGATGAAGAAAGTCTGCAGTCTTACCAAGTCACACTCATGTAAGTGATCCAATGGGAATACACCTTTCTCAGGAGGTACAGGTCTCACACCCCTATTTCCACCAAAAGCACCACCTGTGACAATTCACATGATCTTCATATTAATATAAGCCTGCAACTTAGAAATGGCAGCTCTAAAACCTCGTAACAGATACCTAAATTCACAAAAAAAAAAGATAGATAGTAGGAGCTTAGGAGGTCAACCCTGGATCAGTACTCCTTACCAGCACTCATTGCCAAAAAAAGTCAAGAACAAAGGCTTCCAAGAATAAAGAACTCTAGCAATCGTGTGCGTCCAATGCTTAACACTGCAACAATACAGCAAAGACACAAGTCAACTATTGTAGTAGCATGCGTGCCATTCATATAATGCATTTTGGCAAGGACAGTATAGCCGGTAAGTGCAACATACAGAATTTGTAGACTGAAACATCAGTTTTGTATCAGTGAGTACCATATTTATACCCATTTAATACACATAACCTTTCCGTACCTTACCGAAAATATCTAACCACAGGTCAAACCATAAATATTCAGTACATAGGATAAAAATGAATATCCAGTAGCAGGGCATAGAAATCCATCCAGCTGCCGATCCAAGAAAACTAGTAGTGTGGCCATGTGGGTGCACGGGTTCTGTACCCTAGCAAATAAGTAAGAATCAACTAGAATGCTGCACGATATGCTTGCATTATGAAGCGAAGGCAAATCAGTCGTCACTCATATAACAGATTCAAAATAAGGCATACATGTTCAATCTGCTGGAGCTCAATTGGAGCGTCTGTCAGCACAACAAGACCAGTTCTACAAATTCTCAAAGCAATCAAAGAAAAGCTCTCGGTTCCCTTTGCCATGGAAATCATCATCTTAATGACATGGAGCATCTGGACGACAAGGAACGATTGGATGTTTAAGAACATAGACCCTCAGGTTCAGGAATGCAAGCAGAAATTTTTAAAGGAGTTCTCCCTGATGCTACATAGAGTGCGCCCTGACAAGATTACTGCTATGGAAACCTGGATGAATCTGTTGTAATCTTCCTTGGATATATCATTTTCTCTGTTGTTTTTTTTTTTTTTTTTTTTGCTCTTCTTCCTTCTTCTGTTTTTCTTTTTTTTACTAGTCCTGTTTTTTTTATTTAAATTTATTCTTCATTTATTTATTTAATAAGTAGGGGCTTTCCCCACCTGTTCCTTTCAAAAAAAAAAAGTTCAAGTCTTCATATGACTTGTGACATTGGTATTCCACAAATCAGCAAGAATTTTTTTTCTATTTCAAATTGAGACATTGGTATTCCACAAATCAGCAAGAATTTTTTTCTATTTCAAATTGATCCCGCACTGGAAGAAGCCTAATCTACGACTTCGAGAAACTGAGAACAGAACAACACCTCACGGCCCGTGAGAATGCGCGGCGGCGAGGCAGTAGGGACTCCGCACGCAGGTCGTGGAGGGCGCAGCTAGCCCAGCTTCGAGAGATTCCCGCGCCGTCACGTCCACGCGTGGCTGAGCGCGAGGGCCAAATGGCTGATGCGCGCCGCCAAAGCCGCCAGCCACCGAGCCATGCCTCGACGCCGTCGGCCGTCGTCGCTCGCGCTCGGCACTTGCTTTTTTTTTTAGAACGCGCTCGGCACTTGCTGCCACCGTGAGGAGAAGGGGGTTGGGACTTGGGACTTTGGGAGTAATCCCATCAGATAGCATTAACAGGGGGGCAACGGATTCCCTTCGCTCGACCCTTCTTTCCCCCACGCTACAGTAGAGAGAGGAGGCGACTGGCGATTCGGTCGGCTCCGGCGGCGAATCCACGCTTCCCCTCCTCCCCGGCGTCCTCGTCGGCGCCGGTGAGGGAGGGGAAGCTGGATCCGCCGGAGGCTGTATAGTTTTAGGCCTAGGGTTAGCTTGCTTAGTCTAGGGTTAGCTGTAGGTGCTAAATAATTGCTCCATGGCGGCGGCGCTGCTATGGGAGCCTGTCTTCCTCATCATCGCCGGCGGCGTGGTGAGGATTTTGTTCCTCCGTGGTGTCTCCGGTGAGCTTCGTCTCTCCGACCGCTTCGTGAGGCTGCTGTTCCTCCTCCTGTCTGTTCCTGTTGGGGGCATGGAGGTGAGGATTTGGTGCCCCGGCGATGATTCGGGTAAGTTCTTTTGCTTGAATCGTCTGGTGTGGCTTCGTTGGGGCGTTCGATTTGCGTTCGGATGGGCCCCTCTTCCTTCCGGGTCGCCTTCTTTAGGGGAGACGATTGCGGATTTGGTTCCTGAGCTGGTTTCTTCGACGGAGTCGTGGTTGATGGCAAAGGAGTTTCTTCCCCTGTTCTCCCTGGAGCGGCAGTGTCGATGCTCGTTCATCGATTTAGTGCGTCGCCGAGGAGGTTCGACGGTGCTGGCTCATGCGACCTTTACCAATGTTTGGTGCTGTGCTTCGGAGAGAGCAACGGGATACTGCTTCCTGTCATCTGTGTCAAATCTGGGCGACTGGAGATGCGACGGATGGCGGAGGAAGAAGATGAACTGGAGAAGAAGAAGAGGACCTGCGTGTGTTTGTGTTGTGTTTTCATGTAATCTCAGGGTCTTCTTTGTAAAATAGGTTGTACTACACCTGAAGGAAATATAAACCCACTCCGTTCGCAAAAAAAAAGATAGCAATTAGCATTAACAGGGGAACAGTCATAACTTGCACAGATACAAATAGAAGTAAAACAGTCACGGTTTCCATAAACCAGTGTCACCAAGACCATACACCGAGACAATGAATCCCTGTGCCCGCATTTTACAATGTGATGTTTGTAAGACTGAAGCAAAACTATTTATTCACAAGCTGCTATTTTAAGAAAGTACGATATGATACAGTCAAACATAACTTCCTTTTGCTATTTTACCAAACACTAGGGTAAACCACAATGAGCTTCCAGGAATGGTGTGTCACTGCATAGTTCATTCACTTCTCCACAATGGCAATTCACCACATCGTTCAATTGGATTCAAGTCGAATCGTCTGAACTTGTTGGTCTAAAAGTCACTGCATTCTACAAACAGCCAAGCTTGGTCAGGGGAACAGCTCACTTCTGAGCAAATTCCGCACTGGAGTGGCTCCCCAAAGTTCGCACGGGATCACAAGAACAACAACTCACTAAGGCAATTCATATTTACTTAGGTACAGTACAAGGGAACTAGAAGATGATGATAATATCCCGGCCTAGATGATAATAAGCACAATTAGCACTCGACAACCTAATAAAGATTTCCCCTGCAGATGCAGGTCATGTAGTTTGGGGTGGGTTGGGGTACGGAGGATGTCACCTCTGGCTCGGCAGGTGGGTGGGTTCCGAGCTAGTCACTGCGCCGGGGCACGCCGTAGAGCGCCTCCACCTCGACAGAAACAGGTGACGACCCTCGCCCACGGACGCATCCCCGGCGGCCGGAATTGCCCATCGCATCGTGTTCCGGGGGCCGGGGCCGGGGCCGGCGGCGGAGAAGAGGGGGGAGAGGAGAAGGGACCGACCGACCCCACCTGCAGCGTCACAATTTCGTTCGGACCCACACGCCAGAAGCAAAGCCCGTGTCCGCGCCGAGTTGGGCTGATGGGCTCGCCGGCCCACTTGTCCCAACTAGGTTTCCTCTCCCAACTGGCCCAATTGCCGATGCGGTTCCGCATCCGCATCCGAGCCGCGAAGGGACCCGGTATCGGTTGCCGGACTAATATATCCAGGGTCCCTCGTTCCTTCCCCGGAACAACACAACCGCAGCCCGCCGCGACTTCTAGGGTTCGACAGCGAGAGGAGGGAGGGAGGGAGAGAAGGACCATGGTGGAGACGATGATGGCGCCGGAGAAGGCCGAGATGGGCAAGCCCAAGCCCATGCCGCCGTTGGGGTGGTTGAAGAACCGTCCGGAGCCAGTGGTGATCTCCTCGGGGATCGAGAGGGTGGACGAAGATTTCATCCGGCGCCTGCGGACGCGTTGCGTTGTGAAGGCGCCTGCTTCTTCCCCTGGGTTATGTACCAAAGCCCTTGAAGCCATGTGCAACGAGATCGAGGATGTGTTCGTGGACATCCTGAGGCAGTACGACGAGAAGGGGTACGCCGTGATGCGGGTCGAGCACCTCAACAATGGCAGGAAGAGGATGTTTCGTCTCCCCGAGGAAGAAACCATCCTGGTTTAGGCGATGTTTGAAGGGGTGTGTGTGTGGCTAAGATATTTGTCATGCTGTGTCGTCTGATCTATCCGTGTGATGTTGCTAAATGTGTGTCAGTTTTAAGTGGTTCTTAGTGTTGCTGATGCTGAATAATCTACCAGCTCTTCTATGTGTACCATTTGTTTTCGGAATAATCTTTGATGCTGTTGCGTTCTACATTGTTGTTTACGCTGTGCGCTGATTGTTTCAGTGTACTGTTTCCTTCGTTTTACCATTGCAACTAGATATATGCCCGTGCGCGTGCGTTGTTGCTACGGGCAAAACAATAAGTTCCTAGATGATTCAATGTCGGGTTAATAAAGTGAAAAGAATGAGCTTCCATGGTGCAAGATCATTAAAAGATCGAAATGCCCTAAACAATAAATCTTTAGAAAAGTAGTACATACACAGGTAAAAGGTAAAAATATTCTAATTGTTCTTGAATCAATGGTCGCATGGTTCGGGTAAGGCTCTCTGCCCCACTCGATGTCCACAACATTTGGCTATAGGCAAATCATAATTGGGAGCTCCACTATTAACATGTCATAGTTGATACAATATATGGAACCAACTTACTGAACCAAGCCATGTGGGTATAACAAGTAGTCAACAAGTGAGAACACATCATACATCCGTGTACATGAGAAGACCTTTCACTCGGCAACCAGCTCATCCTCTAATTTTTGTGGTCCTATGAAAAAGCGTAAACTGCTTTCAACAATTTGCCAAATTCTTCAACAATTTTGTACTGTATAAATCAGCAACCCAATCCCCCCCCCCCCCCATCAACCGGGATTCCCAGAACTCTGATTTTGTTATCGCTGTCGTGAGCGGTGTCCCTCTAATTCATCATCATGAAGAAGATTCAGGCTGCTGCTGAACCCGGGAATGGTAGTCTCTCAGCAACAGAGCAACTGCTCCCCAGCATGGGAACAAGATGTGTGCTCGGTAAAGCTTGTGGACAGGGTCTTTCAGAGAGATAAATTTTAATGAGATATGATTAAGGTGGTAACTGATGTTCCCTTTCAGAGTTTGTTCTCTGTGAACTTTCAAGGAACTGAAGAATGTAGCAAACATATACATCCAGGTTGCCTGGCTTCTCCACTGCTGAAAATGGAAGCATGATGAATGGCTTAGTGTAGACCTGACAATCATAATCAACACAGGAGCTTTTACCATTCTCTGAAGTTGATAAAAGAATATAAGAAATTTTACAAACGAATTTGCTCATATATAGATATATAGATGTTATATGTACACAACTCAGTGCTGAAGTTCTGAATGCAGTAAGCACACCTCCAGAGAGATCTTCAAATTGACATCGATGTCTAAGCAAGGCTCCTTATTATACGGTTACTCATAAATGATGCCAAGTTAATGGGGTGCAGCATTTGACCCCAATGATATCCCAATCATTGAAACACTAGAAAATAAGTACCTTGTGTCCATGAGCATTACAGTGCTCCACAATAAGCAATGCCCTGAAATTGTTGCTAGGTACAGAAGAGCCAAATGCTTCTCACTTGTATCGAGTGTAAGCCAAAAATCACCCCTTTGGATTTTGGATTAGCCATGGGAGACATAGTAGTTTGCATTCAAGCCAAATACATTGGAAGTGTGCCACTTGGTGAATAGTAAATTGTAACCAAAATATAGAGAATACTGTTATGTCCACGAGGGAAAGAACAAATAACATGAGCCAAGCGAATTGTATTATACGCCACCATTCTGGCATGATATTTAGTCTCACAAATAAATGATGCTGCTTGCAACCTCACTGATTGTATTCTGTTGTCATATTGTTAATCAGACATCTAGCTAGTAGACTTATCAAAGAAGAAAAATGTCTCACTGCAATTTGGTCAGTGCATTGTACAACAGTAAATGTGATCCAATGAGTTTTCACCAATTGGAGACAAAAAGAAACAGTAGACATCAAAGAATAAGCAGTTCGTTGAGTTAACGTCAGACACAAAGAAAGAACTATGTTCCGTGATCATAATGTGTCTTATGTCCCACAGAAAATATGCGGAGACCGAAGATAACCAACATTCTTGCTAAACATTAAGCAGTAAATGTGTAATGTTATTTCTTACCGATTTCCATCAAAATCTGGAAGGACACGGATGTCTTGAGTCAATGCTGAAAGAAAGGGACTATTTTGCTCATGCGACATTGAAACCAGCATCTTGTTCAGGAGCTCATATATGGATATGTCTGGATAATTTGAGCAGAAAATTATGCTCCTTTACATGGTTAACTGCAAATTAATAATTAAGGCCCCATGTGACACCAGTAAACAAGTTTAGTGAACATCGATGCAATTTACCAAAGATTTTACGAACATGCTATAATCTGGTTTTTCCTATACATAGGGAAAAAGGCATTCGAGTAGTTGATTGGAAGAAAGGCAAAAGCTGTATTAAAAAAATGTATGTTTAATACAATCTTCAGCCCTTAATCATACATGGGTAACATAATATCTTCTTCTTAGGAACATCAAAGCAGCAAATAGATAAGTTTCAGTATTGGTTCCTAAAATTTTATTATACCCTTCTTTGTTTTTACATATCTCAACAGTCTACTGGATGAAGAACTTGCGTCAGAAGCATACAAAAGCTACATCAAATCAGGCATCTATTTTTTCTCCTTTGGCTCATTAGGACTCTCCAGTTTGTCGTTCTCGTTAGGAGTTATGTCCACTTCTTCCACATTTCTGAACCCAAGCTCTGACATATCTTGCTTTGCCATCAAGTTTCTGAGAAACATTACAAAATTCATAAATTATAATAACACACATAGAAACAATGATCTGAAATCTTCTCAGAAATAGCGGCGGCAAATAGAAAAAAGAAGCAAAAATGCAAACATTTTAGTGCAAACTGCACCTTGTTATGAACTCAGATGCTGAACTTCTGAGATCAAAGTTGGTAACAGCTCACCCCAGTGCCAGTACAAATTTGCAAGTTAAAAAGTGAACTGTCCTATCTTAAAATAATAACTACTGCAAAAAAAAGTGTCCTGAGTTACTGCCCATTGTGGTTGGCATACAGGTTGCTTCACTCGATTGCCAAACATTGACCCCGATATGGTGTGCACACCAGACATGTGTTGAACAACATGCTGGGAGGCCAAACTAGCTGTCGTAGGCTAATGTAGGCATAGCAATTATTTTTACTCAACAACTGAAAATGGATCACAACATGATATAGATTGCATAACTGCCCAAAAGAGAACATATTTCACAATCTTATTAAAATGTTTTGTTAAAAAAGAAAAAAATGAACATTTATGTGCGCAGGACAGATAATTGATTCCAACCAATAGGGCGACTATACAGAAACTAGGTTTATATGCTGCATGCCTTCCTTGGGACATTAATTTTACAGAATATGCATGCTAAGCACAAAACTAGGTTTAGGAAATCAAAATCATTGATATATGCAAAAAAACGAAGTTATCTACCCAGATCATGATAACTTTTACACCTCGAAGATTAGCATAAAGACAATAAGTAAGGATAGTAACCTCTCCATCCGACATTCCAGATACTTCTTTGAGAACTGCCGACATTTTTCAGACTGAAATCCTGTAGTTTTCAGGCAGGCAAGATAGTCTTTCTTCTCCTGTTTGATCAGTCACAACTCATACAATAAGCATACAAATATACAATGGCAGTGGTAATAGATGAAGAAAGTCTGCAGCCTTACCAAGTCACACTCATGTAAGTGATCCAATGGGAATACACCTTTCTCAGGAGGTACAGGTCTCACGCCCCTATTTCCACCAAAAGCACCACCTGTGACAATTCACATGATCTTCGTATTAATATAATCCTGCAACTTAGAAATTGTAGCTCTAAAACCTTGTAACAGATACCTAATAAATTCACAATAAATAAATAAATGTTAGACAGTAATCAAGCTTAGGAGGTCAACCCTGGATCAGTACTCCTTACCAGCACTCATTTGCCAAAAAAGTTAGGGTTTGGGTCAGGAATAGTCAAGAACAAAGGCTTCCGAGAATAAAGAACTCTAGCAATCGTGGGGCCAATGCTTAACACTGCAACAATACAGCGAAGACACAAGTCAACTATTGTAGTAGCATGTGTGCCATTCATATAGTGCATTTGGCAAGGACAGTATAGCTGGTAAGTGCAGCATACAGAATTTGTAGACTGAAACTTCAGTTTTGTATCAGTGAATACCATATTTACCCATTTAATACACATAATATTTCCGTACGTTACCGAAAATATCGAAACACAGGTCAAACCATAAATATTCAATATATAGGGTAAAAATGAATATCCCATACATGTATTTCGTACTGTACTCTGCAAGTTGCAATAACACAAAACCATCACCGGATGCATGAGGCTCTGTATATGCATTTAAATAATAGTGTTAAAATGTTAAACCAACCATGGAGATTGGACTAAATTTCAAATGAGTTGCAAGAGAGCAGGGCATACAAATGCATCAGGCTGCGGATCCAAGAAAACTAGTAGGCTGTACTCTAGCAAATAAGTAAGAATCAAATAGTATGCTGTAAGATATGCTTGCATTATGAATCGAAGGAAAAACAATCGTCACTCATATAACAAATTCAAAATTAGGCATGCATGCTCAATACAATTAGTTCGAGGCTTTATATGAAATTGGTATTCCACAAATCAGCAATAATTTTTTTCTATTTCAAATCGATCCCAAACTGGGAAGAAGCCTAATCTACGAATCTTCGAGAAACTGAGAACAGAACAACACCTCACGGCAGCGCCTGTGGCCCGTGAGAATGCGCGGCGGCGAGGCAGTAGGGACTCCGCACGCAGGGGACGACGCAGCTCGTCCAACTTCGAGAGACTCCCGCGCTGTCAGGCCCACGCTTGGGCTGAGCGCGAGGGCTGATGCGCGACGCCGAAGCCGCCCGCCACGCCTCGACGCCGTCGGCCGTCGCCGCCACTCGCGCTCGGTACTTGCTGGTTGCTACCCGTGAGGAGGGAGGGAATTTTTTTTATATTTTTTTGTCTTTGATTTTCGAAAAATAAATGGACGAACCAAAAATTTCGAGAAATATACATCTGCCGTCAAACCTCCGCCGTGTCGCACGGCGGTAGCATTCCTGCCGTCGTGCCCCGCTGCGTTAAGTCCCTGCCGCCGTGGGGTACGGCGGCAGGAAAGCACCTCTGGCAGCAGAGTCGCGCGGCACGGCGCCAGGACCCTGCCGCCCAGCGCCACGGCGGCAGGCCCCTACCGCCGTGCCACGTGGCGTTAGGACCTTTATTTTTTTATTTTTAAAACACTTTTAACCTTCTTAAAAACAACAAACTGATAAGTGTAAGCATAATCACAAGGAAATATCATAATCAACAAGTAGATGCAAATAGTTTATACAAAATCATGGTAAAAGTAGTACTACATCTAAATGCGTCGGTGCCTCTTCGGCCTGACAGCTCTAGCGCCAGCCCAGGTGTGGTGCCGGTCGTACGTCCAGGGGTCAGGTGCCCTGACCACCCGCGGTCCTAGCTGCGACGAGCCTGCAGCATCTGGTGTCCCTCCGCCCGTCGGTGTCCCTCCGCCGGCCGGTGTCGCTCCGCCGGCCGCTGGGGTCGCTCCGCCGGCCGCCGGGGTCGCTCTGCCCTGTGGCTGTGTCGGATGAGTCCCAACCGGTGCCTGTGTCAACTGTGACGGGCCAAACTCCTCGGCCTGCTGCGGGGCATCCAGGGTCGTGAGAACGTCGCCGAACTCCATCTGATCCCAGCCCAGCTGGTCCTCGGTGGTCGCGTCGAAAGCAGGCTGGAACATAGGCGGAGTGGACGTGGACGAGGAAGGAATATCTGCCGCCGCAAACTGAAAGGCCGGCGGTCTGAAACCTCCTGGCGGAAAGATCGGCGCTCTAGGTGCCGTCGTCTCCGGCTGTCGAGGCCCGGCTGTCGGAAAGAGCGGCGGTCGCCCTGTACGATTAGAATATAGTATAACCACAAACACACAATAATTGCGTGCATTACTTGAAAATAAGGTCCACTGAAAGTACCTGCGCCGGGGGGAACAAACGGCCGCTGCACGTAGGTGTGCGGGCCCTGCGCCTGTGGCTGCTGCTGTGCCGTCGGAGCCGAGAAGCCGCCGGCAAAGGTGGAAGACGCCTGCTGCGAAGCCGCTGTCGAGGCGGAGCTCGAGGACGACGCTGGGTGGCGCGGAAGGAAAGGAATCTCTACGGCCCCGGCATAGTTCACGACGCGGAGTACCTCATGGCAGCAGCGACGATCCTGTCGTACGTGCTCTGGTGCTGCTGAGGCCCCCAGGTAAAGCACTGCTCCCTCGCGGCCGATGCAAGCCGCACGATCTCAGCAAGCACGTCGTGCTGCTCAGAAAATTAGAAATACATGTTATAATGAAAAGTCATATGAATGTAATATGTTTGCAGTATCGTAGCTTACCGCTGTGTCGGCGGTCTGGTCTCGGCGCACCGGGTACGTCGCGTCCGGCAGGATCCTGTCGTGGCCCGGGACAGGTGGCGGTGGCGGGGTAGCAGGCACATACGTCACCCGCGTCCGCGTCCTCGGGAGGTACCACTGAAGGTACGCTACCCAGGCCGCGCCGTCGTGAAGGCGGTGCTCGGTGACGACATTCTGCTCGTGCGCCGCGGACGCCCAGTCGGCCACGTACGGCTGCAGCTTGTCGACGAACGACGTCGCCGCAGCCACGCCCTTACGCGTCCACCTAGCATAGATGAAACATAAAATTATTGGCAACTGAATATTTGTAACGGAAAATAATTATAACTGGCAAATGGTAGCTCACATGTGCGCTGTAGGCGGCAAACGTGGCGCAGCGGGTACTGGCGCCTCCTGGAAGAGGCCGAACTGCCTCATCACCCGGTGGACGGCGTACTCCTCGACGTAGACGTCGAAGACCAGTCGTCTCCGCGTCATCCAGTACACCTGGTCTCGGGAGCACAGGGACGAGAGCCCCTGTGGTGCGCGGGCAGCGACCATGGCAGGAGCGTACGGCATCCACCGGACCTGGGCATCGACCATCCGGTCGATCTGACCAACGAAATCCTTGTATGCCTTCTTCGGCTGCTCACCAGCCCAAATGTGCTGCAAAGAACATAAAAAGTTAAGTGAATCGAACTAAAGAACTCATAACGCGAAAAAAACGATAAGGGATGCCATTACCTTCCGGAGGCACCACAGAGAACCCATGGTGGGGAGGTCCGCTGGGTCGGTGTCTTCGAGCAGCGGCTGGTACTCCGAGAGGTCGGCCTTGGGCCGACCGATGTCGAACCGCTCGTGGATCCACATCTGCAGCAGGAGAGGGCACCCCAAGAGGATCCCCTCCCTACTCGCCGGCCTCGACACTGCCGAACACAGCCCCCTGTAGGTAGCTGCCAGAACAGCGCTGCCCCAGCTGATCTGGGGCATCTGCTCGAGGGGTGCGTCGGCGATCCACTGAGCCCAGGGGAGCAGGTACTGCGACACCGAGTCTCCCGCTGACTCGCAGAACAGCACCCACCCGAACAGCCAGAGCAGGTAGACCTCTAAAAACCTGTCTGACGTCGGGTCGTCGGCATCGTCCGCCATGTAGTCAGCCTGCACACACATAAAGGTCCATCGTCATATTCATTTAAAATGCATACAAACGTTGAAAATAAGAGTTAGAATCACGTACGCTGAACGGCTGGATCCAAGTCCAGGTGGGCCCGTGGGTGTCGGCGAAGGGCACGTACGGCGCTGGCGCGCGATCGTTCCGAGGAACGTTCGCGAACCGAGCAAGGAAGTCAGCGTGCCACGTCGCGGGGATGTCGATCGGCCCCATCACCTCGCCAGCACACGGTAGTCCTCCCAACATCGCGGCGTCCTCCAGACTGAGCGTCATCTCGCCGACGGGGAAGTGGAACGTGTGTGTCTCTGGTCGCCACCGGTCCATGAACGCGGCGATCAACGGGGCGTCGTAGCTGAACCGCGTCAACCGCTCCGCCCGGGGAACCTCAGCTCGTAGCCTGTCCCCCTCGACCAACCGCGCAACAGGGAGAAGTCCTGCAGCGCGTAGCCTGAAAAAAATATTAATTTAGTTAACGTAATTACTGTTGTAAAGAAACAGAAATAAATAATAAATATGAATTACGTACTTCGGAATCCACCGCTGGTGTATCGGCATCAACGTGCGGGTCGTCCGGCAACGTATGTTGCCGGGCGAACGTCCGAGAACAGCCGACACGTACGAGCGGTGGTGCCGGTCCACCGCCTCGTCGAACAACTCCGGCCGTACGTACTCCAGCGGTGCAGCCATAACTGCAAAAAAAATAGCATAATTGAATCAATTATTCGAATTATACTAATTAAAACAAATTTTGTGAATATAAACCATTTTCTACTGTTTTTATTTCAATTTAATCTAATTATGTGAATTATAACCATTTTCTAGGACTTTTAAATGAATTGAAACGAATTATGTGAATTTCCCCCATTTTCTACGATTTTTATATCAATTTAATCTAATTATGTGAATTATAACCATCTTCTAGGAAATTTAAATGAATTGAAACGTATTATGTGAATTAAACCATTTTCTACGAATTTTACATCTAATTATGTGAATTATAACCATTTCCTACAAGTTTAAAACCGATTTAAACAAATTATGTGAATTTAAACTATTTTCTACGAATTTTATATCAATTTAATCTAATTATGTGAATTATAACCATGTCCTAGAAGTTTTAAACCAATTTAAACAAATTATGTGAATTTAAATAATTTTCTACGAATTTTATATCAATTTAATCAATTTAAATAATTTTCTACGAATTTTATATCAATTTAATTAACCTAAGTTAACTAAACTAAATTTCAAAACTAAACTAAACTAAGTTAACTAAACTAAATTTCTAAACTAAATTTAACTAACCTAAGTTAACTAAACTAAATTTCTAAACTAAACTAAATTTCTAAACTAAACTAAGTTAACTAAACTAACTAACTATACTAACTACATTAGACTAAATTTAGAAACATACCTCAGTCAGAAGTGCTCCGAAGGGTTGAAAGCCGAAGGTTTAGAGGAGGGAGGGAGGGGGCCGGTGGCGGTCGCCCCCTTTTATAGGGGTGACGCTGCCGCCAAACCCCATGGCGCCAGGACCCTGCCGCCGTGAGGCACGACGCTAGGGCTCCTGACACCGTGGGCCACGACGCTAGGATTCCTGCCGCCGTGCCCCACGGCGGCAGGAATCTGGCCCCACCTGGCAGTAGAGCCGACCGTTGGGGCCACTCCTAACGCCGTGCCCCATGGCGGCAGGAACTCCTGCTGCCGTGAGGTTTGGCGACAGATGTATATTTGTCGAAATTTTTGGTTCGTCCATTTATTTTTCGAAAATCAGAGCAGAAAAAATATTAAAAAAAATCGGAGGGAGGAGGCGACGAGAAGCATCTGTGTGGGCTCAGCCTTCCGAGTTCATGGGCCTCATGAAGACTTTTTTGCGGCGGAAGTCCAATTTGGCCCAAATGTAGTTGTTAGCATTTGCTTGATCAATCCTGGGCAGCGTTTTGAAGGGCCCACTTCCCATCACGCGTCATCAAAGCCCTAAACATCTTTTCTCACTTCTCGCGCCGCCACCATGCCGCCGCCGCCGCCGCAGCTGCCACACCCGGTGCCCCGCGAGACGGTGGCCGGCGCCGTCGCATCCCTGACCAAGTGGATGAAGAAGCGCGCCGCGGAGGGACCCCCGAACCTCCTCGCCGACGAGCGCGACGACCTCGTCGTCCTCCAGCTCTCCCTCCGCCGCGTCCCCGCCTCGCCCACGACCAGGCCACGGCTGCTCCCGCTACCGCACCCCCTTGTCGCGCACGACGGCGCCTCCGTCTGCTTCATCTCCGACGACCGCCCCAACTCGCGGTCCCCGCCCGCCTCCGACCTACTCGATGCGTCCAAGTCGCTCCACCGCCTCCCCGTCTCCGAGGTCATCCCGCTCTCCACGCTCCGCACGGACTACCGCCCGTACGAGTCGCGGCGCCGCCTCGCGGCCTCCTACGACCTCTTCATCGCCGACCGCGCCATCCTCCCGCTGCTGCCGCGCGTTCTCGGGAAGGCTTTCTATTCCACCAAGAAGGCTCCGATCGGAGTCGATTTCACCCGCGTCGGGTGGCCGGAGCAGGTCCGCAAGGCGCTGGGCTCCGCTTTTCTGTACCTGCGGTCAGGGACCTGCTCGGGAATCAAGGTGGGGAGGCTGGACATGAAGGAAGAGGAGATCGTGGAGAATGTGATGGCTGCGGTGGATGGGGCTGTGGAAAAGGTGCCGAAGAAGTGGGCCAACGTAAGGGCACTGCATCTGAAGGCTGTGGATTCAGTTGCGCTGCCAATTTACCAGGTTGTGCAGGAGTTGGGTATGAAGATTGAGGTGCCTGTAGCGAGATTGGAGAGGGAACTTGGTTCTGGGGAGGTCATTGATGCTGCAGAAGTGGAGACTCTGGGTAAGAAGAAAAAGGCATTAAGGTATGCTGATGCCAATGATGGAGCGGGGGTTGCCAATGAGGAGAGTGCCAAGAGGAAGAGGAACAAGAAGGAGCAGATTGAGGATGTTGTGATGCAGGAAGAAGTCCAGGCAGAGATCAAGAAAAAGAGGAGGAAGAGTTTTGTCATTCCTGTTGATGATGAGCAGAAGGTTGGCAAGAAGGGTAGAGAGAAGAAGGGCAAGCGGGACTTTGAAAGTGAGATGGAAGAAGCAAGTATAGGCATTAAGAGCAAGAAGGATAAGATTGAGGAGAGGAAGAAGAAAAAGAAGAGCGTGATGGGTGGAGGAGATTATGGTGAAGTCCTTGGGGTGAGGACCAGGTTAAGAGCATAAGGTTACCGTTGATATTCTGCTTGTTAAATGGACTGGCAATGTTCTGCATTGAGGACGGGTGGATATTTAGTTTCAAAAAAAGGACAGGTGGATATTCAAAGCAATGATAAATCGGCTTAGTCAATTGTAATATGCTGGTACCCTTTGTCAAAGGTTAAAAACTGTTGTATCAGTACAAAGATTTTCTGTCAATTACTACCTCTGTTTTTGTTTATTTGACGCCAGCTAGTTCAAATGTGAACTACTGGACGTCAAATAAATAAGGATGGAGGGAGTATGCTCCAGGATGCTATAACATTTGGGTCTCTCAGTGTTTTTATTCTGGAGTTCTTGAGGTTTTGTTAGCTTAATTGCTTGAGTCTCTAGGGTATGAATGTATGATGAAATTGTTTCTTCCAAGACAATGTACTCCATCTGATTACACAAGTTTCTATTTATCTAAGAATATGCTTGTGTTGGCCTTCTTCTCTGAAATAACCTCTCATGTCCTAGTCTCCTAACGAGTCAATCTGGTATTATTTGCATTATCAGACTATATTTTTTTCCCACCATGCATGCAGTTATCCAGATTTTTCACAATTAACATGATGCTTTACCAATATGAATTGTTCAATCTTTGGTCTGTTTTATTTCAAAAAAAAAAGAAAGAAATCTTTGGTCTGTGTATGCTTTGATGGGTAGGAGTACATATGCATACTTTGTTCAACATGTACACCTTGTGAAGGAAATAATCTTGGCATATGCTTTGATGTATTCTCCATCTCAGGTTGCATTCGGGAAAAACCATCTTTTAGTAGTAATATAAATATCTTATCTGGCTTGCATTTATGTTCATCAGCTCCTATTTCTTATCCTGGTACAGTTTCTCTACACGCTGAATTCCAATTTCTCATCATGGTACAGTCTGGGCATGCTAAATTTTGCTGATGAGTCATGTTGGTGCGAGCATTATGAGCATTCAGATTCGAGCAATTCGTATCTCTGATTTCTGGAGGTATTGTTATGGGATTCAATAGTCATACACACATCATATCATATCCGATTGATTTCACTATTCTGTTCAGTCCGAGGAACAACGTTGCCTCATGAGTTGTCAAAAAAAAAACGTTGCCTCATGAGAAGAGACGCTGGATTTGAGTTGTCATCTGTTTGGACGGCTGGTGGCTGGTACTGATTTGTTTTGAGAGAAAAGTACTACGGATCGGTTGTTGACTTCAACTAATTCATTTCAAGAGAAAAATACTGCTGAGGGGTGGCTGATAATACGCCAGATGCCAAGCTTCGCCATCGATGAGAGTGAAGTCAACAGTGCAGTTCGACTGCTTCGCGCCATCTCCGGCAGCCTGTAGTGCTTTCGCGCCAGATAAACAGGGAGAGAGAGACTGCTGTTGCGCGTAAATTTCGAAAACAGGTTGCGTTTGCGGGTCTGGCAAACCTTGCTTCTGCACGGGCCCAGCACACTGTGGGCTGTATAACTGTTCTGGGCCGTTATTATTTCTTTTCGACAACAAGACCACAAAAACAAAAAACAAAACAAAACCGAGCCCGCTTGATCGCTTCCCACCAAACAAAGCTGACTCCGACGGATCGATCGATCTCTCTCCTGATCGGCATCGGAGTTCCTTCCCGTCCGAGTCCGGCTTGGCAAACGCAGCAGGAGGACCAGCCGCAATAAAAGGAGGCCGACCCCGCGGTCTTCTCCACACCATCACCAAACGCGAAGTCTTCCCGGCGATCTGATCTGCACCAAAACCCAAACCCGCGCAGCAAACCTCTGAGGAATCCCTGTCTCCGAAGAGGAGCCGCTCCCAAGATGGCCGACGACGCAGCCGCCGCGTCGTCCTGTCCCACCTCCACGAAGAAGAGAGCCGCGCACCGTCTGGTGGTGGAGGAGGCCACCACCGACGAAAACTCCGTCTGCAATATCCACCCCGCAACCATGGAGGAGCTCTCCATCTTTAAAGGCGACATCGTGCTGCTCAAGGGGAAGCGCCGCCGCGACACGGTCTGCATCGCCATGCCGGACGAGCAGTGCGGCGAGAACAAGATCAGGATCAACAAGGTGGTCCGCTCCAACCTCCGGGTGCGCCTCGCCGACGTCGTGTCCGTGCACCAGTGCCACGACGCCAGGTACGGGGAGGCGGTCCACGTCCTCCCCCTCGACGACACCGTCGAGGGCGTCACGGGGAACCTCTTCGAGGCCTACCTCAAGCCCTACTTCGCCGACGCGTATCGCCCCGTCCGCAAGGGCGACCTCTTCCTCGTGCGCGGCGGCATGAGGAGCGTCGAGTTCAAGGTCTTCGACATCCGGCCTGCCGGCGTCGAGTACTGCATCGTCGCCCCAGACACGGAGATCTTCTTCGAGGGCGAGCCCGTCAAGCGCGAGGACGAGGAGAGGCTCGACGACGTCGGCTACGATGACGTCGGCGGGATGCGCAAGCAGCTGGCGCAGATCAGGGAGCTGGTCGAGCTGCCACTTCGTCACCCGCAGCTCTTCAAGTCGATCGGCGTCAAGCCACCCAAGGGAATCCTTCTCTACGGCCCGCCGGGCTCCGGCAAGACCTTGATCGCCCGTGCGGTGGCGAACGAGACAGGGGCCTTCTTCTTCTGCATAAACGGGCCCGAGATCATGTCCAAGCTGGCCGGCGAGAGCGAGAGCAACCTCAGGAAGGCGTTCGAGGAGGCCGAGAAGAACGCCCCGTCCATCGTCTTCATCGACGAGATCGACTCCATCGCGCCCAACCGGGACAAGACCCACGGCGAGGTCGAGAGGCGCATAGTCTCCCAGCTCCTGACGCTCATGGACGGACTCAAGGCGCGCGCGCACGTCATCGTCATGGGCGCCACCAACCGCCCCAACAGCATCGACCCCGCTCTAAGGCGGTTCGGCAGGTTCGACCGTGAGATCGACATCGGTGTTCCGGATGAGGTCGGTCGCCTCGAGGTGCTGCGCGTCCACACCAGGAATATGAAGCTCACTGAGGACGTCGACCTGGAGGCTGTCGCCAAGGACACACACGGCTACGTCGGCGCCGACCTGGCCGCGCTCTGCACCGAGGCTGCCCTGCAGTGCATCAGGGAAAAGATGGACGTGATCGACCTCGAGGACGAGACAATTGACGCGGAGATTCTTAACTCGATGGCCATCACCAACGACCACCTCAAGACTGCCCTCGCCGGCACCAACCCGTCGGCTCTGCGTGAGACCATGGTCGAGGTGCCCAACGTCAGCTGGGCGGACATTGGCGGCCTCGAGGGCGTCAAGCGGGAGCTGCAGGAGACCGTGCAGTACCCCGTGGAGCACCCGGAAAAGTTCGAGAAGTTCGGCATGTCCCCGTCCAAGGGCGTGCTCTTCTACGGGCCTCCCGGCTGCGGCAAGACGCTGCTGGCCAAGGCGATCGCCAACGAGTGCCAGGCCAACTTCATCAGCGTCAAGGGCCCCGAGCTGCTGACCAAGTGGTTCGGCGAGAGCGAGGCCAACGTGCGCGAGATCTTCGACAAGGCGCGCCAGTCCGCGCCGTGCGTCCTCTTCTTCGACGAGCTCGACTCGATCGCGACGCAGAGGGGCGGCAGCGTGGGCGACGCCGGCGGCGCCGGGGACAGGGTCCTCAACCAGATGCTCACGGAGATGGACGGCATCAACGCCAAGAAGACGGTGTTCGTCATCGGCGCCACCAACCGGCCGGACATCATCGACCCGGCGCTGCTCCGCCCCGGCCGTCTCGACCAGCTCATCTACATCCCGCTGCCGGACGAGGCGTCGCGGCTCCAGATCTTTAAGGCGTGCCTCAGGAACTCCCCCGTCGCCAGGGACGTCGACCTCGGCACGCTCGCCAGGTTCACGGCGGGCTTCAGCGGCGCCGACATCACGGAGATTTGCCAGAGGGCGTGCAAGTACGCCATCCGCGAGGACATCGAGAAGGAGATCGAGCGGGAGAGGCAGGCGAAGGAGAGGCCGGATGACATGGCGGTGGACGGCGCCGAGGACGAGGAGCCGGCGCAGATCAAGGCCGTCCACTTTGAGGAATCGATGAGGTTCGCGCGGAGGAGCGTGAGCGACGCCGACGTCCGCAAGTACCAGGCGTTCGCGCAGACGCTGCATCAGTCGCGGGGATTCGGCAGCGAGTTCCGCTTCCCCAAGCAGCCCCAGGCGGCGGAGTCTGCTCCGACGGCCAACGCCGACGCCGAAGACGATCTTTACGACTGAACAAGTGATCATGTACTCTAGGCTGTCAATTAGCATATTTTTATTTGTCTTATTTCCTCCATGTATCCCTTTCTTTTTCTCTGTAACATCACTCTATAAATCACAAAGTATAAAACTCTAAATAAATCACAAAGTATGAAACACCAACCTTTTTGTGCTTTCGCCTTTTCTACTCAGCCTTTCTGGACCTGTCGATGTTAGAATGACTATCATGCATTTGCATGTCTTATTCTAGAAACTGATGTTGAATCTATCCTGGAAAAACATTAAGATTCAGCTTATCTGCAGATGCAAATCTGATTAAAAAACAACTTGGTAAAATCAAGCTATTCAGAAATCATTTCATACATGATATGAAATCTTAATATAAGCAGAAAAATAGAATAAAAGTAACAATCCAGTTTTTGACCAACTGTCATTTGTCAAAACGGTTTCCCCATATGCCTAGTACACAATATGCTTCAGTTTACACAGGTACCATGAATCCTGGTCTTGTGTTCCCTTTTCTCTCACAATTCAAAATACAATATCGAAAGTGTTGTGTTCCGGTAAGCACTGCAAACATCATTACAGAAAACCAGGAGCTAATAATACCATTACTGTCATGAACTCCGTTTATCCATTTGTCCACAAGCCTGAAATCCTGGGCCATTGCATTAGAAAGGATAGAATTCTCATCAAACCGGCGTTGAATGGAGCTGAGAATAAAAGCTGCCCTTGAATCCTCGTTAGCTATGTCAGAAACTCAGAAATGGGTTCCCTGGAGGCCCTTGAAGAGAAGAGAGGAAGTACAGCATCAGGATTGTTGGAGGTCAATTTTTTAGTTTTTTCTCCCTACATCTGGTTTTATTAAGGTTGTTTTAAGGGGGCTCTTGTGCTCTTAAGCTGAGGGGCAAAGCTGCCCTATAGCATTGGGTCGATAAAATTTTGTAAATCTATTGTTCATTGATGTAGTTGATGACCCCAACATGCAACGTTGACTACATCGGTGCATAGTCACCGCTGTTCCCGGAACGACGGATTGAGGAACGAGGAACGGCATTTTGGATGCAATTTTACACTGTAGGAGCGAAAACGTTCCCGCGTTCCCGTCCCCGGAACGGCGTTCCCGGAACGAGGAACGCTAGGTCGTTCCCGTTCCCCGGTGACTAAGCATCGGTGCCATTTGTTTCTAGCTTCGCCCCCGACTTAGCCATTGTTCTAAGGAGGGAAAGTAACTAGCTTTTTCGCATGATGAATAGCCATGGCGAGTTCATGAATATAAACTTAATTTGCAGTGCTCATCTTTGAATCAATTTGTGATCCATATACTCCAACTCCAAGACATAGGGGGTGTTTGGCATGACTCCAGAGCCGAACTCCAACAACTCCAGCAACTTTTTCAGCCAAACACCCCAACTCCAAAACTCCATGGAGTTGCCAACTCCATGGAGCTGTAGTGCAAATGAGGGTGGAGTTTTGGAGCACCTCTTTTGCTGCTCCAAAACACATCAGTATGAACCTACTCGTGGAGTTGGTGGGTAATTACCCACCAATGCCACTCTTAAGTGGAAAAAACGTTTCGTTCTGTTCTTTCTCCCCACCCCGCGACGGCGCGACACACCTCCCGCGGCCGTCACCCAACCTCCGTCGCTCCCCAAGGATCCCGCCGTCCTTGCTCTACCGGCCGCCAGCCGTAAAACGCCGCCCCAAAGCTGCTGTCTATCAGATCTCGCCGTCTCCCTCTTCAATTCCCCCCTTCCCTCTCTCCTTCCCAAAGATTCGTCACCGGTCGTCGGCCTCCCCTCCACCAGCTGCCGGAACCAGCGCCCCGCCCTAGGAGCTCCCTCACTCCCGGTCGACGACCTAGCTCTACCCCTGCGCGCGATGCCTCTTGGGAATCCGCTCGCCGGCCCTAACGCCGCACGGCGCGCTGGTTGGCCCCCGCAGCCGCGCCCTGAGCTCGTCGGCGTACGGCTGTGCGCGCTGGTTAGGTGGTGCGGCGGCGCTCCCCTCGGTCCATGGCCGTGCGCAGCGTCGGTCAGGCCCCGCGGCCGCACCACGAGCTCGCCGGCCCCCGCAGGCCGCAGCTGCTGCTCGAATCGGGTCTCCCTGCAGCGGGAGGTAGGAGAGGGAGATGACGATGCGGGCCTACCTGCCAGTGTCACAGGGAGGAGGGGGTGTGTGTGGGCCGAGATGGTTGGGTTGGGCTGTTGCTAGGCTGGCGGAACTTGGCTGCGCAGCTGGATGAGTTTGTGGAGCCGGTAGCCAAACACATCAATTTTGCAACTCCAACTCTACTTAGAGCTGGCTCCACCTAGAGTTTTGGAGTGGAGCAGCTCCACTCAGAGTTGGAGCCATGCCAAACACCCCCATAATGGTTGCATACAGAGCAGCTAACCGAACTGTCGAGTAGATACGGGTGTGCAAATTCCCATCTGTTGTATAAATAGCTCATAGCAGTACCCTTGTGCCTGGTCCTTCCGGTTTTGTAAAAAACTATACGATTTGCTGCTTCTTCTATAATGAAAAGGTAGAGCACCTACCATGTTTTCCTAAAAAAAAGACATAATGGTTAAGATTTCCATAAAGGTCGGGACAACCAGTTTGGATAGAAAGAGGTGTTCGGTTGTGAATCATAGTTTAATATGGCCGTCCATCATTATAATTTTTCTTACACACTAGTTTAATAGCTATTCCATGTGTTTAAATTGTAGGTCGTTTTAGTATTTCTAGATGCATATATTTTTATGCATATAAATATACTTTATGCCTACATGCATAATAACAATAATGTCTATAAAATTAAAAAAAAATAAAGCGACCTACACTTTGAGTAGAACATATTGCCCTCTCCCACTATAGCCAAAAAAAAAGGAAGATAAGTTTTAATTAGGAGGCGCGAGCTCTCTTATTTGATTGTCAACTCGCCATATACATTGTTTGCAATGCTTATTCATACATGCAACATATTATGTTCCTGTTCTTATAGGTTATATTGTGACGACAATATTTGGGTTGAGTCCTACTGCCCAAACAAAAAGCACCAGCCTTGCTATTTTTTTTCTCATAAAAAAGAGGTAAGTTGTTTCAGGATTAGTGACATTTTTTCACTTATTTGCTACACCAAAGTGAATTATCGAGAAAGGAAAGCCCTAACACTAAACACAACACACAACTTGTTCAGTTGGTTGGCGATAGTTGGAGTTGGTCGGTGCTGATTCGTTGAGAAAGAAAAAATACTATAGATTGATTGGACATATGATTGATGTTGATTTATTGTGAATGAAAAATACCGCTGACTGGTGATTAAATCGACAAGCTTGAAAGATGCAGAAGACAGGGGAACGCAGCAGGCGAGCGCCCAGCAGCAAAAAAGAGAAGGGAGGCGAAAGCCACACGACGCCACCTAGCTACCAGAAAATTCCCCCCACAGGCACACGCACAGCACAGGGCCAGGAGGCGAGAGCTCCCGGCCGAAATTCCCCAACCCCTCCGCGCGGCGTCCGCTCCCGCGTGCGCCTGCCTTCCCTACCCCACCGTGCCACCACCGACCACCGTCTCCGCCGTCCTCCCCCCCTGCGGCGCGGCGGGCCAGCACCATGCGCATCCGCCGCTACGCCGCGCGCCTCCTCTCCTCCTCCTCTACGGGCGGCGCCACCACCGCTGCCCCCTCCTCGCCGCCGCCGCCGCCGCCCGCCGCGTCATGGCTCCACGCCGCCGCCGCCGACGACTGCTGCGCCTTCTGCGACCTCAGCCGCTCCGCCCCGCAGGTAAGCCGATCCCCCCTCCTCTCCCCCGTTCCCAATCGCTGCATTATTCGGGCCGCTCCTCCATGAAGGAGGCTGTTTTGCTTTCGCGCGGGGGTTGTAACAGTGGGGGGTGTCTGGTGGAATCGCAGGAGGGCCCGGACGCTATCAAGCACAAAGGGCACATTGCCGGCCGGGTGCCGGAATCCGATGTCAGGGGCGATGGGCGCGTCCACCAAGCTCAACAGCTGACTGCTCGGGAAGGTTTGCAATGTCTTTACCTTCGAAGTATCATCTGGGTTTGTGGGGTTTACACCATGGCAACTGCTAATGAACAAATTTGTGTTCTTTATGGTGTTCCACCAATATGATTGCAGTTAAGAAATGCAAGACTGATCATGGATGCAATGTAAATAAAGCTTCTGCGGGGCTGCGAGCTCCAAGGGGCGCTTCTGGGGTTAGTGAAGCTGCAATAAAACCAGAAGTTGCAAGAGGTGCTACTCTTGTTAGTGAAGCTGGTGCTGAGCCTGCAGTCAAGCCTGTACCTTTCGTTGTAAATGATTCTGCTACTAGACAGGAAGTTAAATGTAAATTTGCTCTTATGAGTGATGCTGCCAAGCCAGAGGTTACAGAGGGAGTTCCTCTCGTGAATGGATCGACCACTGAATTAGAAATTTTGAAGGGTGCTCCATGTGCTAATGAAGCAACTCATGATCCAATAGTCACAGATAAAGTTTCCCATAAGAGTAAAGCTGCCACTGTGCCAGGGGTTACAACCATTGCGCCGGAAGTTGCAGGGGTGCTTTCTCGCAAAGCTGTTACTGATCCAGGAGTTACAGTCACCATGCTCAGGACAGGTTCCCTAAGTACTGAAGGCGCCGACGGACCAGAAGTTACAGGGACAGCTTCTATCATGCATGAAACTACTAAACTGGAATTTGCAGGGGAGGATTATATTTCTAGCAAACCTGCTGCAGAACCTGAAGATTCTGACAGAGCTTCTTCCAATGTAGACACTACTGCTGCTTTAGACAGGCCACTGCTGCATAGGTACAATCCAAACATAGGCAATGTGCAGCTTGGAAATGCTCGAGAGACTGTTGCAAGTGCAGTGCAACCTTCTGGATGTGATGCTGCAAAAGTTGACAGTTCTGTGAATTCCACAAGCAATGATCCAGTTGGAGCCAAAGGTCCAACTGTTGAGGGAGGAATGCCAAATGATAGATCTGTTACACCCAGAGTATCATATGTATTTGACACAGTGGCTCGAAGCATCGGTACTTCCGGGAGAACAGATGTTATTTGTTATGCTAGGAGGAGAGGTAAGAGGAAACTGGACTCGCTGAAGATAAAGATGGAAAACACTGAATTGGAAGACGGTGTTATATGTGAGGAAGGGGCACTGGAGAGAACTGGTCGCTGTGAGAGTGTCTTGTCCAATGCTGAATCCATAGATGTTAAACTTGTCGATATAAAGAAGGAACTTATGGATGATTCAGCTGCAAGCAAGGTTAAAAAGAAGAAGAAAAATAGATTTGAATGTAACATTGATTATTGCCAGATGACATTCAAGACAAAAACCGAGCTTTCTGTTCACAAGAAGAACATGTGCACTGTCAAGTCATGCAGCAGACAGTTCAGATCCCACAGGTACCTGAGATGCCACCAGAGTGTTCACAACGATGATATGCCTTACAAGTGCCCATGGGATGGTTGTGGTATGACTTTCAAGTGGTCATGGGATCGGACTGAGCATTTCAAGGTCCATGCTGGGGTGAAGCCTTATAAATGCACGACTCCTGGGTGCAACAAAATATATAAGTTTGTTTCAGACTTCACCCGACACAGGAGGAGGTGCATACCTCAGAGGTAAAAGTTTGCTTGATACTACAGAATTAGGATAGTAGTGAAGTTTGTGCTTGCTACTGTAGATGTCTTTATTCATTTGCTAGGAGATCTTCGCGCAACTGTTCTGACAACTTACCGTGGGATTGGTCGTTTCTTTGTTGAGGAAAATGCTAAAATCTTTAGCTTAGAAACCTGAATATCTCAAACTATCTGTGTACATTTGCGGAGGCTAGTTGATAATATTTGCGCTGGTTACAACCAGTGCTGTATCGAATCTTGAGACCTAGAGCTGTAAATGAGAAGCTATTTTTTATTTTTATGATTTTGTTTCAGCATAGTATTCCATGCTTATTTAATTACTTGGGTAGTTGGTTTTTGCAACTTTGTACCATGTGGTTATATAAATGAAGTTAAATCACAAAGCTGTTGCTTCTTCTGGATGCCTGACGAAGTTTAGAGCTGTTCAGTCATTAACTAATGTGATGTGTCCATTTTCAACGCAAGCTCAGTGGAAATAAAAAACACATCTTTCTATTTCGGAGTGCTGCTTCTATGCTTTCAAAGAAGAATGCATGGACCATAAATATTTTTTGGGTTGATTTCAGCCTAACTATTGATGAAGCACTGTAGATTATGTGACATTATCAGTTCAGAAATTGCAGAAGATCTCTGGTGCCATGGTTTTTACCTGATATGCATGCTGACTTGGATTTGCTTTTATGCTCTTGCTACCTGAACCATTATCATGCTAGCAAATTTGCTCCTTGAAAGGGAAACATTAAGAACTTGTTTCTGAAACATAAATACTGTAGTGCTATGAATAGAATAGTCAGGAGCATCATATGATTTTAGTGACCAATCCCGATGGGTAGATAATTCCATGTAATAGTTAAGTGCATTGATAGATACTATAGATTGCAAAAGCAAAAACTATGGTTGAGCCATAGAAATACATAAGCACCCTGTGCAGCTGTTCTTTGACAAGAAAAAGATTTTGAATATTTCTTTTGTTTTTACCAAAAAAATCCTGTCAAGCTAAAGAAAGAGTTGACATTTTTGGACTATGGATGACATTGCCTGCTTGTAAGATGTATCTGCTGCTTCTTGTTCTTCATTTGGCTTCTTATACAGGATTTCATGCAATGAGTTGTTGAAATAGCTAGATGGGATGTTTATTAAACATCCGCAACATAAATGACGACTGTGCTTTTAGATAGCAGTGTTTGGTAAGATGACTTTTGCCTTCAAATCCTGATGGCTCAAGTTAATTTTATGACTGAAGTGAATACAGTAGCAACTATACCAGTGTGTTGCTGGCTGATAGTTAACTTCATGACTGAAGTGGATACAGCTACTTTTTTTATCAACTATCATGGTGACGGTTGCCAATGATGAATATGTTGCTTCAGTTGGGTCTTCGACAGGAAGAGGAATGTTTTTGCGTCAGAAACCCACTCTGTTTTTGTGTACTTGAGGATAGAATGCTGAAAAGATTATCAGCTCTTTGGGATCTGCAGCTGAGGACAATTTTGGTCCAAACTTTTATGCCTCCAATCTTTTGTGACGCTTCAGTCTATCTGCTTCGTTCTCTGCATGTATCCTTGTGATGGTTGGGTAGAATGTTTGCCAAAATTTCGTTTCAAGTTATTCGGTCGACGAAGCTGATTCTGCATATAAGTGAGGCAGCGAGCGGCCCTTATGTGCTGACCGCAGCGCACCATTTTTCGTATTCAGTTTTTTTCATCAGTTGTATTTGAGTAAATATTGTTTGCATATAAGTCATGTGCAGAAATTGGTCGAGAATATTTTCAAAGTTGTGGCAAACATTATTTGTATGAACTTTTTTTTTTGGAGGACAGAGGCTGGATTATCCCTTCAGGTTCAACAGAACCTTAAAGAAGGAAACTTAATTCTCTCTATGATACACCTGTCTGGTGGTGTAATCACTTGCAGCGAGCCGCCCCACTTTGGATTCAAACCCGGCACTCTGGTTTTTGAGTCTGCCATTTGTATGAGTTTTGTACATCATGAAAGTTATAATCCCATAAGAATTTAGGAAAAAGTTATATGAATTTGTTTGTTCTCCTATTCTAATAAAAATTCGGCAAATCTCTTGCTGTTCTTTCAAAAAAAAGTTATATGTATATAGTGTTTGTATAAGTACAAAATATTAAAAATGAAAGTTCTATATTATCATATTAGAAAGTTGTACGTATAAAAATGAAGATGTGGTAAAAAAAAATCTCATAAAAAATGTTAGTACAAAGTCCTAGAAGTTACTGCTTTAAGTTAAAGATAGTTGCGGGATGTTTTTTTTCTCCACCGTGAGATGCAATTTGGCTCAAGGAACGTCGCGGAGACTGCCCGGCCGGCCGCGACGCAGAGCGAGCAACTTTGCTCTGCTTCGCCGACGCCCGACGCCCCCTCGTCCCAGGCTCCCAGCGTGCCTCAGTCCTCAGACAGCTATCGGCGTCCTGCAGGACCCGCATGGCCGCTTCCCGGCACAGACACCGCCGCTATCTCCGCGCGCGGCGGCGCTTGCCGGCCGGTGGTTGATGGCCACGCCCTGGTGCCTAACTGCCTACGGATCCGGACATCCGGTAGTGTACGTGAGGAACAAAAGCGGACGTGATGAAGCAGCTCCGCGCCCGGCGGATTTGGAGAGGCGAGGGCGTGAGCAAGGGACGAACTCAACCACGTCGTGAGGCAAAAATAAAAGGAAGTAGAAGTGAAAATTGGGTGGTGTGTCTGTTTTTTTTTTGCACTAGTAATCTCTTTTTCTCTCTTCACTGTATATAAGATATGTGTTTTAATTGTGCCTACGAGTTTTTTGACAGAACATGCAAAACAAACTGGATGACCGGACGGACGACCGGAAGGAGTGAATGGGAAATCTTCAAAAAATTCTTTCCGAGAACTAAGTCTACACCCCGAGTCCCCGATTGTCATCCCAAACACACATCACGTCTAATCTTTAATATGACATAAGTCAATTCGTGATAAGTTTACAAACTCTAAAAACAATTAGAAATGCTAGCAAAGCGGAAGCAAAGCTTGATGAAACATCGAAAAACACAACCAATACTAAAATGCTCAAATTGATTGCTAGAACTCAAAGGGCAAGCAGACTAGCTACAGGATCACCAAATACTACTGCCGGCCAACCATGCAAAGGCAAGTAAAAGAAGTTTACAGAAAGATTGCTAGCCTTGCCTGCCTGCTACTGTGCAACCGACAAGCACATGAACTAAATACTATGCATGTAAATGAACTGTGCTGATACCAATTAGATCTAGCAAGCACTAAGTCTTTGCTACTCTGAACTGAGCTGCCAAAACAATTACCTGCACTTGAGAGTAGAAGCTCCAGTAGCTGAGAGTACACGAAGCCTCAAATTATTTTTTTTTACGATTTTGCAAAAATATATAGCAGGATCAAAATTTTGCAGAAGTAAACCTCCTGCCGCTGTATCATATGGCGGATGCTGTATCAAATGGCTATACTCCAAGTCTACCGTTGTGTCAAACGGCGGCAACCATATGAAACGGCGGCAGGTGGGTTCCCCTGTCACGAGTGGGACCCAAGGGGCAACCGCCGTATGAAACGACGGTTGGCTATCGGTGCCAGGGGCCCACGAGCCCAACCGCCGTATGGAACGGTAGTTAACTGTCGGCGCCTAGGCCATGGCAACTAACCACAGTGTGAAACGGGTGGTTGGACTAACCGTCGTTTGAAACGGCGGTTTCCCTCACTACCGTCGTATGCGGTTTGGTTCTCTACTCTACAAAAGCTCGAAAATTGACATAAAGTGCCACAAAAACTCAGAAAATAAGAAAGAGGGGTTGGAGAGGGAGTGGGGTGGATGGGCGGAAGAATCAACAAAGCTCTGCCAAATCTCCGTTTCGCTTGAGGTATTATGCAATTTCAACTATATTACTATGTGTACATAGTTGTGATGGATTCGATGACATTAGAGGTAGTGGTATTATATGCAAGTAGATATAGTGCTGGTCTATTAGATGTACATAGATGTAAGGGATTAGATGACATAGTTCAAGGATAGTTGAATTCAAGATAGTTATTAATAGTTGTGGTTGTGTTGTCTGCTCTCAGGCATGTCGGAGACCGTTCATGTTCAACTGTTTTATGGATTAGAAGTTCGGTATGGTCCTGAAGGAGCGGATTTGTGTGACCTTAATTCAATCACGAAACAAGTAACCAGAGCCGCATATAGAACTTGGAGTCCATAGCCAACTGGCTTTATAAGTCGTTCACACTAGATGCAGAGCAACATGACTTGTCAGTAATGGCAGTGATGAACAGAAGTCAAACACTTTTTTGCGAGGAGATATGTGAAAATTGCAAGAGGAAGATGAGGGTGATGAAGTGACTGAGGGTGTCAAAGGAGAGAGTGTTCAAAGTGATGAAGAGCAAGTGGAGCAAGGAGGTGAGGAAGATGGTGAAGCACACTTTGAAGCGGCGGATTAGCTTGATGAAGCGTCGCGTACACATCATATAGCTCCCATATGGACACTATTAAAACTTGAAATTATGGACCATCCCGTGTCAGTGTCAATACCAACCTTCTATCTGGTTCCTGGGCGGCCAAATTAAACATACATAGAATAGAGAAGATATATATGAATCAAAATGCCAGCAGCTCTCGACTAATTAGGAATTGTACTAGTATACATTAAAACTTTATCGGAAACAATACAATGCATACATGTCTCCACTCCAACAGATACTTGTTTTCGAATTCCAACAGATACAATTTAAAGGATAACACATGATTGACAGCCATCACACATGGAAGTCACTTATTATCGCACACAACGTCTTTTTAGCGAAGAAACACAATGCTCCAACGCATAGCACAAACACGAAGGCAACTAGCTAGGGCAACGACTCGAGAGAGTCCCCATATTATCAAGCGCTTCCTCACCCAGTTGCCACCTTCGAGCCCAAGTTCATCATGCCCTCAATCGCTTCCTCTAGAGCTTCACCGTCGCTGGCAATAGAAGCTTCCACATGGTTGGTGCTGCCATAATTGCCGTGCAGCTTTCCATGGAACAAGCTAAATGGTTCAGGGTAGTGGAATGCTCCACCCGAGTATTTGTCTCCCTTCTTTTGTTGCCACTTGGAGATTGACCATGCCCCTGTGGGCGATGGCGGCGACGATGCTGCTTTTGAGCTCTCTGGAACATCACTCGCCAATGCCGCTGCTCCGGTGCTGATGAACGACGACGAAGGCACACTTGTCCGAGCTCGTTTGAAGCTGGACGAGGCCTTCCACGGATCTGCTTCATAACTGATGGCCGACGCCTTGTGCAAAGCTGATTTGGAACGTGCTTCCTTTCTTTTGTTGTAGGACAAACGGCTTTTATGCAAGTGCTTCTCACATAGTGTGTGGGGTAGGGAAGGGCTCTTACTGCATCTCCAATTCTTGCCGTCGGACCTCTTGCACCGCGGTGGCTTATGAGCAGTGGCCACCTCCTTCTTGATGAACTTCGTCGTTGTCTTCTTGTTGGAACAACCCTTCTTCTGCTGACTGCTTCCATCTCGCTTCAGCTTCTTGTTAACCTCCTCCTCTTCCTCCTCCTTGATGGTCTTGGGCATCGTCTTCTTGTCAGAACAACCCTTTTTCTGCTGACTGCTTCCATCTTGCTTCAGTTTCTTGTTAACCTCCCCCTCTTCTTTCTTGATCATATTCGCTATCATCTTGTTGTTGGAGCAATCCTTCTTCTGTTGAGTATTGCTTCCATCTCGCTTCAGCTTCTCGTTAACCTCCTCCTCCTCCTGCTGCTGCTCATGCTCCCCGATATTGTCCTCAACTTTCTTCCTTTTCAAAAGGAACACGATGTTCACATTCTCATAAGCCAATCCAGGATTCTCCCGAGGTTCCCTCCAGGCATCGCCGAGGAGACCGTCATTCAGGTTCTGCATGCGCAACAAACCAACAGCCAGAAGATCAAGCACAAAACAATTAATTTCTTCTCCTCTTCCGACCGAGCACATCGCGACCACCGGCCTCGCTCGATCGCGAATTCTGCAACGAGAGATAGTGTTGTCGTCGAATGGACAAACCGAACCCTACATGTACACTCATGCGCAGGGCACGATGGCGGCCCAAACCAAAATGGCAAAAAAAGGAACGGAGATACATGGGCAGCTCTAGCAGGAAAAACCGAGAAACCGCATTGAGACATCACAAATGGGGAAGGAAGGGGGAAGTGGGAGTAGGGAAGTGGAGGCTGACCTCAGGATTAAGCGTGTGAGGGTGAGTCCACGCACAACTCTGCAAGCAGAACTCCATAGGCGCCGTTGCTGGTAGGACCAGCTGGGTGGTGTGGATGTCGACGTGCGCCGAAGCCGGCGGTGCAGGCACCGGCGAGGGCAGTGGGAGCACGGTCACCTCAGCTGGCGGCGCCTTGAGCTGCACCGGCGCAGCGGCGCACAAGGACAAGCCCATCATCCTCAAAGGATTCCTCCGGATCCGCATGGCGGATCAGATCGTTGGTGAGCGGCGGAGCGGGGGTCCGATCGGATCTGGACTAGCTAGGGTTTCTGATGCAGAAGCGGCGTGTGAGAAGAAGAAGAAACGGAAAGTGGGTTGGGTGTCTGTGTGCCTTATTTGTTTATTTCAAGATGTCCCTTTTGCCCTTCTTTCTCTCTTCACTGTATACATGATATGTTTCTTGTTCTTACCGCGCATATAATTTGTTCTGAATTCTGGTTTGCACCTGAATTTTTTCAACCGGACATATAAAAAAAATCCTTTATAAATGAAGAGAAAAAAGATAAGAGTTATATGTACATCCAAGACTGCTAGGGGAACAGAAGGGTCTGGAAGAATAGAAGGATCTGAAACTCTTAATAGCCCCTCGGATGATTAGGGGTTAATGGTAAAAATGGTTGGATCACGTGAAAGAACGATAGCAAAAGTTATTTTTTAATTTCTTAAGCTTTTGAATCGCACTTACCTTATGAAACATTTTCACAAGCAAATGTCTAGCAAAAATTGCCATGCACCATGTACCGTATGAATGTATGATAGAACCCTAAAACCACGTCTTGTGTCATTTTTTAATTTTAAAGTTTTTTAATTCGTAATTTGCCTTCTGATGAATTGCTAACGGAGTCTCCCCTTCACTTCCTACATGTGTTACAATCCGACACTTAAAAAGCTTGAACATGGAACAAAGCGAAGCAACTCACAAGGCCACAACGAATAGGAACTGCAAGTGTGCGCCAAACTTCCATTCAAAAACATTGCTTTCAAAAAGAGTGCAACACACATGTTATTTAACGAAAGTTGCCAAAAGGACCAACAGAAAAATAAATTCTGATACCCCCTATAAGGGAAACAAACTTTTCTAGGGTTATGCAGTAATATGGGTTTGATCTAGCATGTAGGCATATTTCTATTCTTGTGTCGTTGCCAGTCTTGACTCACGTTGGAGGAAACTTCACGTTGGCATCTTGGGCTCTTGGCCTCTTGGGCTTCCAGTGACAGGAAATAAATGGGCTTAATAGCCTATTGGAGGAAACTTCATGTTGATATCTTGTCAGGAATCGGTCTCGATCCAGATCAATTACAACGCTGAGTTACCCCTGCCGTGATGGGGCATAAACCGGACACCAGCAAGAAAAACTAAAGTTCCACAAAACCGATCATCATACACAATGCATTTGCTTGGTAGGAAAAACAAGATTTTTCATGCATCCACCTTATGAGAAAACCTACCAAGATATACACACCATTATATACTTGTATTTTTACATCTTTACTCAGCAACATTTTCACACCGTGTAGGCAGGGTTGTAAGGGATTTTCTGGTTGCTAGCTAATAGAGGCAGACAGACACACAACATCTAAGAAGGCCATCAGTCCCGTTCACAACTACTCGCGGTAACTGAAAGAATCCCTGCAAAGCAAAGTGGGACACTTCTTTGGTTCACTTGATTGCTCCAGATGAGCTACTTCAGTTCATGGCCGAGGTGGGTACAACCAACTCCCTGTAATCTTTGCGTATGCTCCATAGAATCTCAGCGCATCGCCTCATGCTCGGTCGGTTCCTCTTTGTTGGAGCTAAGCATTGCAGAGCGAGCTCGAACATCTTCTCGACTGCCAGGTTGACTGCGTTGTTTGCTTCCAGATTCGAATCCAGTGTTTGAATAGCATTGCCCTCCACAAATTTCTCCATTGCCTGTGAAAACCGGTACAGTACCACATGGAGGAAGCTCATTAAGACCAAATGTAGAGTGGTTGCTACGTTATAGTACTGCATAACTGTATTTGTGCTGTTTCATCAGGTAATGGAAACAAATGGTGATGCAACTAAGTATAATATCTAGAGTTGCAGAAACTAACCCATTTTGCGGTAACACGCTCAATGATTGACCTCTTTGGCTCTATAGGGCGCCTGCCAGTAACCAACTCCACCAGTAGGACTCCAAAGGAGTAGACATCACTCTTCTCATTGAGCTGGTATGTTCTGAGATATTCTGGATCAAGATAGCCTGCTGTACCTTTGACTTGAGTAGAGACATGGCTAGAGTCAGTTGGAGCCAGTTTGGCGAACCCAAAGTCAGCAACCTTTGCTCGAAAATTGTTCATTAGAAGAATGTTTGAGGATTTGATGTCCCTGTGGATGACTGGATGATCTGCATTGATGGAACAAATGAGATGGTATTTAATTGCTAATGATCCAGTGGTTACATCTTCAGAGATGATTTGTTTCAAAGTTCAGTTCTTTGTATTAAAGTAAAGCTTGCAACAGAAGAAGTCTTCAGTCTACGTCTGCCAATCAAGCCCATCAATGTTCAAGCAAGTTTGCTGTATCCAAATTTTTGCTTCAGGACATGTAGCATAGAAACTTGCATCTAATGGAAACCTGAAATTTAGCTTAGATGGTCTCTTGTAATTAGTGGCCTGGGCAAGGCTAGTCATAAATTTGTGGAGACCCCCCGTTGCTTTCGTCATTTTTTTTTGTGTGTGTGGAGAGCCTATCAGTGTCGTTTACTAGAGGATCCCTCATCAGATATTCGTTATACACAAGAATTTCCTACAGGTTCATAGCATGTAAAATAATCGATATAGTACAAACATTACTGTTATGACTTGTGGGTGTGTACAAACATTACTGTTAATCGATATAATAAGAAAGAGACAAGTATCCAGGTCCATTCATTGTAGAAGTGTATTGCAGAAATCTCAATTAAATATTGGTTACTTTCCAACTAGGATTATGAATCATAAATCTTGAGTTGTGATTATTCTTGCCACAGCTGTCCAGCAATATCCATTATTGGTTTCAGTTGTACCAACTCTGTTTTTTTGGAAGTTAAGGCAGGAGCACTACCGCATCATATAAGAAGAAGAAGCATGCGAAGTCTTACAAGGTCTGATACTACTGTACCAACTCTGTTAATGACAGCAAAAGTAGGCAAGTATAGCAGATGATAACTTGATTTAACTATGAATGCCATTATATAATTTCTGAAGTAAAATAGATGAATCATGGACTATGCAACTTTTAGAGATATTTTCTCAAATCACAGGTAAATTTTAGAATGACAAGGATTATTGCTGAAACATTACACCCCAACAACTAATATGGTAACTTAAGAAACAAAATGCAGCTGAAAGAAGATTTACCCGAGTACGTATGAAGATATGTAATAGCATGAGCCACATCAATTGCAATTTCCAATCTCATTGAGAATTCCAATACTTTACCATTTACACCTGCAAATAGCTAACCTCATGTAAGACAGTTAGAACAAGCCATTGCACTAGTACTAAAGGACAGGCCCCAGTGCTGAACCGTCCCACGTGATGTGGGGTCATGGGGAGGGAAATATCCCCGAGCTAGCCTTACCCCCGCACTGCGGAGAGGCCGCTCGAACCCAGGTCTCCTGGCAACCAGTGGGATGGATTTACCACTGCGCCAGGGCCTGCCCTCGCCATTGCACTAGTACTGCAGAAGAGAAATTGACAGGACCACGCATTCTTACAGTCAAGGTGCTCTCGAAGATTCCCATTGGGAACGTACTCCACAATTATCAGCTGCTCGCCACCAAACTCTAGGTACCCATGAAACCTAACCAAATTCAGGTGCTCAATGCGTTGCAATGTCTCAATCTCGTTCCAGAACTCACGACCCATATGCTTGTCATAAACATTCTGGAAAGGATGGAAACTCATATTGCCTTTAGCAAGAACTAGCTTACATAAAAGGTCATAAGAAAATAAGCATAAACCTTTTTGGCCCGTTTGACGGCGACGAGAGTACCATCAGCAAGCTGGCCCTTGTATACAGTCCCAGAACCACCCTGCCCGATCTTCAAGTTTGGTGAGAAATTCTTGGTTGCTTTCTGGATCTGCGGCAATGAGAATTTTGTGCTGCCAGGCATCTCCCTTTCTAAAGAATTCCTGTGCATGGGGCTATACATTCCTTTAATTGATCGCTTGCTCCCAAAAGTGCTCCCACTGTTAGAACCTTGTGAGCTCACCGACTGTGAAACTGCAAATTTAACATAGGTAAGCACCTGAACATGGCAGAAAACATAATCACCAGCACGTGCTGCAAATATAGTCAAAAGCATTTACGTGTATTGCTGAGAGAATTCAACAGCGAACATTCGAGGATAACTTATCTCTGCATCACTAATAAGATATTTAAATTTCGTCAAGACTTTGGACTAGACAGGAAAGGGCACGGTTCACCATTCTTTACATGCTCTGGAATTCTCCTTCAATCATAGAGCAAATTAACAAATGCTACCTTGTGGTAAGGGCTTGCGTATACTACTAATTTGGTGACCCATATTAAAAAAGTTGACCAATATGAGTCTGGGGCCATGATCAAATGGTGACAGGTGGACAGCAAACAAATAAAAACTGTAAACTACAAGGCGAAGTGTTGCACACGTCTGAATAAAGTTCAGTCGGAGGGATTGATTATTGTTGCAGGAGACATGCTACAAAATGCATGTAACGAATGGTAAGATAAGACTAGAATTACTAAATCGTTTTGCAAAAAAAGTGGGATGAACTAATTAAGCTCTACTTGAAGAAAATACATAAAAAAAGTTCGTTGCACAAGGTCACTTTTTTTTAGCCACAGGGATGATCTCCCCTGTCTATGATTTTCCAGAATTATTGCGCAATAGTATCCAGAAACGAGCATAAAAAGGACGAGCTTTCCTGAGGGAAAATATCATCTTGGATTGAAAAAAGGCACCTGGAACTGAAAGTACAAAAGCGGTGGGAAAATGGGTACAGAAAAGGGCGTCTGCGTACGTACGCTGGTGGGACGGGTGGAAGTCGTCGGACATGGAGGTCTCCGGCGAGCGCGCCTCCGGGGGCACGAAGCAGGAGCGGAAGGCGTCGAGGAAGGAGAGCCCGCGGCCGCCACCGCTCACGGAACCCTCGGGGGCGGAGGACGCCGTGGTGGCGACGGAGACGCGGGACAGCTCGCCGCTGCCGCCGGGGTCGCTCCGCCTCCAGGGTGATGCACCCCCGCTGGCGCTCCTCATCTTTCTTGGCCCTCGCTGTGGAGGCTGCGGACGCGTGCGGGGACGAAAGGGAGGAGGTGTCGTCCCTCGCTCGCTGCCTTGATGGCTTGGAATTGGAAAGCTGCGGGTTGACGACGACACGGCCACACGGGGGAGGAGAGGAAGGAGCCGGGAGCGAGAAGGGTCGGAGGGTTTTGCGCTCGTTTTCGGCGCGTCAAGTTGGACTGGTTCGGCTGCGGATCCGGACCAGACTTTTTACGCTGCACGTAGGCCCAGCTCGAAATGTTCTTTCACCGAAAGTGCTCTGTTTTTTTGTTTAAGTGATTTTTAGTGAATATATTCAAAACAAAGGTTCTATTAATTTGTAAAAAAAACTTTACCTATTGTTTCTTTACCAATTTATCTACATATTTCCTTCAAATCAGAAAAATGCAGAGGGAACCAGACAACCAGCCAGCAGTTAGCACAACTACCGGCAACAGTTGGTCAGAGAGCGAAGGGACCGGATCTTTGAAACGGCAGAGGAATTAGAGATTTGCCTCTCGGGTAAGAAATGGTTACCGGTAGCACTTTCTTTGGTAAAGATATCGACAGCCACTTCGTACGAAAAATGATTGCAATTTTGTGGCACTCACGATGTATTGCGGTCGAGAGGCAATGTATACTTGTGAATTGTGCCCCCTACTGCTAAAACTCCTTTATTTTAACTTTTGTTCCTCTTTTCGACTTTGTTCGGCAGATCTTTTGCTGATTTGTATGATAGATTTGTTCTGAAAAAAAATTACCGTTGGCTGATTTCTATAGTATATTTATTTTGAGAGAAAAATATTATCCAATTGACAATCCAAACAGAGCCAATTATCTTTAATGCCCGGCTACGGCCTACGGGTAGTGCTGTGCTAGTAGTAGCCCTACTTTGTCAATTTTTTTGGGTAATTACTTTGTCATTTGGGGTAGAACAATGAATGATGGGACACCAGTAGTGCCGCACCTGAACGACGTCACTGCAGTGGGACGTCGTTCAGGTGCGGCACTGAACGACGTCCCACTGCAGTGGGACAAGTTCCAAAAAGTCACTGCAGTGGGACCATACCGTGTGGAATTGGAAATGTCGGAGTGGAGTCAAAGTCAATCTTTCGGCTTGATTGCCCGCAGCGACACAGCGGAGAAGAGGCCCGTTCCGCTGAATGGCGAGTGGGCCGGACTCATGTCACACCGGTGCATGGCCCATATCCGTGGTCAAGAGCAGGCGCGAGAAAGAGAGGTGCATGTACTAGGTGGAGACAGACATTCAATGCTGCTGCCTAGCTGGAGTAAACCTCAAGTTGTGCCGGAGGCTAGAACCAGTGGTCAACAGCAGCAGGTCGGCAGGCGGGTCCACATTTTGTGCCTGGGCACGAACGAATTGCGACTGCAAAGGAAACAAACAAGAGGCCTCGCTGAATCGCTCGGTCGCGGCAACCGCAAACGCGCGATCTTTCCGTGCCCGAGCAGCAGAAACTGCAAGAAAGTTACACCGCTAGCGCGCGCGGGTGACCCTGGCGGCCGGAAGACGACGCCGGGGCCGGGCGCCGGTGGCCTGGGCAGTTGGCAGCACACGCGTTTTCATTGCAGAATACAGTAGTAATGTGAGGTCACTTTCATTGCAGAATACAGTAGTAATGTTCGTGGGAGCCGGGACGGAAAGTGTCTGTCAGGGTTGGCGTACGTGTTGATTTTTGACGCAAAAGGGAGGGAGGATGGTACGTTGTACGTGCATTTCCCCCGGCCCGGCAAACCTTTTTTTTAAACCTAAATGCTCTTGATTATTATTTCTCCATGACAGGACGAAAAGGCTATTCACATCTGGAGTTCTGGACGTGCTCCGCTGGCTGGAGACTGGAGTGTGCAACCTTCTGCTGCACGAACGCACGTACGCGGTGTAAAAAAAAAAGAGGCTGCCGAGCTAACTGTTTGCTCCAGCGATAAGGCAGGCCCATCAAGTGTTAGGAAGCGTACCGAGATCAAACAATTATGGGCCATTTGCAGAAACGAAAGGCCTGTGCTTGATCCATTCCGTGTAGGTTGCGACTTTTCGTCGTGGATTTGGTGTGCACGGATCTCGATCGTGTGTCTTCGCAGAGATGCACCGGTGTCCATGCCACTAGTGTGCCTACCGGCACCACGCCACCACCAGTTGCTATATATGCTTGTTCAGAGGGATCCCTTGTTCAGTTCAGACAGCAAAATCATCCGAGAAACCTGGGGCCTGTTTAGATGGCAAATTTTTAGCAAAAGTAACTTCTGGAACTCTTGTAGCACACTGTAGCACGTTTCGTTTGTTTGTGGTAAATATTGTCCAATCATGGACTAACTAGGCTCAAAAGATTCGTCTCGTGATGTACAACAGAACTGTGTGATTAGTTAATTTTTTTACCTACATTTACTGCTCCGAATATATATCTTTTGGTGTATTTAATGTGATGTGATGAAGAGAGTTGAAAATTTAGCAAATTTTTGGCAAATTTCTAGCCAACTAAACAGGGCCCTGGTTCTTTCTAGTCAGGCCGTCAGGGGAATGCTACACTCACTCATTGTCAGTAGTAGCAGCAGCAGCAAACAATGGAAATTGAAATAGACGTCCTCCCGTGGTAGAAGTAAATTCAAGAGCATAGTCCAAAACACCGTATTTAATGGGTGTCAGCTCGTTACGTACCGCGTCATGAGCTACGTACGTATACAGCAGGTAGCAACAGATGCTGCTGGGCAGGCGCGTCGGTAACCTACCGTGACGGCCTCGGCATTTTGATCGTGGGAGAGAAATAACGCTAGCTGGTTGGTGGTTGATGATCGATGCTGATTTGATGTGAGAGAAATGGTTGATTGATGATCGATACTGATTTGATGTGAGAGAAAAGACTAGTCGACAGACGAACGAGGCGGTGTCGTCCACCGCCGATGATCTCGCCGCAGGACGGCCAACCGCGGCAGTATCAACGCGCGGCCGGTGCGGGAGCCCCCCCCAGCTCGGCAACCGCCACCCCCGCACGCAGTTAATCCGGCGCCGTGAGTCCTGTGACCCACCTGATTATTTGAAGCCGTGGAGTGAGCGAGCCCCACGCGCAGAGGGCGTTGGACCAACCGCCCCGCGCCGCGCCGCGCCGCGCAGCAGCAGCGCAGGCTATAACGTGCGCCGCGCCCACCGCACTCCAACTGCTCGCCCGGCCGGGTGTTGTTTGCACGGGGGACAAGCAGAAACCCCTCACTCCGCCAGGCCCTCTGCCGATTCAGCTCGAGCGCGCGCGCGCGTGCGGGCGCCGCCGTCGGGCTCGGCGCTACCCCTCGCGCCGGCCGGCCGGGAGCGCCCCCCCCTCCTGGCTCGGGGGACAAACAGAAACCCCTCACCCCGCCCGCCAGACCGCGATTCCTCGTCTCGATCCCATCCGCCGCCGGCCCCGCCCCAAACAAAAGCCCACGAACCTTTTTCCTCCCGTTTCCCCCCACGCGCTCCCTCCGCCCTCCCGAACCCAAAAAGTCGCTTTTCGGGTGTCTCGCTCTAGGGCTATTTCCTTTTGCAAATTTCCTGGCCATGTCGTACCCGCTTGTCCCCGCCTGACTCACGATTCACTCGCCCGCCTCTGCTCTGCAATAGCCAGCTTCCGAGTCCCCCCCAACCCGATGGAGGAAGGCGAGCAGGCGGCGCAGCTCCAGCCGCCGCCTCCGCCGCCGCCGCCGCAGGAGGATGAGGGAGAGGAGGAGGGAGACAAGGAGAAGGAGCCCGAGCCGGAGCCGCCCCGGTGCGGGAGGCACCCGTCCCAGCTCCTCACCGGCATCTGCTCCTCCTGCCTCATGGAGCGCCTCTCGTCCGTGCGCGACCAGCCCGAGGCCGAGATCGTCGAGGTCGAGCCCGCCGAGGGCTCCGCCGCCGCGGACCAGGGCAAGCTGCGGAAGACGCTCATGCTGCTCTTCCAGCTCGACGACTCCATCGGCGGCGGTCCCGCGCACCCGTCGCAAGGGAAGGACCCCGAACCGGCGGGGTTTCAGTTCGGCTCTGGAGGGGGAGATCGAGGGCCCAAGCGGAAGGGGGGGCCCGGGTCGTGGCTCAGGTCCATTTTGCCGACGAGAGGGATGCGGTGGAGGAGGAGTGGGGGCTCCGTGAAGGATCCCTCGCCGCCCCCGCCGCCGCCGCCAAGTGGGGATGCGGCGGATCCGAGCGCCAGCGCCAGCAACAGCGGCGGCGAAAATGCGCAGGTCGAGCGGAAGCCGAGCTTCCGCCGCTCGTGCGAGTGGATGGCGTGCCGGGACCCGAGCAGGGGCTCCCTCGAGCCACCACGCCACTCGTGGGACGGGTCGATGGTGGGCAGGGCCTTCGCGTGCTCCTTCGCCTGCTTAGAGGAGCCGCCGGATGCGGCGAGGAGGGTGAGGAGGAGCAGTGCGGAGGAAGCCGTTGGGGAGGCCCCAGCCGGGGTTGCAGAGAGCAGGAACGGGGGGCACTCAGTTGATGCAGGTGGCAGTGGGCGGAGTTTCAGGGTAAGGGGTTCTGGTGACCCTGGGATGGAGATGGCTGTCTCTGGCGTTGGAAGACGGAGGTCCAACAGGTGGAGCAGGGTGTGGGATCGCAGCATAACGAGTCCACTCAAGGAATTCGTGAGGAAGGGGGAGCATGTTCTTGAGCGGCCCCTCTCCGAGTCGAGGAAGGAAATCAGGAAGGGTAAAAATGCGGAAGCGGCAGACATCAGTGGTGAAATTCATTCTGGACGCAGTGGGCATATGTCGGGCAGGGCAAGCCAAGGCGCAAGTCGAAGTTCACAGGCTGCATCCAATGGGGATGTACAGAATTTCCGGACTGATTGGCTTAAGAATAGCAAGATTGGCAGGAGCAGGAGCGTGCATTATACGTCTCCTGGGAATTTGGACAATGGGATGCTGCGGTTTTATCTGACACCAATGAGAAGCACCAGAACTGCAAACAGGGGAAGAAGGAGAAGCTCACGCTTGTTTGCAAGAGGGCTTTTCGGTTTCATGTGAGCAGCTGAAGTAGAATGTCAGACCATGCCATGTGTTTTAGAAGATGGCAGCAGCAGAAGCAGCTTTTTCCTTTTTTGCAATCTACTTGGATTCTAAGGATTGGCAACATCGTAAGTTATTCCGACATATTCTTTCTTATAGGAGATTGTTAAGTCCCAACCTAGACTCAAGATGCTTCAGTATTAGTTGCAGATTTGCTGCTCAGTTCTTTTAAGATGTTTCTTATAGATGGAATCTGGACAAACCTGTGCAGATTAGTATCACAATGTAATTATTTACGTTCATAATAATATTTGTATTAATTTGTTCCAAGAGCTATCAATTCTGCTGTCTTGTTCAAGGTTCTAATACCTTTCTCATTGTAATCACTTGCATTATTTAGCAGTGGTTGAAGAAACTTATGAGCTAAATAATTTCCATCTGCTGTTAAATATGACTTGCATTCAACCATAAGAATAACCAGACATCATGGTCCACTTGCTAAAATGTACACAAATAAGGCAATAAGCTGAGCCTCTTCCTCTTTGTGTAAATTTTTTCCTTCCTATATTTGCTTGTCTTTGAAATTATTTGGGCCATCATGACAATGTACCCACTGGTCCATGCTGTTTCATTGGTAGCCTAAAAATGGCATGGCTAGGATTCTCCCCTGTGGGCTGGGCTGTCATCTCCTGTCACTATTCTCAAGGAAAAATTTCATAGATGGGGTCCTAGTGCTGGGGTAAAGCTTCCATCTGGAATTTTGAATCCCAATCAAGTCCAGCATATTTTCATGCTGAACTAGACAAAGTAATGGATTAGGTATCAACCACACCTAAATGTCCCTTATTATCTTTCTATTTGTTATTCTGAAAAAGGATGACTGTATTGCAGATTTGCGCTTCATCCAATTGTTTGTGTTATTTCATCTCTACCCACCTTACATATTATGTGGTAAATTTCTACAATGTAAACATGAACTACATGAATTTAATGAATCTGCAAGAATATGATGCTCAGCAGTTCGGCTTATACATTCAGAAGTTTGTCATTTCTTTGTTTTCTTAGAGTGGATTGGGGCTTCAGGGGCATGGTTCGTTAATTGTTGATTTCCTTCAAAATCTGTTTCTCTAATTTTACAAATCCCATCACTAACTGATCTGGTGATATATTAAAACGTGGGACCATTTCTCTTTGGGAATTAACTTTCAATTGAATTTCTGCAACTACTCTATACTTTAAAATTTTGCAGGTTGCAGGGGATTCACACCCCCCTAAATGCAATGTTGCTCTCGCATATTCAGTCCCTTGGGGCTTCTACTATGTGTGGATGGCTGGATGCTGCAGAAACATCCTCTTATCCACATATTCATACAATGCTGTCTCCAGCTAGCAGTTCTGTTCTATTGACATGTTTCCTTGTTTGGTAATTACTTGGAGAAATTGTTCTGTCAGGACCTCATTGCCACTGTTGAAGCAACATTGTTCTTCAAAGAAATAACTTAGGAGTATAAGGCAGTGAAAAGCAATCATGAGCTGCAGTTATGATGTTTTCCTACTACACGGGGGAGACTACCAGTTGTTTTCCAAATCGGCAGGGCAGACTACCACAACATACATCAAACAGATGACATCAAGAGGTGCAGATGGACTAGCCTGTCTTTCTAAATTCATATCCTGTAGGCGTCGAACGCAGCCTTGTGCTTGTATTGGAATACGAATAGAGAATAGTCAGATTTGAAACTTATAACTCTCAATGTCTTTGCAGCTGTGGTAATGTGGTCACATCAGAGGTGTTGGCCTGTTGGGGCTACAATTTTTTTGTGTATATATGGTATTACTATAGCCTGTAGCAATGTATAAAGTTTGACTTTGTCATTTCTTTCTCCATCAATCTGAACTTTGTTTGCCTGTGTAATTTCTTCCTCTACATCCTGACTTTGGTGCAATTTGGCATGGGCATTTGAGTTCTCTTAATGAAATATTGAAGTTAGCTCTATAATTATCTCAGTTTGTTTACTTATTTGACTATATTCCACACTTCTGGTGGTGTTTTAGCTTCACCCGTTTTGTGTACATTGTAAAAATGTGTAAATTAATTATGTTTTACCGTGTAGTTTAGCTGGGAACATATAAGGTGGAAACCAACCCCTCCGTGACTATGGAAACTTCAATCTGAGCCACATGATGTTGATCCAAGGGAAGATTTATGGAAGGTGGGAGTGGTGATCTGCAAAAGTGCATTTGCAAATCATCCCTCTCACCTCTCATGAGTTTTGCACATCACCCCTCCCACCTTCCATGAGCCCTCCTTTGGATCAACATCGTGTGGCTCAGATTGAAGTTTCCATAGTTTGCACGGAGGGTTGGTTTCCACTTGATACGTTCCTAATTTGAAAGTGTGGTTCAAACTTTTAGAGCGTCGTGTGTCTTCTGGTTATATAAAGTCTAGCTTTAAGTCAAGTTTTATGTGTCTATAAGATTGCGTATCTAAACTTTGTAATGCTGTATCCATAAGATTGAAAGTTACCGTGTACCGTCAACCGTGTAGTTGGAAGCTGGAACTGCATAGCCGGTGTACCGTGTTTTTAAACGATGAAGTAAAATGAAGAAGAGATAATAAATAATCTACCAATAATATAATAGAACCTTCGTATGTGTATGTACGAATATGTTTGTAGTACGTACACTCTCATCACCTTTTATTTTATTTTTACAACACTTGGAAGCTGGAACAGCACAGCCGGTGTAGTTAAACGATGAAGTAAAATGAAGAAGAGATAATAATGTACCACAACTTTCTTTTTCAAAAAAAAATTAAAAAAATCTACCACTAATATGATAGAAACGTGTAGTTTAGACAATTTTGTTTCTTGTAATGGCATCCGTGTAAAACTATCAGCCTGTTCGGTTGGCCAGTGACTGATGGTGATTTATTTTGACAGAAAGGTATCACCGACTAGTGGAGATGAACAAAGCTATTACCTTCTAGGAACAGCTTGGTTGTTACGGTAAAATTGAAAATTACATTAGCACAAGAAAACGTGACCGGTACTCCAACCTGTCGGAAAAACTGATTTGCCGGTAATAAGTACAAAATCAAGTATAGCGGGGTGGCACACAGAATCTTCGTAATAGTTTTAAGTACACGTAGTTTCTTTTCCTAATCTGTATTCTTCCTTCCCTTTTGGTTGTCCCTTTCCTCTGTGCTTTACTCTCCTCCTGTCCCCCTCCCTCCTGTGCGGCGGTGCCCATCGCAATAAAAATAAAAATCAATAATAGAGAGAGAAGACAGAGAGGAGATAGCAACACCGGCTGCTTAATCTCTTCTTCTCCCCGGCTTATCTCCAAGGGCGCATCTCCAGAAGCGGAAGGGGGGACCGGAGCGGCGAATTCTTGTTTTTTTGCGGAGGATGTCTTCTCCAAGCAAGCGCCGGGAGATGGACCTCATGAAGCTGTGAGGATCCTGGGGGTGTTTCAGTTATTTTCCTTTGGGATTTCGATGGGGATTTCCTTGATCTGTGTTTTCGTTTGCCTGTTGATGCCTGCAGGATGATGAGCGACTACAAGGTGGAGATGGTGAACGATGGGATGCAGGAGTTCTTTGTTGAATTCCGTGGGCCTAACGAAAGTACGGATTTTTGGCGCAGGAGGCCGATTTGATTCTATCTCTTTCGCCGATGATTGTGTAGCTTCATTTCTAACCTAGCCTAGATAAATTGAAGAGCGAGTTTTCAGGAAGCTGAGTCTTTTCTTTATCATTGTGGGCTTGTGGCCTTTAGCTTCCATTGATGTAGGTGACAGCTATAATCAGATCCCAATTTAACCTGTTGCTGAGCTGCTTTTGCTTTCTGTATGATGTACTTGAAGCTATTAGCCATTAGTACTAATTTAGGATGACCAACAACACAATCTGAAGGATGTTTTGTTGAATTTAATAGGCATTTATCAAGGAGGCGTGTGGAGGATTAGAGTAGAATTGCCAGATGCATATCCATACAAATCCCCTTCGATTGGTTTCATCAATAAGATATATCACCCAAATGTGGATGAAATGTGAGTACCCCTGGACTCGATGATCTGTTAATTTGTCAATTCAAACCACGATAAGAGTCTAGTTTCTAACCACTTCTTGATCAATGCAAACTGCAGGTCTGGTTCAGTTTGTTTGGATGTCATCAACCAAACATGGAGCCCAATGTTTGGTAATAATCGATCCTTCCGTTGCATTTGCTTGTATAGACATCCAGTTCATTTTCTTTGTTCTGTACAGTGTACAACTGGAGCCCCAGTTGCTTTGTACTCTGTTGCAAGAGGCTCAGGTTTAAATATCTATGTGTGATATTTTGCAGACCTTGTCAATGTATTTGAGGTCTTCCTTCCACAACTTCTACTATATCCGAATCCTTCTGATCCATTGAATGGAGATGCGGCTGCATTGATGATGCGCGATCGGCCTGCTTATGAACAAAAAGTGAAAGGTAAGCGAATTACACATTGCCTGTTTAATACCTTTATTGCAACTTGCTTGGAGATTACATAAAATATTTAACAATGACACTGAGCTGAGATGCAGTTGTACTGAATTTTCCTTGCAGTTTGCACCAGTAGAATGAGTCAATCCATCTTCTATACATGGCGGTCTTGTTGTTCTGACTAATCAATTTGATCTTCCACACTATATTTAGTGAATAATCCATCTTCTGTAATAAATAAAAGTTCAAGAATACTTACAGACAGGTTTTGAAGTTCTTACAAAAAGCCTTCCAAGAATATTGGTTTATTATTGGCACTCAATTAGTTCACCACAGATAAGACAATACACCTGCTAGGTTATAGTAAATATTCTTGACTAGAGCAGTTTTATTGAGTAAGGCCTTGTTGGAAATTGCGTAGATGTTTTGTGCTCAGCATGTGGTTTGAGTGGACTATGGATCTGTAAGTTGATAAAATTGTTCAGTTGCCAATATGAGAAAATCAAAAGGGCGGCCTAGTGCAAGTGGTAGTGCTTGCCGCCTGTGAACCGAGAGGTCACAGGTTCGAGCGGTGGCCTCTACACATTGCACGATGTGTGGGAAAGACCTCCCGCTAATAACCTCCCCCAGACCCCGCACAGTGCGGGAGCCTACGGCACTGGGTACGTCGTGCCAATATGAGAAAATCCCTGTGTCAGGATGGGAGGGCACAGGATGGGCTGTTTCTTTTTTGATGGGGTCATGGGGCAATGCAAACAAACAGGGTTTATTGATTGCAATGTGGATGTCCTCCGTATCCACAAGAAATCCTGAAAATCTTGTAGAATATGAATATATATCTTCAAATGGAATTCTTTGGTGGGGAGGTTCCATTGACCTACCAGCACGTACCACGTGTTCTGGTGTTAAGAGCTTAATAATCCCTGTCCTTTGAAGTACCAGTTCATTTATTGAATTAACTTATCATGATGCTATGGAGCTGTTCCTCTACTATTCCATGATGCTATGGAGCTGTTCCTCTACTAGAATGTAGTTCCTTAGCCATTTTGGTAAATTGATTCATAATCTCTTCCTCAGTACAAGAGCTGAGTTTTTCTTCGCCGTGTTTCTGCAGAATACTGTGAAAAATACGCCAAACCGGAGGACGCTGGGGTAGTCCCAGAAGACAAGTCCAGCGACGAAGAGCTAAGTGAAGAAGATGATGACTCTGGTGATGAGGAGATACTTGGGAAACCAGATCCATAGTCAAGTTGGAACCTATATCTCTGGCTGATCAGCACACAATGTTTATTGCAGCAACTGCAATGAAACAGTCTCTGAATCCTTCCCGTGCAATCTGAATGTCGTGTAAATAAACTGCAGTGTCATGTTATCTAATGTTATTTCCATCCTCAAAAATTGACCAAACCCTAAGTATAGATGTGCAGATTTCTGCATTGGACTTGGCCGATTGTTTCAGTATCTGTGCAATTTGTTCACAATTAAATTCCCCAATAATTCAGATGATGTTGGGATTGCTGGCGTACACATTTTTCAGTCAGTGCAGAGCTTCTTCACCCTCCTTGAGACATTGACTAACAATGCAATCCTGAATTGTTGGCTACCCTGATGATATACTGTGAAAAGTACATCATAAGTGGTGGTGTGGATGCAAATTCTTCAAAGTATTTTTATTAGCCATTAGACTAAGAACTAAAGGTTTTATAAGCAAAATCCTCATGGCCTCCGTTCCATGCAACTCGGAGATGGAATCAAGCCACATGGAGGAGCACACAACAGATTTGACTTGATCAAGCCGTTTGCGTCGTGAGCGATAGTGGTTTGGTTTGCCACGCTTGTGCCGTTGGCCGCCCAGACCACAACCAGTCCTCACATGGCGAGAGTGGCATGGCAAGGCGCACTCGCCGCCGCCTTCCTCCTCCTGTTCGCGGCCGCGGGGGTGGCGCTGGGGGCGAAGCGGGTGCCCATCCCTGACGACCTGCGGGACGTGGTGGACGACGTGGAGGACGACGAATGGCGCAACTGGGGCGCGAGCCGTTCGCGGGGGCCGAGCCGCGGCGACGGCCCGCCGCCTGACCTGTCACGGATGGATCCGGCCGCCCTCCAGGCCGAGCTCCTCCGCGGCCAAACCGGGCCATCGTTCGGCTTCGTCAAGCTCCGCCCGGGCACCCCTCGATCACGGGTGCGGATCCCTCGATCGCCGCCACGGCCGCGCGCGCGCTCGTTGCATCGTTTGACCATGCCATTATTTTTTTTTCAGGAGGATGTGGTGGCGATTGCAACGAGATGGAGCAATGTGCTCCGGACCGGATCGGTGGAGACTAAATTCGTTGCTGTTGATTTTGGGACGCTCATGTTCACCATGGAGAGAGGGCATGACATTCTAGAGGTTGGTGCTCGCTTCCTTGGGATTGATTTTTTTTTAGTAAAGTGCATGGCCGGTCCCTAAACTATCACGGGTGTGTCATCCTGGTCCCTAAACTCTCAAACTGACCGTTTAGGTCCTCAAATTTGTTGAGTTGTGTCATCTCGGTCCCTTAACTTGCAAGTCAACCATTTAGGTCCTCAAACTTGTTCAGTTGTATCACCTCCGTCCCCAAACTTGATTTTGAGTCTCATCTAGGCGAACACATAGCAATCTATAAATTGTATATCAAAAAGTAATTGATACTTTTTTCATACGAACCCAAATGTAGACAAACTTTATATCAAAATTGTAGCCCTCAATGTGGTATACAACTTTGTAGGTGAAAAGTTTTTTTTAACTAAAACTGTTTAGGGTCTCAAAATATTGTTGTATGCTTTATATATTTTGAAATTTGAAACTTAAAATTAAATTTTTGGATCTTAAACTATTTTATTTCAAAAAATCAATTACAAAGTTGTAGATCGCTTCAAGGGCTACAATTTTGATATAAAGTTTGTCTTCATTCGAGTTTGTATGAAAAAAATATGAATTATTTGTTATATAAATTTTTTAGATCGCTTTGATTTGACCTAGATGAGATTCAAAATTAAGTTTAGGGATCAAGATGACACAATAAAACAAATTTGAGGATCTAAACATGTGATCTGCAAGTTTAGAGACCGGGATGACACAACCCAACAAGTTTGAGGACCTGAATGGTCAATTTGAGAGTTTAAGGACCGGGATGACACACCCCTGATAGTTTAGTGACCGGTCGTGCACTTTACTCTTTTTTTTTCTTGAACAATGCCGGGCTTGAAGATGTTCACCTCAAGGATTAGGCCTTGAGAAAATGTGATCAATTTCCTGGAACGCTCTCATTCACGTTGAGGCTTCCACTGGTTCAAAAGTGTAATTGGTAGGGTAAGGTGAGGATCGGCTAGCATACTTTAATTCTACCCTTTTAAATGGGATTACGATGCAAACTTGAAGTGGACTGCAAATAGTTTTACCTGAAATTTGTGCTAGCTATGTTTCAAAAGTGGCTCTTGTTAGCTTTGATGAGATCATATTCGTACCAGTCCATCCAAATGTTTGATTTCTAAACAGTATACTTCATCAGCATTTGTCTCGGATCATTAGCTGGATAAGTGGTTATGCTAATCCATAGCCATGGAGTAAAAAATTTATAAGGATACTAAAGGGAATAGTAACAAAACTACAAATGTCTACTGATCTCATGGTTCTATTTATATTTGCATCTAGAATGGACCTAACTTTTTAGGAATTAGGATTCTATAATGGACCATCTTCCACTACAATTTATTGTGATTGCTCAATGCCTCAATGTATGCATCACCATGGTTATATCAGAATAAGTAACTGACATGATTCATCCTTATTGCATCGGTTGCCATTTTCATAGCATAGGATGTGAAATGAGTGCTCAGACTACTGGAAAACGTGATTGTGCCAGTAATCCATTCAGTTAAGCATGGTCTTTGCTGTCCGATTTTTCTGATTCTGTTCTTCTCATTTTATTTTGTTTTGTTTCAGCTGAAAGAGTTTGTCTTGAGCCAGGATGAGGCCTACGAGTTTAAGATTGGTGATCAGATTTTCCGCAGACCTGGAGACCCACCCCTGGACCAAGTTCTTGAGAAGCTAAAGAAAGAGAAGAGCCATAAATCAAAAGATGAACTGTAGTAGCTAGATTCATTTGCTAAATCGTACTGTATGCCTTGCAACACAAGTTCCTTGGGCTATTCGTTCGTTCATTCTTGTTTTACAATTTCGCTTGAGTGGCAGTTTTACATTTTACAATCTTGGACGATCACAAGTAGTCCTCTTTGGTACGTACAAGGGTTCTCTTCTTCTCCTTTTTCCCATCCATTTTGAATGAAAGAATGAGGTCGTCCTTGATGCTAGACGCTGGGCGTTGTTTTCTCTTGCTGTTTTGTCAGTTCATTTGTTGCTGTCTGACTTAGTTTTCTTTTTAACTTTTTGTTGACTAGGAAAGTGTCCGTGCGTTGCAACGGGCATCCAAATATGTACAATGCAATACATAAAATATTCAATAAAATTATATATTACGAAAGTAATGCCGATAAATGATATTACAATATGTCATGTAACAAACATTTATATTTCACTGTATTGAGCAATAATATGAAATCTGCAATTATCAGCTCAATACAACGTCAGCAATTAGTCTAAGGACATAGATCAACCAACTATAGGTGACTGGTTGGCATTATAATCCAAGAAATGTTAGCTGAATTGAGGCAACATTGCAAACATTCTTCCAAAAAACATGGTCCAGATCAGACTTTCCATTTAAAAGTGCCATTGTCAACACTAACAGGATCAGGACATTACAACAGAGAACAGAGGCAAACAAAGTTGCTATAAAACTCGAACATCACTGTACTATAAGATTGGATGTACTGCATCACACAACACACCATTCTTTGCTAACTAAACCAGCTTCTTACATAGCCTACAGAACAGCATGGCACACATGCCATCACTACTGAGCATGCCCTGAATCATCACCACCAGATAGCAGCCAGCATAGATACCCCTCCAACGATGACTCAAATATCAATACCTTCCGCTTGCGCGCCAATGTCTCCATTATCAATGCCTTCCGCTTTCAACCACCTCTTGACCATGAGCGCAGCTGCTCGTCCTCAAAGTCTCCCTGCATGGAGTAACTTGTTACTGACCATTTCACATATTTGAGCACAAAATACGAGCAACTATGCTCCCAACATACAGAAGATTTGCATCGATTGAGTACGAGTAGACAGGTTCAACTGATGACATAGAGACACCCACTGAACATCAATTTTTTGTTTCTTGAGAGACCCACTGAACATTTCGACCTCAATAGCTTAGAAGATTTGCAGTTGCAAAGGAAAAGATTGAGATTAGATTTAGGATAGCAGCTATGAATTTCTTGCATTAGGTTCAGTGATTAGATGTGATGATATCCTCTTCAATAAAATGGTAGAGAATTTATATTTGGTATAGGTGATGGCATACTTTATTACATGAAAACACCAGCTTCTTTGGTTTCTACTCCAAAATTAGTAACATTTACTTTTTAGTAATGCATTAATTAAAAATTAAACAAAAATACTAAAATGAGATTTTGAGTGATAGAGAACTTGAGATGATTACCACTGGTATTCCGGCTTGAAGAGCAAGGTCCACTGCAGCTAATATAATGTTGTCAGAGGTGTGAACTCCGATGGCTTGACAACAACCGTGCAGCCACATGCCAAAGCTGGCCCAACCTGTCAAGAATGATTACTCAAAAGAAAGATAAAACAACACTTGTTCAGTACTCAGCAGACCATGTCAAGAATGAAATGCTAAATTGGAGACAGTGTCTCGTACACAATATCAACATGACCTTGTTTGTGTTAAATGTAAACAAAGATAAATGGAAGCAGTAAATTTGTCTATATTAAATTAACTCCTTCCACATTAGACCTGCTAAATAAAGAAGTGCAAATCCTAAATTGCATTAGTCAGCATTATGCCAATATCTGACATCCCCAGCCAAATACCTTCACCATCTGCTGAATAAACTGGGTCACATCCTTGCCTGTAAGTGGAATAGATCTAATACAAAGCGGGTATCTCCATCAGACCATCACCCACATCAACTACAACACCTGTAATTTCACACTGAAAATAAAGCATCCAGTTTCTTATAAATATCAAGAATGTGATTATCGTTCAACATCAAGACATGAAAACAACAATCAGACTAAAACGGAGTAGTCAGGCAGCTCCTGATTAGAAGAAAGTAAAGATCTTCCGGATCACACCACTGGTAATTGAAGATGCACTATTGCCAGAAACTCTCCATAGAATCCCAATTCTTCACCTGCAGAGTCCATTCCAGCCCAAATCAATCTCACGAAGGTTGTGCGGAAACAAAAATAGCAGCAACTGCACACGGGCGGTGCAGCACCCACCTGGCCATTGCGGATGGGGTAGCTGAGGATGTACGTGACTACCTGCTACTGGCGCGGGACCACGCTCGCGCCTCCTCCCGGATGTAGAAGTCGAGGTCGGCCATGACGCCGATGGTGTGCTGCACGAGCACCGGTTTTATAGGGGGTCTCGTGGGGCGGCTCACCAGCGGTAGGGACGGGCAGAGCTGACCAAATTCTGGCCGGCGGCTCCGCTCTTCACGTTGGCGCGCTCCGGCGACGGACCACCACCGGAACTCGCCGCCTGCTCCGATGGGCAGCGCTCGCGGCGGAACGACACCGAAGATGGCCGGCGGCGCACTGAGTCAAGCGGATCGGGCGATGTGCCGGCGGCGTGGGAGGTTGGCGGCAGCGGCGTGGTCGACGGAGTACGGACGACGACGGCGGCGTGAGGACGGAGGGCGACGGCGGCGGTTAGGATTTGGGAGGGCACGGGGCCGCGTAGGTGGAGCGGAGGCCGCGCGGGATCGAGGGGCAGCGCGAGGTGCGAGGGGGGCGAGAGGGAACCGCGGTGGGACCGGGGTGCAGCGCGAGGCGCGCGCGAAGGGGGTGTCGCGGTCGTCCCCCGCGGTCGTCCGAGAGGAAGATGGCAGACCCACTTTTTTTCCTCCACTTCATTCTTTTTAGAGTAGAGATAGAGATTGGGCTTAGCACACTGTGAGCGGAACTGAAGGACCAATGATTTGTGAGCATCAGAAGCAACTGCCAAGATCCTCATCGGAAACCGATAGCGAGTTAGCGACACAAGTACGTGGTGCCTCTGGCTGTCTTGGCCTAATAAGCGATCAACAGCAACGTCACCGCCCAGCACTGAAGAGTTACAGACCACCGGCCAACAGCGACGGCCGCCAATGTCACAATTTTGCCCGTCTGTCTCTCTGTCCAACACGGTGTCTCGTGTGCAGTGTTGAAGAGCTCTGACGCTAACCGCGAGGAGTATACGAGCGCGTTCTGCGCCGAGTCCTACAACGACTTGTAGTTGTAGGCGCGCGTCCTGGGCAGCATCACCCTCGCGCACGGCGCCGGCCGCGGCCTGGTGTCACGACCGGGCGGCAGGACGGCGTCGACGCGCCCCCCTACCGCCTCTTCGCGTAGGTGGACTAGACGCGCGCCTGCCCGTTCCACTTCAGGACGCGGCCGTCAGAGACGCTGCTGTAACTTGTAAGGATGCCTCGCCTTTGACTGGAAGATCGCTGTAACTTGTAAGGGATTAGTATATGAATCATGCACTCATTTAGTATAGTCTTTGCATATTACTCCAACCAGATAACAAAAGGTTCTTTTATTTTCTCGTAGCAATCAAGGAGTAAAATTGCACCATCCCAACAGACCTTATAAACCAATGATGGCAGCAGCAATTGGCACTCAAAACATGCCAAGTCGTATATAAAGTTACAATTATTTTTAAAAGATAGTCAATTTCTTCAAAAATCAAAAACTAAACAAAACGTACAAATACATTATATCCATTGTGTTATCAAATGCACCTCACTCTATTCCATATTATGCCCAAAAGGGCTGATATACAAGTGTGTGTACATATGCAAAGATCCCCCTATACTAGGAGCTATATACATCTAAGTACATATACATCTAACACAATGAAATTTATTTACATATCTTGCATCAATAAGGTCACTATTGAAGTGCAATAAAAGTGCAATAAAAAGAAAAAATAAGGAAACACCTAAAAGTGCAATAAAAAGAAAAAATAGTTGATATATCTTTATCTATATATTATACATTTAACAAATAAAGTAAAACAAAGCTATACCTGTGCTGACCACATCAACAAAAACCTTAGGCACAATCTTGAGCAGAGACAAGGTAATCACCTGGACAGTAATACAACGTTGTTAATATGTATCTCATATAGAAATGTATGAAGGAAAACACATGCAAATTACAGACAAAAATCACACAGTCCCAAGATCCAAAATCATTTTGAACGAACAAGATCCAAATTCATATGCAGTTACTACTTACTACAAGCTTTATAGTAGTACCTGCGTCAAATATTTCTACTTCATCTGATATATTTAATCTCAAATTTAAAGTGCGGCCAGAACCTTTGCGCGTGTGGAATACCTCAACCTGTATATATTTAAACAATTCCAATGACGAGAACGGTGATAAAAAGGAAAAATCAAATAAGGGGAGAAAGCTTCACAAACTTATAGTACAAGACTTTGTATAATAATCTTTCTACCCCAGTTCTACTAACACCATCATACACAAAAACTACTTGCCAGCAAATTCAGATATGCTCCTACTAAGGTTCTAGCCGTGTTGACCATAATAATTCTGGTGAGATTTCACCTGATTATTGAATAATGTTTAAGATTGAGATATAATGCAAGTCTATTCCTGCAAGTTCACAGAACAGGAAAATAAAATCTAATGGGGAGCTCATTCAGGGCCTTTCAGCACCTCTAAATCACACAGTGTTGGAGTAAAAAGAAAAAAGAAACTTTCAAAGTGTTATGTTTTTATGGGAGTGTAAGTGCGCATGTAAAAAGAAAAGGAATAGCTAACTCCTCACAGCCCCTGAATTCAAATCAGACATTAGCTCTAAATCCTGATTTTCCAGACATAGTCAAGAGAAGCTGGCATTAACCAGTCTGTTTAAGATATTCTTGATAAAATACAGAACAATAGGGAAAATAAAGAATACTTTAATGGACGGGGTAAGGATTTAGTTAGAAAAAACAAGCACTATTCAAACATGAGCAAATAAAATTGGGCACTATTGAAGAAACAGGAAAATAGCCTTCTATGGTCTATGGTAGCTCAAAAAAAAAACAAATCCAAGTTTAGTTGCAAAAACTTTATGACGAGGAAGAATTATATTGGTACAAAAATAAATAGTTGGCTGTTGAAAGGTAACACCGCAGAGTATTTTCATATGACAGCTAATGGTAGTAGAAAAAGATAAGAATACCAAAAAAGAAAGGGGCCTAGATATTTCAAATCAGACAAAATAAATGTATGTAATAAGTGGTGAAGGAAACTAGAAAAAGTATAATGTTTATGGCAGGGGACGGTCAAGAAAGAAAGGAAGGCAGATGACTCCTACTGTTGGGCAGACCTACTTAAGGATCAAGATATTTATTGAAATACAGGAAAGTTGAAGCGTCCCCTCATCAGAGGTGACTAAATGTGATACAAATACCAGTCCCAGGAGGCTGGTAACACATTTATTACATCAGATGGTTCATTACCGTACAACACGTCGAGGCTGTGGGCATGGGAGCGCCACTGCCACGAGAAGCAACATAAGGACTACAGACCAAACTACGATAGCAAAAGCATCTAAGATATCTTCAGAGTCTTGCGCCATGGAAGCTTCCTGTGGAGACCCTGAATCCACAGGCACGGGTTGGGTGCAGGACAGCAAACTACTCGACGTCTTCGGGGACGAAGTTGGGATCCTCCTCTGAAAAATAGTTAATCAAGCAAGGGTGAGTACATATGTACTCAACAAGTTCGACCCCACCCACGGAGGGGCTAATAAGCAGATCATGCACAGGATATATCAAGGATCCGGATAAGGTTTATTTTGCAAACACATTTACTCATGCAGGGGTTTGTTTTCGAAAAGGTTTTCGCAAACAGTTTTTATAACTCAAGTAACTCAGTTGTTTCGTGAAAACCAAATGAGGACTACCGGACTCCCCGTCCGCAGTAGCCCAGGCACACAGCCACACACTTTTCCAAAAATCAACTCACGTCATGAAAATCATCCCAAATCCAAACACTGGCTTTGTGACCACACCGTGACTCGTCCAATACCGTGGACACGGCTATTCGAATAGATTTTACACTCTGCAGAGGTTGTACATCTTTACCCACAAGTAGGGTACCGCCACACGAACACCTTAGTGTCGGCGCGGATCCTATCAAAGCCATTACCCACCTTAGCTAACCCTACGAGCCACCACGGGAGCAACCAAGGGGTTATTTCACATAACCAGGGCGTACCTCACACAGATCGTACCCCTACTCCTTGATCTCCCGCTGCTCACCCGCACTCCTGATGGCATGTAGATTAACTAGTGGGATTTATGCTAAGCTGTTGCCACATACAACGGTCGAGTGGTAGTACGATAATTGGGTCAGGTGAGATGTCACGCAACCCGGTCCTTAACGACAAGATGGACATCTCCAACATGCTCAACCACAAAGGTACGAGCTCACCCATACTCCTGACACACGCGTCCATCCCGTCTACCCAGTTCTTTACTCATTTTCCAAATATCCCATTCCCGTTTTTAAAGCACTCACTCATTTTAAAGAAATCATTTAGGGCAATCAAAGATCAATCATAGCAATCAAAGGTGGCTATCCTACCAGGTTTTAACAGTAAAATAATATGCAATTATAAAACGGGTCATAGGGTTGTATTTATAAAACTGGGATCAAAGCATGCATCAAAGGATGAGATTGAACTTGCCGTCTTCAAAGTCCTCGGGGAGTTCCTGCTCGCGGTTCGGGACCTCGGTCTCCTGCTCGCAGTACTCGGCTCCAAGCTCCGGCTCGCGGTACTCCTCCTCGTTCACTCCGTCAGCTATCGCGCACACAAATCAACACACAATCAATACATGCACACAAGATTTACCGGCTGAGCTTGAGAAAGAAAAATAAATAGAAAATGAGGGAATAAATATTATTTATGGATAGATGGCTCGGCGGAAAAAAAATGAAAAGGTCAGGGCAAGAAATGGGATGGATCGGGCGAGAGTATGCACATGAAATGACGTGTTAAAGACGTCATTAGGATTAATTTAGAGGGATTAAGGACTTAGTTGTAATTAGGTTTAAAAGAAAAGGGGCCTAATTGTAATATATCTATAAGGTGAGGTCTAAATAGAATAGCCTAGGGGTCTATTTGTAGTTAACTTTGGAAAAGCAGGGCTGGTTTGTACATTGGTTTATGGGATAGGGTCTTATTTGGAAGAAATAAAAGAGAGTGGGAATAGAGAGGGGGCTCGGGTAGAAAGGAAAGAGGTCAGGGGTTTTGTGCAAAAGGGACATTCCCCTTTCTTCTTCCTTCGAATCAGAACAGAGGAGAGGGGGGAATCGACCCGGCGGCCGGCTGGCCGGGGTGCTCGCCGGCGCTCCAGGGCACGGCGGCGACCCGGAGATGGGGGGAAACGGAGAGGGAGACGGGGGGATCTCAGCCCCGTGCTCACCTTGGGCTGAGGTGGCCGGTGGAGGCGGCTCCTCGACGGCGGGCGGCTGCTGGCGGTGGTGGTTACCGGCGGCGGTGCTAGCAGGCTCAGGAAGGAGAGAGAGAGGGCTGTGGTGGTGCGAGGTGCGATGAGGGGCGTCGGGCTCTATTTATAGGCGCGAGGAGGCGGTGGAATGGCCGAGCACGCGGTCCACGTGCGGCCGGCCGGCGATGGCGGTTCGGGAAGAATCCCGGCGTCGCGGTGGCGGTTCGGGCAGGTGGAGTAAATGGCGGCCGGCGGAGCAGCGGTGGAGTGATGGCGGTGGAGTGATGGCGGTGCTGTTGGATGGGATCCGTCGGGCAGCGTCGGCTTGCGAGCAGGCGGTGGCAGGCGCGGCGTGCTGCGGGGCGGCCGGCGGTGTGCGGCGGCGCTGTTGGCGTGGAGGTGACGGCTCGAGGCAGGCAGAGTAATGGCGTCGCGACGAGCTTGGTGTGCGGGGTGCAGGAGATGTGACGGTTCGGCGGCGTCGCGGGACCGGTGAGGGCAGCGCTGCGTCCACGGGGTCTCGCCCGGCGGTCCGCGGCGGCGGGGCCGGTGACGGGACGCGACGCGCAGGCGGGCGCAGGTGCGGTAGCGTGCGTGGCGCCCACGGCCTGCGATGGCGTGCAGCGTGTGGGGGAGGCGCGGCATGGACGGCGTGTCCACGGCGCGGCACGGCGCGTCGCGCGTGGTGCGCGGGAGGCGTGGCAGAATTTGGAGCGTGGCGAGCGGCGAGCTCGGGCTCGGGCAGAGGCGGGCGTGGCTGGCGGCTGGTGCGGCGTCGAGCGGCAGGGACGCGTCGCGTCACGACCAGGCGTGCAGCGTCCCGAGGTGGAGGACCGGCGTGCGCGCCAGGGAGGGAAGCAGGCCGGCGGGGCCAGAAACAGAGCCGCGGGGCCGGGGCAGAGGCGCGGGTCGGGAAGGAAGAAGGAAGATGAGGAAAAGAAAGAAGAAAAAGGAAGGAAAGGAAAGGAAATAGGAAAAAGGAAAGGAGAAAGGAAAAAGAGAAAAGAGAAGAAAGAAAAGGGAGAAAAAGGAAAAATAGGAAAAATTTAGGAAAAATAGGGGAAGGGATTTTGGTGGGGTTTTCCGGTTTTCGGGTGCCGGCGCGATTTCCGGGACGACGGTGATGGCGAGGCGGGCCGGCCTGCGGGACCGTGGCTGGCCCTGGATTCCCGGCGCGGTGGCCGACAGCGGCGCTGTGCGGCGCGATGGGCGGCGGGGCTCGAGTGATGGCGGATGAGATCGGCGGTGCCGGCGGGATTCGCGGCACGTGCGCCGAGGGAAGGAGAGAGGGAAAAGATGATCGGGATTTGGTGGAGACGATCGAGCTCACGCGTGATTTAGCAGGTGATTTATTAGGGGCTAAAAACGCGGGTGTTACAAAAGTCGTCATTTGTAATAATGGTAATAAAACCAGATAATGACAGGAAAGTCATCATTTGTAATGGTAAGATAATGAGAGGCTAAATAGATTGGTAATAAATCTTGCTCAATAATAATATCGTGCTCTTCATAATATCTGTCTTACAAGAGATATATGGTATGCTAAGCAGTGGGCAGTAAGGTTTACCCGAAGACAAATGGATTTTGTACGGTCACAAGCTCAACAGGTTAGTCTGTATGTTGCTCTTGATGTTACCACATGTGCTGGGGTTAGAGCATCTCCAACAATTCCCCACCCTGGGTAGCCATTCTTATTTTTCTGGCAAAAACAGAAAAACCTTCTCCAACAATCATTTATCCCAAGTTTGGAAAAAGAGCCTTCACGCGCATATATATGTGCGCTCGTATCCGCGGCGCCGTATCAGAACAGAAGAGGTGGAAGGACATAAAAATAATTTTGTTTCTGTCTCAGGGTTCCTGATGTAAGTTTTCAAGAGGTGAAAGAGCATAAACATAATTTTGTTTCTCTCTCGGGGTAGATCTAGGTTTGGAGTGAATTATGCCAAACTGTTGGAGACGAGCTCTTTTTTTACTTGGTATATCTTTTTAGAAGTTGGCAAAACACAAGATTTGCTAAGTAAATTTTGGCAAACTCTTGGAGATGCTCTTATAAAGGCAGGTTTACAGTGGCAGTAGCTCTTCTAATATGGAAAGCTAAAATATCTGTCGAAGTTAAAACATTTTTTGTTTGTTAGAAAAAGGTGAGCTATTAAATAAAATACAAAAAATGTTTAAAAGGAGATGGCTGGGTGATCCCAAATATGACCCTCCTGTAACTGTCTATTTTTATTTGAATGTGCTGCTAAGGTTGTCGACGGATTGCTGTATTCATTTTGGCCCTTATTCCAAAATCAGCCACGGTTTATCCCCCACATGGGTTACCAAATTCTTACCCAAAGGTAAGGAAATTACATGTTACTGTGTTGGGCAATATGGAAGGCACGGAACAGATGCTGCTATGAAAAAGATACGTTTTTCAATTCATTTACTTGAAAACTCATGTCTTTTATACAGTTAAATAAGCATTTTTTATTATTATGTTTTGCATCTCCTAGTGGTCTAACTATGGATCAACATAAGGGCATTTATTGATGATAAAAATAAATAGAAGTAGGCATTATATAAATAAACTTACCGGTATGCGCACACTGGAACCAATGACTTTCTTTCCGACCAGATGATTTTCACAGATTCGCATGAGCAAATTCTCCAACTGATAGCAGCATAAAATGGAATGTAACTTTTCTATTCACTTCACGCACAAAACAACATTTACAACTATTATTGTCAATAATACCTAGTTACCTACCTCAATAGTAGTGGGAATGCACTCTCCATTCACGGACACAATGACATCACCAATTCTAATGCCTAGTTTCTCAGCAACCGACCCATGGGACACCTATAGCCCATTTTGTCATGTAACACTCAATATGTGATGCAAAAGGTAAACATTGTTTAGGAACAGTAGACAATCATACCTCTGTGACTATTAGACCAGACTTGATGTTACACTTACGATATATCTTCTCCACGCGAGGTGGATCTAGAAATTTTATGGCTGAAAACTTCATCCCCATATGAACTCGAGGGACGCAACTATACAAACAATCAATTATTAGATTCCAAAAACTAAAAATATTATCAGATATGAACTTATGTATCTAAATTATAAAATGAAGTCTATATCTAAATTGGGAACTGGACACAATATGATTAGTCTAAACTTACTCAAATTTCTTCCACATGTCCAAACATGTCAGGATAATGGAGGAAGGAATAAAACTCACTCTCTCAAAAACCATCCCCAAAACATGTCCAGCAAGGTCAATCACTGGGCCTCCAGTACCAGACTAAATATTTAAAGTGCTAACATTAGAACCATAATCAACAGTTGATAAGGATTTACAAGACAATCACAAAAAATATTATTTATACCTGATTGATCATACAACCCATATACATGTAGTGACGCCGTTCATATATGGTTGGGTCCTTGAATTCAACTCTCCCATGATTAATATGCAAATTCAATTCTTTATCTCTACCAAGCACAAAGACATCCTGACCATATACCACCTTACTATTGAAGGTAGCAATCTTAGCACATGAATCCATATGAACTTTAAACAATGCCACATTCAATTGTTTGTCATAATGTAGTAAATGTGCACGTACAGTAGTCTCATCTTTATCCAAAAGATGGACACGCACCTACAAAGACAGATCCAAAAGGCACATATATTACATCTTTCAGATATAATCATGATATTTAACACAAATGTGTCATTCCTCTATTTTCTAACCTAGGTTTTGCCCACTATTATAAATCCAACCTACAAATTTATTACTTTAATTTAGACACCAGCCACTTTTTGTAAGGCTCACCTTAGCATTAGGTGCATACTCCTCTTTAACTGACCATTGGTCATTGGACGAAGACCTGGTGCGTATCAGAAGTGCAGTAGTCAAGATAGTGCCCTTTTTACTGTCCTTGTCCCAATCAATAAGAAAGCCGGATGATTGAGCCATCAATTCACCATCTGTAGAAATAATAATTGATTAGAAAACACAAACCATAAAAAAAACACTAAAAAGTGACAGTGTGCTACATACCAACATATGATGAAAGGCTAAAAACCATCTTGGCTTCTTCAAGAACTGTTTCAGTTGCAGCTTCACGAACATCAAACAAATTTGTATTTCCCATACATGAACGAGGTATATGTGGATCAAGTGTTACAAGTTTGAGTTGGCGCTCTGCACAATACATGCACATACATGATGAGCAATACAAAAAATTTACGAACAAAAAAATAGTCCATGTCTTATAATTAGGTAAGCACGCGATGAGACAGCAAAAAATGGTCTATCGCTTCGATCCATGCCAAGTAGAGGTAGGTTTCATCAATTACTGCCTGCTGTTAGAGTTGTTTGAGGTACAAAACTACGGTGTTCAATGATCTACCGTATCCAATTCTCTAGCATCACTTCAATGCATATATTATTATGCCTACTAAGATAGGAAAATTTCTCATGGTACTTCGATTCATGCACATACATGCTAAGCAGCATAACAAAAGTTCCAGCAGAAAAATTGTACATGTCTTGTAATTAGGTAAGCACGGGATGAGACAACGAAAAATGATGAGATATTAACAAGTAACACCTATCAGATCCATGCCAACTCAAAGTAGGCTTCATCAATTACCGCCTACTGTTAGTTTGTTTGAGGTATAAAACTAGCTAGGGTGTTCAATGATCACCGTATCCAATTCTCATGCCTACTAAGATAGTCGAAGGTCAACAAGCTTACCTGCTTTCTCATGGTATCTCGATTCCAGATCTCGGTAGGCATTCTCAATGGCCGGGTCAATTTTGAAGCACGGTTCTCCCTCGGCGATGTCGGCAAGAACAGGCCAACGCAGCGGAGAGCTGATCACGGAAGTATCAGAAGAGTCGTCAGGTAAGACTGGGGCCGCCGCTGCTGCTGCCGCCTCCGTGCTCCTGGCGCCTTTCTTCTCGTCCTCGCGGGCCTTGTCGGCCGCCCTACCTTTCTTCTTCCTCTCGGATGGTTCCGGGGCGGCTTTCCGCTTGGCCGGCTGCGATAAAAGAGCCTCTTCCGATTGGGTGTGCGCAGGGGTGCGCCGCCGCCGCCACCGCTCCTCCCCTGCTGCCCTGGATCGGGATCCCGACGCCTCTCCCGTCTCCTCTTGCGTGGCGGTCGGGGCCATACTGCTTGTCGATCGCCGCTTCGTCGCAGTGATCGACTTGGCGAGGGGAGGAGAGGAAAGAGCGTGGGGATTTATCGATCCGGCGAGGGGTATAGGCAGAAATAGGGGATTAGGGCATGTGTTTTGGGCGTATTGACCGTAAGGTTCCAGGGGTGTGTGCATGGTAGCACTCGCGGAACCGGCGGTGTAAGCCCGTCGGGGCCCGTGACGAGCGCGGGGTCGGCGCGCGCCGGGCGGGAAGCGCGGCACCTTGACAAGCTCAACTGCTCAAGGCCTCGAGCTCATCTCGCGTCGTGTGGTCGTGACGATCCGCTTTGACTTAGTCTCCAGATCCTGCCTGGCTGCGTAATTGGGATCCGACGCTCCAGATGGTATAAAGCCCGGACGGTAATTGAAACCCAACGCGGTGTCTCGCGTCCGGCGGCATAGAAGATCAGGGCTTCGCCTACACCCATCGGAGATCGTCGTTTCCTTGTCCGATGTTACAACACCACCGGTGCGGCGGTCCCAGAGCAAATCCCTCTGGCGCGGAGCCTTAGCACCTATCCTCGCCGCGGAATGCCCCACGCACGAGCGCCCGGCGCAGGCCCGTGGGGCGCGCGTGTCGCCGCGGCCTCATCGTCGCGAGCGTTCTGTTCCCCTCCGAGGTAACCGGCGCAGATTTCAGGGCATTGCCGGCGGTGTTCGCGGCCTCTGACATGCCCCTGTCTGGAACAGCGCGTGACCTCAGCTTGGGCACTTTGCCGGAGAGCTTCACTGTCACGGCCGGTGCGCGTGTCTGTCTGCAATGGCATCTGTACACGATGCATGGAATGGAGGAATCGCATCGCCCCTACTACACTGCAAAATGGCAACGTGATGATTCCTTTGTGCGGTGCAGGTTTTGAATCAGATTACAATTGTCAGTTCATCTTTTACTGCCTGGCTGCTTAGCACACAATTAGCCGAACTGAAGAACCAAACCATCTTTGAACGTCGCAGAAGCAAACTGCAAACACCCTCGTCATCCAGACACCAACAGCGACACAAGTCATGATGCCTCTGGCGCGGCTGTCTGGCGTAATCAGCGACCAACAGCGACGTCGTCATTGCCGCCCGTCACTGAAGTCGCGTAGAGACCGCCGGCCACCGCCATGCCACCATCTGCCTGCCTGTCTGTCTAACGCGGTGTCTCTTGTGCAAGCCACTGCACCCTGGCCACGATCAGCTTGAGATGCTCGCAACCTCCCTGTCCACAAACTGTTCCTTAAGGCAGAAGAAGGCGAAGCTGCATATGCGGCCGGGCTACATCCTCGGCGCTCGTCCCCTGCCGCAGAATTAATCAGGGATCAGGGGAAAGATACGGGCGTCCGATTAGAAATATCTCGGGCTCCCAGCAGAACATTCTCCGAGTGGCACGTATCTAATCCGCTCGCCGTGACGCCGCCATGCGGTGGCGTTCGCATCTGGCGAAACGCTCGGGCAGACGCAACGCAACCCGCCCCCGGCCGGATTCCCCGGTCCATCCAGCTCCAGCCACCGGTCATGCACGTCGCGGTCGCGCCCATGGCTCGCCACGCGGGCAAGCAACGGGGTGGGCTCCCACTTGCCACGATCCGTCGGCGGCTGTTCCGCGTGGCTGCTGTGACGTTCCAGTACGTGCGCGTGTCGTCGCCTGGCCGGCGGTGGTTTTCTAATTTTCTCCCGGCCGGGCCGGCCCGTTGAGTGCTGGCCAACCTCTTGTGCTTCCTTCCAAGCTTCTGCCTAATCACAGACAGAGGTCTAGATAGCTGGAGATGGACTTGTCTTCGCGCCCAAGGCCGGTTTCCACGACGGCGGGGCGGATATCTTCGACGGAGCCTGCCGGCCGGACGGACTTATAAGTTGTTTCTCCGCGCGCCCCCTGGCTCTCCATCCTCACGGAGTCACCACGGGTCGGGGCGATCCATCGAGCTACAGGCCTACAGCTACAGGAAACCAAACGCTCGCGCTTGCGGCCTAGCTTGCCGAGGAGAAGAGGCCGAGGGTAGCTGATTACGATTGGATAGATCGAATTCGTCATTTCGTCGTCGTCGACCAGGCCTCGACCGGCAGCTAGCTAGCTTGCATTGCATTCATCGGCCGGATCGATGGGTGTCGCGTTCGGGTGCTTCGGGCTCGGAGGGTGCGTTCCGCGCGGCAGGGATCTCGGCCAGCAAGGTATGTGCATTGCGTTCGTGTACGTACATGACATTGATGCATTTTAGTGTGGACTACTGAATGATCATGCCGTGTTGCTACATCGACATGACAGTGCATGTGCACCTGACGATATGCATTGTGTATTTGTGTTGATCATTAGTTTGTTTGGCTTCTCTTCTTTCGGCTTCTATTTTTTTCTCAGGACAAAACTGTCACACAAATCAGCACAAGATGTGCCGAACATATATACTATCACCGTCATGCAATAAATCTGTAGCATGTTGTAGTATTTCTCATTTCTGTTGCATAGAGCGCAATGGCGCATACGAAGATGTGAATGACCGAGTCAGCCAGCCGGGTTGGCGGTTGCGTCCGTGCGTGCATGCGTATAGCGACACGCCACGCCACGCCAAAAAAGACCAGCCGCAAAACACCCGTAAAAACGATGCATGTTGTCGCTTCGCTTTGACACATAGCAATGCATGATCTTGTTGGTTACATCACGAAACCTTGCACACTACTCGAGCAGAGAAATGGGTGTCGCCAAAGTAGCTTCTTGCTTCATTAATGTGTCGTGACCCATACACATTGAGTGGATCTTGAACAACTCTGCTTGTCGCTAACCTTGTTTGCTTGCTCTGGCACGCACACAGTAGTGCACGACCCCAAGCCGCTGATGACGCCGTCGTCGAGCTTCGACTTCCGCGAGGAGTACACCAGCGCGTTCCGCACCGAGTCCTACAACGACTTCTGGGCGCGCGTCCTCGACATCACCCTCGCGCACGGCGCCGCCCTGGTGCCGCGCCCGGGCGCCACCGGCGGCACGGCGTCCAAGCGCCTCCCCTCCTACCGCCTCTTCGCCGAGCACCTCCTCGAGCCGGACCAGCGCGCCGTCCGCGCCGCCCTCGCCTCGCCACGGCGCAAGGTCCACCCCGGCGTGCGCGACCTCCTCGCCGCCTACTACAACGAGACGGCCAGCGCGTCCTTCCTCTGCAGCCACCTCCTCAAGGACATCGAGCAGATCCGCCTCCGCTACCGCCCGCTCAAGAACACGCTCCGCAAGCTCGCCTGCGACGTCGGCGTCTCCAGCCTCGCCGACGTCTCCGCGGCCCTCGGCCAGCCCTTCACCGCGCTGGCCGCGTCGCAGGGCAAGCTCCGACAGGTGCAGCTCAGCTCCGCCGGCCTCCTCAAGAGCCTCGACTCCAGCAGGAAGAAGGCGCGCCTCAGGATCAAGACCCTCGCCCGCCTCAGGCAGGCGCTCTCCGTTTCGCTCATCACGGTCGTCGCCGCCGTGGCCGTCGTCGGCGCCTTCGTCGGCGTGCACGTCCTGGCCGCGTTCGCGGCCTTCCCGGTGATGATGTCGCCGGCGGCGTGGATGGGGCTCTTCTCCGGGCGGACGGTGCGGCGAGCTCTGGTGCAGCTGGAGGCCGCGGCCAAGGGCACCTACATACTGAACAGGGACATGGACACCATAAGCCGGCTGGTGGCGCGGGTGCGTGACGAGGGGGAGCACATGCTCGCGCTGCTGCAGCTGTGCGTGGAGCACCGCGCGGTGGCCGGCGAGAAGGGGAGGCTGGTGCAGGAGGTGTTGAAGCAGCTATGCAAGAACGAGGAGAACTTTAGGCAGCAGCTGGACGAGCTGGAGGAGCACCTCTTCTTGTGCTTCATGACAATCAACAAGGCCAGGAGCATGGTCATGAACTTCATAGCTGCTGCGGAGCAGAGTTCCGGCTGACCACGAGAAAGATAAATTTGTGCTTGTAGAATGTAGAACAGACTTAGCATGTGTACATACATACTAGTTTTATTTTTCAGTACAGAGGGGGAAAAAGAAAAAAAAAGATAGGCAAAGATTTCTCAATACAGGCTTTTGTCTTTCAACCCACAAACAGCCTCAAACAGCATATTGAACATTCGGAATAATAGCCTGATCTAGTCTAGGGTTGTATTTATACCCAGCATCTGTTGAATTTCAGTATAAGTGAAACCGAAACAATATCCACTCAAAACAACTTTTCTACAGTTATGAGTACAATATCGAAGTGCAACCACTGGCTGGGTCACTACTAAGTATGCTGAATAGAACAATAGACCAATTTAGGTTTTCCTACCCTGCATATGTTGAATTCATGTATTGTGAAACTGAAACAATAGCAAGAGATTTTCAAGAGCTCAGAATACAAATACCCCAGTGCAATCAAGAGCTCTGAAGACAAATTTATGCCTTCACAGAACATATGACACGATGCAAATGGTCCATGTCAGGAGTTTCCACTTGATAAACGCTCCATCTGCACTTCTACTATCACATAATAAATGGTCATCAAGCTGTTTAACGTTATAAATGATTTTTCATCCAATGTAGTTGGGAGTCAAATCAAACGGGTGAAATTCTCCCTTCATGCATCTTTCTCTCCACTTGGCCAATCTTTGAGGGCGGCCAAATGATGTGGGTCACCCTCCCCTGAACTAGACCTAAGGGAATCTGAAAAAACAGCACAAACGTTATAAGTACCAACACATCATACTTTATATTAACAAATGATATTGGTTTTGTTATAATTAGTTTGCGGGTAAGGTATTCACTTTTGCGGCTCAAAGTAGCAAAGAACAAATTGTGGCCCAATTTAAGCTTTCTTGCTGACCTCTATACTTGATTGGTTCTTCTTGTATGCCATTTCAGAAAGGTGGACCAATGACAAATGAATCGAACCATAGTATCTATATAAACAGGCATACTACAAAGCTCGTCGGTAGCACTTTTAATGCTTTATGACTCAATAATTCCCATGCTTGGAAATCAATACAACAGTTTCTTCAGGACAAACTAAACCAAGTTTGTTGCCTGTTTTATCCTGATGTAAGATTGTAATACATAAATAAGAAGACAGTTCTGCAAGTTTTTAAGCTTTTACTGTTCTCACCAAGCATAAAAGTGTGTGCTTGCCTGTTGTGAACTTCTGATATAGGTTGCCTTGACTGTCACATTTTTTTCTTTGTTTTCATTTTTCAGTTACTGTTTTTCGTATCTTGTGTAGTTTGGTCCATAGTCCGCGGTGTCCCTAGGAATTTGATTTTCAGAAATAAATTACAACTAGGAATAAGAGAGAATTTGCCATTTTGCAATAATCTTAACGATTGTAGTTTGCTATTAACCGAGTATATTTAAATGTTGTAATGTACAATACCAGATTCATTATTCAGAGATATCAGCAAGGACAAGCATGAACGAATTTTGCATATTCTGGTATGTTTGGTTATCTGCTGCCCCCTATCACCGTAATGGTTAATCACATTTTTTAGCCCAGGCACTCCATATGCATATTCTAGGCACCCAGTCTCCATTTAAAATGGTGGGTAAGTATCTCAGAACTTAACCACTAAAGGAGCAGTCCCACAAATTTAAAATTTTATAACAAAAAAGTTAAGCCACTAAAGGAGCAGTCCCACAGAACTTTGCATAAGTACCAGTGCTGGGCGATCTGCTACAGCCTCCATAGATTTCAGATCTACAAGCGTATTAAGAACCAAAATCCAACCATGAAACAAAAAGTGCCCTAACCTGTCAGTATTCGATACTAAACAAGGAACACTGGATGCATTAATAATTTTCATTGAACCAATTTGTTCATTATTAACCCAGACAAGGTTACAGATGCAGGGTTGGAAAAGAAGCAACTTACTGGTCCAAATGCTCGAGAATCCCAACTATGAGCAGCATTATCACCTTCAACCCAGCAATGCCCTTTTGGTATCTTAGTAACCTCAGGGGATCCAGGGAGCTGCATCCACTCACCAGGAAGCGCAATCAATCTCTTCACAAACAACTCCTTATGATTGCTAGGGCACCTGCAGATCACACAAGGAATTATCAGACTCGACTCTTGAGACATGGAACAAGTTAGCAGCATCAATCTTTTCATGGAATTGCCCCCAGCCTTACTTGAACAAAACCACATCACCATGTGAGAACTCGTACTTCTCAAGGCATCTCCTTTCTGCTAAAACGAAATCACCTGGTTCCAACACCCTGGTCAGCACAGAGGAGAAGACACACTACTTGAATAGGGACGAATGACCCAACTATCCATGCCAGATTGATATGTACAAAATGAAATCACAATACCCCGTAAGACGTCGTTGGTCGCTGTGAATGTAGGATGCATCGATTCACCGGTCACCGAGACGAATGCCACACAACGATCGGAAATGGTGATGCCAAGTAGAACTGCCATCACATTCTTCTTGGCAATTGACCAAATATGGCTGTAGAGTCCCATATCCAAGTACCCGACTATCCAGCCATAAGGATAGCAACAGTAAGTGAAAATACTGAATAAATACCAGTACAACAATCAGATGGGCAGCTAAGACAATGAACGGCCTATACAAGAAATGTGTGGAAGCAGAAATTCCTCAGACAGATTCAACTTGGAGCACGTGGAATCAATGAAGACTTACCAAGAAATGGGGTTAAGGATGGTACAGGTGGGTTTCCACTGATCCAGAGGAGGGACAAGCAGACTTAGCACTAGAGATTTAGAGAAGCACTCTTGCACAGATATATTATGGGGAAGACCGAGGATGCTGCCGAAGGGCTGCCCGAAAAGAACGGTGGGATGCTGTCAGCAGTGGTGGCAGTGGAGGCGCAGGCGCGGGGGCTTGGTTTGGGTTGGGGCGCCTGTTCGGTCAGAGAAGGCAGCACGCGCCCTAGTCAGAAAGAAAAGGCGACGCAGCCGTCCGAATGTCCGATCGTGCATCAACAGTGTAAATTAAAGCATGTTTACTGGTGACTGGTGAGGTATGGGTCTGGTTCGAGCTGAGCCAAGCGAAGTCGAGGGAGGAGGACCCAACTGTGCATTAGGGCTTGTTCGGTTACATAGGATTCAATCCGACCGGGAATGATTCATATAACAAAAAAAATCATGATAGATACAACAAAAGACCAGGATTTATTCTGGGTCGATAACTAATTTACTCATGATAGATACAACACAACACCGGGAATCAATCCATGAGTCGAGAGGTGTGGAATTTATCCCGGTCTCTTGGTGTACCTTTTGTGAATATATTAGTTTCCGGCTTGGAATAAATTCCGGTCTCTAGTTGTATCTATCATAAATCTCTTGTTATATTTTTATTCCTGGTCCAGAACGAATCCTATGTAACTGAATGAGGCCTTAGGTCGGCTCCGAACCCAACCCGCAGCCGGCCCTGCCCGGAGCCATCACCCCCTGCAACCGGCGGCGGCGGCAACCGACACCCGCAGCAAAGTGGCAACCGGCCGCTTTCTGCGGCTCCTCTACCCCAGGTGAAATCTCTCATCCCGTCCTGTGCATTTTGCTCTTGAAAGGAGGCGGCTTGAACTCTTTGGCGAGGGTCCTAACATCCGTCCAGACTGTTAGCTTAAAATTACTTTTCTAATGAACATCTATGAAAATATTTAAAGCTACATTATTCCTAAGAATTAGCTAAAATACATCCAGTTCTAATAACAAGCAAAACACAGATCAAGAGAGGGGGAGACTTCAAATTAGGCAATAATGATAATATAAAATCATCAAATATGTTAAATTCCTATTATTTTCAGGTCAGTACTGTCGGGACAATTCGTAGCATGAAAGATAAAAGGTCACTGTACTTAAATGAATGACAACAGAGAGAAACATAATATGTCTAAATGCTATCCTGACATATTATCTCTGAAAGATGTCTGACTATGAACCATGCCGGCTTCCCTTAGTATTAATATTTTATTTTCCTTTGACTAGAAACTTATGGAATACCGAGTTTTAGCAAATGGCTATGCTTCTTTCCCACTATGGGCCACGTCCGAATTTCATTACCAAAGCAACGAATTACAAAGTTTTAAGGTTCTTACACTAAACGACTTGCAACAAAAGGGAAAAGCCTAAGCGACCAACAGAAGAGAGCAGCACACAGGGCTCTCTACTGAACAAACCGGAAGCGCTAAGGGTCTGTGTCGATATCTCTGCTATGTAATCCCAATTTTAAAGGCAATTGCAAATGCTTACGTCGATATCTCTGCAGTCTTGCTGTTCTGTGTCGATTTGGCTTGAATCTTGATGCCTGATTTTGCTGGAAGCCGGAGCTCGGAGCGGAGAAGGCAGGCCTAGGAAATGGAGCCGCCGGAGAGATGGAGAAGCAGCCGCCCTCACTCGAGGACGGCGCGGGTGCCCACAACGACAATCACCTCCAACACTAGCAGCAAAGAAGCCAAGGGATGAGCCGATGACAAAGGAGGATGAGGGAGGGGATGACTTTGAGAAGGATATGGGGTAGGAGAGCTGGAGGACGCGCACCTGCATCCGCGGTCGTCGGACTTGATGGCCGCAGCGCCGTGCGGAAGCGGCGGCGGCGTCGGCGTCGTCGTCGTCGTCGTCGTCGTCGTCGTCGTTTTCTTCGGGAGCAGAGCGAGGCAGCTCGAAACCTCGAATGAATTCGTCGGTCACGAAAGGGGCCCGTTAAGGGTCGTTTTCGTGGGCCGAACCGGCGAACCAACGCGCCGAAACTCTCCACGACAGACAAAAATAATTCCGGAAATCAAAACGCTCGAAAGCCTGAGGCCCAAGTCACCCCCAGCAAAAGAGCTGTTTTGGACTTTTGGTCAATTTTACAGAGCTGGGCAAGTTGTTTGGCCGATGGTTGGTGTTGGTTTCGCCCCGTTTAGTTGGTGAAACTTTTGAGTCCTCTTACAAGATCTATTAGGAGTATTGAACGTAGACTAGTTACAAAAATAATTACACAAATGAACCGGAAATTGTGAGACGAATCCATTAAGTCTAATTAATCTATCATTAGAGATTGATTACTGTAGCATGACATGTATGGATCGTGGAATGGGTTTTGTCATTAATCCACATTTAATACTCCTAATTATTATCCGGAGATTGATGTGACGGGTAGTTGGTGAAACTTTTGGGAACTAAAAAAAAGTACTGCTGATACGTCCGTACGAACATGCCATGTAGTTTTAACGCTGTTGAAGGTCCAGCCGAGGCCCTGTGAATTTTCCGATGGCTAGTGCGGAGCAGCTATGTGAAGGAAAATATGTGTTCCCTTGTTGGTGTTCTTTTAAATGCCTCCTCCAATACTTTTAGAGATGCTCGTCCTTGTTGCTGCAAGGATATTCAAGCCAAGCCCCTCATCAGAAAAGTAAGGTTGATTCTAAATTCGGATGCTCCCATTGTCTATAGTATGTCACATCGTGCAAGAAACGGGAATAGTCTATGCCAGTTTCGCAAATCGTTTCTAGAACCCTGCCTACCATTTTTTTTTCTAAAAAAAGTCGTTTCTCGAACCCTGCCTACCTGACTGGTACGAAAAAAAACATTTGTATTACGGCGTTATATGTGGAAAGGAATTGTCTCGAGACATCATGGACGCGTACGCTTTCAGACAGGTACCGATTTGACAAACCCCAGGATACTGACGAAAGTTTCAAGACTAAAAAACTTGGCAAGGCGCTAACCTAAGTAGCTAGCATTACGCTAGAGCATATGGGCAACGACAGCACTGCCTTGTCATTTTTATCGGCCGCAACGAAGTGGAATTCAACCACCGTACGTGTGACTGGACGAGTCGTCGTTCTCGCCGTCAGCCAATGCAAGCCGGATCGGATCATCTCGCCGCCGAATGATTGCAATGGACAAAATAGGCGTTCCTGTCCTGCAGAGGTCAATTTCGTCTTCAAATTTTCAAAAGAATCAATATAGTCCATCAACTCTTGTTTTTTATCTCGTCCTCATACATTGATCTTATAGTATGCAGTGACACATCAGCGTGGAGATGAGTTCGACAAACTCAAAATTTGAGTGACTAAATGGGTCCATTTGAAGTTTGAAGATGAAATTGTCCTCTAAAGCAAAGTTCAGAGACAGAATGCCACTGCAATGCATCGGCAAAGCACAGGATGTTTCGTCTGATCTTTTTCGAAATGGTTACACGTTGTCCCTGGAGATGAATCTTGCAGGAGATGGAGATTTTGCCGCGTGATTCGGGGGCCACGACGCACGCTCCCATTGCGGGCCGCGGCATATACACGAGATCAGCTTCGTTTTGGCCTGGCCCCAAGCTAATAAATTATTAGCCGAATCTGCAGCACACTGATTAGATTTAAACTAAAGAAAAACAGAGAGAGAAGGGGAAAACAAACGTGATGGTCTGGGTCAATAATTGCTGTGCGAGCAAGAACAGTATCCTCTCGTGTCGCTGTTTGTGTCCTGCACTCCAGTTCCTGTCAGCCCTTTGCTTAGGATCTTAGCAACATTACCACTTGGCCGCGATATCCCTTACGAGACAAATCCTCTATTAATGGCTACAGCGACGGATAAATCGTAGTAATCCGGACATCCATGATCCATCCATCCATCCGCACCAGAGGACGCCACTCCACTCATCCTCTCCTGCCCTGCAACACACACACTGCGGCTCTACGTACTCTACTACTCTAGGGACATAGTACACTGCTAGCTCTATGCACCCAAGTCAATACTTGTATCTCTTTATCAAAAAAGAAAGTCAATACTTGTATATATATAAATATATTCCAGCTGCACGCACAACACACGGCTGTACAGTCGCAGCCAACGTCCCTGTCCCGCCTTCCGTTTCTTTCACCGTGTGTCTGTCCTCTCCCTCGCTCGTCGTCCGCAGTCTGCACTAGGCTTTCCGCCATCAACGAAAATCATGGCGGCAGATTTACTCGGGTATTGACCTCCAGCACTACAGGGTGAAAACGATGGCGCCGTGCGTGCATGGTTAAAAACCTCTCTGCACACGCACAGGATCTGAAACGGCTGGATCCTGCTCGAGAAAAAAGAAAACCCAGAACGCTCCGTTTCCGTTTGTTCGCACGCTGTAGCCTGCCTGAAACAACAACAACCCCCCAGGAAAAAACGTGCATGCAGATTACTGTTTGGCGATGGCGCCCTCCACCTTCCAGGAGCCGAGTTGGTCGGAGCGCGAGCGGAGCGGACGGCCTGGGGGCACGACGGAGGACGTGTTTTCTGTTGGGTTTCTCTTCTTTCGGTCGGCTTCGTTGGGTTGGGACGTTTGGGGCGGGTTGGGTGTGACGCGCGACGCGAGGGGTCAGCATCGGAGGTGAGGGAGGCCGCCAGGGCTCTTGCCAAATTTGTCAGGGAATCGTACCAGCTGGGTGTCGGGTTCGAAAGAACCGGCAGGGTGCATGCAGGCTACCACCAGCCGCGGCTGCTCCACAAGATTTCAGCGTCAAGCGGTCGATCAGGATGGATGCGCAGCGAGCTGGGCTCCTGAGAGTCCATTGATTTTCCTGTGCGCGCGTGTTGGATTTGGATCGAGAGAAAAAAGGCGCACATGGTAGAAATTAAGTAACCGTTCTAGCTAGGTCGCTACTCCTAAAAAGTACGAAGTGGAGAAAAAAACCCGTCAGTATTTTTGAGGGTGCGGCCGTGCGTCCGCCCTCCGCCTCCGCGCGTCCGCCTCACGTGCGTCCGCCCTCCGCACGCCTCGCTTTCTCCGTTCCATTTTTACCCCTGGATTGGAATGCCGTCCCACACGGGCCAACCGGCCAATCGGCCCCCCTTCGCATCAAACCCTAATCCTCGATTGCCAACCCGCCGCCTCTCGCCCCCCAATCAGCCATCGCGCCCCCTCGGCCAACAGGCCCGCCACCGCCGCCAACCCGTGCACCAGCCCTCGATCCGCACCGCGCCGGCACCTAGCGTCCTCTCCACGCCGCCGCCAACTCGCCTTCCCTCACGCCGTCGCCACCTTGCCTTCGATCCACGACACCGCGACCTCGCCTCCGCGGAGCCGCGGCCGGCCGGTCCTCCGCGGGAGAAGCAAGGGTCGGCGGCGGCGAAAGGCTCCTCGACCGGCCGGCCTCCGCTTGCTGGGCGGCGCAGGGGAAGAGTAGAGGCATCCCGGGCGTGGGATCTTGGCCAGCTCCTCTCCCCGTCCTCCCATTCGCCGTCCCTGTCAACCTCGCCCGCGCGGAGACGGTGCTTCACGACGACACGGCAGGGGCCTGGCGAAGGTAAAATTTCTTCCACGTTGTTCCTGTCAACCCTCTGAATGATACATGATACGTGTGCTATAAAATTGAAATCCGAACTATGCCAGCATATGGATGAGTCCTCAAGTTGTTACTGTTAATAGAAATATTAGATTTGAACTATTTTTATTGACCCAGCATATGGATGAAAGGATTTGGGTTGACAGGGAGTTACATGTGTATGTTGGTATACAATTTTATTTACAATCCTGGATTCCTAATGTGTTTGTCTAAAATTATTAGAGAGCTCAAGATACAATTTAGAATCGCTGTATTTTGCCCCCTCTAGAGATGGTGGTGCAATTGCATCACCTCTCCTATTCTTTCCGGAAGAATAGTAATTTGCTGGGCCATGTGCAATCATTGTATCATGCAAATGTTTTATTACAAATCAACATCCTCACAACAATGCTCTATTTGGTTTCCATGATTGTTCATAAGACAGATAATTTATTTGCAGGCAGTATGAACGTTCTGGCTATTCAACCTGACATTATTCCGTTGAATTCTGCAATGTCATGAATATCTTAAATTAGTGAGATACTAAGGTTGTTTGTTCATGTGGTTATAATGCACTTTCTTTGAAATCTCTACATGCTTGACGTGTGCAGGATCTGACTTCCCCTCGCAATTTTCAGGAAAAAAAGCACATTCCAAAAATATTATCCTCGAACTGTATCTATGGCTCACCTTTAGTGTTCAATTAAAATTGTTTGTGGCCTTCCTTTTCTTCTTGTTCCCCTGATTTGAATGGCGGTGCATTTTTTCTGCAGCGCATGACAGACCTGGACATAAGGAAGTGCTCGATAGGCTACCTAGGGAAGTCATCGATGCTCGCATCAAGCGCCTCAAACATGAAATGGACCTCTCCATGAAGAAACGGTACCTCCCCTAGGTTTTCCAGGTTTGTGCTCCAATTCATTTCCCCTGATGCTCTGATCTAGATCTCTCGACTTTTTATGTGTGTCGTGGTTGTTCTGGCTGTGGTGTGTGGGATTGCATGAGATTGGAGTTCTAGGCTGCAGTACTGAAAGCTTCTACGGTGACTCACGATGTTTGTTTTTTAACATTGTTGAAACTGACTCTACTGTTAAAGGGTGAGGGAACGGTTATGCCCATGTAGTTGATGGAATATGTGTTACCTTATCTAAAGCTACCGACTACTGACTTTGTTTTTTTAACAGAAATTCGATTCGAACTATTGATCCTGACTCTACTGTTGAAAGGTGAGGGAATTGTTATATTGATGTCCATGTAGTCGATGGAATATGTGTCATGTTATCTGAAACAAGGGCATGTGTGATGTTCTTATTTTTTTAATCGTTGTATCTTTTTTTTATATTTGCAAGGTTAAACTGTATGATTTCTGATTTAGAAAAAAGATAGAAAAAAGAATAGTATTATTCCAATGTATACTTCTCTTGTACTTCATAACTATTTCTTGATATGCTACTGGAATAAAATACGCGACCAATATCTAACAATGTTTATCCTGCAGGTTTCATTCTGCAGCTTACCTCCAAAGGGCGGAGAACTTTAGAATGGACACAGGCAAGGAATAGATTTCTGTCCTTTTGCTACTGAAAATACTATTATGCATATCTTCCCTAAAAAATACTGCTGAAACATTATGTCGTTGTTCAGAGTTTACGTCGTAATCTGTCAAATGTTTCTTTTCTTGTCAAATAATTTTTTGGTATTCACCTGTTACATATGGTAGTAATATTAGGGAGCAAGGATTTGATCAGAAAGGAATTGTTTGTGCAGTAACATAGCAGAGCTTGGTTTCATTTTTCTGTCACAACTGATTAGTGATCTTCAAATTTAATTGTCTCCCTTGTGGCCGGTTGAGGCATGAAGCAAACGAGACAGTGTTGTTATGATGCTTAGATTTATAATCCTTAGATCGGAAGCCATCAAATAGACGTTATGATGATTAGATTTCTGTATTTGGTTCCAAAGCTTCAGAAAAAGCTTACAAGATGCAAATATTTTTATTGTGGGTCTTGGTGCCCTTTTTTGGATTCAGAAGAAGCCAGCTGACCGTTGGGCACGACTGAATGTTTGAAGTCTGAACAAGGAAAATTTTAAACAAACTTACAGTTCATTCCTTACATACTTATCAAACTAAGACCACATTAGTTTGTTGATCTCTATTAAGATTTTAGTGTTCCAAGTTTAATCTAATTATATTTCAGAAATATTATGGGTTTTTAATCAGCTTTGTTTGCCTACTTCCTTGCTGCATAATAGATTTGCTATCTTCCTAACTTGGCTTATAGCTTAATGTTACCTGCAGTACTAAGATTACATTGTTTTAAAATGTAGATCTGCCTTTTGAAATTGCACATGCAGTAGATGGAAACAATCCTAGGACCCTGTTGCATGAAACTCTAATCTTCACCAGTGTTGCCTGTCCTCCAGCTTGTGCAGGGACTATCGCTTTGAAGGAACCATCAGTGTGAAGCCGGTCTAGGGTAGCTTTTAGAGATCTCACAAACACACCAAACCAAGGTGAGGATACAGTTGGACATTTGATTTCGAAAAATGCATTATTTGCAGTTATAAGATTACATTGTTTTGAAAATGTAGAGCTGCCTTTTGAAATTGCACACTTTTTTGATTGACTAAAAGTTTCGTATTCTTACTCTGAGGGCTGCAAATGTTTTATGTTTACTTCACTAATTAATTCATACAATTAAAACTGAATTTAAATGTTGTATCAGTTAATTAGAACTAAAAATAATGTTTGGTCTCTGAGTCAGGGTCCAATAGCAAGGGTTTCGATTCATAATTATAGAAGTACGTATCAACATGGTTCCTTGAGAATTATGTAGAGCTTAATGTCTGATGTGTTAGGGGATGTGCAAATAACCTTGGCATGCTGATTATTATTAGCTGTATTTTGATTTTTTTTGGAGAAATACGACATGGTGAAATAATTATTAGCTCAATGTCGAAGCTTGATTTTTCCCCGAATGACCTTGGCATGCTGATTATTAACAGTAAATTATATGAACTCAATTAACGCTATGTTGGCGAAGAAAATTTTCTTTCAGTGGAATATAAAATAAACTTGCTGCTCTTTGAAAGCAGAGCAGATCTGTTTTTTAATGTTCCGAATATGGTATCTGATAATTGCTTTCTTGAAGGTACAGTTATGGTCCTTTTGGTTTTGTTAAATGTATTCTCCTAAGACAAAAATTATAGACTCCAAGCTTGAGCGGGCCTCTTTCCCAGCCAGCATCATGAGCATTTGTATTCTGCATTCCATCTTTGTAGTTTGTAACATATAATGATGTACCAACATATGTTATCTTCATATTCCATCTTGGTAGTTTGGAACTAATATCCTCCCAGGTGCTTCCAAAGGTCCTTTGTTATATGTTTTTTGACGGACTTGTGCAATAACAGGGCTAAAAATTCTCATTTGTCTGGACTACTATTCTTCTGCCTCTAGAACGACACAACCTGAAAAAAATATAATATTTGAACATATTGCTACATTATTCTTGCCGTAGGAATTCCAAAGTCCAATAGTAACTGCACATACATCTAATAGATGAATGCATTTTTTTACGTTCCCACCTCATAGTCATCTCTTTATTTGACACATTTGAGTTTTCAGGCCAGTTTGATAATAAATCAAACTTAAGAAGTAGAGGGAAAGTGATGTTCAGTCCCCATTCAGGCGAATTAAAATGTAGTGTTGCATTTAGCTGATACCTTGCATATACATAATGAATATGCCAATGAATTAAATGCTTTATGTTTTTGAGTTTCTACGTGTAAATATTTCGCACAATCTAATTTAATGATTATATAAATTTGTTTTGTCCGTGGCAACGCACGGGCATGATCCTAGTAATGGAAAATGTATGGATCGATGGGAAAAAAATGAACAGACGGCGCCCTTAACATTTGCAGCCACATCTTGCAAAAAAAATATCTTCTCATCAGCACTAAAGATTGTGTTGGACTGCTCACACACGACCTGAAGCGTGAACTGGCCGGGCAAGGTGTGTGCAATAATGCATCCATCTAGCTAGATAAAAAAACTAAGTCTGTGGGCATAATAGCGTCTCACGGTTTTCATTAAGAGAAGGGAACCTAATCTATCTCGGCTTAGAAAATCTCTGAACCTTAACTTCACTGGTGAGGATGTTTTTTTAAACCAATTCCGTAAATTCGCTCCAACGAGGAAGCGAACTTGGCCGGGTCTTCTGGTTGTGATCATCCATCTAGCTAGATTGCTGAATAGAAGGGGAATGAATGGCGTTCAGTTCTCACCAAGCTAGCTGATTCATCTGGCGTAACACATTCAAACTAGGCCGGCCGGCACACAAAGTTCAAAAGATCGAGGTGTTATGCATGTGTTTGTAGTGTAGGTCGCCGGTCGAGTACTGTATACCTAATTAACGTATGTGGTACAATCTCATGATCAAATATGGTCGTAACACTAATCATGCATGAAACTTATTTGGGAGGGTTTGACGCATCCCCACACGTTTGTCAATCGTACGTCAAGAACCCTAATGATGAAAAAAAGGAGTACTAAATATTACTACCCACTGCATGCCGAACAAATGAAGACCATCCGACTGACCAGCTGCTATAGCTGAAAAATGGATCCGAACAAGTTTTGTCAATGCGTGTTGTTGCAGCTTCACTCGATCAGTGGTCTATACAGAGTAGTAGTTTATTAATTAGGTTAAAGTACGGCTGCAAGTCAACAAGTGAAGCCATCACAGGTAATGACGAACAGTTTACCCTCGTACTACGCGTACACGGTACATGTACCTCACCCAGCACCAGCAGGGTGCTACACACACCACGAGCCCTAATACGATGAAAAAACGTACTGTACTCTCTGCTCGTCTACTACACATGCCGTACGTACACACACGGGAGCAGCAAGCTAGCAGTACTGTCCATGTATCGATGAGTGATCTCAACATCTGGGAAGAAAATGCATGCTTGTGGCTCTGTGCTCAACTGCTCATGCATGCGTGGTCCAAAGTCTAAGCGGTAGCCTTCAACCCGATCCCGTAGCATGAGGTAAGCAGCGACCATTCGAACGGAGGATTCAATGATTCATCGGCAAGACTTGTTGAAAGTGAAGCCGCAGCGTATGAGCTATGAGCTAGTGGCGGGATCGAGAGATCGCGCCAGCACGTTCGTACGGCTTATCACCCATCCGCCAACAGTATTTTTCTCTCGGAACAAATCAGCAGCAGCAACCGTACCGGTCACCAACCAAACGAACAAGCTGCGAGAGAATACTACGTGTGTGAATGGAGGGAAAATTTCGCACGGAGCTAAGCTAGGAGCTAGCGGTGCCGTCGAGATCAATAATCGATCGGGAGGGCCGTGGCGTGGCGTGCAATTTATTTTGGCGAGGCGACTTGTGAACGGATTCAATGCGTGGCCACCATCTACTCCCACAGTATCTGTGCCTGCCTGCAACTGGTATGCTTTTTATCGACGACGTGCTGCATCAGTGCCTGCCTGCAACTGGTATGCTGTACGTACTTGCAAATCGTAACGCTGACAATTCGCTGTACACTTGTATTATGGGCTTTAGTTTGACAACTTTTCACTATTTAACGTCATGTTGAATGTACGACCACTAATTAGGAGTATTAAATGTGAATTACCGACAAAATCCATTCCATAACTGTTGGCGTTTTAGACCGTCAACCTACCAAGGGGTTACCCGAGGTAGATGATTGTGGCCTCGCTGAGATCGGGAACCCGAAGGAGAGACACGTCACACAATTTAGACAGGTTCGGGCCGCAATGTGCGTAATACCCTACGTCTTGTATGCTGTGTAGCTCTTGATTGATGGTGTTGTTTACAAGATGATGCAGATTGATAGAGAGGGTCCCTGCCTCGTCTTATATAGTCCGGGAGGCAGGGTTACAAGTCGGTTTGAGTAGAGAGTTCTAGCCGTACACGGGTACGAGTACTCAACATGGGTTCGGACATGTTCAGGCTTCCTATCCGAGTACTAGTCCTATGTTGCCTTGCGTTCTACGTGCGTTTGGCACACAAGTCGAGTAGTCCCGGGGGCCCACGTAGTAGTCGGAACCTGGTTAGTGGGTCCTGAGATGTCCGTACGACAATAACCTTGTGTGAAATTGCGAGACGAATTTATCGAGCCTGATTAGGTAATGATTAGACAATTTTTTTACTACTACAGTATATACAATCTCTAATGACCAATTAATTAGGCTTAATATATTTGTCTCGTGAATTCCCGTATATACGTGTACTTAGTTTTATAATTATATCATGTTAGTTCTCCTAATCTTCAATTTACAATTGCTATAATAATTTTTTGTAACTTTCTCACGGAAATAAACAAGGTCAGTGTATAACAATGTCTATATCAATAGTAGTACAGTCGTACGTACTATACGTAGGAAACAAACGCCGAACAAGAGTATTAATAAGACACATCAGTTAGTTACATTTGATCGACAGCAAGCAGAATCTCTCATCTGAAATTGCACTGGAAAAAAATCAACAGCTATTCTACTGCTACAATTTTTTCGGCACAAAGCTAACGCCAATAATAGTTTTTTATAAAAAGTACTCTTACAAATAGAACTTTATTTTGTATAAATAACATATATTAATAGAGTAATCCTTGGATAAATAACTATCGCTATGATGCCAAGAGAGAGCAGTTTAGACTTCAGAGTAGAACGGAGGAAAAACTGCAGTACACGACGAGGCCGTGGACGGAATCATGCAGCTACTTTTTCAGTGTGGAGGCAAATACACGCATTGAAAGTCGTAGGGACGAGCATCCATAAATGCCTTCCCACCTGGACAATCACACACGAGCTCGTCGTTTTGCCCTTGGATCCTACCGGGGTCGGAATGGATAGGATTTAATTTGGTCAAGGATCGATCGATACTGCCAATAATCACTTTGTTTCGGAACTACTCCCTCTGTCCTGTTTTTATTGTCGTTGGGAGTTCACGCTACACTCACAAAACACTGTTCCCCAGCGACTCTGTTTCTGGGACAGAGGAGTACACCACTAGTCCCTCTGTCTCAAATTATAGGTTGTTTTATTTTTTTCAAATTCATAGATGCTTATATGTATGTAATGTTCAAAAGCATAAAAACATATAGTATGAATCTATATAAAAGTCAAACGATCTATAATTTAGAACGAATGAAGTATTACCGTGAATCGATAAAAGCTAAACGATCTATAATTTAAAACAAAGAGAGTATTATTGTAAATCTACAAAAGCTAAAGGATCTATAATTTGAAACAGAGTAGTTATGAGTGGTCGCAATGAAAATCTTCTCCATGATCACATCACAATAACTTACGAGGGCAGTGCACATGCTGGAGCAATTAGTTCATGCACATAGTTGGAAACATGGAGTCATCAACTGATCTAACATTAGTGTTGACGGATTCACATTCAAAACTTTCAAATACTGAGGTCCTGACATGATAGCAAATCCAGCATATCCTCTAAACGACTCTCTACTCCAAGTTTAGAGGGCCAAGAAAAATAAACAAACTCCAACATATACCCACTTGGCTCCCCTTTTTTGGAAGGTCTCCAAATTCTCCCGTCCACCCTTCATTCCTAGGGGTTCTCTAGCTAAGAGGTGCTCTACATAGGATTATTGCTGGTGTTGAAGATATTTTTGTGATCCGTTAAAAAAAAGAGAGTGAACCACAATTTACATTGGAGGGTTTCGATTTAAGGGTTATTGCTGGAGTTGTTCTCCAAGAAGGGATTGTGCAAAAGGAAGAAGGGGGCATGACTAAAGACGATTTAGAAATATTTCTGAAAGAAACATGCGTGCATTTAGGTTTGTCCAAGTTCAGGGAGTACAAAGATTCATCAGGGAATACACTTTCACAATATTTAAACAATAATTTTTGTATTTAAAATAAAGTGTATTTTTACAAATATTTTGAGCAACCGATTTTATAAAATATTTACAGATAAATTTACATACAAGAGACCGCGTCAATGACCTATTTAGGAATGCGGGGAAGCATACGCGAAGTGAAACAGAATCTAGTTGAAATGGTGCGAATAGCAAACAATTTGATATGCACATGAGGCATTCGACCACTACTAAAATTATCAGACAAGGATCAAACAAAAGTTGCTACATTTAGCATATCCAATCAATCAATCATCTATATCATAGAGCAATAATCATCATAGCCGTGGAGATGACCCATTTGTGCTCATGACGACAAGACCGGCCAAAGAAAAGGAAAGAAAACCTATCAACTTCATCTCGTACTACAAAAAAGTTTGTTTCACATTTGCACCATTTAAGCAAGAGCTGGGAAACAGGCGCCATGACTGAAGCTTCCTTGGCCTTTTGCCGTTGAGGAGATGACGTGGTGCTTAATGTGCTAATTAACATTGAACAGCAAAGATTGTTAGATTATCACAATCTCATCAGCCTTGGTTCGCACGCCAGTGGGCAGCAAATGGGGTCTCGCGAGTCGATCAAGATGGCCATCGTCGTACTTGGAATCACACGCATCATCTATATCCCCGCGGCTTCATTTCTAAGCTATATATGGCTATATGCGTGCGTCAACCGATCGAAATTCAGCGAATAATTAATACCTAGACGACATGATTAGCAACGATTACAGAGACATTTAACTGCATTGATCCTCAGCTCACTGTACCAGCTGGTCAAATATCCAATCCGAACGTCGTTGATCCGATACAGTGTCCACTGCATGCCTTGCTCTGCTTTGTGGGGAAAAAAGCGCAGCTCCAGCACGCAGTTCATGTTCGTGAGTTCATCTTCATCCGTGGACACATAGATAAATAGATTGTGCCACAATGCAGTGCGTCATAGTATTAACTAGGTGATACCCCGCGCGTTGCTGCGGGAGTTTTTAAATAAAATTTTAAGGTGAAATGTAATAGTAGAAACACCAAAGTGATTATATGGTGATATTCATCTGTAAACAATATTATATATGAAAGCATGTTAATTTTGTTGAGAGAACCATTCTTAAATGATTGATCCTATATGTATTTCAACTGCGAGAATTCTATGACGTGCTACTCGCAAATACAACATGCTAGTAGTCACAGAAAATCGATGAAGACATAGATATACGATTTGGTGGATGTTGACATGGCTTGGTGGATGTCGACATGTCTTATAGTGGATAGTAACTTGACGTGTAGTGTGTTATGACTTGACGCGTTGAGAGGCAAGAGAAATCATTAGTAGGTACCAATTATATAATCTTATATGATGATTAAGATGGTCATCTTCCCCGGCCCGGCACTGTCATCCAAGGAGCGCGATTAGTTAGGTAAAACCACGCACCTAGCTTAATGAGCCCGGCCGCACGACTCTGTTTTTAACCGGCACCACGTACCCGGGCGGGGCTAGCTGCGCTGCCCATACGACCGGCGGACGGCGACGGCTCTGCGGATGGATCGGATGGATTGGGAGGACGGCGACGAGCCAACCGTCTCGCTAGCTAGCTCGTCTTCCCCGGCGAAAGGGATCGGATTCACACGAGCTCCCTCTCCAGAGCTGCGAATGAAGCTGCGGCGTCGCTGTCGGCGTTAACAGGGCCGTGGACCGGTGGCGTCCGTACCTACAGATCGGATCCATGGCATTAGATAGAAAAAAAAAGAGGGGAGCCTTTGGTGGCCGCACACGTCGCCCGGCGGCCGCTTATTTAAGCCGGCCGGCCGGCGTCGTCTGCTTAGCTCACTTCACCAACACCAGGCAGCCGCAGCCATCCACCGGCGGCCTAACCAGCACAGCGCTGGCCGCCTCATACGAAGCCACCGGTAGCTAGGTTTGGTGCCGTGTTGGGAGCGGCGGCGGCATCAGCCTGCCCGGCCGGCGGCCATCTTCTTGGGTCGTTCGTCGGTGAGGAGGGAGCGAGCTGAAGGGCGGGCCGGCTGCCACGCGCGATCAGGGGCATTTGTAAGTTCCTGTTCTTCTCAAACTCCTGTTAATTTCGCCCTTGCTGCCGGTTCTTGCTTTTGTTTTCAGGCATTTGCATCATCCTCTCCCCCGAAACGTACTCCTGTTATTGTGTCTTCATAATATATAACATATTTATACGCGTATCTTGGGGCCAACTGGTATATATCGTGTACATCTCCGAACCGTATAGTTAATTAGTTTGTTACTCCCTCCGTCTCAAATGTTTAATTCCTTCTGTTGTTTGTTACTATCTCCGTCTGAAACTAGTATTCGCTGTGACTTTTCTAAATTCATTTTGTTAAATCATCTATCAGAGTCGACGTTGACGCAGAGTCCTGCATGCTTACATGATTCTAATAATCCAGCGTACGTACACGAGTGAGTGGCAGTCGCACATGTTGTGCATACGCGCTTGGCTCGGTGCGCTTACTTACTTTAGGAGTACGTGCAGTGCATGCGCAATCGAGAACAAGTTGCAGCGCTACAGACACATCGTCGATCGCACTAACGTACAATATAATCATATCATATCGTACATGCATGTAGTGGTTGCAGTTGCAGCACTTGAGTAGTGTCGTACTACATACGTAGAGACTAGTACCATGGAGCAGGCACTAGTACTCCCTCCGTCCCAGAATATAAGCATTTGTTGACTTCTGGTGATCACATTTGACCACTCGTCTTATTCAAAAAATTTGTGAAATTATAAAAATAATTATGATGTACTTAAAATATATACGATGATAAAATATATTATAAAAAAATAAATAATATTTTCACAAATTTTTTAAATAAGACGAATGGTGAAACATAAGTCACGAAAATCGAAGAATGCTTATATTTTGGGACGGAGGGAGTAGCAAACAACATGCTGCCGCACTCGCCGCCAACAACTTGGCACTTTTTTAACATCATCCCTCGCTCCCTGCCTCTTTGGAGCAACATGGCTCACCGTGCTCCAACATGCCATCTATCCTAAATTACTATTGATTTCAGCCAAAACAAATAGTAGTAATTTGGGACGAAGGTAGCCAAGCGAATTGACTAGGAGGCTACTGAAAACTTGGCAACCAAAACGTTTAGTATAACCTGAAACAACAATTTTTCCAATCATCCATTCATTTTTGACAAGCCAGCTTGAAGATTTCCAGGAAAAAAAAACAGCATCAATCATAGGTACACTAACAGTAAAAAAATTTACTGGCCAAGAAACCATCAGTCAGTCAACAGCCAGGCGTCACCAGACACCATTATTTACGTTTTTTCTGTCAACACGAGATTACTTGTGGTGGTGGTAAACTGGTAACTAGGAAGGTAAGTGTAGTTATTTTGAGGCGAATAAGAAGTCGTCAATGACGTGTCCAACCGTGTCAGACACCAGATATTTTTAGAAAATAAAAAATACATTCAACTTTTGTGGTAAACTGTGATAAACGCACACGTACAGCTAACTTTTTACATAGTTTTCGACTCAATAGAATAAGATAATAAAAAAAGAAAGGGTACACATGTAATAAGAGGAGAGCGATAATCATGAAACCGTGACATGCAGCAGATGTTTCGTGGAAAACCGAAGCTTTAGCTTCTCCCTGAAACAAGTTGACAAACCGGGCCTTTTCCCGCGGTGTTCCTTGCGAGTCGATCTGCAACGATCAACTTTTTATAGCTCCCAAAAGCGACGCCCACGAAGATCTTATCCCCCAACGCGCCTTGCTACTACTAGTTGGATCTTTTGTCAACTCCGATCCCATGGATGATGGTCATGGTGGGTGGGTGCAAAAGATCCATCCATCTCTCTTTCCCAGCAGGCAGCAGCTAGCATGTGACTGATTGCACGGACAAAAGCCCGGCGCACCGCAGCAAGCAGGGACTTGGTGGTGGTGGACGACGACGGCTGGATGTTGGTTGGTATCCGATCCAACGGTGGCTGTTTGAGTTGCAGCAACTTGCAGTACTTGTAGTAGGTGAATTGTCCCGGTCTGATGGATCGATGTTGTTAGGGCACTGCTGAAACACCCCCACATGACCTTGTCTTCAGATCAAATCAAATCAAATCAGATGACGCGCGCGGGCGGGCGATTCAATTTGACGCCGCCGCCCTAGCTATACTCCCTCCGTTCCTATATATATATATAAGCATTTCTAAAGTTCAAAATTTTTGTCAAAATATAAGCATTTCTAGGGATAGGACAAAATTAAATAGGGTTGGTGGGTGAGTGGAGAGTTGGTGGGTAGTGTAAAATGAGGGACATAGATGTCATTTCTTTCCATTGTTGTTTGTTGAGTTTGAATGATTATATAAAAGAACGGAGGGAGTATCTCTTAGGAGATCAGATGGAGGCATCAAGCTCTGCATCTCCTCCGTTTCTGATGATCGATCAGGATCAGGTCCATGGCCGCTGAACATTTGGTGCTCATCACTGTTCTAGCTAGGGTTTACCGGCATGCATGGAATGGAGCCAGCCAGTTACACTGGAGAAAATCGCAAGACATAAGCCTATCTAGCTGGTCGGCGTTAGTTGCTGACATGCAAGTTCAGAAATCAGGACTTGCGTTCGTGGCCACTTGCCAGTGTTTTCTCTCCAGCTCAGGCATGGTGGGTTCTCTTTCTCTATTAGCAGTAGCACTTCCAAGTTTCAGCACTGTCTAGTGTGCCACTTGGCTTTGTGCTCTGCCTTTTGTTTACACGGGGTAGGTCATGTGCCCAAGCTAAATTATTATTTTCGTCTGTGTGTGAAGAAGTTAAATTATTTATACTCGGGGCTACTATATATTACTCAATTATTGGTTTGTACGGTCAATGGAAGGAGCACCTTTTTGCCTTCTCATTTGATTCATCTGTGGCTACTGTCCACAAGTTTTCTGACGACACCTGGCTCAGCTCTCTACTGCCATTATTGAGATGGCAAATCTGATCTACTAGTATTTTTTTAGTTCAGAAAAAAAGGATCTAGTATTTCAATATAAGCACCGGAGAGAAGGCACCATCTGAGGCAGCACTGTTACTAGTGTAGCACTTTACTGGGTCTAAACCGGACTTTTTAAGACCTGACGGTCACAGCTGATGCCACTAACGTCAACCCAACCCATCCCTGTCAGTCAGTGCAACCGACGCTTGACGTCTTGACGATGAGCTAGACTAGAAATAAAGCTTTTGTTTCAAGTGCCGGAATTTTTTTTTCCATTTTTTTTTTCCTGTAGGATAGGAGCGAGTGGATCATATTTTTCTTCCTGTCCAAGCTAGCATATATATATGTCCTTATAAACAATACCCATCTATATCACCATATGACAGGTACGGTTTCTATGTATTGTACAGGTCCTACTAGAATCCAAAATTTAGCATTATCCATACAAATCATATTATATTTTATTAAACACTGAAAACGTGTCGCGTTAGGAGCACTCCTGGATCCTCGAAATTAATCCCAATATCTCATTTTTATTCCCCTGAAAAGATTTTTCATAATTGCATTTATTCCCCACTGCCGGAGGACGTAAAGCAATCGATTTTGATAGCTGCCTGGCCTCTAGTTTTGTCGCTACAACCGGAGGACGCGTTTTCTTGGATCTGAAGAAATGGGCAGCATCAGGCAGCAGCAGGAATCCAATCCAAACGTCAGTAGCTGGGCAAACTCCCACGAGATAAACTCCAAATCCGAGACATCAAAATCTGGGTTCCGTCCCCGATTGTGGTTCCCCCAGGAACCCAAGAATTAACGGATTCACTAAGACTGTCTCCAGCGGCTTCTGCAGCCGCTGCTGCATCCCCCAAATGCAGAATTTGAGGCTCCTGTTTACGCTCCAGCGGATGCTACATGAGCTGCTGCAAAATGCAGTCGAGCTCCCCCGTTGCTCATTCCTGAGCGTGCTGCAACCCAACCGCTTCCTCTCTCTCTTCCTCTCGCACTCTGCCATCTCCCTCTCTCGCTCTCGCACTCCGCCATCTCCGCCTATCGCACTCCGCCATGGGCACCAGGCCTGCCTCTCTCCCCTCCTCGCGGCGGCGCCATGGCCTCTCTCCCCTTCGCGCAGCACCTCCACCGGTGCCCGCCCGCCCGCGCCGCCGGCGCAGATCCGCGCGGGAGGAGGAGCAGGGCCGTCGCGTTGAGGCGGAGCAGGAGCGGCCTCCTCCGCGACGGCACGAGCACCTACACGCGGTCGGTGGCCCGGCGGCCGGGTGGCGAGCACGAGCTCCCTCCCTTCTTCTTTCGTGTCGGCGTGGTGGGCGCCGGCGTTGATCCGCTTCGTCGGTGGCCGCGGCGTCCTCCTCCGGCGTGGATCCGCTTCCTCAAGTCCGGCCTCCCCATCTCCGCCCCCGCAGGCGTGGATCCGCTTCGTCGGTGGCCGCCTTCTCCTCCCCCGCCGGCTGCCTCCTCCTCGAATCTGCCTCCCCCGCCGGCTGCCTCCTCCTCCCATACGGCGGCGATGATGAAGGCGCCGTGATTGGCGCCGGCCCCGCTCCCGAGCGGCGGCCCTCCGCGGAGCAACGCCTCCCCCGGGGCCACCCCTCTCCCCGCTCCCGCGTGTGCCCGTGTCGCCCTCGGGCGGGCGTCGGTGCTACGGCGGCGGGTGGGTTGGGGTTGGGGACCGTGGCGGCGGGATCTGCGGCGGGTCCTGGTCGGGCGGCGCGGGATCTGAGCCGCCATTGTTGCTGCCTCCTCCTTCTTCCCGGGGCTCCTCCTCCTCCTCCAGGGCGCGCGCGGCCAACTACCGCGAGCGATGCGCGAGACCGCTGCAGCCCCTCCTCGTTTGCGCGACGGGAACGTCTGCAAACGGGAGATTTTTGCAGATGCGCGAAGGGAGACTGCCGGAGACAGTCTAACACGGCAAATCCACTAGTAGTCTCTGCATCCATATTCCAAATTATAATTTGAATAGAACATGATTTTTTATGTTTAATTTCGCTACAATATATCTTCAAACTCAAGATTCCGTGCGAGAAAAATACCCAGTCCTATAGCGGTGAGAGAAACATATACTATTTTTTTTGTGTTTGCGACGCTCAATCTAGTCCAACTTGCTAAAAAGATTGTTCATGGTATAAAGAAGAGAAATTCCTTCCACAAGAAAAGCTAAATATGCTATCCATTACCAACTTATTATTTGATCCACAAATTTGAAAAAGGGGTTATCCAGGTACAACATATATGGAGTATATCCACATATTTTGAAAAACGAGTATATCCATATAACGTTCTAAGTATATAGCAGGATAAAAGTAGTGGATCATGTTTCTATACACTCTATACTCTACAGGGATATACAAGGGAACAAACAAATCCTCTAGCCTAAAATAATCACTCATTACCAAAAACAAAAAAAGGTGCCACTGCACGTGGGACCGACCCTGACCCAAGTCCAGCACATCCCGTGAAAGCGGAGGAGGCGGCGGCCCCCCCACACCACACCACACGGCTCCCATGGCGACGCGCCCCTATTTAGCCGCCCCCACCTCCATGCCCTCCATGCCCACCACCACCGCCACCACTTTATTCTCCGCTCCTCTTCCACCAATCCGCCACCCAGTTCTCGTCCTCCTCCTCCTCGCGAGCTCTTGCAGCACTGTGGACACTGCCCGCCATCCCATCCGATCCCCTACTCGAATCGAAGGTGAGCAGCCCCGCGCCCCCATGTCGAATTTCTGTCCTCGCAATCCGATCGTAACGTGCGTAGCACACAAATACCCCTTCTTGATACCGGTGATTATTGCGTGGATTTGGCCGGATCTTCTGTGTGACTGTGTCGACGGTAAGCCCGGCTCTTATCCACTGCAAAATCAGTTTGATCTGCACCGTAATCTTGTTTGGGCATTAGGGCTTCGACTAGTGTCCTACCTGCTTGTTCTAATCGTAGCAGCAGCAGCTGCTGCTGCAGACTGCTCAGAAATCTTAGAGCCTCTTTTTTTTTGGCTTTATTTGGATTCGTCTACTGTGTGAAAGCTTTTTATTGATACGGATTCTTCTCGCTTTGGATTGTTGCAGGATACATCGTGAGTAGGCGTGATGGTGCTTGATACCAATACGTGTCCCCCGTTTTCGTGCAGTCTAACACAGTTTCATGCTAATTCGCATTATTAGTTTAATGGGACGAATAAACTATTTCCGTTCATCCATTGAGATAATTGCATATCTTTTGAAATATTGTTTCTCTTTATTCTCGAGTAATACTACTTTCTAGCTGTTTGGGTTTATGTCCAACATTTTTGTGTCTGCTCCAATTTTGCAGGGTCTTGAGTTAAGTTGGTTGGGCAAGGCGGTGGTTGATTCCAGCAGGATCCTTCTCGTGACCCTAGTCTGACCGGCCTTGGTATTTGGGGTTGTTCTGTACTCTCTTTAATTTGTGAGTTGTGACAGGTTCTTGAAGTGCAATTGTTAAGAGTTTTAGTTGTAGCGGAAGAGAGAATTTGCTAATATGGCGTTGGCAGGGACTTCCAAAGTAGTGCTGGGATGTATCGCCTTTGGGATTTTCTGGGTGATGGCCGTCTTCCCCACCGTCCCGTTCATGCCTGTTGGACGGACGGCTGGGTCCCTCCTTGGTGCTATGCTAATGGTCCTGTTCCGTGTCATCTCCCCGGAGGACGCGTATTCTGCAATTGACCTCCCGATCATCGGCCTGCTCTTTGGGACAATGGTCGTCAGCATCTTCCTTGAGAGGGCTGACATGTTTAAGTACCTCGGTAACCTGCTCTCATGGAAGAGCAGAGGCAGCAAAGACCTGCTCGTCCGAGTTTGCATCGTGTCTGCCTTTGCAAGCGCACTTTTCACCAATGACACATGCTGTGTTGTGCTCACTGAATTCATCCTCAAGGTTGCTAGGCAGAACAACCTACCACCACAGCCTTTCCTTTTGGCCCTTGCCACTAGTTCAAACATCGGCTCTGCTGCGACACCGATCGGTAACCCTCAGAACCTTGTCATAGCTGTGGAGAGTGGGATTTCATTTGGTCAGTTCCTGCTAGGAATTTTCCCAGCTATGATTGTTGGGGTTCTGACAAATGCTGCTATCCTCCTTTTGTACTTCTGGAAATACTTGTCTGTTGAGAAGGATCAGGAAGGTGTGCAACCTGAAGGGCCAGAGGTGTTTGCCGACGATGAGGTTACCTCTCATAGGTTTACACCGGCTAGAATGTCACATGTTTCTTCCCTTAATCCAGATGATGTGGATTGCATAAGTGAACCAATCATCAGGAGCAACAGTGTCAGTACCAGTGTGAATGAGAACCTGAGGAGCAGAAGCATCAATTCTGAGGCCGACATTCAGCTTGCCATCAAGTCTCTGCGGGCATCGAGCATGTCACACGAGATGGTAGAGGTCTCTACAGTTCCTGATAAGAGAGATGAAGGTGCATCCTCAAGGAAGTTCACTAGAACTGCTAGCCAACAGAGGAGTGTGATAATAGAGGACCTGCCACCCTCCCCAGAAGCCAATGGGGAAAAGGAGAAAGAAGCTGAAGTTGAAGAGAAGAGGTGGAAAATTCTTGTGTGGAAGACTGCTGTTTATCTTATAACTCTGGGTATGCTCATTGCACTTCTAGTGGGGCTTAACATGTCCTGGACTGCAATTACTGCAGCTCTTGTTCTTCTGGCACTTGATTTTACAGATGCACAGGCTTGCCTTGAGAAGGTATGTTCCTCTAAATTTTGATCAAGGGGCTTAGAGAGTTGATACTTTTCTTAGCATGAATGATGATCATCTTCTTGACTTGTAGGTGTCATACTCATTGCTGATCTTTTTCTGCGGGATGTTTATCACGGTTGATGGCTTCAACAAAACTGGCATCCCCAACACATTATGGGAGTTAGTGGAACCATATTCTCGAATTGATAGTGCCAGAGGTGTTGCACTTCTTGGGTTGGTGATTCTTATCCTTTCAAATGTGGCCTCAAATGTTCCCACAGGTACTTTTCTCAAATTGATTTCTTTTGGGCACGATTAGAAATTTTATGAACACGGCCGTCTACAATCATTTAATACTTTATGACATATTCTTTATTGTTTAAGAAATATGTTATATTTGTATGTTGAGAGGCTGTGTTCTCATATGGCCTCCTGGTCTCTGTTCTTTTCTGGTGCCTAGAATGATTTAAGGAACTGGAAACATTACTCTAATACTTTGTGCACAAAACTGAAGTTCGTATACCTTTTGCAAAATTTGTACAGAATTAAATTGAATTGCCACAATAATTCATGACCTACAAAAAGGAACACTGACTTGACTTGAAATATTTAATTATATTGCCTTATCAGAGTACTTTTTTTTTTCTGTGCTGTAAAACATTCAATCCTGAGCCTATATTTGTGGAAAGTAATCATGAAAGTTATACTGAACTGAGCAACTTATGGTCCTTTTGTCTGTACTGTACTTCAGAAGTTCGCGAGAGTAATTAGATCCAGGCTGTTCATCCTATATCTCAACATTTCTTGTCTTTTTCCAGTCTTGTTGCTCGGTACAAGAGTGGCTGCATCAGCTGCCACAATTTCTCATGGTTCAGAGAGGAAGGCCTGGCTCATCCTTGCATGGGTCAGCACTGTGGCTGGGAACCTCACCCTCCTTGGTTCGGCCGCGAATCTGATCGTGTGCGAGCAGGCCAGGCGAGCCCAGTTCTTCGGCTACAACCTCACCTTCTGGAGCCACCTCCGATTCGGGGTGCCGTCGACCATCGTCGTCACGGCGATCGGGCTGCTCATCGTCGTCAGTTACTGAAGGCAGGAGATAGTGTACGGAGACCAGAAGGGATAAAATGCACCCAATAAGAAATCACATGTAAAATAGGCTTGTAACTCTCGTGTGTGCGTCAGTATGTGTATTGTCTCCGTCTGTGCGTTTGCTCATTCGGCGCTGCTAAAGGGAACCGTGAGCAGACTGCAGATGGCTGACCGTGTAGCCTGCATTTTCATTCCTGAACTGAACCGGATGTTGCAAATAGGGTTAATGAAGAACGTTATGATAATCTGATTGCTGATTTGGATGCTTATTATAACCGTGAGTTTGTCCAAACTTATGTTTGGATTTCTGGAGCAAAGCGTTTAAATAGTTTATTTCCGAAGCTGAAACTCTGTTAACTTCTGTGGAAGCAGCCCATCATCTCATTGGGCTTACTGAGCACAATAGGCTGGGATCCTTTGCAGTTTTCCCCTAAGCCTAGGCCCGCCCATCCGGAGAGATCCTTTGCAGCTGCCCTTCCCGCCGCCGCCGCCGCCATCATCAAACGCCGACAGGTCCACCGCCCACGAGCGCGGCGCCCGCGGCGGGAGGATAGAGGTGGACGCGGAGAGGCCACAGCCCACAGTGAAGCCTTGGAGGCGCGTCCTCGCCGTCGCCGGGGAGGCTGCTGCCTGCATGCCATATGCATATGGGGCCGCGCGTGCACGCCATGGGGCGAAGCTAGAGCAAATTAGAGATGGTGCCTTTCTCTTGTAGATGTAAGATTTAATCTGCTAATATGGTGAAATTTTGTCTTTAATAGTAGTTTTTCAAATTTTTGTGGGTGCTTGGGCACCCACAAACCACCCCTAGATTCGCCCTGACGCCATGGATGGACTTATTGGCACTTTGGCAGATCAGAGGTCGTCGTCGGTGTGTTTAGCTTCGGGGGCTGTTCGTGCCATATATGTCTGTGTGCACTGCATGTGCATGCCACGCCGCCTCATCAGTTCAATTATTTGCACCGTCAAAGTATTGGGTTCTTTCTGCATGCATGCATGCAGTAAATCACTCATCGCCAAAGGCGAAAAATGCATGACCCGGCCCCTTGCCGAGTTGGGCGGCCTGCCATTTTCTTCTTCTTTAGCACCAAGGGGACAGGGTGACGTGTTGCCTGATCATCGTCGACCCGGCCAGCGCGGTCGTTGCAACATCGATCAAAGCCTACAAAAAAGGGTCTACTACACTTTTTCCATGCTAAAACGTTTACTGGACAATGGACTAAGGAGTGAAGAGCCAGGAAAGTATACAGAGCTCAGCCTTGATGCGTCCGAATTATTTTCAGTCGGTTGCTGTATAATTTGTATATCGATTGGGTTCATCATATATTTCTGAAACACAAAAGGGGTATTCTTTAATAGCAGGCTAAGCCATTCAGCAGCGGCCTCTTCCAAAAGCTATAGCGAGAAATTTCATTTAGCGTTTAAAAAATGAAATTTTAAGTTAATTATGCATACATATAAACGTGGACCTAAGGAAATATACATATCCAATGCTTCAGGAGAATAGTTTGTTTGTCTGGATCAATACCAACCACCAGGCAACCGGCCATAATATATAAGTAATTCGATGTTGGTTGTTGATCTTGATCCAAGATCCCGAGATAGCATCAAGAGCAACAAGATGGTTTCAAGCACTTGGACAATAACAAAAATCGAAGGTACTACGACCAATATCTGGTTTTGAACGACAATCAGAGGAAACAAACACAGATGATGGTCGTTCACACAATAACTTAATATCTCAACTTCATATTATTGATTGATGCAGTATGTAGTCAATACATTGAGGAAACCGGGTAACAAAGGAGTAGCGCGGTATACTACAACACCAATTAACTAATTATTAGCAGTACAAAAGAGGAACAACAAGGTTATACTGCCACATATCACACAACTTCATAACCCCCTGGATATTGCTATAGATACCCAAGAACACAAGGTTCATCATCCCTATATCTTCATCCACGCCCATCATCAAGGTAAACCACCCCCAGATCAGAAACCAGAACGATTGCCAAAGGATACAAGTTGCCCTACCTTAGTAGAGAGGTAAAACACCACGCCGCGCCGTACGCCGCCGTCGACGCCGAGCTAGGCCACGGCCGCCGCGCGCGGCCGCCGTCACTCCTCAACGAGGGGATCAGTAGCCGCCGGCGCAGCAGCTCCATGGCCACGAGCCCACGCCCCCAGCCTATAGGCGTCGTCCGAAGCGCAGCCACCCATTGCCGAGACAGGCACACGCTCCAGAATAAGAACACGGCCACGCACCATCCACCATGACATCATAAGCTGGTGGTAGATCTTATTTGCGTGTGCTAGCTGCTTGGATAATATGTGGAGCTCGATCGCGTGCCGCCGCCCTTGCTGGGCGTACGTGGGCTTAAGAGGGGGAGGAGAGGGAGCTCCCATTGGGTGCTTTTATTTGGACGCTTCGCTGCCTCTTTGAGGATCCGAGGGGGCTTTCTGCAGAAACAATTTTTTTCTCTAGCTTTTCACATTTTCTATTGCCAAAAGCTCCTCCTCGCCTACGCCTATGCTACCTAAATCCTCGCGGTTTTGCGCCGAACAACACCAATTTTCTCACGAACCACGATCCGGTCCAGATTCCGGAGCAAGCAAACAGCTCTGCAGGCTGCAGCTTTGCCTACCTGTTAAAGCAGAGCGATGAGCACGAGAGCAGCAGCTAGCGTATAAAGGTGACCATCACACGAGTGTGCTGTACGTACGTGTGCACATGACCTGAAGAGAGATTGCCGGTGGCTTTGCAATTGTTGAGGAGGTGAGGGTGCGGCGGCGCAATACGTTTGCCGCCTGTGTGCAGCGGCGGGGTATCTTCCGGCGGATATGCGGCGAGCATTAGCGCTTTCTCGAGGGTGATGCCACCAACTGCAACTTTGGCGTGGCTAGCTTTCGGTCTTTAATTTTTGCGGCACTTTCCCCCGGCGCGGCGCCCACATGAGGAGGTAGCGCGCGCGCGCGGGCGGGCGGCATCTCGGGGATATCCGACGCGAGGTGCCTTTTTGGTGATCGGTCGGTGTTGGGGAGGAGCACAGCCAGTTCGTGTTGCCATAGTGTATGTGTCATCATCGGCATCCAGTGCTCCGGCCGGCTCTTTGCCAAAGTGATGACATGCAAGTGCTCGAAATCTTGGCGAGATCACCGAGAGATGGATGCATATGGTTTGGGAGCTAGTATACACAGTTTTGCTCTGGGCCGGTTGAGCCATCGGTGTCCTCGGTTGCTTTTGTACTTCCTTTTGGAGGAAGTCAATGTGTACGCCACTAGTAGGTACGATGTGATGTGTTGTACGTCACAGTCACACTCATGGCTGGCTGACCGATGTGTGCCACTGCCAGCATTTGCTCGGGGGGAAGGGAAATGATGGTATCAACAATATTTTATATGTAGTTCAGTTTTTGACATGTGGCCGGCTTGATTAGAGCTGTGAGTTTGGAATTGGTGAGAGCAGGAGCTAGCACACAGTATATGTAGTGACGTATACCTTGTAATTTCGTAGAGAGATCAGATAATGAATGCATGTATGATGTACCAACGTGTCAGTAATTTTATAAACACTAACCGAAGTGACATTGTTTAATGGTATTAATAGAATAGTAACATGTGAAATCTGAATTTTCAAGTGAATGTATTTGTTCAATTCTAGCACACGAAAGCACCAGTGGTCTAGTGGTAGAATAGTACCCTGCCACGGTACAGACCCGGGTTCGATTCCCGGCTGGTGCACTTTTTTTTTTGAAATCATTTTCTTTTCCTTTTATGCCGGGGTCAAGCACAGCAATTATATTCCTCTTAATGCGCTACGGCTTCTGATATCGAGTAAACATATCTTGCTTCCATCATAGATATTTATTGCCAATTTCTTTTTGGTTGGTGATTGCACAAACTCGCCATCGGATGGTGAAGCTGAAAGATCAGATGAGCTTTGCCGTCTGCAGGTTAGATGCTAGACGAAAATGTGTTGGTGTGATTACATAAACAGGTGAGACGCTTCCAGAAATATTTTGCCACACAATGAAACGGCATGTTATATTTGACGCATGTTACATCAACTGGAGGTGTATATTCGACGCATGTTACATTAAATGAAATTCAATAAATAATCATCAGGTGTAGAGAAGTTCTATAGACACGCCAACCGAATATGTATATCTACAGTACCTATTTTCAAGGGAAGAAGAAAGTATACACAAGCATGTACAACTCGAATACTGTACATATACAAGTAAATTTACAAAAGCGAACGGCTTCTGTCACCTCTATTGCTCTACGTGCACATCGTTTGGACTTCCTCTTGTCTCTTCCTGAAGTTCCGATGGTGCCTTAGTATCAGAATCACCACTCTGCGAATTGCGTGATGATTCTGCTCGATCAAATCGTGAAATCAATGACCTCAGCATGTTAGACCTCTTTATAAGAATGCCCAGCGCAGAAGATGCTGCCGCCCTAACAACTGCGTCTGGCGATTGGCTCATTCTACCTACCAACGTAGCAAACACCTTGACACAAAAGAATGATAATCAGTTCATCAAGAACTAACACTAAAAAACCACCAGAATCTAGTATTCATACCTGGGAGAAATAAGGGGCGATAAAGCGCTGATCATCCAAAAAGGATAGCATGCAACTCACCAAACAAACCGCATTTGCTCTTATGACCGGCCAAGGTGCATCAAATGCCTAAAACAAGCAAGAACAAGAGCTGGGTTGCTTCAATAGTCTCTTTAGTGTACAACCCTAATAAAACTCAGCAACTAAGAGTTGGCTGTCAATTAATTAAGTATCTATAGGCACCCAAATGGCCAAATGAGTTGATTAAGAGTCAAACCTGGGTGGTGGGAATGTACAACTCACAGTTCCCACCACTGAGCTAGGCTCACTTCCTAATGTACAACTAAAAAGAAAACTGTACCTGGATAGCAGATTCTAGGTAGCTGTCAACCCTAGTGGGAGACAGTCGGCAAAGTTGTCTTGCTAAGTCCTTAATGAAGTCCTCATAATCAGAACTGTAGAGGGGAAAACACTGGAAATGTCACTTGAAAAATGACAAATCACAAAACAAATAGCTAGGGAAGTTCAAAACAAACCGGCGATCAGAAGTAAAATATTGCTTGCTGAGGAGTAAGGATAAGCCATCTACTTCCATCAATGGGGCAAGGAGCTGAAATGTGTTCTGTTTCGACAAAACAAGTAAATGGTAAAATAAGCAAGTTGAAGCAAATGTGTGGTAAGGGAACCTAGTGACTGTATACCCGACAGGCAAGACGAACACTTAGGTCATCATCGTGAAGATGGAGTATCAAACGGGGAAGGGTTGCATGTATCTGCATTAGGGATAGTGAACTTAATACCTTGAGCGGCATAAGAAAACAACAGTAAAAGGCACATGATGCATGCATCAAATTGTAAAATCTATCTAGTTTGTAGTTCCCAAAAATTAATATCCTGGATGGCAGAACTTTATATAACATTTTTAATTTTGTAATTGCCTTGACACTATATATGGTCACCACAACATCATACTACGAAGGTAAGCACTATAATGCAACTGAAGTGGAATCTGTATGTTACCTGCTCAACGAAAGCAGTCCGCTGCAAGCCTACACCATAGGCACTTAAAGCACCATAAGCTGCAAATGCATTGGACCTCATCTTCGTATTCATTGAAACCTGTTACACAACAGTTGCAGAATAGGTTAAGCCATGAGCTGCCAATTTCAAGGAACAAAATTATAAATAAGCATACCACCTGAGTGTTTTTGGCTAAAACTAAAGCACGTGATAAATATAAATACCAAAAAAGCTCCAAAAGGAACATCTGGATTGTGATTTACTCGTGACATGCAAAATGTTGAAGTTTCCATTAAGCATAGAGAACTACAACAGTCATCTTGCAACAAAACCTTATTTACCAAATATCAGACAAATTTGAATACCAAAAGCTTGAGTATTCTTTGAACAGAGATCAACCAAAAAAATTCATGAAGCACTTCGGTACAGCAAGTACCTGTTATTGGCTAGTACCAAAAAAAAAAAAGGATAAAAAATCTAAGGTAGTGCTCTGGTCTTGACAATATTGCCAGCAAGTGCTATGTTTAAAAACATTATGGTTCATGGCTAGCTGCTATTATGTGCATTAAATACATACGAGCTAATTAGGTGTTCTAAACATCGTATGCTAAACAGAGGGAGTGCATATTCACTTAAATTCCACATTATATCACAGATCCATCAACACTCTGGTACAGTATAATCCAAGCACTTCCTCCAATTACACATTATCCTTTCTACAATCATCATTTAACAGTACGCAGATCACCCTAAATTATGCTATTAAAACAGAAACAAAAAAGATAGTTCTGTATGGTGACCTGGAGATTCCGCAGCCTTATTAAGAGATTTATTAAGATGGGATCAACAGCATCTTGCTCTGATAAATTAAGAACCTGAAATCAATGCATGCTTAATTATTCTGTTAATACTAACAAAAATATAATTACATTAAAAAAGAACTCACAGTTAACAAGCATTGGACAGCAGTTAATTGAACAGATTCGTTGGGGTCTTCAAGCAGTGCTAATATAACTCCTAAAACTTGCTGGATGTACTTAAGAATGTGGCTCTCAGGAATCTGAAAGAGAACAAAAAAAGCAGATCTCATGATTCATTCAGCAATTAGACTGTTAGTGTACTAGCCGTAAAGCAACACAATTTGGGGGAAAGAAAACACAGGATCTGATAAGTAGACAAAATAACATAGATATGTGAATGATTGTCTCTAATGAGACAACATGTATCCGTGCTGTATTTAGAATGGTAACCTGCACAAGTCCACGCAAACAGAGACTCCTGACAGTCGGTGAATCATCAGAGACATGCTGACACAATTCCTCAACCAATTGTTCAAGCAATGTAGGTTCTTTTTCACTGCACAACAAGTAAGAAGCAAAGGTTATCAGTTAGTTTATTGGTTTGGGAAGTAAAAAGGCAAACTTCTTTTCAGTCCCATGCAAAATTTAACCCTGATCTTAAATATGAAACCAGAAACTAAACATTACAGAGGTGGAGGGAGCATTTCTAGATTCAATTAAATTAGAGAAAGAAGCACTATTGTAAATTAGGGAGTCATCCGATTACATGTGGCGTATAAATTCTGATAGTGCAGCAGCAGCAGCCTCCCTTTCAGCCCTCTGATTTCTGTTGAGAGCTTTACTCAAGATAACACAAGTTGGCAGAACCTGCGGTAATAATATACATACATCAATGGTTCCACTGAAACATATATAAGGATCCTCTAAAGTCTAGAAAATACCTCTTTTGGTCGTTTTACTGAGGAACTACATGCAACCTCTTGAACAAGATCAATCCACTTCTCCTCAGTTTGTTCTCCATCTCGAGCAAATATCTATCGATGGTTGGTATCTTACATAGTCAGAAACTCGGAATTGATTCACATACTTGGCAAGAAAAACAATAAGAAAACGCACCTTTCCCATTTCTACATCGCCGACACACTCGCAAAATGACTGAAATGCAATTAACAATGATCTGCAGAATATTGCCCCCCAAAAAGAAGACGTTTCTTAGTTCACAAATAGTCCTGATGTGTTAAGTTACAAAAGCTGTAAAGAGTTTAATTGTTACCGCAGAAGTTCATTTCGGGCCAATTCTGCAAGACCATGAAGACTCCCCAGTTTTAGTATAAGACCAGCAAGAACGGAAGGGTAACTTTTCTCAACCGCTTGTTTCCCAATCTTCCCACCACCTCTGTAATGTTACAATATTAAGCATGTAAATTTGGCAGATGAAAAGATGGTCATCATCAGTCAACATACTCAGTAAGTCATCAAAATGGTGACTCGTGAACAATACCTCATAAATGCATTGAGAGCAAACATAGTTGCTTGTAGAATACAGTCATCAGCTGATGACTCAGAGGTGGTTTCTCCCTTCTCTGAACTGTTTATTGTGACAGGTTCTTTGTGAAGTATAGATAAAGTGTACTCCAGGAAGAGAAGTGCAAGCTCCTTATGCTGGGAAAATGCCTGAAATGGATGTCAAACAATCAAATACACGATAAGAAGCGTAATTCCAGGATTCATAAAGCTAAATTCTGCTAAGTTTTCAGGTAATAACAATTCTAAATTATTTAGCAGAAAAAGCAATTTAATTCAACTACCATCCTACAGACTTTGAAAGCCAATTATTACTTTTACAGTGCAAGTATAAACGATGTAGTAAATCATGACATTGCCTAAACCAAGTTGATCCTGGTGTCACAGACAATTGTAGAAAGCAGTATACTTTTTTTTTTTAAACATAACTGAAAATTATGTTCATTTAACGAAACCGAAGGATGAAACCTTGATTTTCAGTACATGATAGTTGTAGAATTTTGGATAATATGTTTTTTTCATACCATGAAAATGCTCAATAATTTGTGCATTTCTGAGCATGGAATCTAGTGCAGTAAACTAATTATAGGTTTAAAAAATATGATGCTAATTAGCATATTTCGGATTGTAACAATATATCACTCAGATGAACATTGCAAGTCATGAATAGCCACAATTACGCGGTAATAGGTGTTAGTGTATATATGTATGTGTAGCCCATAGAGGCCCATGTATAGCTAACTCTATATACCCACCCTTCTAGGGTTGGAGGAATAACACAGCAATTATTCCCTATTCACATGGTATCAGCTAGGTTTTGCTTTCCTTCTCTCTCTTAGCAGCAGCAGCCGCCACCGCCGCAGCTGCCCCTCTCCTCCTCCTTCCTGCCGCCGCCCTCCTCCCACGGCCGGCCGCCGCCCCTGGACACCTCTTCCCCTGCTGGCGGGCCGCCCAGCGCCGCTGCCGTGCGCGCGGCCGCCCAGGCACTCATGGCCGGGCCGCCGCCCGCCGCAGGGCACGGACGCGGGGGCCTCCGCGGCTGCCTGGCGGGCGCTGGTGGCCGCCGCCGCCTCCTCTGGCCAGCCCGCGCGGCCCACCTCGACCCCGCGCGGGCAGCCTCCGCTGCCTGTCTCGGCCCCGCGCGGCCCGCCGCCGCTCCCGATTGGGTGCCGACCGGTCCTCCCGCGGGGCTCCGCGCCGCCCCTGCGTGCGCCACCGCCGCCCCCAGGGACGACGCCCTTCCGTCCCTCCGCACCGCCTCCCTCCTCTGCTCCGCCCCCTCCGGGCGCGGGAGGGGCAGGGGCCTCCTCTGCTCCGCCTCCTCCGGGCGCGGGAGGGGCAGGGGCTGTGGGGACAGGGCCAGTGGTGGGTGCGGGAGCCTCCTTCCCTGCCGGCACGCCTGCTCTTGCTGCTGGAGCTGCTACTGCCCTCCAAGGGGCCATTTTTCCTACCTTCCCCGGACTCGGGATGCCTCCCATGGACGCGCCTTTCTCCGCCGCCGCCTTCCTCCGGGGCCAGTCGCCACCTCCCGTCACCGTCGCCACTGCGGACAGTGCGCTCGCTGCGGCCCTTGCCGCCGCTCGCACCGAGGCCGCCGCTGCTCAGGAACGCGTGCGTGTGGCCGCCCTCACTTGGGAGCACGAGCGCACCACGGCTGATGCCCTCGCTCGTCGTGTCGCCGAGGCGGAGCACTTCCTCCACGCCTCCGAGGTGGAGCACGTCGCCTCCTCCTCCCACCAGGCGCCGCCCACTGCTCCGCTTCCGCAGAGTGCCGGACCCCAGCTTGGCCAGGTTGACCCCATGGTCGCCTACCTCCACCTCCAGGCCGCCGGGGTCCCGCACATCAAGAACCTGGTCACCGTCGTCCTGGACTCCACCTCCACCTCCTACGCTCGCTGGCGGGACCAGGTCCTCCTCGCCCTCCGCCGCTACGCCCTCGACGACCACGTCCTCTCCGACACGCCGGTCGAGGCACGCGACCTGGCGTGGCGGCGCCCCGACAGTACCGTCATGTCCTGGATCTTTGGGACCATCTCTCTCGATCTACAGGACATCGTGCGAACTCCCGACGGCACCGCGCGCGACGCCTGGCTTGCTCTCGAGAGCCAGTTCCTCGGCAACGCACAGACGCGCGCCCTCCAGCTTGACGCTGAGCTACGCACCCTTGAGCAGGGCGACCTGTCCGTGGCCGAGTTCTGCAGGAAGATGAAGCGCACCGCTGATGCCCTTCTCGACCTTAGGTACCTGGTCCCGGAGCACGTCTTGGTCCTCAACGTCCTGCGGGGCCTTCCCAGCAGCTACGAGGCCGTGCGGACGTTGCTGACGCACCAGCAGCCGACACCCACCTTCCTGCAGGTCCGTGATGCCCTCACCCTGGAGGAGCTCACCCGGGGCCTCCACACACCTGCCTCGACTACGTCTTCGTCCTCCACCTCTCGCGCACTCGTCGCTGCCCCACCACCGTCCACCGCCTCGCCGCCTGCCTCTCTCCTTGGTGCTCCTCCCCCCGGGCCGAGCAGGGGTGGAGGGGACCGTGGGGGCCGCCGAGGACGCGGTGGTGGGGTCGTGGGACGCCCGCCCAGGCTCCGACCCTCCTTCACTTCTTTGCCTGGGTGTCCACTCAGTTCGGCCTCACCGTTAAGGCCGTCCAGTGCGACAACGGTCGTGAGTTCGATAACTCCACCTCTCGCTCCTTCTTTCTCTCCCGAGGTGTTCAGTTGCGTATGTCTTGTCCGTATACTTCCCCACAGAACGGCAAGGCAGAGCGCATGATTCGGACCACGAATGATGTCATGCGCACTCTTCTGATCCAGGCCTCCCTGCCCCCGCGCTTCTGGGCAGAGAGCCTTCACACTGCCACCTACCTTATCAACCGTCTTCCTTCCACCGCTTCTCCCGCTCCGACTCCTCACCACGCTCTCTTCGGTACCCCTCCCACTTACGCTCACCTTCGTGTCTTCGGGTGCGCTTGCTACCCGAACCTTGCTGCCACTGCTCCTCACAAGCTCGCACCTCGCTCGACACGTTGTGTGTTCCTTGGTTACTCCCCTGACCATAAGGGGTACCGCTGCTACGATCTCGCCTCTCGTCGGGTTCTTATCTCCGGACATGTTGTGTTTGACGAGTCAGACTTCCCCTTTTCCTCCTCCTCCACACCCACTCCTGATCCTGACATTGAGTCCATGTTCTCTGACCCGGTGGTGCAGCCACCTGTTTCTGTTTTTCTTTTTCCAGCAGGTCCTTCTGGTACACCACCGGCTCTGGCTCATACGGCCGTGCCCTGTGCGGCGCCTGAGGCTCCTCTTGCACCACCCACGGTTCCGGTGCCATTCGTCGCACCTTACGTGGACTTGGTGCCTTCGGCCGCGCCACGCGCGGCCCCGGTGCCCCCGGCGCCTCTCGCCGCGCCACACGCAGCCCCGGTGCCTCCTTCCGCGCCACGCGCGGCCCCGCCGCCACCTGCACGCTACACCGAGTCCGTGCAGGTGTACCAGCGCCGCTCCACGGCTCCGCCTCCTCCACCACCGTCACCGGAGCCGTCTCCGCCTCCTCCACCGGCGCCCACACCACCTCCACCGCCACCGCCGCCGCCTCCACCACGTCGCTCTCGGGTGGAGTCGGCCGTGTACCACCCGCCGGTCATCCATCGGGATCCTCGCCACACCCATCCCATGGTGACCCGGCAGGCGGCCGGGGTTCTTCGGCCGCGGGCTCTCTCCGCCACCGAGGGGGAGCCGCGGCTTTCTCCGATCCCGACGTCGGTTTGTGAGGCTCTGGCAGATCCGAACTAGCGTCGTGCGATGGAAGAAGAGTACGGAGCTCTTCTTGCCAACCAGACTTGGGACCTTGTGCCGCGTCCGTCGGGTTGCAATGTGGTGACCGGCAAGTGGATTTGGACAATCAAGCGCCGTGCTGATGGTACTCTGGAGCGCTACAAGACGCGTTGGGTCCTTCGGGGGTTCACTTAGCGTCCCGGTGTGGACTATGACGAGACTTTCAGTCCAGTGGTGAAGCCTGCTACAGTGCGCACTGTTCTCTCTTTGGCTCTCTCTCGGTCTTTGGCCCGTGCACCAGCTCGATGTCAAGAATGCATTTCTTCATGGCACTCTGACCGAGACAGTCTACTGCAGCCAGCCAGCAGGGTTTGTGGACTCCAGTTGTCCGGATTTGGTCTGCCGGTTGAACAAGTCTCTCTATGGTTTGAAGCAGGCTCCTCGGGCATGGTACTCTCGGTTTGCCACCTTCTTGCTGACACTGGGGTTTGTTGAGGCCAAGTCAGATACTTCGTTGTTCGTATATCACCATGCTGATGGGTTGCCTACCTCCTCCTCTACGTTGATGACATTGTTCTGACTGCCTCCAATCCACAGCTACTTCAGCGGATTATCACCTCACTTCAGCAGGAGTTTGCCATGAAGGATCTGGGTCAGCTTCACCACTTCTTGGGCGTGACAGTTGAGCCCCGTCAGACTGGTCTTCTCCTTCACCAGCGTCAGTATGCCCTGGATATCCTGGAGCGTGTCGGGATGACTGATTGCAAGCCTTGCTCCACTCCTATTGACACTCAGGCGAAGCTGTCTGCTACTCTGGGTGATCCTGTGGCTGATCCTACTGCTTATCGGAGTCTTACTGGAGCTTTACAGTACCTCACTTTCACCCGACCGGATCTCACCTATGCTGTCCAGCAGATCTGCCTCCATATGCATGATCCACGGGAGTCACACCTTGCTGCGCTGAAGCGCCTTCTTCGCTACGTCCGAGGCACTGTTGACTACGGCTTGGTCCTCCACCGGTCTCCGTCTGCTGAGCTGGTAGTCTACACTGACGCTGACTGGGCGGGGTGCCCAGACACGCGCCGCTCTACCTCAGGTTATGCCGTCTTCCTCGGCGGCAACCTGATCTCCTGGTCGTCCAAGCGACAGCCGGTTGTCTCCCGCTCGAGTGCTGAGGCGGAGTACCGAGCTGTTGCTAACGGCGTGGCTGAGGCGTCCTGGCTCCGACAGCTCTTGGCTGAGCTACACAGCCCGCTCACCAAGAGCACGCTCGTCTACTGCGACAACGTCAGCGCCGTGTACCTCTCCACCAACCCGGTTCAGCATCAGCGGACGAAGCATGTGGAGATTGACTTGCATTTCGTTCGTGACCGGGTGGCCATTGGCGATGTTCGGGTTCTCCATGTACCGACCACTTCCCAGTTCGCTGACATCTTCACCAAGGGTCTTCCCTCCTCGACCTTCTCGGAGTTCCGGTCCAGCCTCAACGTAGCCAGTGGCTAGTTGTGGCTGCGGGGGGCCTTGTGTATGAGTTTCTTTCTTTGTTGGCCAGTCTTGTACACCGCTGCGCCGGTAGTCCAGACTGCGGGGGGGGGGGGTGTTAGTGTATATATGTATGTGTAGCCCATAGAGGCCCATGTATAGCTAACTCTATATACCCACCCTTCTAGGGTTGGAGGAATAACACAGCAATTATTCCCCATTCACAATAGGCCCTTTAGTTCATTATCTTAGCTATGATGCTAGTTCAAACTTCAAACTTGCAAATACCAGAGTAGACAATCAGGCAGGATTATCAACTACTTCCATGAATACATATCCTGTTGCACAGCTCAATATCACAATAATACATGACTAAAATATTGAATAAAACAAAGATAATATATTGCATAACTATATTATTAATACGTAACTGAATTAATTCTGAACACATGGTACTAGTAACTTGCACAAGACAAGCACAAAGGTGCCACCCAGTACTCACATAAAAAACATCTTGTATGGCCCAGCCTCCACGAATCCTTGGTATGTCTTTTGTACAAATATCTCTTCCAGCCACAGATAGAACCTCATCAAAGACCACAATGTGATTGGTGTTTTCTGCTAGGCATGATATCTATCTTAAATTAAGGTGAAAACAGCTTAAGGTATAATCATAAACCGAAATGTTGATATTGAAAAGGTAAACCAGATACATGATCAATACAATCATTGATGGATACAGCATTCAGAACCTCTTGGCGTGAGTGCTTGTCAGTAAGAGAAACAGCAGATGAGAGTAAAGATCGAGTTGTCCTACAACATCAAAAATAGGATCATAGAAATATTAGATTCTTGCAAAGAAGAAACAGAGGCACAATGCACTGTGCTAATACTTAGATCAACAAGACAACTACCTGAAAAGATACAATTAAGAAAATTACATCACATATTCACATCATCAAAATAGTCTGTCCACACAGATTTCCATGTCACTTTTTCAACATGACCACAAAATAATCCTCTTTGGTGTCATTCTTTTGCTTGGTATATCTTTGTGATTTCTATGGTCTCTCTTGAAATTGTCTCCAGCAGTCCTACTTTGGTAAATGTGGGTGCCATGGCACCCTAAAGCTACTGTTGTATGCACATCCCTCTATATCCTCAACTGAAACATTGGGCCAACTGGAATTTCCCAGCTAGAGATCTTATTTTGCAAACATGTGTTTTCTAGTGTCATCTAGCATTAGCTATCTATTAGGATGCATATTTTTTAATGAACTAATTTTATCTTTCATAAACTATCTATTAACTATTATCTTTTGCAATGCTAATGAATTAAAATCATCTTTCATAAACTAACCTCGAGATATCAGCTTCACGTAGCTCCTTGCCTCTTCTGGTAATAAACATGATAATAGCTTGAATGGAAGCATCTGCTGACTGTTTCACTTTATCACATGTTGCCAACGTACAAGAGTGCAGCAAGATAACCAGCTAAACAAGTAGACAGATATGTTAATAGTGACCATGCCATTGTACAACTTCCACTTAAAGTTGAATTAAATCAGTTACCTCATCCTTTGATAATAGAATACACACTGAAGAAATAACCCTCTGAAACACTTCTGTCTGGTCAACAGATGCCTCCTGAGAACAATATAAACATAACCTCAACAAGTTGCTTGTTGAAGTGCATTGAACAGATTGTAAGGTAGAACATCATCATATTTACCCTTCTGACGATAGAGACTAACTCCTCAAGGGATGACAAAGCACTATATGAGGATTCCAGATCAATATCATTAGCATATGCCTTCTGCTTCGGAAGTGACAATGAAATGTTGAAGAAAAGTGCAATGATCTACGAGAAAAAGTATCATACGATCAAAACAACTTTATGAGCTCAATTTCAATGTAACATGAAAACTTTATCAATTCTTTCATACATTATGCATTGGGTGGAAGGGCAAATAATAGCTATTTCACAGTATAATCATACAACACATGTCAACATGGAAAACAGCACTTTGGGTGGAAGGGCAGAAACACACTGTAACAAACAATACAATGCAACTAGCTTTGTTTGCACAAACCTGAATTGCAGCTTTCCTAACTTCAGTGTCTGTATCTGCACAACGAGGAAGGTACGCCATTGTCCTCTCTCCCAAGCTTAAAGAATCTCGACTAGGCAACACAAATGAAGCTGCCATAAAATAAAAGGCATCTTACAGAGATGAGATCATAAACTTATAAAAAGCAATCTAAGAAGACCATTAAACATACACGGCAAACTTGATAAGCTCCTAGTCCCTCGATCAATTTGTTTGTTCATTGTGAAAGTTGGATAGGAGCCCAATGCACAGAATCCACCAGAACAAAGATTACGGAACTTTATTAGCACCTCCTGTACAGCAACACATCCTCTTCTTCTTTGGTGTTCCAAAGATGATGATACATATGGGTCAAGCTGCCTAAGAATATGCAACAACTGCTCTGCTCTACTTCGACCATCTTCACCACTGACAAAGGGAATATAAGTTAGGTGATAGGGATTAAAGAATATAAACATCAGACGTACTATAATGCATTGGCTGAAACAAACACGATCAAGCTGCCCAAGATTCCAGGAACTATATGTTGCCTATTACAGGTACTTACGACCCTCTCTTGTAATATTTCCACCCACCATAACAGTTTTAAAGCTGCAAATAAGGTGAAGTAGTTATATTATGCCATTTAAGAGTATAATTGGCCCGATTGAAGGTTTAGTGCTTCCTTAGTCTGCGTAAATGGTAGGCAGACTTATATTTCAAACTAACACAGCATACACCAGAAACCAGTCATTCTCACAACACAAGAAGACACGACTAAAGGTAGAGAAAAATTGGCCTTTCATGAAATCATAGCAAGTGGCACAAAAAAAAGAAAAAAGAAAAAACAGAAGAAATTCACAGAACAATAAGAAATGTTATTTAAATAGAGTAATAATACGATTGAAATATAAGTTTACATCATTACCTTGTAAGCAGGATCGCACCTAACAGAATAATGAGGTTTGTTATGAGACTCTCAACAATGCTTGAGGGCTCTGTTGGCAATGCAAAAAAACCTAATGTGGCCTGAAAGTGGAATATAAAACAAGTCAAAACAATATCATTATTCTTCAAGTAGTAGACAAACTATTAGCAAAGTTTTGCGGTGTTGCAGCATAGCCATGCAGACCTTCATGACACGGTTTCTTGTTTCCATTGGTAATCTTGGTTCAAGTGAAACCAGAGTAGTACAGGCACTTAAAGCAACACTCTGCGTATGTGTGAATAATTTAGAAAAGAGTACAAAAAGTTCTAACTTGATACAGAACATGAAAAAAATATGATTCATTCTACACATGGAAAGGAAGAAGGGTCAAAATTTGAGCACATACCTGAGTGTGCAAAAGCTCAGAGTTGAAATCAGTGAGATCATCACTTTGATCCCTACCCATTAGAGTTAAAACGTACTCGAGCAACTGATCTCTTCGTTTCAGTGGGAATGAGATTCCCATTTCAGCAGCGCTAATAACAGCTCGGCCTAAACACTAACACTGATCACATACGATACAGCGAAATGTACATAACCATGAAGTAAGTATTGTAAATGCAGAAAATTAGCCGCTGCTATGAAAATTGATACCATTCTGATTGTACTAAGATCACATAGAATAACTTGGTTATGCTATATTGTTCCATGATATTTAGAATTACAGAAAGAGTTTTGCAACTGGCACTATCTACACTTAACCACCACCTCAAAGGCCAGAAAAAAAATTATGCACCCATACATCACCCAGCACTCTAAGTGTGAATTAGTATGCGCATTTGATATGCCCCCTCATTAGCAAACCAATCTCTTCTGCCAAATATGCATGAAGGTCTCGAATCCAAGGAAAACTGGGGTATGAAAAATATGTCAATGTGAGCGTGAAACATTTGTGGCCAGGGTCAATGCACCTCATTACCCACACTATAGAGGATGCCTCAGTATGCTTGATGCTCCATGTTTCTACTTAAATTTCAAATGGTGCAAGGAAAATCTCAGATCTCAATGGAGTGGATATGAGCAAAAGGCAGATTTGTTAGGGTCTTCCCATACTGTTCTCAGGAAATAAAAGTATATTTTGAATGAAAAAAAAGAAACAACAGATTAAATGACAAACATCGAATATTAGTACCAAAGGTATAATAGAGATCATATTCTGTGTGTAAATCCATCAAATGCAAACTTCCAGATAAATTTATCATGAGAGTGATAGTGAACAGCAAATGATCAAACAGTGTACCAAACCATTTACAGTTGAATCATCTATACTCTCTTAGTATTTGTTTTTTTGTTTTGGAAAGCTTTTTAAAGTTAATTCTCAACTCAGTCATAAATCAGGGGAATCAGACATTTTGCTTACACTTCTTTTCAACAACATTTTTTTTTGCATAATGTAGTCATGTAGTGAAAATATTACAAAAATCTGGCAGAAATACATGGGAATTATTAATATCACAATGAGATTCCAGATATTTTTGCCAATGCTTGTTTCTAACCAAGGTTTCTATAAGTTAAGATGAACAGTCATTATGACATACATAAAAAATGGATAACCAAAATACATAGAAAAACAGCATTGAAGATTACAAAGGCCATTGCAATTAGCAAATAGAAAATGACTTGTAGAGGAACAAAGATTTCTCTATGCTATCAAAAGTGAATTCACGGAACATATATCTACCAGCTGAAAAGTTTATAGTGAAACTAAGATACAATTTGCAGCTATGTTATAAAGGAAATCACCTAAAAGGTCAATTGCAGTAATCACAGCTTGCTTTGCAGTAGGATGCTGAACATGAAGCAACCTTCCAAGCATGTTAGTCCCCTGAGCACAAAAGAATGGTATTCATCAAGCTAAAAAGCAAAATAAACCATATTTGAATATTCTATTAACCAGATACAAGGATACAGAGGTGATTTATTTAAAGTGTCTATGAATACAACATTGTAAAATGTGGTCGATATTTGTATACCATTCAAACTAGAGTGTTAAGAGTGAGCAAAACACTTTTTTATGGAGTGCTCGAGTTGGGTCTCAAATGCATGCGCATATCATTATCCATCAGATTGGTCATGTAAGGGGAAAAAATGTATATAATTGGGATAAATACCACAAGTGCATTGATTCTGGCTTCAATAACAGTTGATGGAGCATATCTTGCAGCATAGCCATACATCAAAGCCAATGCTGCATACGTGTCATCCACATCTTCCACCTTTGCACCAATGGAGAAAAATGAGAGGAACCTGCAGAATTAGATGTCATAAACTCATCAATAAACTGAACGAACTGGATACATGACCTGCAAAAATGAACGACAAGCTACAGCAGTGCATTCGTACACTTTTGAAAGGTCTTAGCCTCCATTTCTGTTTCTTCAAATACAAGATGGGATATAAAAAATAAATTGATAAGATGGAATTAAGAACAAAGTACAGGATCCCATTGGGCACAAAATTGGCTACCGGACAGGGCACAAAATTGGTACATCGGTACATGTGAAGCAACACAATTGTAGTGTTGGTACAGCTTATGAATTGCAGCTAAACACGACTAGCACTGATATGAGCACAATAGATAGGTCACTACTACCAAAAGGATAATATAAGTACCTCTGGAGAGCACTTTGCCCTGTGTTATCTAGTATGTTCTTCAGTTTTTCCAACACTGTATCCAAATGAGAAGCTGCAACCTGCAAGGGAGACTTTAGAGCTGAAAGCTCCAAAATAAGCCCAAAATAAAGGGCTTCACGATGGCACCTTACCAGTCCAATGCCTTGTGCAAGTCCAAGGCGATTAATAGGAATAGACATGCTTGAGTGTCTACACATCCAATCAATCTTCTCGCTGACATAGATCCTATCATCAACCTTCTGAAGAAGCATCCCTAAGCATCTGCAAATGAAAAAAAGGTAAAGCTATGGCAGTTTGCTACCTCATTTTCATGTGCCTTCTATAACATATCACTCAATATCATCAGTGAAGATGGGGTCCTGACTCTGCAGCATCTGACAAAATAACTACAATGTAGAATCTATGCTGGCAATGTTTTCTCGAACCATGCAGGAGAACTGCACGTCATTTCATTAAGGTAGAAATAAAGGTACACGAGTCTAGAAAGACCCAACCCGAGTACAAAAGACAAGTAGATCTTGGAGAAGTTGGCTTATTTAAGAGTTAAATTAGCTCTCTCTGAAGAAGCCACACGAAATACAAAAACGAAACTGCTGTCTCAACAAAATGAATAGTATGTGGCACATGTTCAGAATATTGTGTATGCATCAAAACCAAAAGCATAGCTTCCAGAACATAGACAACATGGCATCTAGTAATTACTAAAGTAGGTATCGCACTGTGAAGCATCCAGTATGGAAAAGGTACCCTAGAATAGCATCAATTTAATTGTACCTGTGCAGCAAAGCAGCGTGTCCGTCAGATATACCATACAGATCATACTGTCGTGCAAATGCATCACCCAAAGAAATGACCCACTCACTGTCATTCACAACATCCAAAGATTCTGATAAAAACTGAAAGATGACAGAAGATTAGTTCTCCAGGGAAGACAGTATATCATCTAAATATTTACCCGAAAAATAGAGAGACAAAGTTCTAAATATATAGATTCTTCGTATTTTAAAGATTGAAAGTAATAGCAAATTGAAGTATCAAACATAAATGAAAGGCCTACAGAGTCCATGGAACCATTAAAGACCTGCACTGCAGCCCCTATGAGAATGCCAGTAATAGCATTTGTCCAAATTGGGAATACATTTAAAAATGCACCACCTCAAGGCTCCTTGAATTACAAATACACAATGACAAAAAAGAACGGCCATTTGAATACCATACACCATCTTTTTTTTTTCTGGTATTTTTGTGCCCAACCTCTTAACAAAATTTGACTAAAGCATCTAGCACTACAATGTTACCATGATTCTAGCTGCTAACAGCACACTTGTAGGGTCCTTGTTACAACATGAATATCATCTGAAGTAACACAAATAAGATACTTACATTTATTATCATGTCATCCCATATTTCCTGGTATGTGCTATCTTGCTTAAGGTCTTCAGGATCACTGATGTAAGCTTTCATCTTAGGGACCTAATACTTGCCAAAAGATACTTTTTTTTGTAAGACTCTTTAACAGCAGGATGCCAGGAATGGACTTTTAAATCTCTTTTGTTTTTAGGGTGCATTATACAAAATTCTCAAGCGCAGTGCAAGTATCATATGAATTACCAGGTACAGCCAGAATTTGCAATAGAACTATATTTTGGGGATTTAACATTAAAAACAAAATAATCAATATTTTAAGATATGAATGCTGCAAGATACATAGAAAATATAATTTCATCCATAATACTTTCCAACAAAAGAATGGCAACAGAATGGTAATTAATAGAAAACTTGAATAAGCATGCAGTCTTCGTGTTCTAACAATACTGGATAAGTTAAGTGTTATACCTCATCTTGCCAAAATAATGAAAGGTTTCTGGGGAAAAGTGGACCCAAGTAGCACAGAACCTACAAGATACACAGGCAAAGTGAATGCTGATAGCGGATATAAGCAATATATTAGTGTTGTTTCTTTCGATCAGCAATCTTCATGAGCCCAAAGAGTATAAACAAGTAATATACAATGAGCCTATGTAGCCATCTCTAATCAGCAATCACTGGGATTTTAAATTGAGGGCAAGAAAATGTTACAAATATAATCGCTTATTGCAATGACAAGCAAGCATTCAGCAATGCCCCAAGTATCCTATAGTCCACATACCAGAGTAAGTGAGTGTTTAGTTCCGAGGAACTTATAATAAGTCCCGTCACATCAAATGAGATTGAGTTATTTAGGACTTGAACGCAATTTAATTATAAAACTAATTGCATAAGTATTAGGCTTTTTCGCAAGACGAATGTAATGAGCCTAATTAATCCATGATTAGCACATGTTTAATGTAGCATTACATTGTCTAATCATGATCTAATTAGGCTTAATAGATTCGTCTCGTGAAAAAGCCTAAGATTATGAAATTTTACTGTCGATCTACACTTAATACTCATAACTAACCTCCTAGTATTCGATGGGCTGGGACTAGGAACCAAACGGCCCCAAAAAGCTCAAGTGCTGTCTTACCCCCCGCAGGCTGAGATTCTTTTTTTTTAGGGCAATGGTAGGTGCTCTTCCTTTCATTATAGAAGAGATAGCAAATGTTGCTATGTACAGATGCCTAGGCTAGTTGCCAGGCGTTCAGAAACTACAAAGTCGTCGACTGTGCGGGTTACGCCCTCAGGCCAGACAAACAAAAAGACTAACCTGCGCCATTCTCAGCGCAGCAACATCATGCTGGATTATCATGACAAGCTGTGCTGGAGTTTTTTTCAGATACCAGAGTAGAGCAAACAGTATCAGACTCCCACATAAAAAAGGCAAATAACAGCAGGTAAAACCTATCACTCACTCAGTACTTCGACTATTATTCTAGCGCTTTTGTGAAGTAATCTTTTTTCCAACTAATACAATGTTCCATCCCAAATATGAGTATAATGTCTGTAAAAGATAAGAGTACTAGATAATACAAAAAATGGATTAAAACAGTCACCGGAACTAAAAAGGACATGCACAAAAACAGTTGTCAAGATCATCCATTGAAATCTTATTTTAAATCTGTAAGAGGACAAACCGTCAGGATCTGAGTGGCCAGTTGGCCCCTAGCAAGTGGATTATGCAGAAGCACAACCAAACGAGCAAACAAGTCCTGCATATGAGAAATAACTAACTAATTGATGAAAAGATTTATTATAAGATGAAAGACATCTGAGAATAAGCAAGCTACCTCAGGATTGGGGGTTTCATTCGAGGCGTTAAATTCAGTATACAGTGGGTTTGTTTGTGACAATTTATGCCTACACAATTCAGTTATGCATTTGCAGACCTGCATATATCTCCATGTTAATCATATCTAGATCATATAGTGTAATGGTACACTATTTATTCACAGCAAACATAAAACTCTGCAAAGTATTTGCATGTGTACCAAAATGCTCACCGTAGCTACTGCACCTGTATACTTCTTCGGGATTATCAACTTCAAGATGAATGGCCATAGAACAAGCTGGAAAATAAAAAAAAATCAAAGTGCAATATTTATTTAAGTATGATGAACATGATCTGCATAAATTAAACACTATTTGAAGCCAGCTAACCAAACTAGTTTCCTGATTCAATGAGCATAATACAAAGAGCTTTTACCTCCATTTCAGGAATGGTGATCGCTAATAAAAGTAGGCCCTTTTCACATACAGTTCTTAGTTCTGATAAGCCAGCGAGGCTTATTTTCATCTGATAAACAGAAGTAGAATACTAGAATTAGAATACATATCATCCAAAGCAGTGACCCTTACCAAGTAAATAAATAGCACATAAGCTAAAAGAAATACAACCTCAAATCTTTTGTCCTGGAAGTACTCATTTTTCAGAGTGCCAAGATCATTTAGATCTTCATCCGTTATAGCACTATGTCGCACCAAGAACTCAACTGCCAGCTCAGCAGGGGGTCCACTTAAATAGCAGTGTGAAGCCATAACAACAATTAGCTGTACGCAATTTAAGTAATGTCAAAAGATAAAAGAAAATGAGTATGCATAAAAAACAGAAATCAGTATCATATATGCTATTGAATAAATATTTTGCAATCCAACTCTACTTCATGCAAACAAAAATGACTAGTTCCGCCAAAATTTACATGGAGTGCATTACCTCAGCTAGCGCCATGCGTATGGCCAAGCTCTGGTGCTCTAAAAGTGATTTCACAATTTCAACCAGTAGTGCTTGTTTAGTATGCCATGATTCCAACAATCTACAGAAATAGATCATAGAAGTTGTCACAAACAGTTTTAAAAGCAGGCACAGGACAAGAAAGATCAATGGATAGAACAAAGAGAACCTGGGCAATAGGTGTTTTATTGTGCTAAGCACCCCAACAATGGATGCTTCATCTTTTGACTTGCATTTCTGTATATTAATAGACAGTAGCGAAAACAATTTTATTCTACACAAGCCTATCTTGTGCAAACTTGAAATCATCATGGAACATGGAAAAATACTTACATTCAAAAGGAAATTGCAAAGATCCTCAGGATATGCTAAACCAATTACCAAAAAACAATGCTGGAGTTCATTGTATGTCTGCAAGCAGATAAATTGAAACATGAGTATCTATATAGACAGTAGTATGCATATTACACAGCAATGCAACTTTTTACAGGAAAATTTGTATGGGAACTTTGCTTAAAAAATTAGACACTAACAAGTTCTCACAGAAATACTGGAGAAACAACTGTCTCTTCATCATTTATACTTAGCAAGGGCTAAAAAAACTTGACTTTTTTCAGCCGTTCAATTGTCCTTTCTACTTGTCACATTAAAATGTGGCATTATTGATTTGAAAATACAAAAAAAAAAGGCCAGAAGACTTGCAACCTTCAATCCCTTTGAAACATAATGCTCATCTTTGCTGTTATTGACAGATACTAACGGAAGAAGGGTAACTAAGATAACAGTAAGTTCCTGCAACACAACAAACAACAGACACAGGGTGATCAATTATTATGCCCGGCATATATTTATAATTTTATATCATATCTTCGTGCTGGATATTTCGTGGATTAATACTATCCATGACTCCATGAATTATAAACATATGGAAGTGACAGGAGAGCATAAACATTTAATAAAGGTTACTTGTTTGTCGAGTGATGGGGAGATTGCTAGAATATGATCTAATCATGTGGTCAATGTTCATAATCTGAAATCTCAAACCAAAATGCAGATCCACTAATTTATAGCAATAAAATATGCAATCTCAGCTCATTGTGACCCAGGCAATGCGATTGTATCATAAATATATAGAATGTTCTCATTTTTTGACCATGTGTATCATGTGAACAGTGCCAGTGTAGTTCTGTAGCACATGTCTACGATAGCAGCACTGAACACCATTAGCTTGTCATGGTTGTGATCGGTTCAAAAGGAAAAAACTAATAATATAACTTTTTTAAATAAGTGAAGAAACCATGTCTTAAGCATGTTCTTGATTTACCTCGAAATCAAGTAAAGGGGGGCCACTTTCAGACAATAACGATGCATTAAGAAGGTTATGTAGACTGTGAGACGCAACAAAAGCAACTTCCGGATCTTTCCTACATCTACAAGAGAAGAAATTAATGTCTGGGCAAACTTAGAAAACATCTTCAGGGAATATACAAAATAGAACACATACAGATCCAACATTGTTGGTATGATCCTTGGCAGTGCTGATTTCAACTGTGACCTAGTGACCAGGCCAACCATCTCTCCCAAAGCCTCCACAGAGGATGAACGCACCTGGTTAGAACATTAACAAAACAATCAGCAGTATCTAGCAGCCGATTTGATCAAGCAGCATAAAGTTGGCATATCAAAGAGATGAATATGTTGGCAATGGAGCTGCCCTGCAGCCCCAAAATGCCCAGGAACCCAAGTCCCAGGTGAGCTCAAGCACACACACACGCACACAAACTCTTTGCTGCTGAAACTGTACTGCCTGAACTGAAAATGCATTGCTGCTTTGCCTCTACCTTTATACAGGGCAAAGTCAACTCTAGGTACAACATACACTTAGTACTCTACTAGCTACTAGTACTTCTACAAGTACATCTACTGTACCTATATACAAGACATAACCAGGGGCATGCTTGCCCCTGTCTACTTGAGTGCCTGCTGCCTTACACGGCTGGGCAGGGGCACTTGAGGAGTTCTACCAACTCCTTTGACTTATGCTAATGAGGGACAATCAGCAGGAGCAGGGCAATTACTCAACAATTCTTCCCCTAATTGTGATGCTCCTTCTTGATCTCCTCCACTCCCACCTTGCTTCTCAGCTCCTGAAGACGAAGGCGCCCCAGAGGTTTGGTGAGAATGTCGCCGAGCTGCCGAGCCGTCTCAACATACTCGACCTTGATCCTTCCTTCCTCGATGCAGCCCCGAATGTAGTGGTACTTGGTGTCGATGTGCTTGCTGCGATCGTGTAGGACAGGATTCTTCGCCAATGCAATGGCGGACTTGTTGTCCACCAGCAGGACTGGCGCCAGGAGCTCTTCTCCAGTGAGCTCTCTGAGTAGGCGCGCCAGCGCGCCAGCCAGACTCCCTGGCAGCAAGCGGTGGCGACGGCGATGTACTCTGCCTCGCAGGTGGAAAGCGCCACCACCTGCTTCTGGGACTGCCAGGAGATCGCGCACGAGCCGAGGAAGAAGATGATCCCCGTCGTGCTGCGCCGCCCGTCGACATCGCCCGCCATGTCGCTGTCGCTGTACCCCGTCAGCTCCAGCCGTCCGCCTCCTCTCTTTGGATACACCAATCCGTGCTTGATTGTCCCTGCAATGTAGCGGAGAAGGTGCTTGATCGCGACGAGATGATCTTCCCGCGGATCCTCCATGAACCGGCTCAGATAGCCGATGGCGAAGCCGATGTCCGGCCGTGTGTGCGCTAGGTAGCGCAGTCCGCCGACGATGCTGCGGTAGCTCGTCGCATTCACCCTTGGTGACGTGCTGTCCTTTGACAGCTTGAGCCTCTCCTCCATTGGGGATTGGCACGGCCTGCAGCCGCCCATCCCGCCGCGCTCCAGCAGCTTCTCGGCGTAGGCACTCTGCCTCAGGGTGATGGCACGCGCCGTCTGCTCCACCTCGATGCCGAGGTAGTAGGAGAGCAATCCTAGATCGCTCATCTTGAACAGCGCCGTCATCTCCCTCTTGAACTCCTTGATGTCCTGCAGCTTGGCGCTGGTGATGATCAAATCGTCGACATACACCCCGATGATGAGGATGCTCTGCTTCTTCTCGCGGATGTAGAGCGCGTGCTCTGTTGCGCACTTGGTGAAGCCGAGGGACACCAAGCTCTCGTCCAGCTTGATGTTCCATGCCCGTGGAGCTTGCCGCAGCCCGTAGAGCGCCTTGCGCAGTCGGAGCACCTTGTGCTCTTGGCCGGCGACGATGAATCCCGACGGCTGCTGTACATAGACCTCTTCAATCAGCTCACCGTTGAGGAACGCGGACTTCACGTCCATGTGATGCACCTCCCACTCCTTGGTGGCAGCCATTGCGAGCAGGAGTCGCACCGACTCCATGCGCGCCACCGGAGCGAAGACTTCCTCGAAGTCGACCCCCTCACGTTGTACATAGCCCTTCGCCACCAGCCGCGCCTTGTGCTTTACCACGATCCCGTGCTCGTTCCGCTTCTCCTTGTACACCCACTTGAGCCCGATTGGCCGACAATTCGCCGGCGGATCGACGAGTTCCCAGGTCTTGTTCTCCACGATCGACCTCATCTCTTCCGCCATGGCGCTCCGCCACCGATGATCGTGTTCCGCCTCGCGGAACGTTGTTGGCTCCTCGGCGCACCCCAGGTGCAGCACTTGATCGTCGAGGATGCGCTCTGCGAACCCAGGTGGAGCCCCGTGCCCGACGATGTTCTCCACCGCGCGGAACCGTAGTGGTTCGCCGTCGTAGTCGTTGTCGACGATGTCCGACACGTCCGGCGGCGGCGACGTGAATCGAATTGTCGATGTCGAGCCGGGGGAAGCGCTTGCTGCCGGCGATGCCTGTCCCACAGGTGTTCCCGGCGCCGGGGATCCCTGTCCAACAGGTGTTCCCGGTTCCTTTGCTTCAGCGGCCGCGGCGGGCTCCTCTGCTTCACCCGCTGCGCCTGGATCTCCTTCTCCCTGGACTTCCTCTGCTCCTCGGTGCACCATGTGCTCGATCGAGAAGCTGCTGCTCAGCGAGCCCACTCCGCCGCCTTCCCCGTCGTCGAATTCTTGCCACCGCCACGATCTCTTCTCGTCGAACACGACGTCGCGTGAGATGCACACGCGCCGGGCCTCTGGATCATACAGGCGGTACGCCTTGCTCCCCGCCTCGTACCCCAGGAACACCATCGGGGTGCTCCTGTCTTCAAGCTTGGTGAGGCCCGGCTTCGTCTTCTTGACGTGTCCCACGCACCCAAATGTGCGCAGGAACGACACGTCCGGCTTCCGGCCGTGCCATGCCTCAAAGGGGGTCATCCCCTTCAAGCTCTTCGTCGGCGAGCGGTTCAGGATGAACACCGCCGTGCTCACTGCTTCTCCCCAGAACGCCGCCGGCACGCTCCGCCCCTTGAGCATACTCCTCGCCATGCCGACGATCGTCTGATTGCGCCGCTCGACCACGCCATTCTGCTGTGGAGAATATGGCGCGGTCAGGTGCCTCTGCACCCCTTCTTCTGCGCAGTAGAGCCCGAATTCAATCGAATTGAACTCGCCGCCGCGATCTGTGCGCAGCACCTTGAGCTTCTTCCCCGTCTCCGTCTCCACCTTTGCCTTGAACTGCCGGATCGCCGCCGCCGCCTCTGCCTTGCTGGTCAGCAGATGCAGCCACATGTAGCGGCTGTAGTCGTCGACCAGCAGAAGGAAGAACCTCCTCCCGCCGTGGGTGGCCGGCGTGATCGGCCCGCACAAGTCGCCGTGCACGAGCTCCAGCTGCTCGTCGGCGCGGTACCTCGCCGTCTTCGGGAATGACCGCCTCCTCTGCTTCCCGGCGAGGCAGCTGTCACACAGCTCCCCGACGTGCTCGATCCTGGGCAGGCCGCGCACCATCTCATGGCGCCCGAGGTCCCTCAGCGCGTCGAAGCTGAGGTGCCCGAACCGGGCGTGCCAGAGCCACGCCTCGTCGTCGCCGTGTGCCGCCATGCACACTGGCTGTGTGAGCTGAAGGGAAATCTTGTAGCACCAGTTAGTGGAGCGATTCACCTTGGCGAGTAGTTTCTTGTCCGTGTCGTGGACGCGGAGCACTCCGTCGCCGATCATCACCCGACAGCCTCGCTCGTCGAGTTGCCCAAGGCTGATGATGTTGCTCCTAAGCCTGGGGATGAAGTACACGTCGGTGAGGGCGCGGTGCTCGCCGTTCTGACACGCGAAGATGATGGTGCCGCGCCCGCGGATCTCCACACGTGATCCGTCGCCGAACTTCACCGTGCCGATGACGCCCGTGTCGAGCTCGGAGAAGGCCTCGCGTTCTCCGGTCATGTGGTTGCTGTCGCCGGAGTCCAGGAACCACATCTTGTCCCTTGTGTCGCCGCCGTCGCCGTCTTCCTCCCCGAGGTGAACCTGCGCGCGCGGCTCGTCGAGCGTGACACGGCTGCGGGGCGCGTCATCTTCTGCGGCGTCGTGGAGCACGCAGGCGTGCGCCATCAGCAGCGCAGGGCCGTCGTCGTCGTCCTCCTGAGTCAGGTGCGCGCGCTCCCGACGCGGTTGCTTGCAGTCCCTGGACCAGTGCCCGAACTCGCCGCAGTTGAGGCACTGATCCTTGCCGATCTTGCGGCTGCCGCTGCGTCCGCCGGCGCCTCCGCCGCGGCCGCGGGTGTTGGAGCGGCCGCGGCCTCTGCCGCGCCCTCCTCTGCTCCAATTTCGCGGAGCAGAGGATCCTTCCCCTGCTTCGCGCCCGCGCGCCTGAATCGCCCGCTCGTCCTGAGCGGCGAGGAGCAGCTTGGCTTCGGCGACTGCTGTGGCCGTCTTCGCCGCCCGTGAGGAGAAGCGATCCTCCGCCACCTTGAGCCGCCCCGACACATCCTCGATGGTGAGCGCTTCCATCTCCAGGCACGTCTCGATCGAGATCGCGACTTGATCGTACTTCTCTGGGACGACGCGCAGGAACTTGCGCACGGCGTCCTTCTCGGTGACGGGAGCGCCCAACACTCCCAGCTCCGTCACCATGCCGGTGAGGCGCAGCGCGAAGTCCTCAACGGCCTCGCCGTCGCGGAAATCGAGCGCCTCGTAGTCGCGGCGGACTTGCTGCGCCTTCGCCTCGCGCGCGCGCTCGCCGCATGGTCTTCAGGGCGTCCCACGCCTGCTTCGCCGAGCCTTGTTGCCGAGCGCGACGCGGTACTCCGACGGCACGGCCTTGAGGATACCTTCCATGGCGAGCTGGTCCTCCTCCTCGTTGTCGGTGCCGACGCTCACGGCCGCCCAGAGGCCGCGCGCCTTGAACATCACCTTGACGAGGACCTCCCACTCGGCGTAGTTGGTCCGGGTGAGGGTCGGGAACTGCGCGTTCCCGACGTCGCGGATCGTCTTCTTCACCACATGTCGCCCTGCGATGTGGTGACACAGACAGGCCGCGACCGCGCCCTCGGCCGCGACCGCGCCCTCGGCCTCGCCGATGCTGGTCGCGCCCGCGCCCGTCCGCAGACATCTCCCCCTTCCTTCAACCGCCGGCTCTGATGCCAATTGTTGGCAATGGAGCTGCCCTGCAGCCCCAAAATGCCCAGGAACCCAAGTCCCGGGTGAGCTCAAGCACACACACACGCACACAAACTCTTTGCTGCTGAAACTGTAATGCCTGAACTGAAAATGCATTGCTGCTTTGCCTCTACCTTTATACAGGGCAAAGTCAACTCTAGGTACAACATACACTTAGTACTCTACTAGCTACTAGTACTTCTACAAGTACATCTACTGTACCTATATACAAGACATAACCAGGGGCATGCTTGCCCCTGTCTACTTGAGTGCCTGCTGCCTTACACGGCTGGGCAGGGGCACTTGAGGAGTTCTACCAACTCCTTTGACTTATGCTAATGAGGGACAATCAGCAGGAGCAGGGCAATTACTCAACAGAATATTCTACAAGAACAGTGAGCTGAACCGCTAACATTGCAACGTCCCAACAAACTATATTGTTTCGAAGGTGTGTGAAAAAATAAAACAAGCCAAAAACAAAACAATCAAGTCAAAGCCAAGGCTCACACACGTACCTTTAGATCACGTGAACCCATCCATACTTTTATAAGTAATTCAAATACTGAATTCATGAATGACCTGTCATTGAAATATTAGAGATGTGCTATACAACTTCCATTACTTCCAAAAAAGAAGTTCTAACAAACTGAAAGCTTACATAACATCGGTATCAAAAGGACGCTCAGAGGGGGCATCTCCTAGGTACTGCCATGCAGCCTGGCACCAACACTTAAATGCTGGAAAAGGGAGCTTTCTAAATCTTTTCAATTTTTCAGAAACATTGAAGAGAATTACTGATGAATTTAGGAAATTCCATAGCAATACCATTGGCAAAAACAGGCCGTTGGCCATCTCGCACACTTCCTAGGATAGGTAAAACACGCAAAAGCACGTCCTTTAACCGTGGGGTGAACTGCAAGGCTTCAAAGAAACAAGCGCATGCTGCAAATTCAGTGGTCCAACTCAATCAGATGGAAATTATGTTAGAAAATGTGATTAACCTTCAGCTGACGCAAAATCTGCAAGTATCTGTAACATGGCTGGCAAAGCAGAAGTTGGTCCAGAGAAGTGAAGAAATATTTCTTCCATCATCTACAATATGTTAGGGCCACAAATTGCTATTACTGAAATGCTGAACTAATAGTAATGATTAGCGAGTAACTAGCGCACAAGACCAACATAACACAGGAGTTCTATTTTCCATGAAACAGGGAAGACATGACCAATGCCTGGGGAACAATACACTCCGGCATTTCCATTGAGAATGTAATCAATTTCCAGTGGTCATTCAAGATAGCAACAGACTCTCCTTGGCAGAAAGACATCTCGTTTTAATGTACATATTTTTTAAACCCTAGTGTGACCAGAGAAGTATCAGAAGATTAACCCTGCAGAACATGGAATGTGGGTGTGGCTACTAGAAAATCTTGCCATTAGAGATTCTTGATGGATTGATGTTATAGTTATACCAAACATTTGGTATTATTATACAAATGCAAACTATGCAACCAAAATCACATTTCATCTTTCAAAGAATCATTCAGTGTAATATCCTCCCATAAAGTAGGATAGCTCCTGCTAGATGACACAATAGCATTGAAAAGTGCAAAACTTGGATACGTTGGATCAGATACACATTATGCTCTTCCAATAACCAAAATATACAACAAACACCTTCAGTTTCCTGTCACGTTGCTTCTTCTCCAGTCAAGATGGCAACTATTAAATACATGGGAATATTGATTTTTTTCAACAACTAAGGTCATTTGATTATGTTTATAACGCAATTTGACTTGCAGTGTGATTTGTCAGCAACAACTTATCCATTACTAACAATTAGGTGTTATTGAGCAAATTACCACTGAGACTTGTGTATCCTTAAGTAAACATGCATACATATATAATTTATTATCTAGTAGTTGTCTCCACTAACAAAAAGGGAAATGGTTGAGAAATGGCATACCAAGTCTGGATCATGTGAACCTATGGCAACAAGAAGACCAGCAGCTGCTCTTTGCCAATCAACATTGAATTCCTGTTCGCCAAATAACAACAATTTAGAGCTAAACAAAGATAGGCAGGCGAAACAAGAAAATACAGTAAGTATGAAGAAAGTAAGACAAAACAATGAATCATTGTCATTAATATTTTGCCTAGGATAGGCCCATGCCATCACTGTGTAGCATTATCAACATTCATAACCATGATAAGAACAATGTTTTTATTATAGTAGCTCTCAGTATCACATTGCAAACCTGAAACCATTTTCACAAAACTAACCATTCAAATCCCAACAACATGTAATAACCAGCTGTTGCAAAAGTAACTCCTTGGGATTCAGCAAAAACCTCGATGAAAAATACAATTGCCGTACTCTCTTTAGCCTATTTTAAAATTCAGGTTATTTGGCTTATAAGCTTAGAAAACAACTAGTCGATCTGGTTATTTCTGGGGTTAAATGTACACTCCGAGCATGATACAGAGAGAAACTAAATAAAGTATCAGATAAAGTACTGCACTGCGTGCTATGATCAAATCTTTGAGGTTCAACCTAATTTTGATTATTGTGAAGTTTAAAATGCAAATGATATGACTACGGCATAGAGTTAAAGTATCTAACATCCTAATAAACTGCAATGCTCAAATCTCCTTGCTACCATATAATCAGTTTATAATCGACCCATTCTTATTTTCATATCATGCTGTTATGGTAGCTATTAGTTTCATTTCTCCAATAGTTCATCAATTATCAGACTAATGTAAATATACTGAAAAATCAAAGAACATCATCGTAAATGTAGCTGTTCTTTTCTTTCTTCTTACATAATATCTCTGATCCCGGTTCCGTTCAAAACTACGAAGTCTGCTTGTATTTTATGATTCAAACTTTTGACTAACAATTAGGATAACTATATATGAGTTTAGTGATACAAAAGTGGTACAGTTAGATTTGTATTTCAATGTACATTTATATGGTTGTCATTTCTAAGTTAGTAAAAGTGGTATATAAGAGAATTTGTGGTCAAGGTTCCATTTAGAAGACCATGCCAAGTAAAAGTATGCCTCATAAAAATGAAAACAGGGAGTAATATGCCACTCATTGGATGTGAATGTGATGTGCTTAGAAATCCTCACAATGTTATGTACAGTTGTGCAAATTGGTGCTGGAAATGAAGGCTTTAGTTTCCAGCTCACTGTCTAGCATTGAGCTCAAATACACAAGGAGAGAGATTGACGGTATCTGGCACCTTTGAGCTAACAGTCTCAGCAGTTGCAATCTTCGCGATTTTCCGAAGGAACTCAGGCTCAGCATCGTAGTTGTCGAGGGCCCTCACTGCACAAGCCATAACGAGAAAAACCCCAGCCATGTTTCCAAACCGCTGCATTCCACAAAAAATCCAAAAACCAATTCGCGCTCCTTAAAAAATTCAAAAAAAAAATCGAATAAGCAAATTTCAACTGAGAAGAGACTGATGAACGCACCCGACGTCCGCCTCGCGAGACGGTAGCGCAGCAGTCGAGGACGAGCATCGGGTTCCTGCACCCGACAAGCAACGAATTTCACCGAGCCGCTTCACACGGAAGGATGGAAGGGAGCGGGCGGCGCACGGGAGAACGTGTACGACCACTTACAGCGGCGCGATGTCGCGGAGGGCAGCGAGCGCGGCGTCACGGGCGACCGGGGAGTCGTCGGCGAGGGAGGCGACGAGGACCTGCACGGCCTCTGGAATGAGGGGCAGAGGGGCGAGGTGAGGAGGACTGGAGAGCGAGCGGCGGGGAGGAAGGGGACACGAGAGGTCACCTAGGGCGGCGGCCGACGCCGCGGCGGAGGAGGAGGCCATCGTGGTGGTGACGGCCGCCGCGGGGAGATCCGCGGCGACAGCCGAGAGGGGAGGGGAGGGGGAAGGCGACGGACAGCTCAGAACGGCGCGAGTCCGAGAGGGCGTGACACGACGCGAGGAGGTGAGGTCATGTGGGCGGGCGGGGCGGCGCTGTGGTGGTGGGGTCGCGAAGGAAGCTGACGAGGAGAAAAGGAAGGACGCGTGGTGGAAGTGGAACTGTGCAGTTGTTTGGATTTCGTTCTGCACCTTCCTTCTGGGCTCTGGCCTGCACAGTCTTCGTGGTTAAAAAATTTTTTATTGAGTTCAGACGCCCTGTTGGTGGTGGCGGGTGCTGACTTGTTCCTGAAAGAAAATTACTACTGAAAGAAAGGTATTATTGACTAGTGGTTGATAAGCCAGACGAACGTGGCGAGAATCAGGATGTGTGAGGTAGCGATTTGGAATCGTATTGTCACCCTTCACGAGATCGCATTCGTAAACGACAATAGGCAAAGGGTGCTATCCTGAAGCTTATCTTCAGCGAATACTATTATCTAATCATGTGGCTTGCATGCTTTAAGTTCGCAAAAAATACTGATAAATCTCTCTCGAGCCTCAACAGTCCTCGCCCCACCATCTGATCATCAAACGAAATTATGCGCAGCCTGCCAGCCTACGGGAGCCGGTCGGGGTCGCGTTAGCGTCGCATCACCAGAAAGCGCTTCGTCAATTGCGCACGCCATCACTGTGGATGTTCAGATGCTATGATCTTCATTGTGGATGCTCAATTTACAATCTTCAGAACAAGAACAAGGCCAGTCGCCAGAGGGAAGGAAATGGATCGCACAGCTGAAGAACAGCAATAGAAAATAGAAAATTACCTAATTTCAACAGGTTCAAACTTACAGAAACTGTCGTGAGTGAAGTGGATGACATTCAAGCAGGATTGCTATACAACATAAAGTGGCAATAGCTGAAGTCAACGAATAAACTATCATGCCTACTGGCGGCACTTGGCAGCTTCATATTTCGCCAGTGCCGAGTGGTTTTCTTGAAGAATCACCAGAAGCCCAAGCTTCGTAGTCCTTAACAAGCTGAGCAACAAAAGAGAAACCCATGTCAAAATGATATAAATTTATAGAGAAATGCTTCTCACAGGTCACAATCATAAATGCCTCAACATAGCTCACATCCGGCAAATGAACTTGTTGTCCTCATAAATGGCTCTTTTTAGGAATCTAGTTCATCTTAGGATCATGGACACCATTCAGTGGACTGTCAATATAGTTGTATGGATGAGTGGCAGAAACAAAGGCTACAAGTAAAATAGAACCTTGACCTGATAGGATTCAGTAAATGGGGGGAAATGAAAAATAATTCAATTTACAATAAAGGGAGGTAACATACAACTTCGTCTCAAATTTCTATAGCAGTATTTATCTTTATACGTAGACCAAATCACCCTTGACTTGCTTAACACAAATTCAACTAAAGTTGTTATACAGAAGATACATGTACTGCAGCTTGGAAGAAAGAGTAAATGCTGAGATGAGGAAAATGTTAATAAACAAATATCTATAGCACGTCAAATAAAACAAAACCAACCTGATTCAGAAATCTTGGAAGCATGACTCCAAGTAACTGCTCAAGCACTTGTCTGCCACTTGATTCAATGGCTGTAACTGGTATTGCTCGAAATGGAAAAGGTATATCGATTGCGACCTGGCAATTATCATAATAAGCTGGTAGTGTTTAACTCAATGAAGATTCAACTGTGTAAGGTGGGAGCTTGAGAGTACAGTACCTCTATTGTAGTATCTGATGTAAGCTGTTGAAGGGTCGAACCTTGCAAAGTGCTGCTGCAGAAAACCCTATTCACCATAGAAGCTGCATCCCACAGCAAATCATGTCAATGATATCCTGGAACAAGGGGTTAAATATTTACCTTAGACTATGAAAAAAACATTACGAATAATATGGATTAAAGTTTTCTATATGAGCTAAATCGACCATGCAAATCCTTGGTTATGTCACTACAACCAAATTCACCTCTCTCCGTCCATCAGAACCATATGAACTTCTCGGCAAATTATTGAGTTAAAGAAATTATGCAACCCAAGAAAAGTATGTGTATCACAAAAAGAATTAAGAATCAAGAACATTGCCAAGAAGTTAGCTAATATCTACTAGGATATAGCCAAAGTATTACGTTTACTATTTTGCCCTTTCTAAAATAAGCAGAAAAGGGTACCGTCAGGCCTGTGCAGAAAGATTAAACTTTATTTTTTCATGGGTCCAGTAGTAAGGTCACAAAGACCATGTCATAGTAGGATGAAAATTCAAAGAGGAAACAGAACACCGATTTTACAATGACTTTACAGCTTTGCAGCAAATGGAATAGGAAGGATATTCTTTTCAAACAAAATTTTGGGGTTCATCGTTATCGCATCAGTCAAGGATTAGCCATTACTAAAAACAGAAACCAATGTGCTGTGAGCATCACAACATGGGACTAATCATTACATGGGACTGATCATTACAAGCAAAATAAATCAAAACACTGTAAGCATTGTTTCAGACCACAGTTTCTGTAAGTAGATTCCCAGTATATCTCATACCATTGTGACCAAGCTCATACTCATCAATTTAGCATCCACCACTTTATCAGACGTGGCAGTGAAAATAGCAGCTTCTTTGAGCTTTTACTAGGTCGTTATTTAGAAGTTAGAACCCTGTCGACTGGGCCAGTGACTAACAACAAGGAGCAATCAGGCAAGTATCAGTCGAACTGACGAAACACTAATGTCAAGAACGAAAATAACCTGAGAACTTATCATTCTGTGCCTCCACAAGTGGCGATCCCTCCAGCTGCAAGCAAACCCAAATAAGCGTACCAACGAGACCAATTATTTAGCGAGCGGATTATTTGGGTTTGCAAAAAATAAACAGCTGCCGCATTGAAGCATGACGGTACCTTACAGGAGAGGAGGCGAATACAGCAGCCGTTGGGCTCCTCGTCGACGCGGACGAGGAGGACGGGGCAGACCTCGAGCGCGAAGAAGCGGAAGCGGTATACGTAGCATCGGAACGTAGAGTCGTCGACGCGTTCGATGCGCTCCGCGTCCAGCACCGAGTACTGGCTGGCCGGCAAGCTCATGTACTCCTCTGCAGGAGCAAATAGAGACACACAATATCTCAATCTAAACCGTGAAGTTTGGGGAGAGCAGGGCAGGAAGGCTCTGGGTACCGAGGGGGCGGGCTAGCTGCTGGACGGAGACGGACTCGGAGCGGCGGGCGACGAACCGCGCCTTGGGGGCGGACGACGACGACGAGACAGCTGATGACGACGACGGCGAGGAGGAGGCGCGGACGACGGCACGGGAGCGGCGGAACGCGGCGGGGACCGGAGGAGGCGATCCGAGGGACGCAGCCATTTGGGCGCGCGCTGTGTGTGACTGTGTCGCGTGCGTGGCCGGCGTTTGTCGCCGGTGAGTGGCTGCGGGCGGTTGCGTCCCCTGGCCCCTGGGGCACCGTGATGAGCTAGGAAATGGAGGTCTCGATCTTTTCTTTTTCACATTGCACGGATAAGATGGAGTCGGAAGGGAATCTAGCGTTATGGAGTGGACCTCGCGACTCCCAAGTTCCTGGGTGGGCCAGAGGGGAGTTGTCCTTGTCAAATTTCCGTAGATCTGCGTAAGGATGATTTTTTTTAAGGCCGTAGGGATGAATTAGTATGTCTACGTATCCTTATCTGAATTCATATTCGGTAAAAAAATCAATATGAATATCCGTATTTATAGAGATAGATTTTAATAGAAATATTTAATCGATGTATTCTATTTGATTTCTCATATTTTCTCCATGTGATTTCATATTCGTATTTGACAAAAAAAGGTGGACTATCCGAAACTATTTGGCACTATCCGTATCCGTTAGAATAAAGTAGTGATAAACTCATCTAAATTTTATTTTGATGACTAATTTATAATTATAAAATGATGTTAATTTAATATTGTTACCTAAAAATGATTTACATCATCTAAACTATTGAAAATATCTAATAAATAACTATGTTAGTCTAATATTACAAGTGATGTACAATAAAAAAATTTCAATTAATTTTAATATGACTATTCGTGTTAATTGTAAATATATTATATTATTGTAATAAATAAATTATATTTATTCACTAGTAGTAACTTTTTTTACTCGTCGATAAAACAAATCTATCCATTTTGTATTCGTATTGATAAGATTTGTATATGTATATATTCGATGAGATTCATATTTGTATTTGAATTCAAATTAAAATGTGGTAAATAGTGACATCTAAATTCGATATGTTCATGTCCAGTCTGAATTCATCCTTAGCTTTGCACATGACATAAGGTGACGAGAGGTATTCATTTTCGATCATTCTCATTTATTGTGGAAATAAGCAAGTACTATTTTCGTTCTTAGATATATGACAGCATTGATTTTTATTCATTCATCTTTTCTGTAAATATTTTTGTAAATTACAAATTAAATCTAAAGTACATTTGACAATAGTCATAATGATATATATTTTATTTTAGTTAACTAATTTATTCAATAGATGTTGGTAGTCAAAGCTGAAGTAAAAAATCAACGGTGTTATAGTTTTAAGGAGTACTCCCTCCATCCCACAAAGATTGTTCGTTTAGAAAATTTTAGACGTACTAGTAGTTGCGACAAAACTACTCTGCTTGACTTTATGGAATTTGAATAAATGCGGTGCATTGGAACCAAGGAAAAAATAAATGATCATTTCATTGACTCTATACACTTCTCAATGCACTTTTGTTATTGGCATGAGTGTTGCTTTAATTAGATTAATTTCAATACAAGCTAAATGAACACTTTTTATGAGACAAAATTTGAAAGTTAAACGAACACTCTTTGTGGGATGAAGGGAGTATCTAATCAGATAATTTTTTATTATTTTCACCGATTATCGTTTATGTGGTAAGTCAAAGATTTGAACTGTAAGAAACAAAAAACGAGAAGCGAAAAATCTTTATTTAAATTATAATATAAACATGGTTAGTAGACGCTTAACCAAACATTGGGACCTCTATTCGTCGTGTGCACAAGTTCTCATGTGTTTGGGAAAGTTTTATCTTTTTCAAAATCCGGTGTTACGTATGCTCCACCCTACCTGCTTCTATAACAAACAGCCTGTTCGTATGGTTGGTTGCTGGTTCGTTCTAAAAGAAAAATACGCTGGTTTGTTCTGACAGAAAGATACTGTTGGCTGATGGCTTATTAACAGAGATGAACAAGGCAAAAGTGTTTGAACCTGATGTTTGACACCGCCTCCGCAGCTCCACTGACCATAGCTCGGTTTTTAACCGAAATTAAATAGCGGCCGTGTCTGTTTGTTGTAGTAGATTGTGACTGAATCTACAAGTGTAGATAGCATATTATGGGGATGCCCTTGTTATAAGATACCCCTTCGTTTTAAATTATAAATCATATTTCAATACACAAATTTTATTATACATCTAAATAGACATTATATTTTTTTGAGAATTAATTAGACATTATATTTATGTTATATTTGAAACAAAGGGAGTAGTAAGCTAGCTCCTGAGTTGTTATAGAACTTGTAAGAAGTGCTGAGAGCCAAATTCATATCCGAATGCCCCCACACGCATTTTACATGCCACAATGATTTGGAGAGATTTTTAATCCAAGGGATAATATATGCAAAATTATGTTTCCGCTTTACATCGCTACATCCTAGTGCCTATTATATACAGAATTACAGATTGACATTGAACTGTATATTCTGTAAAAAGTTACATTCCCTAGCTAGGCGGCCTAGGTTACACGTTACAGGCATGAACATGTGATGCCGCTACACCAGATGCTCCCAAAAAATTTAATCAATGTCAGCATGCACATAATCTACGAATACAAAATTCTTCTGGAGCTCATGGAATGCGTATGCTAGAGCGGCGCTGATCAAAGCAGCTGCACCAATCAAAATTCTGAGCTGAATTTCTGCAGGAATCCCTGCGGTAGCACAGCACACTACCGTCGCTCCCATGAAGACCTTCTGCAGAGTCTGGAATGCATCGTATGCTCCTTTGCAAGATGAGCATTTCAATGTGTGCTGCTCGTATCTGTCTAGCATCTGCATGACACAGCCAATTTTAAGAATACAAGAATTAATGGGATGCGGAAACACAACTGACGTAAATTAGGTAGATGATACGGTATCCTCGCAAAAAAGGGTAGATGATATTATTTCAGATTCACTGGGTATTAGAGAAAACAGAAGGTGAACTTTGCTGTTCTAGACTTCTAGTAAAATGAAACCATTACAGTTAAGCAAATATTCTTGAATGCCTAACCGTAAGAAAAGTCCAATGCTAGCAACTTTCCAAAGAGATCTGAAATCTATCACTGAATCTGGCCCTTTCTATTAAGCAGGTTGCAGTACAGACACCGGTACATATGACAGTTGCTAATTCAAAACATAGACTGTCAAAAAAAAGGATAATTGCAATCAACTTTTAATGCATAGAGTATTAAGTATGTAAGCAAAACAAATCCTTGACCACGAAAAAAAATTGCCATATTAAGTCTGAAGCAAAAAAAAAAAGAGAGAGAGAGAGAGAGACTCCTAGGTAGGCCCAGATAACTTTTACCTCACGCTTTGAAAGGACAGTGGAAGGCAATGTTTCTTGGCTGGGATTTCCAAACCACTCAGGTTGGCTATTGCCAAATTTCCTCAACCATGTCCGGAATGCTAAAACAAATCGATCAGCCTGTGTGGGTGTGAATGTGATTTTTGTGTACTGCTGGTTAACATCTGCAGAAGACTCCTTGGATGCAGCTAGGAAAATCTTCTCCTGGCCTTGAAGAACGATCATATCACCATCATAGACCAAATTTGAAGTCCAATGTTCATACCATCGGGGGACAAGCTGCACCAAAAAATAAAAATACAAAAAAGGCAAAGAGAAAAAGAAGTATCAGGATTTGACTGTAAACATATAAATTCAAATCTGGTAAATAATTAATTCCGCCAACAATAAATGTTTACAGTAGGGACCTTCCATGTTGTTTCCCCACCAAAAAGTATGACAAGAAGTTCATTTCAACAGTTAACAAGGAAAAATATCAAGCATAAGATAATGTTAAAAGCATAACAAGAAAATAAAGCACAAGAAAAACAGTATACAAGCATGTACCTGCCACCATGCTTTTCCTGGCATTGTAAACTGGAAAAAGTTCCGAGCACTGCAGACAATAGAACGGGTCTTCCCTGGGGCCATTGGAATGTTAAACGAGCAAATCCATATGACCCATTTCTGGTCTCCAAAAATGGGTAACTTTGTGTCTATCTCTATTCTGCACAAACCGGTCAACAAAGTTCAGAACCATACAACAACAGAATTGCTAACCAATAAATAAGAAGCACTACATCGCAATGAATGGCAAGAGAAAGAACAAAAATGATGGGAAAGACAACCAGGCACTTTGCTGAAACTTACTTGTTTAATGCATAGCACGGGGCCTCAAAAGTTGCAGTGATGCGAGGATTACCAGAATTTGCCCCTGAGTAACCCCAGGCACCACTTGATTCCATCTTGAATGGCAGAGGCCTGGCTCTATCTCTTCGTCCAGTAACCTATGAGAGGAGTTTGGAGTTAAGCTCTGAAACATGAGTAGATTGGCTGAAACCATGAATCTCCAGAAAACAAAGTAATATGCATCATGACAGACAGATAGCCTAGTTAATTCAATCCAGTTATTTACTGTCCATTCAGAATAAGCAAGCAGCAGAAGTAAATAGAACAAACTATTATGCAATAAAATATCAGTATATTCTCAGTTAAGGTGCAACAGTTAGTTAAGATTTCACACTGGCAATGCAAAAAGATAAGAGGTCAGCCTCGCATCATTCCACATTTTTACCCATCAGAAGCCATTTCTAAGGAATTCGATGTATTACTTAAACTAAATTGAGTTGTTTTTTTTGGCAAACTTAATACAATCTATAACAATAAAAACTTATTTCTGAAAAATCACAATCTTTAAACTGCAAATTAATCACTAATCATGACTAAGCATGAGGTTCCAGTGTGGTCAGCAACTAAACATTATCAAACAAAGACTCCGTAATAAGTTACCTTGTGGTGAGCAAATTCTATATGAGACGGATCAGAGACGTTCTCCATCAACGTATCATAACCATAATACAAGTCCCTCTGGATCGTCACCGTGGAGAAGGCTGGGTCATCAAACTCTTTTGGCAACCTAAAACCAAGCAAGATCAAATTTATTCACAGGAATGCAGATCCTAATTCAATCAATTAGCGCTGTTACAAGCCAGACTCTACGCACATTGGAGGTTTGGTGGCAGTGGCTTTCTCCCACCCATTCTCGTCGGGCCACACGAAGAGCAGCCCTTGGGAGACGAGGGTGGGGAACTTGGTAGCGCATGCCTTAGGCGACTGCACCGCCCGGGCCTCGCGACCCTCAGGCATGGCCTGCGGGATCCTGGTGCAGGCGCCGGAGCCGTCGAATGACCAGCCGTGGTACGAGCACTGCAAGCACCCCGTCTCATCAATCCTCCCCTCCTGCACGCATGGATTCAGATAAAAAAAATTAGCCTGTGACAAGGATTGAGATCAGGTAGGACACTGATGATGCAGAGATGGGGTCGCCATACCGATAGCGGGGCAAGGCGGTGGGGGCAGCGGTCGTCGAGCGCGACCCACTCGCCGGACTTGGGGTCCTTCCAGATGACGAGGTCGCGGTTGAGGAGCTGGAACGGGGTGGGGCGGCCGGGGTCGAGGTCCTCGACGAGGGAGACCGGGTACCAGTGATCCCTCCAGGAGAACTTCTCCCCAGAGTCAGGCGCCGACGTGCTCGGCTCCGCCCGCTCCGCCGCCTCACCGGGGGCGGACGGCGGCGCCGCCACGCGCAAGCGGGTGCGGGGACGGCCTGCGCCGCGGGCGTGGTGGCGGGAGGCCGCGGGGAGGGCGTGGAGCCGCGGCGGCCTCGGTGTGACGAGGAGCGATGGGGTGGTTGAGATCGTCGCGCGCATTTTCTTCTGCTCGTGTCAAGCGGAGAGGTTTTGGCTTGGCGTCGGAGATCCTCGCCACGCCGGGTTTTATGCCCCCCGCGGTCGCCGCGGAATCAGTAGATGGGTGGAAGCGCCGAAGCAGTGCAGTGCTTCTAGACTCGGCAAGAACAGAGTTCTAACTTCTAGCACGCCAAGGGGGAGGAAAACCTCCAGGTTTTGGCGGAAAAAACCAGCGGCGGGTCAAGTATTTTCTCACGTTCTCACCGCTGAGAAGTGAACAAGAGCTGAAGAACTACTGCCACGACTCGAGGAGTAGAGGGAGCACACTTCACACACGGGGAGGAGGAGGGAGGGGTGTGAGGTTGCGTGACGGCAGGGGAGGGAGGCGAGGATGGAAGGACAAGTGTGCGGGAGCACGCATGGCTTTTTGCGGCGTTTTGTGTGGTGGAGCTTTGGCCAGCCAGCCGCCCCCCACCGGGACGAACGTGCCAAGCCGAGACCAGACCGGCGAGAACGACGCGAACCGACCCGCGGTGGCGCACCACGCCCATTTTTTGCAGAGTACTAGGGATCACCAGATAATTGCTTTAACCTCGAATCTGAAACGTTAGACAACTACCACCCTACCAGGGGGCTTCACAGAAAGATTCAAAATCAAATTCGATTGCGATTTGGTTCAACCCAAATGCAACCTGCACACCAACTGCTCGTCAGAGAAAGTGACTCACGGTATACCGCCGCGAAAATATCACAAATATATTCCTTACCACACAGTGCAACATAAAAATAAACAAAAATCACCTTCCACTTACCATAATTGTCAGTTTGTCACGAAACAAAAACTAGTGCACATCAGCATCAGACAAGCAGATGTTATCATCAGGGCTTTGCCTCATCACGCCCCCACACAATCACTGCAAGATTCCAGGGCCCCCATTTCACTAGCTAGATGTCTATACAGTGTTTGAAACGCATTATCTTCACACAAACTCTGTAGGGCAGGTCATTCAGCACATATGCACTTCAAAAAAAGCATACTGAGCACACAAGGATCATCTTGCGATCAAGCAAGAAGTGGACAAGCACCAAGTTCATAGACAAACTTGAACACAACCAGATCACCCCATAACAAATTAATTAGCACAGAACTACAAACCAGAATAACACCATCAGGAACAGGAATGTCAACCAGAATCACAACACATGGTAGTGTAATCAAGAGTACCCATCATAACACAGCCTAGTACATGCCAGTTCCTTCACAGGCATTTCAACGAACATAAAGTAGACACCACCAAGACCAGTCACTTAATATTTGATTCCAACCAACAGGAAGAGAAATTAATCGGAAGCACAGCGAGCGACGCCCCTTTTAGAGAGGAAAAGGGGCTTATGGCTGAAAACCCACGGTCGCCGCCTCCCTCACCGGAGGGCTCACTTGGGGAGCATCTGCGCGGCCGCTGCGGCAGCCGCCTCCTGCTGCTGCTGGTAGTTGAGCGGGCGGCGGAACAGCATGATGTGCGGCTCCGGCCGGTGGATCGCATAGTGCACCCACCCGCGGCTCTGCTGAACACCGATCGCACGCCACTCGTTCTGCAACGGGGAATAAGAAAAGAAAAAAAATCCCCACAAAACCCCAACATCAGACAACGAAGAACAGGGCAAGAAAGCGATCTGCACGAATGCAAGTGAAATTATTTGCGTTTACCTCAGAGAGAAGACGGTTCTTAGGGAGAAGCTTGGCGACCTCGGACGGGAGGACGACGTGCCTGCGCCGACAAAAGGGGATCAGGTTAGGGTTTTGCCAAACCCGCAGACGAAAGTGACGGACAAGGGTAAAGATCTGGCAGAAAGGGTTCGGCTTCTACCTGTACTCGTAGGTGTCGTCGAAGTACTTCTCGGAGTACTGGATCTGGCCCATGTCCACCACCACCACCTCTCGATCAACCTCTGTTCTACAGAAAATTCCCCCCAAAATTATCAGCGGAAACCTCAAACAGACTACCAAATCGCGTAGCAACAAGAACAAGACTACGATTCGCGGGTGAACATTTCTCGGGAAACACGAGAGATCGACGGATTTCAAGGGAGGCGGCGGCGCGCATACCTCGGAGTCGGAGCGGAGTGGAGCAGATGCGGTTGGTGCGAGTCGAGTCGAGTCGAGAGACGGACAAGACGAGAGGGGGAGAGCGTGTGTTGGGGGAGACGGACGGGAATGGGATGTGGAGCGTATTTAAAAGGAAACGGAGGGGTGCGGCCGTTGGTTGGGAGATGGACGGGCGAGATGGCCCTGGGCGAATAGGGCAAGTAGTCGTTGCGGATCGCCACCGCCGGATTCAAGGGCGGCGTGGGCCGGATCCGCGTTCAAATCGGCGGAAGCGTGTTGCGAACGCGGATGGGAGGGAGTTTTGAATTTTGAAATCGAGGACTGGCGCGAGTAAAATATTTCTATGCTATAGTGGATTTGCCCGTTGTTCCTACTTCTCCACGAATTCGAATATGAATCTGTGTTTTTGTGTTAGTGGCATTTTCACATGAAGCTTTCTCAGATTTCGACGTACAGTGATTCTTATGTTTGCTAAGACAAATAATTTAAATTCCAAAAGTAAGATTTGAGATGGGAATGAAATTTTTTTGGTGTCGTTAGAGCAACTTCAGCAGCTTCCCTATCCCCTCCCCAATAGCAAAAAATAGTCATATAGGGGATGAAATCTTCTCCAGCAGATTCCCTATAGCCCCCCTTTTTTTCTCCATGGACTAAAAACCCCTCTCCATCCCCTCTATAGAGGGAATCTCTCCTCCAGTGGGACCCACTCGGGGCTCCTTCACGGTGCTCATCTTCGTCGTGCTGGATTGCTGGTCGGCGCGGCCTCGTTCTCCGCGGCGCTCCGTCGCGCCGTGGCGCCCGCCCCCGCGCAGCATCCGCCGCCCGCGCCAATCGACCCGGCGCGCTTCATCACCACGCTGCTCCGCCTCGCCGCTGCCGACCCCTCGGAGGCCCCCCTGCGGCGGGACGTGGACGAGCTACTCGAGGGCCGCCTGCCGGCCTCCGCGGTGCCGGTGGAGCCGGCCGATGGAGGCGATCTCAGCGATCTTGGGACTGGACGGAGTTAACCTCAGGCGTCGTTGCGCGCGGTCAGCGCAGGACTACTGCGAGATCCAGTCGCCGAGGTCGAGTCGGTGCGGGAGCAGGACGGAACAAGGAAGCGGGAACAATTAAGCAGCGCGCGGCGGCGGGGAGGAGAAGGGAGAGGATGGGGCGCGACGGCGGCGGTGTCGTGAGGCCGGGCGCGGGGCGCAGCTGCGAGCTCTGCGGCGCGCCCGCGGCGGTGCACTACGCGGCGGACGCGGCGTTCCTCTGCGCGGCCTGCGACGCCAAGGTGCACGGCGCTAACTTCCTCGCGTCGCGCCACCGCCGGACGCACCTCGTCCCGGCCGTGGCGGCGGGGTGCCAAACGGCGTCGGCGTCGGAGGACGGGTACGTGTCCGCGGCGAGCTCCTGCGTGTCCACGGCCAGTAGGCGCCGTACGCGCCGGCGCCGGCGAGCACCACCAGCGCTACGAACGCCGAGAACGTCGCCGAGCAGATCTTCCGGTACATGCCCATGAGGTTGTCGTCATTGAACGAAGGCCAGCGCGGAGGCGAGCTGCCCGAAGAGCCGGCGCGCCGCGGGCTCGTCGTGACGGCCCCTCGCCTCGAGCGCCGACTGGACACTGCCGCCGCGGGCGAGGTCGAGGACGATGTAGACGGCGGAGCGGGAGCGGGAGGCACTCGGCGGCGGCGCAGCTCGACTCGATGGAGACGAAGGTCGACCTGGTGGCAGCGGAGATCGATTTGGCAGAGGAGAAGGTCGATCCGGCGAGCGCGGAGGTTGATTTTGTAGGCGACAAGTTCGATTCAGCAGCAACGGAACTCAATTTGGCGCTGGAGAACTTCGATTTGGTGGTGGAAGAGCTCGATTTCAGCATCAACGGAGCTCGTTTTGGTGAGCAAACTCTGCACAAGCGTAGTAGGCTGTCGCGGGTCGCGGCTGCACTGTTGACTCCACTTGACTTAACTGTCGCGGGTGGTGGCCCCGGACGCGCCGGAGCGCGGCGATCTCCCGTTCCACGGACCGACACGCCGCCGCGGCGTCCTCGGGCGGGCATGGGTGGCGCGGCTTCCGGACGGCCTTGACGGCGAGTGGACGCCCGTGCGGACGTCGCGCGCACGGTAGACCTTGGAGGAGCCTCCCCTGCCGAGGACGCGGCCGAGCTCGTACCGGCCCTGTAGGACCTTCCTGTGGCTCTCGGATGGCGCGGCGGCGGAGGAGGCCGCCGATGAGTCGTCAGGTGGTGGCATCTCCGGGCGGTCGTGTGGTGGAGGCGGATGTGCTTCGTGGGGATGGGGGTGTGGTGCGCGGCGCGTGGCGAGCCTCGTGGCCAGCGACGCCGGGCAGCCCAAAGATGGAAGATTTGGGGGAGGGGAAGAAAGGATGACGTGGCGCGGTGGGACCCACGAGTTGGGAAGGAGAATAGGAAAACTGCTGGAGCAAATTGTGTTTTAGGGATGAAAATATTTTTACTCCACCCCCAATAACTTGATATAGGGGATGAAATTTACTCCATCTGCTGGAGTTGCTCTTAGTATCTTCCACACGAAGCAACCACCCTCCATAATGAGAAACTTCCGGAGGAAGCCAGAAAAAAGAAGGCAGGAAGCTCTTTCTTTCGGCCGAGGAAGAAAGGCCGTCAAAATCCGGTCCGCACTCTGGGCCCGGTCCATCAGTGCTGTAGAGTGGGCTGAAGCTTGCTAGTGGCCCATGCCACCCACCATCAGCAATGTGCCCAACACGGGCGGCATCTTCGCTTCAGCCCAAATACTTCAGTTGGGCCAAACCCACAGCTAACGGGCTTCTTCGTGAAAACTAGCAAAAGAAAGAAAAGAAATGGGCCGTTGAGTTTTTATCAATCGGACAAAGCACAGAGGGAGGAGCGATGTCGCTGCGACACGTCAGAACCAAGTGTAGTGAGTAAACAAACTGACAAACAATGGCATTTCATTTTTATTTCTCTCTGCCGTAATATACTTCACGCATGGATGCTTTATTTTCATCGAAGTCTAAAGAAGTGGCGTGGCGTGCCGTGCCATTCATGTGATCCTTATTTAAACCCAAAATGGAAAAGGAGCAATGTCCATTTTCCTTTTTCCAAGGATTCTTTACATTTCCCGTGATAGCAACAAAGGACCTAATGCCTTAGTTTACAGGTAGACTTGGTACTGCAACCGACCCGAATCGCCTCATCTTTTTCTGGAGCACGAATTGCCACATGATTTTGTTAATACCCCCACAAGCTAAGTGCTCCAGCTCACGAAGCACATCCAGATATTTGACCGGGAGCGCCAGCTCATAATTCGCGGGAATTTGCAAGTTTTCAAGCTTGATCAGGGCGTGCGTTCTAAATTTCTAATACAGTCAATGGATATTGAAAATTATCATTTCTTCCCTACCAGATCAGGCTTGGCAGAGTGGCAAATCGATTCTCCCGGATAAAATGGGCTCCACGTCCAGCAAGGCAGCGACTACGATGAGGTGGACCGCTACTGCTCAAGCATGTTAGGGTCGATCCGCGATGGGATCAAGCATCATCTTGCCTGTGATGTCCACTGATCCGCAAGCAAAGGCAGAACAACCCATGTTTTTACCAGTCAAGAACAAGATGCTCATCCTCCTAATCCTAGGGTCTAGAAAGTCTTGGGTGACGTTTGAGCTCTGGCAGCTGGGTAGTAGCTCTAGAAAGTCTTGATGTCCACTGATCGTAGGAGTAGTAGCAGACTACTCCTCCAGGTCGTAGTCATCATCAGACATCAGTGGAGACTACTAGTGGTTAGTCTGGCCGCCGCCGGCGCATGGAGCACACGGACGGGACGGAGGCTTCGAGAGCCCGAGGGGAAGGAACGGCGGATGAGAGGTTTTGTTCACCACGGCGGGGCGCCCAGCCAATTATATGAGCGGGTGTCAGTCACTCGATGGCGCGCGCGCGTCCGGAGGCGAGCAGGGCAGACGACGTGTCCCCATCGTACGAGCCGACTCGGCAGAGCGAGGACATGGAGTGGATGGTTGTTTTTGTCCACGGCCGGTGCCGCTGCCGGAGTGGGCGGCTTGGCGCGTTGAACCATCTCTCATCTCTTGAACGATTGTTCGTCGTAGCTCTGGCTTGATGTGTGGTGCTGCTGTGCATATATCTTGAGAAGAACCTCTCGAAGTCACGATGCTCTCGTTTCTCAAGAAGATTGCACAAAAAGGATACTATCTCCTTTGGACTCTGCAGGTATCTTTCAAAAGATCATTTGTGAGTGGGACAGATAACAAGAACAACTCATGCAAAAGGAACGGGCCTAAATGCAAAAATTGCGAACAGCTAGGTGTAGTGTGTAATAAATTATAATAATTCACACGATTTCGTGTGGTGTGATAGTTTTCTGAGGTCGCCGATACAGCTAAATTGGTCGAAATCTTCTTGCAGCAGCTGCATGAGCAAGACAGATATGGATTACTAACGGCCGGATGAAAAGATCATCAGCATCGTGCAGCACATGTTGTGGTTTGTGATGTTAACGAGCGCAGGAGAAGAACAGAACAGAAGCGACGACGACTCCAGGGGCACGGCACGCACGGCCAACCCCGAGTTCCCATCGCCACCGGCCGGCTCACCGCCGCGGCCGGCCAGGGGGACCCACCCGCTGATCCCGGCGGCCCAATTAGCGGCGAGGGGTCACGTCGCCGGCGCCTCCTAATCCACACGAGCCACGAGCACTGCCCACCTGCACGCGTGGCTCGCTGACAGAACCCGGGGCGGCGCTTTGCCTGAGCTGGCGCCGCAAGCGACTCCGCCCCCCCGGTCGCTGTCTCGCCACAGCGACGGAATCATTGCTGATCCCAGCATCCGATCGAGCTTACCAGATGGTTAACAAAAGTAGAGTACACTACACATGTGGACAACGTTGTTACCGACCATGACGCCGCCAAAAACAGTAGTAGTACTACATTTATTCATCTGCCAAGAAATGATCGCAATTTTCATCTGAAGATATTTCCTTTTCCTGTTTGATTGATGGTCTATCACTCTATATCTAGATAATTTTTTTTTGGAACATCTAGATAAATATTTAAAAGGTTTCTCTTGTGTTTCTCTTGTTCTCCTTCCCTGGGATTCTTTATATTATCACATCTGTGTCATTCATTCACCTGTATCTGTACCATTTCCTCGTCGATCTCCCAAACTAAAGAGCAACGTTATCCTTGTACATATAACTATATAAATATACTATTAACTTTTTTTAGAAATCACAAGCACACTCGCTCGACCTCTAGAAACTTCATCACACACAGGGAAAACCAGCAAGCGGCGCAAAATATGGCAACTCCGGCTGTAGGTGTCACAGCGTCGCGCTCAAACAGCTCATTTCGCCGCTAAAGAATTGGCCCTCGCGCTCCACCGGATAGATAGGCGCGGGGAGACCGGCCACTCCCGGTGGCCCAAGCCCGGCCGCGGCATGGCCCCCCACCCCCAGCGCCGGTGTATATATACCACCTCCATGGCATCACTTCCTCCTCACCACCGCATCTCATCCCTCCTCTCCGAGCGCAGTCGCCTCCTTCCTCTGTGGTTAGAGAGCGAGCTGTGAGAATGCCGATCAACAGGATCGCCGTCGGGAGCCACCAGGAGGTGTACCACCCGGGTGCCCTCAAGGCGGCGTTCGCCGAGTTCATCTCCACCCTCATCTTCGTCTTCGCCGGCCAGGGCTCCGGCATGGCCTTCAGTGAGTGCCCCCCCCTCGCAACACGCGTCCTCGTCATCTCGCTTTAATTTCCTAGCTCTCATTCAGTATATCTTCCACACACACACACTCGCACAACACTGATTATTAGACCATAATAACATAGATAATTAATCTGAATAGTTAGTCTGCACGGTCAGCTTAACCAGGGATGTAATAGCATAAAAATTAAGCTCATGGTCGGTTCTCTGATAGTTCATCACTGAAATGAAGAAAAGATGAGGTCCTTTTCTTTGGCAGAAACTTTTCTTAACACGAGGTGTTACTAGAAGCTCAGTATATCATGTGCGCCTCTGTAATTAAGGTCTGCTTAACCAGGGATGTAATAGCACAAAAATCAAGTTCATGGTCGGTTCTCTGATAGTTCATCACTGAAATGAAGAAAAGATGAGGTCCTTTTCTTTGGCAGAAATTTTCTTTTAACACAAGGTGTTACTAGAAGCTCAGAGAAAGTTCCTTTTTTAAAAAAGTCAAAAAGTGATGAGGGGAAGTGAAGTCTTTTAGGTGACATGATTAGTGCAAATGACATGTTTAGCCCTGGGATCATGTGTGGTGGTAGAGCAGCAGAGGAATCCTTGGTAGAATCAGTACCTTCTATTCAGTCTCTGCAGAGCCTCCCTCCATGTGCTGCTTCTGCCAAGAACTAGCATACTGACACGTTTTGCATCCCAGAAAAAAGAAACATGCTTAATTACTACGTAGTAAATAAATAGACCAGTAAAAATGTGAAAGTAGTAGTAAATAAAACCACTGTAAACAATTTAAGCATAAGGCAGTAAAAAAAATCCTGAGCAGTTTTTTCTTGCTTTGTCAGTATCTGTCAGATCTGATGACTTGTGTTACTAATAACCGCGCAGGCAAGCTGTCCCCCGGCGGGTCCTCCCCCGCGGGCCTGATCTCCGCGGCTATCGCCCACGCCTTCGCCCTGTTCGTGGCTGTGTCCGTGGGCGCCAACATCTCCGGCGGGCACGTGAACCCCGCGGTGACCTTCGGCGCCTTCGTCGGCGGCAACATCACCCTGTTCCGCGGCATCCTGTACTGGATCGCCCAGCTCCTGGGCTCCACCGTGGCGTGCTTCCTCCTCCGGTTCTCCACCGGCGGGCTCCCCACCGGCACCTTCGGGCTGACGGGCATCTCCGTGTGGGAGGCGCTGGTGCTGGAGATCGTGATGACCTTCGGCCTCGTGTACACGGTGTACGCGACGGCCGTGGACCCGAAGAAGGGCAGCCTGGGCACCATCGCCCCCATCGCCATCGGCTTCATCGTGGGAGCCAACATCCTGGTCGGCGGCGCCTTCGACGGCGCGTCCATGAACCCCGCCGTGTCCTTCGGCCCCGCCCTCGTCAGCTGGTCCTGGGGGTACCAGTGGGTGTACTGGGTCGGCCCGCTCATCGGCGGCGGCCTCGCCGGCATCATCTACGAGGTGGTCTTCATCTCCCACACCCACGAGCAGCTCCCCACCACCGACTACTAAAGCTGAGAGGCCTTGGTAGTAGACGTCGACGTCGTCGTTGCGCGCAGCGGCCGGTTCCGTCCGTTTGATCAGCTGTAGTCTTCGATCTCCACCGTTTGATTAGTTTCCTCTCGCATCACCGTATGTAGTCATCATCATCAAGAACCGAACTCTCCGCCGCTGCGCATGGTTTGCTTCTTCGATCAGTCGCATCATCAAAGTTGGAACTGTAATGTGAATTCGATCCGGACCCAGTTTGCTTCTGTAAAATTTGTGCATTTGCCCGCGAGTACTCACTCATTGTCCAAGCAAGTACCCATAGTACTAGCTCTCTCTATGATCTCCACTCGATCGATGTCTCCATGTGCTGGAGGATCCGCGACGATTCTGTTCGAATCGGGATGATTTCGACTCGGGATCGTCGTCGATGATCCGCGGGGAGGTGGCGCAGCGGCAGCGGCAGCGGCAGCGCCGAGCTGAGCGTGCAGCGCGCGCAATAATGCTGCGGCATGTGCGGCCGGACGGGGTGGTACGCGCGCCACGTCGGAGCGGGGGCAGTAGTGATAAGGCTGACCTGTGCTTGTCGGCTGGACCGGCCGGCCGGGCGTCGCGACGCGGGACGGACGTGCAGTCCGTCCGCCGCGTACCTTCTGCGCGCGAGCTTGTACCCCTGGCCCCACTGCTCAGTGCTACGTAGTAGCATTCTCGTGAGTGAAAAACGCGATGCGTGGTTGCATGGACACTGGTCCTCCATGGCCATGGCAGGCATCTAGTAGTAGCGTGGGTGGCTCGGCTCAGATCAGCAGCTACCGCGCCAGCAGCAACTCCGCGCGTCGATAGAGCCGCCGGGCAAGAGAGAGAGGCAAGCAGGGTGCAGTAGCGCCTTGCCGGCGAGATGCATGCGTCCAGAGGCCTCGTGCCGATTCTGCCAGCCTGCACGCCTGCCCCACCACTAACTCCGAGACAGACAAGAGCAGATACTGCGCCCCACCACGCCCATCGCTCACCTTGTCTCTTATCTTCTATAGTAGTATTATCCTTAATCGCCCTTCCTAACTACCGTTTGTTCATTCCCTGACATAAACCTAAGGACCCGGTGATGAGAGGCTGTTGAGCTTTTGCCACATGTGCATATACTATGTGGTTAGAGATCGAGTTTAGTCAACCAGTTTGTCCCTTGTGCTGTGCGGCTGTGCACGTGGTTAGAAAGTTAAACCAGACTTACTACTTTGAAAGGCTAAATTCTGTGCGATCCGATTGTGTGATGGGCCGCTGGGTGAATCACAAAAGTGTCCTGTTTTCTCATCTGTTTGTGTTGCACTTATCACACCACACACAATTCAGATATAGAGACATGCAAAATCATGCCGGCCTCAGCTTGTTTGGAATCTGTGGCAGGATGATAGTGTATTTGATATGTTCCTCGCTAGCTAAGCTTGTCCGGGAATTATTAGCCTCCTAACCAATGAATGAGAAAAGGCTCTCTCCCATTTGGATATTTTCACAAGAGGCTTGCAGGACCACATCAATCATTGTCTGTGCATAGCATAGCCCAGCATTCTCTCGTTTTCGAGCCGTCGTCCTTTGCTCGGTGCTTGGCTACCTCACCACTCGATCGAGACCCCCCGCGCTGGAATCCGGCGTGTTTGGTGTGAGCTGATTTCTAGACTCTTCCTGGGCTTCACATCGCTAGCTTCTCTCCTTTTGGCGGGCAGGCAGGCAGAGAGCTTTCCGTCGACAAATCGAGATGTGATCGGTGGCAAATGAGGGCTCGATTAAGATGCGGGATCACCGGATCAGCCAGTCACACGCATCATCAGCGCAAGTACGTTGACGAGGCCGATGGCGCGACACCGAAACGTAACACTACTCACGTTGATTGGCGTCCGGGAGAAGAGGACAAGAGGAAACGAGTGGCTCCGACCCGCCCGCCCTCGGCGACGAGTCGCTCTCGCGCGGCGCTGGCTCTGATTTGCTCCCGCGCACCGGCCGCCCCCGGTTCGCCATGAGCCACAGTGGCAAATTCATCTGACCTCTGCAAGTTACTAGTCCTAGTCAGCACTCCGGGGCGAGCCAGAGGTGTTAGGTGTCTGCAATTGCACACAGTGTCCTCACCACATGGATGATGCAGCAGCCAGCAGCTACGCATCCGCTGCTGGCATGCTGGTGCTGGACCAGTGGGATCGATCCCGCTGCCGCGCCGGGGCATCCGCTGAAAGCATGGCCGGACCAGCGTGGCCGCGAGGCCCACACCCGCATCGTCCTGCATGATGATTCCCTGCTCCGATGAGCGATGAACCAGCGTCGCCATAATTCTGCCGCCTACTCCGGAGGGCCCTCCTGATCGGACCTGGCCAGTCGTAGAACAACGGGGGGAACGACAGTGCTGAATCAGCACTGGTGACTGCTGCTGATACATCAGCAAGATGCATGTACACAAATGACTCCTGACCTTTTTCCTAGAGCGGCAACTTGGCTGCAACCGTGGCCAGACGGCCATTTGGGTTTCTTTCGCTTGGAGCTTTCCTGTCCCTTCAGTTTCGGCTAAATTCTCCTTTTTCCTTGTATGCAAAAGCAGTTTCGTGGCGACGCTCCATTTGCCTATAGGACTGATCTGACGAGCAAGGAACGAGTCGCGTATCAGTCACCTTGCCCCTCAATTCAGTGGTCACGAAGGCTGTTTCTTGATCTTACCCCATGGTTATCTTGTTGAACGAGAACGATCTCGGGTCAACTTGATCAGGGCTCGTCCGTGCAGGAAAAGGAGAAATGGTGTATGCATGCATCGGTTCGTCACATGCATTTCTTTGGGACAGGGAGCCCGATAAGCTTGTCATGCCGACATGCCGTTGCTCACAAGAACCAGCAACACACAGTTGAGGAAAAGCTAAAGGTGTGAGGCGGCTAAGTACATGAAGCCCTGAGCAAAAACAACTATCATGTGCATCGTGACAACGCGTACCGTTGAAATATCGTGAAAATGAAATCCGACTCGCTGCTCGACAGCAACACGCAGCCGCTGTAGTTTCGAATCAATGATAATCTATCGCCAGCCGCCGGTAGCCAAGTGATCCTGTAAAGAATCCTGTTCATTGCAGGTAGGAAAAGCATCAGATGCAGATATGCCACAAAGCTGTAATAAAGGGTATGTAATGAACCACTCAGGGAAAACTGAACAATAAGTGAAGCACTCCCAGTTTCGATAACTGAAGCCAATTTTACAGCTCAAACAAACTGGACGTGTTAAACTCAAATCTCAATCCAATTGACAGTTGAGACAAGAACCTGACTGTACATTCAGAACATGGATCGGTCAGCTTGATACTTCACATGGATGCAGAGCTTCCATGGCTATTAACTAACAAGCTCTGAATTATGTACCCGCATACACCTCCGCACATACAATCAAGGAAGTGATTAGCTGGGTGGGATCTCACTGCAAGCAGCAAACCAAATTGCCACGTCAGGAAGCCTGGAAAAACAAGGCCTTTCTTTTGTACAGACCAATTCACACCAAAATTAACCTCAAGTGGTTAATTCCTTCTTTACTCGGATTGGTTGCGCCGTTGAGCATTTAGATACAACTCATCTACATCCCAATTTAAGGGCAGCTAAAACCTAAGATACCATGAGCAGCTTTTGCATACAATAACCGGTGGATCTACTGACAGCAACCTCCACTTTGGTTTGCATTCTCCTGTTTCTGCTTCAGAGTGTTCCTCTTGACAACTGAAGAACCTTCCTCCAAGAGGCTTGGTACCTCAAGAATCTGCATTAGATCAGCAAAAGGAATTTACATTAGACAAAAGTGGCAGCACCATTGCACCAACAATAAGAGGTAACAGACAATTTCACAAACAAGTGAATGATGTACTGCAAAACATAGTTTAAGAAAATGCTAATCTGACATCCTACTAATCAGGACTGCATGCTTGTATCTTTCTTAAAATTGAATTGAGTAAAACGATAATTTCTAATAAAAAACGACATATTCAGAAGGAGCTAAATGAGTTTCCTAGCACACTGTTGACAGCCACATAATGAAAACTCTTCACGCATTGGAGCTTATCCTGGGAGTGCATTACAGAAAACTATGTCGCATAAAGTAATGAATCCAGCACACAAATGACACATTACTAAAGACTAAGGCACATAATCTGTGGGTTCCTTCAAATAATACCATGGACAGAAAGCAGTGCATCTCCATGCTTCAAAGATATAGCGCATACACCCATGTATTTATGCAGCATAACCAACTTTTTTTATATAAAAATGGTAACCAACTTTTTTTTATATATAAATGGTACTCCATGTAACTGAAGACATAAGCAAAGCACAAGCAACCATGTGCAGAGTTTGCACACTGGCACTTGCATCCCTAAGGAATAATTATACCACATCTAGATCTAGTCAAATCAAATAGGAGGTTCCCTTAAGTGTGTTCCTTGTTGGTGCAACAGTGCCACCCAGTGCCAGATATAAGTTGTGCACAATTAATTGGCTGATCAAAATTCAGCAGGTGAGAAACGAAGACTCCCCATTCGTACATGAAACATTATGATCCATGCAAACTAAATAAATGAGTCATCCCTGATAAATGGAAAATTCTCTGATAAAAGAGAATGTGGAGAAGAAAAGGGAAAATATTTGTTCATAAAAACGCAGATCATTGATTCTTCTTACTACCCCTTGAAATTGGAAGTCCATTGATTATGCATATTTGGAGTACAGTTCGTCAAGTTTAGGTACTCAATAATAGACCTACGTCCTATGCATGTCCAGGATCCATTCAACCGGTTGAACGATATTGTGAATTATATTATGCTCCTAAAAGAACACAGAAATGGATAACCAGTAACTGCAAATACAGCGATTACTACTGCAATGAGCATATCCGACGAATGCCACAGGCAATAGCAAATTTATAAATCCAACTACTTCAGGAAGATCATATGAACACGGATCCGCCTAACATAAAACAGGATCCGTGTCACGTCGACACCGGATCCGTATATCTAGAACACGGGTCCCGGCTCCTAAATATCTTGGTCTTTCTGAACAAAGAGACGTAACAGGATCTGTGTCAACGTTACAGCGGATCCGTGTATATCCGTGCTCCTGAATATCTAGGTGTTTGTGGACAAAGAAACGTAACACGGACCCGTGTTTTGGAACAAGGAGACGAAACACAGATCCGTGTAACTAGAACACGGATCCGGACTCCTGAATATGTTGGTCTTTCTGAACAAAGAGACGTAACACGGATCCATGTCACCGTTACAGCGGATCCGTGTATAGAGTACACGGATTCGTGCTCCTGAATATCTAGGTGTTTTGGAACAAGGAGACGTAACACGGATCCGGCTAACAGAACACATGATTTGTGTCACCGTTACATCGGTCCGTGTATTTGGAACACGGAGACACGGATCCGTGTCATGCTGACATCGGATCCGTGTATCTAGAACACGGATCCGGGCTCCTTAATATCTTGGTGCTTTTGATCAAAGAAACTTAACCCGGATTGCCTAACAGGAAATAAGATCCGTGTCACGGGACATCGAATCCGGGCTACTGAATTTCTCCGTGTTTTTGAACAAGGAGAAGACACACGGATCCGCCTAAAAGAAAAACAGGATCCGTGTATTTGGAAGACGGGTCCAGGCTTGTGAATTTCTCAGTGTTTGTGAGCAAGGAGACGGAACACGGATCCGCCTAACATAAAACTGGATTCGTGTCACGTCGACATCGGATCCGTGTATCTAGGGGTCCTAATTATCTTGGTCTTTCTGACGCGGAGGCGCAGCCTGGTACATGATCGGTGTCATCAGCGGGAGGTATATGCTCGGCGATGACGGGCCCTTCGGAGGAGGGCCGCCTACAATGACCGTCGCAAACGGGATGTAGAGTTTGCCATCAAATCGAAGCAGCCTGGTACATGCTCGGGGTCGTCAGCAGGAAGAAGCTCGACGATGACGTGCCCATCGGAGGACCGCCTACAACGATCGTCGCAAACGGGATGTAGGGTTTGGCATCGGCTCGAAGAAAGCTACTCGTAGGCACCCCCGTTGTCGATGTGACACGGATCCAGTTAAATCAATCGCCTCTAAAATAAGGATGAGGATGAGTCAAGCTATTTTAGATATCACACTGAGCATGTCAGTGGAAAAAGACAGTAATGACAGCGGGTTCGACTTCTCTCCTTGGAGCATGCCAGTTATAAGTAAGCTCCCTCACCAGAAGTAGTAAGCTCCCTCACCAGAAAAAAGACAGTAATGACAGCGGGCTCTTTGTGATGATGTTCTTGAAACATTATGATGCAGATCAAGGTTTCTGATCGCGGGCTATGAAAAACAGCGGCGTCCTAGTCTGGCCGCTATTTGGCGCTATTGTGCCTCTATGGCGCCGCTATAGCGGCAGCAATGTGCAGTAGTGCTAGCTTGCTGCTGCCGCTATATCACCACTATAGCGCCGCTATAGCGCGCTATTTGATTGAAACAGCAATAGCAACATAACAGTGTTGAACTAGCCTTAATAAGTTAATAATTCAAATAGCCATGACAATGGACAACATAATATGATAAGTTCTCAACCTCAAAGCAAATACCAAATAGCCATGAAGGCATCAAGTCAACACTTGAAGTTGAAGTACATAAGCAAACAACCATGGACCACACAACCATAAAGTTCACAAATCACAATTCAAACAGCAACAGCCATGTTTATTGGCAACAACCTAAAGTTTTTAATTACAGTCCACTTGCCTTAGTTTTTTTTTTTTTTGCCTGAGCCTATAGCGGCAAAATAGCGGTGATATGAAGCTATTCTGGAATAGCGGCGCAATAGTGCGATATAGCGGCAATAGTGCCGATAGCGCAAAAAAGAAGAATAGCTTCGCGTCGAGAGCTACGGGCCGCTATAGCGCCGCTATTGCGCCGCTATAGCGCGCTATTTAAAACCTTGATGCAGATACTCGTAAGGTGCGGTTTTGTGACTTGAAAAAGGAAAATCTTAGGTGTAAGATTCTCTGATACTTATTCAATCACAACTTGAATGCATCACGCCATACAGTACCTACATCAACTTGAATGCATCGGTCTGAGAACCGCATTTGATGAACAATCGATGTTATAGTTTATCTACTTTCAAAAAAACTCTTTAGTTGTGATGATGATATTGTTTCTGTAAATTTGGTTTATATCAGCCCTGTGTGGCTGAACTGTATGACTGTGATGCATTTTCTCTTGTGTTCGAGGTGGCTGGTAAAACCATAGGTTCTAAGCTGGTAAAACCTGCTACTGCAGGCTGGTAAAACCGTAGGTTTCAGGCTGGTAAAAGCTTAAGTTTGGAAGAGGTAAAATTCTAGATTTCACGCTGGTAAAACCGTAGGTCCTAAGCTGGTAAAAGCTTAAGTTAGTATGGCAATCGCGGGGAGAATGGAGTAGAGTGGGCTGGGGAGGAAAGAGTGAGCACGTGGTGGCCCTTTTCTATTTTCCTTTTGTGATATATACATATATTTTCCTTTACTGAAGGTATTGTCACTGCAGCAAGTAATTTTGTTATTACATATATACACAAAAGGAGCGAAAACCACGGTGGATATTATGTCTAGCTTTTTCACCGGAAGATGACGTCTAGGCTCTCATGGCTCCATCAAAATCTCATGCATTTTAACAAAACGAAACAAGACAAATATACAATCGCGAAATTAAGACAGCAAACTGATATAGCCAGTTCATTAGTACGAATTACGAAATTCAGATACATAGGAGTCGAAATTACATATCACGTAAAAAACTAGATAAATAAAAATAAGGAGGAGGTGTCCATTTCCACTATATTTGCAGATTAAATTTTCACATCTATAAGAGAAATGCACCCCCTCTAACTTTCTCTATCTTCGCCCTTGAAGTTATAACGGTGCTTGATATGAAGTTGATTCGCTATCTCATATGACAAAAAAGCATCTATGGTGGCATCCTTATTTGCTCGTCTGTCAAGAACTGTAAATGCCACCAATTGTGGTCCATCTTGTGCTTCCGGATTTTTATTTCTAGCACCTCTAATGCAATGTGCTCCAGTGATGATCTCCACTGCTTGCCAGGATGCTTGTGATGTCTATATTTTTCATTAACTTGTGGTACGACGACTGATGGTCATCCCACCTGGTAATAGTGATGCTACAGTCCTCTATGCGGACAACATCATTCTTGACTAGAAACATCCATTAAATGAGGTTTCTAGAAGACCTATATGAAGATAACTAGGTTAAGATATTTAGGTGTTTCCTTCATCCTTCAAATCTTGCTGCTATATATTCATAATGCTTTCCACATATCTCAACTTACAAAGGAGGACCATATTTTCGTCGGAGCACATATCAAGAATGAAGTTGTCTGCCTAGAGGAGGACTGTGGCATCACTATTACCAAGTAGGACGACCATTAGGTCATCGTACCACAAGTTAATGAAAAATATAGACATCTCAAGCGTCCTGGCAAGCAATGGAGATCATCACTAGAGCACATTGCATCATAGGTGCTAGAATACGGTTCTTGACAGACAAGCAAATTAAGTATGCCACCATAGATGTTTTTTTGTCATATGAGATAGCAAATCAACTTCAGATCAAGCACGGTTATAGCTTCAGGGGCGAAGCTAGAGAAGTTAGAGGGGGTATAGATGTGAAAATTTAATCTGCAAATGTGATGGAAATGGACAGTTCCTCTTTATTTTTATTTATCTATTTTTTTTACGTGATATGTAATTTCGAATCCTATGTATCCTAATTTCGTAATTCGTACTAATGAACTGGCTTCAAAGCCGAACCGCACCCGAATTGAAGAGCCATCAAAGCCGGATCAAAAGACCAAACGATCACGGAAGACGATGAGTCTTTGCTGATTCCACGAAGACAACCGCCGTTGAGCCCCCGTACACGTCTATAAGAACAACAGCCCCTCTTCATGCCCGAGTACAACCGCCGTTCAGTCCCGTGCATCTAGATCTAGCATTCCTCCATTCCTCTGCCAACACCTCTTCTTCCTCCAGTACTTGAAGCAATGGCAAACAGCAGCGACAACGACAAGTACAACTCATTCTCCGACGAAGAAGACTATGTCGAGAAGGTGGCAGAGATCTCGGCCAAGTTCGCTTCTGGCCACTACAGGGTCCGCCGCGTCGGAGCCTACTACCGCTGTGCCTGATGATGCGCGGGGTCGCTTGCGCCACGTTACAACTCTCGCCTGGGGGGCCCCGTCGGATGGTTGCAACGGAAGGAACCTTAGGTCGCGCAAGGCGGAGCCGCCTGTCGAGGTAGCTCGGACGACCGCCTAAGTCGGAGGTGGCACCGCAGATGATGTCAGGCCGCCGCCCTTGAGAAAGGGAAGCTGGGCCTGGCTTGCTGGTCGCCGAGGTTGGGCCTTCACGGATAGAGATCTCAGCCAAGTTTGCTTCTGGCCACTACAGGGTCCGCCGTGTCGGAGCCTACTACCGCTGTGCCTGATGATGTGCGGGGTCGCTTGCGCCACGTTGCAACTCTTTCCTGGGGGGCCCCGTCGGATGGTTGCAACGGAAGGAACCTTAGGTCGCGCGAGGCGGAGCCGCCTGTCGAGGTAGCTCGGACGACCGCCTAAGTCGGAGGTGGCCCCGCAGATGATGTCAGGCCGCCGCCCTTGAGAAAGGGAAGTTGGGCCTGGCTTCCTGGTCGCCGAGATTGGGCCTTCACGGATGAGGCCCATCATTAGCCTTCATGATTTCAGGGATTTAGGGGCTAAGATAATTACCCTTAGTTTATCCCCTCTTCAGTAGCCCTCGAGCCTAAGGGGGGAAAGGTAGATTTCTCCCTTAGGATCAGTGACGTAGAGCTGCTTCTTCTGTTCTTCACTTCGGTGGGGGCACGCGAGCGCACCCGCCGGGTGTAGCCCCCAAGCCCGTAGTAGAGCCAGGGGCTCTGCTGCGGGGTGTTTATTTTAGACGCTGCGAGAACCGGCTCGCCTTTTGAGGCCGATGTGCCGGACGAGGGATTTGACCCGGCGTCACGGGAAACTGTGGCTGGCCTCTGCCGATGTGACGGCGATGCTCAGCGGGTCTTCAATACGCCACCTGGCGGGGTGGGTGGCCGTTTTAGCTTGTTTCGTAAGCTAAACCGTGCCAGCCGCGGTCCTCACGTGGTTGAGCTGGTGCTGCCCTATAAAAGGAGCTCCACCTCGTCCCGGTGAGACTCCATGGTTGCCACATGGAGAGGGAAAGAAAACAGTTACTTCTCCCGGCCTGGGGGGTTCAAGTACTGTTTGCGAAGCCGAAACTGAATCGCATGATGCATTCAAGTTGTGATTGAATAAGTATCAGAGAATCTTACACCTAAGATTTTCATTTTTCAAGTCACAAGTATCTGGATCATAATGTTTCAAGAACCTCATCACAAAGAGTCCACTGTAATTACTGTCTTTTTCTGATGAGAGAGCTTACTTATAAGTAGCATGCTCCAAGGAGAGAAGTCAAACCCGCTGTCATTACTGTCTTTTTCTACTGGCATGCTATGTGTGACCTCTAAAATAGCTTGACTCAGCCTCATCCTCATTTTAGAGGCGATTGGTTTAACTGGATCCGTGTCACATCGACAACGAGGGTGCCTGCAAGCAACTTTTTTCGAACCGATGCCAAACTCTACATCCCGTTTGCGACGGTCGTTGTAGGTGGCCCTCCTCCGATGTGCCCGTCGTCACCGAGCTTCGTCCCGCTGACGGCCCTGATCATGTACCTCTCGTTGACGGCACCGAGCATGTACCAGGTTCCGCCTCCGCGTCAGAAAGACCAAGATATCCAGGACCTCGGATCCGTGTTCTAGATACACAGATTCGATGTCGACGTGACATGAATCCAGTTTCATGTTAGGCGGATCCGTGTTTTGTCACCTTGTTCACAAACATGGAGAAATTCACAAGCTCATATTCGTGTTCCAAATAGACAGATGCACTGTCCATTTACACGGATCCTGTTTTCTGTTAGGCGGATCCGTGTTTCGTCTCGTTCAAAAACACGGAGAAATTCAGTATCTCGGATCCGTGTTCACAATACATGGATCCGATGTCCCATGACATGGATCCTATTTTTTGTTAGGTGGATCCGTGTTACGTTTCTTTGTTCAAAAGCACCAAGATATTCAGGAGCCCGAATCCGTGTTATAGATACACGGATCCTGTTTCCTAAGAGGCGGATCCGTGTATAGTGTACATGGATCAGCTGCGGATCCGTGTCACGTTTCTTTGTTTAAAAACACCTTGATATTCAGGAGCACGGATCCGTGGACTATACACGGATCCGCTGTAACCGTAACACAAATCCTGTTTGCCGTTAGGCGGATCCGTGCTATGTTTCTTTGTTTAGAAAGACCAAGATATTTAGGAGCCCGGATCTGTGTTCTAGATATACGGATCCTGTGTCGACGTGACAAGGATCCTGTTTTATGTTACGCGGATCCGTGTTCCGTCTCCTTTTCAAACACACGAAGACATTAAGTAGCCCGGATCCGTGTTCGAAATACACGGATCCACGGATCCTATTTTCTGTTAGGCGAATCCGTGTTACGTTTCTTTTTTCAAAAACACCTAGATATTGAGGAGCACGGATCCGTGTACACTATACACGGATCCGCTGTAACGGTGACACAGATCCTGTTTTCCGTTAGGCGGATCCGTGTTACGTTTCTTTTTTCAGAAAGACCAATATATTTAGGAGTCGGGATCCGTGTTCTAGATAGAGACATATTAAGTTAAATCGCTGCAAATGAGTATTTTTACATAAACTTGTCAATATGATGGTTGGATAACATGTCATATGTTGTATTTGATAAAAGAATGCTATATGCCAAACGGCTGCAATTCAGAAGCATATGTCAATAATCTGAATAACTTAGAAACTAGGATGACTTTGCCTTTTTTACGAAGGTAGTAAGGTTTTATCTCACCAGATACTAGTGCACATAATTGGTTCATAAATCGTAGGAATGCATCGTTTACTGGAATTATTAGAAGGTCAATCTTGAATGGTATCAAGGCAAAGAGGTAAGCTTTTGGTATTAAGTATCTTTTAGGTTTGTGCAGATATACCTTTAATGCAAGCTCTTCAAAACATTTCTCCACGTTCTCTCTTGTTTTGGCACTACTTTCGAGAAACAGACACCCGTATTCTTGTGCTAAGGCAAGACCTTCTTCTCTTGTCACCACTCTTTCTTCATCCTACAAGGTAGAACCATCAAACTATGTCACTTCATCTTGTATGCTGATTCTTTCAAACAGTGTAATGTTGCATACTGACGATATGGTTTTATCAGCCCATGCAACCAACATTCTATTATTACAACAAATGTTACCTGCTGGGATAGGTAAAACAACGAAAATTTTTCACTTACTGAAACAAAACACTGTTTACATGAAACAAGAATGATTTAGGAAGAGGAAATGTATACCTTATCCACTTTATTTCCAACAAGCATTTTGACACAATCTTTATTTGTTGAGTGCATCTCTATTTCCTTGGTCCACACATCAGCCAAATTTGTGAAACTCTCCCGCTTGGTGACATCGTAAACTATAAGAAGTTAACATTCTTTTAAGTTATCATGCAACATTTTGATTTGCAGAATAAAATAACGATGATTATAAGGTTCAAACGTGCCAATGATTCCTTGGATACCATTGCTACTAATCATAATATTGCATTTAAGCACTAATATTGAAAAGTTAATTCACATTCAGTTCCCTAAATATAACCACCAAATGCTTAGTTGACACATTATGTAAGTGAGGTTCCACGCAGGCTGTAAGACAAATTTAATAATCTGGCTATGACATGGAAAAGTTTACAGTGCTCCTATAAAAAAAATTACATGAATCAACTTTAGGAATGGGCTGTTTACAAAGTTTTTTATGGTCCTGTTTGTAAGCAAAGTTTTAGTTGATCAGGAATAGTATCACTTATCACGATACTGGAAAGGATCCACCCATATGTTGGCTAACATTGAAGTTCAAGACAACAGCTCAAGTTGAGATGTTCGGCAAATTAATTTGTGGCACAAAGTCACTGAGATTTGGCACTGAAAGATCCTAGATAGCAACATATTTTGAGGTATCACCTCGAAATTTGATAGTCCTGTCAGTTACATATATATTAACCATAATAATTGCACCAGATCAGAGTGTGTACAATATTTGAGCGCTAAACATGATATAGCATTTCGTGACACAATTTAAGCATGTGCATAACCTAAACATACAATAACCTTACTTGAAAATGGTTGAAGCTTTTTAATCAGCGATGAACTGTGAACTGTTATGTATGCATGTTGAAAGAGATCAAGTTACCTAGAATAATTCCATGAGCACCCCTGTAGTAAGAACTGGTAATTGTCCTAAACCTCTCCTGGCCAGCTGCAAAATCAGTGAAATGAAATATCTATTGAGAACTAGAATATCAGGATGCTTTGAAAAGAAAGAAACGGTTGCCCTTGCTGCAAAAAGCAGCAACTAACAAAAATGTTACGACCATTATCAGAAGCAGGAACAGAATTTACCAGTGTCCCATATTGTCAGCTTCAGTTTCTTCCCACCCACAGTGAGAAATTTGATTTTAAAATCCACCCCTGCCAGTAGTAAAAAGAGAAACTAAATTAAAAAAAGATAAGGGGCTGCTATGACTGGGCTACCTTAATGGCTAAAGCTGTATTGTCATGTGACTTGATTTTTCTAGCAAAGTAGTTTGTAAAGAGCATCAATCGAACTGTGTTGAATTCTGGACTATTTACCAGGTGTTTAAGGAGTAACCACAACTTGTGTTGATAGGATAAACATGTAGCTGTTAGGAAAAAGAATCATGGATCTCTTTTTTATTCTAACTAGTATTTAAGTGACAAACCACACGATCTACTGTATTCTGAGTGAAGATATAGGAGGTTTGTCCACATTATCAACTTCAAAAGCATTTTGTTTTTTTTTAATCCATGGGGGGCACCCATCAAACACAGGTGCATGTCAACCTTGTTCACAATTCATGGTTCTGGAAACTACAGGAAATAATCCATCGTGAGGAGCATTTAGAACCAATTGGTTATTTTCTTGTCAGCTAGTGATCACGTCATTATCAGACTTGTGTTCTACAATTCCCACTGATTTCCTCATGACTAGCCCCCAAAACAGAACAGATTCGTGTGATTGGTTCATGGCTCTACCCAGACCATACTTTCAACTTAAATGCCCACACTTGTTCATCAAAACGGATCAGTGGAAACACAGATGTAGGTGTATATATTAGCCTTGTTTTCTGCTGCGCACAATAACACAGAAATGCTACTTCCACGAATGGATGTCTCAGAGTGTGATAATCTCTCTTCCCCCGCCGGCCCGCCCCGAAATAAAACGCGATAGCTTTTCACAACGAACGCAAGCACGTTACATTATTCTATCTACTAGAAGCACTAAGCAGCAACATGCCCCGACAGTAACCTCCTGTTGTACGCTTACGACGACAAAGCCTACTGCTGTCGTGTTCCCTAATCGGGGCAATCAAGGAAACGTCCCACCACGACAGGGGGGTCACGCAACGGCGAGATCCACCGGGGAGCAGGAACAACGGAGGAGCCGACGGCGCACGTACCTATGGTGGGCGTGATGTCCTCGTCGATGTGGGCCGCGGAGACGAAGCTGACGAGGAGGCTGCTCTTGCCGACGGCCGAGTCCCCGATGAGCAGCACCTTGAAGGAGCAGTCGTAGGTGCTGGCCGGCGACGACGCCATGCCCTCCGACGGCCGCGCGCTGACCAGAGAGAGCTCCGGATCGAATCGCGGAGCAAAGCAGCCGGGAATGGCGGGGGCGGGTGGGTTGGTGCGGGAAGGTGGCCGAACGCCGATAGGAATAAAGGGAGGGAGAGGCCGAGAGGGAGGGGAAGGGATCGATCGATCGATGGCGGAAGGCGAAGCGGAACGCGAAAGCGAAACGGGGGGTGGCGGCCGGCGTCGGGTGGACTCCTTTCAGTTACGGTTGATGGCTAGGCGCGCCTAGTGGGCGGAGGCCGGAGGAGGCGGGCGGGCTGCGTGGCGGACAGCGGCGCGGGGGCAAAGGGCCACATGGCGCGCGCCGGGGGTGGTGCCGTGGTGGAGGCGTGGAGCGGATCGCCGCGCCGCGCAGTCTCGCCCTCGCTTCGGTGCTTGTCCTGGCGTGGCGCCACCGCGCGGCGCGACGTCGCGAGAGGCGGCGCGGCTGACCAAGCTCGGGGCGGCCGCAAAGGATACGCTCCGAATGTCCCGAGAACGCGAGCGTTCTGCGTGCGTGCCGCGCAGCGTTGTCCGGATGCGCCACGTTTCGATACGGGAATGCCCGCCCGGATGCGCGTGTGGGAGTAGAGTGCCGCATTGTCTCACTCGGCCACTGCCCCGCGCGGCACCGGGCGGGCTAGCCGCTGGTCACGGACTCACGGGGACGTGGACAAACAGCCGAGCAGAAATCTGCTGCAGAACCCAGGCCGCATATGCCCAGGCCCTGCAATTCTGCAAAAAGTTGATCCGAGTTAATTTTGAGTTAATAGCCTTTGCAAAGCAGACATCGCTGTATGGGCTGAAAGTGAAAAGCAACTTAGCGGTCCATCATGCCGATAACCCGATAAAAATTGGAAATCCTATTCATCTTCCAAATTATACGAATGCACTTAACCTTCCCGGTGTTTAAAATGTAATAAGATGGTCTCAAAAAAATCATGTAAAGAATGTGACCCATCAGATCTACACCAACTCAAACCCTAACCCCTCCCTGCCTAGGCTGCCGATGCGTTTTAGTGTGTTTTTAGGGATGTATGAAGGGAGGAGATTAATGGATCGTAGTGGGAGCAGCTGCCCGTGTTTGGTTTGGAGCGGAAACAAAATAGTTTGAAGAAATCTTGTTATTTTGGAGTACTATGTATAAATTTTTTTATTTACAAAACCGTTGACACTTTTGTCGGTCAACACACGAACGTGTTGGATCGCGCAGCGATCACGAATGGACCGAAGAGCAAAGTTGCTACCTTGACCGATCAGACCGGTCAGGGGTGCCGGTCAGACCGATGTCTTATGGGCTGCCTGAATCAAATGTTCGGGAGGATACTACAACACTTACGTGATGGAAGACGGCTAGTTTTACGAGCAAATCAGCAAAGAGATAACCAACGCACTTACGTGGCGAAGAACGACTAATTTACAAGCAAACTAGCAAAGACCGTCGAAGCTCTCGCCCGGGAGGGACCCCGTCAGGGTGTCGCCGGCGTGCCCTAGGTCGACCAGCAGGCATTAAGACGCCATCTTTGGTAGTGGAGATCAGGAGACGAGAAGCATGAAGGTCGGAAAAGGGAGTTGAGAGGATAAAAAAGTAGATGTAGTAGATTGATTCGATTGTGATACCCTCAATCGGCAGTGGCCCTTCATAGATATAGGGTGGGGAGGTCTTACCCCAGTAGAAGTCGAAGAGCACACAAAAACTGTGACGAAATACAACTCCTAACTCGAATTAGGTTGCCCGGACCGGTCAGACTCACCAAATTGACCGGTCAGGGTTGGTTCTTGTCAGGAACCATAACTCCCTCGTCTGAACTCCGAACTAGACGTTCCACATATGAATTTCAATCGTATCGACGAGATCTACGCAATGGTGAAGTCCAATTAGCATTTTGAGCACATTGGTTTGATCGGTCAGACCGGTGTGGGTGAAAGGTCAGTCCGGTCAGGACTGCTAAATCAGCCATATGGTTAACAACTGACCAGATCAGTTGGCCTTGTCATATCAGCCAGATCAGACAATTTTGACTACGATTATATGATCTAAGTGATTTTATTGATCATCTTGGCAAATGTTTCATCTTGGTGACTTGAACTCGTGACTTGACCTCATATTGGCGTTACTCCAAGTGTCTTTTAGTATCTTTCAATGGAATTACATCCAGAATACCCAAGATGAGTCTCTTGTCCTGTAAAATGCATATCCAAACGAAATTAGCAAAATATCAAGGATCAGTACTAAATTGGCAATTCTAGCATTAACCTCACATATCTTAGACCGTGCCATTTTTTAGTGCGAACAAAAATAGTACGACTTTGCGCGACGAATCTAATAAGCCTAATTAATTCATGATTTACAATAGTAATGCTACTATAATCATTCTTTAATCATGAGGTCAAAGGCTTCATTGAATTCGTCTTACGAATTAGCACAAGGGTTGTGCTAAAATTTAAATTATCTTTGACGTAATGTGTTTTAAAGTTGGAAAGCTTAACTTACTTCCGCAGACTATATATAGGTAGTGGTTGATGGTTGGGTGCACTGTAAAATTGGAGAATGTGGATGCCTATCTCGGCTGTCCACGGTTGCATGTTTATATGGTCCCAATTGGGAACTTGGATTACAAGGCAAGTCGTTGTATCAATGTAGGACTTAGTTTGCTATCTAATTATACAAGGGACATAGTTCTATCTCTATCTATACCGAGTCTGTGATGATTACAACCAATGTATGCACCGTATACATGTATAATTCTAACATGCACAATTATGCATTGAGTTTTTTTGGGAGCATAAGCGCCCCCCCCCTCCCCCTCACACCACACACACATGGTTTCTGGCATCACTCCCGTGAGTCCCGCACTAAGAAGGTCGCGGTGGGGAGGGCTTGTTTGTCCCGCCCGCTCTTATCACTGACGAATAACCACTACTCATCACACCATCAGTTCCATACTTTTTTAGCATGAATCAGAGCTTTCATTCATTCATTGGCAGATTACAATCGCTAGCTGCTGCATCCTGAAGCCACTGAGGAATGCTAGCAAGCCAAGATATCACCGGAGAGTCTTCCGACACCTCCCTCACACACCTATCAGCTAAGGAGTTCCCTTCCCCTTCCCTACTGATAAAGCACACTCCAACATTATTAAAAGACCTACAAAGCTCCTTACATTCATGCCAAATCCCAGCGATCATCGATTTATCCGGTTGCTCACTCGATAGTGTCTTTGCAAGCACCGAACAATCAGCTTCTAAAATCACCTCGGAGTGACCTACCTGCTGTGCCAGAGCTAATCCATCACGGGCAGCAAGTGCCTCCGCCACCAGAGCATCTTATACCGTGCCATACCATGTCGAGCAAGCCGCTAGCACTATGCCTTCATGATTTCTAATCACTGCCGCTCCTGCACCATGCCCTGTGCCACTTCTGAATGAACCATCCAAGTTTATTTTGATCCATCCTTCATCAGGCACTGTCCACTTCACCACCGGTCTTGGTACTAAACTCGCACCCCCCGGTTTCATGCATATGAACTCTTCAACCATGCTCGCTATATGCCTTGCCGCTGCCTTTGGGTTCCATGCACCCGACCATTCCTGCTCGACCACAAGGACCAGCAGCCACAGACAAAAACAACCGCATCTTCCTTAGAGCATACTGACTATACCAGGAGGTCTGTCGCCCAAGTAGTTGGATGGAGATCAGGCATCTTCTTCCCCAGCGACTCTTTCACCACTGCCCAAAAACGTCTCGCCCAAGGGCAAGCAATCAATACGTGATGCAGGGTCTCATCCGGGCTCCCGCATGCAGTACAGTGTCCGTCCTCCTTTATATGTCGTCGTTTCATCTCTGCATTGCATGGTACGAAGCCTTTAATTACTCTCCTCCAAAAGATCCTGACCTTCGGCGGTATTTTCAACTTCGAAAGGCACTTCCACCACTTCTCATTTGCTGATGCAGCTCCCCTACCCTCCTTCTCTGCTAACTGTCTCGCTTGTTCCGTCTTTAGGAGCCTATAAGCATAGCGGACTGAATACAAACCGGACTTCTCCGGCGCCCAAGCGATCACATCTTCATGCATCGTCCTGCTAGGTCGGATTTTCAGAATTTCGTCAGCATCAATCTTAATGAAAGACTAACGGATCAATACCTCATTCCAGTCCCTCACATCCCCTGCAAAAAGTTCCTCCACCTTGCTCAGCTCCACCCCCGGCATCTGAACTCTCGGCTTCAGAGACTGAATAGTTGGTATCCAATTATCAGTTCAAATGTTTACTGATGCCCCTGAGCCAATGCGATATACCACTCCTTTTTTCAGCACTTCCCTCCCATGCCTTATTGCCCGCCATGTTTCAGAGCTCTTCTTCGTCCTAGTAGCAGCGAGGAAATCACAGTTTGGGTAATACTTACCCTTTAACACCCTCGCGCAAAACGCATTTGGACGAGTCATGAGCCGCCACCCTTGTTTCCCAAGCATAGCTTGGTTGAACATAGGCATATCCCGGAAGCCCATTCCACCTTCAAGCTTTGTATCTTTCAGCTTGCTCCACTTCAACCAGTGGATCTTATGGTTATCCACTGAACCCCCCCACCAAAAATTTGATATGTACCTGGTCATCTTCTTGATATACTTAGTCAGTTCCATACTTTGAAAAGCCATATTGAGATGAATTGGGGGCTGAGACACGCAAGCAGATGTAGCAGTTGACTTCTCCATCGACCTCACAAACACGAATAAGTATCTAAAAATTTTTAGATCTGGAAGGGCTATTCGGAAGTGAATAAGTATTAAAAAGGTTTAGATATCGAAGTATCTCTCGGAAATTGCTCACATAGACAAACACAAAAAGTTTGAGGACCGAATCGAGACCCAAGCCAACCAAGTGCTCCACTTATGTTCTTTAGACATGATTGGTTGGGTCAGTTGGGTGCATAAACCTCCTAGCCAGACCCAACTTATGCATTATGATTCATAGCCCTCTAGGTCAAGATGTATGAAGTAAGTTAGACTTGGTCAGAGGGCATATGCACCCAACCATCAAGCTTAAAAGCGTATACGTGGAGCTTGGTTGGAGTTTATGCATCCAACCAGTTACTCCCTCCGTTCTTAAGTATATGACGTTTAGGACAAGCAAATTAGTTTATTTTCTAACTAACTAACTAACTTGTCCTAAACAACCTATATTTAAGGATGATGGTAGTACTAGCCATCTGCATTTTTCACACTGATTCCTTCAGAGAGTCATTTTTCCATCCTGCAATCTACAGCCCTATAGCTTATTGATCACACTACACACAAGCTCAGCATGGTTTATTTGCTTCCGGTTTCCCTCTTGGCTCGTTCTCAAACTCTGGAGCATGCAGCTGGACCGCCCCTCGTCTGCCGGGTGTTGTAAGAGCTGCATCCCGGGCACTTGTGCGCCAAAATGTGGAACTGCACCCTCGATGTCATTCCACAATCGTTGCAGAGGATCCATATCTGAAAGGGGAAAAAAGCGAAACAAAACTGATAAGCACGACTGGTTGATCTAAAAGGAGAACCATGGAGACTCTGAGACTACTGAGTCTGAGAAGGAAATGCCCTTACCATCTTCTTCTGACAGATTGCCGGCATCGGGGAGGCTGCAACCTGAAGGAGGAATCACTTGGATGGTGGTATATTACATTGCATGATAAGCTGCGTCATGGGGAGCAGGAAGCTGTACCTCTTGATCAAGTTTTCGCCATATGTCAGACATGTCGCAAGCAGACCTCAGGCAAACCGGGCATGAGAACCTGAGGAAGTCAGCATGTTGGCATCGCAATACTATCGCATTAGCTTGGCGTGCCACGATCTGGAAATGCATCAGGTGAAGTGGAGTGGGGGCTTACTGCTGATGCGCTCTCATCTCGTACAGGCATTGCAGATGAATCGTGTGTCCACAGTGGAGCACGCTGACAGCTTTCGTCGAGTCGAATAGATACTGTGTGTGATACAAACTGGTTAGGGATGATTAATGGACACAGTTTGTAGAGTACTACTCCGTACTAAAGATGCTCTCTTTGAAGGGGAAACAAAGCCTGTTCGGCTGGCACATAAACAGTGCTCGGCTGGCACATGAACAGTGCTCTTTCCTCTCACATAATACTATTCATTCTACCAGCCGAGCACTATTCATTCTACCAGCCGAACACTCCCAAAAACATTCTTTCGCAAAGATTTTTTTTAGATATGAATGTTCACCTCAAAGCAGACAGGGCAGTTATGATGCATTGCCCCATCCACGCAACGATGAGAATCCTTCAGCTGGTAGGTATAGCAACATCCTGTCATAGAACAGCCCCACAAATAGTTCACAATTTAAATGTATACATTGAATCAGGAATTTTGTCAAAATGCTTATTTGAAACCAACTGTACCGCATTTCCCACAGTGATAGAAATTCTCTGCACCACCAGTTCTGCAAAAATAACGATAGCTTAGGACTCATAATAGGAGAGAACAAAAAAAAAAGGACATTTCAGAAAGTTTCTTGCCTACATATGCCACATCCATCACAGTGAAATTGGTTCTTTGATACCTGAAACACCAGGGAGGAAATACTTTTGAAATGACACATTCAAAATAGCTTCTTATTTTTCATCAACTTGACAGAATCCAAATTATAAGCTTACATCGTCATCAAAGAAGTTGCATTTTGCGCAGAAGTATTTACCAAAACATGCTCCGCAATTTGAACAATCTTGCTGTACCTGTCAACAAAGGAAATGGTTTTCGTATGATGCATACCTGACGCTGACGGCACCTGAAAAACACTATCCCTGGTTTGTCTGGTGCACTTACATCCTGTTCTTTATTGCAGAGAGAGCAGATAACCTGTCATGTCCAAGAGAAAAGGAAGAGTAGTAGGTGTAATATCACTATATATGGATATGCTAGAGAAGTGATTCAGACGATTAGAGTGCAAATAAAGGGGCAGTGGTCGATAATTCCATATCATCGCAATCCAAATGTGTAGGAGAAGAAACTAGAAAAAAATACATTTTTGACCATCCAACTATTGCTTCAGTTTGGTTTTGACAATCGAATTCCAAAACCGGGTATCTTTGACCATCCAACTCTTAAAACCTTTCACAATTGACCATCGGGTGGTTTTGATGGGTGGTTTTAACTTTTTTTTATTTACAATTTGGTCTTTAGATCTTAAAATGATTATTACTTTTTATCCGTACATCCGATTTAGGTGATTTTTACGGTTACGTGTTCATAACAGTGAGATTTATCTTTTAGGATGTTCTAAATACTACTTTATCAGTATTTGTTACATTATTCTTACGTTGTTGTCTAAAAACAACAATAAAAGAAAAGTAAAATAAACAATTACAAAATAATATGAACAACATTTTAAAAGATAAAGCTAGTTATGAATGCATGGCAGCAAGAATTACTTGAATCGGAGATACGAGAGAAACATAATAATCATTTTAAGGTTCAAGGAATATTTTGATCATTTTATTTACAATTTAGTTCTTAGATCTTAAAATGATTACTATTTTCTCTCGTACCTCTGATTTAAGTGATTCTTATGGTCATGTGTTCACAACGATGAGCTTTATCTTTTAAAATGTTGTTCATAGTATTTTGTAATTATTTATTTTATTTTTCTTATATTATTAATTTTTCACAACAACATAAGAATAATATATTAAATAGTGATAAAATAGTATAAAGAATATTTTAAAAGATAAAGCTCACTGTTATGAACGCGTGGCCACAAGAATCACCTAAATCGAAGGTATGAGCAACAAGTAATAATCATTTTAAGATCTAAGGACTAAATTGTGAATAAAAAAAGTTAAAACCACCCATCAAAACCGCCCGATGGCCAATTGTAAACGGTTTTAAGGGTTGGATGGTCGAAGATACCCGGTTTTGGAGTTCGATGGCCAAAACCAAACTGAGACAAGAGTTAGATGATCAAAAATGAACTTTTTCCAAGAAACTATATCTGTATCTACTCGTGAAAATTGGTCTACGCTAGGTTTACGCCATATTATTGTTTTGGTTTTGTAGTCTCCATAGACCAGGCAAAGAACGCATGCCACTGACCAGCTTGATGTCGTGACGAGGAACCACGTGGCGGTCGTGGTTATTGACCTCCAGTGAATCCTGCAAAGAGGAAACCAGAGGGTGAATGAATGTATGAATGAAGAGTACTTGAATTCTGCACGAACCAACTCGAAACAAATTAAAGCAGAGTTTATTCAGCTAATAATACGAAGCGAATTCCTGACCTTGGCTTCGTTGTGGCAGTGCCTGCAATCAAATACCTCGCCGCAGCACGGCGCCCTGATCTTGCATTTCCTCCTGTAGTGCACGCACCTGGCTTGGCGTCCGGCCGGGGGAACAACGAACAAGGAAGAAAATGATGGTGAGCAACGTAAATGGATATCGATCGGCTCTGACTCTGAGCCCATGAGAACATTGTGGTTACCCGTATTGTACTGGGCCGGTGTCCACGTCCATGCGAAAAGGTTTGCGAACAAATCACAGCAGGTTCTGCTTCTCTTCTCCTTTTTCTCTGCGTGGCTGCGTCACCCACCAAGCGCGAGATGGATGAGGCACTGAAGGAAGACGGGCAGAGAGAGGTAGAAGGAGGCGCGCCGGGGCAGAGCAGAGCAGAGCAGGAGCAGGAGCAGGAGCAGCGTCCACCAACGCTCGAGAAGCCCGTGGAGAAAGAAACAACAAAAATAAAAAGCCATGCCCGTGCGGCCGTGCGCACGCAAACGCGACGATAATTCCACCCGTACCTGCGTGACCACCGGCCTAGCACGAGCGGTGGCGGCGGCCGCCGACGCGTCCCCTGCCCCGGCACTTGCTCGCTTCTCTTGGTGAGCGCTTCCGCTCCCGAGCCGCCGAGAGGGGACGCGCTGCTGGCTCTGGCTGCTGCCAATGCCACTTCGCACGCACGGCACGGCGAGCGCGGGTTATATAGGCAGGCGTGCAATGTTTGTTTGCCTCGGCGACACAAAGAAAGAAGCAGCAGGCAGGGGCGTTGCGGTTGCGTTGCATTCGGTGGCGCTTCACCTTTATGTGACGCAGTAATATAAAGAGAGCACGTGGGAAGTGGCCGCGCGCACGGACGGGTACGAGGAGGCTACGAGCACGAGGGAGACGGCCGGGTCCCTCCGCGCTGGGGCCGTCTCGTCCCTGGCTCTGGCTGGCAGTGGCAGGGCTCCTCCTTGTCTGCGCCGCCGCGTCCTGGCAGATCGGTGCCTAGCTGAGTTAATTTGTGCCGTCGCAAGAGAAGCCTCGCCGATCCGGCGACCCCTCTCGAGTCTCGACGGATCGATGGGGGGAAATGAGGCATTCCTCATGCATGCTCTTCTCTGGTCTTCATCTTCACTTCGTTGCATTGTTCTTGTGACGATCAATGGAGGACAGATAATTAATGGCCATGCTTAATCGCCACATGCAAAACTAGAGTATCTCGTACTTCGGCACAGCCAGTATACGCTACCTTCTTTGTGCTTTGGCCAATCTTTTTCCTTGACGATATATAAGCAACTCTCTTGCTTTCGGGCAGCGGAAGCGACGTGCCTACGCAAGTGCACGCACGTACGTTTCTCTCGTGTATAGAGGCAGCTTCAGGCTTCAGCTTAGCTAACGCTAACACACCAGAGGCCTGATTAAGCTTTATTTTGACCCGCGAACCAACGGATCCAGATCTTATATATATCGTCTATCTGACCAACTCAAGCGCCTTTGCGCTTTGTTAACCCTGTTCTAGGTCAGAGATTGGAGACAGCGTGCGTTGCCCGCCTTGACCTCGTCATTTCGCCTCGTGTTCGCTACTTGATCGTACTGAATCCGATGTTTGACTGACCGGCTCTCAGAGAGATGAGGCACGAGAGGCATATCGAATTCGAGCTGCCGGTTTTAATTTATAAACAATTAACGCAGGTTGTAGGGTGGTTTATGGGTAAACCATCAACTTCAGAGCGCCATATATCATACTCCACCCATAAACAAGAGAGATTGTTTTTTTAGCATGTCTAGATTTATAGATTTTGCTATCTATTTATATCTCCACTATATCCATATACATGATAAACATTATCAATCTATAAATTTGCCAACCGAGGAAGTAAATTGTAAAAGCACACAGTATATCAAGATGGACCAACATTGTTGTGATGTGTATTTGCTGCGCCCACCGTTATATCCTGAAAAATATGTACCGTTTGAAAAAATGATTGCAATGAAAAAAAACTATAATATTTATATTCTATTTTTTAACAAAATATAGGATTGCAACTCTGATAGAATTATATCGACAACACGAAGCGCACAATGTCCTTGGTTCGTCAAAGTAAACCAAACCATTAATTAGTCCCCGAAGAGTCCACTTGCTAGTAAAACTTTTTTTTTAAAAAAATCCGTTGAGCTATTTCTGTTATTTTTCTCTGCTCAAGCATCTTAGTTCATGTGATCTCATGGAATCACTTACGAAATGTTAATAGCATAGCTTTTGCTATAATTACCCAGAGACTCTCTGGAATTTTATCAAACAAATCCTTGAACGGCACGAGCTTGCATCAAATTTATGTTAATATTAGGTCAATGGTTCAGTTTGCCATGCATATTTTCTTTTTGTTAGTTGCAAAAAATTGAAAAAAAAAGACATCTACCTTGGACACGGGTGAATTTATCCTTGGACACGATATCGGCCATCGATTTTCGATCCAACGCTGGGGGATCAATGCCGGCTGCGTGCTAGGTCTTTCTCCGCCCAGCTTCAGCTTGAAGGCTGCAGCCTAGCCCCCGACCCAAAGCCGCCGCCAAGAGGGTTTTCTCTTTGCTCACCATCTCGGAGTCTTACGCTCGCCGGCCCAATCCCAAGCAGTCCTCGCCGCAGATGGCAGTTCCCGGCGGCCGCAACGGCCTCAGGGACGACGACGACGACATCGCCGAGCACGCCGAGGTCTTCGGCGGCGTCTCCGATGACGAGGAGGTGCCTCCCCACCTCCGCGCCCTCGCCAACGCGGCCCAGACTGGCGACGTCGCGGCGCTCCTTGCCGCCCTCGGTATTGGCTTGATCCGGCCCATTCTCTTGCGATCCTCGATTGCTGGAAAACATTTAGGGCTCTGCGAGCACTTGATTAGATTTGCGTACGCGTTTTTGCATAGGTTGTTTATTATGGTCGCGTAGTTTTGGAATTTTATCATTTTAGATTGCTGAGCTTTGCTTCCGGAATCACATCGTATCCGTGAAATTGCATTGAATTTCGCTACTCAGGTTGCAATCTACGTGGCATAGCTTCAAATTTGGTGCTTTGCTTGAACAGTTTGCTCAGTGTTGTATGAGTGTGTAGCCTGATATGATGATAGCCATGTAGATTCGTGGATGAGGCTTGTGCGTGCAAATTTACCCATGTATCTCTGTGGATCAGCTTGTGTTGCCTGAATTGGCTCAAATGCTGCATATCATTGTTGCGATGAATGAGTTTGTAGATGAGCCTTTGGGCTTGGGAGGTACCGCTTAAGGCAATTGCTTTTATGTTCACTTGTTTGTGTTCCATACTTCATCTGTGGGTTACCTCAGAGGTCCGAGCAAAATGCTATTTATATCATACTAACATCCTATCCAGAGTGTGTGTGTGTGTGTGGGGGGGGGGGGGGGATGCAGCTTCGTTTTGTGTGACTAAAATTGCATTTTTATATTTGAAGGACCTTTGCCTTTGGTTTAGGTTCTTTGCCGGCCAATAAAAATGCTGAACGGGTTTTTCTTATTGTTTTGTTTTGATCGATCTGTGTAGGCTTATTTTTCAGGACTTCTGTGAATTCATGATTACTCCTGATTCGGTCATTCAATATCTGTCCATCTACACTCTTAACATAAAGTTACCATTTTTTTTTGCTCGAACAACATAATGTTATACTGTTATAATTTTCAATTGGTCAAATATCTCCATTCTGAGTAACCATGTCAGGACATGTTAGCTGTATTTACTCAGAAGTCTTGTTGCTCAACCTGATGCACTCCTACGCTCAACTTTCCTTCGTCGTATCAAAGCTGCTGCCCTTGAACATTGTCTTCCAGTGTTTTCATCCATTTGATTTCAAGTGACACGTCAATAGAAAAAAATAAATCTGTGCATACTTGGTTCTTAGTGTCTGTGAAGCTCTTTGAACTTAGGCTCGGATGTTTTTATTTATGCAGATAATCATGTTGGCAGTATTGATGTTCCAGTTGAAGATGGTGACACTTTGCTTCACCTGGCATGCTTATATGGTCATCTCCCTTGTGTGCAGGTTGACATTTTTATCTTGTTTCATGCCCCCTTCAATTGTTGATCTGATTTGTAACTAACTGTGGCCACCTTGTCAGCTACTGTTGGAACGTGGAGCTAGCTTGGAATGCAAAGATGAAGAAGGTGCAATCCCAATTCACGATGCTTGTGCTGGAGGTATGCATTTGTGGACATACAAGCGTCTCCATGCTTGTTATCATCATTCTATTTTGTTTTCTTATATTGTTTTTGGGGGCACAGGCTTCACTGAGATGGTCCATTATATTCTGAACTTTGCTGCTAATAAGGATGGCTGCATAGTGCGAATGCTCAACACCGTGGATTCGGAAGGTGATACGGTAAATTCTTGAACCTTCCATCATTTCCAAACTTATATTTTCAAGTTATACACCATCAGCATGGAAATTAAAAGTCTGCATCTACTTTATGCAGCCACTCCACCATGCTGCTAGGGGGGAACATTTGGATGTTGTCAAGCTGTTGCTCGAGGCCGGGGCATCCCCCAAGAAGGAGAACACATATGGGCAGACACCTGCTGATATGGCTGACCAAGATACTGAAGTCCGAGCCCTGTTGACTGCCAAGCAAATTGAGGCAAGCACTCACATGAGTGATGATTAAGTGTCAGTGTAACCCATAGTTGAAACTGGTAATGTGGGGTAGTAGTTGCAATATACCGTGGTCCTATCTGCTATCCAATCTTCATCAAAACTGGAGTAATATTGTAGCCAGAATTTTAACAGTGGGATTAGTTGCATGTTTGATGCTCCTTTTCCATATCGTTGCATTATATGAAAGATAAATTTGAACACCCGGTGATTTCGTTCTTATCTTGCTTGATTGTTCCATGGCATCTTCTAAGTATCTTCAAAGATGAAATCTATTTCTTACATATGACAAAAGTTGCTTTGTTGCTTACTGGTATGTAACTATGGTGTAATGGGTTAGATTAAACTGATTTGAAGTCATGTGATGTGTGATTCATATATGGGTTACAGATTAGTATATTACTGCTTGGGCTGTTGATAGGTGGAATAGGCATAATTTTGGTAGGAACTTGTGGGTCACAATAGTTCTTAAGGAATTTTAAAATTTACTACTGAAACTGAGATGCAGTGCAGCCTTTTTCTTTTTTTTCCGTCTTTCATAATAGTTCTACGTTCGACGTGTGCAATATTATTTTTCAATAGTGTCTTTGCTGATTGATCGCCGATTACAAATCCATAGAAATTCTCCCGGTGGCCGGAGCTCGTCCAATTTTGCTCAGTTGCGAAGCAAAGTCAAATGAAAGCCCGTGGCTCGCTCCCTTCGCACACATTTTCTCGCGGAGGGTTGGAGCCAGAATCGGAGTCGGAGTCGGCCCCCGTTGGCGTCGTTATAACGCGAACAATCCATCTACATACAGATGATCGCGTCCCGCAGACCCGCACCTCTTCCGTCCTCCCTCCCTTCCACCACCAAGGTCGCCACTCTCCCGATCGCGATCATGGCGGCGGTGCACCAGCGCCTCTCCTTCCAGGTCGCTCCATCATCCCATCCGCGCCGGGACAGCCACGGTCCTCGCCGCGCCATCCCGCCGCAGGTCTGCCGCTACTGGAAGTCAGGTCATTGCAGCCGGAACCCCTGCCGGTTCCTCCACGCGGATGTGCCCCCGCCGCCGCGGACAGCTAAGAAGCCCAACAACATCTGGGTCAATCCGTCGTCCTGCGTCGCCAAGCCCAAGCTTCCACCCGATGCGGTGCCACCGTCAGCGAACCGGCCGCAGAACGACGCGCCACCGACAATGCCACCCGAGCGCCTCTGCGGCGGCGAGGATGTCGCAGCTGGCTGGTGCGTCGGCGACGGCTTCCGTGGCGTCGCGCAGCTCAAGGGACACGCCAAGGCGGTCACCGGCGTCGCTGTGCCGGAAGGGTCTGGCAAGCTGTTCTCCAGCAGCATGGACGGCACGGTGCGCGTCTGGGACGGCAGCACCGGTCAGTGCGTCCACGTCGCGCCGATACAGGAAGGGGAGGTGGCGAGCCTGGTTTCCATCGGCCCGTGGGTGGTCGTCGGGGTGCGTGGCGCCGTCATGGCCCTCCACACCGGAACCGGGAAGGAGCTGCGTCTGCGAGGACCCGCCGCCTCCGCGCTGGTCACCGCCTTGCTCGTTGAGGACGACGAGCACCTCTTCGCCGGCGCGGAGGACGGCGTCATCTACATGTGGAGGATGAACCAAGCCCAGCAGTGCTTCGACGAGGTCGCCGCGTTCCGGAGCCACGACGAGAAGGCCGTGGCGTCGCTGGCGCAAGGAAAGGGCACTCTCTACTCCGGCTCGGCAGACGGCGGCATCAGCGCCTGGGACCTCGGGAGCCGCCGGTGTGTCTGCACCGTCGCCGCCCACGCCTCGGCCGTGACCGCGTTGCTGTGCTGGGAACAGTTCCTGCTCTCGTCGTCCGACGACGGCACCGTGAAGGTCTGGCGCGCGAAGCCGGACCGCGACGACCTTGACCTCGAGGTGCACTACGTCCACAGCGAAGGGGAACGCGTGGTCGCCATCGATGGAGCGTACGATCCCGACAAGAAGCCCGTCCTGATGGTGTCGCGCGGCGGCGGCGTTGTGCGTGTCTACGAACTCCCGTCGCTACAGAGCAGAGGGCAGATTCGCTGCAACGGCGAGGCCAGGACCGTATGCCTCAGGTCGCCCGGCGTCGTCTTCACTGGGGATGCGTCCGGCGAGGTCAGAGTGGTGAAGTGGATGCCGCGCGCTGAAGCTGGAGCATGAATTATTTGAAAGTTTGAGCTGTGTACCTGTACATAATCTTTTGAGGCTATCAATCACTGGCAATTTTGCTTGGAGCCGGTGTTGTATTTGTATGCGAGGCCGAGCAATTTGCTCCTCTGCTTGCAGTCCCTTTGCTGAGAAAAAAATAACACAGAGATATTACTTCAAAGTTCAAACTTTGGGACTTGCTGGCAAAATCTGTGAGAATAATATCAAATTGCCCACATTGCTGCCTTTTTTCTGGCCCAAATGAATTCGCACGTACTTTTACCAACTGGGCTTTTTACCTAATGGGCCACATGTTTTCTAGCAACTTCCCCACTTTTTTCCTTTTGGATTTGGAAACGCGACGGCTAGTGAGTCCGTGTCTCCGTGAGAAGAGGCTAAAGAGAACAACAAAACGTGTGTGATTTCCTCTTCTAAAAAAAAGTGTGATTTCTTTTAATAAAAAAGACAAAAAAATTATTTACAATACTTTATTTTTAATCACACAGTATAGACACGGACGCTCACTGTGCATACTCGTTCCTACAAACACACACATAATAGACACATACTATGCTGCAAACATATGTGCACACTCAGTCCCTACAAACACAAGCACATAATAATCGAAAAAAATAGTCAGCAATTCGTTGAGATGATCACGTTATTTTACATTTTAAGAGTTTTGATTTGATATGGAACCTCCCATTAACTTTGCGTGATTTGATCGGATAACATTATCTTGAAGGGAAGGGTAGCAGTTAGTTCTTGCCACCGCTTATCTTACGATCTGTTAATGACACCTCTTACGTTTGCAGAATTTCTACGTGTGGAGTAGACATCAGCTGACATCAAGGAGATAAACTAGCAGTCGAGGCCAGCAGCCGAAAGTGAGATTCGACCGCACTAGCTAGTTAAAAAGTTTGCGAAAACAGACACGTCTGAAGTGGACGGTGCTAATTCCTAGTTGACGTTGCTACCCCTTGTCCGGTTGTTGGCGGCAATTTTGCAACAAGATGCTCCACCGGGTAGGCAAGATTCCCGAGATGACTTGCTGCCGGCCGCGCCGCGCCGTGCGCTAATCACCACCGGTCACGGTGATTCCCCTGATTTGTTATCAGCCAGCCAGATTACTAAGTTCTAGTGGTAGCATGCTTCTTTGTTTCACTTTTACAGCTTGTTTGTCCCTGGAAGTCTGTCGGGTCTGGTCAAATAGGCAAAGACAGGCAACGTACGGGGCTACGGGCCCAACATGGTCTGTTGAACAGTCGAGATCAGCGGGTGCGAGCGCAGCAGGACGACGTCGACCAGCTGCCTGCGATGCAGCGATGCACGACCCTGTCCGGGTGACCCGAGGTCCGGCTGGGCGGCGAGGTCGACTTGTCGGTCATGGTGGTCGTCGGCACGAAGCGCTCCAGAGGCGGTTCACACGGCTGCAACCTACAGGGCGCAGGCAGCTGTACGGCTGGCCTGAACCTTCTTCCATTTCTGGGGTCTCCTCTTCCTCTCCACCCGTGAAGACCACGACAACCAACCGCGCGCGGGCGGCAGCTGAAGAGAACGTGACCGATCGCCTCCTTTTGGTTTGGTTTGGTGCGACCGCTGTTTCACATGACGTGATCCCGGCCGCCCATATTCCACGGGACGGCACGCACCCCCCGGTCCGGCCAGCGCAAGAACGCATCCCGTTCCCTCCGCAGAAAAGGCCAAGCAAATTCATCCGCGCGCGCACGGAAGCAAAACAACTCAAATCCTACCGAACCGTGGACCCCTCAAACCCACCTGTCAGTGGCAATAAGCGACACGAATTAATAACTGACAGGTGGTCCCTGCCCCCGCACATCCTACCACGTGCGGCCTTTTCTCCATCCAGTTTCTTTCTGCCGTACTAGTCCTCCATTTTAAATTATTTTCTCCGCCTCTAATTTCCGCTCATTTTTAGCCATTTATTATTCCTTCAACGATCTCCGGCCGCCTCCCTCCTCTTCCCCCGTCCCGTTCCGTTGGCGTTTGATCCTCCCTCCGCACTAGATTGCGGCGACCCTCCGAATTCCCATTTCCCGGTCGAGAGCTTCGATCCCGTGCGCGCATGGAGGAGCCCTCCGGCGAGGCCGCCGCCTCGCTGGCGCCGGAGCCGCTCGGGCGGGCGGATGAGGAGGGGAGGTCGCCGCGAGAGCCGGCGTTCGAGGACGCGATGGACGAGGCGTCGGCCGCCTCCGCGTCGCCGGTGGCGTGCCGCGAGGGCGACAGCGAGGCCGCCGCGGAGGCCTCGCCGTCGGCGTGGAGATCGCGGGGCGACGGGCCGGCCGCTGCGGAGGAAGTGGAAACGTCCGACTCGCCTTCCGCTTCATCGTCGGGGTGCGAATCGCGAGAGGAGCCGGGCAGGGTGGACACGGGAAGCGCCGCGTCTCCCTTGGAGCAGCGCGCGAGAGGAGCGGAGGAGCAGGAGAGCCCGATGGCCACGCCGCGGGCAGGATCGCCGTCGAGGGAGGAGATGGAGCCGAATATGCACTCCGCGCCGTCGTCCCCGACGCGCTCAGCCACGTCGACGTCGTCTTCGCCGCTGTTGCAGATCAAGCAGCAGGTGCGGCATGTTCGAACCGGCAGCTTCCAGCGGTTCCGCCAGCAGATGCAGCGCGCTTGGAAGTGGGGACCTATCGGTGGCGGAGGTGGTGGAGAGAGGAGCCCCAGGGAGCAGTTGCTGCGCACGTCTCTCAACGTTGAGGCCATGGCGAATCAGAAGCGGCAGTGGTATCAAATCCACTCCAAGGCACAGGTATATATAGAGCACACCATTTTGCTTAACAGTAGGTATGATAATTGTGCATCTGTATGCTGGCTTTTCCTTAGTGGGATGACTCAAGACTAATTTTAAAACTAAAGGGATAAATTAGTGCAAATAGCTTGTGAGTTTTAGCTTTGCCTTGAAATTGGCAGGATTAGCAATCTCACATAAACAGTACCTATGAACGGGAGTTTTTATTGGTGCCATTTCATGTTTACTCATCGCTTAGCTTCCTATGCTGACAGAGTTTGATAACACTGTTTTAGCTTCCAATTCTCATTGTTTAGCTTCCATGCAGCGTTTTGATATGTATAATCAAGTTGTCCTCGTCAATAAGCTATTTCTTCCATCTCTGCAGGATCTCTGGCAATATAAGGAACCAGCATCACTCTTTGAACATTTTTTTGTAGTTGGTCTCCACTCTTATGCAAATGTTGGAGTAATCGAGGATGCTTTTGCAAAAAAGAAAGCTTGGGAATCTAATGTAGCACACTCAGAGATATTAGATCTTAGAAAAATCCAGTACCATGGACCTATACCATCTATGGAACCCCAGGTATGCTGCTTTGATCTTGAGAGGTAAATCTGTCTTACAGTTTCAGATGCAGTGGTGTTATGTTATCTATTTTATTTTATGGTACCAAACTTCAGTTCAAGTGCACTTTCCTTTAGATGCCACTGTATCTTTAGGTAATTTTTGAAAGTTAATTAGCTTGTGGTCCATAATGATAGGTGCTTTTTTAGTCAGGTAGCTGAGAATTATGACATATTTGTTTTTGTTTCTAAATATTTAATCCTTAAGTGTGATAGCACATCACAAAAACATCTACATATGATTTTTTTCCTGGTGTTCAGGTGCTAATTAGTAAGACTGAAATACTGCATCTATTCATGATGCATGCGATTTTCTGTTCTGTGGGCATGATTATATGTAGATATTTTAGTTCATTGAGTGAAAAGGAATTCCATGGACACTGATCATCAATAGTTCATGTTACATAGTTGTTCTCATTTTACATTGTTGATCTCCTTTCTGCTGTATGGCAATGCTTATAGAGTGCCCGACTATATGCGGTATTATAAAATCCATAGGCATACAGTATCACTTCTTTGAACAAAATCTCGTATATTATGCTGTTACACAGGAAAGTGTATCTATATTTGGACCTTTTCTTTCTCAAATACGCATGAGAGCTGTGTATCATTGCATTAAGAAGAATCTTTATTTGGGCTCTAGGGCCTTGGCCTCTAGACTGATTTGCTTGTTTTGATAAATGATATTTAGAATAATTTTTGTTATTAATCTTGCATTGACTTACAAATTGTAAAGTTCTGTCTAATATACGGCTGACAAGTGTAACCAATTTTAACTTACTTTGGATATTATTTCTGAACTTTGATCCTTGTGATGGCAGTGAGTAGTGACCATTACAACTCTAACTTGTATATTCCTTTCTTACTCTTCTTTGTTTTATAAAAACTGATCCAATTTCAACTTGCAGATTCTTTTCAAATATCCACCTGGAAAGAGAGCAGAAGTTAGGGAGACTGATTTGCCCTCATTCTGTTTTCCTGAAGGTGTAAAGGTTAGTTACATATCAATTTCTTGGGTGTATTGGTGTATGAATATTCAGACTCTTTTTTACATGCCATGATGTGTTCGTTGAGCTACCTGAAGATGTTGTTGATCCACCTTTTAGTGGAATTACCTGATAAGTTTTCACAATGTGTTAGAAATTTGTGAAACGACCAACTAAATTCATCACAGTAGTATATAATGTGACAGAAATAAACAGTAAAGGTAATGTGATCAACCCTCATGTTGTGATTCTTTTATCAGAATCCGAGTAATGTATTTCTAAGTAAAATAGTTGTTACTAGTAGCATTAAATACTATTTCTGTACAACAGTGCTTATCCATTATTTGTGGGGACTTTTCATATGATTGCGTATATAAGCTGTGGTGCTATTTTTCTATAGAAAAAGGGACTACCCACTCTCTGTCCTCACTTCATGATAATATTGATGGCAGCCTGGTGTTCTGTTACCTACTTACATGGATGTTCTTGTTTATGTATCAATTAGCTTTAGAATTGAAGAATGACTCCAACCAACCCTTGTATTGAGTTTACCCCGACCCCCAGTTACCACTCTTTTTTGTATTCCAAATTTGTTCTTTCCTTTCCCTTTTTCCCCTGTTATGATACATTCCGTAGCAATTTTTATAATTTTTCTATAATTGAAATTTCAGGCCCGCTTAATAGAGAGGACCCCATCCATGAGTGACCTGAATGAAGTGATATTTGGGCAGGTGAGAATTAATTCCAGCAGGTTTCAGAAAACATCATGGAGTCCTTGCTATTTGTGGTTGTCTGTTTTACTGCCAGTGGTATTTAACAAACCAATTTAGGCTTTAGGCTTGTGCTGAGCTAATGACATATTTGTAATTCTACCTAATATGCTTTGGAATCTAATGCTCATGCGGAGAACTAGCATTCCTGATTTTTATCACTGATTGAGTGAACTTCTACCCTATTGCACATGAGATTCCAGCTTGAGAGTGTCAGTTTTTGTACCTTTTTTCCTCAATCACCATAATTACTAGCAGTTACTATTTCCATTGTTTGAGTAAATTGTACAAACCTACCGGTATTTTGGGCTTATAGCCACAATTCTACACATTGTGTGCCAATTTCACAAATCCACCACTATTGAGCTAGTTCCTCACAGAACAACTTTGTGACTTCATGACCGACCAAGCCCTACCAGGGATAAATTCAGGAATAGACTTGGTCCACATATTAACTTCCATGAATATGTTGCTGACATGTGGGTCCAAATGATTGTTGTAGTTCTGTGATAAGTCATCCCAAAATGGTGGTTGATTTTATAAAATGGGCACAAAATGTTGTAGGTTTGTGACTATTATCCTCAAATAGTGATAGGTTAGAAGTTTTTCAGTTTTCAACTTGCTAACTTGTACAATGATTTTCACATAGGAACATTTGTCTCGAGATGATCTGTCTTTTATCTTCTCCCTTAAGGTTTGTTTATTTATCTCTTCCTCCTGGATGTTAGTACTTTGTTCCAGATTCTTCCAGTTACTACTGATATTGCATTCTCCTACCTGCAAGCTTGAGAGTCACTTGTTTGATGTTTTTATGGCTATTTATGAATCAGGTATCAGACAATGCACCACTATATGGTGTTTGTCTGCATGTCCAGGAGATAGTTCAAAAGGCACCAGGTATACTGGGCGCGGTCTCACCCCTAAACCCCACTTCCTATAAGCCAAGCCGTTTCTTGGTTTCTGCACCACGTTGTTACTGTTTACTCACAAAGGTACCCTTCTTTGAGCTACACTATGAGATGTTAAACAGGTTTGTCTTCAGATAACATATATTTAATATATTTCGATCTGATATTTCTTCAATTCAGTTCTAAGGATATGTTGGTGTGTTTATTTCTATGGACAGCATAATTGCACAGGAGAGGCTTGACAGGATAACACAGTTTGCTAGTGAGATTGCTCTAGCTGAGCCAGTTCCTCGTTCTGTGAAAGAACAAGATGGAGTAAAAGAGGATTTTGATTCCTCAAATGCGATTCCATACATTGACTGGACGGAATATGCTGTACCTGTCAACAGTATATCAGGTCTCATTTCTTCATCCGGTGTTCCATCAGAAAGGGACATGCCTTCATATTTGTTCAGGAGCTGCGGACCTAATTCTCCTGAAAGTATGTCTGCTAGTGAGATCTCAGATTCTGGTTATATCAGAGAAGTTGATAAGGAGGGAAGGCATAGTTTCCAGCAATATGAAGACTGTCTATCGGAGAACTTGGAATACCATTGTGATAGCTTTGGGAGGGCAAATTACATACATGATAATGGACAAACTTCCCCAGATCTTCTGTCCATGCACTCTCCTATCTCTACAAGATTAGAGCGTGCACAAAGCGTGGAGTCTTTTTTAGACAGGTAAATCTGAAAATAAAGATTTCCTGCCTTCCTGGTATTGTGAAGTGCAATTTGGCATTAATCATGTCTGGTAGGAATTATGTGAAATTAAATCTGCTCTTTCTCTGAAACTGTTACTGATTATGTTATAATACATATTGTTGTGAACGGTGTCACATCTTGTATGACAGTTCAGTCAAAGCTGCTGGATCAGATGACGAAGATGAAGTAAGTTTGAAGCATGAAATGATTGTTGATGATGAAAAAGTTATAGGATGGGCTAAGGTATGTCATACCTATTCAAGCTTCACAAATATACCAGACGGCTCTGGTCTTATTGATCATATACATAATGTATTATTTTAGGCACACAATAATGAGCCTCTACAAATCGTTTGTGGTTACCATGCTCTTCCTCTGCCACCTCGTGGTGGTGAACTTGTATTCTGCCCCTTTGAACATCTGCAACCTGTGAAATACTCCCGGGCTGGATTATCCTTGTTGGGTTTTGAGGAGACAATTTTAGACAATGGTTTTACTTTGGCAGAAACAAATAAGGTAGATGCTTTGCCTATCACAACTGTATTCTGCAGTATTGTTCCCCTACTTCCCTAATCATAAAATTTGATTGTAGGTCACTGCACGTTTGGCGGCTGCAGAAGAAGCTTTTGCATTATCGATATGGACTACAGCTGCAGTTTGTCGCGCTCTATCTCTGGAAAGTGTATGTTACATTACTACCAGCTTTTCAGTTAATGGTAACATCACAGAAGGCTTTAATGCTATTATTATGTTAAAACAAATATTCCCTCTGTATTGAACTATAAGGCATTCTGGCTATGTACCTAGGCGAGCACTCGTCCAGGTACACAGTGAGAATGGATGGAGGGAGTATTATGCTACAAAGACTAAAAGAAATCCTGTAAAAGGGTTCACAAAACACAACAAAATTGAAGAAGCCCATTGATTCAGCACTGAATTGAAACAGCTACAATCTCAGCCTTATACAGCTCACATAATAGTCATTATCAAGAAATTTTGGTAGCTAATAAATATAACTACTTGTGCAATAGAAGGATTCAGATTTAAGTATTTTTTTTTGGAAAGAATATTTAAAAATATATTCTTGAATTCAGGATTTCTTATATGGGCAGAAATTTTGCCTTCAATTGTTAGGATAATCTTAGTTGAGAGTTGAGACCTTTTCTCAAGATATCTAAGTCTCTTATGCTTTTGCATGCACTTGTTCTGTTTAATCTAGAGGTTAGCTCTTGAACTACCAAGAATGGTATCTTTTGCTGTGTAAAATGTAGGTAATTACCACTGCACTGAATATAGGCCCCATCTACGCACTTCTGCTTGTTTGATCAATTAGACAATTACTACCCCATCCACCTCTTATTAAGGTTCATTCTAGTTGGTGGAATA